>OX459113.1:121008264-122268013 GCA_949775065.1 Brachyopa scutellaris | reverse complement strand
CCAATGAGAATCTTGTTTTATTCGGTTCTTGTGAACTATGTATATACGTATGTACATATGTACAGTATTGTGCAAAACATTTGCAAGTTTTTTTCAAACACATTTGATTTTTGATAGGTCTTAATCCAGAATTCGAATGAAATACTGAGTGGAAAGTATTACTTAGAGTTTAATATTTAAAAGAAAGCAAAAAAATCCCTTACATTTACCGTTGATTTTTTATAATCAATAAAAGAACGAATTTATTCAATTTGGAGCTGTGCAAAACATATGCAAGTTTTTTGTTTTTTAATATTTGGTCTAAAGTATTACTTCCTCACGCCTTTTTGGCAAGGAAGCACTAAGGGAGATTGTTAGCTAACAGGGAATTTTTATCTTTTCATCTTTTAAAGCTTTATAGACAGCCTTTTGCGAGGTAAATCGTTGTCCTTTTATCCACTATTTTCAGATATGCCACAAGCTCTCTATCGGATTTTAGGTTGGGGATTGTGGAGGCCTATCCAAAACATTAACTCCCCAAACCGTTAAAAATGATTTACCGTACTTTGAGGTGTGTTTCGGGTATTTATTTGTTAAAACCTCCAAAACAAAGACATCTCTTCCTCAGCATATGGGTACATTATGGTGTCTAATATGTCATTATACACAAATAGATCCATGATTCCCATTATTTGGTGTAAGGAACTATATTCTTAAGCTGAAAAGAATCCCCAGACCATACTTGAACCGCATCCATGCTTTAGAGTAGCCCGGATTCAAGCGAGTACCAGACTCTTGATGAACATAGGCAACTCCATCTGAAGACAAAATATTGAACTTGCTTTCATCACTAAACAAAACTGTTTTCCATTGTTTAAGAGGCCAATTTGAATATTTATAAGCCGATTTGAGTCCATATAATATAGAATTATTAACAAATTTTAATCAAACAGAGAGGCTAACAGGTCTTATGCTTTAAAATTGCTTTCTATTGCAGGCCTACGCACTAAACTCTCATCGGTTGATATGTTGAGATCATCAACAATTGAAACTAAAGACCGGGAATGCTCTCAGCGAATTAAATTAATGATTTTCTTGTCAGCTTCTTTGTCTGTTTTCCGGTGACGGACGACCACCAGAATGAAATGTTGCAATGGTTGAACTTGGTCGAAAGTTTACAATTACTCTCGGGACACTTGATTTGTGATTCTTGAATTGTTCGGCAATCTTTATTCGCCTCGGTCAGATTACCAGCTTCTTTGTTCGGGTATCATCTTTATTGCTAGCCATTTTTTAAACACACTTTCAATGAAAACTGAATGACAAAAACCACCTAAGTATTAATATAATATTTTTAACTAAAAATACTATTTTACTAACCTGATGTGAATTTCTAGCAAATTAAAACAGAAATCAGGAAAAAATAAAAAACTTGCATATGTTTTGCACAGCTGCATAGTCGACGAGCTATCAATATTATCCCCTAACAACAAATCTAATGGCATTTCTGCCAGTTTTCTTGCTTCATTTTAAGAACGTACTCTCAGTGAAAGATATTTCATACAAATTTTATAATACTATTCTTTTTTTTTTAAAGTTAATCAAACAAAACTTCAGAGAATAAAAAACTTGCAAATGTTTTGCACAATACTGTACATACATTCTACCTGGAGGCCTGTCCTGTCAGTTCTAACCATTGTGGGGTTTCCCATATCAAGTTTCAATCAAATATTACATTGGATTGTTTGAAGAACGTTCTGAGTGCACAATTTTAATTTCTTTTGTTATTCGTTCAGTTTCATTCGGAACGGTGTGCAATGATGCCAATAACTTATGTGAAGCCCGCAAAGACGCTCATAACTTTTTGAAATAATTTGCTATATTGGAGATGCCTCAGTGAAATATGGCCGCGTGAATTTAAACCGCGATCAAGAAATGAAACTACGCGCTGAAAAAAATCATCAGACGACATGAATTTAAACCGCGATCCAAAGATTAAATTAGACCGCGCAGTGCAATTTCTTTTTTTAAAATCACGGTGATCGCAAAAATGCGCAAAACACAAAACGGGCAAGCTGAGAAGCTCATCGAATGATACTCTTTAACGCTTATGAGACATTCGGTGGGATTGTACCCGGGGCAGCACTCTGCCTGCAGCCTGCCAGACATCCCGACTTTGGTCCCGACTTACAAAATGCACCAATTTTGTACCGACATTCCTTTTTTTATTCTACTTCATTTGAAATACAAAACTGCTACATCAATGATAAAAAAAATTATGTTAACAGATTTAATTCATGTTTCATACATATTGAACATTTTAAGGAAACCCGTTATAAGAGCTTGCTGAGCATTTCTCTGCAACTCCTTTCGGACTTCAAAATTTGGAGCTAGAGAACGTTGCAAATGACTTTTAAAATTGTTGGAGCGTTCCATAGAGGGATCAATATGAGCAAAGTAATTCTTCAAATTAGCCACCAAATCCAATCCTTGGTGTATGTTTGTTTTTTTTTTTTTTTTTTGCTGATTTGGTACAATCCACTGAACATTCTATATTAGAGTCATTTTCAGAGTTCGGGTCATCATTTGAACCAAGGGAATTTTCGTATGTCATATTGAACAACATACGGAACCCGTGAATGTGTTAGAAGGGAATTCCCGAAACACATGACCGAGCAGCCTAATTCATCGGATGATATGAACTTAGACCCCGATCGAAAACGAAAATAGCCCGCGCGCACTACATTCATGAGACGATATGAGTTTAAACCGCGATCGAAAGATGAAATTAGACCGCGCGGTGTTATTTAATTTCATTATCGCGGCCATATATAACTTTTAAAATGAATTCTGAATGCCGCGCCGTACAAAATCATCCGCGGCCTAATTTCACGCGGTCTAAATTCCATGCAACATTGGAGGTATTGAGGTCCACGACTGCCAGCCATTCCTTAGTTTTTGTTTGAGCTTCGTTTTGCTATAGTTGATTTGATTTTTCATGACCTTTGACACCACAGTGGTGTTAGGTTCCTGGAGATAACTTTATTGAAGTTCAGTGGCTTAAATAGCTATGGACTTGCTTTGAGGCTTTCTTGATCGCACAAATATCTGCTTGGAAGGCATTGCAGTCATTTGTCAGTCAGTAGGAATAGTTGATGTGCGTTTCTACTAAGAAAAATATTACTCCAACATCTATATCAGTCTAAAAATCCAATTGTCAAGATAGGAACAATTCTTTCTTAAAAGCGGTTTGCAGTTCTACTTTGATTACTTGATTTTTGAAGACAGCCAATTTCCTGTTCAAGTCATGTGGCTCGTATAAAGCTTCATTCGCTGCTACTTTCTTAATAATTTGCTTAAGTGGTGTCAAACAGTGCATCGACGGAACTTCGTAGAAGGCAATCATTTAACTTTTCTATTTCCATTTGTTTCAATCCGGGAATGTGTGACTGTGGGAAGGCTACTGTGCTTCGATGACAAAATCGTTTAAATCTCAATTTCACATTACCTGTTTATGAGGGATAATACCGCTATTATACCCAATGAAATATACCTATCTATTTCTTAAATTTCATAAATTTTTAATTAAACAATTTTTTGTCGCACAGCTAATCCCATAATCCGCAATGAACATTCAAAAAAGCTGTTAACCATAAACTCACTAGACAGAGATACAAGTATCTTCAAAAACAACATTCCAAGAGATAGGCAATATCATTAAGTCTTAATTAAAGCCGGTAGTTTGCAAAAGGCTAATTTTCCATATACAATAAAACCCACCACGAAACCTGCTTCCGTTCGGTACACCAGCTTCGGCAGCAGCGCCAGCGCCAGCGCCAATACACCAGCACTAGTCTTTGTCTCTGCGTGTCGCGGATCCTGATCAGATTTTTCGTGCTCCACTCCGATCATAATTTTCATGTTTCATTGGCTGCGGGACGCCCCGTATGCCGTTTTGCATGGGTATTGGTCATTAATGCGTATGACCAGAGTTACCATGATCATAAAGAATACTTACACGGTAATCGGCAACAGCTCCATGACGTGCGATTTATGAACCGACCGACCCGAACTCCACAGTCCAATAGTCTAGAGCGCTGCACGGTGATCGCTAATGGTGCACGATCAACTTGGGTCTTAGGTGACTGCTCTAAGTGAAAATTGTCATAATTCAGAGGAAATTGTGTGGTGGTTGGTCAAGACACCACACACACACACACACGAGAACGGAGCCTACGCCCCTCTTAAGTTGATAAAATTTATTGTTTTATAGACGTGAAATAAGTGGAAATTGGTGGCAAAATATTTATGTTTTATTATTGAGAGTGAATTTGAGTGGTAACTCCCGGTTGCCAAACGGCTGGTGGTGCTAGAGTGACTCGATTTATGTTAATCACTTGGGTTAGGTGGCCGCTACATGTGGATTATAATTTAACATATTTATGGTGGCATGACAACATGCTAAACAAAAGTGTCGTGGCGAGTAGTTTTTAATTATGTTTTTATGGGAAGGCTATGACATGACAGTTGGTTGACAGCGACGTCGACAGAGATGTTATACGCTTGGAAATCTACATGAAATTTAAAAACATTTTCAAAATCAATTACATAGATCCCTTTCCAGTTACCCTAAACCCTTTTAAAGGAACATTTAAAATGCAAAAAAATACTTCTAAAACAATATTCGCACATTATGTTTGTCTGTACAGATGAATTCGTATACTTTAAATGAATTTAACTCTCCAGTCAAAAGTCTTAAAGTTACATACTCTGTGGGGAGCCATTATAGCATAGTAAGCTAAGACATACATATGTATACCTAAACGTATAGATATAGAGCATCCAAAAAGGACAAAAAAGAGTGTAGTATAGCAAATCCCCTCATCAGCCATCCATTTATTTACTCACCCTCGCCGCACAGCACACAATGGGAGGAATTCCAATAAAAGTCCCCCGCACACCTACGCAAACATTCTTTTGATGTTTCAAGTTGAACACGTGCACTTTAAGCGCAGAGATGTTATATGAAATTCCTCCCGATTTCTCATATAAATCGATCGCCTCTCAAACAACCCTGTGCGCGGGTGTATGTATGAATGTGAAACAACCCCACAAATGTTGGGGTGTGTCAGAGTTAACGAGCTGCCATCTATATATTCATGACCCAAAAAGCCACTTGGAGTGGGTGGCGATGGATGGGTGAATTGGTGGTATTCATTTATATTCAAAGACTGGTTACTGGGGTGGTGGCACGGTACGGATAGAAATAAAAAAAAAAAATGTCCTGGTATTACATTTCGGCCTCGGGTTGGTTTGCTTTATCCGGGTGGATTACATAGAAAGTCATTTGGCGTGCAATTTTGCTATGTGCGACATAAGGGATGAAATGAAATGGGTTTGGAAAGAGGGAGGAATGTTGCAAAGGTATACACCTGTATGGAAATTGGATACTCGAACATAGGGTAAGCCAGGAAATGAGGTAAGTAAATGTATGTACTCCATTGCCATACATTTTTACTTTTGATTAACATCTCTCCTTTCGGGAGAAGCGAAGGCATTTTTGAATTTTTTTCACAGATCACGCATTCTACATTCGCCTCATCGCTCATTTCATGGAAAACGAATTGTAACTTGCAAATTAACACATGCTATTGTCTCCGCAATTCATGTGTGCGAGCAGCCAGAGAAGCGATCCGGTTGCAGAGCTGGTGATCTGCCATAAAGCATACAGTGGTGGAAAAATACCCGCTGCATGTGGCACGCGTCTTGTAATTAATTACACGCAATAGACAATCCGATGCAGCAGTGCAGTTGGCTCTGATTTAGTGCAACGATCAAAATATCTCCTAGTTGCGTTTTCGTGCAACTCACAGTATGTACAGCTCGACATGGGCCAACGATACAAGTGCACATGTGTGCTTCGTGTACCACGCCCGATCTAACAGCTGCGGCACTTTGCTGCGATCCATTCGAGTACAAGTGCGAAGCGTTTTTGGATTGCGGCAATTGCTAAAACGTCTCATTTCGCGAACAAGTGCTGCGTCCCCTTTCGTAGATGCTGATACTGGGTGGAGGCGCGAATGCGTTTTGACGAATGACTTAAGTGCTCGGGAGTGGAGTTTCGTGTTTTGTACATGTCATGTGTAATGATTTTGATAGATCACGACTGATGGTCAAGCTAATGCAGCACGATGATTGAAGATAAACGCACAATCTGCTGTTGAAAGTTATACCGAGTTAGTCATTAGGTTGATGTTGGTACTTACATTTATGTATATGTGCTTAGATACGCCTATTATGGTACAGATTTCCGGATTCCATTAACAGAAGGATGATACGATGTATACGTATTAGGTGTTCCCCTTCCCAGTAATCAACTAACTGAACGTTAATACCTTTAAAACAAACATACCTATTACTTTGACGGAGGATTGGGTTTCAAATGCTTTAATTGTTGGGAGAATAATTCTCTTGATGAAATCCACAGTCGTCGTACTTCTATCTAATTTTGCTGATTGTAGATATAAGCAAAAACTAAACATGGAAAACTATGGAAAAATTACAAATCATGTGTGAATATGGCTACAACATCTCAAGAACGACGGGCTCTACTCCGAAAAGCCTCCAATTCAACTCTTTCAGCGAGCAAAATCAGAGCTAAAATTGCAGTAAATGCCAGCAGAGCAACTGTTCATCGGATTATTAAGTGAGCCACTCATTAAAAGCACCTGTAGACTAAGAAGAAAACGCCACTTAATGAAGCACGTCGAAATCAGCGACTTAGTTTGGAGAAGCTGGTTATCCGATGGGGTAGAGAATGGCACCAGATCGTCTTTTCTGGAGAAAAGAAGTATAATTTTGCGATACAGTTGATGTGGATTTTCCGGCATTGACCGGCAGAGAGCTTTTCCCAAATTGAATGAATAATTATAGATAGACTTTCCAGTCGGATAACGCTCTCAAGGTTAACTAAAGCTGGGATTCAGGGTCAAAATATAGAAACGTTGGCATACTCACCTGAACTGAACATAATGAAATGGATGGCTGTCACGGAAAGTTTACGAATGACAAAGACAGCTTGAAACCAAAGAAGACTTAATTGAAGCCATATATTCATCATGGACAGAGATTTCACTGCATTATTTGGGTTCACTTTACGACTCACTGCACCGCAGACTAAATGAAATCAAGATTTAATGTTAATCAATAAAGACTAAATTTCAATTAGAATCATTTTATTATTTGCATCTAACACCTACATTTATACTGTGGATTTAAACGACTGAGACTAAAGAAAGTGTCGATTTTATGACCCAAATTGATCACAGTGCCATAAAACTACAAATTTTTTACCTGAATTCAAAATTATTCCTGGAATTTTATCCATTCCACTAAGTTTATTGAGAAAGAGTGGATTTAAACGAAGGCTAAGAAAAAGTTCGCATAAAAAAAACATTATCACGTCTTAAAGTTATCTTAATGAACATATTTATATCTGGCAGCATTGGGCATAGTGACACTTCAGTTGTTGCATTTACTTTGACTAATTAAAAAAAGTATATTTGTAGGTATTAAGAAAATTTTCAATTTAAGGCTAGTACGGTGCTCGCGCTAAACTAAATTTTTCATACAAAGTTGTCGTTGCTAAACGCAAAGATAAAATTCCGCTGGGAAATTCATTCTAGTGTATGGTGCTCATGTTAAAATGTTCGCTAAATAGGTATTTGCATAGGATGTGTCTCCACAAAATTTTAGCCAGCCATTTAATGTCCGGGACATTTATTTAGCGGCGGAATTTTGACGTTTTAAATTCAAATAGAAATTTAAACCAAAAATTAATTATTCGGTTTGAATTGTTCGAGGGTTTTTGTGAAAAGAGGTAAATAAGTGCATGTATACGTCTGCTGCTGTTTGTTTATTCAAGCACGAGTATGAAAATGAAAAGACAATGTCGGGGAAGTCAAAGAAAAAATTCAAATAATCAGGAGCACAGAAAAAAAGATTTATGACAAGGGTGGATTAATCAATTTCTACAACCATTTATCAATTCATACAACCAGCTCTACAAACAAAATTTATCTGGCATTTATCTTCGGTTTCCATGTGAGTTTTTGGAGACCAGCAGCAATTTAGTTTAGCGCAAGCACCGTACTAGGCTTTAGCTTTTTTTTTTTTGTGTTTATATTTGATTTATATTTCGCTCAGGCAAATAATTAAATAGTGTATCCCGCCTCTTGAAGTAATAACAGATGTTTAAATGTCGAATGTTGCTTAGTTTTAGCATAGTGCTCCCAAATTACTGACGAGCGTTTTTTTTGCACATACTTTTTTAATGCTATACGGATTACAAAATTGTATTTTAAATAATAGCCGTGTTTTTTTGCGTGTATAAAAGTGCACAAAAAACACCTTTTGCCGTTTAACGAATTCATCACAAAAAATTGGCAGCACAGACATATTTATGACAGATAATGACACTTGAGTTGTCAGTTGTTGACAAAATTGAAAAAAAAAATATTTTGAAGAATACAATTAAAGTAATGTCTCGCTAATCCGAATTGATTATTGCAAGGGGGTATTCGGATTATCGAATTATACGGATCGGGGAGTACATTTACATATGTAGTATGTCATAGGTTAGAAAAAAACTTATTTTTTTAAAGAAAACAAATCATATTTATTATTCCTGTACATACAAAAATTAAATTAAATAAATTAACTAAATATTTTTAAGCCATTTTCCACAAAACATGAAAGAACAATCTGTTGGTACAGAAACTCAGACGCACATGTGTTTAACCAACGAGAAAAGATAGATACTGCACGTATGAACATACTTAGTTGGCGCTACAGCTCGAGGTGAACCTGGGCCTGCTTCTCGCAACCATTTGTGTGTGCGTGTTATATTTTTGCACGAATGGAAGGGACCTACAGTTTTTTGCCGACTCCGAACGGCGAGTTGAGAAGCTCAATCGTGACAAATGATACTCTTTGATGCTTGTCAGACAATCGAAAGAGGTGGGCACCGTGAAAAACTTTTAGGTTCACGTATGAACATGTTCAGATGTATTTTGCATGTTCTAGTATGCATATAGAAGGAGTATGGTAAACTGGGGTACATTCGTCATAAGGGCACATTCGTCAAGCCCGTTTTTAGTGTGAACCAGTCTTTATAGCCTAACGCCCTTCTGGTTAAATACGCCCTTTAACGCGGAAATGGGATCCATTGTAGTATGAAAGCTATAGTTAGCCACAAAAAAAAATAAAAAAAAATTGTTTTGTGTGCTTCGATGTTATTTTCAATACGGATATGTTCGCATTTAGCATGTCCAATTTTATATGAATTGATGATAGATTTTTATTTTTAGCATGTATTGATATTAAGTTTTAAGGTAGGAAACTAGAATCCATGTAGATTTTAAAAGTTTATGAAAAATGTGAAGACAAAAGGCGTGTTTTTTTGAAACGTAGCTAGCCAGTCGTTCATTAAAACGATTCCCAGCCAGCCGAACCCAGCTGACTTACCTCCAAGTTGGGGTGTGTGATTTCGGTCATATGTGTGTGATTTCGATCAGCTGTTATGTGTGAATTGTCAAAGTATTCGGCATTCAACCAAATCGATTTTTTGTTATTTGTTGTGAAAACAACTAATTTCGGTAATTTATTCAATGGATAATTTACATAAAGTGATATGAAATCATAATATAGTGGATTATTTCTGTGAAACATCATTTAGTAATTGAAATTATATAATTTTCGTACACGGCAGTCTGTCAAATGTTCTACAAATCGCTTTAAGCGCCACCTTGCCATGAGATATCGCAACATTCCTAGCCAGCTGCTTTTGGCTGCGGATAAAATCAAGAGTTGTAGCCAGCTGGTTGTTGTATTTGTTTTACGTGTGAAATTTGACTTTGCTAGCAACTACTGGCTAGCTACGTTTCAAAAAAACACGGCTAAAGACAATTTGAGAGATCGGGGCGCATTCGGCTTCTAAAAAAGGGGTACATTCGTTACCTGAAAAGGCACCATCTTCTTGGGGATACTTCCGATTCAGTGAAAAAAGTTGTTCAGAAGGTGGTTTTCAACCAATATACATATACATTCATATTATGTACTTCGCGGTAGATTTTGTTAAAAACCAAGGAGAGGAACCTTTTTAAATAGTTAGTAAGATAATGCATGTGTATATATGTATACAATAGATTCTAACGCCGAAGACTAGTTCTATATACATATGAATATCCTTCATTAAATAGTTTAACAAGTTAATATTTAAAAAATGCAAGTTAAACTGGGGAACATTCGTCAAAACGACTTATTTTTTTAAAATTAAATAAAATGTATGTTCCGTTAATCTTAAGGTCAAAATTCTTACGAGGTTTCATAGCTTAAATATCCAAATCTCTTCCATCATCAAGCATTTTGGAATTCGTTGATAAATTTCGACACAGCATGACTTAGTTAAAAAAGTGGCGAATGTTTCCCAGTTTACCATGTGACAAAATAACTGTAAAAGCCATCTGCATTCTAAGGATATTTTTGTAGAATTCGGATTGTAGAATACAAAAATTGAGAAGGTTCGGACTGTAGAATGCATAATGGGGAAAAAAGGTTCATTCGGATTAGCGTGATATTCGCATTAAAGGTGATTCGGATTAGCGAGACTTTACTGTATTAAGATGGAAAATTCAGGGAATGCTAATATATTTAGTTCCGATAAAAATAAATGATTTACTCTCTTCACCCTTTCAGTGAAACCTTTTTGTTTTAAGGGTTAAACATTATTTGTTTTCTTTGTATTGTAACAGAGGCTTATACTAACAAGGATGAAAAACTATTTTTGTTAAATTTTAGTTCTAAAGTGGTTTTTGGAAATGATGTCCTAAAAACACAAAAATTATGTCAAATTTACTAGAATTAACTTATGCGATTATTTTAATTTTAAAACTGTGCGTCCATTATCTATCTACAAAATGACATCAAAAATGTTAATTAATTCGACGATTATCTAAATAAAAAATAAATAATAAAAATGGTCTACTGTAAAAAAAATCGATATTAGTTTGGAGGATTTTCCTGCACGAGTGCTCAATGCGCACTGAGAGCTTATAGGATCGAATTTTGTTTGCATCAAATGCTTGAATATATACAGCACGAAGTTAGGAAGAAATTGAAACAAAAAAATGTTTTTCATAGAGAAAGATTGGGATTTGGGAGTTACAAGAAACCATGTTACCATATGGTATCAAAATACTGAAAGGGTTAAATGATAAGTTTACTGGTTATTGACTTAACCAATTGTCGGCAAAAGAATAAATAAGAGATGGAAGATTTGTGTTCGATGTTTTCAATTCCATTTGGAGTTCTTCGATTGTCAAATGAATGAACTTTTTTATAGAAATTCATCGCATTTCATACATTTGGTATCACTGTTTTTATATCCGCTGAGCTAAGCGGGGAACTATCGTCGCTTATTTTAATTGTGTTGTATTTTACATGTAGATTTTCAAAATACGCGTGCAAAAAAACACGGCTATTGTATACTATATATTTGAGTTTCGGTTGTCTTAGGACGGTGTGAAATTAAACGGCATAAAATTAAACAAATGTTCCAAGAAAATAGAATTTGTTTAAATTTTATTAGCATTGCCCTACATTCGTAAAAACTGTTCATCTTGATATTTTATTACTCTGCAAGAGATCAAGCACCCTTATAAGGAGAACTTCTTTGGCCTTATTCAGTTTTTACAATCCAAATTCTGGTGAAATTTTTTGAATTTCTAATAAATTTATTTTATACGATTGCATCGCCATAAACACATGCGAATAGTACATTCGTTGGAAACTGTTTGGTTTTATTGAAAATGTAATTAAATCTTTCACTCGTCGCTTGCATTAATAATTTAACGTTGACTTTGCCCCCAGAACAGAATTAATTGTTTATTTTCTAGATTTTCTCGCACAATTTGTTCGTGCCACAAGAATGCACTTTTTCCACCAGAAACACCTACCAACTTTTATTGTTTTCGCAGCTTCCATCTGAAGCCACAATATTCCCACGCCTGCAAAAATAATCGCGCACATGTGCCCACGAAGGAAAACACAATCGCAGAACAAAGCTGGAAAAGATCAACAAAAGTTAATAAAAATAATGTTCATCTATTTTTAAACAGAAAATTCGATTTTCATTCCATGATCAGCAGCAAGCAGCATCAGCATCACCGCCATCATGCATCAGGAGGAAGGAAAAGTTGCAGTGACTCGGTGTTTGGGACACAAGCGATTATTGTCTCATAATTCTCGGTTTATTGTCCGGACATGACCGAAGGAGAAGTATATTGGCATCGCACATGGTCTGGCTGCTGCACCTTAACGTTTTGTTTAGCCAGGAGCTACTGCTACAACAACAGCAGCATGCTACATCCAATTGACGACGAATTGGTAATTTACGATGCCATTGTTTCTGTAAAAAGAATCGCGACGACAAATTACCCCTGATGTAGAAAATTTGGGCGCGATCGAAGTTTATTTCAGATGACACTGGAAATGTCCACAGCAGCTGCTCTGTCTTAACGATCTAGCAATAGGAACTAATGACGCAATCGATCTCCTGAAATCATCGGCGAAATCCTTAACCCGTGATCTTTGGTAGAACACACACCTAGAATCCAACATTTGACACGATAAATCAGAGGAATCCGCCATTACCGGGACAGGTGGTAATTTATGAATAGATTTGTCGCCAGCTCTATCGGCTAAATAGACTCGATTGCCAAAAGAAACAGTCCTGTCCAGCTGCTGCTGCTGCTGCTGCCGCTGCGGTGCGACGACGGTGTGACATTTAACAGCTTTCCATTGGGGAAATTTATGTGAATCGTTTCTTTGACACCCAAGATTTAGGACTGTCATTGGAGTTTATTTTGTTTAATCAAAGGCAACATTATAAGAGTGCAATAAATTTTGGTAAGCTTTACAGCTTTTAGTAAATAAAATCAGAAAATTAAAGATTTTTATAGGCGACTCTATAATTTATTTGATTCGTTTTGGGAAACACCTTTTGTCCTCGGGAATGGGGAACTTTTAATGGTGTGTAGTAAGGTGTCGTGATTTATAATTTGACGATCGAAAATGAGTAAGTCGGAGGGTAGAGCAAATGCAATCGTCAGGGAATTGGTTTTTCGAGGAATTTCTCTGGATACTAGATCATGCATGGAGACCAACTTAATCGATTAGTTTAAGGCGGCGCTCACCTTAGTTTGATCAGATCATGATCTGGCTTACAAAACGACATTTCTGCGCGCAAGCTCGTGCTAGCCTAGAATAGTTCCGTCTGAATGGTTATTTTTTTGACATAAATTCCATATTTTTTGCCCACCTTTAGTAAAGGCGTCGGTCATACGACGTGTGTTACCAGGGTCTCTTTTCCTTTTGTGCCTATTTCTTCATGGAGTTGACTGACCTTATTTACTTACTTAGGTGGCGCTGCAGTCCGGGGTGGGCCAAGGCAAACGGGACCGAATATCTTACGAAGGATTTTTCTCTCGAAGCGATCAAGGATATCTTCATCCGCTTTCGATAAAGTCCATGCTTCAGCTCCATTCCATATAGCAAGACTGGGATGATAAGAGTCTTATATAGAGTCTCCTTAGTCGATCGGGTAAGGGCTTTACTACTCAATTGCCTTCTTAGCCCAAACAAACAGCGGTTGGCAAGAGTAATCCTTTATCAATATCGTCGGCGTATGCAAGTAGTTGAACGGACTTTTGAAAGATCGTTCCTTGTGTGATGGCTTGTGAGTTTCGAACAATTCTTTCAAGTATGATGTTGAAGAAGTCGCATGACAGCGCGTCACCTTGTCTGAATCCTTTTTTGACATCGAAGGTCTCGGTGAGGTCATTACCGACCTTGATGGAGCAGCGAGCTTTCTCCATCGTCATCCTGCCCAGGCGGATGAGTTTGGCAGAGATGTCAAAACTAGACATAGCGTTCATCCCTCCAATTGCTGTCATAGACGGCCTTGAAATCGATGAACAAGTTGTGGGTATCGATTTGAAGTTCCTCGGGTTTTTCCAGGATCTGCCTAAGTGTGAAAATTTGGTCTACGGTGGACTTTCCTGGTTTGAAACCGCACTGATAGGGGCCAATCAGGTTGTTGACATTCACACAATATGGCAAATAGGATCTTGTAGGCCATGTTGAGGAGACTGATGCCTCTGTAATTGGAGCAGTTGAGGGGGCCTCCTTTCTTATTTAAGTTCCTTTAAAACAGAATTCCAAAATCACGCTTGCCATAATAATTGCTATCTAGGTTTCTTCCACTAGTTTAACACCTCGCTTACCTTCAAATATTACTGCCAGCTGGATAAGTCTTTCCGCAGGCGACAACAACTGTCTGCTTTCAATATTTACCTAAATGTTACGGAACATCAACATGAGTATATCTACTCACATCGAAGCTTGCTGGCAACCCCTCTACCATCTACTGCTAATCAATTTTGTCATTGAACAAATGTGCAAATTGTTACATATACTCGAAAATATGTACATTCCAGTCTACACCGCATCTACAGCATGTAAATGTAAATTACTCTGTTCGGACCATTTGCTCGATATTTGCACTAAATTAGACGCAAGTCTGTTCGAATTTTCAGTCACCCCCCGAACGGAAAGTGGATAAAACAAAAAGAACGCTTTCATCGACATTTGGCTGATTGAGTGCACGCCATATGATGACAAATGATTGGGAATGCCAGGAGGTTGTCCCACTTACCACCAACAGTAGAGGGAGCCTCCTTTAATTAACTTAATTAAATGGGAATAACAACCGACATCAAATAAAATAGTATCGCTTGCATTTGAGTTAGGGGTGCGCGACGTGCGACAAACTATCGTATCGCAACGTAACCGAATAAAAGTGTAACACGAGCCTTTTGTATCGGATTAGTGCTAACGTTTTGGGCATTCGTAAAATACCCCATAATCATAATCATAGTTTGATGGAAGGAATTGAAATTGTTGTAGTATATTTGCACGAAATTATATTGTCATGTGTTCGGGTACCTTTGAGCGTGCAAATCTGTGCACATTTTCATCCACAAATGGACTCTATTGGCTGACATAAGGTGAAAACCTTTATTGACAATTGAACTTTTGTTGTTGTCGGCTAGGCCAATCCAATCGAGTAAGTAAACAGGGGTTCTGTTTCTGATTTATTTGTATCTCGAGAGTGAGTGACAAATGTTCAAACAAAAGTAACAAGAAAAAAAAAACACCACCACCACCACTCTGACAGCAACCCTCCTGCTTTATTATAGAACAGCGCAGCGATATGACGAGCAGAAGGGGTTGAGGGGCTTTGTTCCAATACGCAGTCAAGAGTTTTAAATAAATTTACAAATGTTATGTTTTCTCGTTTATTAGGTTTTTATGTCATCATTGTATGCTAATACACGATATACCGTACACCGTGGTGAGTGAGTTGGGCTGTACGATCTAGATGGCACACTATTTGACAGTTGGACAAAATGTTTCACGGGTGTTACGAGAATTATTTGTTTGTCAGACTAAGAGGTTTTTAATAGAAACGCACCGATGAGGGTTGATGTTGTATTGTTGTGCTGGATTGTGTGAATTATTAAAGGAAGAGAATGGACATGGAGGGCTTTCTAATAATTCTAATAGATCAACGAGATAGACGATAGGAGGTAATAGTGAAGTGCGGAATCGTGTTGGCGGATGTCGTGGACATATGGCAACATTGTCATGTTGTCTTTGTCTTTTTTTCAAAGGTGGATGAGGTGCATCCTTTTTAATACACAAATTAGTTTTTGTTTGGCCATCAGTTAAGAAGTGGAAAAGGAACGAAATGTAAGGCGAAGAGATAAGAAAATCTTATGAAACGATGTGATATAAAGGGTGGAGTAGAAAACAGAAGATTGGCTCTTATCCTACATATGTACATACAGTAGAACCTCCCTTAGGCGGGCAGTGACGGTGACAACATGTTTGTCCGCCTAAATAAATTGTCTTTATTTAGGAAAAAATACAAAAAGCACTGCAACTTTATTTGAACGATTAACAAGACGAAAACAAAACAGAACAAATATTGGAAATCCTCGCAAATGACTTGTTCCAACTGCATTGACCCTGACGAGGAGGAAGAAGAATCGCTCTATTTCCGCCTTAAGAAAAGAAAAAAAAGGATTCTGGGAGAGTATTTCTTAATGAACCTCCAAGATGTATCCTCCAACGAATATTAATAAAATACGGAAATTTATCCAACTTTTAAAATGATTCCAAGCGCACGTGGCAACACAGTGGACCTTTCAAGTGAGTACCTAGTATGGTACGGTGGATAGCCATATAACCTAACCTAAATACGCAGGCTGTATGCACAAGATAATGGGAGATTTCACTGTACATTTGTATGTTTGCACATATCTGGAAAAAGAAACATCAATCGAACTTTAAGGACCTTTAAATTGCTCAAAGGCGTTCCTTGTTTTTCAGAGGATTATTAAAAGCAATAAGTAACCATTTACTACGAAAGTTGTAATTTTAATGGCACCCTTCTTCTGGTATTACAAAAATACGCGTCTTTTCTATTTTGAGCTTTGCGCTACAGTTCGGGGTGAACCAAGGCCTACTTCTTGCAACCAGTTTTGTGTACGTGTTATATTTTCGTAGGTATTGAAGACACCTACAGTTTTTTGTGTTTCAAATGATACTCTTGAATGCTTGCCAGTCATTTGGTGTTGGCACCGTGAACATACTTTTGTGTGTTTGCTGGAATGGGTCACTGATGCATATGCATAGGAGCGGGTTGCTTCTCGGAAGAACTGTGGATAAGCAGCTCCATACGACTCCCAGATCACAGCAGCGTTTCCCAAGCTGAGGTTCTAGTAGTGACAAAGGCTGCCCAATTGGTGTCAATGATGACAATATCGCATGATGAGCTGAAAATCTCTTGGCACGCAGCACAATGTTAAACTCTGCTTGGTACCTGGTCACATCGGAATACCAGGCAATGAAGCCGCAGATGAATTGGCCAGAAGGGACTCAGCCCTAGACATGGAACAAGCAGATGGTATGGTAAAACCTCCGCTCTGTAACCTCAGGACCAACATTGAACAAAATCACTAAGTGAAGCAAATAACAGTCGGAAATCATTAACCACCTGCGACATATCAATAAAACTGTGGCCAGAATATATAACAAAACGAGAACAAGAAACCTCCAAGAGATATATAGGAAATCGCTGTCACTGCTGATAGGAGTGCTAACTGGCCACAGCTTGTTAAGATCACACATGAAGAAACTACACCTGAATTTGTAGGGTGCGTTGATGAAGAGGTTCACGAGGACACAGTCCATTTCCTCTGCCACTGTCCTAACCTCTGCCAACTTAGAAATAAAATCTTGGGCAAATTCTTCTTCGAGCACATCGACGAGCTATTGGATGGATCACTATCGATCATACTTGAATTTGCCGGAGCGTCCGAATGGTTGGAATCTATAAATGAATAGGTACCACGGGTTGGAAAATAACAAGGATCACTGATTTGCGTCTAGTAAGGCCATTCTAGAAGTCCCAAGAGGTCTCAAAAGAAAGCCACAGAGAATAAAAAAAGTAGAATGTCTGGTACGTTAAAACGATTTTTCTAAACCGAATCTAGGCATGTTTTTGTTAATTTCAGTTCAAATTTTTCCCGCTCAAAACCTGACGCCAAAGGTACTTCCTGAGAACGAACAAAAATACCTCCTACGACCACTTTAATCTTCTTCAAGACTTATCAAATTTATTTATAGAAATACTTGTGGCACAAAACTTGTATGTATCTATCACCGTTACAAAATTTCATCATCCATAAGCTACCTACATTTAAATTTCCCACAGGACCCACCATACGGCGCGCAATTCGTCCACACATTAATCCAATTCTTGTTCCGTATATGCACTCACAGTCCTCAAACCGTATGTTATCCTATTTCACATTAATGTTCTTACTAAATACTGCCATAAGGACTTAACAAAACTCCAGAAGCAATCTCTCAATCCTTACAAATGCATCCATGTGTCGTTTAATTTTCGTAAAAGCCATCACCAAAACGTAATCATTCCACTACTTCTGAAAGGTTATTTCCCTCTGAAAGAGATACTACAGTGGAAAAAAAGAACAAAACACAACACCCTCTTGAAAAGTCACCCCATCCCCTTTTAACCACCCACAAACAATGGGAACAGGAAAAAAAAAAAACGAACAACTTCAATAATAGCGGACTTATGTACCCGCTAAAAAGTCACTAACACTGATTACCGTGTGTGTCTATATGGCCGGGATGAAACTACAATCAACACCCGACCACGAAGGAGGAAAACATTGTGGAACCAAAATAAGAAGGCAAGGGAGAAGACAACCCTGATGTATCACACTACTCATCTTTGCAAAGAGGTTTTGTGTCCATAGCAGCACAACCCCTTGTCTGTTGGCAAACATGTTTATGCATTCATTTGTTTCGGTCTTCCTCCCTTATTGAAGGATAAATGAGGGGTTACAGCAGAATCAAGCGGGGCGAAGAAGAAGTCCTTTTGTGGTGGACGGGGGTTTTCTAATTTGTTTTGATGGGGTCCAACCAACTCTCTCCAGCTATATGGCATTCGAATGATCTGGTAAAGACTGCCTTATTCGAGTGTTTGAAACACCACCCTTCAGGGCGGCTGAATACGTTTCGCGCTATCAATCTTGATTAGATGTGATTTTATGAGCCCGAACGCACTCTCATGGAACACTAAGATTTATACGATGGCGGGGGGAACTTACATCGAAATGATGACTCTGAGATTTGTGCGACGATTTATACGCCGTGACGACCGACGATCAATGGCCGGAGTGTGTGTGTTTGCTGTGCGGTCCAAATTTGATGTCTTAATGAAGAATTCTGATTCAGATACAGTTACAGCGGGGGAGTGTTTAGCAGACGCACAAATTTTCATCTTCTTCAAATTTAATGTTCGCAACATCTGTTAAATTTTTATATTCGCTCCACGCCCACCAGCGATAGCTTCTAAAATATTTTCCACATTTTATTAGACTCGTAGATACACCTTAAAAAAAGTAAGCAAACAAAAAAACAAACTCCCATCAATAATCGTGTCCATCTGCCTCTGGACTGAATGAACAACAGCAACAGTCGCACCATTAAACATACATAAATTTCTCATACGCAATTTGCATCTCAGCTACCAGCTCCCATCCAGGGCCACCCGCTTTGGCGTATCTGCGCAGCGGGTGTAAAAAGATTACCACACGATCATGCTGCGTGTAAACTAAACTCCAAACATTAATAATCTTGTTGATGTGCATTCTGCTCTTTGATAAGAACACTTCCCGGAGCTAGACTCACCCGCAAGGATCTGCGCTGGCTGCAACCGACGCGGCCGACGCGACGCGACGCTACAATGTATACTCGCACTCATACTTGGTGTAAAATATCGCAGAAGAAATCATTCACAATTCGATGTTATTGTCGATAACTTTTCGATATCGCGCTGCGTTTTCCGATTGAAGACGATTTTCACATTTCCAGCTATAGGTACATATTGGCCAACCGATGTTGTACTCGTGTTTAAAAATACATTACCAACGATCATAATCCAGCTGACTCGGTGCGGGAGGCTACTCTCGCTGTATTCCTATTTTATTTCCCCTTGATTTGCTCAGATCAACAATGTCAGGTAATCATGTTGATGAAGATCGTGATGAAGAGTTGCGATGATAGTTTGGATGATTGCCTGGCTGCGGATTGAATTGAATCATGCACTAGATGGGGGGTGTATAAAATGCTCTGTGCGCGATAAAATCTCTTGCTCGCAAGTGAAAGTTATATGGTAATAACTTGAATGGAGACTCCTGCCGTGAGGCGGAAGTTCAAAAATTGATCTATCGAGTAGGTAATTGCTTCATATATATGTACATACGAGCACAATACAATACGTGATTAAAAAACAGAAGAAGAAGAGAAAAATCAAAGCAAGTGAACTACAATTAGTTCAATTATGCGAAGAGGATTTTTTTTTTTTTTGATTTATTGAAGGTGGGGTAAGTTTCTAAATAAGACAGTGGTGAATAATGGGTGATTCCATCAGAGGTGTGTAGCTTGCATTTTACGCGGCTTGCGCTTTGTATGGCTTTTGATTGTCTTAAAACGAGTCTTGGGATAGGAAAAAAGTACTTTCGGATAAATGGTTCAATGACTACAGTGAAGCCTCCTCTAACGAACACCTCCCGTGAATGGACGCCTGCCTTGTACGGACCTCAAATCCATAACCGACGATTTTAGTGCTAATTTATATGGAATCGTAGTTCCCTTGAACGGATACCTCCCTTGAACGGACGTGGATTCTACATTACAGACCAAAGCTATACAAAATTCTCCGCTGGACGGACGCAGCTAAAGCTTTGGAACATACTGTAAACATGACATGCAGAATATGGTTAAATCGGAACATGTCGTTCTATCTGCAAATATATTAACAGCTTCTCCCCATATAAATCCCCGGGACTTGATCGCATTATATCTATTATGCTACAGAAGGTGCAAGACCTAGCAATTCTGTGGCTAGTCCCTATGTTTAGTGGATGCATATTCCTCAATTTTGTCCCACAGTCGTGGAGGAATATTCGTGTGGTTTTCAGCCCAAAAGTTGGCAGGCGAGGTCATGAATCTGCGAACGATTTCAAGCCTATTAGCCTCTTTTGTACTAAGAACCCTGGAACGAATCCTTGACATCCATATACGGAAGATTCTAGAAGAATCTCCACTATCTGACTCTCAACGCGCATGCCTCAAGGGAAGATCCACAGAGACTACTCTCCACGAGGTAGAGGGTACAGCAGAGGAACGCCACAGGGTGGTGTTATCTCGTCTCTATTATGGTTGATGGTCATGAACAAGATCTTAGTCCGCCTCCAGGCAATGATGGGGTCAAGGCGGTAGCGTACGCGGATAACGTAGTAATTTTAGTGTCAAGAAAGTTTCTCTCTGTGATTAGCGAAATAATGGAGAATGCTTTGGATAAAGTTAGTTCCTGGGCGGCTTGCTGCGGTCTTGGTGTTAATCCAAGCTAAACCGAAATTATTCTTTTTACCATAAAAAAACAAAGTACAAACTTTTAATGTTCCCAAACTAAATGGACAAACACTTTCACTATCTTCTTACTTACTTACTTAGTTGGCGCTACAGCTCGAGGTGAACCGGGGCTTGCTTCTCGCAACCACTTGTGTGTGCGTGTTTTATTTTTGCACGAATGGAAGGGACCTACAGTTTTTTGCCGACTCCGAACGGCGAGTTGAGAAGCTCAATCGTGACAAATGATACTCTTTGATGCTTGTCAGGCATTCGAAAGAGGTAGCACCGTGAAAAAACTCTTTTAGGTGTTAGACCCGGCCAGGAGTTGAACCCGGGCAGCATTGCGTGGTAGTCCAACGCACTAACCACTACGGCCACGGCGATCACTATCTTCCAGGGCTAAGTATTCGGGCATCGTCCTTGACTCTTAACTTAGCTGGAAGAAAAAATATAGAACTACAGGTCAAGTAAGCATGCATAGCTTTCCACGCCTGCAACAAAACATTTGGAAAAAGTAGGGACTGGAGCCTAGGATGACACTATGGATGTATACACCCGTAGTGCGTCCGATTTTCACCTACGGATCTAGGTGGAGTGTGGTGGCCTGTGCTAAACAAAAAGTACAAAGTCAACAGAATCAGAAGAATCCAAAGAACTGCAAACATAGGCATCACAAACGGTCTGATTATGTCTCCAATGGACTACAATATCCCCAAGCTCAACTTCAAGAAGCTCTTCACTGCAAGCTTCGCTGGCAGAGAGGAATGGAAGCGAGGGAGAGTGGTGACAAATTTCGATATAACGGTATTAACCGATGGCTCAGAGATGGCGACGATGCCCTTAACAGCTCACTAGTGGGAAACGTTCATATACCTAAAGGTTCTGTTAAGGGCAATATATTCTCATACTTCTTGAAAATAGCTGGTCTCAGGTAGACCAGTCTGATAAACTGTATCATATCCAGTAAGATATGGTTACAACAGGTCCAAAACAAACGAACTGCTATAAAGAATACGCGTAGACATCGCTAGAGTAGTGGCAGTTTGTACAGTGCACTGCCCAATAGGGGACCATGCAGCCAAACTTCCAAGCACATATACATATATACATACATATATACATACATACATGCATACATATTTACAAACGGTAACAGGACCATTATGAAGTTTCTCTTTGTTTATTTAAATATGTTTATGCATTCGCCCACAAAATTAACATAAATGGAGATAAATCAACTTATCGATTGAGACGCCATCTAGAAGATGACAGCTAAGGTGCTAAGCTTCAACATTTCGAAAGAAGAAGAAAACAGGAATTGTGTCTTTTGTATTGACATACATTGTGCACCGAATATTGACACAGAATTTTCATGTTTACTCGATCTAAAATGACAGACATGTAAGTCTTCGTAATTTTAGCGAATTGAGGCGTTAACAAGGAGTAAACTTCACCACATCAGGGAATTTCAAAGTTAAACGAAATTGCCGCATTTAGGGAATACAAAACTTGACTGAAGCGAACGCGCACCGTAAATCTGTCAACATTGTCAGTGCAACTGGCTGACTAGAGCTGGTAATAGACAAAAAAAAGAAATACCAACTGTAAATTTATTTAATCACTTAATTCGAATTGGATTTGATATTGCCTCGCACTCCTCCCACCGAAAATAACCCACTCGTGATCGCCTCTAATTGAAATTTATTGACAGCTCGGTTGAAGCTTCTTCATAAACTGATTAAGAATTTCTCCGCCGAGGAAGAAAAATCTCCTAGCAGCTGAACACATTTGTTCCCTGATAAATTTCCTGCTCTTGATGACAGCCAATTGGTCTCTTAACTTTAGCTGATCGTGGCAATTGCCTGTCATTTTCTGTTCTCCTACCACACGAGGGCATCGCCTCACGTCCTCGCGTGCCGGTTTGCTTCTTGAAAAACGATCTCACTCGTACAAAATGAAGGAAAAGGCGAAACTACAGTACTCTCTCATCTAAAGATAACCTAGACGGGGAAGAATTTTTTAGATTCCCTGAATGAAGCGCGCCAAACATTTGTCCCGATAAATCATTTACACAAAAAAAGAGGAAAAAAAAAACGAGCGGGGGACAGCATGGGTATAACCCTGGTGCCCGCTCTAATCCCGTATGAAACCTAAGCTCCTTCTCGAAATGGACAAATGATTGCTCTGGGGAATGCTCACCTGTCGCTCACTTAGACAGAGAAAGAGGAAGTTTGCCTCCCCCTTCGTATCCCTTTTAAGAGTAATAAACAATTAAAAGATGCCGTGTTCTGCACCAGCAGACGAGCTTGTAGCGTCTGATGTGCGGTTAATTTGTTCGTCATTTTTGCTAAACGCGTCACGCTCACATAGTGCAGCTATCTATGCTGATGCTTTTAATCGCTCCTAAAGTAGATGGATGCGACATGATGGTGGTGATATATTAATAGATGGCCGCGACAGAGTCACCGCTGTGATGCATAGTTGTCTGCTACAGCGACAGCCAGCTGCATTCAATTATTTATTAACCGACTGCATCCGTGGCAGTATTCAGAGGAGGATGAAGCATCAGCCATGGTGCATCAGGAATGCGCGCAGATTTGACTTATGCGCGAGGCTCTAGTGATGGCCTTGTTCAACATGGCTGGATGGATTAGGAATGAGTACATTGTGTCTGCAAATAACTTTGTTTTCATGGCGCGTCGGTGCTCAATGTTGCAATATGTTCACATTTTCTTGATGGCATTCTCGCACTGGGACATTCTACGATATACGTGAGAAGGAAAAAAAATGCATCACATACATGTATTTGCCCGGTAAAAATGACAGGTGGGCGATACAACTTGCAACAATGTGTGGTGCAACATTTGAACGGATGTCTAGTTTTTTTTTAAACTAGTGTTCTTTGCAATTTATGCGTCAATGATTGCAAAAAGAACTAAGAGGAGCGTCAGTAGTTGACACAAAGTACTGGGCTTTATGAGGAATAAATCTTTAAAGGAACTCAGAAACAACAAAGTAGGTACACTACAAGGTAGTAAGGACTTGTCGGTCAGAGTATACTTACAAATGAAGACGACCTACAGCGTTGATTCTTCGAAATACATTTTTCAAAATCTTATGCAGCTGCACCCCGTGATCCAGCTCTTTAATTCTTAGTTTTAGATTAAAAACTTTTGAAAGTGTGCCTCATTGAACTGCATTTAAAGGATGTCTAAAAACTCACCCAAGGTTCGAATTTTTCGCCGTTTGTCCGGAAAAAAAAACCAGCCAAGTGCGAGTCAGACTCGCGCTCAAAGGGTTCCGTAGTTTTAAAACTACATACTTATATTTTAACTAACTGTTTCGTTTCATTAACACAAAAAACGAAAACTTGCTTCTATACTCACTTTACAAACTTGAGAAATTGGATAAACATTAAGAACGCGGCTGAGTGTGTAGCGCCCAATAACATTCTTTGCGCTGTAACCCTGAGTTCAGGGGTATCAGGTTCGTTTCCTGGCAAAATCCAAATTTTTGTTTTGTTTTTTTTTTTTTTTTTTTATATGGTAGCACAATTTCGGAAAGCTTTTAGTATTCCCAAAATTATTGTTAATCGAATAGTGATAATTTCATTGAAATCGGTCCAGTAGTTTACGAGTTAATCGGTTGAGAAGTTGAATTTTTCGACATAAAATTGAATTTTTCGACGTAAATTTCTCAAAAACTATGCAACTTACAAAATTCGCTAAGTTATCTTTAAAAATAAAGTTAATTATCTACAAACTATGATTGTTTCATATTTTTGACTTCAGTAGTTTCCGAGAAAAATGTAGAGGGCTTTTTGGTCTGATATTTGTCACACATTTTTAGCAATAACTTCCAAAGTTTTTAACAGGAAAAATTAAGAAAAACATTTTTGGAATCTTTGCTTTCGAATGATGTACCGCATGATATATATATATTTTTTTTTTTTGAGATTACCCTGTATAGTTGTTTCACAATATTTTTAAGTAATATGTTGTCCATGTACATATGTGGACCACCGAAATGTATAAGTGTGCCAAATTTCAAGTTTCTAGGAAGAACGGTTCTTGATGTTTTTATCGTGACAGACATTTTTGAGTTAGAGCAAACTTATAATGGTTCCGTATTACCATATGGGTACGGAACCCTGAAAAGAGCAGCTAACAGTTCAGCGGTTATAAAAAATGGAGTGCTACACAAAAGAACAGTGATAACAACTTTTTCATTGTTAAATAATATTTTAAAAATAGTAAAACACAAATGGTGAACAATTGACGTGCATTTTGAGACACCCTTTATAAAGGTAATGGATCTTATTGACGTGTCTAGAAGGTCTTATTAGTACAGAACATCCGTTATATATTTCGGGCGAGCTTCTTTATCCTTTTATCCTACCGTTACGTGTCACATCTAAATATCATAAATTCACAATTGCATTCGTATTGTAAACCACCTCATTTATTGCGAATTATGACGGCAAGCATCTTCAAACGATCAATGAACTCATGCAAAATGCATTAAACAAGCTCTCACAATGGACAATGGGAAAATTTGGGCTGGAGGTTAATTCTCAGAAAACGGAACTGGCTCTTTTCACTAGGAAATACAAAATCCTTCAGATAGACCCCCTTCTTTATACGGTTCCAAACTAGTCTTCAGTCTTCACCGATAAAGCAACGTAGCTAGGTCTCATCATGGACAAAAAAACTTAGCTGGACGCTCAATGTCCAGGAATGAGTAAAGCAAGCTACCATAGCCCTCTACTCATGCAAGAAAGCCATTGGCAACAAATGGGGACTTCAATCCCACACTACCCATTTGCTCTATGTGTCTGTTATCAGACCGTTTCTGATGGTGTAGTTGTCTGGTGGATCTGACTCTCCCCGAAATCATAGACTATACTGTGCTGAAGCCCAATTTTGACAAAAGCTTTATGGTCACTATTCCCGATATATCCTTTGGAGATGGCTTAGGAGCTATAACAGACAAGTCGATACACTTCTACAGAGATTGCTCTAAAACCAATGATGGTATAGCAGGAGGTGTTTTCTCAGACTGATTAAAAATCTCCTTCTGCCTCCCTGATCACTGCAGCGTGTTGCAAGCAGAAATTATGACGATTTCAGAAGCACTGTCCTGGATCAAGATAAATGTAATATCCACTAATGGTATTAGCATTTTCTCGGATAGTCAGATGGCCTTGAAATCTTTGGAATCAGTCTCATCCATTGTTAAGACCACCTCCAACTACCGTTCATCTCTTATAGAGATGGCTAAGCAGTTTAACATTCACCTCTGCAGGGTGCCGGGCACAGAGACATTCCAGCGAATTGTAAAGCTGACGAGCTCGCTAAAATAGGAACATCAATATCTATTCTAGCCGATAAGAGGAATATAGGCATGCCCTTACAAGCTTACACTGAAACTTGATACACAACAGACTACATATCAGCACGACTATCGGTGTCATTACAGGAAACTACCTTACAGGCAACTAGGCTTGGCATCATTTCAAATGACTTCTGCACACACACACACATCTCATCTGTTCATGTTCAGCTCATTCTCGTAGTAGAAAACTACACCTATGAGAATACTTCTTCGACGATCTTAGTGACCAAGCACAAAAGGACGTGGGAAGCCTTTTTCGCATCATACAAAGCTTCAAATGGTTCTCATAAGTAGTGGGGTTAAATATCCCCAAGATGTTTGATATCACAATGGGCCTCTATAGGCCTAAGTGTGTTGGTACTCGTTACTGGAAGCCACTGCTACTTAACCTAATCTAACCTATTGTGAATTAATAATTCAGTATTTAACTCTTCCAAATATTTGGAGAAAAAAAAAGACATTGCTCGGCGTAATTTGCCACAATCCAATGGAAATTCAACACAGTGACAGTTCCACTTTTTCGATAGTTTACGTACCGTTATATCACGTATAAACATACATGTGGTCAATTATTACGAATCACAATGGCCCATTTTATAATTAAACAGCCAAATATCGCTTAAGAGGCAGACATTTGCAGTGTTATAGTTTTATAAACCTATCCAACCTTAAATCTTCGATTTCATCAACAAATTGTCAAAAGGATTTTGCATTTCAGAAATTGTTTCGATTTATCGATCAAATTCTTTGCATTTCAGAAAAAATAAACTCACGCAGAGAATCGTCGTCGTCATCGTCATTCAATAAATCTTCGCACAGAAATAAATCCGAACACCTGTCCACCACATTGGGTGACACCTAAACGGCCGGTCTCAACTTAATCATCACATACAAGTATCTCAGGGCCTCTATCTTCAGTCTATAGCGTCTCAATTGAGCATAGCAAAGCTATTTTTTCACACAAAAACTACGAAAATCTTGTATAACATTTCGTATACCGTTGTATACGACGAGTAGGTACGTGCGAGTATTTGAAAAAAGAAAAACATTTTGTTTTTGGTTTTCGGAGCGGCTTTTCGCGCTCCCTTTGCATGCGCCTTCGGATTACGAGTAAATAGCTCACACCTGTTCTGTGTTAAAAATTACCTGTCAATGATTTAAGCCAAAAATATTTGGTCAAGATTGATACACGCCAATGGCCGGCCGCTGAGGCGCAGGAAAACATCTTCGACAGAGCACACCACCGCTCTGGGCGGACGTATTACTCGTGGTTTTGCCCACCGCCAATAGATGCTAAGTGCCATGCCAGATTGTTGCGATGAAATGCGAGCGAAAGCGAAAAATTGCTTTTTGGCAGTTGCGCTGATATCGGCCACACAGGTGGTCCGCCAATTTATCTGCATTTGTGGAAGTCAGAAGGAAAAAAAAAAACGGCAAAAACCACTGAAATATCTTAACAACTGTGCGCATTTGGATCATGTGAGAGTGCGCGATATGAATCTGCAAGGTCTGTACGAGTACGTGGTGGAAAATTTGTTTCGACCGCTGTACGAGCCATTAACCCACATTCCTTTGAGACTTTCATTTGAGTATTTTTTTTTTCCTTTTTTCAACCATTCGATAGCGTTCGAGTGATGAATTTGCTATTAATTAGATTTATGGATCATTTTTTTCGTATTATGGACGCGGCACGGCAGGAGGCCGCAAATCAAAATCTCAATGTTACTTAACAAAACGAAATTGATCTTTAAATCTAAATAGCTGAGCTGTGAAAGAATTTCTGTTTGGTAATATGTACTTTTTTCGAAATGTGTAGTTTGGCAGTACTTACGTACGCGTATTCTTCTCAAACTGACAGGTATAAGGGGAGTTTTTTATGAGTTTATTCTCCTGGTTTTCGTCTTGGTAGTAGTTTCTTTTAAATTGTTTAGGTTTAATAGACTTTTAAGGTGACAGATGAGGAATGAATAGCAAACGTTAACTAACTAAATTGGCCAGATGCAAGCTAAGTAGGATGTGCGGTTGATCTCATTTTCTATTCCAGTGGCGCGCAAACTTTTTTTTACAAGCGAATATAAAATGACATCTTGTGACTTTTCTGTTGTTAATAGTTTTAGGGAGTGCTTTTCATTGACAAAACTGAGATGGGAATAGCGATAGCGGAACTCCGAATTTCAGACAAACTTTGGAAAGTGTCACCATCATTTTTCACGCCTCGAAACTCGAAAATAGAATGAAAATGATTTTGATTGGAAAACTTATAAAATTGAATTAATATAACAATATTTTCAAATATGAAGATGATGGCAGATTAACAATAATGGTAAAATTTAAAAGTACTTTCTGACACCTGGCAATTCTGCTCTTCAATTCAATTTTTTCTTCTTCTTCCTTATTTTATAATTTTGGCCGACTCTAAAGGTATGTTACTTACTTACTTAGTTGGCGCTACAGCTCGAGGTGAACCTTGGCCTGCTTCTCGCAACCATTTGTGTGTGCGTGTTATATTTTTGCATTTGACAAATGATACTCTTTGATGATGTATGTCTGGCTGGCTTAATAATTACTTATAATGGTAAATCGTTGATGTGATTTAAATCTTAATTTATATTCTACTAGCTGTCCCGCCCGACTTCGCCCGTGTCTAAAAACTATAGTGTTACTTACAATACATACATACATTGTCATTTTGTTCGAAGAATCAAAGACAGTGCGAACGCACCCCAAGGTTGTCAGTCTATCAATATATACAATCCACACGTGTGGATTCTAAGTATTTGTAGTATAAGAAAGTGGCATTTGTTAGAGTGTTTTTATTTTTGCATTAATTTAAATAATATTGCGAATAAATTAATTTAAAAATTGGCCTATAATAGGCACAGGATGTTAATGCACTGGAATACTCACTGACTTATCGAACAGCCTACGTACATAGCTCGGATCACTAGGCTTCTGTTTGAACTCTGGAGTAAAAAAACTGACTACGTGAAAATCAATTTTCCTGAGACTTTAGCTAGGAATGACCATGCTGGTAAGGTATACCTCCAACCCTTGTTGGACCGTTTATTTGTGAAATTTCAAAACTCGTTAAAATAGGGTAACCTCGGGCATTATGGCGCACCTTGTTAATACCACATTTCCGATTTGCTTATAGAAAATCAAACGATGAGAAAATTTGAGTCTTCCTTGATGGAGTGCCATGTCAAGTTTTTAAGCTGTTGCGATTTTTTTTACAAGTGAAAAAAATAATAAACAAAAAAAACCCCCACCTTTGTCATCTGCATATAATTTTGGCTCTTTTTCATTTGCGTGTGCCTCCGTAAGTATAAAACTTACGGGGTTAGTGTACACAGTGAAGTGGAGTGAATCATATTGGTTTTCCTTTGGTGGCATTTATTAGTAGCAGTAAAAGAAAATCTGGCGTTTCCTTTTAAGTTTTGTGCAAATATGTCTATTTTGTAATATGGCGCACTTGCCGTAGAGGCATTATGGCGCACTCTCGCCCTTATGGAGTTCGCATGTAAAGTATGTAAAAAAAATTTATAAAACGATGACGACAGGAAGCATGTTTTAGGTGCTCTCACATGCCTAGGAGTAGAAAACAGCAGAAAATTGTGGCGCACGTAAGAAAACTACACGCGTATGGACTCGCTTCTAACATAAAAGAGCTGTTCCATATGGGCTTTGAAAAGGTCAAGTCATAATTTTAATAAGTGGTCCCACGACTCATGTACTTCATTCAAAAACACTTGTGATAGCTGGGGCAAATCAAACCGCGAGTACAGCATCACGCCACATTGCCCAAGAGGGTGCGCCATATTGCCCTATGCATAGGGCATTATGGTTTTTTGTAAAACATTTTTAACTTAAGTTTTTCTTTGTTCCCGCCGCAAACACCCAAAAAGTTTTTCACAGTGCCCACCTCTTCCGAATGCCTGACAAGCGTTCAAGAGTATTATTTGTCATGTAAAGCGTCCCAACTCGCCGTTCGGAGTCGGCAGAAAACTGTAGGTCCCTTCCATTCGTGCAAAAATATAAAACACAAATGGTTGCGGGAAGCTAGGCTTGGTTCTACCAAGGACTGCTGAAGCCAAATATTTTTTTTTTTTTTCTTTGTTTTTGGAATTATTAAATTTATTTAACCTATTTTTGCTCTAATTTTCTTATACATATATTATAACTGTTTTTGATTTTTAATAAAAAAAGCTTTTCCTGTTGAAGTTATTTAAGAAACAAAAAAAGGGCGCCATAATGCCCGAAGTTACCAAAAAAAAAAAAAACAATGTTCCCGTCAAAAACATAGAAAAGGCTTTATAACTCATTTTAGGGTTTGTCTAGGCTAGGGCATTTTATGCATTTATATGGTTGAAAAGCCTTTGCTGGTGAAAACCAAACAGGTTATCGGCTATAAAAGATATTGAGCCACTCTTTAAAGCACATTCAATTCTGGACAAATATGTTATTTTTATTCTGTTCACCTTTGTATTTTTGTAAAACACCTTGAAATCTTCCAACCGTCCCGTTCAAATGTCATAAGCACACATGTACATATATAACTTGACCTGAGTCGTGGCCTAAAAATAACAATCTTACCTTATCAGAATCTACAAATTACGAAAAAGACGATTACCATTATGAGTCTCATATTGTGAATTCCATTGCTTCTCGGTACATTGCGATAATGATTTCAAGAAGATATCCACATTGCGACACATTTCGCCAATAGCGCGCAAGCGATAGCAATATTGACTCAGATACCCTGGGTGCAAACACCTGATGCCAACAAAAGCCTACATACGTTATTGGCCCAGCTATAGAGAGCGGGGGCAAAGTATATACTGAGTACAACCCGACATGACAATTCCCCCCGATAAGGCCCCATCGTCCCGAGTACATTCTCATATAAGTATGTAGATACTTGTATAGGTACTTCCCAGGTGCGCACTGGCCTGTATCTATTCCTCGCTTATCAGTTGATATTTGACTTTATTGCCTTCGTATATACTCGTAGTGTGATTCGCGTTCAAGATATCAACACGCCACTAATATAGAAATAAGGTGCACCCACCTGTTGTGCTGGGGTTATCTTAAGAATTTTCCTTGAACAGCCTTCTTACGAAAACGGTGAGGCTTCGAGACGAGTACACCCGCACCGAATATGCACCTAAAAACACTAACAATGCTTAAAGCTCGAGATTTCTGATAACGCGGGGCCATTCATTTGCACCTAAAATCGTTGTCTTTTGTTGTTCACCTGGCGTGTACTCTATATCAGCAATTATTTGCCATTATAACGGGAAGTAATCAAATTTATTAGGAGTAGAGTACTCGTTTAGCGCTACGGGGACTTGATGACGGCCACAGGTGGTGGTGATTTGTTTTGTTTATTTGTTTTTCAGCATACTACGATGATGGTTGGATATTTATAGCTCATTACGATGACGAAAATAATTATACGTAAAGCCAATTTAGATTGAGGGTATCCGATTGACTGGGGATCGGGGACGAGGTTTGTGATTTCACGCAGAGGAATCTTTTAATAGAACATCTTGAGAGGATCGCTCTTTGTTTTATTTTTTTTTCGGGAGTCTAAGCAGCCAGGTGTTTCAAAGATAATTTCATAACTAAACAAAAACAAACAAATATTGCGTAAATACATTTTTTTTTTCTGGGGACACATTTGGCTATTTTATAATAGACACACAAAACAAACAGATATTAATGAGGTGTTGACATAATCATATACAGTTACACGCCAGATGTCAATGTGAAATACCAAATTCAACATATCCGGGTCTAGAACTGCGATGACAACTTGCAATCAAAAGCGATAAGGAGCAACTTGACTTTTTCGAAATGAAACTAAATGAAGCAAAAAAACAGAATAGCTCTGGCAGAAAATAGAAAAAAGTAGCAAGTCAGAGAGAACTGGATAAAGTTGGTAGGTAAATATATTTTTTAAGTCATTTCGGAACTCTGAAAGGTTGCTTTTAAATGTACCTACATTTTCTCTATTATTCTTTATTTTTTGTATAAATAATTTTAGTAGTACCAATTGCACTTAAGTACGAACTCAAAGCCTGTCTGTTCCATAAATTTGAGTTTGATGTGTTCCTTTAAAATAAAATGGGCACCTATTGGAGAGTTGTGAAGCTCTGAATCTAAGGACTCTGTTTTGGTGTTGCCAATCGTACTCACTCACGTTACGTATACCTCCCATTCGAGCCCCATGGACTCATCTGTATACATAGTATAAAAAAGGTTACTCGCCGACAACACTCAGTTAAGGGTAAAAAAAATAGGCTTTTTTATGATTTTTTTTCAGAAATACCACAAAAGAAATCGAGATTTTCATAAAGAGTATTTATTATACATATCAATGACTGTATACAAAAAAAAATTTGAAGCAATTAATTTAAAAATGGCGGGTGTGCAGTGGTTTTCGATGACGTCTCCGTTTTTTTAATGGTCCACGGCCGGAAACATAACTCGGACAATTTTCAACCGATTTACTTGAAATTTTGAATATACAGTGGACGCTCGACGCAGTGAACATCGGTGTAGTGAACAATCCAATATTTCATACAGGCTATTTTAAATAGTGAACAAAAAAAATCTCGCTACAGTGAACCTATGTTTTTTTTATTTACTTTGAACCTTTCAGTATGCAAGAACGGCAGTATTCATACAATCGTCCAAATTTACCGTTGGTTTTACTCGATGTATTGTGCGAGAATCTTGCAGGATTATGTAGTATATAAAGTAGCTAAATCTTACTGTCTGTAGTATTTAAAAAAAAGAGAGCCAATTACTGCAAAACTGAGCGACACCTTTTTTAAGTTTTTAAATATGTACATGGAATGTATTATTTTTGTTGCGATTTACTTTTTTTTTTACGGATTAGTTGCTTTTGTTAAAAATAAAATATTCTTTCTTAAAAATATTGGCTTGCTTTTTAGTAATTGCAAAGAAAAATTGTAGTTCTATTCTATTTTCGATGAATTGTACGTAAAAACATATACATTTTGATGAACTTTGGTTCAGGGAGTCCACGCTCGTTACAATGAACAATCTCGCTCCAGTGAATAGGCCTGGTTTTAATCAGTTCACTGTATCGAGCATCTACTGTATCTTCAAAAATACATTGTCTATAGAAGTACGTAGTATTTTTTCGATATATTAATAATGGCGCACTTCCAAAGTGAAAAGTGAAAAATTATATAAAAAATCATCAGATAATTGTTAATAACAAATGAACTATTCAATATAATAAAAAAAATCCTACGTACTTCCATAGACAATGTATTTTTCAAGATATATTCAAAATTTCAAGTAAATCGGTTAAAAATTGTCTGAGTTATGTTTCCGGCCAACTTAAAAAATGCAGTTTTGAGATACATACGTTTGAAGTTTTGATTAGTAGAAAATCATAAGGAAATTTTGCAATACCTAATCTTTTCACTATTATGATCTGCATTTCCTGGCGGAATTAATGGGTGTACTCAGACTACTCTATTACTTATTGGAGCTAAGAATTTGAGATCGAAGTGGCAGAAAATCAAATGTTCTGTCATTACACAGCCCTAACTCAACAATGGCTTGTTGGATTTAAAACCAAAAACAAATATAAAAATATAAATCATTCTTCTGCGTTATCCTGGAGCTGAGCTATGCTCAAAACAATTCATGCAATCATTGCCAACAATTTTCCATCAGTGGAGACCGAAGCCAAAAGCCATGCAGCAGTGGGTGACGTCATAGTGTGTCTATTTGACACATTTGAATTTCTGCGTATTAACTGAAATAGCATTCTATTGATGTTTTATGCCCGGCTTACTACATAAATATGATTGTAAAACAAATTCAAATTGTAAAAAAGTGCACGGGGAACGCCGGGCGGGCAACAGCTATACTATATACATATATAGAAATATATAGAAAATAATAATTTGTTTTTCCAAGTTGCAGGTGAGCAAAGCAAGGCGAGCACGGGTGAGCTAGTACTGTATAAACAGCATTCATTTTTAAATGTACTAGTATCGCCAGTGGTCGAAATTCGACCATTTGCACGAGAGAAACGCACCTGGATTTTACCTGACTTAGACACAGCATATTGGGAACAAATTTGCACACTGCACTGCCCCTCCTCACAACCTTTCGAACAAAACAAAAATCAACCGAATATGTTATGTTTAAGACAGTTAAAAAGGGGTTGAACTGTTCTGCCTTCGCCTATTTATATAATGATGATCTTTATTTCGTGTAATTACACTTATCTGTTCAGACAGCGAAAGTCAAATTTCCACGAGAGAATCAAATTACTTCGAATGAAAGGAGTTCTTGGACATATTCGAGTTAGAGGGATTATTTATTTTATTTATTCTAAACGCATTTATTCATAATGGAAGTTAACAATGAAATGGAAATGAAATAGATTTAATAAATAAAGAAAGACTTCACTGAACAAATTGTTGTACATAATATCAATGAACCGCATTCCAGCAAAATTCATTAATTTTTAAGAAAAAATCATTGATTTTATGTACAAAATCATAAAAAAATTCATTGTTTTTATGAAATTGCGTTCATAGAAATATTTGTATGGGAGATTTTGGGTATGAACGCTGATTATTATTTTTAATGAATTTTTTCATAAGCGTATGAACTATTCATACAACTGCCGATCATGAGTTTTAAGAATAAAAACAATGCATAGATTCATACAATCATACATATGTACGTATTATGTATCTATTCTTAAAAAGTATGTATCAAGTCATAAGCAATGTACCGATTTATAAGTGGTATGTTTTTTTTTTCATAAACTGTAAGTACCTATAGATACATACAACATACCTACTCAAAGGTTTCGAATGTAAATATTCATGAACACAATGCATTGGTATTAACTTTTATGGCTGTGGCGTATTGATAGTCGTCGTCGCTTGTCACGCTGAAATTATACGGTTCAAATCTAGATGTGTTGCCGAAATTTTTATTTCTCACGAAATGAAAATAAGTTTACTGTTTTCAGAAGTCAATGTCAAAACCTACTGCGAAGGCAGCAGGAGGAGGATGGTGGTATGGTTGAAGAAATTGATCGCACAAGAACTATAATAAGACACATCTAGAAAAAACTTCTCCGAATCATAAGCAAGTACAAAAAAAAACTCTCCAGTTATCCAGGACACCAACCCATATATCGTTAGTTGAAACCTAACATCTGAGTTTTCTATCACTACGCCGATCTTATTTTTTTTTTCACCCGTCTGTCTCTCGTTCTTGTCCTTCATGTGCTCGCGCTAATATGTGAATGTCATTCATAAACGTATGAACGGGGATATATTATGTATGTTCCGTAAGAATTTGATGTTTAGCTCAATTTGAATGAATTTTTTCATTTATTCATGTACCTTTTTGATTCAGTGTAGGTAGGTTTATGTATACCCACACGGCTAGGCCCCGCCCAGCAAACGTTTTTAGGCAGCTCGATTGACTTTTTACTTGCGGCGCTGATGCCAAAATACAAGCACAAGTGTTCGTTTACTTGATCTCTGCGGTTTATTATATTCAGATTTTAGTAATGTTGCTACTACGTTCCACTTATGTTAGTTTGGAAAGTGCACCAAAGAGCACATCTCATACTCGCCGTCTAACATCATCCGATCAAATCAATTCCATGTCCAACCCACCACATATGTTAACATCAAAGCTTAGGATGCATATGCTGCTGTAATATATTCTGTCACACATGAGCCACACGTGCTCCCAACTCACGACTTCGATGTACAAACGAGCAAAAAAGAATCCGAAACCATCCGGAAACTGTATAACTTCAAAAGCGATTGCATGCTTCACATAAAAACGATCCTCAGACTCATTCCCGATCGCTGCCATATAATACTCTACACAGGATGCTCAAATTGATGTATCCACGAGTCACGTGTGCTCCGGCACCCACTCCAAAGAATTCCTGTCCAAAAATAAAATCATTTGACTCCGCGTCCATCCCTCCTCATCTTAACGGCATGAATGATGAGCTGGCCACGTGTTAAAAGTGGATGTGTCTCTCTAACGATATTTTCTCTGCCAAACATTCGAGAGTGTGGTATTTGTGGGTGGCGGCCGCCTACCAGATACTTTGATCTCCGATAGGGTGTGGAAATTTATGCTTAGCTTAAATGACAATATCTGTAACAGTACCTATACTACTGAATCGCAGTAACACAAAAAAACAACACGCTTCACATGTGTTGTGTGTGTAAAACAAATCAAAGCCCATCACTTACCGTATAAATCAATCGATTGCATCGAATCATAAACACCACAATCGGCAATCGCAATTAATTAGACAACATGCCATTACGAAAGAGTGCCCTTCTCGCCCCCTCAACCAGCAGAGCGATTGGAAAATCGAAAACCCCCCTTCGCTCCGTAAAACAAAAGAGTACAAATCAAGATTACCATTCAGCGCGATATACCACTCGTAGTCGTAGCTGGGAGCTGTCACTCAGCCGATATTGGCCAGTTTTATGCGTTCAGGTGCAAAACTACACACCTGCCACACTCAGTTGGTGGCGGCAGGCAGCAGGCAGCAGCACTCAAGTACACACCACTTGTTCATTGATCGATCATAAAATTGATTTCCCATGCCCACATTTGGTTTTATTTTCCAGCGCGCATAAAAGTAAACAAAGTGCGCTATGAGCAGTGCTCCCCTAGCACTAATTAAGGTTCCGAGTACGTTTGAACTTCTACGCGGTGGAGCTATGGTCGTCGACGCCGCCGCTTAAATCAGGTGCATAACACCTGTGTCAACTGAGAACTCCACTGCTTAAGTCTTATCAGACGCAAATGCGATAGCTAGACCATGTTACGTCGTCGTCGAGTCTTTTTTTTTAAAGCGCACAGGGTGTCGTGCAGGAGCGGGTACAGCGCGGCAGGCTTAAAGACAAGACACCTCTAATGTGGATGTGGTGCGTGTCGGAATTTGGAGCAGCAAGTGGTGTGTGTGTCAGTGTAGACGCCGCTATCAGCGAAATGCAAATATTTGCAAAGACCAACGCAGCGCAGCAATGACGACGATGGTTGGTCTGACGGGATAGGTGAACGGAGAAACTATATTCGAAAATAGTTTAAAGCGATTTTAATTGCAATCACTTTGGTGGTAGGTGCACGACGACAGGTGCTTAAACCGCACGGGTGGTAAACTAATAGATAAGGTATACGAGTAGATTTAAAGTAAGCAACTATTAATGGACTCATAAAAAAGGAGTTTATTTCTCAAAAAGACTTCCAAATTAGCCCGCGACATAAGGTACACGCATTCAAATGCAAATTTTCGTTAGTCGGGCACTCTTTTGAAGCAGTTCTGTTCGGTTTACCATTTGGAGAGGGTTTTTTTTTTTACAGCATGTGTTGTATTTTATTGGAAAATGTGAAATTTTTTCTGCGGTTCTTAAAGTATTAAGTCAAATAACAATCGGCACCAAGAATATTACACTTCCAAATACAATACCCTATGTAATGGATTGTCTTTTTTCCGGTTTTTGCAACAAACTAAAAAAAAGTTCTCGATTCTCCTAACATTGAAATTGTTGGTAGGCTTCTGCTTAATATGTTGCAGGTAAAGCAAACTCTTGCTGACATCATAAATCATCTAGATGCAGTACAGTAATAACAGTAATAATCCAAAAGACTCGATAATTGAATAACATGTCTTTGCCATAGGTTAGGTTAGGTTGGGTGGCTATCCCCATATTTGGTAGGATTGAGTTAGACCAAAGTAGTTGCAACATGAGCCGATTCTTATCGATTTTTTCGAACCATTTTAAGAGTTGGATGAATTTCCATATTTTATTGATATCCGTCGAGGAAGTATCTTGAAGGTCTATAAAGAAGTATTCTCCCAGAATCTATTTTCTAAGGAGAAGAGTGCTGGGCGACCGCATAGGAGGTGGTAGGGGGACTCCTCCTCCTGCTCATCCAAGCAGCTGTGACAGAAGTCATAATGGAGGATTCCCAGCCTGTTGGCATGTCTGGCTATTGCGCAATGACCTGTCAAAACGCCAACTAGGATGGATGTGCTCTGCTAATTTTTAGCAGGCTGCAAGTTTTACGTCGATTTAGCTGAGGCCAAGTCTGTCTGGCATAGCTACACGTGTCAAGATTACGCCATCTTCCATTAGCCTGTTGCAGTACTTGCACAGAGATTTTGTGTTTTATTGTTTCTATTGGTACATGGGGTTCACTTTCTGTGATAAAACTCCCCAGTTTTGTACCTTTTCTGTCTAGTCCGTCTACTTCACTATGACCAGGAACAGCGTGAGCATGCATCTGCTCGATATTTCGTTTAGAGATGCGTGGTAGTGCCTAACCAATTTTGATGTTCTAATTGGTGATTCGAGTGCTTTTATAGGTGCTTGGCTATCGGTGTAAATGAAAATGTTGCGATTGTACTTCGATTTCATCGAAAGCCAGTCAGCGGCTTCACGAATGAATACCCATAACCGGCAGGCCGTTCTCTGGATTTTATAAAGTATATTTACGTAGTTAACTTTGTCTAGTGCTGTCCACCAGTCTACAGTTCCATACATAAGTATGGGTCTGACCACCGCAGTATAAAGCCAATGCATAATCTGAGGACGAATTTTCCATTTATAGCCTAAGGCTTTCTTGCACGAATACGAAGTGGCAGTGGCATAAGTTATTTTTTCACTCGTTCAAGTGCGTTCAATTTCCAGTTCAGTTTTCTATCTAGAATCAAACGAATTGGTCGTGATCTGAGAAGCTGAGCTGAGTACAAATGGTACTGCAATACTTTAAACTCTATTACAAAAAATAAGTTTGATGACATCTCTAAATGGATCTCTGAGAATCTGCAAAACGTAGATGCCCGAAAAGAAGAAGACGATTCTGTTGAAAGTGAGGAAGTGGACATTATTGATATGCAGCCCAAAATAAAATTAAGACGCATTAAAATGCTTCACCTTACCATTGAAGGGATCAACCAACTGCAAAAAATGTGCATTAAGGCTTTTGCCAAGCGATCTTCTGCAAAACAAGTCCGAACCCAAATTTCTAAATGTTTGCTTTATAAACTTAACCTGTACATATATTATATGTACATATTTGTACATTAATACATACATACATATTTATATATTTATTTGTTTATCTGTATTTGAATTTTTATAGATCATTTTTAAATAAAAATATTTTATTTAAATAAAAAGAAAGTCGCTAACAATATGTTTGTACTGCAAATGATACGAACTGTTCGTGAGTTTTGCTCTATACTCCTTACTATTTATTATAATGTACCCCACGTTTTACGATTTAATTCTTACAAGTTCCTATTTTCATAGTTATTCAAAATTCACAATCACAAATTCGCAGGACTATCTGTGAAAGAAATGATTTTATACTTTTTAGTTCGCCTTAAAAACGTGGTACAATGAAACCTGTCTAGTTGGCTACGCTTGTAAGTTGGCCACCTGGCTAAGTCGGCCAATATTTTACGGCACGAAGAAACTTCCATACAAATGTTCCTCAAAATACCTTTATATGCTGTCCACCTGCCTATCTTGGAACTTGGCCGCAAATTTAAAAACTTTAGGTGGCCAAGTTACCATATTAAAAATTTATTTTTATAAATATTTTTTTTTTCGTCTCGTTAAAACGTTAAACAAAATCAAGAAAATGACCATAAGTTACAATAACTACATACATATGTGTTATACATAGCTTAAAAGTGTGCAATGCTCTCCTGCAAGCTAAAATTTTAAGTATAGCTATCAGTGGCGTGGCGTGCCAGATTTAAGATGGGAAGCCGAAGCAAGAAAGCAAAAATTCCAATTATTCAAAGTTAAAAAAATCGTTAACAGTTGTCCTATTGGTCTTGGTTTGTGTTTTCAAAATGTTTTATGTTCTATATTTAAAATCATAAATGATGCTGCAGTCGAGGAAAATAAAAAAATTAAATGAACCATAAACCGAAAAATTTCGGCTTATGAGGATTTTTTCTGCAATCGAATTGAGTTAATTTTGCAATACTTACTTGATATAAACTTGTACCGTGTGCATGTGCATATAAGCGAAGCATACTTGATTAAAATTTTAAATTCGAAATTTATAAAGTGAAGAATTTGAAAAGGGAAGCCGATTGGAATCGTGTTATATGGACCCCATGTCACAGAAATAAAAACACCAGAAAAACGTTGCATATCTACAGGTCTCATAATGTCTTTGAAGCTCCATACGGAGCCCTAACCAACAGATAGACAAAAAAACGCGTTAATATTTCATTGTCATCCAGTTCTGAGCTATACTTTAAATCTCAGGTCTTTAGCTAACCGGGAGACTAGTGAAAAATCAATTGCAGAATTTGTACCGAAGAGACAACAAAGCGACCTAATAAAAACGTAGCAATAAATTAATTAAATATACCTACCTACGATGTATTAATTTTATTTTTACAACACAGAGTATATTATGTGAGTGTTTTTAAAGTGTTTTGATTATCTGTTCAATTTGTGTAACTTTTTCGATTTTTGCGACGAGAGTGCACTGTACATATTCATTCCCATCGAACGGAATTGCATTTTTGAAGTTCCCAGATGAAAAGCATTGCAGTTCGTAGTTCTTTAAATCGAACACACCTTTGGAGTAAGCTTTTGAACGTTCTCAAGAATTTGTTTTGACACCTCGTTGTTTTCCATCTTGTAGAATTTTTAAATTATTTTTGACTCGTCCCTGGTGAAATCAAACGGCAACTGGCATAGAGAATTAATAAAGCTTTTGTCACTTTTGTCACTGAGTAATAGAGTCCATTTTCCCAATCTTATCTAACCTCCAAAACGAATATTGAATTTCTTCGTACATTTTTAAGTCATCGCTACAAGATTTTATCTTCAAATTGGTATGGATGTGTGTCTTAACAGTTAAAGCCAACGCTATATCAATTTGGAGTTATAACATTAGTGAATAATTGTGAAATTATCGCCTTTACACAGCAGCTTGACGTTACAAATTAACTTCAACACTCTTCTATTATCTTCCCATCATCCGTAGAAAGTTACCGTTGATCCGCATGTTGGTGTTCAGTGTATCTTCATCTTTAAGCAATAACCTCAATGGGACTCGTATTATCTACCTGAAGGGTGAAAATTAAAAATTATAAAAAAACAGCGTATAATACTTTTCTCAATCTCTGCTGGTGCTACTGCTACAGCACCTACTTTCATTTTAAACCGCAACGACAGCGATGATCAACGCGTCCACTTTCCATTGCCATCACACTGTACCCAACTCAGGATGATTCATTACCGCAGCAGACTAAATAGAAACTCAAATGAGCACGAATGAGCATCCAACTTGATTAATCTTTCAACAGAAGCTCCATTAAAAATTACAACCCATCCGGCAAGACCAAGACAACCAGTCATTTAGCCAGCCAACCTATGTACCTAGCGAGACCAACCTTCTCCCGACCGATGCGATGCGATGCGAATCTGAGTCCACATCACTCTAAGTCTAAGATCTTGTAGCTTTGCAGCAACAGCCGTGTACTCGGTGCGCAGAAAATTCGCCATGACGAACGGATTGCGTTGTCTATAATCGGCAAAAGCCAAGACGAGGCAGAAAAACTACTCCTATCGCAACCAGCAGGCTAGAAAGAGAGCAGTAACAACAAAAAAGCAAAAACTTTGTTCAACCGTACAAATCATCGGACCGCAATCAGGTGTTAACTGACGACCTAATTTTCAACCGTTGTTCGTCGGTTACTGTTGTTGTAGGCACCATGTGCCACAGACGACGGTTGTACTACAATCCGTGCGTGCTGCATGCACCGCGCCGCACCGATCGTGTTTGATGTGGCGGTTGGTGGAGCGAAAATGTTGATCAAATGCTGCAGATACTCCACATGGGGGTTTACTTGCTTTAATCACTAGCACCACCAACACAGCACATCGTCATCCTCGTCATGGGAGAGGAGGAGGCTTCGCAGTTCGCACTCCACTAGGCTAGATAGGCTTACGCAAAAAATGCAACAAACAGGTGCAGCAGCTGCTGACTCTATGGTGGCCTGTGGTGTGTGATCGCGGTTGGAACGAAAAGAGATCCGTTAGAGAGCTGGCCACCATCGAACTTCAGATTGTCCAGCAGCTGATCGCCTATACGAGTGTACTCGTACTTCATCGATCGATTGGCGTTAGTTGGTTATGTGCTTTGGTTTTTTTTGTTTTTCCTCTTAATGGGTGTGTATGAGGTGGTACTAGTACTAGTATGGTTTTGACAACACAGGAAAATAACTGATGCGGTTATTGCCATGATTGCAATCGTATGTTGCTTGTTCACTGTGTACTGCGTTTTTCTAACCTTTAATTACATATACGAGTCTACGAGTAGTTTTGAAATTGTTTTTTTTTATTTCATTGCAAGTTACGTTTGCGTGTGGAATCAATGTATTAACCGTATCCAGCTGCAGTTAACAGGTGGCGCTTATTGCTTTGATTGGGTCACATAAATGGCAGCTTTAACCTGACCATCGTCGGTGAGCTAAATACGAGTTTTATATAATAAATAATAGCTAACAGAAATTATATGTACATTACGTATTGGCACAGGTGCATTTGCATTTTGCTCTCATGCCCTTTGCTCTTGAAATTTAATAATTGGACGTTAAGTAAAGATCTAGTAACGTAGCATAACGTAACGTTGTAATTTTGACAGTCGTAGGCATATGAAATTTTAAAATTTGACAGATCGATTTATAGTCTTGTAGTCTTGAAAGAACTCTCGACAAGTTATACCTTATACGCTTACTAACCTACTACAGTAGACTCACGTTAGCGTGAACACCAGTTTATGTGAAATCTGCATAACGTGAAGAGATTTTTTTTAAATTGACATCTCTAAAACGTGAACAACAATTTCGCCTACAAATAACTGCAATATTCTAGCAAGTTACAAATGAAATTTTTTCTCTTGGAAAAACATCTCGTTTTTAGTTATCTACAAGTTCGTTCGTGGATAATGCAAGGACATGTCGTCGTCGGTGCTTTTTATCCTGAGATTTGATTCCCATGTTTTTAAGAATTTTTGTCTTAACCCTAGTACAGGGAGGGGCAAGGTCCATTTACAAGTTTTAAAACCTGGGCTAACATTTTACCCCACGAATAAAAAAATGTAAGTTAACAGTAAATGAGGGTCAGATGTGGCAAGATTATTCACACAAAATCAAGAGTGATGCCTTTATAGATCACATTATATAATAAAAAAAATATTTGATGGACAAATGTTTGATCGCGATTGAATCTGCATAGCTAAGACATCTACAAATAAAAGTATACAATATTTTCACAATTGTAATAGTCAAATATGGTTCCTTTTATGTAAAATGGTAAAAAAATCAAATTTAATACCTGAAATACACTTTCACTTTTCACAAGTATAATTTTAGCACGAAATGGACTGCTTTCAAGAAGCAGTTGCCAACGGAAATGGCATAAAAAACAATGCAAAGGCAGATAAAAATAAAATAAATAAATGAAAATAGCTTGAAAATAACTCGTGAACTTTTGAAAAAAATATAGAAAATAATATATGGGATCTGGGAGATCATTAAAAATGCTAAAAATGGATTCAGGACAAAATTTGTAGTAGTAACACAAAAATCCAGGTTTCAAAACTCGGCAGAAAAAAAATTGTCTGATTTCAAAATAGCATTGGGGTAACATATTACCCCAGTCCCTGTACCAGGGTTAAGTAAAATCATTTGCGAAGCTGTGCAGTACAGTTGAAGACACCCATGAATGGAAGTATCGCGCAAAGTACCAATATCATAAGTGATGGGGAGAGTGATGATGGAGATGCAGAGAAAGAAAATTAAGACTTGTGAAGCCATTTCTATTTTCAACAACACTTTGGAATGGGCTGAAGATGAGCTTGTTAGCCAAAATAACTTAAATGTATTAAGACGCCTTAGGGTAAGGGCGGTAGGAAATTTTTTGCAGAAAAAGAAGTCACAAAAACAGATTACCGACTTTTTTTAATTACATTCCGTAACGTTATGTCAATGCTTTTTGCTTCATATTTAATCTTATTTTTTTACACCCAAAATTAGTATGTACTTCTGTTCCTTTGCAATAATGCAATAACGTTTATTTCAAAATTAATTAAAAATACAGTTATGTAGCAAATAAAATAAAAATACATTAATAAAAACGTTTCCCAATGAGCTTCTACTGTGGGATTGTCCTATTCTTTTCGCAAACGTGAATTGCCTTGGTTTGTAATTGTTCACGTTGTAGAGAGTCTACTGTATCTACTCTTAGCAAAGCCATCGCTATAGAAATAAATCTTCAAATAATGTCCTCATTTTATCACCGTAATAGAGCACAAACGGGAATTATCTCACTCTTAATAAAAAGCACAATTTCAGTACTACGAACTCTTAATCTTAAGCTTTCACGTACAATAAAAACTCATTGAAACTCTTTGAAATAAAATCCCGTTATAGGAAACAAAATGTACCTATGACTCAAGCCAAATAACTGTCAGAAGATGTATATAATTTACTTTAAGCCAGCCAATGTAACGAAAGGGGAGTCTGTCTTGTCAAAATTTCCATTATGTCCCCACACCTTTATTACTATGCCAACCAACTGAATAACATCATTAAAACTGACAGGTTCTTGATAGACAATGCCCCACCAAGCGAACATAACGTAACGAATTCATTAACGTGTGACACATCTCCCTCCCTCCACAGCACAACGCAGCCCACTTGCATAATAATGATTTCGCTTGTCAATTACTGTTTACAATTTTACCGCTGCTGTCGGTGCGCCACCACCGGCATTGATGTAGCTGATCTTTACTGTACATCATTAGATAATACCACATCTAAACACGACTTCCTGACTTCACCGTTCGTTACGGTGACATCGATCGACAGTCGAAGTACATTGACATGTCATAAGAGCCAATGCCAGTAATTTATTCACGCTACAGTCGAGCCAATTTATTTCATTATCACAAGCAACTAAAGCAGCTACTTGTTCTTACAATAGATGGCAGTAGCTTAAAGTGTTTGTGCCTACTTCGGCGACGACAAGTGTTCAGAGGTGTGTGTAAGTAATTTTTTTTCCCCTATCACCACAAATGGAAGTCAAAATCCAGCATCCGTCGATGCGAGCTCTTGTTGTCACTGGAGCTGTAAATCAGGCGACTTGTCATCGACATCGGCAGATCTTATAAGAAAAAAAAAAAGAAAAATCGGAAAACACCATAGACAGTCGCCAATCTACCTACGACCGAGCGGCGGCGGCGGCGCGGTTCCATTGAAAATTGGTGCAAGCTCACCGTGGGCTGTAATAATGATTCAAGATTAACAACTGCGAGAGACCAATGAAGCTCAATTGACATGAGTCGATGAAAATTTTGTGAAAGTTAACATGTGTTCGCATGATTTAGGAGAGCAACTCGATCAACCCACATGGATGGGCGACTTGCAGGTGGTTATCGCAAACAGAGGATATTATACAGTTAGCATTTTAGGAATAAATTACAGTTGTTAAGTTAAAAGTTAAGTTATTTCTATGGATATAACAGTTTTTTTTTTCGAAAAAAATTACAACTCACATCGCTATTTCTGTAGAATATATGTATTAACATCCCTGGTTTTGTGTTTCGTCAAAATAATTCTTTAACATTTTCTTTCAAGTATTTCAACACTAATTTGACAGCAAAGCGTTACAGTTATAGAAACTTCAATTCCATTGTGTAGATTCACGTCGTACTGAATAAATGTCAGTCCCGTCGCAACTACGTGACAGCGGTATGTTTATAGCATGATCGCCATTTTGTAGCCTGCTTTAGTAGTCTTTTCAGCTTCTCAGTTTCCATATTCGACTAAACTGTTTTTTTTTTTCCGTTTTAGAATTGCTGGTAAAACATCATGGCGGCTGTAATGACACCTCTCATGTCACTGTTGTACAATAAAGTGACAAAAGTCTTTTTACTGCTTCGAATGTTCACTTGGTTAATGCAAACACACTCGAATTCACTTAACAACTTCGGGGAGAACAAACCAAAAAACAAAATTCTGAACGCATACAACACAAGGCACTTAAAAAGCAATTCGTAACTCAATAAAACTCAATCAAACCATAATAACCGTGTTTAGTAGACAAGTGTTTCGAGCACACCCTCGAACTTAACCCCACACCCAATGTTCATATTTATAATTCATATTTTTAAAATCATGAATATGAAGAAAATATGTACTCTCAACTCGAATGTGGAGTTTGGTAGAAAATTCTGCCATGTGCCCGAAATCCAATCGGAAATCCATTGAAACCAGCACAGCATTTGGACAAATTCACTTTCCCCGTTTCACCATCTGTCATATCCTCATCCGAGTGTTGGATTCGATTAAGCTCGCAAAACCTTAAAAATGCCAGACACGCATTACATGACAACAGACTGTACGTCTCTACGATGAACCGCACAATTCCCTATAGAAAATTGCTCAACTCTATTAGTGCACGTCTTCGGTTGCGATAGAGGGCGCGAAGGGGCCATAGAAGTGCTTGCTCCTTAGCGGAACATGGAATTGGATTATGTTCCACACATACACACACAGAAACAGAAACGGGGTGAGAGTTATGAATAAAATATGACACCTCATTCGACAATCGGAACTTGGAAGGGATTTTCATTTTCTGCCAGTAATTGGTTGAGTTTTTTTTTGTTATTATTCCCACCGGGAGTGGTGAAATGTTGCAATAATTTTATAGATGATGGAAGCAACGAGTATCACGTAGTATCTTGTCCGTGAATTCCCTAAAGAAATCTTTACTTTGGGTTTTTATTTAAGTTTTACTGTCTCATGGTCTTTTGGAGGAGGCTGATCAGACAGGAGTGATGTAGAAATCTGAGGTAAAGTATAAATGAAGCTGCATCCGGAGTTGGTGTTTCATTGCGATAAGAATTGTGTGGTTTCATGTTTTGAAGATATGTATTTATATAGTGTATCTCGTCATATAAATGTTCGAAAAGAAATGTAGCGATTAAATGACAGGTTTTAGGAACAGAGAGAAATTTGACATAAATATAACTAGGATGCTAGTACAGGGTGGCCAAAAATGTATCACCCTATTGGTTGCTGCAACTTTTGCGAATGGTGGCAAATGTCAGTTTTGTTTTCATATTTGTGAAGTAATGAGATGCAGAATACACGTCGACAAGGCATGGAATGCTATATCGCGGAATACTCGTGACTATTTTTTTTACGGAATAACTCGTCAGTAATTTTGATGCAACGTGAATTTCGGTGCAGATCGTCCTAGGACAACTGGTCAAACAATGGAGAAAAATTTAAAGGTTATAGCAAAACAACATTGGGTGAATGTTTTTGGGCCTGAAAGAAATTCAAAATGTCCATTTCTTTGGAATTGATCGACTAAAATCTTTAAAAAGATAAATATGCAAACAGAGTTCAGTTTGTTGTAATATCTGAAGTGACCGTCGCTGACTGTCAGTTGTTATCTGACAGTTAGCTTAGTCATTGGAATAATTAGGTACGTTCGCGTACGCTCTCAAAACTACAAACATTTACGAAAAATAACGAAAAGTAACGAAAACCCGTTCGCGTACGCAAAAATTTCGTCGTTCTTCGTAAAAGAGAGTGCTCACGAGAGAGTAAGAAATTTGCCCATTCTACGAGTTTTACCACAAGAAATTTCTTTGGGGTAGTATATGAAAACTGTCAAATCTGTCAAATCACATAACTTTTTCATTTTTTGGTGCTTAATGCGTTCGTTTACGTAATCTTTCTGTCTTCAGGAGAATTTTACCTCCACTCTTCGAAAATTGATAGATAACACATATTTAGTGCAAAAAGTACGCGAACGACTGGGTACTGCGCACACTGGGCCGATTAAATAGTCGGGTTGGTCGCGAGTGCGCACACTAGACAATAGTCGGCCAACTGTTCTAGAACGATTTGCTTTTGCTAGTCAATAAAAAGTTTTTAAAAATGTCCAGAGATGTAATCATTGCTTTTATACAGAGGAGGAGAAGGACCAAGATGAAAAACCGAGAGTATTCACATCAGAGTACTCTTTCAAGTCCTTTTTTACAAAGCACGGGTCTTTTTTCCAATTGCTCTATCAAATTTACAATGGAAGTGTCGACAAGAAGCTATGGAGAACTGGGCCGTCGAATAGTTAAATACGTAGAACTATCTAGACCTTAGAGTACCAAATTTAAAACTCAGAGCAATCGACAAAATCGGCCGACTTTACAATCGGTAGTGTGCGCTGAGTACTGATTAAGTAGTCGGCCAATAGTTTGCCGATACTTTAGTTTGAAGGCAATCGTGTAGCCTATCAAACTTATTTATCGGCCGATACCGAATCGTTGTAGTGTGCGCACTTTCATACATTTTTATACTGATTAAGAGCCCGACGAAGAGGCGAAACGAGTTGGCCTTGAAGTGAATAAGGACAAAACCAAGTACATGTTGTCAACAAACAAAGAAACATCTGTCCACCGCCTAGGACAAAACGTCACTATTGGCAACAGTAACTTCGAAGGTTAAGAAGTTTACCTACCTTGGAGTAAACATCAACTCCACGAATGACACCTTAGTGGAGATTCGATGAAGACTTACCCTAGGAAACCGCTGCTACTTCGGTTTGGCAAAACAAATGGGTTCAAAATTCCTAACTCGGAGGACAAAATGCATGCTCTACAAAACATTGATCCTACCAGTTCTGCTGTATGGAGCCGAGTGTTGGACGATAAGCAGGAAAGCAGAGTAGATAGATGAATACTTTCGAGAGAAAAATTCTTCGTCGGATATTCGGTCCCGTATGCGAGAAGGGCGAATGGAGGAGAAGATATAACCGCGAACTCTATGAGCAGTACCAAGATGTGGATTTAGTCCGAGAAGTCAGAACACGTCGACTACACTGGCTCGGCCACATCGAGCGAATGGAAAACAATGCTCTAGCAAAGAGGATCTACGAATCACATCACCCAGGTTCGAGACGACAAGGAAGACCGAACCTCCGGTTTAAGGATCAAGCTACCGCAGATGGCAGTGAGCTTGGTCTAGACAACTGGAAGCAGCATGCCCGAGGTCGAAGAGAGTGGAAGGCTGCCATGTCTCAGGCAGAGACTCTTTACGGGTCGCGTTATGTAAGTAAGTAAGTTAAGAGCCCGACCAATCTATCGGCCGATAGAAAGTCTGTAGTGTGCGGGGGCTCTAAATCAAACTACTGATGTTTTTCTTCAATTTTGTTTTTGTTCACTGAGCACGGGAATAGAATGATAGCAAGTCATTGTGCCAATTCAGTGGCCGAATATTTTCAACACAAGTATCTACAAGTATGTATTGTAAAAAGCCTTATGTAAATTATGTTTATTTGAACCGTAAAGTTGTTTGCTTCACCGCCTTTTTGGTCATTGATTTGTAATTGAAATTTCAATAAATTAAAGAAAAATGCCTTTTAACTCTCTATTTATTTATTTGACACTCGGTATCTTGGGACTCTGGTATAGCGACTCTTTTCATCGGTCATCAATCGGCTCCAGCTCAGCGCATGTTAAATATGTAAAAGCTGTTGCAACTGCTGCGACTAAAACACTACAACCCAATACCCAACCACTGCGATGAGATCAGTAAAAGCAGCCAGGCCAACATTTTAGTAGACGCGCCCAAGGAAAATAGAACCAAATTTCTGTTACACCTAAATAGAATTGATATAAAAACCCTCACTGGAGTGGTAATAGGGCTCACTCAGTTAAACGAAGACAAACAAAACAAAATTGGGATAAGAAGCTTGAGCCTTTGTGAAATGTGCCTCGTCGATGACGCGACAGTATTAGTGAATATCCGGCTTTAGCTCGGATCAGAAGGGTCACCCTAGGTAACTACATCCTTCTGGATGAAGATCTACTTGAAAGTCAATAACCTTCGATGACTGATCCATTTGCATCACTTTAGATTAATGTAAATATTTAATTAATTTACGTGCCGCAAGCCCCACATTCACAAGTTGGATGGCGTAGTTCTTATAAGACATGCTCTTTTTTTATCCATTAGTGTACATCAAATCACTTCACATCACTAATTTATAATAGGCATTAATTTAAAGAGCTAACAATTCTAATTTAAACAATGACGCTAAAAGAGTTGACAACCGCAGTACCTACTTTACTGAGTCGCACAAGTTTGTTTGTAAACAAACTCAAAGTCCAATTAATAAAACCCAAAGAGCCATATACAAAGAAACAACTGATGAGAAACAATGACACTGCTGTCATTCAAGCATCACATCAAAACTACATTCACTCTCTTGATCATCAACCATCAACGGAAGTTCAAATAAAAACAAAAACCAAAGAAGTGAAAAGGGGGAAGAGGACGGGCAACTCAAAGCAAATATTCTAATGAACTTTCAATTCTCAATCGCCACCCAGCAATCAGCGGACCTCCATCGCTGTTTACACTTTGTTGCCTCCAGCATCATCCCAGATACACTAACAACAACACACAATAACATCCAACAGATGCGAGGCGAATCCATTGATATTTCCCTTCCTCCCCCCACCCTCCCCCAATCATAGGGTACTCAATCGGCTCCAGAACCGAAAACGCGCTTAAACAAATATTTAAAGCTAAAATACATAATAGAAACACACACATGGATAGACAACATAAATGCGCGCATCTAGAATCAGGGCAGACGAAGCCGTCGCGCCATCACCATCAACACCGATAATACTGCACCCATTAGAAGGCAGAACAGCACCCCGCCACTTTGGATTGGAATATTTCATCTTAAAATTGTTCCGAGAGGAAGAAGAAAAAGGCCTCCCATCATCCCATCACGAGTACTATCCGCACATGACCTGCAATCACTCTTAAGTCTTAGCCACACGCGCGTTATACACACTCAGCCACCGCCGCCGCACGTTATATGTGGGCCACTTGGAGTCTGGGCAGAATCACCTCTCATGATCGAACTGTCCTAGCGTCATTAGCACCAGAAGTTTGTTTTCGCGCTCACGACGATGATGGTTTTTTGTTGTTTAGATATTCGGGTGCCAGACACCAGGCGGACTACTTCCATCGAAATCCAGGCCAACCGAGACACCGCTTGCATTAGGCCAGTACATAGTGCGGCTGCAAGCGACCGAATCCGGCCTCCTTCGATGACTAAATTGTTACATGAACGCGCCGCGCCGTCCATCCGCCGCGTCTTTCCGTGGCAATGTTTGCACAGATGTTCGACTGTTATGCTTGGAACTGAATTAAAGCTGCCAGATACATTTTTGTATATACTCTCTTGGCCCGTCAATCGTTGGGGCATGCGGTGTGGATCCATATTTTGTTTACGAGTATCGTACCGCGTGTGTAGATGTTGATGTGTAGATACTTTGATTAGGATAGGAAAAATCGAGTTCATATAAAATTTAAAAAAAACCCCGCTACTGTTTTCAGAGATATGATAACGGGATGTTTATGTGTCATCTTCCGGTGGTATCAGATGAACGCCTCTTGGCAACTTTCCTGTCATAGCACATGCAGGCACATGTCAAGTTGTACGTCAATTTGACAGATTTATGCGCCAACTAGGCGTGCAGTTAACAAATTACGAAGCCATAAACCAGTCAGAGTCGCAACGTGGGCAATTCACATTCACCCGAAGCCACCTGTGTCTAAGTTGGGCTCTCGAAACTCATTTGCAACCGAGTGTCAGCCCATGTACTCGTATTCAGGCATGTTCACTCTGTGTGAAGCTAATTAATGCGATCAGAGGTTGACCTCTTACAGTGGCTTATACGCTTTGTGAAAATGTGACTGACGAACACTTTTGGAAACTAATTTGACGTTGAGAGAGCCTTAGCTTTATCTGTTGCCACAATGCGAATTCTATTCAACAACGATCATGGACCACACATGTGGATGCATGGATTTGAGATTTGAGTGCGTGGGATGAGGATGCAGGTGGCCTGGCCTTTTGTTTTGATTCTCCTCGATATTCCCGTCGTCGTCGTTCTTACATCATCACTCACAGATGCGAGATGAGATTTATTGCACGGCACCCAAGTGTTGGAACAGAAATAGCCCCGAACAACGGTGGCAATGCAAATGCAGCCGTTGCAATCAATAACCAGAGACGATCTATGATCTTTGGAATGAGCTCGAAAAAAAAATATTATTTGCTTGCGTAGACTTTTTTCTGTCTTTTTTTCTTGTATTTTTCCTTTGCCCTCACTCAGTTCTGTTCTCGGGCTTCTATGCATTTGCATGGAATTAAATGTGATTCAGTTTTATTTTTATCACTGAAAGAGTTGCCACTTGGAATGTTGGTTTTGTTGCGTAATCTACTGAACTAGTACCAGTTCTAAGATGACGGTTTCTTTTCCATTTCCGTTAAATGTCTGAGTTTATTTTCTTTCACGAATACTCGTAAATGGATCAAAGAACCGGGTCTGCAGCTGTCATTTTGAGCAGCAAAAAGCACGCAAATTATGTCAGGTTTCTTTTTGTTTATAAATAACAAGCGCAAGCAAGAAATATTGACAAATTAATAGGCTACCTAAGGTCCGTTTGGTGTGTCTTTTTCGCGTTAGTGATTGATACATATCTGTTAAATAGTAAAATCCTCTCAATGAGAGAGATATCCTCTTAATGAGAAATAACTTGAAGAACTTGAAGACACTACAATTAAGATTATGACATTTCTCAAACTATCAGATGGCTTGGTTTGACAGAGTCGAACAGTCCACCCCAAAGAAAAGGTCTTGCAGATAACTCATCGCAAAGAGAGATCCCAATGAGAGTCATGAAACGAAACTGTCATGATTCTATGAAAGTTTACATAGTATTGCGAAAACTAGCGAAACATCAAGCAGACCTCTTGTTTCCAGTTCGACTGGCAGCACCTCATGACTTTCGCTGTCAAGCGAATATTCTTTCATCCCTCTTACAATCCTCACTTAAAATATCCTGTCCGACAGAATGACATTGATTTTAGTTCTGTTCGTTCCACTAGTAAAAGAACAACTTTCGAACTGTCAGACTTTGTGATTTTTATATTTGCTTGTCTTTAATCTTCAATCCGGATTCAAAAGTGTTAATGAATTCTTAGCCTTACATTTGTATTCATAACAAAACTTTACCTTAACCGAATGCGTATGCTTGCATTCCACTAAGTAACGACTCCATGACATAATCCACATCGCCAAACCAATCAATTTGACAAATCACTCCTAATTCTTAGTCATGTTCCATTCTCGGCCGCTTAGCCGATGGGGACAGGGTGTGCATGTGCACGTTACAAATTCGCGACACGCAGCACACAGTCAAACGAGGATCTGAACCTTTACATTATAATAGTGCAGCCCCATTCCGATCGTATCCCCCTATATCCATCTGTCACCGTCACTGAAGTAATCGCGTCAAGCTGTCCACGTTTTGCAAATCACTGTTCGGAATAAAACTTAAAAAAAAAAAAAACAACAAAACAATTCAATTGACACCGTGTCGCTGTACAATGCTCCATGGAATGGCTACATTTTAAAATGAATTCAAGGCGAAATGATGTGTTCCCCAACGCAAATTAGAATCAAACGCCGAGCACATTCGTTCGGTGACAGGCAATCAATCGACCGTCCCGTCGCCCTCGTCGGTCACCGGTTGTCGTTCAGTCAAAGTCAATGCACCCATATAGCTGAAAAGCGATCGTATGCGTGTGTTTGTGTAATTTTATTAGCCATTCGATCTGACAAGCGCTAAATTCGTGCGCAATTCCGCTCGACTGATTGCGCGTTTGGTCGCACCCTTTGTACCTGGCGACCAGGCCAGTGTGTCCAACCCTTTTTTGTTTTTGGTGGCCCCGGCCCGCCCACACATGACATAAATCTCCGGAGAGCGAACAAAGAATGTTAAATCGCGTATTCGCCCCGGTGGACCTCGGCACTCGTTAGCAAAAATCGATGCAAGCAGCTGACTAACTAATGACTGACTGGTGACTGGTGACTGGTGACTGGCGGACTGTCACCGCGCCCTACAACACCCAACTGTCGCTGACCCTAGCTCCCACAGTATTGCCACAGCTCCGATGGTGACACACTTTTGTTTGTTGCTCGCGCTGTTTGTTGTGATTGTTTGCCCAATGCTACATTGTCTAGAATATACGTAAGTTTTACGATTTGTCATGCAGCGAGCGATTGAGTTCAAACACCTGCACGTCAGTGGATAGGCGGCATGGGCATGGCGTTGGTGGCGACGCACGGCGATGGAGCGACGCGGCTTGCTCCAAATAAACGAGACAAAACCGCACAAATTGACAAAAGTCAAATCGAAAGTTTGTTAGTTATTTGCGGCACACGATTTTTTCATTTTTAAGCCGCTGTGGCTGATGTTGTTGTACTGGCAGTGAACGCGGTAGCTATGCTTGGCTTCGATGAATTTGACTGAATTAAATCACCTGACTTCAGAAGGTGGCTTTGTATGCTCAGTCTATTTTGCAAAATTGACACTGATTCTGATTGGAAATAAAATGCAGCATTCGCTTTTGGAACCCCGACTCATTTGTTCGTTTGTTGGCCATTTGGGAGAATTAAGGTAGCCAAGCGTATTCGTGTCAATATTGATTGGGCGACTTATCTAAAGGGAATTGTGGACTAAGCTGCACATAGAGCGGTGATCAATTTCAAATTAGGAGCTTAGCCAGTCTTGTATTTAATCTGGGCAAGAAAAAAGAAAGAAAAGCAACAAGTCCAGTCGGCAAGTAAAAATTTAAATAACACGTGGCGGGATTCTAGTTAAAATATTTGTGTTCCATGGGGGAACTCAGTTCCGACCAAGTAATAGTTCTGTTCGATACTACAAAAATCTAGTAATTTATACCAATCACGACAATGGGCTTATTTAAAAAAAAACCTCTTAATATTAAGTATTTTATTAAATCTTATCGAAATTGTCAAATTGACAGCTTAAACTTCAGTGGTTTGGAAGGCTTATTTTTATATTTTCAGCGAAATTAAATAAATTCGCGAATCCACCGTTAACTCAATCTTCGATTTTAATGAGTCTGTCAGTACTTTTACTAACTTACTTACTTAGATGGCACTACAGTGCGGCGTGGACCAAGGCCTCAACCAACAACCCCTGGCAGTACTGTAATAAGCCGTATTTTCTAACCACAAATATCTAGTGTTTCAATTCCAATGTGTTCTTTATGTCACGAGAACTGCTTTCAGAGGACATTCCCTGAAACTTCGAGAGCTAAATTTCTTGCAGTCCATTCCCTGAGTCTACTCTGTATATTTAAATCAAACACTGTATTTGTATTTATTCGTTTCCAATTCAATGTACAGTAATTCATTTATAAAGGTAGAAAATAATACATAGTTAACAAATTAATTAGCTTTAGTTCAAATTAAGTTTATCATAGTTTAAATCCATTAATTTACCATTTATTTACTAATTAGTATTAACCATGAGTAGTAATCTGATTAAAAAGGTACAAAGATATGGACAAGAACACTTTGTGGTTGGAAGAACCAGTGACAAGTGTTAGATATGAAAATGAGAAATGTAAAGTCGCACAAAAAGAAGAAGAGACGCATTATAAAGGAAGACAACAATAGCGATATGAAAAGGCGTAGTAAAGAATGAAATGAGGTTCTATGATATTACTTGTGTTAAAAACCCAACGTCAGATGTAATGAGTAACCAATTTCTCAAAGATCCAAGGAATCTGGACTTAGATGCAACTTGATTGCGTACATCAGATGGCAATCTGTTATAAATGAAAGGTGCTATGTTGGTAGCAAACCGACGGCAATGTTCCGTTCTAACTCTAGGCACTATCACAGCGTTAGAAGAACGAAGTAAATGCACTTCATTTCTACTTATGTTGGTATAACCACCTCGAAGATAGAACAACCTCAACACCTTGAATATATATAGATATTGCAGTGGCAATATCCTGACTAATTGAAACAGTGGACGGGAAGGCTCCCAACGAGGTTTGAACAGCATAGTCCTTACTATCTTCTTTTGAGCTATAATAACCGGTTGCAGGTTAGTAACAAATGCATTACCCCAGCAAGATATGCCGTACTCCAGACGTGAATTGACCAAGGCATAGTAAATAATTAATAAGAGTTTAGATGTAACAAGCTTGCGTAGATGGTATATTTTATTCAAACCAATGTAAGCACTTCTCTTTACCATTTCTATGTGCGGCTTCCAACTTAGTCTACTGTCCAGCGTAACACCTAGGTATTTAAATTCGGAAACTGAGTCAATAACTAAGCAATTGCTCTCGCAGTTAGAAAAATTACACCCAGAATCGTGTAGAGTAATCCCACTTATTGGGCTCTGATTTGTAAGAGCAAAGGACATAACTTTGGACTTATTGCTAAGAACCATTTGATGATACCGAAACCAGCCATTCATCAAAGAAAGATCCATATTCATTTGCCTTTCTATGTCACTCACGCTGAGGGCAGCATAAGAGAGAGCCAAGTCATCAGCGAAGGCAACAATTTTGCCATTTAGAGGAAGCGTAAATATGGAATCTATATAAATTACAAACAGTAGAGGTCCAATAACAGATCCTTGTGGAACCCCAGCTGCGGTACATAAAATAGGTTCGCTCAAAGTTGAATTTATCCGAACATGCTGCTTCCTGTTACAGAGATTTTTTAAGTGATAAAAAAACTATTTTAAGTTTTTAATCAAAATTTTAAATTAGTTCTAATGCATATACACACGCAAACGTCAAAGCACATCATCACTTCAAATTCATTTTAACTACGTAAGACGACATTTTTCTACTATGAGTTTCTGCTAACAGTATTTTTGGCATCATTTTCTTTATAAATGGTTTTATCTGAGTGTAAAAATAAACTTGAAAAAAATTCTCAGACACAAAAATGAGATTTTAAACAATAAAAATGTTTGAGGACACGACCGACTTAATTAATTTCTTTAATATGTTTTCCACTCATAACTTTATTTTTAAAATCCATCTTTTGATTAATCTCATATGGCAGGTTAGATTTATGTATCTACGAAATTGTTTCTTGTTTCACAATACATACTGTTCCTAAGATAAAGGAATTTAAATAAAAATTGACAAATCTACTGTAATTTGATGCATGTCAGACAAAACTTGACGCTGTCAAAATTATTCCCCCGACTGGATAATTATTGAAGAATACAAAAAACATCGGAAACAAATTCACTATTCTTTAATTTAATTACTCACTCGATAACCATCGCTATTCGCGAAGTAATGTGCAATTGGAACAAGCATTTTCAACCGTTTCCGTAGTGTAGTGGTTATCACGTGTGCTTCACACGCACAAGGTCCCCGGTTCGAACCCGGGCGGAAACAGATTCTCGTTCCTTTGCGATTTCTTTTTTTTTTCATTTACTTTTAACATATCAATGTTTTTTTTTATTTTTAATAATTTCCATACATATACGCGTACCTACTCATATGTCAGTTTCTTTAAAGTTTTCTCACATAAATTCCAATCGAGTTGCTAGTTAACGCAATCAACTTCTTGACACATCACATGTTTTAACAGTGCTTTTTGTCATTAAATAAAAACGAATATTTGTGTGCAGCTGTTGGCGTAAGTAAAATGGTCAACCTTCAGTTAGCCCAGTCTCTATTTGTCACTTTTACAGAAAGTTTAAATAAAAGGCTACAGTCGATCTAAACCTGAGTCTGTAATACCCTATTCTTTCCCACGAAGAGTTGCATTTATTAGTCAGGCAGATTTGTCACGGGCTGAGAAAAAAAATGTACTGTATATCATATTTATTAACAATTTTGGTTAAATATTTGAATCAGATTTTGAATTTTTTTCAGATGTTTATAATTTAAAAACAAAGGTGCGAACTCATAGTCAGCCCATGAATAGTGCCTATAGCCGACTTAAGTTACAGCCGACACTAAATAAAAAATCCGGCTATAACTTTTCGTTATTCATAAACACATTTTTGCCTGTGTATAAGTTAGTATCGACTTTGGTATGTTTTTGTAAAGTGATTTGAACGAACAAACCCAAATGTCAAAGTATTATATGAGAATTTTTGAACCGACTCTTATTATTTAAAGTGGCGTTTGGCTCATTTCAAATTTTAAGTTCAAAGTCGACTATAAGGTGACTATGACTAGCAAAAATACATTTTAGGTTATGTAGGTGAAAAAATTCTTTTAATGTCGGCTTTATCTGACTATGAATTTGAGTCAAAGTGTATGAGTGAGAAATTAATGTCGAACCGAAGTGACGTTTGGTTAATTTCAAATTTTGAGCCGGTTATAAGTTTAAAGTCGACTATAAGGTGACTATGAATAGCAAAAAGTACATTTTAGGTTATGTATGTGAATAAACTCTTTTAATGTCGGCCTTATCTGATGACTTTTTGCCAAAGTGTATGAAATATGAGTGAAAAATTAATGTCGAGCAAATGGTTAGGTGAACAAACCAGTCAATGTTTAGTTAGTTAATTTGTAATTAGTTAATTTTAAAACAATAAAAAAAAACAGGTAACAAAATTTAGATTTTGAGTTCGCCAAACCAAAATGTCCATGTCCATAACTATTTTGCTCCATAAACCAAAACTTCACAAGCCGTGGAGTGTGTTTAGCGTCATTTTAATGCTAATAGTCGTGGAATATACATTATATATAGGTGAAGTTATAAACGCATTATGTTGTTTAAAATATTTATACTAGTCCTGATCGATACTCCATCAATTTTGACAGAAGGACCAAATCCGTTTCCAGTAAATGTTTTCCAGAACGTAGCATTTCCAGCGCCGTTTCTTATGGACTTTCTTATGTATTCGCGGAAAGTGCTGGAACCTGGAAAATCGAAAGTAGTGGCTAACGCGTTTAAAAACGGGTAAAGTAATAAGAAAAGCAATCCTAATTACATGGGACGTCCAGTATAACGAAAGATATGTATAATGTTCAGCCAATTCGTTACATCGAAAGATTCGCTATATAGAAACCAGTTTTTTTGATTAAAACATAATACTTATTACTTACTTATCATTTGAAAACTCTTGATTATTTATTCATTAAAATCAATTTTGAGAGGAAAAAGAGTCTTTTATGTACCGAACGAGAGACAAGAGAGTTCGTTACACTTTACTTTTACTTTAGGTGGCGCTACAGCTCGGAATGAACCTGGGCCTGCTTCTCATAACCATTTGTGTGTATGCGTGTTAGTGTTATATTTTTGTACGAATGGAAGGGACCTACAGTCTTTTTCCGACTCCGAACGGCTAGTAGAGAAGCTCTCTTTGATTGCTTGTCAGACATTCGAAAGAGGTAGGACCGTGCAAAAACATCTAGGTGTTGGACCCGGGCTAGGATTGACCCCGGGAAGCATTGCGTAGTTGTCCAACACACTTACCACTACACCACGGTGCTCACAACATTCGTTATATAGAGTAGTAAAATTCTTCATTAGGCTAGGTGCACACATGCGATTGCAGTCGCACGACTAGCGCGCACTTACATTGAAAGCTATGTATGTGTTCTATTTATTGCGACTGAATAGTCGTACGATTGCAGTCGTTATACTGGACATTCGTTATATCGGCATTCGTTACACTGGACGTCCGATCTATTACATTAACACTTAAGGTAAAAGTAGGAGCAGTGTTATGTGATGTACAGTAAGTCTCAATGAGATTTGACGCCGGAAAATTGAAAACATTACAAAAAATTTAAATTCAAGTTACAGATATGTACTGTACACAAAGCGATGGTAATGGTAGTAGACTTTTGGGTGAAATGACAAGTGGTAGAAATAACCTAAGGTAAGAAACGGATCATCCAACAAGAGCTGTCATTTTATACATCGTGTCATCGTTGAACCGCCAAGATTGAACTATAATTGCGATGACTTTTGATCAGCAAAAACCAGCAGGCTATTAAATGTGAATCGACAACACTCGCACAAAGTGTTGAAATAGTGAAAATTCAAACGGTGAAAATATCGCGAAAATGTTTCATAAAGTTCGCACTGTTTTTGGACATCATCAAGCGCCTTCTCTGTAATGACCTAGGTGTAGCAGAGGATATCACACATATTCTGTGTGAATGCCAGGGTATAGCACGTAGTCGCAGGAACATTTTAGGCAGCTAGTTCTTTAGCAACCTGGAGGACGTAGGCCGAATCAACCATAGACTCGTTCTAAAATTTTGCATGGTAATAGAATGCTCTGAGAAAATTGTGGCGGTTAAGGTACCATCCTTGGATGGATTCTTAGGGGATCGCGATGGGCCCGCTCTGGTGCTTGGTGTTCTGGGATGGCTCAGCCTCTCGACCCCTAATAACCTAACCTAACCTAAATGCTTTCTCGCACAGCTATAATGAATTTAATCGATAGATTCAAACTTCTCGGACAGGGAGGTACTGTGAAGACTCCAACTTATGTTTGTCCGGCAAGGTCAGCTGACAATATCGCTGAGATTGTAGCTGAAAACCCAGGTCTGTCCAGTTCGAGACGATCACAGGAGTTGGGCCTATCCGCAACCACTTTGCACTGCATTTTGCATAAAGATATTGGCCTATATGTTTATAAGGTTCCGTTGACATAAGAATTGAAGCCAGCAGACCACGCGAAACGCCGTACTTTCGCTATTGATGTAAAATGACACCTCTTGTTGGATGGCCCTATCCCCCCTATAGTACAACTTCCATCAATGTTTCCGGTATAGTTTCTTGTTTACAAGTCACCTGACATTGTTCAACAGATCAAATGTAGACTCGTCGTCCTACAGAATCTTTTTCCCATGAGATCATTAAGCAAAATGTAAAACAACTCAAATTTTGAAACTCGCAGTTTCGGTGAAATTCTATCCAAATTACTATGCAGTTGGCAAAATTCAAGTTTTTTATTTTAATAATAAAATCAACCAATTCAAGTAACGGTAGATGATCCTAAGTCGCGCAACAAACAATAGTTGTGTAAAGCGATACTGAGAGTACACACTCAGAGATTGTAGTCTTTTGTCTGTTCTGTGATGGAGAACCAAAAAAAAAAAAAATAAAAAAATCCATACAATAGTTTTTCGTTTAGGTGGAAACGTAGGTACTATGTATTCGTATTACAGCTCACTGATTTCCTGAAAATATTAAGTACAGAAGTTCTCAAAGTTGTGGACCAAGTTTCAGTTCATATTTGAAATCGAACACACCATTCAGCACGTAATTTGGAACTAACTACTTAGCTGTCAGAAGATAGTCTTCAAATTGTTTCACTTTGTTTTGGATAATATTGGATACGTTTTAAGTATTTTTTAATTTGAATAGGGACGATGTTTCTATCAGTATTATCTGAGAAGTCTCCCTGTATTTTAACTAGGTTTTTGAGTTGCATTTCGAGCTAAAAGTTATTGGTCCTAAAACCTCAGTCTATTCAGCTGTTGATTTAATACTGATTAGTTTCTATACACATACAGTGAAATCTCTCTTAAGTGGACAGCCACGGGACCGGAGTTTTTTGTTCACATAAGAGAGTGTCCGCTTTAGAGGAAAAATAATACAAAATTAAGTTAAATTAAAATAAATGTACGGCGTGAGCAGTCTTATATAAATTAAGTTAAACAAATTTAAACTTGACTACATCGTTATAATAACGTTTTTATATATGTACATAGGGCAATGTGGCATACGACTACGGCTATACCTACTCTTAACATCATCGTTTCGTTTCATCTTGTTTCGTACTTTTTAATTAGTTTACCCACTGTCGGGCTTTGGTTTTTTTAACTTTATTACTTTTGTAGTTTTGGAAAATATTTAGAGCGTAAGTACATAGGTAAAAAATGTCGTGTTCTACTTGTCAAACACTTTCATTTGATACCCATACTAAGAAAGGGAAGTAAAGATAAAGAGAATCTGCCATCTTTGTGCGTCCGCCATATTGAATTTAGAATGACGTCATAGTGTCTCGTATTTTAATCGCCAAGCCCTTTCATTTAATACCACTATCAAAACGTTTGTAAAGATAAAAAAGGTAATCCGTCATCGTAATGCGTCCATAGGATATGTATTGCGACGTTACATGACGAATCCAACGACACTTCAGTTGTTGAAAGCAGTTCCATAGCTTAGGCTGTACCAATCCAGCCTGTGAAAATCAGAACCCTTAATTTTGCCATAGGCGGGTAAAAATCAAAACGGATGATACCTTAAAATTTTTGAAATAAATCTCCATCGCAATTAGCTTTCTTTTGAATGAATGGTCCAGAAATTCGGATGCGCTTTTCGCGAGTTTTGACAAACCATTCATGTGTCCATGTATTGACCTTCTTTACATAGCTGCTATGAAACATCCATTTTTGTAGCTTATTTGTGACAGTAGTGCTCCATTCAACAAGTAACGATTTTTTGTTTTTCAATATGCTGGCCACATACGATTTTCCAACCAACACCCAATTTTGTTTCTATGGAGCGCACTCCGGATCGCCTAACTCAGAATACTGTCCGCCTTCTGCTAACAAACAAAAACTTCCTATTGATTCTCTTTTACATTATGGAGATCTACTCCTACAAGTTAACGCTATACGAACAAAACGTTCTAGATGCCGATAATAATCAAACAAAAAGTCTGTTAACTTACACATTTATAACTTTTTAACCGTATGCGAAAATGCGAGATTTTCCTGAACAATTTGTGTGTACACCCCCGTTCACACATGCACGCGCTAGCCCTGCTGCCAAACAAATGCTTATGTACATATATAACAACGATCTTTCGCCAGAAGGGAAAACGCGTCGATTCGTAAAAAAAATCTCATTTTCATACGAATGACTCATATTGTCCATTTAAGGGAATGTTTTTACTCAAATATAGTGAAAATACTGTCCATGTCCACTCAATAGAATCGTCCACTTAAGAGGAAAAAACTCATACAAAATCATGCCAGCCAACCATTAGAGTAAATCTTGTCCACTTATGGGGATTGTCCACTTAAGAGTTGGATTAAATTTAGCATACCCTATTGCAAAAGGGTTACACTGTATACAAAGTAACGCAAAGTAATTACGACAACAACAACAAAAACAAAGAAAAGTAATTGCTAAGGCAATGACAAAAAATCAGTTAACAATCACATTCAATCACAGTGCATATCCATTATACTGCCTAAGACGACCGACGCAACGCAACAAACCATTAATCGGCACTACGAAGCAGCGGTGAGCCACGAGTGTTAGTGGCGCTTACAAGTCATCGACTCTGGTGGAGTGGCACACAGCCAGCTTCAGCTATCGCAACAGAGCCCGATAAAAATGACAATCGTTGTCGTCGTCGTTGTTGTCGCCACCGCCGAGTTAGCATTGTAATTTGAAAACATTTTAGCTAAAGACAATCCAAACCGAACCATGTGTAGGTACATACATACATATATGCGGGGAGTTTCAATCCAACACCAGCATCAACTGCGTCCATATAATAATCTCCAAGACCGCCGCATAAATCTCAAAGTCGCGCACATAATAGGAGACAAGTCGCAAATGCGATTATTTATTGGCGGAACTAAGCAAAAGGAGCGAGTGCGCGTCGCCACGCCACGCCAGCATCGTCGCCGGCCGTCGTCATGGTTTTGGCTTGGACTTTGGGTACAATGAACACATGTTCCGTATGCACAAAGTTCAGTACTCAGATTCAGCACCGCACTGTGCATAGTGCATTTTTCAATGTCACCACCGGCCACGGGCGCAGCGGCAACGGCACGAATGATGGTCACTCCACTGGTGAATAAACTCATGCATCTACTGATCCAATCCGGTCGGCTGAATGGTCTTTGTTGCACAGTTAGGAGCAAGTAGATCTGCATTGGCAGATACTTGGCAATTTCCACGTTCGATTTGACAGCATGGAATGCCGCCAGATGCGGTTGCAGTTGCAGTTGCAGTTTGCGCGCAAAAGTGCAGGGCGGCTTCAAAGCAAATTTTACTTGGCGAACCGCCTCTTTTCGAAAGCCTGTCGCCTGCGCTGATCTGATGCGAGATCAATGAATCAATTAAGACTGCGAGGTGCATTCAGCGGAGTATACGCGCAGAGAAGCCACATTAATGAAAAGGTGTGGGATGATATTTATCAATGTCTGTCCGCAAATGGGAGTTAATCAAGGCGGCGAAGCTATTGTACTGTGTCCAGGAATTTGAAAGGAACAATGTTTTTGGATATACATATTCAACAGTTGCATGCACATGTATGTATGTATAGCGGATTATTTTAAGGATTTCGTATGTCAGCGGTATCTGACAGTGGCAATCGAAAAATTGAAAGCCAGCTACTGTCATGTTTACATGTCGTTTGAAAGCGCTTTGATCATCTGTCATGATAAGGTTTAGCGTGAAATGTAATTGATTTCAACTTCGTGGTGTACGTGTATTGAAGTTTTGGGACAAAATAAATAAAGCAAATTTTAGAAGCACCTCCTATCGGAGGTCTTTTAGGGGATTTTTTGGAATTTCGCTTCTGTGTGACTAAATTAAATTCAAAAATGCACGTTCGCCGAGAAAATCACGTAACTCTATTTGCAAATATGTAAAATAAACAGATGTGTATTACATAAAAAAAAAACTTACGAAACCGCACCTCATTTTACACGTTATAAATGAAAAGGTAAACTCACATTACTCGTAAGCTATATGCGAGTGCCTACCTATTTACATCACAAATAATCATTATACCTATGTACATATGTATAGTATACCTCCTCACCTCCTCACGTACTCGGTATTATTGTAAACAAAAGCATTACCCAAAAACTATCATCCATTCCGCTGTTTGTGACTCTGTCATTCACACGGTCGTCGCGTCGCGTCGTCCGTCGTCGTGCTTGAAATCCCATTAAGTTCAAAAACTTTAGGAGAAAACCCTGTCAAAAGCCATTCAATGAGAAATTCCCAAGAAGATCATTAAAAAAATAAAAATAAATTTTATAAATAATACCGCACACCTGACATTTAGCAGCGATGACGTCAGTCAGTCAGCGGTTGTTTAATGACTTGCTCCCGTCGGCCGCCCTGCCGCGCCTCGCCGCTCTCTTCACACTCAGTTTCGCGTTGTGGGGCTCCATGAAGCGGCGCCATTCGGAGGAAATACCTTCCAAACCAACAACACACACAGTTTATACAATTGATCTTCACCACAGATAATATGCGTCGTAGGGTACGGTACGGGTATTATTTAACAGGCACAGAAATGATGATTGCCGTGCTCTTCTGTGTTCGTGTTGGTGGTAATTATGGTGATGTTAGCGCGATTTCACTCACATATTACCAAGAGATAAGCAAACATCCCAGGCGTAAACAGTTTGATCAGGTGTTCGCGAAATCTCAGCTCAACACTCAGTCAACAGCAACAACAATAGTCAACATCAGCGATCTGCAGCCATTCGATCGAACCGGGAAAGTGACAAATAACTTAATATCCGCTTTTAGAGAAAAACGATCATGCCATACTGCATGCCGGCTAAAGTTGGAAGACTCGATAGGGAACGCGATCAATTGAATTATGAAAAATTGCATGCAATAAATAAAAATTAAAACAATTAATCGAGCGGAAAATCAATGAATGAAATGAAAAGAGGACAACAATTGTGACTGATCATGATCACTAGGTGGAGGTACGAGTTAGCCAGAACCATGATCAAGTGGTGATTACTGCTTCTCAAGTGGTAATTATAAATACACAGGGTGGAACGCTTTAATGTCATAATTGATGCTGGAATTTTAAAAGCTGTTCAACGGAATCGAAATTTATGTTGAGAAGTGGAAAATATCGGTTTTTTGATTAAAGCGCATGTAGACGATCAGTGGTGTCGACATAAACTCAAGTACTCGTTTTCTAATGCCGTTGAATTGAAAAATGCTGGGAAATAACGTTATGTATGCCTATTTTCATTTAGACTGAGAATAGCCAGTTAATTCGAAGTCGAAAATGTAAGGTGCCCGAAATATAACACAATCATATCGGCCGCTCTTCATATGGCATTTCGCTATAGCCTTGTATACTTGGTCTACTTTACGCTGCGAATTACCAGTTGACAGCTAGAAATATGTGTGAAGCATCAATTCTTGATTTGGAACCAATCTAATTGAATTTGTATGAAAACAAAATGACTCGTTATACGGCATTTCGCTTTACGGCCTGATTTTGTGGAACGTATCCGTTAGCCGAGGTATGAGTTAATCACAATATTAAAAAATACAAGTGCTGGCACCAAAGTGTATCGTCCGATATCTATTTTACCATTTTTATCTGAAGTCTTTGAAAAATAAATAAGCTGGCAAATGTTAAGTTATCTCAATAATTTAAACTGGCTGGTGGTGGATCAGTCAGGCTTAGAGCAACAGTTGTACCTCTATAATATTAATTTTTGTAGAAGTCTTACGTATAAACATGGATAAAGATTATATAACATCACTGGTACTCTTGGACTTATCCAAAGCCATTGATTGAGTTCCACACAGGTCTCTTTTATTCAAAATTAATCAATTTCGAAGGCACAGCGTTAAAGCTCGTGAAAACATACCTCCTATAGGTTAGAAGCTCTGCCGTTTCCGTTGGTAGAAAACTTTCGAATTTTGATGCAATTAATGTGGGTGTTCCGCAATGATCAATCATCGGACTTTTATTTTTGACTTTATTTTATAATGACCTGGCCGAGTGTTACACAACTGCAAAGTATGCGGACGATGTACAAATTCTTCTCAGCATCCGCTGAGTTTTGTTGAATATGCAACAGTACGGTAGATTAATCTCTTATTGCTAAATGGTCAAAAAGAAGCCGACTTAAGTTGAACGGTAAGAACACAATATTTTCTTAAAATACAAGTTACCGGTGATCAGGTGTTGTACTACAAACTAGTTAAAAACCTAGGTGTCATTTGTAATCAAACATTTACTTTGAATGACCATGTCCCATACATAGTAGGAAAATTTAATGGTGGCTTGTCTTTCTCCGACGTGTCTTCCAAATAAGATTAAAATTATTCTGATAAAATCAATTTTGCTACATATGTAGATACATTGTACCCGTTTTCCTTACTTACTTAGTTGGCGCTACAGCTCGAGGTGAACCTGGGCCTGCTTCTCGCAACCATTTGTTTGTGCGTGTTATATTTTTGCACGAATGGAAGGGACCTACAGTTTTTTGCCGACTCCGAACGGCGAGTTGAGAAGCTCAATCGTGACAAATACCCGTTTTCAATCATCTTTATAGTGACAGTAAGCATAAGTTCGATGTTGCATTTAACATAGACCAATCGTAGTTTATGACATTCGACTATATGATCTATATGATGACCTTTAAAAATCTACCTTGACTTTAAAATCCTTGGCGCAAATTTATAGTCAACCCCACTTTATCAGTTTAACTCCGTACTAGTTATACGCAACTTTAAACTTAAAAGCAAACTTTAATTTTTGTTCAGTAATAGACACTTTTTAGTATGCCGCTAAATAATTTCTACTTCGCAACGTTTCTATGAGAAATTTTATTCGAACACACATAAAAGTGACAGTTTGAATAAAAGAAACTTATGAGTCTAATTTCATATTAAATATTTAATACGAGGTTCGGGTGATTTTAACTTTAATACGAGGCGATAACGATAACGTGGACTTTATGACGACTATAATTATGAAAACACTTAGTTCCGTACTAAAATAATTTTTCAGTGACTGCAAATTGCTCATTCGATCAGAAATGGATTTTTTATTTTACTAAGTTTTACTTACCTATATGCATATATGTCACCACGCAAAGAATACGCCATAAGATCGTGGCATTCACTTCCCACCAGTAGGGGTAGTTTCGAAAAGTATGTTCAAAGATATCTTGCAAGTCCGAGCATTAAATGAAATCTTACATTTTTAAAAATGAATTTGTATAAGGAGAAATATTAGTTTTTAGGGCTAACTCAGGCTTAAAATATTGGTCTGAAATGTTTATATTATATCCAAACATATAAAATCTGTGGCTTACCTATATTATTTCCGTAGTATAGGTACCATTTTCGGCTCTCACACTTAACCAATCTCAACAAATAAGGTGTCAAATGAAAGAAAATTTCCTGGAGCAGTGACGAATTGCACTCCTAATTTCTAAATTTTAGCAAATTGAAAAAGCCGATCAAAACAAATATCTTACCGAAATTGAACACCCAAAAGAATAAACACTTCCCGCATGATTTCCATCTGTCAGCTGATGGAAATGAATTCCTTTTGGTTGATATATTTGCTATTTGGGAATCATAATATGGGAAATATTTGTTGTTTTAAGAGTTAATTTTGGTTGATATATTTGCTATTGAAGCAAGTGTTAGTGAATAAATACATACATCAACCAAAATTAAGTTTAACAAAACAAACACTTCCTAGGGTCAATTTGGGTAAATGTAAACAGGGGTAAATGTAACACAGCTCATACTACACACCAGGAAAGCCTATAACGGTCATATTGAGTCAAATGACGGACACGAACCTGTTTTTCCACATACATTTAAAACATTCAATTGTAAATGGATGTTAGTTGACGGTTGGATTTTTCGTCAGATGTTATTTTTAAAGTATTTTACAAATCGGTCGACTTTACGAAATAGTGAATTTTTTTGAATAATTTTAATAGGTTGGTCTTATGTAATGTACTTATACAATTTGATAACTATGCTTTTTAAAATAAACTATTTAAGTTATCAATTAAATATCGATCCATTTTCTTATGTTTTCATTTACCCCAGAAAATATTTTAATGTGGGAAAATGTAAACATGGGTTTGGGGTAAATGTAAACATGTATTTTGGATAAAATTTGTATTGTATTGTGAAGATCATGTATAACAAATTTCCAGTTGCTAATATGCCTCTCAAATATGTATATTCTAAAAATATCACTGCCGTCATACTCGTTAGATGATGTTGTCAGAGCAGTGCAAGACGTTAAAAACAAAAACATAACGTGAAGTTGAAGAAAGTTGGACGAGGAAAAGTCCAACCTCGTATTTTGCTGGTTGCAATAGGATAAAGATAGGAAGTTTACCCTGAGTAGGTTTACTAGTGGATCTGGGCAGGGCACATATACATGTGTATATTGAAATCGTTGTTTACTTTTACCCCAGGATTTAGAAAAATAAAAAATAAAAACTGGGTAAATGTAAACATACTATATGTTATGAACAATTTCAAAATAAGCGTTTCAATCCATAATAAAGAAATACAGTACTTTCATATTCGCATCTTTTGATTTTCGCTAGGTTTTCTAAAAAAAATAAATAAAAAAAGAGTCAATACATATTTTCAAAAAAACATGAATTTGTTTACAATTACCCACATTGACCCTATATGGTTTCCATGGAATTTCCATGAGTTGACAGATGGAATTCAAATGGGAAGTTCGGATGTTGGATGGGAAGTTTGGACGGGCACACTAGTTAATTTAAAAGATGAACAGCCCTACTATGCTAAATATAATGATGTCAGTAGATAAATATGAATTTTGAAATGTGTTTTATGTAGGTACATATGTATCGAAGGCGTAGCTATGCTATGGAATAGAATTGAGGTGAAAGCCGAAAAGAAAATTGCAGAGAACCATTTCTTTGCTGACTCGTTATAACAATATGTCAAACGGAAAAATGCACCGATTTCCTGGTCTAGTACCACCGTTGGACAGCATTTACATTTCTGTTTGGATCAATAACAAAGCGGATATTCTAATTTCACTGCTGTTTTCAACATAAAGCTTAAAATAGCAAAGAATGTTCCAACAAATGTTTAACTAATACCTAAGGAGATAACGTTCGACACCAAATTAGTTTCGTTAAAACCGAGTGCCAATTAAAACTATTTAAATAAAATTTTGAAAAACGAAAACAGAACAGAAAATCATAAAGCACACTACCAACACCAAATCCACATAGGAAAAGAGAAACCACTAAATCAAAACTAAAATACAATAAACACCTTCTGACATAGCAATAAAAATCATAGCACCATCAATTACCCTCGGTATCCACTAAAACTTAAACTATTTTCAAAATTTTTCTCCCCAGAGAATCTCTTTCGTCGACCCAAAGTGAAGAAAAATAACGAACCCGGTGAAAAGATCGTATACCCAACGAAACACCAAGCGCTAAAATGCCAGCGTTTTGCAAAAATATATAAAACAGTCGCCGCGCCGGTCGGCCAAAAGCCGGACCATGTACCGCTACAACGAAGACGATGTGGCTATGAAAATATAATTAGACGGATAATAAAAATGCACAATAATAATAATAATTTCTAAAAGTCGACTGTTTTATATCCTCATAAATTTCTTCGCTGAATTTTTACTGCCTTTGGGGGTTGATCGATCCACAGCCTGGGAATATGAAAGACATTGGCCAACGATGGAAAGTGCAGGGACTTGCAATGATACCTGGGTGTAACGGGGAAGTACATACTCGTATATGTGTTTGAAAATACATAAGTCAAGAATTTTATGGATATTCACTTGATTTGTAACACCTGTATAGTGTCGCCGGGCCGCACCGCTGACATCAAAAGATCGGTGACCTAGTTTAAGTGATTTATGAATTTATGTATATTTAAAGGCATACCTGCCTCCTAAGGGAATTACTTTTTTACCTTAAGAGAACGAGAGTACGTCTAGAACTGTCAAAAATACACTCAATTCCACTTGTAACCTGTTTTTGATGCCCTAGCCTAAACGGTCAAACAACAATGTTAAGTACAATAGTTGCAACACACCATTTATTCATGTTATGTAAATGTAATAGTCGCAATTAAATTACAATGCATACGCTCAGTTAAATAAATTAACGAGACTAGAATATGAATTTGAATGCAATTTTCAATAATTTTCCCAAGTGCTGTATACCTACCTATAGTTTAATTAAATGTTAACTCGTGACTAAGCTTTGAGCTATATTACATAATTTTCTATCTAAATTTGACAGTTCTCCTTGGAAATGTCAAAATTCACCCTCTAACGATCTGTCAAAGCAAATCAAATGCGAAAACAAACCTCGTGTGCATCTCCTTCTCCACATTATAGGTATTCACCTTCGCGATTCAAATTTCAATCGAATCTCCAATGAAAACCTCGTAATCAACTAAACGCTCACATGAATACGAAACAACAACCGCCTGCTCGCACACACATAGCGTCACGTTCAGCCGTCGGTCGTCGTTGTACAAATGTCAAACATCACCAGCTGCTTGCTGGTTGTGGCCACTAAAGGTAGCGCGCAGTTCACCATATCGTCGCAGCAGCAGCGCTCTAAACCCTCATACGGTACGATACGGTGAAATGAAAATCGAGTCGAGTTGAGAAAACCCCGTGAAAAACTCATTTAATTGCGATTTTCACACGAATTGTGTGGGAAACACCTGCGACGCACCTGTAATGCACACCGACACAACTACCACCTCTAGTGAACGGATCGCTTGAGTGAACCAGACAATCGATTCGAAACCGTTTGTATTTGCAGCGTCGTCGTCGGCGTCGCTGTCGTCTAATTTCCATGGAAAGCGATAGAAAATGCATTCAGCATTCACATTCCCTAAGTCTGAGGCCTGACGTCTGAGCTTCCCGAACGGAGCGGGTCATAATCGTAAATTAGTTTAGGACAACAGGTAGCAGAACAATGAACTCTCCATGATAATGAATCAATTTACTGTTCAGCGGTAATATATTCCCAAAAAAATAACTGAAAAACATCTCAGCGATTGTCTTTGGGAAAAATTTCCCATTCACGGGCATACACAGAGAGAGAGAGAGGCCTTGCATCGGGTCCACGGTCACCGCTCACAGGTACAGCGTACAGGTAGCCGCCAGACCGGACTTTAAAGACTCTATGGAGATTGCGCCAACACTTGGCGTGATGGATTCAGGTTTTCCAGATTATTTGCACGTGTGTGAGCTGCTAATGCTGTTGCTCTGTTGCGCTGTTGCTGCGCCGCCAAACAACCTGCTTTGGTTGGTGGTGGGTAGCTTATGGCGAGGCGATTAAGGAAATGATAATCAGACGCACCTGTGCACAGACTGTAATGATGCCAGATCTAGAGGCAAACATTTCCGATGCGCGCTCACATACGCAACGCGCACTGTCAAACAAACAAACATGCAAATAATAGCGAATTGATATTCAACGCGACTGGAGTCCAGTCTGCGGTCAGCCCGGGATGATTAAGCTGAAGTCTGCTAACTGGACAGTCGATGTATTCAAGTGTCAATCGAGGTGTGTTTCGCAGTACCTGTATGTGTCAGATTTGATCGTTGCATGGAACGCAATTAGATGCGGACTGTAAGTCAAATTTGCACGGTCGGTCGTGGTGTGGAGAATGTATGTACATATTTGTCGTTAGACATTTGAAACGTCTCGTCGCCATTGCCGTTGTCGACTTGTCGTTGTCGTCTGAGTTCAGGTGATTGTTAGGTAGATCATGTGTCTGTCCTCTGGGATCTCTTTCGAGAGGACATGTCTGCATAATAAGCAAGGATTAAGATCGGCATAGCGATAAGCTGCGGTGTGTCTAATTGCTCATTTTGTTTGAGATGCATTTGCAGATGTACGAGCTCAGGTGCATTTATGATGAGTTTCTAAGTGAATTATTATTGACTTAAAGAAAACCCAAATGAAAATGGGCAGATGCAAGTCCTGAGTACCTTTAACTGTGTCGATTATTTGAAAGGCGTTGGACTTGTGATGAGGAACAGCGATTTGCCCATCAAATACCTTGTCTCTGTATCCCGCTTGCAGCTGGACAAGCTTATGAAAGATATTGCCTTCCAGTCTTCAGACTATGTATTCAAGTCGCATGCGAATTGATGTGGATCGGGGTCTACTGTGTATGCAGAGGCCGATATATTTATAGGTTTAGAAGATCGCGGCCTAGAAACGCAAGTTTTAACGCGATTTTTGAAAACGCTATTTAGTCGAGTACATCGAATCAAGAAATAATAATAATCAACTACACTCCAAAGAAATAGGGACACATACAAAACTATGTAGGGGAGACTGGGGCTGGTTGTAACACTCTTTGGTAAATTCGTCATCACTCCTTAAATATTGCATATTATTAAAAAAAAAAAATTCATTCCGAGGATGCATATCTTACCTCTAAAACGCCATTTAGAAACTGAAAGGATTCAAAGTGGAACAATACCATTTTTTGAATCATTTCAATTTTGGCGAGTGTTACTTTCAGCCCCGACCTTGGGGTTGGTTGTAACAACATCCGGGGTAAAAAGTAACAACCATCGTAATTAGATTAGTTTTTGCTATTTAATTTTCATTCTTATTTTTTATAAAAGTTTTATAAATAGGGTGAAAAAAAATAGATAGATAGGAGATTCATTAAATTTGGAATTTTCAATAAATTAATCAGATTACTCATCTTATATTGTTCTTGAATATCTAAATCCTGGAAAAAAAACCTAAAAATAGTAGGCAAATATAAATATTAGAATGTCAGTGGTAGGTTGTAACGTGGTACAACCTGCCCCAGGGATTTGTTACTTTTAGCCCCTATCCCAGAAATTAACAATAGAGGCACATTAACAAAAAAAAACTAAAGCTTTACTTTTAAAACAACTACATCCACATACGGCTAAGACACGAAGGTATTCAAAAAATTATACCAAATATACCAATATACCAAAAAAAAAAACGGAGAACAGAAAAAGTAACAAATCTATTGATTTTGGCACCTGCATACACAATTAGCTCTTGCGACAACTGGGGTACTAATGAGTTTTATTTTCTTGTAGAATATGTAAATTCAAACACTTCGTGTATTAGATTCTATGATACGACTGTGATTCTTTATTTTTAGCTATTACAACCTACCCCTGTTACAAAAAGCCCCAGTCTCCCCTAAGTCCTATAACCTGGGGCGTCCAGTACCTAGTAAAACACACTGAAAGAACTATCAGAAAATATCAACAGTTCGCGAATTTATGATTCTATTCCCTTCGCTTTAGATGCTTTATGATTTTAAGGATCTTAGACTTCCTAGAGCTGGAAAGTCATGTAGTCCCTGTTTGTTCTATGCAGGATCATCTTTCATTGCTGTTCCTATTTTTGTTTCGTGAATTATCTACAATCATCATGATGTTGAAGTCAGAACAAAAATGTACATATAGAATGAAATTTAAGACGCCAACCATCACATTTAGCAAAGCCTTAAGCTGTCAAGTAGAAGGACTTTCTGAATCCTTTGACCACTGATAAAGTTGGAAGTCCAAAATTACCAAATTTGGGTTTGGATATCAGGCCATAATCAAAAATGTGATCTTACCCTTATAATGTTTACACACAGCGCGATCACTTGAAGGACAAGAACGAGAGACAGACAGATCGCCTTAGTGATAGGAAACTCAGATGTTTGGTTTCAACTTACTCTATGAGTGGTGTCCAGTATAACTGGAGAGTTGTGTTTTATTATTGTAAGTTATGCCATTGCTTATTGCTTTTGATTCACGGAAGTTTTTCCAGACGTTTCCTATTATTAGTTTGTGCGATCACGATACTACTACAATTTGATCAAAAGTATTGAACCTCTTCTGGTTTCCTAGACTGACTTTGCGGTACAAAAGATCTTTAACCCTTTGTATCGCACTGCGTCAAAATTAAAAAAGAAGTACATTTTCAGCTTCCTTTGGTGCCAAAAACTATAATCTGATTTATAAAATTGCATTTAATTTGTTAATTTATATTTTATTTATAAGAAAACGCTTTCTTGGGTATATGCGAAAAACGACAGTTTTCCACTAGGCTTACAATATTTTTCCAATTGATTTCACTGAAATGTTACTCGTTATATACTAACTACACTCATTTGGTAAATAATCAACTTTAGTTTACACAAACACTAAAAACACAATTTTTTCATTTGAATTAAAAACTTCGATCATCTCTGTAATTGCTGACTGAGTGAACAAAAATGAACAAGAGCAAAAAATCCCCATATAACGGTATCTACTGTAAGAGCCCCCGCACACTACAGACTTTTTGTCGGCCGGCAGTTTAGTCGGGCTCTTAATCAGTATGAAAATATATGAGAGTGCGCACACTACAACGATTTGATATCGGCCGATAAATAAGTTTGATAGGCTACACGATTGCCTTTAAAGTAAAGTATCGGCAAACTATCGGCCGACTACTTAATCAGTACGGCGCTCTTCTACGTGCGCACACTACAGACTATAAAGTCGGCTGATTTTTTTCGATAGCTCAGTTTGCTCTGAATTTTAAATTAATTTTCTTTAAGATCTGGATTTTCCGTTGTATTTAAATATGGAATTATGGACATATTTGGGCGTAGAGCAATGATTACCTCTCTGGAACATTTTTTACTAACTACCATTAAGCGACTATTCTCTGCAAAATGTGTTTAACGACTAGCAAAACCAAATCGTTCGAGAACAGTCGGCCGATTGTTTGTCTAGTGTGCGCACTCACTACCAACCCGACTATTTCATCGGCCCAGTGTGCGCACTAACCGGCCCAACCCGATCAAACTATCGGCCGATAGAAAGTCTGTAGTGTGCGGGGGCTCTAAGTCATAAGTATATTTTTCATTGTAATATGATTCGTAGATAAGCAAAAATGCGCAACCACGTCTCTTATTTGCTATCGTCTAATTTAAAATAGACTTTTGGGGTATGTTGCAGTTCTGCTACACGATGATACAAAGGGTTAATGTCACAATACCCTCCACAGCTGGCGAAAAAAAAACATATTCTTTCGAGATACTACGCTTTTGTGAAGCATCTTGATGTGTTAAGTTAATGCCTGTGGAAAAGACGACTTCCTCTGTGCCCGTGCTCATGATAGGCGACTGCTAAACTCTTGCGGCTGATGAACCTCATATTCCACTAAATTATTTGCTTTTAGGAAAAACCAAGAAGTTATAATAAAAAAGGGGTTTAGAGCGGCTGCATACTGGCAATTGCCTTTTTATCTTCTCAAACTGCAGTCTGTACTCTGAATGATTTTGGAAGGTTCCAAATAAACTAATTTACAGCAAAACCTGATACAAGTCCGCCTTTCCACCGACAAAAATTAAATAAAAACAAATTCCCTAAAAATAATTACATGACGCGGGTATCCTGATCGCCCACGGCCAAAAATCTTTAATCGCAAAGATAACATTACGATCTCGATGTCGATCGATTAACAATCCAAAATCATTGATCACTCGATTCCAGTTCACGGGAATCACATGAAAAAAATCACAGGACCAGAGGGAAGAGAATAAAAAAATTTACTCAGGTGTGGCCCGATAGCACCTAATGGACACAGAGCCATTCCCACACATGTGTGTATTAATATGCCCAAAACATCCTGTCTGCTGTCTCCCCGCCTAGCAGGTACAAGCCTCTCTCTCTGTGTCTGTCTGTTAAAATTCCTTTTGGGTAACAGTCAAGTGTCGCTCCGAAGAATGGTGCTTTGCTTATTGAATCGGACCGAGTCGAGATACTCGTATTCTCAGCTTCTTCCCAGGCCCACTCACTAAGCCGATGTGATTCAAGCGGATGGACAAATAAAACCAAAAAATGTCTTCTCCTTCATCAACAACAACAGCGGATGATAAAAAAAGAAGAAGACAACAAAAAAGAAGACCAAACTAAAAAAAACCCGAGTTGGAGGAAAGGTTGGATGAACACACCGCTTGGACGTGCACGTGCATCTTATGAAAAGATCCCAACACTTGGATTTGGATCAAACGATTCTTGGAATTCTTAACCCGGTCTTTTGTTATTCTTCTTCTTCTTCTTCTCGTCGTTTCTTGTTGTTGTTGTTAATGGTTTGTTCTTTTACATCACCGAAGAGAAGAAGCAGTAGAACCACACTGTGGGACAGCGATGACTGTGTGGCAATGCAATTGGTGATGGGCATTAAATTCCTCTTCGGAACAACACCTGAGGCTTTTGTGTTCCCAGTTCCCTGTTCGTAGTTCCCAGTGTGTGAGATGGTGTTGCTGCATTGGTGCATCCGATCTGTGAGTCTTCTTTGATGTTGCCAAAGGCATCGGTTACAATGTGAGTACACAAGAAACGAAATACTGTGCGGTGATTTTTTTTGTTATTAATTTTTAGGGATTGCACCACCATCGCCGCCGCCGCTGTCGCCGCCGTCATCCGTGGCAGAGGAATTCCAGTGAGATGAGTGATCCACTTTTTTTTTTTTTTAGATTTTCGGATGCTTTGCTGGTCGCTTTGACTGGCAATCGATCGTCGTTGTTGTTGATGAGGTGCGCACCTGAGAATTTTTACAACTGAGATGAAAGATCGTTTGTGTGCGTGTGCGTGTGCATGTGGAGGCAGCAGGAAGTTTTAGGTTAAATTCTCTACAAAATGGGAACAAGTTTTCCCTCCGAATTGGGCCGGGCCCTGTAGTCTAATTGGACGCTGTGTGGGGAGATTAACGAGTTTCCGTCGGAAATTCATATTAGAAGAAAATAATTTATGCTGAGGTGAGCAGGCAGTCATAGTACGTAATCTCCGGGAGTGACATTCTCTGAAGTTCCGTTTTTTCGTTCTTCTATCGCTTGATGCCCTGAGATCTCGATAACTACAACTGGCAACGCGAAACCATGTCAGATGTACTTAAGTCGTTCCGGTGAGAGTATCAAACGTAAGTGCGTCGAAATATCAAGACCCTGGAACCATACGTTCCTTCGTTCAAAATATCTGCTTGTCATCGTTAGCTGTTCAATTATTTCTTTTAATTTTAGAGTACAAATACACTCTAAGATGATGTTCATGTATGTGGTAAAAAATACTCATCACATAGTCTGACAATTGCGTCAATTTAACTTCACCTTGCGAGCCTGATAAGGATATAAATCTCAGGATGTTCATGACATGACTTTCTTGTTCGTGTCGATATCAATTCTGATTTACTCTGTTGACAGCCGCCTGACGTATAAGTGATGTAACGAGTGAGGTCTATGTGATCGCTGGATCGACAATCTACCTTCAGTCAGAACAGTCTCGCACTTGCCCAGTTCGGGCTTTTCATTTGGATTTGGGGAGCGGAAGCCCTGTCTTAACTGTGACATTCCTAAGCTTCTTTCTTAACTGTACGTTTCGTTAGACGATGTCAGATTTATTTACGTTTATCATTTTCAGGCAAAACAAAATACAAAGGAACGTCTGTATCTGCTCCGCGGCTACGAATATAAAGCTTCGCATGCATTTTTAATCTCTAACATTTGAACCTGATCTGCGTAATCTATTAAAATAACTCAACCAAAATAAACAATCGATTTAATCTCTGCCAATATACTCGAATGCTTCCACAAGCTAAAAGACTCAACGCTCAACTTCTTGTTTTAGAAGTCAATTTATAGTTTAATAAATTTTAAGTAAAACATTTCAATTTTTTAATTTTTTACCACTTAAACTTTTATTTTATTTTTTACTTATTTTTGTTTTCTTATTTTTTTTAACTTCGTTTTTTTTTAATACATTTAGAATTAAAAAAAAAATATTAAAAATCATAATAATTCTATACACTTTGTACAAAGTATTCTACAGATCACAGAACATATTTATTTTTTTACACATCAAGATGTAGTTACAGTTAATTCAATTTTTTTTTATAATATTAAGAAATAATAGAAATTATATAAAAATAAAAACACAACAAAGTTAATTTTCTCTTTCAAAATAAAGAAAAATATTCTACATAAAGAAACAAAAAAAAAAAAAACTAAGATACACGAAAAATAAGGAAAAGTTTATTAGATTTCCCTTCCTTAGGTAAAAAAATAAATTACCGAAAAATTAATTAAATGTAATAGGATGAATATTCGGTTGTTTTTTCTTCTTCTATTTTATTTATTTATACATTTAGTAGGAAAAATAAGTTTTTTTTTAAATTAAGATGAAATAAAAATTAATGATCTGCAAGTAAACCTTTTTGTTTTGTTTTAATCACTAAGGTAAAGCTATGCCAAGTTGTGAGGTTGTTGACTTAAAAATTTAAAACATTTTACAAAACTAAAAGTTATAATTAAATAAAAAGAAAATATATTTATAATTGTTTTTATTCTTTTTAATTTTAACCATAACCAGTTAGAGTTCGAAGATTTTTTGTTTCAAATTTATTTTAACAAAACGATGAAATATACAAAAATCCTTTTGTTGTGTGTGAAATGCTTAATGCAAATAGATTTTATTTTTAGTTCTTCTGGAGGACGATTGCATCTGTGCCTGAAGATTTTTTGTTTTTTGTTTTGTTTAATGCTTATGACCTACATTTGCATTTTATTTGCTTAATATTTTGTTTTATACAGTTTGTTATTAATGATAGTAGGTTGATTCTTTTTTGCATTGCAATTGCAATTATAAACTAGAATATGGTATATATATAACTTTATTCTTTTACTTGAAAGAAATGGAACAGAGATCTGTTTAAATAGTGCTCAATGCAGAGGCTGCGTGCCTAGCAGTGCTGCCGACTGTTTTTGTTATCTGGAGTTTGTTTTTCTGTTGACGCTGGTGCTATTGATGTCGTCTGTAATGAGATAAAGAAAAACAAGAATAATTAGTACGCTGTAAGACAAACAAATACGTTTAAATGTGAAAAAGGTACACAATTTCCGAGACCCAACTGCAGGGTCAAGAGAAACTGAAAATGTCACAATCATCAAGAGTTGTATTGCTGTAAGTATCTACTTAGCGTGTATATGATGAAATTCATAATATACTTTGACCTTAACTGTTGAAATTCGGTCGTTTTTATTTAGAGGTTAAATGTAGAAAGTTACAGCTGTGCAACGAGGGTGGTGGTGTCATCACTTTTTTTTAAGGTGATCTACACAATGTTACAACAGCAACAGCTACAATTATCTTTGTTTGTTAATCATCTTGTTGTTGAATACGCGGGTCTAAAGATCGTATGCGCTAGATAGATCGGTTGTTGTCAGATACGGCTCTCGGGAGGGTAAACAACAATTAATCGCGGTTCAATTAGCATCGCTGATAAGCTGTTTTTTTTTTATTTGTCATTGATTTTTGTGAATTCATTTCTCTCTGCTACCGAGAGACAATGACACTTTTTTATCTCTTTCTATCCCTCAACGAATATGGGACAGAGGAACAGTGTGTATGTGAATGGATGGCAGAGGCAATTAAGCGCCGCCGCCAATACAAAACAACAAGCAGCGTTGTCGTGATTTCGAAATGTATCTGTACCTTTTTTGTGAGTAGCGGATGAATCCGTATAGTAGCCCCCACAAAGCGAAACGAGAGAAAGAAGAAAAACGAGGGGGAGCTGAAAATAAGGCAGAAAACAACTTAAGTATCTGCAGGTGTTCACAAAATCCGCACACACGAAATTAAATTAAAATTACTAATGGTAGAGGTTTTCGTTGTTTTTTTTTCCTCGTATTTATTTCTGTGTCGCTTAAATGTTTCTCTGTATTTGTGTGGCGCTGAATCTGAATTGTGCGACATGAAAATGTCACATTGTACTAAATTTTAAATTTTAAATTTTTTTTTACTTTGGCACATTGACCAAAAGTCGATAGATACTCGTATGAGTGATTTTTCTATTCGCTGATTTGACGTGGTCACTGGTTGCGACAGCGTGTCGGTTTTTTTTTTGTCAGTCCAACATTTAATTGTTCTGAAACTCGATCTACAGAATTCAATGAAAAAGATCAATGTTTACGCGGAAGCATAAGAATGACATGTATCACATGTAGATACGACAAGATACGACATTCCCTTCATACGAGAGTATATTTCTTTTTTCAATTAGCAAGTTTTGTTTGTTTGTTTGTTTTTTTTTTGTGGTGGTTACCCAAGGGCGTTATGTTACGTGACTTTGCATCTTTTGCGCCTAAATCACGTCAAAAAAATCTACAAAATTTATTTTAATCACATTTCATAGGCGCTAATCGAATCGTTAATTTAACTATTCAGTGGTGGTGGAAGACTCAAATTACGATTTAATGTGTATCTGGTCATTCGAAAACTTTAAGTGGATTTATGCAAATTTCTTTCCGTCTGAGTTTTACAAATTCTTTCATCTTTTTTTTTTGTTTTTTTCTTTTTCTTTCTTAATTCAGATTTATTGCGATATGACAGTCGTTTCTACCTACCTAAACTAGTGGTGAAGGTATTTTGTTGGTCATTCCACAACTGTTATTTTTGCATATAAACACCTGAGGATAATAGCCTCGTCTGGCAGATAAATTGAATAGAGTTAAATGAAAAAGAATTTTTGCCTTTTTTCTGTGGATTTTATAGTGTCCAAGATTTTTTCGATAAAAAAACAAGAGGTCAAGAAATGCAAGATTTTAATTAAGAAGATATCCGGGATGCTATTTTTGGCACTGGGTCTTTGATATTAATTAGTTATTTTCGGTTCACAAAAAAAAAAAAAAAAAGTCTTGATTGGAAGTTTAAACGATTAGAAATAAAAGTTTAATTTTTATGTGGGAATTGGATTTTGTGCTCTTTTCTTGTCAAAGAAAGTTGAAAATATTAACAGAAACTTGCGACCAATGTTCAAAAAAGTCCCAGATGCTCGTAAATTTGAATGCTTTTCGAATGCAAAAACAAAACCACTGATCATTTCATTCTTAGTAAATAAACAAGTAAAGTACTAAAAATTGTTGATCACGGGACTTTCCGTTTCCATCGGCCAAAAATTACATTAAAGGCCAGTTATATTCAGTGTTTGTGATTGCCAATTATATCTATAGAAACCAACTTGCAGTGAATAACATTCTTGTTAACTCATCTTCTTTCTGGGAGAACCACAGAAAAAAGTCCGAGGTTTTAATTTGCATTTGTAAAGAACAAAGGTTTTATAACAAAATAAAATAGTTTAATATATTTCACAGCTTTCAAAACAGGTATAAATAAAATTTAAAGAGTGTGATATGGTTGAAAACAAGTGACATAATTACACTTTTCAACCTTAGTCTGTGTGCAACCCGTATCAACTTTACTTTATGAGCTAAATGTATTTTTTTCAGCTAAAGTAGTATTCCCTTGCACTAACTAGCTATTTGGAGCAAACCACAGTTATAGTTTACGAGAATTTGCCACACACTCTATTTGAGTCCTCATATGAGGACGGTAGGAGAATAAGGGTTAAACGTCAGCGTTTCTATGCTTTTTCACATTTGACCAGGCAGTTTAATGGATAACCTCTTTTCAGAACATCATCGTAAAGACCTGACGAAACTGCAGATACAACAATGGACGTCTATTGAGACAGTTAAGCGCTATTTTAAAATTCGACAGACGAATGATTTCAGTGACAAACAAATCAAACGTCAAAAATTAAAGATCTATCTCAATTGTAAAGTTTAGATGATATTTTATAAAATACAGATTTGACACGTATTTTTATTCTACACGCATCGGAGTATTTTGAACATTTTTGTTCATCCCTTCGGGACTTCGGGGATCTCAATAAAGGATTTTATTGTGGAAAACTTTATTGATCCGAAACTGCTCTGTCGAGAAATAAATACTCCGTCAGACAAAAGTAGAGGACTTTGGATAAAGATTTAAGTAATTTGCAAAATCTTAGGAGCACCATCAACTTTAGTAAAAAGTGTTAGAAGTAACCCCACTCTTCCCTACCTATTTTTGTTTTGTATCTATTTTCCACTCAAAATGTCCAAATTTACGAAATGGAAAAATCCATTCTTTGAAAACAGACTTTTGTCGATCTATCTAATTTTGACATTTTCCAGCTTTGTGTTCATCTTTTATTTTTGTTTTTTCAAATGAACTTACCACATGAGAGTGCATCTGCTGCTGCTGTTGTTGTTGCATTGCTGGATTATTCCCACTGGTCAGAATAACGGAACTAATTACCGAATTATTATTATTATGCGCACTGCTGAGAATCGTATTCGGACTTTGTCGCGTAGCCAAAGGCTGTCGAACTTGTGCCGATACTGTGTTTTGTAGGTGTGCAGCTAAACGATCCTCCATCGATGTGGCGGTGTCATCCATATGCGCCGAAATATGATGAGATCCATTGGTGAGACTCAATGCTGTGGCTGCATCGAAATTATTAATTTCTGGATGTGTTTCCAATTCACTTTGTAAATCGCAGATATAATCGATAACATGCTGGATGATTTCCAATTTTGAGAGTTTACGATTTTTCGGCATAAACGGCACTAGATCTTTCAATTTCGATAGATACATTTTCATTTCGGCATTTTCACCATCACGATGATGGTGATTTTGACGCGCAATGCGACCCGTTGAATTTATAGCGGGCATTGATGATGCACCCGATTGACAAATAGCGGTAAGAGATTTCATTTTTTCGATAATTTTTCTTCTCTCTTTGGGTAGAATTTTGGCGGATTTTTTATTTATTTTTTTACTTAGCACAAAAATTTACACAAAATCCTTTTTTATTTTGTTGACACTGTAATCCTTTTATGTATTTGTTTTCACTTTTTTTTTTATATCACTAAATGCGCGAGGGGGCTGATAATGAATAATTCTTAAGAATCTAAGAAGTATTCTTATTTCAATCAAGCGATAGAGATACAAAAATGTAGAGCAGAATTTTTCTTCTCAAAAACCGTACGTAACTGACGACTGCTTGATACGAAATGACATTCCTCATCCCCGTTCGCTGGCATTTATATACTCCGTGGTCGACTCCGCCTGTTGGCCAATGAAATGCCATCTGTTTGGCATTTGTCTTCGGTTCGGTTTTCCCCTTTGAGCCGAAGTCATCCCCACTCCTAGTGAAAAACTGAGAGAATACACTCTTTGGAGAGTTTCGCTTAGAATAATTTTGTAAACATTGTAGAGTTGGAGAGCGAATCGCGATGAATGAAAATTGCTCTCGCATGTTTGTATCCCTTTTCAGTGCAAAGTATCTGTATCTGGTTATCTCAAAACGTGGCGCCTTATCTTTTCCACTTGCTAGCTTTGCTGCTTGGTCGGCTATGGATGTACTTTTATGACGATTTGAACATTGAAGAAGAAAATGTGATTTGCCTCTGTTTTTTCAGAGTCTATTAGGAAAAATGCTTTATGGAAATGTGACCTTTTCTTCATGTGTTATCTAATGCGATGGTACATTACATTGTCGCACTCTCCTGGGGTCCTTCTCATCTGAAATAAGAATGGAAAAGTATCTTTCTTTGGGTCCTATTGAGTGGAGAGTTTTTTTTTACATTAATTTGTTGTACATATCTGTGGCGGAGGTGTGAGATACTTTTAATTCTCTGATTCATTTGACGTAATCTCAGCCTGGCGCGCCGATTCCGATTCGTTGAGTTAAAGATGATGAGGAGCAGGAGAAAGAAGACTCAGGGGCACAGACATTTCTTGATTAATTGTGACTTCAAATGAGCGGGGGAAGATACTATAACCAGCAATGGAATGAAAATATGTAGGTACCTAAATACTTTTTTTTGGATCTGTTTTCTGACATTTCAGGTTTTCGGTGTGGTTTTTTTTTTGTTTGCTCGTCGATTTGTTTTTTTTTTTTTTTTTTTAGTTGTGAATTCGTCCGATCACCACCAACCTGTTGATTAATTTGTTGTTCAGGTTTCGTTTCCCTTGGAATTCTCGAGGAGCAGGAAAAAAAAGGTATAGAGTTTTTGTTTTTCAATGTACATATGGAGGTATGTATCTTCAAATATTTTTGGTGGTTTTGCCCTCAAAGTAAAGATAGGTTGGTTGGTACTATACATCAAATTTCAGTCTCAGATTTCTGATTGCTGTTTGCTTGTGTGGCAAGTGACTGACCAATGGGTAATAAATTCTTCGGTGTATATACTTTTTGTTTTTATTTCTGTTCATCCACTTAAACGAGCAAAACAAATGTATGTATGTCCAACATAAGAACGCAGACGGAGTAAGGTTGTTGGTTTTTTTTTTTTTTTTTGGTGGATTGTCATGATATGCCATTGACCGTGAGAACGAAGTTGTAGCAACGGTTTGAGATACCTCGGTGTACATTTTGTGGTAATGGCAGATATTTTTTGCCTCATCACTACGAGTGCGTTAAAGTTATTTAAAATCAAATTTATTTAAATGATTTCTTAGAATAGACCAAAATTATTTAGCTTTAGACTTTTTTTGTTGTTGAATTTTTTAAATTCTTGTCTAGATTTTGAATGTTTTTACTTTTACGCGCAATTTTTTATAATTTATCGCCTAAGTCGTCAGCAATTAAAATCGATTTATGACTTTCAACAGTCGTAAAGAAAGCCACATGAAATGCTGGTGGTTTGTTGGACAAAATATCTAACACGAGTTTTTTGTTTCTGTAAAATGTCAGGTATTCGCTTTGGAACATTAAAGGCTCCTAGATTTGTGTATCGAGAAGATTTGAATATCAAGAGATTTTATGAACTTAAAATGTCTATAGGTACAACCATTGGTAGTTGGGCATTTGCATATGATCTTGAATGATTTCTTATCTCGTGAATAGGTTTAATTTATGGTAACGGATCTTGGAATTTTTGTTATTTCATTGACTAGTCTGAGCCTACAAAATAAACACTTTGATAATCGGCTTACATACATAGTACATACTATATGTAGCTATAGCTTACTTAGATGGCGCTACAGCTCGAGGCGAACCTGGGCCTGCTTCTCGCAACATTTGTGTGTGCGTGTTATATTTTTGCACGAATGGAAGGGACCTACAGTTTTTTGCCGACTCCGAACGGTGAGTTGAGAAGCTCAATTGTGACAAATGATACTCTTTGATGCTTGTCAGACATTCGAAAGAGGTGGGCACTGTGAAAAACTTTTAGGTGTTTGCGGCGGGATTCGAACCCAAGACCGCTGGCTCAGTAGTCCGACGCACTAACCACTTGCGCTACGGTGCCCTATAGCTATTTCCTTAAGTAAAGCAGTAGCGGACTTGCGGTTTTGGTGCCCTGGGCTATAAGAATGTGCCGCCTTTTTTTTGTTGTGTTCTCAGACTGACTGACATTTCTAGAAAAAGGTACAACACTCTAAATTTGTTACACACGAGGTTTTTTTAAAAGTTTCGCATTACGCGCAAACCTAGATACATTCTTAACTTTAAGTTTGATGGCGCTTAAGTTCTGGGGTGGACCTTTGTCTAGCTTGCAAATATTTGTGTAAGACTGTTTTCACACGAATAGAAAGTTTGCGCCAGGCTCCAAAATGCAAATGATACACTTAAGTCTTGAATGCTTCTTGGACACTCGAAGAGGTGAACTCTCACTTCTCCAATGCATTTGCAGCCTTATTTAGTCCGCACTTAAATCCGCCACTGACCTGAAAACTGGGATTCAAAACATCGAGTGTCATTCGCTAAAATAGACAAATAAATTCAATGTTGGGATCTTTTTTAAAGGGTTTCTGACCCGCACCGCGATCTAAAAGATCTATTGTACCACAAAGTGAGTTTAGGGTTCCAGAAGAGGCCCAAATCTTTTGATGAAGTTGAGGGTCTCACTAATGGAGACTTTACGAAGTTCCATGGTAGTTCGGATTTCTCTGTGAAAATGTTGTCTTCTAAGGTCACAAAGTGCCATGCAGTCACATAGAATATGTTCCGCAGTTTCGTCGTCTTCCATGCAAAGCCGGCATTCAGTTTCCTAAATGAGACTTATTTTGTTAAGGTGATATAGAAGATGGCAATGCCCTGTTAGGAATCCCACCAATCTCCTGATATCATTTCCACTGAGGTGTATGTTTTTTATGGATCTATTTAGGAAGGATTTAATAGCTCTTTTAGCCTGACGAAGACCCTGGGTATTTTCCCAATAACAGATAAACATGTTGTTTTTCCAACTTTTGATTTTTAAGTTAATAGGTGAATTTGGAATGTTACAAAATGGCTCAGGGCCGATAAAAAATTCTGCCGAAACTTTCCTACCCAGTTCCTCAACTTTTTCGTTTCTATCAATATCCTCATGTCTGGACACCCACCAAAGTTAGACTTTGTTTCTATGGGAGAGGTCTTGAAGAGTAGTGAAGCAGCTGAGGACTGAATTGGAGTCAATCACGTTTGAGCCTAGTGTTTTTATAGCTGCTTGACTGTCCGTGAGTATATGGATGCGGACACCTTTTATTCCCGATTCGAGGATGACGTTGGCGCACATTTGACCGGCATGAATTTCAGCTTGGAATAGCAAGATCTTGTCCAAAGTCATATTGATAAAGAAATTTTCAAACAATGTCATTTCATCAAATGCCAAAAAAGAATAGATACACGTAATGGCCTCGCTTTCTTTGCTCAATGGTCAACTTATCTACCTTAGGTTAGGTTTGGAAAGGCTAGGTAGCAGTGGCTGCCGGTAACTAGTACCAGAACACTTAGCCACATAAAGGTCCATTGTGATACCAAGGGTCTTGGGGATATTTATCTCCGCTACTTATGAGAACCATTTGGAGCTGTGAATAAAACGAAAAAGGCTTTCGACATCTTTTTGTGCTAGGTCACTGAGATCGTCGAAGAAGTATTCTCCTATAGTCTTTTTAGGTACAAAAGTAGTCTTTTTAGGGACAAAAGGTATTTGAAGCAGTTTAGATCTAGTCTAAGCCAGGTCTATTTGGTGCCAAGGGACTAAGGCAGGTAGTTCCACCTTCCCATCTAGCGTTGGTTTTTTTGACTATGTCAAGTTTGTGCGCTAGCTTAAAAGTAGCGAGGGGCATACCTATATTCTTTTTATCGGGTAAAATAGGAATTGTTGTTCCTTTTATAGCGAGCTCGTCAGGTTTACAATTCCCTGCAATATCTCTGTGTCTCGGCACCCAGGTTAATATTAAACTGCTTAGCCATCTCTATAAGAGATGAACGGCAGTTGGAAGTGGTTTTAGAAGTGGATGAGACTGATTCCAGAGATTTCAAGGCCGCCTGACTATTCGAGATAATACTAATATCGTTGGTGGATATTGCATTCCTCTTGATCCAGTGCAGTGCTTGCCAAAATCGCCATTATTTCCGCTTGAAATACGCTGCAGTGTTCAGGTAGGCGGAAGGGGAGGGTAAGTTTTAATCTGTCTGAAAAACACCTCCATCTACACCATCATTGGTTTAAGAGCCATCAGTCTAGAAGTGTATCGAATCGACTTGTCTGTGGTAGCTTCTAGGTCTGATCTACTTTAACTTTTTGGGTTATATTCTATCATAGATCTATTTTTATATAAGATGTCCACAATCATACATACATATGACAGACCATTGATTTTCTTTAATGTTTTTTTTTTGCTCGTTCCCAACTTAATTTTTTAGCTAAATCAAGACCAATGCCAAAGCTCCACACACCTGCCTCAATCAATGAGTAATTAAACTGCTATAAGACAAAGCAAATCGATTTCACCTCTTACTCTCAGACAATCCCCTCCCCGTTCACAACAATTAAGCGCATCTCTATATTTATCGACGAAATTGTGCAATTTAATTGTCAAAATGTGCAAAATTTCATTCGAATTAACATTTTCAGAGAACTGTCGTTTGTATCTATAGACATACTCGTCTGTGGTCAACCTTGCTATAGCGCCGCGCCATTGCAAACATAACTGTATGCTGTACTAGATGAGTAACTGGTTCAAAATCTCATGCCGCATAGACGCCAAATGTCGTGTTGATCACCACCACCACGATCACCGATCGGACCAGTGGAATGTCAATTTATCGAGAAGAAATTCTGCAGCTGCATTGTCTTGAATCTAGTGCGCGGCGTTACTCGTTCGTATAGCTGCCAATATACTCGTAATTGTTATCATCGACCAGATAATAAATCCGCCAAATGTGGTATAAGTATGCGTACTGGGAACACATGTACATAGGTTAGGTATACCCACCGCTTGACTGTTAATTCATTGGAATCGATTGAAAACGACAGCCGCGTAGTTTGTGTGACCGTGTGACGGTTTTTCTCTTCCTGCTATATGTTTATTTTTTCCCTCGGTCTCTCCCAGGAAGGACGCGCAGAAGCACCACGTGTGCACCACAGCACACAAGGACTTTTAACAGCAAGCAAGCACACATGCTTGTTTTAACAACGACACATATGCCGATGCCGATGCGATGGCAAATGATCGCATGTGTGAAGTGAATGTCCTTGCAAATGCATGTGTAATACAAATCGATTGAGGAAGAGATGAGAACCGAACAGACTGGGTGCCCATTCGGCCCCTGTCTATAGAAATATGGCGAACAAATGTTCAAATGTTACGACGCGCATACACACATTTCTGTTCTGGGGTTTTGTTGCGCGCACTATCTGGAGGACATGTGAGTGAGAACCGCCAGAGTAGAGTATACTAAAGGTCGAACGACATTCAGCCGCATCAGGGCGCGCAGATGCTTCACTTTGGGAGGGTTGGTTGTTTTATAAACCAGACAACTACGAGAACATGACTTCCAAGGGGAGAGGTAACAAAAATTCGAGTGCAATGTGCGACCAAAAATATAAAAAGGACACACCGCTGCGTGTGAGAGGATATTTTAATCCCTAATCTATGGTGATCACCTGGATTTTGTACACCTTTTGCTTGTTTCATAAATATGATGGCATAATGCCAGCAATTGTAACGGCAGATTGTTTTGTCATTCAGTTGTGTTTGGCTGCGCTGATAATTATAATGTGTTAAAGTACTTAAAGTGAAGCAGGTATCGCCGATTTCTGAAGAAATTCATCAGCACCGCTTAACGCCCCTTTGTGGTTTGGAGCCCTATGCTTGGGTTTGGCAGATCTCCCCTGATTTAAGGCAAGCTGGCGTCTAAGATAGGTGGGAAACTTCCACCTAAACTACCCAAACCCTTATCCTTAAAGCTCACGCTTTGAATATACATACCTTGTACTTCAATCTCTCACAAGCATTTTTTGTTGCCAGCATTCCGAGCTCAAGATGCACGTAAACAGGTCTAATCCTTATTTTGAAGTAAATTAAGTTAACTCAAACTCTCTGTGTATACGACAAAATGACTTCTAGAGATTATACCACCACTTAGTCCTTAGCTGGGAATCTTTAAAACATTCATAGGTAAGGTACCTACCCTTTTCAAATTCAAAGTGCTTCCTGAAATGCTATTGTCTTGCAGTTTACCAAAAACAGCACCACTACCCAATTTACTCGAAATTAGTTAGAAAGACAAGTGCATACCTTCCTGCCTACACGAAGCACCAGAACCAGTGCAAACAAAGTCACTTATCCGAACAGTCTAGACGGCTAATGCAAATTAAATGACTTCCAGACACTGCAAGACCCATGATCGTAAATTTTCCACACTTTTTCACTTATACAAAAAAAAAAGTATCTTTCTAAAGAAATGCACCTCATCGATGCGCATCCGTGTTGTTGCTGAAGATGATAATTGCCGGGTATAGTAAGTAAACAAGACATAAAATGCACCCTCACCTCTGCCATTGCAGGTGGTCGATCCTATGGTTACCGCAAGGAATTTGTATTCCACTCTCTTATCTTGACACTTCATCTGCAAGTGGCAATACGTTCTACCTGTTGTTTGGTTATTAATTTAAAGGAAAACTCATTTCCATTAGCACAACCGTTATCGATATAAAATGAACGGAAATAGATTTTCTTTCTTACATATTTATGACGTTTTCTAGGAATGTTTTTTTTTCACCTTTTTTTCGAAAACCCACACCGGTTTTAAAGGTCAGGTGAAAGGAAGGGTGGTGTTGAGCGAATGTGGTTGACAGTTAAGGTTGTGACAGAAAGAAAGGGAATTTGTTTGGTTCGTGGCAATGTTTGACAAGACAAGACTGGAAAAGATGATTCTTTTTGGTCAACAACAGAAACGTCAAATGCTCTAAATATCTTTGCAACGATTCAAATAGCCCTAGTTCAAAACAGATAATTGTAAGGCAGTAGCGGATTTATGTATGCTGAAGGGCCCCGTCTCATAGACCTATACATTGACGTTTACGTATTTGTCAATCTATGGCATACGATGACAGTTTCTTATTATTTATTTTAATTGAACTGTCAATCGGCCGTCAACGGATTCAACGGATAAAAAAAGAGGAAAGTGAAACTACTATGCCCGAGGTATCCGACATATCTGTATGCCTAGTCTGCGCCCAAGATAGACCATTTTGCAAATTTTTAAAATTTCTGTGAAATTTGCAATTCCAGAATCCGGACAAAAATAGCAAAGCTTACTCTTCTTACAGCCGAGGGCGCTAAAAATCCAAATCCACTCCTGTAATTTCAATATTTTTTTCGATTTTTAGATTTGTGGAGTCAATTTTAGTGGACACGATGATTGTTACTCTCAACGGGAACGCCTATAAAACGATAGGTTATGCAGACGATATTTCAGTCATAATAAGAGGAAAGCATGATAGTATCACTGGAGACCTTCTGCAAGCTGCACTAAAGTTAACATGGGAATGGTGTGACGGGGAAAGACTATCTATAAACTCAACCAAAACCACTATAGTCGCTTTTAGTAAAAGAAGAATAGTGAACTTCCGAACATTTAATATCAAAGGCATTACAGTCACTCCAAAAATAGAAATCAAATACCTAGGAGTGACCCTAGATAGAAATTTAACATGGAAACAACACCTAAATTCCATCTATAAGAAAGCAATTAAGGCACTACGGTGCACGAAGCAACTACTAGGAAAATCCTGAGGTCTCAAACCCAAGATTGCCCTGTAGATTCACACACAAATGGTTAGAACCAGTATACTCTACGGAGTGGTGGTATGGTGGAATAAAATTAACCAGAAAACCAGCCATTAATATTTTAAACAAGATTCAGAGACTAGCATGTTAGCGTAAAAGCGTAACAGGGGCAATGAGAACCACACCAACTGCAGGTCTGGAAGCTCTACTGAAAATTGCCATACTTCACCTCGCAATACAGGAAGAAGCAGCTGAACAAGCTGATGCTCTTCATAGGATCTATAAATTCACCGACGGGAACCTAAAGGGACATCTGAGTATACTAAACAAGGTATATCTAGCTAAAGACAAGACCAGTGAAGAAATAAGCCTCGTAAGAAACTACGAAACATTCTTCCCGAACAGAGAATGATAAAACAGTCCAGAGTGGGTCAGGAGCGATGGCCAACAATGGTACACAGATGGGTAAAAAACATAGAATGGCGTTGAAGCGGGAATAGTCACCCCAATTATGCAAGTCGTAGCTCGTATCTCACTTCAAGTCGTACTCGCATCGTATTGTATTTCGTTTGTTATTATGCAAGTCGTATGCATTGAGTACGACTCCCTATAAGTTGCTGCGTGTTAACAGCGCATTACGGCGCACTTCAAACTGAACTTTTTGCTGTCAGTGCTGGTTTCCTTGCCGGCGAGGTCAAGGAGATGATTTATTACAACTGCTCCCGAAAGATGTCACCACAAACTAAATAGATTTATTCTCTTGAGTACATGAAGGAATATCATTAAGGGAATTATATTCACAGATTGTTAAGAGATAGTTGAAACGCAATAACTGCCAAATTCATTGTAATGTGTATGTACATGTGTGAGTACATGTGAATTTATTTTTCGGATGTATTTTTCGAAATTTGAATTACAATTTTCTTAAACTAAATAAATAATTGACCATAGCAGTTTAATAAAACTGTTCTGTTGACAACCATTTGTCCATCTTTTAGATCAACGTACTGCCCCTTGTGATGTCAACATTATTCTCTATAGCATATACCAAACCAACGAATTGGTTGCTGTTTTTAAGTTTTTTAGAAAGTAAAAGTAATTTAAGTAGTATAAAACTTCAATAAACATTAAATCGTTTCCATTCAAGAGCTTACAATTGTTTATTTTCCATGTTTTTGCGAAAATCGTGTAGAGTCACTTAAGAAATCGTAGCCGAAGAAAATACGCCTAAAAACGTTGAAAATACGACTTAATACGACTTGCATAATAGCTGATATAGACCGAAAGTCGTATGCGATGGCATCCGATTCTTTTGACAGTTGAAAGTCATTAGCGTACGAGTATGTTCGTAGTGACACGACTTCCATAATAACAAAATACGACTATGTTCGTATGTGACTCTCAAATACGACTTGCATAATTGGGGTGAGTGAGACCAAAATGTCACACATATACATGTGTCCCTCCATAAAGATGCCACAATTTTTCACGCGGAACTATTTGCCATCAATACAGCCGCATGCGTCCTACTGGAAAGGAACTTAAACAAAACAAAGAGAAAACTACTAAAGGCAGTAAGAAGCCACAACTACAAATCAAAAGCCACATTCGAATGCCACTCAAACCTAAACCTGCTGGCAAAGAAAAGCATAGTTAAACTCATATGTATGCCAGTGCATAAAGGACATGAGGGCAATGAAAAGGAGCCAAACCCATTCTTCACTATGGCTTCACAAGAGAAGATACAAATCAAGTGATCACAGAATGGACAACTAGTGATGGGAAAATATTCGGTAAATACCGTTTGAGGGTAAATACCCAGGGTATTTACCGGGTATTTACCGAAACGGGTATTTATGTGGGTATTTATTTCAAATGAGGAATTATTGTAAAAACATGCTCATTGGGTATTTTATTTTTATATTATTAGATTTAAAAACGAAAATGCAAAACATAAACAAAAGATTCTTTGAATATTTACTAATCTGAGTCGCTGGAATTAGATGGTATTGTAACTACAATCTTATCAAAAGAGATGAATTCTGCCGATTCAGTAGATTTTGATGTGCTGGGTATATTCGCATTATATCTGCAAATTGGTTCATTTACTTCTGTTTCCAAACTTCTCCGCGTGTTCAGTAGTAAAGCTATGTTAAGACGATTGCCAGATCTGACAGTAAATGTGCTGACAATTAGCTGCAAATGAGCTGACAATGACACACTACCTCACAATGTGGAATTGCCAGTTCACACGGTTGCCAGGTTTTGTCCCAATTCCTGACAATTTATTGACAGGCAGTTGGCCTGCAAATGTTCTGATAATGTTTTCTCTGACAATATTGTCAGATAAAAAATTGTTTACAAAAAAAAAAAAAAACTACAAATTCATTGCGAGACGCTGTCAGACTCATAGCATTTGATAGAAAATTTTTTCTTAGTGCTAAAATACCTCTCTGCATGGAAAACTATATGCCCTAGGTAAAAACTTTGTATGGTGAATTTGTAGTTAATATTACAGCGCACCAAAATATAAAATAATAAAAATAAATAAAATTTAAATAGTATTAACATGTTTCCCGAGATAAATGCAATTTTCTAAAAATTGATTAAAAAAAAAATTAAAACAAATGTGTTTGAAGACCAATTGCTCGAAAATGAAAACACGGATGGTAATAGCCATAAAAAACTGTGGTAGGCATCCATCAATTGTCTATCGAACAAGCCCACCTTAATTGCTCTGGCCTTCATAAACCAGAAGTTATAATTGAATAATTGTTGGTACATTCTTCTCTGAAGGAACTTTTTTCAACACCCTGTAGCTCCGTGGTCGTTGAAGATTATTTTTTTCATAAAATAAACCAAGGAATCAGAATATTTATTGTCTGTGATATAAGTACGTCTTTCTGCAAAATTTGCATTTAGCCATTTTATCCATTTTATCGAAAAATTTCCACACGGAACTCTTATTTCTTCCCATATTAAATAAAAAATAAACTTTAATCACTAGCGAGAAGACTGCACCAATTGCTATAAAAAACTGAAGTCTACTACTAAAAAATCATTAGAGTAGTATGTATATATATATTGTACAAAACTGTAAAAAAGGCTTGATTTATTTTGAATACCTGTTTTGGCACACACTAATTACCAACCGTAATAAATACTTCTTTGGCATTATCATTATTTACTTAATGTAATAAATACCCGATTTCGGGTGGGTAAATATGATTTTGAGTAAATACCCGGTATTTACCCTGCAGATACTGTAAACAAATAAAGGAAACTATGGAGCACCTGATCTCAGAGTGTCCTTCTCTAATAAAAAGAAGAGCCAAAACACTAGACAAATACAAACTAACGCAAGAAGACCACAAAAGTATTCAAGTCAAAGGGATTATCAAACTTCTAAAGATTTTGTATGATCCCTAGACATAAAAGGTGGCACACTAGACCAACTCTAGTTCCACTGCTAGCGGAGATCTCCACCGTATCATATCAAGATCTCTGGAATAAAGAGCTAAACCTGGAACCGAATTAGAGCTTAAACCGTAAAGACTCCGACTAAACAATCTAACGAATTTCTTTTATTTACCTATAAGCTTATGGAGAACAATGCTACTTCCCTTTTCAAGAATACAGACAGACCGGATGCGCTATTAAAATAAAATCCCTCTGCTCTCTAGCACAGATCACTGATCTTGTAGGATTTTAGCTTCTCATCATCACTTTTAACGACAGACAAAGTAAACGCAGACTTGACGATGCAAATCGCTCAACTCAAGTCTTGATAAACAGGATTCTTCACGAAATATCGATCTCGTCGACAAAGAATATCCAATCAAGGAGCAGTGGGCGTTAAACTCAATACATTTGCATAATTGCTGTCATTTTGTCTTCTGGACCATGATTCTCGATTCTGAAGAAATCTGTTTTCCACTGCCGCGCCGCGTCGCACCGCCGACGACTTAACAATAAAACATGCAAAATATTCTTAACACGTTTCTGCATCTGCTGCTGGGATGGTGGCAGCACCTCACAAAGTCGTGTTTTTATGGTTCAGTGATTTATTGTGGAGAGGAAAAAAGATCGAAGTACACAGGAAATCGCCGGCTCTAACACCTTTCAGAATCGAACTCCGAAGTCAGGTACCACGGCCACGGCGACAAGGTGCTAATTGCAGCGCATTTCTTTTTCCAGAATCGAGGTTTTTTTTTCTATTTAAATATTCGTGCTATACTCGTACGTGTTGCGGAATGTTTTATGGAAAATTGTATTCGTACAAACAACAAGAGAATGTGACAAATGTCTCATGGACGTGTTAATGGCTGTGTTAGGTGGAAATTCCAAACTGTATACAATCGACAGGTTCTGGATGCATTTCCGATTGGTTTCACCAGAACATAAATCGTTTTTACGTACCTGAACATGCAAATGTAGTCGGAGTTCCAAACAAAAGGAAAAGAAACGAAAAAATCCATCAAAATATTTATCTCGGTGAAATCCCAAAAAGGGTAATAAAACACGATCCGCCGCTGCACACACATGTCTAATCCGTTGCATGCGAAATTTCAACACAATCGCGGCAGCTGTTTGCGCCGTTCTTTGGACTGATTTTGGTTTTTCATTTTGAAAAATGTATTTTTAATTTTTTTTTTTCGTTTTAATGTTTTATTGAACACGCCAATTTTCATGTTTTGTGTTGATGCATTCCAACATGTGGCCGCCAGTCGTCGACATCGACGTCATCTTCATCATCATCATGGCCGCCAATAAAACACATCAAATCTGTAAGATTTTTTTTGTTCCTTTTTCGAACCCGAAAATGTGCGCCAATATTAACACATTCAGTTAAAATGGTAATTTTGGGATTGCATTATTCAGCGGAATCGATGTTGACATCGTCGTTTATGATAATTTCCGGTGATCTGTGTGATCTGTCTTCTGATCGAGGAGAGAGGTGAATTAGCATATTACGGGCCAGAATAAATTGTGCTGAATAACTAACGACATGTGTGATGTGATGACAATGTTATTGTGTTGTCGTGGGTGGGTATACAAGTATTGACTTGTGGTGATCGTACTTTGTGGAAGAATAATTATGAGGGGATCCCATTAAACCGGAATGAGTCACTGCTAATGATGATTATTAATATGATGTGTCAGTAATTTGAATAGAGTTGCAATGAGTGAGTGCACTTTTGGACCAAGTCCAATCTGACGTGTTGTGGTTACTCCAATGCAAGTGGATGTGGTTTCTCGTGAAGGTGCTATGGTGATGATTGGATTTCAAGGGAAAAGATACAAGTCAAACGAGATTTTGAATGGGGTAAGAAATATTTGTTCAATGTGTGTACTTTCGATTTAAATTAAGTACTTTATCTGAAAGCTTTTGAATAGTAATTTTTCAAATTAATGGGCGTGAAATTGTATGGTCTAGTGGTTGCCATATTAATTTGACTCCCACATGACTGTTTTAGCAGATCTTGATAAAAGTTTCTCTCACAATCGATCACTGAGAGCTGACAGATGAGCTTTAAGGCAGCCATGTCATGACTTTCTTTGCAGTTATTATTTGGTTTTTTTTTTGTAAGCTGGTTAAGGTTTTACCTGTAAAATATGGATAAACAAATGAGTCACACAGAAACCGGGTTTTTTGAAATAATATTACATATTTGGATTTGGATTGTGGACTATTCTTGCAACAGATTGATTCAGTTCAGATATTCATCGACACAAGTTTAAGACAAATCCTTACAATCTGAAATTGCCATCAAACATCAGTCGCACATGAAATTGAACGAAGGAAATGGCGGTGGAATGGACACTCCGCAAAAATGCTGGAATTCTATTTACAGTCTAAAGTACCTTATCAGAAATTATTTAAGTCAATTACATCAAGTACGGGCGTCATTTATAAAAAGGAGGCAACTATTTAACACCCAGATGTGTACTGTTCTAGGTGAGTTGTCTGAAAATAATCGGAAAACTAATTTTTTGGACTGAACCTTTCCTTAACTTACGGGTATTTTATTTCATCGCAACTTTTAGCCGTAAGGTTGATAGGAAGACAGGACAGCTCTGTCGTCTGTGAAAACTAGCATCGTAAATAAAGGTTTAATTAGTACATAACTAACAATTACTTGCTATTGGAAGTTTTAGTGCAAAACAAAACGCAACTGAACTTAAACAGATTAAACCAAGTTGTTGTGTCGTACTTTCATAATTCCAGCGGGAATCTGGCGTCGATCGCATCTGCATTCCATTATATCCGTACTTCTGTTCCTGAAAAAGGAAAGCAGATGACTTTCATATACTGCTATCCTGCAAATTTTTAGTGGCGCTACAGCTCGGGGTCAACCTGGGCCTGCTTCTCGCAACTATTTGTGTGTGCGTGTTATATTTTTTCACGAATGGAAGAGACCTACAGTTTTTTGCCGACTCCGAACGGCAAATTGAGAAGCTCATTGGCAAATGATACTCTTTGACTACTTGTCAGACATTCGAAAGAGGTGGTAACCATGAAAAACTTTTTATGTGTGTTGGACCCGGGCTGGGATTGAACCCGAGCAGCATGGGTAGTAGTCCAACGCACTAACCACCACGGCCACGGCAAACAGCCATTGAGAAACAGGCATCTTTAGACTCAAAACTAGTAAAGTGCTGCTTAAGGGCTCTCCAATCCCTAGCCTAGGCACTAAACGAAATAAGATTGCGGATGAACTGGCCCGTTCGGGTTCAACTGCCAAATTCTCAGCAACGGAATCCATTTTTGGCTTTAACTGGGAAACAAATGGAAAAATGAACTTCAACTTTCTCATAGGAGAAATATGCCAGGATTCAGACAAGCCAAATTAGGTCTTATACCCATCACATAGAACTTCTTAACTATAAAAAGAAGGACATAAGGTTCTTCTTAAGCCTCTTTAGCGATACCGAATATCGACACTGTTTAGAGAAGGACGAGACGGCCGAGCACATCCTTTATGAATGCCGCCACAGAGAATTTCGCAGACCTTACGATTTAAAAAATTCGTCAACCAAGCCTTTATCAGAAAGATGGTTTGCCTCTTGGACTAATCGAATCCTATTGTGCAACAGATCTTTTACGTCGCAATATCAGCCTTGGGGGCAGGATCATTCTTTAAAGAAAGAAAAGTATGTCCAATAGGGTAACCGTTATCCCTTCCAGTTTTTAACGTCTAAACATCAAGATATCTTTGGAACCGACACCGCAACGAATCATTTCGGTAAAACTCTCTGTTCTGACATTCACCGGGACCTTTTTAACTCTCATCTGTCCACCAATCCGTGACTGAAAGTCCGCAATTTAAACAAATCAATTGTCCGTAATTTCGTTTAGCATTTCATATGCTAGCCGCATTGCTTAAGTATTTTACGTCAAATGCATATTTACATAAATAAATCAACATGAAACGCCAGTCGCCAGTTGCCTTCTGCTACTCGTATTCCTTTCCTCCCTCACTACTTTCAATTGAAAATCGATTACCGTGATCGAAGCCTATGTATGTACTCGCATGTGTTATATGAAATAACGCATTCCTTCTCCATACGAATAAACTATGCAAATAGCTACCTCAGCGGACCGGGATGGAGATGATGATGATGTCGTGGCTTGGCTATCGGTAATCGGCGATGTTACTTTCCGCGCCGATATACATTATAACCAAATCCCCTCCATCCAATGTTTGTGTGTATGTCGTCAAGCAACTGCGAAACAGCTGCCTCAAATGAAGATGAGCAGTTCCTAGTTAGAAGCAAAGAAGAAGACGATGATGGCTTGACTTCAGATGGCATACACGGATAAAACATACACTTAACGGCCGACAACAACGAGTACACGCCACACGGCCCCTAGACACACACTCGAACAGAACCACAGAAATCCCAGCAAATTGTCATTATGAAATGAAGATGTCAACAAGTTACCAACGTCGCTTCTGTTGCCATCTCTGACTTTATACGCCGGACCGTGGCTAGCTACGCGCAGCCATGTTTGCCATTAGTTTGCCTTCGGCTGCGGCTCCGACTTCGAGTCACAACATCTGAACGTAAGCGTGTACCAAAGAGAAGATCTATGTCCATAGCCCATTTCGTACGATGAAGAATGTTATGATAGTTTCCATGTCTTTAGAACGCGGGCGGCGAAGAGTGGCAGAATAAACATGCCGAATGATTTGGCATTTTGATTACATAGAATGTTTAGATTTGACTTTTCGCCTTCATCGACCGTTGCATGTTTAAATAGACTTGTTTAGAGATCCTACTTCCGTTGATGGTTTATTTATGCTTATTAAGAAATTCGCGAAATCAATATGTCACTTTTCCGTCGAACTTTATGACAGCGCGATTCCACAGGAAAAAAAAAAGAAACCAAGAATTCGCAGAAGTAAACCAAAAACCAACTGACATGACTGAATTAGAATATAATGATGGCGGGTACAGTTGTTTCGTTGCACTCTCGATAACCCATTGGAGTAATTGCATATGTACAAAATGTAATTCGATATGCAAGCAAAAACCCACATAACCACCCCAAAGCTTTAATTACACTTATTTCAGTTACAAAACTGACTGCAACTGTCAATTTCAACAGACGACGGACACGACGGTGGAAAAAAATCTGAAATGAAAACCAGTTACGCATGCTTACGCATGTTTAGTGTAGCTGCTGAGGGCAATTACCGCGGAATTCCAACTCTGCGCTGCTCAACGCGGTGCGAGTTCGATGACAGACCAAATGTCAAGTAAGTCATTTCCATAATCGCAGAGTCAGCGAAACAACTAGTAAACTAGTCCGACCGATTCACTGACACTTGAAATGCCTGCAGTCGCGCTGCACTAATTTACTTGGCAAATGGAAGTGTTCTATGCCGCTTTACCTTATGCGCACCGGCTGCCGGTTGCTTTTGTTTTGGGGGAGAGAGACAGCAATGTGGGAGGGTGTTCAATTTATGCACTTGCTTGGCGCTCGACTTGCTTGCCAAAACGTTGACAGCGGCCAAACATTTGCAGGTGCAATGTTCCCGTTTTGGCACTGGGTCAAAATGCAATAAATTAAAGAAGAAATAAATAGAAAAAAATAAACAAAAAGCGCAACAAAATATACACAGATAAATATAGATGGAGATACGAGTAGAAAATTAAATGGTAGTAGACACAATTTGAGTCTGTGTACGAGTGTGTGGAGTGTGGGTATGGGCATTGGTATCGGGTTCACTGTAATTTGACGCTTGAGCTTTGGCTGTCAGGCAAAGTGAGGTTATTGACTTGTGTCGCTTCACATAATTGGATATAAAAGTAAGTGTTCATCGCATTACAACATTCCTTCGTATTAACTTCTATTATAAATATTTACAAAAGATGAGAAGGCGTTCTCTTCGGTTGTAACGGAAGAAGGGATTGGATCTGGCAGATAAGAAAAAAAATGTCCAATCATCCATCACAATAGGGTTCCGGTGATACTGTCTGATGATGATGATGCTGATTGCGGGTAATCATTAGAATAAAAAATTTATTGTAGACAAGTGAAAGGACGACAAAACAACGATATTTAATAATAAATTTGTTCAATGAGAAAATGGAAGATCAGAACAAGTACAGATTTGTGAAAAATGTCGGAAATGTGCACCACAGCTGATTTTGACATTTCTCATAAATCTGTTCTACCTCAAGAGTAGGTGCAGAAAAGTTGTCCAGCACAGAGTCATTGAACACAAAGCAAATCAGTTTGGGACAGAAATTTTTCTCACTGAACACGTAAACCTTGTACTTCTCTGTCCAGCACAGCTTTATTGAACAGACTAAATGACATAATGTTTGGTAACTTGCGAATTTGTACAAATTTTCACAAATTCCTGTACAACCCAAAAAACTTGCAACAATTCGTAAAAAAGAGAGCCAAATGAGAGTGTCAAAAATGTCCCATCAATTGAGAAACTTGCGAATTGTTACGAATTCGTACACCACCTTTTTGTTCGCTTGAAGTGGGTAAAACCTGCCAAGTCAGTTTCTATCAGTGGAATTAGTTGTCAAAATTCATTGTAAGTTGGTGGCAGTGGCGTAGTGGTAGTCGTTGTCGCTTGTCACGCTGAAGGTTCACGGTTGGAATCCAGTTGTTGCCAAAACATTCGTTTTTCAATAAAAATAAGTTGATCAGTTTCAGAATGTCAAAACTTACTACGAAGGAATAACACTGGCAGTAGGATGGTGGTATGGCTGAAGAAATTGATCGCAAAATAAAATAATAGAAAACATCTGGAAAAAACTTCTGTGAATCATAAGCAAGGGTAAAACTTTCAATAATACACAACTCTCCAGTTATCTTGGATACCAACCATAGAGTTGGTTGAAAGTTAACATCTGAGTTTCCTATTACTACGCCGATCTGTCTGTCTCTCGTTCTTGTTCTTCATGTGCTCCCGCTGTGTATAAGGGTATTCATATCCCCTTTAGCATGTGTAAATTATAAAAAAAAATGGAAAACAAAAACCAACAACATGTCAAAAATGTGATTCAACGCGTTTGCTAAGATTCTTGCAAGTTTTCCACTCTCTGAGAGTATTTGGCTCCCTCTTTTAAAATTTGACCGGTGTTACCCACTTGACTACAAGTAAGTAGTTACCAAACAGACCTAATGAGGAATTGTGGACATTCAACAATTTGATACAAAAAAATTACATGAGTAAAGTGGAAATTTTGAGTTTATTACTTTCTGATTTTAGACAGTAGTTTAACATTGGCATACGATCAGAAAAGAGAGATCCAATTCGAAGTTAAGTGCAGAGTGGTGGCAGTAATAAAAGGTGAAACTTTTCCATTACGAAATTTTGGACACTATTTTGAGGAGAGCACCGATTCTAAAATGTTTGTCCGGGCAATAAATGTATGGTGTTCTTTTGAGAGAGAAATAAAATGCAAGAATTCGCTGATATTTACCATCACAATTGCAACGGTTTTCTCCGGGTAACAGAAATAATTCGAGTGATTTTGTAAAACAAAAAAAAAAGGGTAACAAGAGAGTGTCTGGTTAAGAAAATTCTGCTGTCCGCTTAAGGACATCTCCGCTGGAATTGTTAAAATGGGTTCCACGACTTTCCTTTTTGAAAATATTATTGCCAGCAAAACAAGAAAACAAATTAAAATTATAAATAAAACATGTTTAACAAGCGTTTATTAATAACCTTATATTTTCAATGAATCATTTAACACGTGCATGTCCGCAACTACACATTAACTCGTTTATCTAAATAACATAATTCCATTGAGGAAGTTACAATCTTTGTTTGCTCACACATTTAATCCGTTTTGAAGCATTCTTCTGCGGCGGCAACGATGCCGGTGTGGTGAGGCTTCAGAAACACACAACAACATTATTTCTTTCAATCCCATTACCTAATCTCATTCTGATGTGTGCAGGTGTCAATGGGAAGATCATGCAAAGAAGAATGAAGAGAAATTCCTAAAGCTATACCCATCCACTCATACATGTCTTGGCCTGTTTGGATTATGCGTCAACTGTGGTGCACCGAACCGACTGATAAATGATTCAACCCAGTCTTCGTTCGCCTCGGAGCCCGAAGAAAGGAATCCCGATCTCCGGTGATCTCAGCAGCAGCAGCAGCAGCAGCACACAGGTCTTGTTCTTTCAATGTTTTCCTTTCTCAGTGTGTCTGCCTTTGTGTATATGCGACCGCGCACACCCAAATTCGTGGAATGAATTGATTTACTCAGGTGCGTTCTCAGGTGTTTTAATCTGATCTCATGATCACCCGAAGGCTAAAATAAACACATACCCAATGTTTGCCTACCCGATCAGTCAGTCAGTCCCCATAAGGCCCTCGCCTATAATCTGTACGAGTGTATGTGTGGTCATCGATGACGACTTTGAGGAGGCAATACGGACATGTACTCCTAACGCTGAATGCCGCTGATTGTTGTTCTGCCCTCGGTGGCCAGTGTGTTCATGATGATTGTACGGAACCAGCACCAGCTCAGCCGTTATTGCTTGCTTAGTAATTAGCTCCAGAATGGACGTAAACTATAATTTCTTGTCTGGTGGTGGTCCAATCGCGTCGCTGAATGAGTGGGTACGCCAACAAAAGAGCTACAACTCCATCTCCAGATGTTTTACAGAGCTGGGTCCGCATTGGGGCTTAAGTGGAGATACAGACCAGACCACACGGAGTTCTTAAGATGACACCGCTATTTAAATGGTACACACGAGGTGTGTTCCAAGACCATAGAGAACCGATTGCGATTGACTTTAAATGCGCTGCTGTCAGCTGCAGTAGTGGCTTTGAGTTTTATAGTTCTTGGACGTGACATTGCACGTGTTTGACTCGAAAGAATGTGGAGTTTGCTCGAAATGCGAGAAAAAGAATAATACGACCCGACAAGTAACAAGTTATTATTTAATTGCAGGTCGTGCTGTGATTGCTTTTTCCTACTGCTGCGAATAAATTAATTAAATGTTTTCTTTAACTAAATGGAAAGTTTAATTAGTATTTTTGTTCTGTAATTTAAATGTCAAAATTGTCAATGAAATAAGATTGTCAAGGAAATGTCATATTATCCATAAAATCCATGAATTTCATGATTTCTCCTAAACAAGTAAAGAGAATTTGTAATCTCCAAAATAAATTTGAAGTATTTACGACCCCTTAGCCATCGCGCTGTCGTTCTGCGTCAGTTCATTCAGAAAAACGTGCCCAAGAGGTAAAATTATTATCTAAGTTTAAAATTTATTATTTGCTTCTTCGTAATTCCAAACATTACACTGTATGTACTCTTAGCAAACAGCACGACACCGAAAGTCTTTCATTACAAATACACAAATGGATACTCATATCAATGTCAAATTTTTACCTTAAACGACTGTGACACGACGACAACCGATGTAGCGTACGTGAAAATACGTGAAACCCTCAGTGGCACTTAAAAAGCAATTCGTCGTTTCACCGTTTCCCCAGATAAACAACAGGTACCCTTAAAAAAATACCTGAGCACTCTTCCTCGCCGTGATTCATTCCTGGAAATCAAGACGAAGATGCAACGAAACTAAACGAAACCTTTAAAAGATACGAATTGAAAAAGGTTCAGCAAACAACAAAAGACCACCAAAGCGGACCTCTTATCGCCTTCACCTTTTGCTTATCACAACAAACAACAGAGTCATCATTTTTTAAGGCAGTCCTAGAACAAGTTCGTTGATTTGTGTCCATTGAATGACTCAACCAATGCGTTTGCGTTTACATTCCCATCGTAAATTTAACCAAGAAAAATCATAAAAAGGGACAGAGGATTCCTTTAGGAGAATTAATACGCCAGCTCCGAAAGTAAACACGTTTATTCCGGGCCCGTGTATCTTGGTACTGTATCACCAAGTGTACTGCACGTGTTCAACTCTGGACATGGTAATTCTCCGATGACATTCTTGGAAAATAAAACCAAACGATGAACTGGAAATATTCTTTTGAGGATTCCGATGCGATGGTGCGTCCAGTTAAAATTTGAAAATAAAAAAAACAGTAACTCTTAAAAGTTGGACCATCGGTTTTTGATCCCATACGCGTACTCTGGAGTTCTGGACCAAAGGAGACTTCTTATGAATCGGCCCCCCCCCTGTCGCACCGCTTACACTTGTACCTCCACGACACAACTTGCTGGTATTTTTATTAAGGGGCATAAAACTCGGTTAAGGTTTCATGGGTTTTTTTTTATGGTGTGCCTGGGATGGAGTGGAACGCTGCTAACAAGTGGAATGATTAATGAGGAAAAGATTTGTCCAGAAAAAAAAATTCGTGGTCCATTTGTGTGAAACAGATTAAGAATTTTGTCCGACTCATTGAATGTCGTCGTTGTTGTGGGATAATTCATGCCGGAGCGGGCGGGTACTGCCTTTGTTCGGGTTAATTGTTATGGAACTGGTATTGAGGCGAAGATTTCCCGGAATTCACGCATTCCCAGCAGTCAATGAACTAATAAAATTTGAATTAATCCTAGTTGATAGAAGAAAGGAATTTTTTATTCCATAATGACTTTGAGTGTATGTATGTGGGCTATAAAGTGTGAGAGTGGGGGATTGTATGTAGGTGTAGAGCTATTATTTCTAAGATCAGAAAAGAGAACCTGTCTTTTGAGTCAATAACTATTTGAATATTAATTACTGGGTAATGAGCTTGGTACATAAATTAGCTGTCCTTCGATTATCGACATTAAGAAGAAGGCTATTCTGCGACAAGTGATCTATACTCGGCTATTTAGTCGTATCGACTTAGTTACAGTCTACAGTCGTTCAGCAGCGTACTCGAAGACTCATCGATAATTTGTCCATAAAGGAACCTTTACACGGATCGGGTACTCTCACATTGACATACTCGATACGAGGATGGTTGCGCAGATTTCGTAAAGCATGAATGTCAGTTCAACAAATTCCAAAGTGTATGGGTTTTTTAAGCCCTCAAATATGTCACCGAAATATTCGAAACCTGGCTCTTCTTTATCGGAAATGTATATAGTTGTTTCCCTCTGCACCATCCATCTTGTGCAACTTCCGCTCATCCATATTAAGGGTTGCATAAATGTGGCTGAATTTCGTTGATAGAGTGCTCAATTGGCTCCTTCAAAGCGTGTGTGCCCGTGGGATTTAAAAAATACATAAAGAAAAAAGTCCAACGTCGTTAGATCGCATGATCTGGGTGGCCAATTCTGATCACCAAAGTGGTAATTGAATTATTTACTGTATGGCATGTGGCACCGGCATGTCGTCCACATACATATACAGTAGAATCCGCTTAAGACGCTCTTCAAGGGATCGACAGAAAAAAGCGTCTTAGGCGGGATAGCGTATTAAGCGGGAAAAACTAAAAAAATACATCCAGTTAAAAATATGGTTATTTTACAAAAAGAGTTGAAATTATACATGTATTACGCTAGTTTTCCTTTCATCCCTTGTACTAACCATTGTGCGCAATCAAATTCTAATGCACTGACACCACCTGTATGTACAAAGGTAAGGCGCACACAAGAAATAAAACAAAACTGACAAAAGTGACGACCACAAAAACCACACGCTTCATATGATTTGTTTGCGAAAAACCAAAAAAATCCCTATAAGAACGGCGGTGGCCGTTTGCGCAAGAAAATACACATTTTACGAAGTGTATCGTTTAGCTGTGTGAGCGTACTAAGCGGAAAATAGAGCGTATTAACCGCATTTTTTTCATACGAATTCTTATCAAAATGAAGGGACCGGAGAAAAAGAGCGTTAAAAGCGGGATAGTGTCTTAAGCATGAGCGTGTTAAGCGGATTCTACTGTTTATGTATTACAATTTAGGAACAAAAGCTGTATTATCGTGGCGCGATAGAGAGCACCATTAACTGTTTGTGAATGGTCCTCCGATGATGCCTTCTGCCCACAATCCGCACCAAACAGTGGCGCCTTGTAGATGCATTTGCTTCTCAAAAATCACTTGTGGATTTTCTGAGCCCCAAATTCGACAATTTTGACGATGAACAAAGCCATCAATGTTAAAATGAGCCTCATCGATTAAGATGATTTTGTATGAAAATAAGGCATCCACTTGTTGTTGTCCTCTCTTTGCTGTAGGCTTCAAATCTTGAATCAATTGCACTTTAAAGAAGCAAATCTTTCATGAGAATACGATGTAGAGAGTTTCTCATAATGTCCAATTCTTACCCACGATGCCGAATTGATGTTCCTAGACTTCCAGAACCACTCTCACGTACTGCTTTGATGTTTTGTGTCAAACGACTTGCTGAAGGATGGCCAGAGTGACTAAGGCCACTAATAGCTCATGTCTCCCTGAATTTTTGGATTAATCTCTTTGTTCCGAACTGATGTTGAAGTTCGAAGCTACTTACGAGTATTTAATTCAAAGTGGTCACTGATACTCGTATGTGACAAAGAAAGAAAATGCGTTAGGCGAACGTAACAAATAGTTTTTAATCTAGTCTTCGTGACGATCTAATGGCGATAGACTCGATATGGGTTTATCTTATTACAATGTTATCTCGATTGTACTAACTAAGTAAAGCTGATTTATATCATTGACTCCTTTTATATAACAATAATTACATAAGATTGATTCTCCTTAAATTTATCATTAGTGCCCCATATCAGTTTCTTGTTGTGGGGTGTGTCATTTAGCTAAAGCGATCTCTCACTCTCAATTTAAATCAGCCATCGTTGATCTCTTGTCCTGTAATGAGTTGAACCATATTGATTGATTTATTAAATAGCCATACCGGTTGTTAGACAGAGAGGGAGATTTCTTGACAGGATCGATACTCGACACAATTGACAGTTCTCATTAAAGTTTAATTGCCGGTGGTTCATCGCTAATTTTGTGTTCCTTTTTAATTGTTGTTAAAAGGGCTTATTTATTATGCCAAATCTCTTCATATTGCCACAGTCAATCCACTGTACAATTCATTATTTTCAACGTTGTGTCGAGTTTATCGATGTTTTCTTTTTGTTGGTTTAAGTGTTAGGTGCACAAAATTGATAGAAAAAAAAATAGTTTAAAGAAATTGTTTAATTTATTGTTGGGACCCAACACTCTTTACAGCTTATGAATCTACATCACTATTTCGAACATATTTTGTACGAAAATTGCGTAATGTAGCTGCCTAAACTTCTTTTTTGTTAAAAGTATTGCTCAAAAATGATAACGCGTTGTTCTCTCGTGTTTTAAATGTCACGCTGTCTTCTTTTTTCGTTGGCAACACGAAAATGGCTAAAAATTAAAATCTTTCGTGAATTTTGCCCTTTATATACTTAAATACCCTTTTCCGGGTACACAGAGAAATTAAAAAGATAAGCCATACAGCCATAAAGCTTCTTCTTGGCTCTTTCCACGTTAGTTTCCACTTCCAATAGTGATTGCGATCGTTCCTTTTCTGATCCTAGGTAAGTTGATAACTACGTAACGTAACATAATGCACACAAGTAATTTCTGCCAAAAATACTCAAGCATTGTTTTTTTTTCTTCAAATGATTCCCCTTAGACCCTACAAATTGGAATATGCAGGGTGGACTTCAAGCTTCCGCGTTCCACATTTCATAAAGCCAACGTTACGTCAAAGGCTTTGCATTTCGTAACATTTCCTCAACTGAAATTTCTTTCTATCTGACAGCACAAATGAAGAGGATTACCTTTCGATAAGAATTCTAAGTAGCCAAAGCCCTCACTCACAGCGAAAGCAAATCCTTACGTAAATACCCTCTCCATGTCTCCTATTTTCTCTGCACGTTGTCGTTACGTCGTCGTGGCTTTGCATGACAGCTAATACCGTCCCGTCCGAAAGCTGAATTCGGTTGTACAAATAATTATTTCCCATGGATATTGCCATGTGAACCTCGTCAGGCTGCGACATGACACAGAAAGCCAGCAAAATCTCTGGACAGACACAGAAAATTGAAAAAAAGAGAAGAAAAAAAAAGTTAGCCGCGCAACCGCAGAGAAAAAAGAACCGAAATATTTTTTTCTTCGTTGGCACTATGTGGTGGAATTTCTGGGCTTTTGAACACCTGCAGAGCCCCCTGTGAGGAGAAAAATAAAAAAAAATCGTTTCACCTATCTCTCCCACTTACGGCGATGACGATGAACCTCTTTTTTATTTCTTCTTCTTTTGTACCATTTTACTGCCATCCGTGATTTGTTCACCTTCAGGCTTCAGCCCCCCCTCATGGGTCGCGTTGTTTAACATCTTTCGTGCGTTTTTTTGTATATTTTCTTTTGTTAATTTCTTCTTTTTTGTTGTTGTTGTTGTTGTTGTTGTTGTTGTTGTTGTTGTTGTACTCTCTTGTAAGACCTCGATTTCACGGGTCTTGCAACAGTCATCACAGAGTCGCTAATAACCACAAAGACTCCCCGACCAACCGACGCGATGAGGCAAAGGCCAAATTAAAAAGAAAAGACACGAGCACAAAAAAAAAGAAAACTGAAAACTTAAAAAAACTAAAAATCTCAGCTTTGTGTTATTGTTGAGGACGGGGGGGAAACGTGTCAAAGCTTGACGAAGGGAAAACACGATGACGACGTTAAAATGCTGGGCTTGAGACCGAGGCTGAGACTCTGGTGCGCACAAGTGGCCATTTTCGGTGATACCGTGATTATTTCGGACTCAATGGCGTCTTGCTTTCATGTGAGTGTTTGTTACATGAAAGAATGAAAGAGGTCGTGGCCGCAATTACAGTGAAGTACCTTACCTACCATCGACTCTGGTTAAGTCACTTTGATTGGACCACAGAGTCTGGCAACTGGGACTGGACTGAGGTTTGCCATCGTTAAGCAGCTCTGAACTGCGAAACTAAATGGCGATTAATGGGTAATTTGGTGCTCGTCTTGTTTTGCCACTTGGAGAACAACCTCGTGGAACGTCATTTAATGACGGCTACTGCACTGTGTGTCGCTACGAGGCAAAGATATTCCAGATAATTATTTATTTTTTTCCTTCCCCTTATTCGCAATCAAGTCGGAGGATAATAAAGCATCTGTGGAAGAACAAAAAAAAAGTCATCAAATCACTTGAACTCTCTCAGCTACTTAAGATAAATTAAAATCCGCATTAAACAGGATGTTGTACATAGGATGTACTTAAAATTAATAGAGGTACTTAAGGTGATCATTTTGTTCCAAAATTAGCTGAAGAATTAGAATTGGCAATCAAGTATTTTGAGGGCCAAATCATTGAACTCGGAATAGCTTTTAGTATTGTTTGCGGCTTTGATGTTTTATTTGTTAATATTAAACGATTTCACAGCCATCTGGAATTCAAACTTAAATCAAACGATCGAATGAGGTTGAATAGCTACCGCAACTGACGTCCCATCACGGTCACGTTAGATGTCAAGAACAAAACCTCTTGTGAATTACCTATGAAAACCATTAAGTTAATTCTCGAAGATATATTATAGTTGCTAAAGACAAATTAGAATGCAATACTTGACATTGAAAAGCGCCATCTTTTTAAGATATACATACATATGTATGTACAAGCACATATCGTTAATTAAGTCGAACGAAGATTTACTTTTTCTACTAACTGAACGGCTGTAAGAATAGACTCCAATTTTAGGGCACTGCCTGTCGTTTCGTCAAGTTTTCGTTCATTTCTGACAGTCACCAAAGAAATTAGGTTTGTTTGATGTCAGCCCTAGGACGCACTAGGGTGCACTGGAAACGCACTGATGCGTTTTATGTCCGCCAGTGCTACACTGAAACGCACTGAAAACGCAACCCTCCGTTCGTTGTCAACACTGGTTCTTCACTGGATTTACCCCGAGTATTTCGCCAGTGCAACGAGAAAGGCCTGTCAAAACATTAAATCAGCTGATTTGTCATTTGGTTATTTTTGATTGCGTTGGTTTTGCTGATTGTGCTTGTGTTTTTTTGTGTTCAGATAAGTTGCTTAATAAAACAACGAACTAAACAAGTGCAAAAATATACGAAAATTAACCTCAATAATGTTAAATTTTCAAAGAATGCCAGTTGTCAGGGCAAGGTATTTGCGTTCGATGGAATGGGGGTTTTTGACAACCACAAAATAATTGACACTAGTCAGTGCACCCCAGGGCTGGCGATATCAAACAAATCTATTAATTTGATGTTCCTCCTCTGTGAGTGTGAAACAAAATATTTCTGTTTGGTGTGTCACTAGTTTTCGAAAGTTCTATGAAAACTTTATAGAATCATGACAGTTTCATGGCTCTTAATTTTTTTTATTCTCATTTGGCTTTCTCCTTGCGATGTATTTTCTGCTATACTTTTTCCTTGGAGTGGGCTGTAGATGTACAACACTGTCAAACCAGCCATCTGACAGTTTGTGAAATGTCATAATCTTCATTGTTAGTGGAAAACAAAAACAAATTGACAGGTTTGACCAAGTGTTGTTTCAAAAGCGTTTGGTGCCTTTTGTTCAAGTTTTCTCTCTGTGGGAGGATATCTCTCTCTTTGAGAGGATTTTGCTATTTGATAGGTCTCAATTACTTGTGCACAAATGACATAGACCTTATAGAAGTTTGAAAGTTACAATACAAGAATGTCAGAATGAAAAAAAACCATCACTTTGATTTAATTGTCAAAAGCAATTCCGAGCTGCGTTGAGACTGGAGGAAACTTCACAATGGGAATTTTCTAACTTAGGACACGCCAGGATACTTTCAATAAGTAGTCAATACAGGAACTACGGTATATTCATATGACTCCGCTCCTAGATTTAAATATCAAATATGAGACTAATACTCCCAATGCAGGATGGTATGTGTCTTAATTAAAAATCCATACTGGATATCAACACGGATGGATCTAAAATGTGTTACAGCAAAGGAACGAGCTTAAGCTTAACTTTCAGACTGCCAAATCACTGTAGTGTCTTCCAGGCAGAGGTGAAGGCTTTTCGTGAAACCGCTGAGTGGTTATCGATGAAGTCGATGTATTGTGCGACATTTGTCATAACCTCCGATACCCAAGCAGCTATTAAAGCATCCGAATCACCAGTTATAAGATCAGAATAGATAAGGCACTGTCGCGCATTTTTGAACGAGATATAGAGCAGATGCATGCTCACCCTGTGCTGAGGTTCTGGTCAAAGAAAAAACCTAGGTTACTGTGAAGCAGACGAACTAGCCAGAAACGGTAAAAAACTGGGTAATCCAAACCTCAAAGGTGAATCCCATGCACCAATAGAAAGGTTAAGGCACAAAATCCTTTCCGCAAGCACTACGATAGTTTAATGAAAGATGGCGTTAACTTGATACATACATATAGTTACGCTAAATTAAATAGACTTGGTCTCTGCTAAATCTGCGCAAAACTTACAGGTTACTAAAAATAAGCAGATTACCTAGTTAGAGTATTGGCAGGTCATTATGGAAAAGGTAGACACGCCAACAGATCATCTCTCCTTCTAAAGTATAGGCTTCGAAAAAATACAATTATTTGAACAACTCAAAGACAATCGCGGAACTGCTTGGTGACATTTAAATTTCAGAACAATTGTCATCCAAACCCGCGTTGCCGTCCTCTTAAGTAGCAAAAAAAAAATAGTCTAAACTGACAAAATATTATGATCATGCGGGGACAACAATGCTACTGACCCATAAGTCACGATTACCCAAACAAGCATCAACGATCAAAGAGCAAAAACTCATTTAAATTTGCAGCAATTGGCTTGGGCTCCCCTTCCTTCATCCGAAATCTTTCGAACGAATTTCTATTCCTTCCACCTAAGCCAGGGTTGAGTGCTCCCATTCCATCGTCGATGACGCGACGTAGACGACGTCAAACCTATTAGCATTCCTTTCCTCGTAAAAGTTTCATGTTCAGAGCACCAAGAAATTGAAACCGGTGCGCTCAGGTCATGGGTTACTCCATTTGGCAGTTAAACACGGTGCGACTACTACTGTTTCACTGGTAGCCCGGCTGTGCTGAAAGATTGGATTTTCGCCTTTTGCGCTGGAGTAGTTCCAATCCAATTGGTTTTTGGTGCTCCTTTACAGCACAGCTGTGCACAGATGGATTATCATTGCATCGCAGCTGAAAGCTAATGGCAGAGGGACGTTTGTTGCCTCTTCCATGTCACACCTTGTCGAGGGAACGGTAGCACCCAGCCTCAAATCGGAGGGACAAAAAGTTAAGATTTAACACGTGTGTTGTCGGAACGTTAATCGTCTAACTAGGTATGATTGCTTCACAGAAGTTCAAATGTTCAGTATCTGTGAATATGGCTGCAGTACGGAGGCAGTGGGGCCTGGACCTGAAGTGAATGTGTATCGAATTTCAAAAAATATGATATTAATTAATTATCTACAGCGGTGACCAATTAGGACGGGCAATAACGGTGTCGATTTGAAGTGTTCAGTTGAGTGAATGTTACGCCAGGTGGCTTGCAGCTGATTTAAGCATTAAGTGGTACATTATGAGATTGAAAGGTGAGGCGTTACGCTTCGATTAGATGTAACAAGAAAACAGCAATAACGAATTATGTGTGGAAAGTCTGAGATAATGTCAGCATCTGAATTTGAGGTTAAAATTGCTGCTTGCGTAACTGCTTTAGGCAAACTCATTTTTACTGCAGCTTCTGGAAATAAAGTATACCTCGGATAGTCTTGCTAATATTAAGTGGGGCTTTTTTCTGTGTTTTACAACAGTACTTGATGATTTAAAAATGTTCTTAAAAGTTCAATGTAATACCACAGGCTTTTCAACACTGGGGACATTCCGGTGCTTTATTGCATGGATCACTAGCTAGCGTACCACAGAGGGCATGGGTTCAATTTCCACCGAGGGAATGCCCACTTAAGGGAAGTTAGAGATAGAAAAAATCGAGATATCTCCAAAATCAAATCGTTTTCTGTGCATTTTGTGGTGTCTGGTATGCGTATGCTTAAATTGAAACTGAAATTTAATCTTAACTCTACAATAGAATGTTAAAAATTAAAAACTTCCTCCTGGCAACACCGATGACACATTAGTGCTTACAGAGATGTCAGATTGACGCAGGATGTTTCAAAGACTGTGAAATCAAGCTACTAGCTTAGAGGCAAACATTTATTACTTAAAGTGTCATCATTTTTGTACAACACATTGTTTTCTCTCTGACTTTAAAGTAAATAGAAACCGATACTATTTGCTTTGAATAGTGGCCCCACGATCGAATGATCCTCCCGCTATTATGTATTTATTTGATATCGCGTATTACACTAGGCGTGTTTTTTTTTTAACTCTATATAGGCTAAACAATAAATACAACAAAACCAAGTTGCAGTTCCTAATAAACTGTTGTACGGAGAATAACTTTTAATAGCTTTTTCAATGACTTACTTAGAAAACTCATTTGCTACATCTCGTCAGTTCTCTTTCAAACCTTATGTTCCATGTTCATAAATGGGAGGAGCAGAAATGTGATTTGATTTTTATTTATAGACAAGGAAGAGCTACTAATCCTCTTTGTACATGTCCAGCTCTTTCCCGTAGAAGGAAACTACAATTAGTTGAATAGTGCCTTGGCACTCTTAGTGACCTAGCTGGCGTATGTACATCAAAAATCCAAATGATTTTCATGGGTAAATAGGATACCTACAAATCCCCAAGATCCTTGATATCACAAGAGACCTTACAGGTCTGCAATAACTATGCTGGTACCCGAATTAACGGCAGCCACTGCACTACCTTCATTTCATTCACTGAACTCAAGGAGCTTTTCTACCAAGATTGTCAGGAACTAGAGAAGAGAAGGGAAATTGATAGCAGCAATGTCCCCAAGTTCCTCCAAACGATTGCAAGCATGCACCGGATCTCGGCAAGGAGATGTGCTATCATGTGACTTCTTCAATCTTGTGCTGGAACAGATAGTGCACAGGGCAGCTGTGAACACGGAAGGCACTATCTTTCACAAATCTGTCCAGCTACTGGGATACGCAGACGACATCGACATCATCGGTCGGTCCCAGCGCGCCGTATCAGAGGCTTTCACGGCAATTGAAGAAAAGGCGAAACGAGTTGGCCTTGAAGTGAATGAGGACAAAACCAAGTACATGATGTCAATAAACAAAGAAACATCTGTACACCGCCTAGGACAAAACGTCACTGTTGGCAACAGTAGCTTCGAAGTGGTTAAGGAGTTCACCTACTTACTTACTTAGTTGGCGCTACAGCTCGAGGTGAACCTGGGCCTGCTTCTCGCAACCATTTGTGTGTGCGTGTTATTTTTGCACGAATGGAAGGGACCTACAATTTTTTGGCGACTCTGAACGGCGAGTTGGGAAGCTCAATCGTGACAAATGATACTCATTGATGCTTGTCAGACGTTCAAAAGAGGTGGTACCGTGAAAAAACTCTTTAGGTGTAAGACCCGGTCTGGAATTGACCCCGGGCAGCATTAAGTAGTAGTCCAACCACCACGGCCACGGCGAGGAGTTCACCTACCTCGGAGTAAATATCAGCTCCACGAATGACACCATAGTGGGGATTCAACGAAGACTTACGCTAGGAAACCGCTGCTACTTCGGTCTGGCAAAACAAATGTATTCAAAACTCCTAACTCGGAAGACGAAATACATGCTCTACGAAACATTGATCCTGCCATTCTGAACACTTTCGAGAGAAAAATTCTTCGTCGGACATTCGGTCCCGTATGCAAGGAGGGCGAACACTATGAGCTGTACCAAGATGTGGATGTAGTCCGAAAAGCCAAAACACGTCGACTATACTGGCTCGGTCACATCAAGCGAATGGACAATAATGTTCCAGCAAAGAGGATCCGAGACCGAACCTCCGTTTTAAGGATCAAGCTATCGCGGATGCCAGAGCGCTTGATCTAGATAACTGAGAAGCAGCGTGCCCCGGATCGAAGAGAGTGGAAGGCTGCCGTGTCTCAGGCAGAGACTCTTCACGAGTCGGGAGCCCGTTAAGTAAGGAAAGTTTCCAAGTATTGCTATTTCGTCACAATACGAAACTTATTATCCTAATTTGACAGTCCTATCATGATCTGGAGATTGTTTCATGTATCTATCTGAACTTAAATCGTTTTGAAAATGGTTCCAAAAAGCCTGCATCTTCCATCAGTTATCAGTTACTTCGAAACACCTCAACACCACACAATAAACCCAAAAGATAAAGAAATTACTTTTGACAAACTTCCTGATCAATGTTAGGAGTTTTGAATTTGCTTAAAGTATCATTTGTTTGTTTTTTTTAGAAATACATATATTAGCCTTTTCCAATTAACACCCCAAGCGTCAGTATGGATTTACAATGTTTGTTCAGGCGCGACGCGGCCGGCGTCCGATAAATATAAACAAATAACATTTTTAGTTCCCACCAGCGAGCACATTCTGTCCCAAGTGGTCACAGTTCACAAGTGTTTCTTGGCGGCTTGTACGAGTATTATCAATGGCCGCAACTCAGAGCGAGTTCGGTTGATAATAATCACCGACCACATCCACATAATTTATGTGAACTCGTGTTAGGTCATCGCTTCAGTGTCGATTTCCGCAGAGATACTCATAGTGTGTGTGTTTTCGGACTCACTTAAAGTTGTTATCGTTAGTTTTTAACGATTGTTGCTGGTGTTGAATTTCAAAAATTTTATATTTCAGAATTTATTGTACGTCTGCAACCCTTATTTATCTCATTCTGCGATATGCTTTTCCACGCATAAGTCACGTACGGGTACGGCTACGGCTACGGACTTACAAGAGTCGGAGCGGTCTTAGAGATCAACGACTTAATCAGTCCAACTGGGGGACGATCGTGAACACATTTATGACCGATCTTTCTTTGAATGAATTTTATGGGTTTCCCAATGTAATTCGATCGTTTTGAATTTTCTTCAATTTCTCCTCAATGGAAACCATTATACTCGTAGCTCAGCTGGAAGGAGAAGCCCGTACCCCGTAGAATCGACGACATTAACACTCAGCTGATCGCAATTGATCGAAGGCGATCGCAACAAATGTGGGTTACGGTTAATGAATGTCAGAATCTGAATTACTCATCATTTGAATGAATTTAAATTAATGAATGAATTGGCTGCCGAAAAATCGTTCTTGTTGCACAATTCAGAAATTATTCAACAGTCGGGCGATAGGGGCCTTGGGTTGTGTGCTTCGCCAAAGGGCGACTGAATTCGAAAAGACTTTATATTTGTACCCTCAGGCCAGCGATCACACGAAAGGAGGAGGTCTTTAATTATTTATTCGCTTTCTTGGCTCGAAAATTGATTGCACGTGCGCAACGATGAGGGCTGCGATTTTTATACGCATTGATTGTCGATCGGGACGGGACAGGGTTGGATCGGTCAGTCAATTTAAAATTGCGATGGGAATTTAATTGAGTGGAGAGAGGAGCAACGCTTTTGTGAAAAGGCAATGCGTTTAAAATTGTTAATAATTTACGATGGCACATCTTACCCGCTTTTAGTTAAGGATGCGAAATTTAGTTTATTTAATTAATTCGTTTTTGGTAATATCGCATGATGGGAGGCGTGTTTTTTTAAATAATTTATTTTTAAAACTACACTTTGGATAGTATGATAATGTATTTGTTTATATTTTTAGAGACTATCGTCTTCGCCAGTAGTGGGATTCCCAAACGCTTAACGGTGGTTCTTCGATATCGTTAACTACCGATAGCGACAATTATCGTTAAGTGGTATTCTTAAGCTAAATATTAACGGTTTTCATCGTTAAAACTGAGAATAGTTAACAATATTTTTCGTTGACGTAGCGACGAAAATTTTGCCCTCGTTACCTCTAATGAAATTTTTCTCTAAGCAATTTATATGTGAATTTGTTGATTTCGTGTGTTCAAGAGTCACCAAAAGCTGTTTAAAAAAAATGGCATTGCAATATTTAGCAATTGATGCCGCTGCGCTGTTTTACTTACTTACTTACTTACTTACTTAGTTGGCGCTACAGCTCGATGTGAACCTGGGCCTGCTTCTCGCAACCATTTGTGTGTGCGTGTTATATTTTTGCACGAATGGAAGGGACCTACAGTTTTTTGCCGACTCCGAACGGCGAGTTGAGAAGCTCAATCGTGACAAATGATACTCTTTGATGCTTGTCAGACAATCGAAAGAGGTGGGCACTGTGAAAAACTTTTAGGTGTTTGCGGCGGGATTCGAACCCAAGACCGCTGGCTCAGTAGTCCGACGCACTAACCACTTGCGCTACGGTGCCCACTGCGCTGTTTTGGGAAACAAAAATGCCATGAGGGAATATGTTGTGTAGCCTGTACTTCTGCGACGTGTAGTAGATAGCCCATTTGATTTAGATGAAATGAAAATGAAAAAAGGGGTTTTGATGATGCAAACTGAAGGAAATGTATTTTAGCGTGGTCCAGACTACTTTTATAAAACTTTTTGGCCAATATGAGCCTTATTTTGGCAGAACTTAAGATTTTTAACAAACCCCTAATTGTGTTCGCTTTTCTTCTAGTCCAATTGGACGTTTAATAATGGTTGTCATCTCGGCCATGTTATTTATTTTAGAATTAATCACAAAACACTGATTATCTCCTTAACTAAGCGACTTTTGATTTTTTTTAGTACCGAATAATTTTGTTTTTTTTTGTGTTTAGATCACCGAGATGTATAAGAAAATGTTATCAAATCTCCCCAAAGATACAGACGATATATGGCCCAAAATATTTTTTTCGCTGTCACACAGGACCTGACACATTCGACTTCATAATTTTTAAGGGTTGCCAAGATATTTACGTTGTTTAGTGACAGAAATCGTTAAATTTTGTACCGACAACTAAGCGAATATAATCGATATGTTTGATTTTAGGAATATGACTTTCGCTATCGCAAGTGACAAACGTCGTTAGTTAGCGATAAAGATTAACGATCGTTAAAATTTTGGGAATTCCACTACAGGTGTAGAGTGTGCTTTTCGTTGGTCTTGCAATAGGCCGCTGAATACGACATTGGGACTTTTCATCCAGCTCCAACATAATTAAACATTTTTAGTCCAATACTTAGCAGATCAGTATCTCCATGATTTTTAGTGGCTCTGAAAATTTGAGTTAAAACACCCTAAATGCAGCCAAGAATTTTCTGCTGAACCCTTATCCACCTTTTTGTACGTGCAGAAGATTCATTATTTCTCATCACCAAAGTATTAGGAATTTGGAAACTTAAAACCACTTAAAAAGTAGTGGCGAAAATACACAGCCTTGTGGTATGCCACTTCGACTATCGAGGTAACTTCTTTGGTTAAGAAAATCTTGCAGCTGATGATGGCTGACAAAAGCGTTGCTGCTTTAAGGTATCAAGTCTGACTTTAGCCGGTTTCATCGATAATATTGCGGAAGTACCCACTCTCTTTCCAATACAGAGAATAACCTCCATATGAATGTAGGTTTTGTATCAGATCCCACCAAACATTTTATGGAGGTCTTTCTTGAACGCAAGACTCGACTATCAAAAACTTCCCAGAGGTTCTCATTTCAAGAAATGCCTCCAATCGATACTCAACAATCCACAGACCTGTACATCAACATCAACAATAAACTCCATTAGGGGTAATAGAATACAAAATGCGATACTCTGCAGTCTAATTGAAGACTAATGTACGAGTCTGGGTGTTTCCACCCGATGGAAATCAATTACAATTGCAATGCACGCAAGCCCTTAGGCCGAACGGGGTTGATTGATTAGACCCAACTTCGAGGCCAAATGTTTGTGTCCATTCGAAATTTATTGATTCCATTGATTCCTCCCCGCTCCCATGTTCCCAGTCTATCGCGCGTTCCTTATGAACGGCGTCCACTGTAATTCATGTTGTCAATCATTTAATTGCCCCTAATTCGAAATGAAGCCTCATACTGGCAGTAGTCTTATTCGATGTCGTCGCTGTCATCGTCGTTGTCGCCAGTCTCCATGGTATCCACCTTTGGTGACTAAGTTTAAGTTGTGTCTATGTGCCCGCCTGAACTCTGTATTCAAAATGATACGACCATTACTCACGATGCTAGCTGCCTGCTCCTTGTGGTCAGAGACTGGCTCCATCGTTAGAAGAGACCTCAACGCGGTCTATCTCTCCAGAAAAAAAAAACATAGAATTTCCTAAGCCACGACATTGGTTTGTTATTGGCGCCTCAGCATCTGGCAGATTCAACATAACCAAACAAAGTTCAAAAGGTCATTCCTCCATTCGATCGTCCATTTGAGGATGATCATGATGGCAAAGTGGATGATGATGATAGCCTAATGGATTCAGCACTCGTTTTCCCTTGACTTTTCCAATTAATTAGATACAAGTATCTACCACTAAAAAAGTGACGAAGCAGAGGCAGAGGACTTGGTAACAACCAACATGTGTCCAGTGCATGTTGTCAGCCATACCATTGGTAATTATATGCCGCAAAATGAAACTCACGATGTGTTGTCTTCGTGCTGCGACTAATTGAGGTGAGGTTGTTTTAGCTAATGAATTCGAATTTGGAAGTTGCTGTTTGCTCCGCGAGGAGGGGGCAGTGTCATGTCTCATACTGCGACAGACTAATCACCCTAATTGTTGTGTGCGCTGGGAATATTGTCTGTCTTTATGCCGCCATTAGATGGACTTTTATGTGCTATGAGAAGCTAATGGTGAAAGGTGAAAGTTGATTAGAAGACGTATACCCATCCGTATGTCAGAGTTGAAGAGTTACTTTATGCAGATGTTCACGGGAATATAAGCAGTTATACCATGGGTCATATATTTTCGCTGTATGAGTTCGTAAGATATTAAAATTTGAATTAACACTTTGGCAGCTCTGGCATTAGATGGGAGACGGATATGATCTACCATTAGACGTTTAAGCCATCAGTTGAAGTAAATGCTTTTAAGATACTTGAACTTTAGTAGTGGATGGATTTTTTTTAAATTGTAATTTACGAGCATTATGTTATGTAAAAATCTTTTCCACAAGCAAGAGCAAGTTGTCACCTTCAACGATAGAAGAATCCCTCCAAGATCACCTCAGTTCATAACTTAAGAACAGAAGAAGGTACAGATACGAATATCTGAAGACACAGTCTTCACAAGAAAATGACTGAAATATAAAAGGACTTCAAAAACGAATCCTGCGGAATAGACTCACTATCAATCTAGATTACTTTCTCAAATGATTATTTTTACTAATGGTGACGGAAGTAAAAATCACACTTTTAACCAAGCTGGCTGATGATTAACATCTATAAATTAAGTCCATATATCCTGCCACTAGGTTAGAGCTCAGATGGTCTTTCTCATCTGCAAATGAAGCTAAAAGAAGCGAAAAACAGTCGCCCCTTCCATGTGACTTTGGGATGCCATCTGGCACGTAGTTACTTACTTAGGTGACGCTACAGTCCGGGGTGGACCAAGGCCTCAACCAACAACCCCTTCCAGTTAGCTCGATCCTTAGCTAACTGCCTCCAGTGGCGCTCTCCAAGTTGGTTGAGGTCCTTTTCCACTTGTGCGCGCCACCTTAGGCGAGGTCGTCTCCTGTTGCGTTGACCATCCGGGTCGGAGCGTTGATGTCCATTCGCTCTATATGTCCAACCCATCTTATACGCCCAATTCGCAGTTTCTTGACGAAGTCAGTCACTGTCGCTGTACAGCTCGTATAGTTCGTGGTTAAATCTTCTCCTCCGAAACCCGTCAACGCAAACGGGGTCGAAAATCTTACGAATGATTTTTCTCTCGAAGCGACCAATGATATCTTCATCCGCTTTCTATAAAGTCCATGCTTCAGTTCCATATAGGCGCCCGGCTAAATTTTTTGATTTATAAAATGCACGTAGATTTCGACTTCATGAAACCTTTATAATTCATTTATTATATTGCCCAACGTTGCCAATAGTATAGAAAAAAATAGTTGTATTTTTTGTTTCCGAACTCAGATTGATACTCGTATTTGTTTTTTTTTTTTAGTATGTAAAACATGTACCTATGTACATACATATGTATATATACCATAAGTTTATGAACCTACTTATCAATTTAATTTAATGACACAATCGCCCCTGTAAACTCGAATCCATACAGTGGTGGCTACAGAATTAGAACGCAAATCGCCAACGCATATACGTAATTGGTTCTTTTTTTATAAGATACTAGCGGTTACCCGGTGCGCTTCGCTACACCCATTCAAAACAGTGTTTATCTCAGAAATGTAATGAAATTTTTTCGAGTGCCTTTTTGTGAATAGTAATGCTAATGACTCTGGTGTAGAATCAAATGCCGACAACTCTATTTCGATTTAATAAAACTGTCCAAACAATAATATCCTAAAAACTCAAAAACTTACCATCCGATTGAGCTGAAACTGAAGAAGTGCATGTCAATCAAAAGTTGGCTGCCACCGTGCATTGCTGTAGTAATAATTTTGAGATTTTGGATTTTAGCGCCACCTATCGGAAAACTTGAAAACTTTTGATTTACAAATATTTCTCACTTCATAACCAATATATTCTGTAAGTTTCAGCTCAATCGGATGGTTTTGAAATGTTGGTGTTCCAGCGCCATCTATCGGCAAACTTGAGAACTGTTGATGTACGAACATTTCTCAATTCATTACAAATATATTGTGTAAGTTTCAGCTTAATCGTACGGTGAGTTAAAAAAATTTTGAGTTCCCATTCGGATTCTGGAAAAAAGTTCTTTGGAGCGACGAATTCAAGTTTAACTTAATTGGATCCAATGGTAAAGTGTTATTCAGGCGTCGTCCAGATAAAGAATTGCATCCTAATTCCATCCCTAAGACCGTAAATAATGGAGGGGGAAACGTTCATACATATATGTACTGTACATGCATAAATATGTAACAGAGCGTGCGATAAAGTTAAAGCATGTTTAAATTCCATAAAAGGAAATGATTTGCATTACTTAAATCTTTGTTTTGCAATTTTTTGAACCTGGCTAAACTTCAATGGAAGCTTTGCAATGCCACGGAAATTCCTAAGTTAAATACTATATTAAATTTCGCCAGGATTATTTTTGAATAGAAATGTTAATAAGGATCGCAAAACCCTGAAATTCTAGATACTTCATTATTGCGGCGTCCTTCTTCCGGGCTTTTTTTAAAGAACAAACTCCTCCAAATGAACGAAAGCAGTTTTTATATGGAAATCCATTATATTCTAATACCCCCCATCATCCAATTACTGTCTTAAAATTCATCAGTCACGTCACTAACCAACGTGCTCATGTCATCGACTGCTTTCATCACGCACCACACAACTCCCTCTGGTCGTAAAAAGTGCATCCATAAGTATCAATATACTCGTTAAAATATCCACCCCACACGACATCGACTATTTCCAATATTCAACACTATCGCGTGAGATCAAATGGCCACACGGGCGACCGCCTGTGTCATTTCAGCAATGTCAATGTGTGTTCAACACGAAGAAACGTCATTTCTCACCGACAAATTACCAGCCACGAGGATAACAATTTAATTACGATATCGTTCGATACTGCACACACATGACACATGCAATCGGTCAATTGGTCAATATAAAAGTTTAACTTACTTCGGGCTTAAGCGAAGCATGCGCCGGATGCCACGGGTTCAATTAAAACCGATCGACAATTTAGCCGGTAGTCGGCTCGATTAAAACCGCTTGATCCCAAATCGATGGTGGCGCGGGTTCATCGTCGTCGGCAAACGATTCCAATCTCTAAAGATCACCATATTTCAAGTTTAGCTGCGCGCATGTTCGTTGCAGCGCGCCAAACCGAAGCACATCCTTCCCACGAACGGCTAAGAGCTACAAAAATTAATTCCACCACCTGACATAATAAATTTGCGCAATTAAGCCTTGTTAACTCAATGTAATGTCCTAAGTGGATACTCTCATAAATTTCTCGATCGGATTACACCTGTGCGCGGAGAGGGTTCGACGGCGGGGGTTGGGTTGCGAAATTCCTGCTCTAGGATGAAGACAGGCCCGGCCGTTCACTCCATTAGCGGCCAACTAGATAAATTCCATTTCAGGTGGTTTGATAGTCGATCGCTAGTTGCAAGATCTCGCCAGATCACGCAAAAGATCGATGCGCTGCGCATGGCTGGTTAGTGTAAGGTGCTATAGCAGAGTCGGCAGGTACGATATCGGAACGGATGGAAATGTATACACAGCTATCGACCACCTGCGGTTTCTCTTTGAGTTTTAACATGTTTGCAAAGAGCTACATTGCGAATTTGTAATGGTCTAGTGTACATGAAGAGGAGGCCATTTGCTTGGCGGTTGCACTAAGAAGATATTCAAATCGTGGCATCCATGGAACAGATTTAGGGATGCAGATGGTCTCTCCGGTTCAGCTTGGCGGTTTTCAAGTGTCTCACCATGGTGATCTCATTGAAATCGGTTGATCACAGTGAGCGATATTAGGTCCGCAACTCGATACAAGAATGCTTTATGGGTAAGACACACATAAAGGAGTGGAGTTGTGATCGGCGGCAGCCACCAGCGGTTGTGTAGTGCCACTCAAAGTATTACAAACAGCGATACCGACATCGCGGACTATAAGCAAGTGTACATTGAGAGCATGTACGAGTATGCGATCTAGTATTCCCAACAGGTTGTGTCAGTTCGAGTTCATACTCATATTCATACATTTCAGCCAATGTAAATGTTGTCACAACAGCCACTAGTGGAAAGTAACCAATTACATTACAAGACAGACTAAGATCTTAACCGTCATGGCATAGCAGTTAAGTGACATGAAGTGGTATTTCCGGATGACAGCGGTGCCGAAATTTTACAGAGCTTACTGCATTTACTCGTAAGGAGCACATGAGAAGGTTTTCCACAGAAGAAAATAACCATCATCTGGAAATATGAGACGGTTTAAAAAAAAAAAAATATGTGTGAGCCTCATCCGCAAAGCAGTTGTGTATGTGTAATGTGTAAGAGAAGAAGAAATTTGTCTAGTACAATCGATAGAAAATGTGTAATAAAATTTAGTAAATATGAATGCAAAATTGACTATATTTTTGTAATACAAATTATGAAAGGAAAGGAAGGAAATATAGAATTTGTTAATAACTCGACTACAGCGCCACCCATCGGGTCCAGTTTTTGTAGTTTTCTCTTTTGGTACTATACCAATATAAATTGTCAATATGTATCATTTTGGTCAGTTAATAAAGAAGTCGCTAATAACTTGACTCCAGCGCTACTTAGCGAGCGGTTTTTTCGCCTATATCATTCCTCAGGTCACAGACTATCTCTTTGCCAAATTACATTACAATTGGTTCAGCGGCTTAGGCGTGAAAAAGTTTTGTTAATAAGTTGACTTAAGCGCCACCTTGCGAGCGGTTTTTTCGCCTATGTCATTCCTCAGGTCACAGACTATCTCTTTGCCAAAATACATTACAATTGGTCCAGCGGTTTAGATGTTAAAAGGTAGACAGATAGACAGACAGACGGACGGACGCACGGACGGACAGTGAGTCAGACAAACGGGCGGACGGGCAGACGGACAGATAGACAGGCAGACAGACAGACAGACAGACAGACGGACAGATGGACAGGCAGACGGACAGACGTAGTAGTTTTAAAACTAGTTATACAGTCGAACCTCTATAAGTCGAATCGTCACGGGATCAAATAATGTGTTCGATTTATAGAGTGTTCGAGTTATGGAGCACCCAGAAAACAGCGTGCACATGCTCAGTTGAATTAAAAGATGTGTTTATTATTGATTATACTTTTGAATGCCACTCTAACTTCATCAGATTTCGTCAATAATGAAACATTTTTTATTTAAATTTTAAGTTTTTAATTTGAGCGGCGACATTTTTCTGAACGAAGTAGTTAAAAATGACCGACGACCAACTCATGAGGTTACAATAAAAGTGACACGAGCAAACACAATTGCAAAATGTAGAAGCTACCTACTATGTTTCGTATTTCATTACAAATACAAAAAAAAAAAAACTCTGTGCCTACTATATGTACATACTATGTATTGCATTTCATGTGAAGTATTACGCATTTTAATTTCTTTTGCTTCTCATCTCTTTTGTACGAGATATGGAGAGAATTTTCTATGAAAGTAACATGATGAAACATGTCACAAAATTCGATTTTTAAAGGGATTCGACTTACAGAGAGTCGACTTATGGAGTGTAAAATGTGAGAAAACTGAAGTCTTGGTTCTAAGTTCCGAAACTTTAGTTCGAGTACCTAATAGAAAATTCGACTTAAGGAGGTTCGACTTATGGAGGTTTGACTGTATTTTGTTTAAATAACTGCTTCGTTTCTTAACTTTAAGTGGCGCTACAGTTCGGGGTGAACCTGGGCCTGTTTCTCGCAACCATTTGTGTGTCCGTGTTATATTTTTGTACGAACGGAAGGACCTACAGTTTTTTGCCGACTCCGAACGGCGAGTTGAGAAGCTTAATCGTGACAAATGGTACTCTTTGATGCTTGTCAGGCATTCGAAAGAGGTGGTACCGTGAAAAAACTCTTTTAGGTGTTAGACCCGGCCAGGAGTTGAACCCGGGCAGCATTGCGTGGTAGTCCAACGCACTAACCACCACGGCCACGGCGACCAGTTTACGAGTTAATCGGATGAGAAATTGAATTTTTCGACGTGAATTTCTCAAAAACTGCACAACTTAAGAGATTCTCTATAGTTTTCTTTAAATACATATATAGCTAATCATCTATAAACTGTGATTTCTTCATATTTTTGACTTCAGTTGTTTCCGAGAAAATACTAGGGTACTTTTGGTACTTTGGATATTTTTCCACACATTTTTAGCAATAACTCCCAAAGTTTTTAGCGGAAAAAATTAAGAAAAATATTGTTGGAATCTTTGGTTGGAGCTCTTTCGAATGATGTCCCACATGATGTATTTTTCTTTTGAGATTACATTTTACCTACCCTGTACAGATGTTTTACAATATTTTTGAGTAATATGTTGTCCATGTTCATATGTGGGCCACCGTAATGTATAACTGTGCCAAATTTCAAGTTTCTAGGAAACACGGTTTTTGATGTTTTTATCGTGCCAGACATTTTCGAGTTAGAGCGAACTTATAATCGTTCCGTATTATCGTATAGGTACGGAACCCTAAAAAAGCACCTAAATTCGACTTTTGCTGTTGATTATATGTACATATACATACATACATATATGTATCTGCACCTTTAGTGGCTTCCTGGAGTAAATCAGTATACGTTTCTACTATCACCGGTATATTTGGTATATTTTGGCACCTGACAGTCTTACTGTTGAGAGGATAATCTCGCAAAATATGATGTATGATTCTTCGTACATTAGCTATCTAGCTAATTTCTTATATCTTGCTCTGACGATGCCAAATGGTGCAAGTTTATTGCTTCAACGATCTTAGACACCTATAGCTCAAAAAGACGCTGAAAGCCTATTTCGCTTTATACAGAGCTCCAAATGGAGTAGCGGAGATTCAATCCCGAAGATCCTTGATATCATAATGGGCCTCTATAGGCCTAAGTGTGCTAGTACTCGAACTACTGGTAGCCACTGCTACCTAATTTAACATAACCATTTGGCAAAGGACGAAAGAAAAAAGAAAACATTCTGATTCTCGTATAACTTTTTCTTTGCAATGTATAAATGATTCCCACTAATTTCATAATATTTTGGATCACAATCCCGGAAATGGGATCCTTAACGAAAGTACGTACCCATAACATACATACAATATGTACATTCATATGTCAAGTGCTTGCATGGAAAAAGAAAAAGAAGTTCTCTATAGGTAGAAAAACAGTTCGTAAAAGCTTTGTTTCTCAGTAACATGAGTTACGATACGAAGTTCATTCCAGTCGTAGTACTCACTTGTTTCAAGCTACAAGACTTCCATCCCTTAAATTAAAAATGTATTATGTATCTGCCTTCGTATCTACCCAAATAGAACTTAAATTATAAAGAACATAATATGTAGAGTTTCGTATGCGCATACTCCAACTCGAACTCTGTCTGCACTGAACACAGGGTGGTTCATTAAAACTTATTTTATTAAATATATACTTAAAATATATATGTGTTATTCTCACTCTCCAGTTGTTCAAAGTTTCATTCGAATTTAAAAATAAAAGTGGTATACAGACCCGTAGGCAACTATGGACATTCCACAAAATATCTATCCGCAGAGTTTGACATATATTTCTTTAAAACTCGATTGAAAAATTTGGGTTTTTTTTTATTAATTTTTTCTCATTCCTATTTAAAATATATCGTAATAGGAAAACGTAATTTTAATTGCCGAATTAAAAAGGCCTTTAGTTAAAAATATGGATGTCTGAAAGTATGTCATTTACATGTTTTCTTATAACAGCTTTTTTGCTTTATTAAGGGCTCAGTAGAAATTCATTAGCCAGATACAATTACAACGTTAGCCACCTAGGCAATTCCCACTTTATCAACAAAAGAAGATAAGACGGTGCTGCCAGACTGTGAAATTATAAGAATTGGAAAGAGTTGAGGAAATACCTGATTTTTTTTATTTTTATAATCTACACACGCTAAAGGGGATATGAATACCCTTATAATGTTTACACACAACGCGAGCACATGAAGGACAAGAACGAGAGAAGACAGATCGACGAAGTGATAGGAAACTCAGATGTTAGGTTTCAACTAACTCTATTGGTGGTGTCCAGGATAACTGGAGAGTTGTGTATTATTGAAAGTTATGCCATTGCTTATGATTCACAGAAGTTTTTTCCAGATGTTTCCTATTTGTGCGATCAATTTCTTCAGCCATACCATGCTACTGCCAGTGTTATGCCTTCGCAGTAGGTTTTGATATTAGCTTCTGAAACTGATCAACTTATTTTTATTTCGTGAGTAATAAATGTTTCGGCGACATCTGGATTTGAACCGTGAACCTTCAGCGTGAGAAGCGACGACGACTACCACTACGCCACGACCACCCGGTCTTTATTGTCACCAAATCGACAAACTCATGTTGCTATTGCGTTTAAGTATACCTTTTGACAAAAATAATTCACAACAGGCACCCTGTTACACATTTTATTTTCAGTGATGCCAAACTATAGAATTTATAGCATGCGCAGTAAAACATGTCTTCAAGTTTCACAAAGTTAAGCTCTAAGAAAGCTCATTCTACTCCAGCTTTGTAGTATACTACCGAATTTCTTTGAACCTTTGTTATCCTTTGGCTTACATATTTATATTTCAAACAAACTCAAACAATATATGTTGCATTCCATTCTACAATACCTTGCTAAAAAAAATTGGGTTGGTTATGGTTAGGTATGTTTTGCACCTCCTTTTCTGTCCTCTCGTCTTCTATATCGATTTGCCTAGCTAACGCATGGCTTGGTCCTTGAAATACATTTCTAGCATTTGACTTTGTATTTTTCGTTTATCTGTGATAGAAAAATCGTGAAACAAACAGTCCGACCAACTAATTTAAATAGTTAACAACTAACAAGCCGTTTTTTAATGCGTCACGTTGCTTGTATGATTAACATGGTCGATTACACGCCACACATGTGCGAGGGAGTGGCAGAGCAATTTGAATTCGAAACTGCTGTTATTCCATAAATCTCACCTGGATTTTTTTTTATTACGTTATTATTTTGGCTTTATTTTATGGCTTTTTATGTAATATGCCTACCATTTGACTGATAATGATTGCAAGCCTTATACGTGGTTGGGCGCCACTACCACCAGGCGCTATAGGCAAATTATGCAACCGCTACTCAAACGCTTAGTAATGCTACCATACCGGTAAGGTAGAATTACCCCTCAGATGGCCAAGTGTCGGATGAAGAGAATGGTATTCAACGGGACAAACGCAAAGTTGTTTGGTGTCAGCCGCGAAAAACAACCATTTGCTATCGTTGTTTTTTTTTTTTTGGAAAACTTGTCATTTGGCCAGTTAATCATAAATCAGAGAAATATTTTTACTTGCCTGAGCTAGTGTCAGGTGAACATTATCCTTTCACCTCGGCACAAGATGAGTGAAGATTTTGATCGTTTGATTGAGAGTTTAATTAAATCTCAAATTGCACAGCGGGAAAAGGAGTTAAGGGGTCGGCGGATTATTTTACCTCTTTTTGGAAATAAAATACAAGATGCAGCCGTAGTTTACAATATTCATCATGACATGACAAATGAATGATAGCTGACAGTATGACAGAAGTTAAACGCTTGAAGTCATAACTGTTTATATAAATTGTTAAACATAAACGAATATCTATTTAATAGAAAACGGTCATCATTAATTAATAATTACGATGCCCACTAATAAACATGAAGTAATAAATCATTTCTGGTAGAGAAGAAGCAGAAGATCATAGCGGCACTTTCAGTATCATTTAAAATGGGATATTTGTAATCTTGGCTCCGCTTGGGAGATTTTTTGAAGACCTAAAAATCTGAAGGTGAAACTTGCTTGGCTTGGTTGATTAAATAACGTCCAGCTAATGGAGTACGCAAGCGATATCAACAACAACACTTTTAGCTCAACGGTAAGAAAACTTAGCAACAAAATGGTGGCTATTGAGCTTACCTCGAGGTAATCTATACAAACGTCAAAATCGTGGGGATCAGACCAAAAGTAGTGAATAGTTCCTGTTATGTGGTTACAAGAGGTAAACGGCGAGAAATAAAGAAGATGTGACATCAAATCTAGAGTCAAATTAGTTTCCAAATACCAACTTAAGGTTACAGGTCGAAACTTTTGCTTCAAAAGTCAAGCGATCGTAGATCAGAAACATAATCGACTACAGTGTATTTGGTAGAGACTCTGTATAAGTTAGAAGCTCGAAGTTGGGCCTGGTCCTTTTACATACTGCAACTGTTTCCACCTACGAATGACGTTTGAAAATCTACAGCAGTCTTTCTCAACGTGGGCGATAACGCCCCCTTGTGAGCGCTAGAGATCTACAGGGGGGTGGTAAAGTTTTGCTAAATATTATTTATAAAGTTGCGTTTGATTGCTTTCATTAGAACTTTACTTTACTGAAGGTGGCGCTACAGCTCGGGGTGAACTTGGGCCTGCTTCTAGCAACCATTTGTGTGTGCCTGTTTATATTTTTGCACGAATGGAAGGAACCTACAATTTTTTGACGACTCCGAACGGCGAGTTGAGAAGCTTCTCATGACAAACGATACTCTTTTATTGCTTGTCAGACGTTCGAAAGAGGTGGCAGCGTGAAAAAACTTTTAGGTGTTGAACCCGGGCTGAGATCCAACGTAGTAGTCTAACACACTTACCACTACACCACGGTACCACTTTCATTAGAGCAGTCTCATTCAAAGTGTAATTTTGAACTTAGAAACAAGATACGATTCATATACAGTATGTCAAATAAAATCCCGGCTGGGATAGAAAACGCTATAGAAAACATAAATAATTCACGAACTCTGTTTATTTTTCGGTGTTTTCATTCGAAATATTCTCCTTCTGATTCAATACACTTGTTACAGCTCATTTTACGGAATTGCCTCCAGTGCCCGTGCTTGAATGGTAGGAATGTCGTAAAAAAAAACATAATTTAAGCTTCAATTTAAATTTCAGGAACAAAGATAAGTCGCACGGTGCCAAATGAGGTGAATAGGGCACACACTTGATTTCGAGCCCAAAATTGACGAACACTGAGTGCTATTATCGTGAAACAGAGACCAACTTTCTGGATCGCGATATTCGGCTCGAATACGATGGATTCTGGCCATCAAATGCTTCAAAACTTCATGTAACTGTTTAAATGAATTCTTTGTGAACAATTCCTTTGCTATCGAAGAATGTGATGACCAGGGATAGGATTTTGCTAACTTTGCCTCTTTTTTTTTGCTTAATCGGAAGATAGTATCGACTTTACACAAACATGTTTCATGTCCTCCTGATTCCAAATATATGTATTTTATTTTGCCTTTTTCTGCCTTTTTATACCATTATTGCCTTTTTTGCCTTTTTTTACCGTTGTTGCCTTTTTCTGCCTTTTTTGCATATTTTGCTTTATTCTCAAAGTTTGTTCGCTAAAAAAATAATGCTCGTATGTACATATGCATGTATATCTGTGCAAACATTATATGCTTCTTCCTCACACTACGTAATACGCATACTTACATTTCTAGACGCATTATAATAGGCGTGTTTTTTTGTAACCTATATAGACTTCGAAAAAGCTTTCACGGTAAAAATAAGACTCGATTATTATCCCGGCTAAGGTTTTGTTGTATTTTACATGGGTAAACATGCTGCTGCAGCATGTTTAGCCTATACAGGTTACAAAAAAAACATGCCTAATTTAGAACTTCTAGTCTGTGGGGAGAGTCAACATGGAAATATCGTACACTAGCGGATACCCTGCGTGCGTTGGTATGCTTTATAAAAAAATACATATTAACAGCATTGCCGCCACCAAAAGGGTCCCTACCTGTGCAATCGATCACTGATCTATATACGTATGGACATTAGGCGTGTTTTTTTTCAAACCTATATAGGCTAAACATGTTTCCGCAACATGTTTTCAATGTAAAATACAACAAAACCTTAGCCTGGATAATTATCCAGTCTTATTTTTGTATGGAAGGCTTTTTCGAAATCTATATAGATTTAAAAAAAAGGCGCCTATTGTACATATCTACCCGCGTTGGTTGGATAATTTTTATTGCTTGTGTTCATTCATACTTAAATATGCATGCACATACGTATTCAGGCAAATTGAAAAATACAGATACAGATACATTAAGTTTTATCATAGAAAAACAGTTTACATTGGCTTTCGCGATGTTATTGCACAGTACAGAGATAGATAATTTTCAATTTATCTTACTACTTAACAATTAATTTTAATAAACATTTTTGAGAAAATTGAAAAAATATTTTCCAGAAAGTACCGTCAAACATTGATGTAAATAATGTTGAAAGCTTTAAATAGGTTCCACTCGTTTCAGCTGAAGAAGAAAGGTCATTTAGCTCCTTCAAGGCGCTTCTAAGAGATAACCAAAAGATTATTACCAGACAATTTTAAAAAGCTCTTGGTATGTAGTTCAATGCTACTATAATTAAATGTGCATTTACGTCCCTTTGTCTTGTGTTTTTTAATAAATGCCTTTTTTTGCCTTTTTAAGTCTTTTGTTTTGCCTTTTTTTACTTTTTTTTTTTACAAAATCCTATCCCTGGTGATGACGATGACGATGAGCATTGCCTTGATTTTTTAACTTTCGTGTTTTTTTTTAGCTTGTGGTGAATTTTTCGACTTCCATTCCGTACTTTGATGCTTGGTTTCTGGATTGTATTGGAAACACTATGTTTCATCACTCGTGACAATTGTTTTCATGAAGTTTGGATCATTCCTTGAGGTAGCATTGACGTCTCTAGAATGCCAGACTCTCATCAATTTTTGATTATCATTTAATGTGTGTGGAACAAATTTTTCACAGGCCTTTGGTTTGCCCAAATCCTCGTGAAGAATAGTTCGAATAGTCTTTTTGTTGATGTTTAATGCCCTTGACCTTTCTCAGTGAAATATTTGCGGTCTTCTGCAACAAAATCATGTCCTTTTTGGACGTCCGAACTGAAATTGGCCTCCTGTGTGTATGTCATTCTCCAGGGTCTCTCAGCCACCCAAAAAAAGTTTATGCCACTCGAAATCAACTGTTCTATGTTCCTGATGCATGTTTACCAAGTTTTGCGTGGAGTTTAATGACCGCTCTTTATTTCAATGTTTAAATTAAAATGTGTTCTGAAAAAATACTTTTTTTATAATTGTTAAATGTCACCCAAATGTCATTAAATTGGCAGATAGTAGAGAAGGATTCAAGGATTTAAAAGGCATGTTCGAACAAATTGATGGCGCTCTTGGTAGCTGAGATATGGTTCGTGACCGGGATATTATTTAAGACACTGTGTATATGGCACACTATAATTTAACTAAATTTATTAAAGTAATTTAACTATAATTATTGCGATTATGATTTTTAATATGTGGTGAAGTTAAAAATCTTAGGGGGCAATAAGTTTGAGAAACTCTGATCTACAGCATTCACTGTTAATTGCTTAGATCTTCACTAATAGCTTTTCCTTTGCACTTTCATCATAAAAACATATTTTATTGATTTCTCATAATTACATGCGATTTTGTTATTCCATCTTCCACCCAAGAGAAATCAGCAACCTCCGCTGGAATCATGCAAATTAGATTCTTTTTTTCTCTCCTTCAACCATCATAGCAGGCATGTACAACGAATAAAAATTTCCCATTGACCTGCAATTCCGATTGAAATTCTATCCCATCTCCGACATCATCTTCGAAATCACCCATCCATCCATCCATCTTGTGATTCATTGCAAACATCACAAACAGCAGCAATACATACACATTTTCGCCATAATAATAAACCAAGCGACTTCGAAGACTGCCGACGTCGTCGCGACGTGGATGCCAAAAACGAAAGAAAGCCCAAAGGTGATGATCGCTGTCGTGGCTGAATAAAGAAGGCTCGGGAGTTGGGAGTTGGGAGCCACCTGCATCAGTCATTTGCATAGCACTCAACTATTTCTGAGTGGCAATTTATTGGCCCCGCTCTCCCTGGCAAAAAAAATTCCACACAACTCGAGTGGTGGATGAATAGGAGAAGAATCAGAATGCCTCTCGACCGACGCGACGCGACGACAGCCTCAGGGGTCATAAAATTCAAACAGAATTTTGTTTTGTCAAAACTTCAGGGAGGCATAAGGGGGATAGTGGGAGAGAATATACCCACTACACGTTGTCGTGGGTCACGACTTTCCTTGTTACACGCTTGCCGGGGCGAAGGCGAACTACCGCGCCGAACGCTGTCGAAATTTCGAATCGCGTTTTGATCTTGAGACTTGAGAGCGCCTCTACCATTATGTTTCCTGACAATCGGCGAGGCTAAAGAAAAAAAGAAAATAAATCGATTGCACGGGTGAAAGGGGAGGAGGACCTCACCGATTGATTGAACCGTGAATGCTTAATTCGACTCCAACAATCATATAACCAACCATCAACCCGAATCCCTAACAGAAACCTCTGAGTAAATTGAGCTGATCCGAAAATTGGTATCACATCATCATCATCATGGTCGTGGAATTGCCTCGCAACACGAAGGAGGAATTTTGTAATCGAAACACCGCCAAAGTAGATTAGAAGAAAGACACAGTGATTGTACCGAAAAGTGGGGATCAAAGAGAGGAACACAGTGGGGTCGACGTCGAATGATTCGGAAAAGGCGTTTTTCGATTTAAAGACTCTTCGAGGGGCAGCATTGGTGTTTTCCGTGGTGGAATATTATTTTTCAAATGCAGAGGGCTGTAATTTCAAAGTGTCTACTGGGTTAGCCGACCCTAGATAGACTAATTCGCTTTCTAAGATTATTAATATCCAGGGTTTTCTTCTGGAAAGACGATTGTTTAATGCTCGCTTGAATCATTATTTAACACAAATGGAATAAGCTGCCATCCACACAAGGTCGATTATGCCGTCCTCTGAATCCGATAGATGTATTCTTTGCTACCGTGTCCCTACCAATCCATAAACTTTTAAGAATTTATCTGCAGATTCTAATTTCTCCTTGTCTACGAATTAGGCCCCTAAGCATCCGATTCAGTGCCAAAATGAGCTCCGGAGACTCCAAGTAGATGAACTGGAACCTAATCCTCATCATAAAATAATCTGTAGGCTCTGTGTCCTTAATTGTTTCTATTTCCTTAGATATTTCTTGAGCTTGCAGTGTAGCTTGTTAGTTGCCTCAGCCTAGTTTCGATCAAACTTTGACAGAGTCGTGAATATCCAGACTGCTCCGGGTTTTGAAGTCTAAGCCAAGCCCAAAACAAGGCAAGGCGCTAAGTGGTATACTCCTACTCAGTCTCTCGTGTGCGGTCTAGGGATGAGCGATGTTGGCAAAATATCGATGATCGATTATTCGAAATCAAAACATCGATGTTCTAAAAAAACGATGTTATACGTAAAACGAATTTATAGAGTGCCGACTAATGACGTAAAAAGCAAAATACTTGCATGGGAGCGGCACAAAATCGCGACTTTCAAAATCCCAAATACCCAAAGTCCCGAAAAAATAAAACACGGTCACGGGGTGTCCTGAAAATTTCGATTTTGAAGAAAATAATAGTTTAAAATTCGCGTCATTTTTGAACTTTTGAATTTTTGAATTTCTCATATGTATGTACTTATAGTATGTATAAGGCAACGCATGCTTAGTCTTCAATTCAAAAAAAAATCTTCAATTGAGTCGTTTCTCCGTTGCTAACATCGATGGTCGATGTTTTGCTCTTAACATCGACTATGTGATATTTCACGTACTTATACATTGATGTTTTGCGAACATCGATGAACATCGCTCATCCGTAATGGGGTCTTGAACATGAAGAATAGGTAGTGTGCATTGATTTGAATATTGGTCAAATTTTTGGACTACTAATATTTTACTTAGTAGTCTTTCAAGCCTGTATTCCCGGATTCACGGTAGCATCTTTTGTCTTTTGCAACCTTTGTTAACCCTTGTTACTACACATCAATTGTGCTTATTTTACCTCCAAGTGGTAACCATCGGGTACTGGTCGCTGCCCATCCGGGCACGACTTGCTAAACTTATAAGCGCGAGTGCTGAGCAAGGGAAAATAGCAGCACTATAATTCACGTCAGCGGATGAATTCCATCAATGGAACCAACGGTGGCGCTAAAATTTCCAGAACGGAAACAAATCCTTATCTGAGCTACTCCGACATATTCGGAGCTCAGGTCGATAAGGATTTCAAAGTACTAGTCAGGGTCTTGGAAAAGAGTTGGTGGCGGATGAGCCCCTAATGGGCCAACGGCAGCGCTCACACCCCCGTAGTGGGTTACTGACACAGGTGTACCCGGCCCCTTGTCCTAGGGGTATACAAGGATCTGGCCCTCCAGGTTGGGGGTTGTGCGTGAGGCTAACTACCTAACCACGTAAAAAAAAATTTGTTCCGAAACAACCAAAAGCCTCGGAAAATGACGGATCTACTGTTGACAACCACGCTAAACGAAATAAGGACAACGACGTTCGGATATGTACCTGGAATGTTCGTTCAATGAACGGCGACGGTGCATCGAATGGGCCAGGCAGAAAAAAGATGGAAAACTGTGATATCTACTACGGTGACTGCTATACAGAAAATAAACAGCGCTTATTCGGATGCGGATTTGTCATACGCGGCAGACTTAGGCAAGAAGTCTTGAGCTTTCGGCACGTGAGCGAGCGTCTTATGACAATCCGTGTCAAGGCAAAATTCGCCAACATAAGCCTTATATGTGCTCACGCCCCCACAGAAGAAAAAGACGACGCTACCAAAGATAGTTTCTACGAGCTCCTCGACCAAACATACGAGCAATGCCCTAGACATGACGTTAAAATCGTACTGGGCGACTTTAACGCCAAGATAGGAAGATAGGACATCTTTGGTAGGACGGTTGGAAGGCACAGCCTACACGACACCACGTCCGAAAACGGACTAAGGCTGATTGACTTTGCTGAGGGGCGAAGTGTCAGTATAGCAAGCACACAGTTTCCACATCTCAATATCCATAAGGGGACATGGCGGTCTCCGGATCGAATAACCGTCAACCAAATCGACCACATTGCGATCGACACCAGACATGCCTCCAGTATTATGGATGTCCGAACCTTCCGGGCGGCCAACATTGGCTCGGACCACTACCTTGTTGTAGCCAAGGTACGAATGCGGATATCCACAGCGCCACAACAACGAAATACTGTGAGAAAGTACAATGTCGAAAAGCTACAATCGCAAGACACCGCCAGAGCCTACAGAGAACGCATATCCCGATCACTTGCTACGAGTCCTACCGCAGCAACAGCTAGTACAGAAGACCAGTGGCAACACTGCCAGCAAACCATCATAAGTGCCGCGAATGATGTGCTGGGTTTCACACGACCACCACCACGAAACCCCTGGTTTGATGAAGAGTGCAGACTAGCTAACGCGGAAAAACAACAAGCGTATAAAGCGGCGCTGCAAAGAAGGACTAGATCTGCTCGCATGCTCTACGAGCAAAAGAGACGGGAAGAACATCGGCTTCTTAGAAGGAAAAAGAAAGAGCACGAGAAGCGTGCATTCGAGGATATTGAGAGATGCTACTCCAGGAACAATGTTCTGAAGTTTTACCAGAGGGTAAAAAGAATGTGCCTACATCTCGCCTACAAGATCCTATCTGCCATATTGTGTGAACGCTTGAAGCCTTTCGTCAACAACCTGATTGGGCCCTATCAGTGCGGTTTCAGGCCAGGAAAGTCCACCATAGACCAAATTTTCACACTCAGGCAGATCCTGGAAAAAACCCAAGAAGTCCAAATCGATACCCACCACCTGTTCATCGATTTCAAGGCCACCTATGACAGCATCTGGAGGGATGAACTGTATAGAGCCATGTCTAGTTTTGACATCCCTGCCAAACTCATCCGTCTGTGCAGGATGACGATGGAGAAAGCTCGCTGCTCCATCAATGTCGGTAATGACCTCACCGAGACCTTCGATGTCAAAAAAGGATTCAGACAAGGTGATGCGCTGTCATGCGACTTCTTCAATATCATACTTGAAAGAATTGTTCGAAACTCACAAGCCAACACACAAGGAACGATCTTTCAAAAGTCCGTTCAACTACTTGCATACGCCGACGATATTGACATCATTGGTAGAACACAGCGAGCTGTCACCGGCGCGTTCGCGAGTATAGAAATGGAAGCGGCCAAAATGGGTTTAGCGGTAAACGAGGGCAAAACTAAGTATATGCTGTCAACAAAAAGGGACAACCAACATCGACGAATTGGACAGAACGTCACAATAGACAGCTACAACTTTGAGGTAGTAAAGGACTTTGTCTACCTCGGCTCTGCCATAACATCAAAAAATGACATCTCGTCGGAAATCAAACGAAGGATTACTCTTGCCAACCGCTGTTTCTTTGGGCTAAGAAGGCAATTGAGCAGTAAAGTCCTTTCCCGATCGACTAAGGAGACTCTATATAAGACCCTTATCATCCCAGTCTTGCTATATGGAGCTGAAGCATGGACTTTATCGAAAGCGGATGAAGATCTCCTTGGTTGCTTTGAGAGAAAAATCCTTCGTAGGATATTCGGTCCCGTTTGCGTTGACAGGTTTTGGAGGAGAAGATTCAACGACGAACTGTACGAGCTACACAGCGACATAAGCCTGGTCAAAAAACTGCACATTGGGCGTTTAAGATGGCTAGGACATGTAGAGCGCATGGACATCAGCGCTCCGGCTCGGAGAATATTCAACTCTAACCCGGAGGGTCAGCGCAGCAGAGGACGACCTCGCCTAAGGTGGCGCGACCAAGTAGAACAAGACCTCAACCAACTTGGAGTGCGCAACTGGAAGCGGTTAGCTAAGGACCGGGCTAACTGGAAGAGGTTGTTGGTTGAGGCCTTGGTCCACCCCGGACTGTAGCGCCACCTAAGTAAGTAAGTAAGTAACCTTTTATTAGGAGGAAATTATATAATAAAATCTGGACCCTATAGGTGGCGATGTGGTAGATATAGTAAAGTAAGTAAGTATAGGTGGCGATGGGGTCAAGTTATTAGATCTATATATATAAAAATGAATGTATGTACAATGTACGTATATGTGCATGTTTGTTTGTGATAGATTGTCAGGCAAACAGATAGACAGACAAACAGAGCGTCCGATTCTTCGAACTAAATGACAATGCACATATGTATTGTAAGTAACACTATATTTTTTCGACACGGGCGGCACAAATAATAATTTGGCATTGGTATTTTATTCCCAATCGAAAGTAACAAGGCTAGTTAATCGAATGTCATTGAAACTTTATTTTACAATCCACTTTAATTAAATCTTCCATTTAATTTTAGGTCCCACTGTCCACTTTTGCAGCATCGTTACTCACGAACACGTGCACACGAAATCTTGCTCATCATCATCTTTTTCCCATCCCACAAAAATCGGAGAAGGAAATGACTCGGCGTGGCGGTAGTTTCTTTTTTCTCGAAGCTCTCTTCGAACCGCATTAATTAGTTTGCACCTATGAGTGGAATGTGGGTCTTCTTAATTACCGAGGGAAGACCCCCAAATGGGGTCAACTACAACAGTGAGAAGCTGGTAAATGCGCGCACGGAAACTGTTTGCTTCATTGTCGCCAGGTGTGAGCTCCATATACAGATTGGAGGAGGAAAACACAGAAAGAAAGAAAAACAACGGTATGGGGGAGCTGCTGCTACATGTATATACTGTTGGCCACTAAATCAATTCACTGGATCGATTTGATATTTCATCAGTCAGCCACCGGCAGTTGAGCTGAGCAGCAGCGGCAACAAAAAGCCAACAACTCTGGTGAGCCATTATGATCTCCGTCAGTCAGTCGGTCCCTATTGTTGCTCATGGATGTGTGTGCGGGGTGGGATTCGATCGTGCACATGGTAAAATCCAGTGCAGGTGTGCACTGGAATTCGACCACCACACAGTCAGGGCTTCAACTATGGCCTGCGTGCCATATCCACATGGCCGAGGACTTCTCATTTTCGTTGTGTCGAAAGCGTATTTGGCATTTGATCGTGCAGTTGGAAGTTTGTTGGTTTAATTACAATGGACAGACGGACAGACTGACAGACCTATAGAATGTACCCATGTGTCCACTTTGAAAGTTTTTCCAATTCAGTATTTCAGTGCTGCCGTTACCGTTATACTTACTGCTGCCGCTGCTGCTACAATGATTGATTAATAGCAACGATCGTTATGGACTGCAAGAGCGCACAGAACAAGACCGATTCGACAGGCTTTCGATTTTGACAGATCGATTGATCCAAGCTGTTGGCTAGTTGGCATATGTGTGTGCTGTGCGGTGTCTTATGAGTTATGAACGTCCGTCTGACTGCGCCTGCCATGGTCAATAATGGAGAAATATCAATAATTACTTTGTTATAAATGACCTGTCATATGAGTGTTCACCTGAAGGGGGTGTTCGTTTTTCTCCACATAGGGTTCGGTGGGTGCTGGGCTGCTGATCAAATCATGACTTGGCTTGTACAGAAAGCGTGCTCTAAATTAACTGTTGAAAACATGCGCCAAACTGATTGCGACATATCGTTTGGTTATTTATTCATTTTGCCCTTAAGGCGTCTAAAAGCTGAGTTCGCATGTAGGGAACATGAGTTATGGCACAGTTTTTTATGTTGTGTTTTGTTTGAAGCAATTGCGTTGTGTGTCGTAAGATGAATGATTAGCTACAAAGTGGTTTTTTGAAGGCAACAAATTGCATCTTAAGACGGTCAAGGGCATAGTTTTGGATACAACATCGATGTGGACCACTCTTGGGCTGCGCATACTCTTGCAAGAGAAGGTCAGACTATTAGAAGGTAGGCACTCACATTGAAGATTTATGTTAAAGATATTTCCAGCACTTAACGTTTTGACGTTTAACAATGACGCTGGTGTCAAATTAGTTTCATGTTACTTCTCAATTTGCCTGTTGCGTTCCTTGCTTTCAACCTCATTAAAGGAAATTGATTTTACCGATAAGACAAACTTTAATGGAAACCACCATGCCACCATTGCATGCCACCACTCACCATCTTTCCAATTTTGCCGTCGTACCTTTCAATCACCGACGCCACCATAAGCCCGCATCTTACGGGCAAGATGGAGAGAAAGGCTTCCGAGTCCATTCCGAAAGACATGCTCGTTAATTTGCATCACCAGCGAAACGAACCATCGCGATTTGTATTCGTTCTCGTACCCGAACCAGCTCATCGCATCGACATGACCCAGTTCAAGATACTTTTTTACTTTCAGGGCAAGCGCTCCTGTGAAAGATAAATCTCTTTCTCCAGCTGATGCTTCTTCGTCTTTTGCGTCTACATGGTACATCGTCTTCATCGGGAAAACATTTGGACAACAGAAAAGGCAAAAGCATTCGTTGAATTAACCCACTTGTGCCATTTGGCCGGATAAAGTAACGCACCATATCTGACATTGGCCAGCAGTCCAAGAAGCGAACCACGAACAAGATGAATGCCGTCGTCCACCGACGACTACCTTTGGCCATTACGCCGTAAATGGTAATCTACAGCAGCTACAGCAGCAGCAACAAGAGGCTAATAAATCTCCGTTGAAAAATTCACAAATTCCATGCGAAGCGAATCAGAGATTTATCCGCGTGCTCCGCGCCGATGTTGTACGAGTACGAGTACAGCATGTTGCAGGCGTACAGTTGCAATGCAATATCTCACGATTCCGCAAGAGTCCGATCTTCCCGATCCAATTAAAAATAATAAAGCGGCGGCGTTGTTCCCGCCACCGTCGGCTATCGTCGATGTCAGTCAACGCAGTCACTCAGTCAAGCGTACAATGCCATTGCCAAAGCGGCGCACATAATGCAGATAAAGAAAGCAGTTGACTTCGCTGACGCAGTTGACTGTCATGGCAGAGATTAATCTGAAAGGAATCTTGGATCGGTTCAAGGGTTTCGCATTCGCATTGACTTAAGTGAAGGACTTTGTTGCCCGGTTGTAGCTGTAGCTGCCAAACAATGAGGCATCGAACACGTGTGCTTCTCGGTTCACATTGTCTTGCATTCCTCCAACAGAAGGATATTCTACTTATCCCAGATTTGCGCCAGTCGTAGTAATTGGCCAATTGCAGTGTGACTTTGTTTGGGTATTGTCCTTTTGCAACCACAGAAATAAATACATGTTTGCTTTAAAAAAAATAAAATAATAAAAAACAAGAAGGATATGAAGGATTTAGAGCGTGGTTCCCACGGAGTTACATTTCAGCTGTCAAATTCGATGGCAAGATGTGCGAACAAACATTTTCGCACATTGCCTTGTGTCCTTGGGAGGGATACGAGTACGAGTACTCTGGCCTCTAGCATTCAATTTGGTCTCAATTAGGGGTTGATCGATCGGTTAATTTAGGGGAGGAAGTAAATATTTTGTGATTTTAATCCAATGAGAGTGGCATTATTGTGACCAGCATTGTCGCGGAAGTAGGTATATGCACGAAGGTTTCGTTGCAGCTGAAGTGTGATTCGTGTATGAGTACTTCCGAGCGGAGTCACATACGTATATTTGCAAATGCAGGACAATTGTTTCAAAGGCAGATGTCAAACATTATGGCAAACGGGAAGTTGCTTTACCTATTTTCTCATTTTTTTTTTCTTAAGTGGTGCAGTTTACATAATAATTAAAAAACACGTTTTGAGGTTAAACTTGAACGAAGAATTGAAGGAAAAATGTGATTTGGATTTGATCTAAGGGTAGGTAGGGTTAACTTTAAAGAGTTTTCTTTTTAATCGCTGGAATCTGAAATTAAATACTTATCGTCTGCTAAAACTCGCCAAAAGCGTCAATAAAATACTTTATTTTCTATATGTAGAAGCTGATGTACAATGTTCATGCACACTTTGTGGGATCCTGGCCCGTGAATGGCTTCTGCCTAAGGCACAGTAGCTTTGCACCTTCTTCTATCCTAGTTTTTTTGAACGAAGCTCACTGACACCCGTGGTAGGTTGGAGCTTTAAACTGATATTCTGTCCTCCTTTTCGTCTCAAATCTGAGATATGAATATCGGTGTAGCCGTGCTTGGCTTTTTGAACCACATCCATATACCATATCTTTAACTTTATACAGCTCCTAGAGTTCGTGGTTAGATCTTCTTTCTCCGCATATAAGACTAAACATTTCAAAAAGACTTTTCCCTCTGAAGTGTTCGATGTTTGCATCATTTTCCGAGTGAAGAGAACCCGAAAACAAATGATAGCGTATCTTCTCGCTGAATCCCGGTATATATTTATATGTATATTTTCCAGCATCTCGCGGCACAGTTAGATCAATTCCAGAATTCGGCCAGCGCCATGTAGAGCCTTAGACCATAAATGCTGCTTTAAAATCGATGAAAATATATTGAGCATCGACTTAAAAAACACTGGTCTTTTCTTCTATAGGTAACTGTGTTGCAGAGAGCCTTGCGGCGTTCACGCATTACATTAGGTAGGGAATGACCAACCTTAGACCATAAATGCTGCTTTAAAATCGATGAAAATATGTTATATTGAGCCTCGACTTAAAAAACACTGGTCTTTTCTCCTATAAGTAAGTGTGTTGCAGAGAGCCTTGGGGCGTTCACGCATTACATTCGATAGGGAACGACCAGCAAATTACCATTAAAATAGTTTTAAGCCAAACAAAACTTTTAAAACTCACAATGGCAAATCGAGACATTGCCAAAGAGCATCATTAATCCAGAAAAAAACAGCGAACTTGTATGAAAAGAAAAAGCCTTAAAGTTAAATTGTTGTTCCTACTTTCTAAGCATATTTTTACTTAGATCCTCCTACGGAACTAATAAAAGTTCGCTTAGTTGGTGTGAATTTAGTAATTTTTAAAGAAAAAAAATGCATTTCTGTAGCTTATAATCTAACAATATTTATTTCTAAATTTAAAAACAATAGGTAGAAATGGAAAGGAGAAAGAGAAAAATTAGTGACGTAAGCTCGGTTGAAGTTCTACCACCAACACATTAAGAAATTCGTTTAGCCATTCTCTTCGGATTTCGACTTCAACTTAAAAATATACGGCGTCAGCAGTCCTATACAGAAACAAGCCTAGCTTCTCGCAACCATTTGTGTGTGCGTGTTATTTTTTCTACGAAAATGGAAGGGAGCTACAGTTTTTTGCCGATTCCGAACGGCGAGTTGAGAAGCTTCTCATGACAAATGATACTCTTTGATTGCTTGTCAGGCACCGTGAAAAAACTTTTAGGTGTTTTAGCTGGGATTGAAAATGGGCAGCATGCGTAGTCCAACGTACAAACCACCACGGTTTCAACTCAGGCCAGTCACGAATGCTAAAATACACCATCTCTTGTTACTATTTGAAAGTGGTTTCGAAAATTCCAGACTGGCCATTTTTCTATGGAGGACGAATCTCGTGAAAGTCGGCCCAAATCCTCGACCGACGATACAAATGTGGCCCTGGTGAAGGCTAAAATTGACAAAGATGATTGGATGACACAGGAGGTGATAGCGGATGAACTTGGCTTGCATGCCATGGCTGTATCACGATTTTTAAATCATCACCTGAAATATTCAAAGAAGTTCCAAATCCAAATCCCTCCAGTAAAGGCCAAACAACAAAAGTTATGATGTCGATGTATAATAGGTATACTTCAACAGGGCAAAAATTGTCGCTGTCATCCCGCTTAAAACTGGTCAGACAGTAGGGTTCCCAACCGTCCTCCTTTTGGGAGGACAGTTCTACTTTTTAGCGCTTTGTCCTCCCGTCCTCCTCTAAGTGCAAATATCCTTCTTTTGCTCTTAAACCCAAAAAAACAAAAGTGGGGTGAGAAACTATTTACCATTTTCTTGCTTTTATTTTTGTTGCACGCACCCATTTTCGATGAATTGGCTGTTTACACCATTTTTCGGCAATCATTCATATTTCATTCACATGACATTTCCAAATTTCGAGCAAGTTCCACTTGTTGAAAAGTATGTATACACTATACAGGGTGGTCCGGTTTGGTATACGGATATATTTTGGGAGCTGATTTATTGGTTTTTATTATAAAGAAAATGGTATGGTAGGAAGGAGGGGTCTATCTTCAACACCCACCGAGCTACAGGGTGTTTAAAAAAGTTCATTCAGAGAAGTAATAGGCGTGTTATATAGTGTGTGTATGTATATAGACTTAACAAAAAAAAACGCTCGTCAGTGACTTGGCAGCACTATGATAATTGACATTTGTCAGTTTAACATCTGCTGTCAAATTCATTGAATTCATATATGTATCTACATTTTCTCTCTACAATCTATTATTTCGTCACCGAAATTGTCTATAAATGTCCCACTTACATGCCATATTTGACGATTCTATAACATTTTCGAACGAAGGCAACATATTAAAAAGTCAAGAGCCGCAGATTCGAATAATATGCTAACCAAACTCTACACTTCTGTAAATAGTGCCGAAGAATTAGCAGTTATTGCCTTGGAAGTTGCACATATTTTGCACAATATTTAGCACAATTTTTCGTAAAGTTCATTGGATGATATGAAATAATCGAACAGACAATAAAAGCCAAGAACTGAATTATGTAGGTAGGTAGTTCCAATAATTATTTACATAATATTTTTTATTTTATTTTTTTATTTGTTTCAATTAAAGTTGGGAACCCTATCAGACAGTCACTGCTGAAACTTGCTTACCACAATTTTTCCAAAACTTACTAAGACACCGAAAAAAAGAGGAGCTGCGCCACTACTTTTTGCACCACGACAATGCGCCTGCGCACAGTGCTGAAAAAACAACAACTTTCTTGCACTCTCGTGCATCAATGAAATTCGCCCAGCACCTTATTGTCTGGATCTAGCGCCGGCCGTGCGACTTTTTGCTGTTTCCGAAAATAAAAAAAAGATTTGAGGGAAAAAATCTTCAGATCTAATAAAGAGATTATTAATGCAGTAATGTCGAAAACGAAAAGCTTCAAAAAGCTGTTTTGAAAGATGGATCTATTGGCTGAAGAAATGTACTTTCAATATATGGGAATTATGCGGAGAAAATAAAAACAGATGAAGATTAAAGTCAAAGTTAAAATTATTTTTGTGTTTTATTATTCAATCAATTAAGCGAACTTTTGTTAGACCCTACGTATATAAGTTACGATTTTTCTGTCTTTACTTATGGCAATGCTTTTCAATTTCCTTACTCATCAGCTTTTGAAAGCGTAAACGCCTTCACTTTTCCATCGTTAATCATAATTGAAATTGGCTACTAGTTTTTATTTTTTTGAATTCATTCCAATTTACTCTTCATGAACTGGGGCGGCTTTTCGACAGCATAACATATAACACACCCAAAAAAAAAAATCATTCATATGCAAATCATTCAATCGGCATACGGCATACCCACAAATTTGTTTACAGCTTGATCCATCAAGCAGATGCCTATTTCTGGGATTAAAATAATTAATCATAAGCCCGCTCAACTCATAACCAAATCTGATCTTACTTTTCCGCTTACAGTTGCGAAATTCGAATTCCATAAATCATTCGAAAGCGATCACCCTGACCTAATCAACGTCATGCAACGATTGGACACCTGTTGGCCAAACCGGACATTCACTCATCCGATGTAACACTGCACCGGTCACACGGAGTTCATTTCGGGCCGACCGACGCGATGCGGGCCGGCCATGCGTGACAATACTGAGGCTGAGTTGACTAATTCCCACAACAAATACACCCACAAAGTAAATACTTCCGTTTGTGTTCTTATTAAAAACTGCTGACAAGGTGAGCATGAGCATGATGACATCCTCGACTCGAATCACTCTTTTGAAGCATACAAGGGAAACGATTTCGGTAACGATCACAGCTGTCACAGAAAAGCTGTGCAGAACTCCTTGGAAAGGTCTTTCGTCATTGTCTCTTGTTCGGTGACAATGGCAACGAATAACCTTAACGACGAAGACGACGACAACTGTTGCCCCCGGATCTGATTTATTCAGCTGATCGACCCTTTTGCATGCGCTGTGTAAATTGATCGAGGTCGGTCGGTCGGTAGACAACAACTGCGTTTTGTTTTTCTTTACGATGGATTACGAAGATCCATGCGGTGTGCCTCAGCAGCGGCAAAGTCGTGCAGCTGTGATTTTCACGTTTCCATTGGACTCAATATACCAAAGACACGTGGGGTGGAATTCGCAATTCGGAATTCGCTATCGCTTAGCCAAATGCCCGCCGTTGCGTGATTCCCTGGATATGGACATCTGTGCGCTGCGCATGCATACGATCCGATCGGGAAAAGTTAAGAAATTGTGGAAATTCTTGTTTTTCCCTACACACATTCCCAAGTGACACTCTTCAGCAGCAGCGGTGCCGCCGCCGTTACGCATTGGTAACACAGCAATAAAGCAGCTGACCTTAAAGTTACGTTTATTTGTTGCTGGCCTCGCGGATAGACTGTGACGACTGACAAGTCATCGTCGTCGTTTCGCGTAAGGTGGTGTTCCAAATCAGCGAATCGCATCGGCAAGACTGCAAGAGGGTCGAGAGGGTTTCCCTTTTTCTTTTTTTCCCTCGTGAAGTTTTTTTTTTTTTGTATTGAATTTGAATTTTTATTTGAATTTTCCCATGAGTTTTCCCCCCGCTGGCTGGCTGCTAGGTTCGTCGTGGTTAGAAAACTATACAAGCCAAAGGAAAGGTGTTCGTTGCGTCTTTTAGCGAAGAAAAGGGTTTCCTTCGTCTGAGGTTTATGTGTACTGCAGCGGAACTCTATCGTTCGCATTAGGTACACGTGGTCTTTGTTTCTGGGAAGTGATTTTTCTCCGTTTTAAATTCAATTCTATTACACAACTGATAGTAAAGCAGCATTGAGGGGAACTTCGGATACAGCTGCAATTTAATTGCGTAATATATACCTACTACTAGTGTTAACATTTTGACGATGCGTACTTCAATATGTAAATGTGGAAAATGGGCTTGTCTTTCCGGTCAGTTCAGAGATCAAATGCGATCGAGTTTAGTTCTGTTTGTTTTCTATTCGGACTGTCCACGCTATATCGGCTGAGTAGGTTACAGTTTAGAGCGGCGAGTTTAAGCAACTTAGTTGTAATTAACTTTTCGTAGAACCGAAGGCGACCTACTTTTTGTAGCTTCAAAACATCCACTGTATGTGACGATCGCATGATGATCGCAGATTTGGCAAACGAAAACAAAATATCCAAATAGTAGATAAGGTCCAGAAAAAAAGAAGGATCAGTCCACCACAGTCCACTGTAGCTGAGTCTAGCGAACGAGAAGCAATATGACGGCGTATAGACCGTTGTATGAGTTGATCCCCGCAGCTCAAGCCTAACTAGCCGAACACAATGGCGAAGCTGTAGTGGAAGTATGCAGCGCTGTCAAAGTTTAAATACACGTAACCCCTATAGCGCGAACACAATGCGAAGCTGCTGCTGTAGTATTAATTGTATGGTGAAGCGCAAACAACTTCAACTTTCTACTTCGACTGCAGCTTCACCATGTTGTTCGGCCAGGAAAACTAGATACGGGTAACATTTTCGTACGGCTTTACTGCCTCATCTGAACAGTGAGTTCAGAAGCTTTCTATGAAAAGTCATAGGAATGTGAGGTACCGTTGAAAATCCTGTAATCCTCCAGCAGTACGAAACCTTATCACAATCGTAAAAGTCTAAAACCATGGGTTGAGAAAGGAACAAGCAAAGATTTTAGGTTGACTCTGCTGCAACCACAAGAGATGAAAAGTTCAACTGAAAAGTTTTGTAGAGAATTTAAGTTGTTGGCGTGACATTTTGTCAGATTGACATTTTTGCAATTTTCATGTCAATGTAAAATCTAAATTCGCGCTGATGGATGTCTCATTGGGCCAAGATTAACGCACCACTGCTCCCACAACGACCTCTTACCGGCAACTACGTCGAATCTCGAAGCTCCCATTTAATTCATTCTTTTTGATTTTCTTGGCTCCATAACAACTGACTGATTCATTGTTCTATCCAGCTGCGTGAACCGCTCCTACTAAACAGGTCATAAACCCATACCGCGTTCCGAAGTTGGGTGCGCGCGTGCACACATAATAATAGCCCGCAATAACAGACAACAATAATAATAATGAAACGCCCACGAAAGCCTTAAACACTGGCTCGCCAGCCTCCAACCAAAGATCTAGACGAGCAGTGGGCTGCTGCTGCTGCGTCAGTCATTTTGGGCGAGTAATGATTCTTTTATTAGGCTGTCGTGTCGGAGTCGTCTAGCGTCTCCGAGCAACCGGCCAGACCTAGCCCCCCGGCCATCAGTTCCATTGGCATATTGTTTCTAATTGAATTCCGTTGGCGGGCGTGTAAATTCACACAGCAATCAGTTACAGTGCCGAGACTTCCACAGAGCAAACATTTGACCACATGCTAGTAGAAGTCCACCACCGTGTGCATTCCAAAGCCATGAGAGCTGTTATAGCAGCACGTGGTACTGTCGCTGGGTTTTTTCACAATTTTCCGGAATCGCCAGACAGATCGACGAACATTTTACCGTCGTCGTCCGGTGCTGGCCAGACCAAGTCACAGACTGGAAATTTTGTGTAGCCCGCAGCAGCATCCGATTGGAATGGATGCGTGGGTTTCGTCCACTCGAAGAGTGCGTGATTTTTTTTATTTTTATTTACATAAACATGTGCGAATGCGCACAGCTTTAACGGAGTGTTTTCACCTAGCGTGGGGTTTCTAACCTCTCGAACTAGCACTTAAATCGTTTACCGCTGTTAGCATCGACTTTGTTGCCATTTGTCTGGCTATAGACCGGTGTAGTTTGGTAGTTAGTAATGCTGGCCGAAAATAAATGATGGCCGGCAATTAGAGCAGCGATAGCGGTGTACTGCACTTCGAGTGAGCGCAGTGTGCACACCTTGCGAAGCCAGAATTATAAATGTGATTCGAGATTCGATAAATCCTGTGTCAATTAATATCAAATTACCTTAAAGCTATTGCAGCTATTGTGCTGCTGTTGGAATTGATCGCATAAACAATTTTAAATTATGGTGATTCTGATGTTTCGATCGAGATTATAACGAGTGTTGGTTGTGGAGTATACTCAGGATAACGGTAATGATGGATGTATTACAGTTTCAACACGGGTCTTAAAGTAACTAAATCAAAACTTAGTGGATTAAAATTAAATTAAAATTTATGATTTTGTGGTTATGAGCATGACTAATGACACAGTCATTACGTCACAGACAACGATTTTGTATACAAATAAGAAAACATCGGATAAAATTGTGGAAAAAGTCCACATCTGAACCAAAGCGTTTGAAGTAAGCACACATTTCACAAACTAGCTTACATCTCATTTCGTAAAAGCCTCTTGACTTACGAACATGCTTACAATGTCCAATTGGTGCAAGAAATTATGCCGACGATGCAGATGAACCTCGTTCCATTATGAGCGATAGGTTAACTTTGAGCATTATGGCGCACTTTATTATTTCTCGAATAAGTTCGACATGAAAAGCTTTTTTTATTAAAAATCAAAAATAGTTATAATATATAAGAAAATCAGAACAAAAGTCAGTTAAATAAATTTAATAATTCAATGATTTAAACAAAGAAAAATTTATGTTAAATATGTTTTACAAAAAACCATAATGCCCTAGGCGGTGGTTATATAGCAAGCGCGTCATACAAGCGCGAGCAAGCGCTTTCAATTACAAGCGCTAGCACGAGCTAGTACGCGCTAGCTTAAGCTTGTCGTGTGTTCGATTAAAATTTAACTAGTTAACGCTTCGGTTTCTATTTAGGTCTAGCAAAGTGCACAATAAGTCGCTATTTTTAGAGGAAGAACTTTTATTTTTATTTTACAGACTGGCATTTAGATTTAACAAGGATGGACAATTGAGACGTTGACACTAGGATTTGGAAAGTGTGTCGCTATCATGCTTTGAAGTCTGCGATTTTAGTCCAAAGTGAGTTTTAGCGGTCATTTGGCGACATTCCTCTGAGCAGATGAACCGCGATAATGCAAGTTTTGTCTTTTGCCGGGCGTGGGGCAGTCACAAGACGGCCTTATCACCAAGATCCTTCAGTTAGAACACAGGATTTCGACCCAGGACTTATCTGCTCAAATGGGAATAAGCAGACAATCATCCTCAAAGATTTGAGCTTATTTCCCTACAAAGTTAAAAAAAACAAGCAAATTGAATCCAGCAGACTTGCCGATTCGCTTGAAAATTTCCCAGAAGATCATTTAATTGGTGGAAGAGGACAATAATAATATGTTGAACTTTATTTGTATGCCAGATAAGGGCCGTTTTGATTTAAACGGCAATGTAAACAAGTATAAATTTCAAGCATAGAGTCTCTCTAACTGCATCCAGCTCGAAGCACATAATGGTGTGCAGTTTCCTCGAGCTGCATTGTCGGGAAATACTTTTTTGGAGAAAACGGTTGCACTGAAACGGTCAATGGAGACCGTTATTTAAAGATTTTGAAGAAGTCCCAAGTTACCCGAAAGAAATCCCTTTCAATTCTGTGTAGTTTCAATAAGATTGTGCAACACATAGCCAGGCCTGTTATGACAGAATTATATCGAAAATTCCCAAATAAAATAGCTGATATCCAGGAACTCAACTTTAGGTTGGCCGCCGAGGTCTCTTGATATGACTGCACCTGATTTTTTTTTACTATACCCATTACTTTGAATTAATTGAAAAATAATTAAAGCAATTCCCGCAGAAACCCTTCAGGCAGTAATGAACCACTTTTTTAACAAGATGCCGCACTTGCATCAGCGAACGTGGATACCATTTCGAGTCAGTCATTTTAGAATGTCATTAAAAAACATAATAAAAATAAATTATCTTTGAAATTAACTAAATATGAATTGAAAAAAAGTTATTTGAGTTTTTTAATGAAGCAATATTCATCAGCAACTCTGTATACAAAATTATACAAAAAGAAAAAGCCACAAACAACGCCGTCCCGAACTTCGATTATTCATTTTTCACTATCCATCTTCGGTTAGTATCAATTTTCGATTTAACTCGCGCTTGCAATTGCAATTCAACTCACTGCAGAAATTTTACAAGCGCGTGCTCGCACTCGCCTGTAGTCGTCAGCCTGTTCAAAGCCCATATGGAACAGCTCTTTTCTGTTAGGAGCGAATGCATACGCGTGTAGTATTCTTACATGAGCCACAATTTTCTGCTCGTTTTCTACTCCTAGGCATGTCTTCCTGTCGTCATCGTTCTAGAGTCTTAGTCTACATTTTGTATACATACTTTACATGCGAACTCCATAAGTGCCAGAGTGCGCCATAATGCCCCTACGGCAAGTGCGCCATATTACAAAAAAAGACATATTTGCACAAAACCAAAAAAAAGACAGATTTTCTTTTACTGTTACTAATCAATGCTACCAAAGGAAAACCACTTCACTGTGTACACTAACCCCGTGCATTTTACACTTACGGAGCCACATGCAAATGAAAAAGAGTCAAAACTATATGCAGATGACAAAAGTGGAGCATTTTTTTGTTTATTATTATTTTCACTGTGAAATCGCAACAGCTTTATAACTTGACATGGTACTCCATCAAGGAAGACTCAAGTTTTCTCATCGTTTGATTTTCTATAAGCAAATCGGAAATGTGGTATTTACAAGGTGCGCCATAATGCCCGAAGTTACCCTAAGTCTAATTTTCTACTTAAGACTGAGGAACAACGCCCCCATCTACGAGGGGATATTTGGCTCCGATTTTTGTGCATCATCTGTGAAATTTAGTACAGAAGTACCTCAATACAGTACGTTCTCGATTAGTGCAACTTTCGATTTGCGTAACTCTTCGGTTATCACAACCCCTAAATTTTAATCACTTTTATTTTACATTACTGATGTGGTAATCGCAACTTTTCAAAATTTGTACCTCGATAAGTGCAAATTTATTTTATCATATGCGCTCATACGCGAGCAACAGTTGGGTGACTAATTTAAAAAAAAGGGCACGGAAATTCGCTTTTTGAAAATTTGTGGTGAAAAACTTTCTAACAACCCGCAGTTTGTGGATCCTTTTTTGGCCCAATTTAGAAGCAGTCTCCTTATGAAATATATAGGCACAACGCAGATAGATCCGGTTTATTTTACCGACTTATGCTAGATAAGAACCTTGTAGGTTTTAAAGAAGCCTCATCTCCTGGTCGGAAAGCAAGTAAGAAGAGAATATTGTTCCTTGCTTGCCCTGTCTAGCATTTATTGAACAGTTTAGTGTTCTGTTTTCTGAATTCTTTATTAACATGGTTTTAGTCACAATTTTAGCTTCAAAATGTTTTTAACTCGTTTATAGCAACAATCTTATTCATTGCAACTACCCCCGATTTCTATTATTTGCAATAATTGAGAACGCACTGTATTGTGAATTTTTGATAATACGAATTTCTCTAAAATGTCAACCAGCAGAATTCTACAGTCTCCTCTTTGTAATGTGAACTTTGGAAATTTTAAAACTCGATAATGTGATTTTTTTTCTGTTGAAGTTTTTTTTATTTTTTTTTCGTTCCACTCCTCTCCTTTTGTGTTTTAAAAAAGTTCAATTCACAATGGCACCTAATTATATGGTTTGTTGAAACTATTGCATGAACATTTTTTTATTATTATGAATCGATGCGAAAATTAAATCAATCAGCTTATTTCAATTTAACAATAAAAATATAGTGATGTCATCCTGCCTTAAATCCAAAGAAAAACCTTACGTTAGATTAGGTTAGGAGGGTCGTTTGCAGTAAATGCAATTTCACCTAGAGGCCATAAAGGTCCATTGTGAATACCCTGATTGGTAATTGTGCATGTCGATACATGCATTTAACAAAACCATTTCGATATTTTAATGAATCTCTTTAGGTCTGTGAGCGGTATCTTAGCCGGGTCATCTAGAACCATTCAAATAGGCGTCGTTCTTGAAGACCTGGGCAGAGGCATAGAAGATGTGCTACTATTTCATCCTCATCCATAAAACTCCTACTCCAACTCTTCTGGCCATGTTTTCTATTATACCTTTAGTGTCCGGTTATAACACCGACGAGTACCTGGATTTGACTTTTTTTCATAGAAAGTGGGGATATTATTCCTTTCTGGTCGACTGCGGGCCACAGATTGCGGGTTATGGCACAATAGTTAGCGTTGCGCCATTGGTCCTGTGTCGAAAGCCGGTAAGACCTGTCTGTCAGCTAGTGTTATATCCATCCTTTCCTTTCCTTCCAGTCCGTCTGCTGTTTCGTTTCCTTCTATACCCCCATTTCCGGGTACCCAGCAGAGTAGAACTGTGTTGTGTTTTATCGCTCTAAGTGCCGTGAGGCACTCCTTTACGGAAGTGGAGACCAGTGCTTTAAATGCAGCTTGGCTGTCCACGCAAATGGTAATTTCCGTTGCGGGTAGTTTTCTTGCCACTATAATTTGTGATGCTTTCTAAATAGCATACAGAAATGTATATCTCTGATTGGAAGACGCTGCAATAGTCGGCTAGTCGGTAAGACTGGCTTATGCAAAGCTCTTCCGAGAAAACGCCTTCTCCGGTACCTTCCTCTGTTTTTGAGCCGTCTGCAAAGATGGATATTCCCATGACTGACTTATATTTTTGGCCTAATAGTACTGTTATAATAGATGTTTATGTTTAAACAAGATGTTTCTTGCAAATAATAACCTTCAAAGTCAGGTAAAACGCCAATGGCCAAATACTAGTTCCTCATACAACTTAAAATAGCTGGTATTTCTCTTTATGAGGAAACGGGTTTTCCCCAATGTTCAACAAGCGCTTCAAGAGCCTAAATAAGGTTGATTTTCGAAACCTGAAATCATTATTGGAAGCTAATCCTGCCCAGTAGGGAATTTGGGCATTACCCCAGTGATTCTTTCAGGCCTCCCTAAGCTTAATATCGATGACTTTTGCTACTACTAGCCATGATTTTAACATTGCGATGTCATAGGGAGCAAGTACTTCCCATCTCGATTCCTTTGCAGGCCTTCTTTCAGGGGTTAACAAGAAGTTGTTCCAGCAGACCTTCCTATAGCTCTTCCAAGGAAGCACTTATTTCATCGGTTACCAGTTATGACTTATGAGTAAAAGCAGGCCTATTGTATATTACTTCCAGGGTAGCCTCAGTTCCAAAACGAAATCAAATAAATAAATCCAAGTGTTTATATGTTGTGTTTGTATATTTCAGACATAGTATTTACATATGATAAACAAACATGTATGTTATATCAGTTTTAGAAAAAAATATTGTAAATAAAAAACAAAGAAACAAAACTTTCACCACACTTTTTAAATTAATTTTTCGTTGAATACTTTACAGCACTTTATTAAAATTTTACTTAGCACTTCTTTTTTTCTCCGAACGTTTTTATGCGCGAAAAATTAAACTTTAACTAAAAATCGGTGAGTTTGCATTTTCCCCTAAGCTTATTTTGTAAGAAAAAAAAACTTACTTAACGTGATCAGACTTGCTTGCTAGGTACATATTTCTATTCAAAAAGAAGACCTGAAAAAAGAAAAATATAGGAAGCAGAGCGGTAATGCCATTAAACCAGATTTAAAGACAGATTCCATTACTAAATCGCTTCATTAGCAATGCCTAAACTCAGGCCTGAAAACGTTCATTCCGTTAGAAGCGAAGTGGTAATACAATTGATGCTCAAATTTTAAAAGTGGTGGGAATTTTAAAACATGAGCCATTACCCACTCGCTTCCTAGGCATGATTTTGGCAAGGCCTTCCTATTTTTAAAGATTTCCATTGATGAAGTGAATTGGCAAGGTCTGCTGAAAGTGCCAACGATTTCCTACTGGGAGCTACTCTTTCATTGTCTGTGATGTTCATGCGCCTACATAAATATGTATGTATGTGCTCAGGATAGGATCAGCGTATTGGCTTTTGATATCTCAAGAAGGTGACGCTTACGGCTTTGTCTTACTACCCTGGATCTGCATACATTACTGCGGAATACAGAGACTCTTCCATTCTAATTTGCACTCTGAACAATGGCCGTGGTTTCAGCTTGAAGACGCTGATCATAGACTCCTTAGTTTTCACAGTGGAGCCAGGCTCCACTTTGGAACCGTCAATATGAACAGCTGTTTTTATTTCTCTCTAATATTTCGATTTTGAAGTTTTCTATTAAATGTCGGTAGGAGTTATAATGGGGCTTGAAGAGACTCGTATTTTGAATATTGTCACCTATACATTTTTGTTTCACTTAACGTTTTCAACCGCTCACAAAGAACTAATATGCACTAAATTCACTTATAGAGGTTCTTAAAGTAATCATCCCACTTTAAGGGCTAATAGTTGACCTCCAGAGATCAGACAGCTTCGCTCGTAGAGATTTTTTTAAGAAAAACTAAGTAAGGGAATAAGTTGGATACAACTTAACCAAGCTCGACCTACTATAACTTTTTTCAAACAGTGACTCACAAAACATTTTTAAAGATAAGAAATTAACGAGGGAAACAAAATTTAATGGCGCAAATTTATAGTCAACCCTACTTTATCAATTTAACTCCGTACTAGTTATACGCAACTTTAAACTTAAAAGCATACACTTTGTAGTATGCTGCTAAATAATTTTTATTTCGCGACGTTCCTATGAGAAATTTTATTCGAACACACATAAAAGTGACAGTTTTAATAAAAAAAACTTAGTAGTCTTGCTCTATATTAAATATTTAATACGAGGTTTGGGTGATTTTAACTTTAATACGAGGCACTAACGATAAAGTGGGCTTTATGTCGCCTATAATTATGAAAACAATTAGTTCCGTGCTAAAATGATTTTAAAGTGTACTTTAATCAACTACAAATTTGCGCCAATTACTTTAAAAAATAACAAAGTTGGACTTTAAGGCAATTCATTTCAAGAAGCATTTGATCAATATTCTGAGTTAACCTTACATTAGCGGCCAAAACACTATTTATTCTTCTTGGCATAAAGTTTACTAGGTTCGCTGGATACCTCTGGTGGAATATTGTCCCACTTAATCTGAACTCTGGACCATAATTGCCGTCGAACAATCATACTTGGACAATCCCCTTAAATGTGGATCCAAAGGTTTTCTATTGGGTTTTAAATTTGGAGACTGAAGAAGCCACTGACTTTCGAGAAGAAGGTTACGTCCAAAATCGAGTTCACCCATTTTTCTAAACTTGGTCTGTGCCAGATGTCCAAATGTCCACGTTCATCTGAGCGGTAATGAGTCCTTCGATTGCCTTGCACATACCAACACCATCACTGGTCATACACCCCCAAAGCATACATAAGTTAACCTCGATCTGAACCAAAGCGGTCTTTTTTGGTTTTATTTGATCAAATAGCATTACCCAGTCATTTTCTGTGTACGATTTGTAGTTTTCAGCAAACGCTTTTGGTAGAGTCAATGCTGTTTTGCTAGTATATGTAGTGGGGGTTTGACTTTTGCTTTACTCTTTAGGCCAGCTTTTCGAAGCACTCTTTTTACTATTTCAGCGAGTATTGAACTTCAACAGCATTACAATACTTCAGAAACGACAGTCCGCAGGAATTTTCTTTGACAATTTTACGATAGGCTATCTAGTTGAGTTGTCCACCAAATAAGCAAGTAATTGATACAAATGGGTGTTTAAATCTAAGCTCTCTCCACAGAATAAAATTGGACGTTTCAAAGCATGCCTCTTAGTTAAGGGTTTAACCAACAGTATGGTTAGAACTATGAGGAGACTTTCAGTTCAGTTAGCGTTGCCATTTGTACGGGTTTTTCGCTCTCCTCTTCGCCTATGCGGGGAATGTCCGGGATAGTTTTTTCTAAATTGTCCGAGTTTGTCTGTGTTTTCTATTATCCATCAATTAAAATATTTGGCTCATGTTTATCATTTATTACCAATAGAAAAAAATCTTTTAAGTAATGTGTGTCCCAAAATTCACACAAGGTTTGATTTTTTCGTCATTTATGCGGTAAGTTGGTGTAAATGAAAAAAGGCAGCGTGACAGCTGACAGGGCTATTATTATTAATGGAGTGCTACAGGAAAGAATGACGCGATTGGCAGCTACTTTCAAACAAAATGATCTTCAGCGATTAAGCTCATTTTTCTTCTTGATGGCTTTATTAATCTTCAGAATTGTCAGAAAATGCACGAGTGTTGGGAAGATATGATGCAAATGCATCCACAATGTGTAACTGTTTGGTACGTATTTGTGGCTGAAGGTATTATCGGACTATTCTTATTTGAAAATGCGCTGCCTGACCAACGGTTAATGAAGCTCCAGATGATAATCCAGTTTCTTGTGCTCAAATTGAATGATATACATAGATGTGGATGACATGTGGTTTTAACAAGACGGTGCCATATAACATACAGCCCGAGAAACAATTCAATTACAGCATGAGGTATTTCCTGTTCGTGTAATTTCCCGCTTTGCTGATCATAATTGACCGCCCAGATCATGCGATTTAACGCCGTTGGCCCACGACCACCCACGAACCAAATATAAAGTTAGAACTATAAGTTTTTTAATATTAAAGACATGAAGTACCGCAATAAAAGTGTCTTTCTGTAAATGCGTTTTGGTCCTAGCTTTGTACCGCTTTTTGGATCAAATTTTGTCCGGGAAAGTTCAGGATTTTCATGCTCCTTAACTAGTTTCTTTAAAGTATTTCTGGCAACTCTAAGTTGGCGCGTTTAGTTCTTTTAGCATAACTTAACAGAATCTTCAAGTTAAGTGTTTTTCTTGGTTTGCTGACAAAGCCTAAAAAAGCAGTCCTCATCTTGAGAAACGTACAAATTTGAATGTCCCTCTAATGGAAGCCCTTATAACTCTAGGGCTTAATACATAAGGACATGGACTTATAGTTATAGATTCAATACTGGACAAATCGCCTAGTCGTCGCCCATGCCCAGTCTCAAAACATATTTAATCAGATTTCTCTTCATTCAAACCAAACACACATACACACAAATCCTATTAGGTCTAAATATAGCATTCAAGTTCCATTAACGCTCTTCCACAAGTCTACTTGCTGACCCACATTCGTCATCAGCATTGACCACGTTCGGTGAACCGAATCGATTTTCATGTCCACTACCAGTGCCAGTGTCAGCCAAGCAAAAAAAAAAATAAAATACTACTGAGACACTAAAACTGAAACTCATCTGGGTGGGTCAACTTTTGGCTCGATATCGATGAACGAGTACATCCGAATCAGTAACATACAAACTAAAATCACGAACAAAAAAGCATAACAAACTTCAACCTCCCTCTTCTGTTCGCCAAACACAGTTCCCAACGTTCTTTCTAATCCGCTTTGATAAGACGACCGAAATCTTGGCGTGATATAATTTTTTTTTCTTTACAACAAAACGAGATGGGTTCAATCGCCCCGGGCCAGAAATTCAAACACCGAGCTTTCGTGTATGCGAAAAATTATGGAACTATGTACATATAGTCGTGCGAATACTGACCCTCGGTCGCGTCGATGTGTATACACGCAATCAACCATTTATAGGGGACCATCTATATCTAGTAGCTGTAGTAGGTACTCGTAGCTGTGGGGCTTTGTGAAACAGAAAGAGGCAGCCACCCACCGATGGGCGAAATGAACATTGGGGTTTGTCTATAAGGGTTGAACAGACTTTAAAATACTCGTCAAACTCTGACTAATTAAACAGGGTCGAGCACAAGTTTAGTTTGTAAGCCGTGCGTATGCTAATCTCTTTTTAACCTTGAAAAGGAACTAAGCTCCAACAGCCTCCCGAGGATTCAAAGCATTAATGACGTCCATTGTGAGATAAGAACCCATTCCTTCCACCACGAACACTGAAACATGCCAAAAGGCCATTGTTTCTCGAGTCTTCATCGAAGAACCCAACTTTTTTGTACATAAATACCTTGGGACTTTGATCCTCCACCCAAGCCGAACAAAACAGCAACCCAACCAATCGACCGGCGACGAGGTAACGACGAAGGAGACGATAATGATGATGGAGATGACTACGACGAAGTCGCGTCGGCTACGACTACCCACAGAGTAGCACGGAATAGCAAATGATTGAGTACACCTATCGTCTCGTCTTTCTACCCAACCTCTATTGAGATGCGAAGATAGATTATGGTCATGACAGTGTGCTTTATGCACATGGAGTCTGTAAAACAGCAGCAAGTAGAGGTTATCGTAAAAAAGCACATTCGGATGTGTACTCGACCACAGCTAGCAGCATAGTGAGACGCAAGAGGGTAGCCACAGCAATACGATGCAGCAACTGAAATGAGGAAAACCGAGAAGTGAAGCAGGCCTTCGCAATCTGCCAAAGGACAGAATATACAGACACATGGCTACAACAACGCAAAAGTAGATTATGTGCTGGTGCTGCTGTTGCTGGTGCCATAAGGCAGGCAGGGAAAGCCCCGCAGCGTTAAATAGAAATAGCAGCTGACAACAACAACGTCCACGTAAAAGCGTCTATCAGAGTGTTCAACCTCAATGACTGTGAATGTCGACGACGACAACGAGAACGACGACGAAGACGACGCCGAGCAGGTCTTTCCATTGCCACCATATCGTGCTTGGGTGCGATGATTTCAGGCCGGTCAGGCACTTATGTGGGTTGTCTGGCTGACTGCCTGGCTTGTTTCATCACACATACGAACACGAATACGATGCAAAGTCCCAGCCAGCGCACAGTCAGCACAGCAGAGGTTCAGTTCGGTTCGGTCGAGGCCTGATACTCTATTCCGTGGTTGAGAGTTTAGTAGTCTCACAGTGAACATGAATGGGGTAAGTGTGGATCTCGGCTGCATTGCCAACTTTTTCTTTTATTATTTCTTTTTGCATGTTCTTTCTTCTTTATTTGTTTGTTGTGTGTTTTCGTTTTCGTTTTGTTTTTTTAATTAATGCGCACGTTCGGTCTTTTTTGTATTTTTAGGAAGCGGAGTGGACGGACGTGAAAGCACGAAATATTTTAACATTGGCAGAGCGTGTACGAGCGATCAGGGAGTATGACCGCATTCCAGTGTATCAGAAGGTGGCCGACATAATGAACTGCAGTGCCAAGCAAATAAGGAACATCGTTCATAACAGAGAGTCTATTCTTCTCTACTACGCCAGCAAGACGGGGCACTGTCAAGGCGGATTTACAAAACATGAAGATCGTCTGCAAAAGATTGATCTTTTGAATAAAGTCATGTACGAATGGATTCAGCGGACTCAATCGAGAGAGGATGTCGGAAGAATCTCAACAAAACTCATCCGGACTATAGCGCTAGATGTCAAGAATAACATCAAGATCCCGAGTTTCTACCCGAACACCGTTTGGCTGGAGAGTTTCATGCAGCAATTTAACATGACCGAAGAGGATCTGATAAGTCAGGAAGTGTACGCGCGGTGTTCTGAATCGAAGGAGCATCTTTCGTTGAAAATCTCCGATATTGTTGAATATGTCAAGGAGTTGCGGGACAATCCAGAGATGACAGTTCGAAACCCCTACACGGAATCTGAAGGCCCGAGCTATGACTACAAGGAGGACGATAGTCCTCTGATGTTTGAGGAATCGAGTGCTGGAGATTATTACGATGACACCAAAGTTGTGTTCGATGATGAAGACGAAAGTGAAGTTCCAGCGAAAAGTAGGAAAGTCCATACCAATCAAGCGAAAAGGAGAAAGTCCGACGATGGGATATTCATCGCGAGTTATGAAGAAGCTCTGCGACACTTGAAGCCACTGGAAGACTTTGTGTTGTTGGAGGAAAATTTCCGAGCAATTGGTGTGATCTCACAGTTAGAAGCGATCTTTCGAAATCCAAATGATCAATAATATCAAATTATTTTGTAAGTTCTTCTCTTTTTAAGTTTTAAATTGATGCTTGTAAATACATATTAACTGTTTCATCCTTTTTAAGTAATAAGTTTTATTGTTTTTTAAATAAATGTGCAAACAATTTAAAAACCTGATTTTATTTTGTTTCAGATGGGAAGCTTATCTTTATCAGGTGTCAGAAAAACAATCCACAATATATTTAACCCCGGAAGGCATTCATACCATCTAGCATAATTACTTGCTTAGGTGGCGCTACTGCTCGGGGTGAGCCTGTGCCTGCTTCTCGCAACCATTTGTGTGTGCGTGTTATATTTTTGCACGAATGGAAGGCACCTACAGTTTTTTGCCGACTCCGAACGGCGAGTTGAGAAGCTCAATCGTGACAAATGATACTCTTTGATTGCTTGTCAGACATTCGAAAGAGGTGGCACCGCGAAAAAACCTTTCTTTTAGGTGTTGGACCCGGGCTGGGATTGAACCCGGGCAGCATTTCATAGTAGTCCAACCCACGGTGCTCATTATCTAGCATAATTATAAAGGGTGATTTTTTAAGAGGTTGAGAACTTTTTTTAAAAAAAAAACACAAAAAATTCGAAAAAATGAATGAAATATTTATTTGAATCGATAGTTTGAACCTTGCAATTTAATGTTTAAAGATAATTTCATGCAAATGTTGACCGCGGCTGCGTCTCAGGTAGTCCATCCGCTGAGTCCAATTTTGGCATACTCTTTCACACATATCGGCCGGTATCTCACGAATGAATGCATGGATGTTGGCTTCCAGTGCGTCAATCGAAGCGGGCTTGTCCCTATAGACATTAGCCTTGACATACCCCCACAAAAAATAATCTAATGGTGTCAAATCGCACGATCTAGGCGGCCAATTGACCGGCCCGAAACGTGAAATTAACTGTTCACCAAACTCGCCTCGCAATTGCGCCATTGTTTCGCGTGCTGTGTGGCATGTGGAACCGTCTTGTTGAAACCACATATCATGCAAGTCAAGAACTTCCATTTCGGGCAAAAAAAAGTTTGTTATCATCGCTCGGTAGCGTTCACCATTGACAGTAACGCTGCGATTCGCATCATCTTTGAAGAAATATGGCCCAATAATGCCGCCGGCCCATAAACCGCACCAAACAGTGGCTTTTTCGGGATGCATTGGTAGCTGTTGCAATGCTTCTGGCTGATCTTCACTCCAAATGCGGCAATTTTGCTTATTTACGTACCCATTCAACCAAAAATGAGCCTCATCGCTGAACACAATTTTTCGATAAATCGATAAAAAAAACATTTCGAACCGAGCACGAATTTTGATAGTAAAATTCAATAATTTGCAAGCGTTGTTCATTTGTAAGACGATCCATGGTTAAATTGCAAACCAAACTGAAGCTGTTTGACAGTGACACAAGGTACTAAACACACGTCAGCTGTCAAAACCAGTGTTGCCAAAACCAAACCAGCTAAAAAATCACCCTTTATCAGTATAATATTCGCAATATAAATATTCAGCCCTCCTTAAGTATGGGGTCAGCAGTTGAAAAAATCTAATAATCACAAAACTAGCTATATGTATAAAATCTCCTTCTAGAACAGAGGAAATGTTTCGTTATAAAAATGTGTGCTCAAAAGTGGAGAAATTTATATTTAAATTCTTCCGGTCCAGCTTTGCTCTTCAGGTCCTTTATTGATATATAATGCAGCCAAAGCTAGTTTCGGACTATTTCAATAATTTTAATGCACAACGACACATTTGTTATTTTTTTCCTGAATACTAAGCATTTTCATGACAAAAAAGGCAAAGTTTTATATACAAATATTGACAGGCATTCAAATATGTTGAGCGTTTAAACTTTGCCACGTACGAATCAGATCATGCAGATACCTACTCTTGTCGTTAAGTATAATTAGATTTCGGGAACATGTCATTAACCACACAGTTAAAGTTAAGTATAAAATTAGGAAGACAATTTGATTTGCTGCATATTTTACTCTCCGAAAACGAAAACTCTATAATTTTACAGATTGCTTTATTTTCCTCACTAAGTCGGGTTTAACATAGACCTGTTCCATAATTCGAAAAGCAACGAAAAGCTTCACTCAGAGGTACTCATAAACTCAGATTTGATACCATGAGTATCCTCATACCTCATAGATGGCTAAATTCAAATTCATTAGACAAAAACCTCTTGGTTGTTAATTTTGCAGCCTGACGCAGCCGCAGTTGACCATATTTACCACTCAAATAAGGAATCCATATCGATTTTTCCTATTCCACATGCTCATGAGGAGTTACATACGAAATACACCAAGCAAATAAGCAATGAAATTTGTTGCTTACAGTACGCATCTTTAGAGAAGAAATACTTTGATCAGAAATTCCAAAATCCCGAATTACAAAATCACAAATTCGGGGAAAATAATAGTTTAAAATTCCCGTGAAGTTTTCGGGATTTTGTAATTCGCGAACGGAAGTATTTTGTCATTCTGAAAAGAATGATTCGTTGCTGAGTCAGGGATAAAAATTAAAATCTCTTTAACCATATCCATATTTACGGATTTTTAAGAGAATGATTTTCAACCGCCCCCCAAAATGAGGAACAAGACAAACCAAAACAGACTGTGAATATGTTACACAAATCGTTTGATTAAATACATCTCATGAGAATCAAAAAGAGCTGGTATTCTTCACAGAACACTTATGAATGATCTATGAGTTACATAGTTACAAAAATTGTTTTGATAAGTGCAACACGTGAGAATTGAAAAGACATTTTTTTGTACGCATGAAATCGTAAACCTCACAGAATAATTATTATTATTCTTAATTACAGTGGACATACTGCACAGTATAACGAATGCTCCATATAACGAATGACATTTTTTCCCCATTAATGGTTCTATAATCACCACTATTACCGATGTCGTAAACGACAGCAAACTATACGATGTGACTCAATCTGCATTCCATTTCTCGTTTTCAATTTTAGTCACTCGTTTTGTTGTCTTGTGAAAACGTCAAACGTCGTTGAACGTTTTCATTCTGCATTCTGTAAAACGAAAGGACTTTTTATTTTATAGTTTATTTCAATTTCGTTTGATTTTGACAGATATCTATGTACATATTACTTTTTCATCGTTTATGCCATTTGAAAAACGACACGACAAAGAAAACGAAAGCCGTCGAAAAACGAGACGACATCGGTAATAGGGGTGAATATAACGAATAGTTTAAAAATTGTGCGCTCGATATAACGATATTGTTGGGTTTTTTACGTCTTTTATTTCGAAAAGTATTTCTAGTGGCGCACTAAAGAAAAAATTCAACATTCAGAAGCAATGAATTGCTTCAATAAATACAATGGCCAATTTAAAACAATATCGAGTAGGTACTCAAAAATATTTTATTAAGAGAAATGCTGGATGAGGCGGTCTAAAAAAGCTTGGAGGGAACCGAAAGGCAAACTGAATCAAAGACTTCTTTTCCAAATCAGGATTATTTTGTTTATCAAAATTTCTTTGTAAAAATCACTTGTTTTTTTATATTCTAGTGTTTAGTAAAAAAAAAAGACGGTCGATATATCGATTTTTTCATTATAACGAATGACTGTGCATTATCTAATTCGTTACACTGGACGTCCACTGTATATTGTTCTCTGATGCAAACGATTTTATGTGAATCAAAAACAACAGCTCTTTTTTTTCATGTGGTGTATACCTATTCAAACAATTTTGCTAACAAATTCGCAGTGTTTTGGTAAGTTCTTTGATTTCTTTCTCGGCAAAAAAAATTATTTTCAGAATTAGAGAAAAAATCTATTAAGCGCTATGTGCTATGTGTGAAGAATCAATTTACAAATTTAAATTTTCTTTCTTGCTAAAAAATCCATCGCGAAAAATTCGAGATTTTTCATCAATGTTCATTTTTCTAGAATTTCTAGAAGAGGTAGCGTGCTTTATTTTTTCGGGATTTTGTGCCATTCCCATTAAAAACTAAACTAAAGTTCTTACTTTTCAATAAAGTTTTTTTTTATTATTCATATTAATTTTCTTTTATTAAGTCTTAATACCAACATATAGTTAAATATGTAGGTACATATTTTATAAAAGTAAACAAATTTTTTTTTACAGAAACAATTAATTTTAATAATAACAACGCCACCATCATTGCTTAGCTTGCCTTATGGCTTGCTCAAGCCTTTCGAAGAGTCCTATCAGTCGAAAATCCTCTTTCAGCAGTGCATAGTCTTCGAGCAGCTTTACACAGTTGATGGCTTCATCGTTGGTATTTATCGGTCCATGCTCAGGCTCTAGTTCTAATGGTTCTGATTTAACAACCGATACAGGCAAAATATCTGGTTTTGTCAAGAGTATCGGTACTACGATGGGTGTCGCAAAGCTAGAGCAAGACGGCGTACAAGTTTCGATCTCCTCTTTCATCTCAACGGCTTCGTTGTCTTCTGTGTTCGCTCTAAGGTCGCCAAATGTGGTAGTAGCGTCATCATCTGTACCGCTTGCCTTGGATGTACCCTTCGTTGACGAAGTACCACAAACATGCTTTATACGGCGCACTATGTCTCGAATCTTCACTGAATGACTCTCCTGATAACCAATATGCATGGTTTTCGTGCTAACATCTCTCAGTCCGTAGGTACTTCGGAAATTCGCTATCCAATTCTCGTCGGGGAAAAAGTCCTGCAGACCCAAGGCCTTCTTAAACTCAATGGCCATGGTCTGAATAAGAGCATTCGTTATGTTGAAGTCGGTGTAAAACATCATTCGTCGAATCCACTCGTGCACGGCCTTGCCCAGGAAAGACATATTATTCGTATGATTATTCCACTCTTCTAGAATTTCATTTTTTTGTTTGACAATACGTTTTATCTGATCCGAACTGCAGTTGAAATAACGTCCTACACTCTTATAAACCGGATTAGCCTCGTAGCGACGAATAGCAGCAACTTTGTCGTTCAATGCGAGAACGTTCTTCGACTTGACACGATTATCGAGATTATCCTTTTTCTAAAAATGGAAGCGGAAAAAAAACAATTAATCTTTACACTTATTTTCATAATGTAGATAGGTATAAGACAATAAAAAAAGACAAAAAAATGTATTTGTGTTTTTCTCTTACCTTGCTCATTTTCACACAACTGTTGAAATTCAACTGTCAGCTCAAAACAACACAAAACACTCGTTGCGGAGAGACGTATACATACACACACATATTAATGATTAGAAAAGGAAACCCACACAAAAAAGAATTCTCTTCGAACTCTCATTTCTGCGCCGTCGTCGCCATCGCCATATGCAAACAATTCCATCTTATTACAGTTTTCATTTCCAGTTTTATAGCGCCTACAGCCGCAGCCACAGCCACAATCCCACAATGAAACTGAGCAGACGCAAAGCACAAGCAAAACAATCACTGTTGCTGTAGTGCGAGAGTAACAAAAGAACAAAACACAAATCGCTCCGCTCTATGAGTTTGAGAGCTAACGTTCTCTTAAGTATATTTGCTCTGTCACTCTTTGTAGGTATCTATGTATGTGTTTTAGTATACATACGATAGTTTATCAGCTCCGCAACGCATTCCAAATTTCATGGCAAATATTATGGCGGATATGGAAATGGAATGTGGATAGTGAAAGAATCAATTATTTTTAGATCTTTTTTCTCTTCTTTTGATTTCTCTTATCTGCGTTTTTTTGCGACTTGCGGGCAGAAGTATGTGCCGTTGTACTATAGTAGATTTGTGTGTCGTTTACGTTTACACGATTGCGCCCATGAGAAATTAAAAAAAAACAACCCTGCTCTTGCTGTTCGATTTATGCGACTGAATGTGAATAACTAAACTAGTGTTGTATAGTTCACGACCGAAATAGTTCATAAGTGCGCTCCGGGATTTGAACTGCATAGATTAATTAGCTTAACATTTAAAGACTCCCCTTTTTTAGTTTATTTGTTTCATCTTTCCAATCGAACTGAAATTTCAAGTTCAATGTTCAATTCAAGCATGCAAGAGACAAGAGTTGTTTGTATGTTCGTTGAATTAACCAACCCTCTTTCGCATTGCAAATGTTTTGTCGAAAATACTCGTCATACATTTCATGGATATTTGTCTGTTTACGGTTTTATGAATTCTGTATCGTTGCGCGGACAGAGCAAGTAGATTCCCGTTTATTTTAAATTTTGATAATTGCTACCACATTGATTTCAAATGTGATTACTAATTATTTAATTATTTAGAAGAGACACTAAATCCCGAATGCGCAAAATACCCGATATTCTTAAAAACCCCAAACATGATCATTCGTCACACCGCGTCTGCACGTACTATTGCAAACAGCAGGATTTCATAGCAAGCTATAAATAAGAGAATTGTCAAATTTGTGTGTGGGCAAATTATAGTTTGATATTTAATTTTTTTTAAATCCAACCGCATGTACTCATCACTTCTATAATTCCACAAACATGGATACTGTCGAAAATTGCTTATTCATTTAATTTATCTCTTCTTGCGACATCTTCCAGTCGGCCATAATTATTTTTTTCTTATTCAAACGCAACGAACCCAACCAATTTCACTCAAATGTCAAAAATTAGCAAGATATCTATAGCTTGCTAAATATCCCGCTATGGATAGCTTGCTATTTCAATTATCTTGCTATCTGCCGTCTCTATTAGCTATTTTTATAGCATGCTAATTATCTTGCTATAAATTTTAGCTCGTGGACACCGGGTGTCAAAAATCCGTTTTTTCGGGGTTTTTGTAATTTGCGTGCGTTTCTTTTTCAAAAATTGTTAAAACCTCCTTAATATGAAGGTATGTACTACATAATTATATTTAAACATTCTTAAAGGAATGATTCTCAATCCACTATCCCGCGCTACACTACCCATTAATCGAAAAAACTGCCAAAATACAAACTATCCTATCACTATCAAATCGTTTGGTTAACCGCATCTCTTGAGTATCGAAAAAAGCTGTTCTTTTTGATTCTCATGAAATCATATTCATACATATGTACATGCACCTAAAATTATTTGAACAGAACTGACCAACATCCTTATCTCTGCGTGAATGTGAATTTTGCTTAGAAGTTTCCTTTTTCTATTGTGTACTCTCTATTGTGTATAGTAAATATACATACATAAGTAGGTACATACATAATGTATATTAAAAGTATGTTTTTCCATTGCAAATGCATGTTTATTTATTTTTCGAAAGCGATTGTGATTGTGTGAAGTAGTAAAATTAAGTTATGTACATACGTATGTAAAAAAACGTACACTGTCCAGCTGTGACAAAAACTTATAAATTATTTTGTACTATTCAAATAATAAGAACAACGACAGGTTTCTTTTAGAACTATGTGACCTTTTACTATAAGTACCTTGAACTACACTACCGCTCATTAGTATTCACCCACCATATCAACCATAAAACTAAAGATTAAACAAATCTGTGATTTTTATTCGTATTTAAGTGACTTAAAACTTAAAAACAAATATGTATATTTAAAGATTGAGCCCAAGTTTCAAGTTTTATCCATATTTCGGTCATTGAATACCGACCACCCTATACATTATGCATGTACATATCCCATGTATGTATTTTAAAAAATCAGCTATAATAAATTGGGCTTACCAGCGACTGTTCTTGATAACAACGACAAGTGTTGTTTATACTTTTTTCAATGTTTTTTTTTTTTAAATCAGAATTTTTTTTAATCTATGTTTTGAAATTAGTTAGGTATGTACAAGTAAATATTATGTACGAGTAATGTATGAATTTGTAAAACGAAATGTAAAATATATTTTAAATAAGGTAAGATAAGCAGTAGGTATTCAATTTAGCAGTTCAGTTAAGCTGACTTTCAACACCTAATATGTAAATACATACATAGGTAATAGGTTTACATATGTACATACATTTGTACGTAGATCGTGTGGTTTTCGCAGAAAGAAATCATTATTCTGAAAGCAAAATACCTATGAAAACAAATTATATTCTACTTCACCACATTGTTCCATTTTGAGCAGTGTTGCCACTGCGAAAATGTAAAAAAAAAAACAAAAAAAACTTCTCTTAGTAACAGGAGATTTAGAATTTCGTCCAAAAACCACTAAAACACGAGGTTTTTTAAAAAAATATCTATTGCAGTGGGAAAAAGTTTTCGGACACTAATTTGCTGTTACGCTGTCTTGATTTTATTGATAATGTCGTTTCCCTTCAGCATGTCGTCAAGTCAGTTTTGTGAAATGTAACATTGCAGAGAACTCATTTGCATTCCATCAACTTTTCTGGATTTTCACGGGGCAAATTTTCAAAAAGAGGCTTCCCTAGCCATTCCTTCCTAAACGTCTGTTCATACTTTGCCCTTTCGCTGAATTTAGCCTAAAAAGGCATTGGATATAAAGTACGTAAACAATGAATACATGTGCTCGTGTATATTAAGCTTACATAGCTAGGTAAAAACAAAATCGCACAAATTCTCAACGGCTACTTTATTTTATTCAAATTGTGAATTAAATGAACGAAATGTCAATGCCAATAACACTGTCATTAGCCCTGTTTTATTATCCCCGTGATCTGATCCGGATCAGATCAACTCATAAGCTTGTGTGCATTACAACAGCAATACGAGATCTTGCTTTTTATCAAGATCAATTTTCGGGATCCAAAAATTAGTTCGACTATTTCTCACTATTATCGACAATTATCAAGGTTAAATGTTGCCAGATTAGAATATAAAAATATTATTGGCAATCCAAATATCATTAAATGTTATTTTGTTCGAATAAATTAATTTGTCTGCTCATAATGATATCTAAGCGATGTGAAACTGAAATTATAGCTATAAAATATTATTCTCATTTGGTATCTGTTAATCAAAATTAACAATTTCCTCCTAAAAAAATAAAACACGCGCATTAAATTTTCATTTAAAAGAAAATATTCATTCGCATGGCAACACTAAATGTCAGAATGAACTTAGCTTGTACAATCACCGCAACACAGAACTTTGATCTAGTTTGTTTTATTATTCTGATCTGATCCGGATCAGATCATGGGGATAATAAAACACGGCTATTGTAGACTTGTAGTGATAATCAACAGAATGTTCCATATTGTTATGGGCTTACATTATTATTATTCTTTGCTGTTTTTTTTATATCAGCGTTCCATTTCGATTTTCGTTTTTAATAAAAAAAACGTTAACTAACAGGAGAAATGGTCCAAGAATTGTCTGGGAACAGGAAACGGTAGATTTCACTATTTCGGAGCTAAATAACTCCTGTTATAATAGGAGAACGGCAACACTAATTTTGAGCAATTGCAAACTGCATCCATTCCTATTTTTTTTATAAATCAGGAGAATCAACGAACTGAAAGCTCTTTCTACAATTTTTTATAGGAGTACATCATAATTACGAGCAGACGCAGTATAGTCATCCCTTTTCATACATTCTCGTATTCATAGCGCATACAGACAATATTTTGTATCCATCTGCTTTATTCGTAGCAGAGACCGACGAGGCGACGATACCCATTTACTGAACCATTCAGCAGGCCAAGAGATTAGTTTGGTTTGTGTTCTCTCTTGAATCGTGCGATTGCTGCGTTGGTCGTGTTTGTTATATCGTTGCAGTCAAATCTATCACTACACGTGCGCGAGGGTTGTTTTGTTGTTTGACGTTTCGAGTACGCAAATTAATTCCTAAACAATAATGTCGCGTCAAGTAAGTTAATTGTTTATTTTTCACCAATTATTTCCTCCATAAATTTATAGATTACCTACTATTTACCTTTTTAACATAACTGGGAGGAATCAAATTGTTTAACAACTTTGTCAATACAGTAGCAGTAGCAAATACATATCTTTAGAATGAGTGGTTATTGACTTATCTATCGATCTTCTATCTTCTTATATAGTATTATATAAAAATCAATTGCTGTGCGTTAGTCTCGCTAAAACTCGAGAACGGCGCGACCGATTTGGATGATTCTTTTTTTCTTTTGTTCGTCTTAATTTTGGGATGGTTTATGAAGAAAGAACATTTTTAATTTTTTTATGTATAGCATCTACGTTGAAATAAAAGTCATTTAAAACTAACAAAAAAAAAGTAATCACGATTTTCATAAGCTATTCTATTATCTGTTAACAATATCTATCTGTCTATCTATCTATCTATCTATCTGTCTGTGTGTCTGCCTATCTGCCTATCTATCCATCTGTCTACCTGTCTATCTGTCTATCTATATATCTGTCTGTCTGTCTGTCAGTCTGTCAGTCTGTCAGTCTGTCTGTCTTTATGTCTGTCTGTCTATCTATCTGTCTGTTTGTGTGTCTGTCTGTCTATCTATCTGTCTATCTGTTTATCTGTCTGTCTGTCTGACTGTCCATAAATCTGTCTGGTACGAATTCACCGGATCATCAATAGTTAAGTACTTAATTGAAAATATATTCTGCATAAAATTATGTGAAAGCGGAAGTATTTTTTTGTACATTCTTTTACTCCAGTAATTCGTCGATTAAGTACATATTTAACGCAAGCTCATCGCATAACATACGGGAAATGGTTTTAGTATACGGGCGAAGCCGGGGACAGCTAGTTTGCTTATAAATATGAAAAGTCTTGTCGGATTTGAGAATGCCAAATATTTTAGATGTCTTTCAAACTTTAACCTTTAACTCGGTAGGTGGGGTGCTGACAACACCCCAAGCCCTTACTTTTCAAAAATATTATATTCTGCGACTGACAATACCCGGTAGAGTACCTTCCTGTTGTTTTCTGTTTTACAGATTCAGATGGTTTTAAAAAAGTTTGATTGCACAAGTCAGCCGTGACAGACTGTTTAAGCTGCAATGGTGCTGTCAACACCCCACCTACCCAGTTGTGTAATTTTTTTTTACTGGGTGAAGTTAATTAGAAAATGTAATTTAAAAAAGATCAGGAATGCATTCAGCTGTTATTGACACTATATAAGTGGAAATTCAAGTGAAGAGCCCGTCTTAAATGATATGGATGATAGCAATACAAAAAATTGTTTCAAAAATTAATACGGAAAGCACTATTTTGGAAAGGACGACTAAAAACTCTATTGTTCTACCCCACAACTATATCATAATGACAATTTGACAATAGAACCACTTACCAGAGGAAAGATAAACGTAATAAAGTGTTGTCAGCAGCCCACCTACCTACTTACGTTACTATAACTCACCTACCTACTTAGAGGTTAAGGTAATAGCTTTGCTATGGAGTAGAGGTAGAGCTGGTCGTAGAGGTAGGGCTGGTCGTTTAGTGGAATTCCGGCTAGCCAGCATTGTGTACCCTTGATTCAGATGGTTGGAGTTTTATCTTTATATGCGGTAAAACTTTTAATGGTAACGTGGGCACCGTAGCGCAAGTGGTTAGTGCGTCGGACTACTGAGCCAGCGGTCTTGGGTTCGAATCCCGCCGCAAACACCTAGAAAGTTTTTCACAGTGCCCACCTCTTTCGAATGTCTGACAAGCATCAAAGAGTATCATTTGTCACGATTGAGCTTCTCAACTCGCCGTTCGGAGTCGGCAAAAAACTGTAGGTCCCTTCCATCCGTGCAAAAATATAACACGCACACACAAATGGTTGCGAGAAGCAGGCCCAGGTTCACCTCGAGCTGTAGCGCCAACTAAGTAAGTAAAACTTTTAATTCATATGTGTCCTTTGAAATGTGTACAGACAGTTATGTACATATGTATGTTGGCAACAAAGTATGCAATTTGAATATGCATGTTATGTACATATTGTATATTGGTCTTAACGTCTCTGTTTTGACATTTTCTATGTCGTATTTCTAGGGTAAGTCTTCAGTTCCTTCTATTTTCTCATATATGTACATATTATGTATGTATGTTGAAAGAATAACAAACCGGTTGTTAGATCTCCGATCAGATAGGTTTTGCCAGTAGTCTTTCAAGGTCTTAATCGAACAGATATACTGATCCTCTATAAAGATTGGCATTTCTTTCATAATTTGTGTTTTTTTTTTAATTTCACTAGCCAACAACCTGCACAATGCTGTCATTGGATGACAAGATCCGCATTCTTCAATCCTATTGGAAACTGAGCCCATCGACGAAAAAAATTAAACTAAAAAACAGCACAAAACAAGTTAAGGATGTCCTTAAGAATGAGAAGAAAATCCTGGCACAGCATCAATTAATGCAAATGAAACTGGCAGCTGTTAAAAACGCCTTCAACCTGAATACTGGTGAAAAGTGGAACACAATTCTCGTAAAGACTTCAGTTCTAGAGAAGGTTTTGATTGAATGGTACCAGCGTTATGACGCCTATCCTAATGCCAAGTTCAAAAGAGTTTCAATGCAAATGCTTCGAGAAAAAGCCGAAATTGCTAAGTACATTCTACATTTCCCTTCATTTGCACCGAGCGAAACTTGGATTAAAAGCCTTCAAATCACATGTTGTAAGAAACAGCGTATGACTTACGACGCGTCATTGTCATTGAGTATTAGAGAGATCACAAAGTATGTGCTGGAACAGGAGGGTATTTCCAGAAAAGAGGCAGAGTCTGCTTACGGAGTGCAACTAACTGAAGGAGAAGAGATCTTTCCAAATCAGTCCAGCAATAACCAAGAAGAAGAAGAAGTATCGATCATCGAGCTGCAGGAAGAGCCAGTGGAGGAGCCTTTGATAGAAGTATCATCGATCATCAAGCTGGAGGAAGAGCCGGTCGAGGAGCCTTTGATTGAAGTATCATCGACCGTCAGGCTGGAGGAGGAGCCTTTGATGGAAGTATCATCGATCATCCAGCTAGAGGAGGAGCAGGTGGAAGAGCCTTCGATGGAAGTATCATCATTCATCAAGCTAGAGGAGGAGCAGGTGGAAGAGCCTTCGATGGAAGTATCGATCATCAGGCTGGAGGAGGAGCCTTTGATGGATGTTTTTAAGTCGGAACCGTACCAACTTATCGAAATTGCTAGTAGTGATAGTGAAGACTCAGAAAATTTTCTAAATGTCAAGAACGAGCGCTTGACTCCAGAAGATTTGATAAGTGTCAACAATGAATGTGAGACTATCGACTCATCCCAAGATTACCCGTGCATTAAGAGCAACCAAGGTGCATTGCGATACTTAAAACCGCTCAGAACCTTTTTGTTGTCACAGGGAAATTCTCGTGCGTTAGAGTTGCTAACGAAGATGGAACTCCTTTTAGTTCAAACTGATAAAAACTGAACTTGGTATAAGAAATATATTAGTACATAACATAAAAACTATTTTCAAATGTTTTCTAATTTAACTTGCAATCATTTTGAAAAGATTCGCAGCCCTGTATACAAGATCTGCTTTAAAAGGTGATTGTCACTCGTTCTCAGACTGACTCAGATTTCGATTTAGTGCTGCCAAATCTATCTATGCCAGGTATATTTGGATTTTTATAATACTAATCTGAATTTCAGTCGTGTTGTGGAAGCAACAACAAGTTAGACAATCTTTTCTGGTATCGTGAAAATATGTAATATAGCCGTTACAAAACAACAAAAAGTGTATATTTTACGTAACGTTACATGCAGTAAATACGAATTACCTACGTATTTCATACGTAAACACTAGTTAAAGTAACAAAAGTCTATTAAATTTGTACTTACTCCACATTCATCCTGTGTGCTTACGTCAACGCGAAAGAGAATCTATATCGCGTGTACAAGTTTCACTTTTCTATTGTGTTGTCTCTATTGTACAGTATGAATGTATATAAGTTAGTATTTAAAGTATGTTTTTCCATTGCATATTATGCATGTTTTATTTATTTTTCTAAAACTGTTGCGTTCGAAGTTATGTAAAAAACGTACATAAATAAATTATATTGTACTATTCAAATAATAAGAACAGCGACAGGTTTCTTTTAGAACTCTGTGACCTCTTACTGTGAGTACCTACACTACCGCTCATAAGTATTCACCCACCAAATCAACCGTAAAACTAAAGATAAAACAAATCTGTGATTGTTATTGGTATTTAATTAACTTAAAACTGGAAAAACAAATATATTTAAAAATTGAACCCATGTCTTAAGTTTTATCTATATTTCGGTCATTAAATCCACCCACCCTATATTTAGAAAAAAAAAAGTTAAAATAAATTGGCCCTAGCGTCGACTGTTCTTGATGACAATGACAAGTGTTGCCTATTAACAATAACTTAATTATACTTTTTTTTCAAGGTTTTAAAAAAAATAAGGATTTTATTTTTTCAGACTATTCTTCGAAATTGCTTATAGGTATGTAGGTACCTATGTAATGTATGAATTTGTAAAACGAAATGTAGAAATATATTTTAAGTAAGATAAGATAAGCAGTATTCGATTTAACAGTTAAGTTAAGCTGACTTTCAACACCAAATGAATACGTATATGCTCACTTGTACGTAGGTATGTAGCATATATGTACCTGCATTGTTATATGTAATGTACATAATGTAGGTATTTGATTTGAAATAGGTACTTGTGTGGTTTTCGTAGAGAAAAATCATTATTCTGACAGCAAAATAAGAAAACAAATTATATTTTACTTCATCCAACATTATTCCACTTTGAGTATTTTCCTATTTTATACATATCAGGAGAGTCAAAGAACTGAAAGCTCTTAGTCCACAATTTTTTATACGAATAAATTGTAATTACGCGCACTATAGTCATTCTTTTTCATACATTCTCGTATTCGTAGAACATACAGACATGATTTTGTTTGTGTATCTGCTTTTTTCGTAGCAGAGACCGACGACGACGACACCAATTTACTGAACCATTCAGCAGGCCAAGAGATTAGTTTGGTTTGTGTTCTCTCTTGAATCGTGCGATTGCTGTGTTCGTCGTGTTTGTTGTATCGTAGCAGTCGAATCTATCACTACACGTGCGCGAGGGCTGTTTTGCTGTCTGACGTTTCGAGTACGCAAATTAATTCCCAAACATAAATGTCGCGTCAAGTAAGTTAATAATTTTTTCCCAATTATGTATTACAGTTACAGTTGGTCACCCGAAGTTCATTTTTAAAAGAAAAAAAAAATGCAACGGGATTGGGATTTAAAGATTCTTGTTATTAAAGATCAAGTGATTTAGTTTAACAAATTATAATTTTATAGATTACCTACAATCTATCTTTTTAACATAACTGGGAGGAGTTGAATTGTTTAACAACTTTGTCAACACGGTCCAGTAGCAGCTTTTCAAATACATTCCTTTAGAATGAGTGGTTATAGGTTTACCTATTTGCTTATAAATATGAAGAATCTTGCCAGATTTGGGAATGTAAAATATTTTATATATCTTTTACACTATAGCTTTGCTATGGAGTAAAGCAGATCGTTAAAATTTACATATACATAACTACATTCTCAAGGTCCTCGCAGAATTTTAGTAGAATTTCGTTCGTCTTTTTTTGTCAACTAGCTTGTGAGATGCTTTCTAGTCCATGGAGAGTGTCGCAATTTGGTTCTTAAACTCTGAGGTTTTCAAGTATCCTTTGCATAAATCTGGATACCTTGTCATATATTCCACAAGAATCTCCAATTGAGACGTCTTCGTATTTGCACACTTCGATGATTACCAACGCACAAAATATATTTTAATAGTAGGAATTATGCAATATTTAATAAAATATGAACAAATTTGTTTCCTACATTTTTGGAAATTTCTACAATCTGACAGAATGCTCGCAAACACATTGGGCGCATTCTCGATTCTAGATAACTACGTACGTAGGTAATACTGAAATCGCGAATGCTCTTTTTGACTACGTACGTAGGTGACAGTTCAAATGTCAAAAACGTCATTTACTTTCTATTTTCACTTGGAATTGTTTGGAGAATTCTTATTGTAGCACAACAATTCTATTTTTGAAAGAAAAAAAGAGTAAAAACAAACACAAATATTAATGGACCAATCAGAGGATGAAGTTATATGTAAGTAACACAAGTTACACATTGTGTTTGAAATATAAATTATTTATTTCATAGGCCAAGTTGCATTATTTGCGAATGATTTGCTGAGTTCGTCGATTGTTCTACATAATGCAACAGTACATATTATATGAACTGCATGAAAAATAAAAAAAAAAAAAATACCTTCATTATTTACTTCGATTTTAATTTTTGTAACACGCAAACAACAGCCACGCAGTATTTTCAAACACATTAGTTAGCTTTTTTGACGTTTAGGCAAGATTTTCTTGCCTACAAATCCAGTCCCCGACCTCAAAAAAAGTTACCTACGTTGGTCGGGCTCTCGACCAATCAGAGGTCGTTGACTATCTGTCACCTAGAATCGAGAATGCGGCAATTTGCACTAGAACGAATATTTACGAATTCGAACGATTTTGACATTTACATACTTTGAATTAGATAGTAGGTACCAAGTTTGCCAAAAAGAAATATAAACTTCGAGATTCGTTCGATTTCCTAATACTAGGGCTTTCTATAGAATTCGAACCTTTTTATTGTAGAATCGAGTTACATAGCTGGGCACCTGATTCTCCCATAAATGTTGGCATTTCTTTTATAATTTGTTTTTTTTTTAATATTACTAGCCAACAACCTCCACAATGCTGTCATTGGATGACAAGATCCGCATTATTCAATCCTATCGGAAACTGAGCCCATCGACGAAAAAAAATAAACTAAAAAACAGCACTAAACAAGTTCAGGATGTCCTTAAGAATGAGACGAAAATCCTGGCACAGCACCAATTAATGCAAATAAAACTGGCAGCTGTTAAAAACGCCTTCAACGTCGACTCAATTCTCGTAAAGACTTCAATTCTAGAGAAGGTTTTGATTGAATGGTACCAGCGTTATGACGCCGATCGTTATAACGCCGATCCAAATGCCAAGCGAATTACAATGCAAATGCTTCGAGAAAAAGCAGATATTGCTAAGTACATTCTACATTTCACTTCATTTACACTGAGCGAATCTTGGATTAGAAGCCTTCAAATCACCTGTTGCAAGAAACAGCGTATTTCCTACGACGCGTCATTGTCATTGAGTATTAGAGAGATAACAAAGTATGTGCTGGAACAGGAGGGTATTTCCAGAAGAGAGGCGGAGTCTGTTTACGGAGTGCAACTTACTGAAGGAGAAGAGATCTTTCCAAATCAGTCAAGCAATAACCAAAAAGAATCAGAAGAAGAAGTATCGATCATCCAGCTGGAGGAGGAGCAGGTGGAAGAGCCTTCGATGGAAGTATCATCATTCATCAAGCTGGAGGAGGAGCAGGTGGAAGAGCCTCCGATGGAAGTATCGATCATCAGGCTGGAGGAGGAGCCTTTGATTGATGTTTTTAAGTCGGAACCGTACCAACTTATCGAAATTGCTAGTAGTGATAGTGAAGACTCAGAAAATTTTCTAAATGTCAAAAACGAGCGCTTGACTCCAGAAGATTTGATAAGTGTCAACAATGAATGTGAGACTATCGACTCATCCCAAGATAACCCGTGCATTAAGAGCAACCAAGGTGCATTGCGATACTTAAAACCGCTCAGAACCTTTTTGTTGTCACAGAGAAATTCTCGTGCGTTAGAGTTGCTAACGAAGATGGAACTCCTTTTAGTTCAATCTGATAAAAACTGAACTTGACATAAAAAATACAATAGTACATAACATAAAAACTATTTTCAAATGTATTCTAATTTTACTTGCAATCATTTTGAAAAGATTCGCAGCCCTGTATACAAGATCTGCTTTAAGAGGTGATTGTCACTCGTTCTCAGACTGGCTCTGGTCTCTATTTAGTGCTGCCGAATTTCTCTATGCCAGGTATATTTGGATTTTTATAATACAGTGGACGCTCGATATAGTGAACATCGATATAGTGAACAATCCAATATACTGAACACACAATATTATATACAGGCTATTCTAAATAGTGAACAAGTTTATTCACTATTTAGAATATTTGTTTGTTTCACAGCTTGTGGTTGTTTTTAGTGCAAGAACAAAGTGCGTGTTGTTATTTTGTTATTTTTTCAACGATATTCTTTGTGACCATGTCACTTAAGCACAGCTTAAGTTTGTTGTATTTTTGTTTTTTTAAGTACATGGAATGTATTATGTTTTTTACGGAAGAATTGTTTTTGTTAAAAATAACATATACTTTCTTATAAATATTGGCATGTTTTTTAGTAATCGAAAAGAAAAATTGTAATTATATTCTAGTTTCTATGAATTTTACGTAAAAACATACACATTTTGATAAAATTTGCTTCAAGGAGTCCACGCTCGTTACAATGAACAATCTCGCTTCAGTGAGGAGGCCTGGTTTTTATTAGTTCACTATATCGAGCGTCTACTGTACTTATTTTCATTTCAGTCACGGCGCTTTTACTTCGTTAGACAATCTTTTCTGTGATCGTGAACATGTATGTAATATAGCCGTTACAAGCCAACAAAACGTGTAAATTTTACGTAACGTTACATGCAGTAAATACGAATTACTTACGTACTTCATATGTACGTTAATAGAACAAAAGTCTACATATAGCGGCATATTAAATTTAGATTTACTCCACATTCGTCCTGTGTGTTTACGTTACGTTGCATTACCTTACTTTCACAGTGTAACTTAACGTTATATATAGTTGGTTACATGCGGTTACACATTCTACCCACACTTCGAAACGTATACGAAGGCCAAGTTAGTAGAAAATATAACAACAGAAAGAAATTTGAAACAAAACATAAACGAACTTCAAAGCGAAAGAAAATCCCCAGTCTCCGCTATAGGTATGTATAGGTATGTAGGTATGTTGGAATGCCGTGCATAAACCAGACGGCCGATGCTGGGCGCTTCGGTTATTGGCAAATGTTAAATAAGAGCAAATCCACGTCCATAATCATCAAATCTCTTTCATCGCGTATCAAGATATTCAATTAGCAGATCACTTGGTACCTATGTCATGTCGTATGCATTTGTTGGTATGTATACTTAGTGGCTGGATTAGATTAAGTGCGCCGCAGATTAGATAGTTGGATACACTTTGGTAAGAAACAAATTTGGCCATAAGAGCAGCAAACATGCATACACAGACAAACACGCACACGTGCAGTGTTATTTTTAGGTACATCGTTCATATTCCTCTGAACAGTGAGCAAGAGCGATGACGTCATTCAAAAATTAAATTAATATTTTATTGTCTGAATATGTATGTGTGGTTCAATTGCGGTTTTTCATCACACGCCACACAAGCGTCAAGCACACGATTTTACGTTTTTCACATATGCTAACAGCACAGCCGTGTCTACGAGTATGCTGCGAGTGCGACGTAAAAGAAATACGAATGTGTCGATGTAGAGACGGTTAATTTTGTTTTGGGTGGTCACCTTTTAATGGTGTGAGTAAAACGTATTGTTCAATTGTTGTGTTCGCATACACACTACAAATGTAAATGATAGTTGTTTGTTGATTTTAGTGGTGGTGTCGGTGTTTTTTTATGTGTGAGACTTAGTTTCTCAGTGACTATGCCGCGGGTAAGTACGCCAAAGTTGGAGTAGCTTTAGGAATAAAATAAAATCATTTAACTTTGTTTTTTATTTTTTACAGCGCACTATATATCGAGACGTGAACTGTCAGAACAAGCTGGCGTTACTAGATCGAATCCGGGTCCTCAAAGCTTTTAAGAAAGGCAAGTCCTACAATAAATTGGCGGCCGAGTTCAAATGCAGCGTCTACCAGATCAGAACTATCGTCAAAGACAAGAGGAAAATCTTAGGCGAATATGTTCAGAGTAGAGATTACTTGTTGAGCCAACAGGCCCAATCTGAGGAAACAGTGCAGTTTCAAGTTGTCGACCTGCTGGAGAAGGTGCTGTTCGAATGGTTTCAGCGGGCCCAAATGCACATCGAAACCGGTGCGATTACCAACGAGATCTTCTTGCAGAAAGCCGAAGAGGCTAAGCAAATCTTCTGTATGAAACACATCGACACGGATTTAAACTGGTTGCTACAGTTTCGGCAGAAATATGACATAACCAATTTGGACATGACAATGCTCAGAATCGGCAACGATGGCCAACCACTCCCGCTAGACATGAACGAAATTGCTATGTATGTGGTGAATCAGAATCCGATGTCTGCACCCTTAATGTACAATGTTGCGGAAAGTATTTCAGACCTCGAAGACAGCGATTTTCCGATTGTCAATCAAAATGAGACAATATGTCAAAAGCTTCAACTGCCCGACCGATATTGCAACAGTAGTGACGATGGATCGAGAATTGCCGATGGAGATGGTGAAACGCATAAAGCCCACGTCGTGGAATTGGTAATGCCACCGATTTTGAATGATGAACAAGCTAAGCTTCACCTCAAGCCATTGGAGGACTACGTTCTTATGAAGGAGAATTTCAGAGCTATTGGACTGATCGCGCAGTTGGAGGAGATTTTTAACACGATGAATAAGTGATAAAGGTTTTTTACATACCTGTTTTTTTTATGATTTTTAAGGCTTAATAAAGTTTACCCCTATACAGCAAATTAAATTAACAGTTCTTAACTTAATTTTGGAGTTTTTCTTCTTTTGAGCGTCTTTCAACAAAGATCTCTTTGAAGAGGCGTCCAAAAGTTCGATTTATGTGACCATTGGCACTTCGGTATTCAAACGGCAACTAGATCAAATGTAATCAATGAAACCGAGGAAGTGAGATACGACCAACGTAAGAGGTTGCTGAGGCGAGGTCGGTTAAGCATGGTAGGGAGGGTGGTAGAAAAATATCTCGCAGAGTCAAAACACCATAACACAAATAAGACTGACATGAATTTTTACTTGTGGACCTAAAGGGGTCAAGATCCCACGCCCTCCGGCGAGCTGCAGAGGCAACTAGCATGCCAACACAAACCCCGAATACAAACAAACGGTCCTCAATAAATATGGACGGTTCTTTCTTTAATGCTGACTACACTCACACTCCTTAAATTGATATCAGTGCTCATCACCTGGCTTACATATCAATGAAGATTATGAGACTATGAGTTCGAGATAACCTTACGACTGCCTTTAAACATTTTGGCAGATATACATGTGTAACGAGACAAGAAGTAGAATCTGCAGAGTAATGAATAACTAGTGTACCAGTGCATGAAATCTCGCATACGTTGAAATAATGTTTTTTTCGTAATAACTTTACTCATACATATCAACTTTTCAAAATTCTTTATATTGATCACTGATCAGTGTTAGAATCATTAAAATCGGTGCAGAAATAAACTCTCCGGAGGAATCACAAGCTCTTGCGCCAGCAATTTAATTATATAAATAATTGACTCAAAGGTACCTGTATTTTTCATCTTTTTGTGAACAATACCCATTTCTGGTTGGTAAAAGGAAAAAAAAACTCCATTTGCCACGATAAGACAACTTGACAAACCAACTTAATTTTTGACATGAGATTTAGACATCTGTTTAAAAAACCTACATCTGATATGCTTCGGCAATGCGTTCATATCCGAAACTACCCAAACTATCGATGAAAACAAAAAGTCGTGAACTCTATACGTTACGTGTCTTTAAGTCCATAAAATCAGTTAAACACATAACAACCTACATAATATCGATTCCTCAGTCATCATCATCATCATCATCGTGGCGGTGGCTTAGCAGTGCGCCAAAAGATCCTCTCGTGCTAATGAACAAGTTGCTAATGTCAGAAAAGTCAAAAATCAAAATTTCAGTCATCTCATGATTTCACATTCTAATCTTACTCCAATGCCGAAAACTAAACTTGGATTTATGAAATGTGCAGAGCGGATTAAAAATATAGAACATGATTTGGGAGCAAATTATTACTTGATAACCTACAAACATTATCAGATCAACGGGAATGGCACAAAATCCCGACATTCAAAATCCCGAATATACGAAATCCCGAAAAAATTATTAAACACGCTTTTCTAAAAATCTTGAATTACAAAATCCAGATTATACACATTTTTGGTAGCGCGTAAACAAAAGGTTTTTAAATTAAAGAATACGATTTTTTTATGCGTTTTTTGTATTTATAAAATTAACTACAAATCATTCGGAGGAAAGGCAAACCTGTGGTTAAACAAATTTAAGAAAAATACTTTTTTATACGTATATTGTGAGTGTAATAAATAATTTTTGTTTAGTTACTTACTGAATATTATTTCGGTTTGTAGATTATGAAAAGTAAACCTAAAAAAGAAAGACCTTCCGGAAATTAATTATTGTTTAATTTTTTTGTTGAGGGATGCAGATATATTAAGGCAGCGGTTCCCAACTGGTGGTCCGCGGACCTCCAGGGGTCCGCGAAGCCGTCATCAGGGGCCGCGGGCATCTCATTTCCATTTTCATCTCAAGTAGTTCACCCCCAACAAAGTTTTGAAACACCAGTTGAAACTTGAAACCTTAAAATTTAGCTCGAAATATATCAGCAAATAGTATGGTTTTAAAACTTTCAAATACATTCATAGAAGTATGCCAGTTTGAAAACGATTAATTAAATTTTTCCCAAAATTCTGATTGCGCTTAAAGGAAATGGAATCGAAAAAAAGGAAATATAATGAAGGCTACATCAAATATCGTTTTACTGAGATCGAAGTCCATGGTGATTCCAAGCCGCAATGCGTATTATATTCTCACTAATGAGGCGATGTAACCATCGAAATTGGAGCGACATTGAAGTACACATCCAAAACTTGTCGATAAGCCAAAAGAGTTCTTCGAATCGAAATTAGAAGGTTTGAAGAAAATGAAGCTAGGCCCAAGCTAAGTAGGTGCAAGATTTGAATCTGTTGAAAAAAAAAACATTGTCTGCATCATTCGAAATCTCAAAATTGATTACAAAATCGGAAAAAACCACATTCGATTGGTGAGACGTTGATAAAGTCATGTTTGCTGGAAGTAACTGAGAATGTTTTAAATGACGATGCTAAGCGAACATTTTTGGAAATTTCTCTTTCGAATAACACTGTCAAGTCGCGAATTAACAAAGTGTCGGATGATGTTGAAGAACAGCTTCTGGGTAAGTTGAAATATTCTTCATATTTCAGTTTGCAATGAGATGAATCCACTGATGTGTCCCAGTATTGTCAGGTACTGGACTTCGTGAGATATATTAATAAGAGTTGTGATACAATCAAAGAAGAGCTGTTTATTTTTACAAGACCTAGAAACAACTTCCAAAGCAAAGGACATCATTAACGTGATCAGTGAATACTTTAAAACTAGTCAAATTTCATGGCAAATATGTCTGGATTCTGTAATGATTAGCTTTCGAACTTGTGAAGCAAAAAAAAAACAACAGAAATTGTGAAAAATGCTAAAATACCTCTGGCATAAAAGACTCTGCCAGCAGTTTTGAATTCTACTTTGAAACTAGCAATTAATTTGCTCAATGTAGTGTTAAAAAGCGAAAACTATCACATTCAAAAAAGGCATTGCAATATTTCGTAATGTTTTCCACAATATATCAATGTGAACTTGGCTTTCCGGGAATGTTGCTGATTAAAAACAAGCAACGACTGCGAAAATGATATGCGACTAGCATTAAGCTCAATTGAACCACGAATTCAAGATCTTGTGAAATCAATGCGTACTCAAAAATCGTCCTCAAAATACAAAATATAATTTGGAAAAAAAAATCAATAGGAAAACCATGTTTTTTAACAAGCGAACATTTGGGGAGTGGGCCGTGGCCATTTTTTAAATCAGCTGAGTGGGCCGCGAGCCTCACTGAGTTGAGAACCGCTGTATTAAAGAGAAGAATCTTCTCGTACTACTGTAAGTTTACTGAAAGAACATAGTGATGAAAAATCCAACTGTGTGCAGAGTGGCACAGTGTTGACATCAATTAAATGTATAATGTACAAGTCAACTTAAGACCTTTCATCGGTCTTACTGCAATGTGGGATACGACCGAAAAGCTTAAGACAATCACCGGATATGACCACAATGACCGCTAAATACGTTGGTTAAGGCATGTACTTTTAAGAATAAGAAAGGATGCATGTCAATGAGGGACAGAATCCTTTTGACAATGTACAAGCTATGCTATTTTGCGGAGCTAGACTTTTCATTCCAGATCAGTGAAAAAAACTGCTAAGCTGTACTTCGACGATACTGTGCAGTTATTTGAAATCACTTATGCCCAGATTCACAGTGAGAGTTCAAACTTAAGATCAACTAAACCCGAACGAGAGATTAAACTTTAAGTTTAACTCGTTCGGTTTCACAGTCTAAACTAATCTTCCAACTAATTAAACACAGTTTTGGAAGCTTTGTTGGAACAAAAGTTGGAAGCGCTATTGGTTTGGAATGCCAAATTGTATGTTGTACATACATATTTTCCTTTTGAAAGGGCAAGGTGATGGAAGACAATGCCACAAGAGTCCCCCGCAGTAATGAGTAGGAGGATTCACTGGCAAAGAAGAGTAAATTCAATAAAAATTTGACTTCGGCGGATATTGAACTATTCCTAAAAATTCTGGGATTCGGGCTTTTCGGGATTTTTGGTTTTCGGGATTTTTGGTTTTCGAGATTTTAGTTTTCTCTCATTAAAACAAAAAGAAACCACACAAAACATAAAAAATGCGTGCGTACAAAGAATAAAAATTAAGTATTGACAAATTAAAAATTGCTGTTAACAACAAGAAGCAATTTAAATTCATACAAAAACTAAACAAAATATGCAAACAAAATTAATTCTTCAAATATATTAATGAATAATATTAACTTCATACATATACATACATACCTCTTGTATCTTTATTTATACATTTATTAACTGGTTCCTTTATGAAAACTCACATATTCGTTGACTGATGACAGATTCTTGTATCGCTGGATGTAATCTTTTTTAGGGGAGGGTTTACAATATAGGAAATTCGCTAAACATTTTTTTTAGTGTAAAAGGCGCGAAAATGATAAAAAAAATTTTTTTGTTTACTACTGGTTTACTAAAAAGTTGGGCAGGTGGCGCGCTGGGCGCGATTAAAAAAAAACCAGGGATAGGACATTAAAAAATTATAAAAAATATAAAAACAAATTTCCTCTCCAAAATGTTTACACAGTACATTTTAGGTATCGTAAAAAAAATAATTTTAAGTCCAAAGCCGATTTCCTATATTGGAAACCTCAGCCCTTTCTTATTCCTGCAGAGGGCGTAAATCCACATAACCATTCGTCAATCATAAATCAAAAATTAAATAGATGGTATACTCTTTGCAAATTATTTGAACAGATCTGCCCAATTTCCTAAACCTTTTCCTAGCGTTAGTAAATGTGAACTTTATACAGAAGTGTCAGTACTTTAGTGTAGTTTTTTTTGTTTAATACCTTGGGACTTTTATCCTCCATCCAAGCCGAAAAACCCAGCAAACCAACCAGCCGACCGGCGACGAGGTAACGACGAAGAAGACGATAATGATGATGGAGATGACTACGACGAAGTCGCGTCGGCTACGACTACCCACAGAGTAGCACGGAGTACACCTATCGTCTCGTTTTACTGCCCAACCACGATTGAGATGCGAAGATAGATTATGGTCATGACGTCATGGTGTGCTTTATGCACATGAAGTCTGTAGAACAGCAGTAAATAGAGGTTATCGTAAAAAAGCACATTCGGATGTGTACTCGACCACAGTTAGCAGCATACAAATTAAATTATGCTACGTTAAATTGTTATAAAAAAAACAACTTTATTTCACTGAATCCAACTTAAGACTAAATTACACAAAATATTCTAACTATAACTTAACCTACGCTTATCGTATTGCATCAGCCAGGTTGACGACCGCCAGGTGCAGTATTGCATTTCGTTGCCCTGGTTGGAGCCAGACGCTGAATCGGCAAAACGGATGCTCGTGTCGAAATGTTATATTATGTGCCGTTAACTCCTCCCTTCTAAGAATGATGCGTCCTCGCGTCTTTTACATGAATGGAATATTGTAAATGCTGGGATACCTTTGTGCGGGTGCTGGGTGAATGACCTCGGATTGTGTCGTCATTGCAATTATAGGTGGTGCTGTTATTGTCTTGACGGAACTTCTTCTGGCAGTGTACCCAATTGCTGTTATGGCTAGAACTAGTACTGCGAATGTTCCATATGTTATCATCTGGTGCATCTTCTTTTCAGTTTGAAGTTTTTCGAGGTGTTTAGTGTTTCTTGTATGTAGCTCTTTCATAAGTTCCAAGGAAAGAATTTCTTCGACTGCCGAATTTTCGTATGTTGGGTGTAACATTGGTGGCAGGACTTGCAATCTCACGATCTGCTCGGAGATGTATCGTTGATTATTTATCACGATGCTTTCATTGGTAAATTTGATGACAAATGTTCCTTTTAATGACTGGGTTCTGTTGCGAATTTCTATAGTTCCATTAAACTGGTTGAGCACGATGATTCCTGATGCTATCTCTTCAACCTGAGGGATGTGTTGGCTGTTTGTGGCGTTGCACGATGCATTCTTATTTTCTAACAAATTGACGATACAATTATCTTTACTTATATCTATTACCTTTAAGCGTTTACATAGAGACAATTCAACGATTAGCTTACAGCTATCTTTAAGTCCAAACAATGATTTATTTTTTCTTAAAATATTTTTGAATTCTAATTTGTGGATAATCCCATTATTCTTCTTTATTGGTACTAATAATAGTTTTTCGTATAATTCCTTTTTCGTTTTTGGAATATCGATTATGTAAATTAAACTTTTTGAATTAGAAGCAATTTTTATTTCTGCAAATTTAAGTGCTTGTTCTATATTTGAATACGGAATTACATCTTTTTCTAAAGTATCTATAACTAAATCTAGTTCGTTCTTAGCAAGAATATTTGAATTAACAATATTGGCTTTAGCTAGTTCAATAGCATATATAATATTACTTAGTTCTTCTTTAATTAATTTCAGTTTATATAAAAGAGTTACATTGATTTCATATTGGATTATACCATCCTTTTTAATTGTATTAAGTATTTCATTAGTTACATTTGTAAGTGCATTAATTCTTTCTTCGTACTGTTTATTTATAATGATTTGACTGTTGCCATTATCGATTACATTATTGATTTTATTTTGAACTAATTCAAAGTCATCATGGTCGGGATTTCCGGCTATCCACTTCCATGCTGACCCAATGAAATTTAGAGATCTTTTCTCTCTGTTTACCTTTAAATTTTGAATGTATTTCATTACTTGTTGAATTTCGAACTGTAGGAGCGGGAAGAAGGGATTGGTTCGGGGAACTCGGGTCTGTATGATGGGAAGAATTTCTGCAATGAATTTCTCGTACGGTGCTATTTCGATGACATGCATGAGTTTTAAAGAGCCTTCCATGATTTTTGCCATTCCATTATGTAAGACGATCATCGGGGAGTTGGTATAGTCAAGAACATTTACATCTCCTTGACTAGTTCCAAGCAAGAATCTGTTGGGTTAAAAATGAATGATTTAATTCCGAATGTTTGCTTTGTGTACGATTTTGCCTGACTCTGTTACTACGGTAGTAAATTTGTTTTCCTTAACTATCTCTTTTTTATACCTGGCTGATAGTTTGGAACCTAATCTTTTGTTAACTTTAATATAGATTATATCTCCTGGAGAATATCTATTGACAGAAGGTCTATTTTTGTTGTGGTATGCCAAATCGGCTTCTTGTTTCGATTTCAATTTTTTTGTGTTGTCCAAACGTGCGTTTTCGATTTGTGTAGGATCTGTACCTATATTTCTTCCAAAGAATATGTCAACGGGTTTTTTGTTGGTGACTGAATGTACTGAGAAATTATAAGCATGAACAGCTGCTTCTAAAAGTTCTGCAAAGGACGGGTACAATTTTTCTCGTTTCAAACATCTCATGATTTCGGCAAGGGTCGAGTGGAAACGTTCTACTTGTCCGTTTGAGGTACTTGTGTAAGGAGGTGTTGTGAATACTTGAATTCCAAGTTCATTTTCAACCATGAAGGTGATACGGGATGAATTAAAGGATTTTTCGTTGTCGAAAACTAAAGTTACTGGGACTCCGTAGGCGAAGATGATATCCCTTAATGGTTGCCTTATGTCTTCGACAGCTTTTGATTTTACTATTTTGGTGATGGCGTATTTAGAAAATTTATCAATGGCGGTGAGGACTAGTTTTCCCTCTGTGGAGAAAATATCAATGTGAACAATCTGACCTGGATAATTAGGAATGGGTGTAGCTTGAATTTCGACTTTGTTGGGATGACGGTCATACTTGTTTTCTTTACATATTAAACAAAGTTTAACTATTCGCTTAATTTTTCTTGACATTCCAGGGAAGTAATACTTTTCTAAGATCTGAATTTTATTTTCTCTGTCGTTTCTATGGGCACGGTTATGGGTCTGAATTATTAAGTTTTCCTGATCTTGCTCGTTCTTTACATCGTCAACCATTGCTTGTGTAAAACGTACGCGGTATGTACTGAAGTTTGTCCTGTAAATGTTTTGGATCATTCCCATTATAGGTTCAGCTGTTTTGATACAATTTGTAACTGTTGGATTAAGACGTTTTTTCAGAATTTCGACTAGTTTTTGTTCATTATAAAAGGGTTCCGTGATAGTATGTCTGTGGATAGTTGGGAATACGATTTCGAATTTTTCAGAGGATGATGTACCTACCAGAAGGAGAATTTGATTTTTAAATACGTTGATAGGACATTCAACGCTGCATATCAGACCGTGAGCTGAGCTCTCATCGCTATGAGTAGTGGGGGTCATTGAATTGATTTGGCTGTACTGTGGTGGTCTAGAAAGCGCGTCGGCTACTACGTTGCTTCTGCCAGGTTTGTACTTGAGCTCATAGTTGTAATCTTCTAGCATAGCTTTCCATCTCTTCAGTTTGGGGTTATTGTTTTTGCTACTAAGGGCGTAAGTGAGGGGTTGATGGTCAGTGTAAATGAGAACTTTCGTCGAACCGTATAGGTAATTCCTGAGGGAGTTCAAAGCCCATATGATGGCTAGCATCTCCTTCTCGTTAGCGGCGTAGTTCTCCTCGGTTTTACTTAATGTTCGCGAGATGAAGGTTATGGGTTTGGTTTCTTGCGACAAAACTGCACCTAGTGCATAATTTGAGGCGTCTGTGGTCAGTTCAAAGGGTTTTTTGAAATCTGGGTAAATTAAGATTGTATCTTCTGATGCAAGTGAGTTCTTAAGTTTTTTAAAGGCATCTTGTGCTTCGTCGTTTAGATGTATTAGCTTCTTGCTAGAAAGATTCTTGGACACGCGTCCATCCTCCCCTCTTAAGAGGGATGTCAAGGGTTTCGCGAGATTAGCGTAGTCTCGAATGAAACGGCGATAATACCCTGACATGCCGAGGAACGATCTCAAGTCTTTCAAGGTTCGAGGAGCTGGAAATTTCTGGATTGCCTTTACCTTTCCGGGGTTGGTTTTAATACCTTTTGCGGATACAATAAATCCTAAGAATTCTATTTCTTGTTTGAAGAACTCGCACTTATCAAGCTGTACCTTCAAGTTAGCGTTACTAAGAGTTTCAAAGACTTTTCGAATATCTTCTAGATGTTGCTTTGCATTTCTGCTATAGATGATTATATCGTCAATGTAGACGCGGCATATTTTGCCAATGTGCTCACGCAAGACATCATCTAATGACTTCTGAAAAGTTGTAGGGGAATTTTTTAATCCCATTGACATTCTGGTAAACTCATATTTAGCGTGGTTGATTGAAAAGGCAGTTTTTTCCATATCTGATTCCTTGAGGGGGATTTGGTAAAAACCACTTTTTAAATCAACAACTGTAAAATACTCGCTTCCACCTAATTCAGATAAAAGTTTTTCTATATTTTCTAGTGGGTATTTTTCAGGGATAGTAACACTGTTAAGCTTACGATAGTCTATGACTATCCTATATTTCTTTTTTCCGGAAGCATCAATCTTTTTCGGTACAATCCACACGGGGGCATTGTACGGGGATCTCGAAGGCCTGATTATCCCATCTTTTAAAAGTTTCGTGATTTGATTCTCAACCTCGTCTTTAAGAGACATTGGGTAGGGGTAAAATTTGGCGTAGACAGGGGAATCTGTAGTTGTTCTTATTTCTGCCTTAACGTTAGTGGCACAGGTTAACTTATTATCGGGATCGTCGAATAACTTAGGGAATTCCTTTACAATGGATTGGATATGTAATTTTTGGTCGGTTGTCATGTGATCGGTTCGGATATTAATAGAGTTTACTGATTGTGTGACCAGCTGTTTTATTTTTACTTTGATGTTATTGTTAATTACCATGTAGTTGTCTTTCGTGTGAATGACAGCTGAAAGATCTGATAGCGTATCATTGCCCAAAATGGCATGAAAAGATTTTAGTTCTGGCATTAAGAAAAATTTAATTCTGATGTTATTGAGTCCGAAAAGACTTAAGAATGTATGGTGACTGATTTTTAAGTTGCCTCCCATGGAATTGGCATAGAAAGCCTTCTCATTTAATTTAGGATTTTTAATAAGAGTGGGTTGTATGTAATTTTTATTTGATCCAGTGTCGATCAAAATTTTTAAGACTTCTCCGCTCTTCGTTTTACATTCAATGTACGGAAGAGAGGAGCAGTTTAATCTAAAAAATGGATATCATTAAATTCAAAAGGTTCTTCTGAGTTATCATTGTCACACTGCTGTTGAAATGATTCAGAATATTCCTGAAGACTCTGATCATATTGATTGTCTTCGGAGCGAATCGCTTGCTCGTATTGGTTCGTATCATCAAGTGTACTTGGAGATTGTTCAGGTTCGATGGTGTTTAAATGGAAATTCCTCTGCATCTTGTTTGGATGAACTTGCTGCGATGTTGAGGCAAACGGCCTTTTTGGTGCGGATGGCCAGTTCTTTTGCTGAGGTCTGTTCATGTAGTTTATGTTGTTCGTTCGGATAGTGGACGTTTCCATAGGCGTTGGTGGAGATTTGGATGGGTAATTATTCTGCGGCGGATTGAAAGGAACGAAGGGTCGTTGAGGCCTTGGGGGAACCATTGGTCGGGGGTTAGAATTCATTGGAGGTCTTGGGTAAGGGTTTGTTGGGTACTGATTGTTCCAACTCATAGGATTATGGAATAGCTGCGGGAAAACTTGGTGTCTATATTCAGGATGTGGATGGTGAACTTGCGGATGACGTTTTGGTGGGATAGGGGGTGGTAATGGATGCGTTCTTCTATTATGTTGATTATTGGCATTCGCGTACTGTGCTCTGAAGGTTTGGTTTTCAAGCTTCAGGCAGAGGTGCAAGGCTTGGGGCAAATCCACAGGTTCCCGGATACCAAGAAGCCTGGGTAAATCGCCTCTTAACCCTCGGACGAAGGTGTCGAGTGCCTTGTCTCTATAGGTATGCATTAATAAATTTAGGGCTTCTTCGCCAACATCCATGCAAGAAATTTTATTCAGTATGAGTGAAAGGTGAGAATAAACCTGTTGGTAAAACTCTTGTATGGAGAGGTTACCTTGTACCAATGATGTGAGTTGGTATTCTAGTGTGCCTAGGTCACGTTTATCTGCATAATGCAGCGTGAGGCATCGAGCAATACAATTCCAATTTAATGGGGTGTTGTACGACTCTAGGATGTGGTCCGCATGGCCCACAATCTTGTTTCGAATCACATTGATAATGCCGAAATATTTCGGTGATCCTCTAATAGATTCGTAAATACGGAGGATCCTTTCAACGCTTTTCCGCCAGGAACTGAATTCTCCTGGTTGCCCAGAGAATTCTCTTAAACTGCGAACAACATCCGGAATTTTATCTAGTTCCGATATGTTGGCTTGCTGGTCCTGGTTAATAATTTGATCCGTTCCTGCAAACTGGTCTGCGTTAGGGTTTAAAATCGATTGAACGATGCTCCTTCCCTCAGTTTGTAGGGCATGGCTTACGATTGAGGAGATTAAAGCTTGCAATGCAGGATGAGATATCGGGGCGGCGTTTGGGTTTTGTTGCTCTTGGGGACCTTGAGGGTTTAGGACTGGAAGTCGGATATTAGGGTTAGCCATTATTACCAGAAACTTGGAAATGTGAAAATTCAATCAAGTAATGCGGAAACAACGAAGGAATGTTTGTCGCGGCAATTACAGCGGTTACAGACGAGAATTGATTTTGAGTAAAAAGAAATTAACGTTCTACGTAATGGTGAAAATTAAAAGGAATGAAAATCACGATAATTAGCGGTGGCAAAAGTCAACTAACTAACATGATATGGTCACATACGATTTATGAGAAAAATTTAAAATGATTTTTTAGTGATTTCTTTTTTTAATTCACAATTTTAGCTCTTAAATTTCTAATATTCTATTCAAACAAAAAATATCTTATTTGCACTTTCTTTCTATATATTCGTAACACTAGATCTTTTGGCACTTTTTATTTAAATTTTTAATTTCTATTTCTTTAATTAATAAAATTTATTTCTTTAATTCTTAAAGGTAATTCTTTTATTGGATTGAAATTTGAGGTTTTAATTTTTCTCTTATACTAACTTACATTACAATAAGTATCAGCATTCCTGCGGCACTCCTTTTGAGGACTCTTGATACTTGATGGTGTGGGCAGCGGCTAGTACTACGTACTTCCTGTTCCTCCCTTTATTTGAAAGGGTTACTTAGGGGCCTCGTTTCTGCACAACCGGGTTCGTGGGACCGAGAGGTTAAGACGGCACTGTTAGCACTATGTTGTTCTGTTTTTACGCGGGCACTACTTTAGGGCACTGGTAAATGTTACTCGGGCACTACTTCAGGACGCTGGTAACGGGCACTTAATTTAAGGGCACTAATCGACAACAATTAAAACACTCCCGGTCCCTGCTCGGGCGCCAATTAAATTATGCTACGTTAAATTGTTATAAAAAAAACAACTTTATTTCACTGAATCCAACTTAAGACTAAATTACACAAAATATTCTAACTATAACTTAACCTACGCTTATCGTATTGCATCAGCCAGGTTGACGACCGCCAGGTGCAGTATTGCATTTCGTTGCCCTGGTTGGAGCCAGACGCTGAATCGGCAAAACGGATGCTCGTGTCGAAATGTTATATTATGTGCCGTTAACTTACATAGTGAGACGGAAGAGGGTAACCACACAATGGCAGCAACTGAAACGAGGAAAACCGAGAAGTGAAGCAGACCTTCGCAATCTGCCAAAGGACAGAATATACAGACACATGGCTACAACAACGCAAAAGTAGATTATGTGCTGGTGCTGCTGTTGCTGGTGCCATAAGGCAGGCAGGGAAAGCCCCGCAGCGTTAAATAGAAATAGCAGCTGACAACAACAACGTCCACGTAAAAGCGTCTATCAGAGTGTTCAACCTCAACGACTGTGAATGTCGACGACGACAACGAGAACGACGACGAAGACGACGCCGAGCAGGTCTTTCCATTGCCACCATATCGTGCTTGGGTGAGATGATTTCAGGCCGGTCAGGCACTTATGTGGGTTGTCTGGCTGACTGCCTGGCTTGTTTCATCACACACACGAACACGAATACGATGCAAAGACCCAGTCAGCACAGCAGAGGTTCAGTTCGGTTCGGTCGAGGCCTGATACTCTATTCCGTGGTTGAGAGTTTAGTAGTCTCACAGTGAACATGAATGGGGTAAGTGTGGATCTCGGCTGCATTGCCAACTTTTTTTTTTATTATTTCTTTTTGCATGTTCTTTCTTCTTTATTTGTTTGTTGTGTGTTTTCGTTTTCGTTTTGTTTTTTTAATTAATGCGCACGTTCGGTCTTTTTTGTATTTTTAGGAAGCGGAGTGGACGGACGTGAAAGCACGAAATATTTTAACATTGGCAGAGCGTGTACGAGCGATCAGGGAGTATGACCGCATTCCAGTGTATCAGAAGGTGGCCGACATAATGAACTGCAGTGCCAAGCAAATAAGGAACATCGTTCATAACAGAGAGTCTATTCTTCTCTACTACGCCAGCAAGACGGGGCACTGTCAAGGCGGATTTACAAAACATGAAGATCGTCTGCAAAAGATTGATCTTTTGAATAAAGTCATGTACGAATGGATTCAGCGGACTCAATCGAGAGAGGATGTCGGAAGAATCTCAACAAAACTCATCCGGACTATAGCGCTAGATGTCAAGAATAACATCAAGATCCCGAGTTTCTACCCGAACACCGTTTGGCTGGAGAGTTTCATGCAGCAATTTAACATGACCGAAGAGGATCTGATAAGTCAGGAAGTGTACGCGCGGTGTTCTGAATCGAAGGAGCATCTTTCGTTGAAAATCTCCGATATTGTTGAATATGTCAAGGAGTTGCGGGACAATCCAGAGATGACAGTTCGAAACCCCTACACGGAATCTGAAGGCCCGAGCTATGACTACAAGGAGGACGATAGTCCTCTGATGTTTGAGGAATCGAGTGCTGGAGATTATTACGATGACACCAAAGTTGTGTTCGATGATGAAGACGAAAGTGAAGTTCCAGCGAAAAGTAGGAAAGTCCATACCAATCAAGCGAAAAGGAGAAAGTCCGACGATGGGATATTCATCGCGAGTTATGAAGAAGCTCTGCGACACTTGAAGCCACTGGAAGACTTTGTGTTGTTGGAGGAAAATTTCCGAGCAATTGGTGTGATCTCACAGTTAGAAGCGATCTTTCGAAATCCAAATGATCAATAAAATCAAATTATTTTGTAAGTTCTTCTCTAAGTTTTAAATTTATGCTTGTAAATACATATTAACTGTTTCCTCTCTTCTAAGTAATACGTTTTTTTTTTTTTGTTTTTTAAATAAATGTGCAAAAAATGTAAAAACCTGATTTTATTTTGTTTCGGATGGGAAGCTTATCTTTATCAGGTGTCAGAAAAAAACAATCCACAATTTGTTTAACCCCGATCTACAATTCTACAATTTTGACTTTAAATGGGTTAAATAAATCCCATTTGGTTTCTTATATGTTTTATAACGGTTCTTGGAAATTTTATCACGCATTTTTCTGACATTTAGTCTTGTGTAAAATGTTATACATTCAGGTCGCTTGACGTTTTTTTTTCCTCCAGAAAAAGTTGAAATTTATATATAAAAGTGCTATAAAGTGCTAAGTAGATGGAATACATTTTTGAAGTCTTCGAGTATTTTTCTGTGGTTTTTTCGTCGAGTTTTTATAGTAGTTAGTATAAGATTTTATTTAATTTTCTTGTTTTTATTTAAGTGGAACATATACATATGTCCCATTCGGCTTTTGCAGTGGGATATTTGTATCCCAATAGGGCTACAGCGTTACTAAAGTAAAAATATTATTTGCATGCTCAGGACTGATGGACTTATGTGTCCCAGCACCCAATCTTGCTCAGGACTGATGGGACTTATACATCCCCCCACCCGATCTTGCTCACGACTTATATGTCCCACCCCCCCCCCCCTCCCCAATCTTTTCCCTGGCAACAGGAAAGCCAAAAAAGGCTATAGTATTAGTTAATATGCATGTCTCCATTAGATTAACTCATGAACATTCTAGACTTATTCACCCCCATCATTAAATCCGACGGATCTGAGATTCCCTTCACTCATTCGGTTCACATTCACCTATCGTCGTGATCATTAAATCCGCCGGATACAGTACTCTATCTACATCCCTTTTTATGTTTTCGAAATCAGTTGTTTTCTGATTTGACACTTGAAAAGGCGATTGTGGTGTGAAAATAATAATCTAAGGAACACAAAATTATAAATAAATACTTTGTTGGTTTTTCTTTAAGCATTTGCTTTGCAATATTCTGCATTCCAATGTCGTGTTTCATTTATTTTATTTATAAAGTTCAACGTTTTTAGTATTAACATTTATTTCCATTAAAATTTCCTTGTTTCGGTCGCATGTTTTGTGTAAAAATCTGTGTATTACTGTATTCTACATAATGCCTGAAGTTAGTTCATCAGTTGTTTGTTTCTGCACTCTCGATGTTCAAAGTTTTTGGCAGAGACCAGGCCAACTCAGTGCCAATACCATTCTTTTGAACTTCTGCCGCCTATTCTAAATCCTTCATCTTCAAACTACTCTTCGGGCTGATCTTGAAAAGCGGAGTTATACAACTTGATTCCCTTTACATAACTTTGGCGACTTTTGACGATACGCGTCGAGTCGACTTGAAGATCTATACACACTTATCATTCCCGATTTTTGACAACACCAGAGAAAATTGGAATTCTGTCCCGCTTCCATCCCGTTTGGTTTTGGCCGAAAATAAGACCGATCCAATGGTGGATGTTATGCCGCACTATTTCTGATTACATTTCTTTGTTTCTTTGTAGCATACTGAGGTCAGCAGTTGAAAATTCATACTCAATAATCAAGCATCTTCTAGAAGGAATTTTTCGCTATGAGAATGTGTTCTCAAAAATTGAGAGAGCTTTGTTCTTCAGGCGCTTAAATGATATGTAATGCAGCCAAAGCTAGTTTAGAACTATTTCAATAATCTTAATGAAAAGGAGTAGGTCACAATTGTTACTTTTTACTTGGGTACTAAGATAGATAGATTTGTATTTCATTCTAAAATTACAAAGGCAAGTCACCACACAATCTACAATACAGAGATATGATATGATACATACGTACATATGTATGTCTTTCAACTGAAATATTTAAAAAAAAAAAAATGTATTTACTTTACAACGCTATTTTTTTAAAGGGAAATAACGAGAAAACCCCTCAATTAAAGAAAAAAAAACAAAATTTAATAAAATAAAAATTAAATGAATTAACAAAAAGTCAGCAGAGCATCCAAATAAATTAACAAATAATTAGACAGAAAAGTAATATAACAAGTAAATAAATAAATATATAAAACATAAACACATAAATAAATACAAAATAGATAAATAAAAAATAAATACTTAAATTAATAGAAAAATTAATAGAAAAAAAAAAAAAAAGAAATATACATATAAATAAATTAACAAAGAAATAGATTAACAGAAAAGTAATATAACAAATAGTTAAATAAATAAATAAATTAGCCAATAAATAGATTAATAAATACATAAATTACTACAAAAATAATGTAACAAATAAATAAATAATTTAATTAACAGATAAATAAATAAACAGACAAAAAAATTAAAAAAAAAAACAAAATGAATTAACAAATAAATTGAATAAAAACATTGTGCTAGATATCTTCAAACAACTAGAAATCATTATAATCTTTGGTAGGTGGTTTTCAATTCATTAATTAGTGGATTATCGGAGAGGTCACATCTGATCAAGAACGTCTCGATAAGTTTGCGAATTCTATCAGATATCAATTCAACATTGGCTCTATTATGTAGATTGGCGGTGGAGTGATGACAAGGAAGGTTAAGCATAATTTTCAAAACTTTATTTCGCTGTAATTGCAATTTTTTGATGTGGCAATCCGCACATTAACCCCACACTTGTCAGCAATACAGTAAAATTGCCTGGAAGATGACTTTGTGCACTAATTTTTTTTTTCGTTTGATAGTGAAGAATTCCTATTTGTAAATGGATATAGCATCTTAACAGCAATCAGCAATACCTATTTTATGTAATGTCCTCGCAGGTTGTTCCCTGAATGTAAGCTTCTTATTAAGATAAACGCCTTAATATACATATAATGACGGCCTCCCACGTTGTATACACATTTTTTGTCAGGCAATGAACAAAATATGATCATGTATGTATGCACACTCTACCATATTTTGTCGGGAACCTGTCCTCAACCAGGAGACGAAAGTTAAAAATTTAAAAAAAAAAAGCTTAAAACTCGATTTTATCCGAAAACCATTTGCACCATCGGTAATTCCATAATTTCATAGATTTCTTTATTTCAGTCATTCAGCCGGATTTAACATAAACCTGTTCCTTTTCAATGTCTTCTTATATAATTTTTGTCATGTGTCCTCTTTACTTAACATTATTCCGATTTCCGAGTCACAAAACAAAACGCAAGCAAAAAGCTTCATCCAGAGCTGGAGGTAAACTCACACTTAAGACCTACCATGACTATACCATACCTCATCGATGCCCACATTTGGATTTATCAGACAAAAACCTCTTGGTTGTTATTTTTGCAACCCGGCGCAGCCGCAGTCGACCAAATTTACCACCCTTGATAATAAAAGTCAGATAAAGAATCCTTATCGATTTTTCCAGTTTTACATCGTACGTTCATGTGGAATTACATAAGAAATACACCAAGTAAATAAGCAATGAAATTTATTACATTAGGTACGTACCTATAGTTAAAGTAATTTTAAAAGTAGTTTACTGCCCTTCAGAGTACGGATCTTTAGAAAAGGAACATCTCAAAAACTCATCTAAAATTCTGAAAGTGAAATGGTTAGGACAACTCAACAAAGGTTTTTCATATCAAATTTTTATTTATATTTAAAGTCTTAATACCAACATAAACCTAAATACATATTTTACAAAAGTAAAAGAAAATCGTTCACTTAAACAATTAATTTTTTAACAACGGTTCTATCATTGCTTATCTTGCTTTATGGCTTGCTCAAGCCTTTCGATGAGTCCTATCAGTCGAAAATTCTCTTTCAGCAGAGCAAAGTCTTCCAGCAGCTTAACACAGCTGATGGCTTCATCGTTGGTATTAATCGGTCCATGCTCAGGCTCTGGTTCTAATGGTTCTGATTTAACAACCGTTACAGGCAAAATATCTGGTTTCGTCAGGAGTATCGGTACTACGATGGGTGTCGAAGAGCTAGAGCAAGACGGCGTACAAGTTTCGATCTCCTCTTTGATCTCTACGGCTTCGTTGTCTTCTGTGTTCACTCTAAAGTCGCCAAATGTGATAGTAGCGTCATCATCTGTACCGCTTGCCTCGGATGTACTCTTCGTTGACGAAGTACCACAAACTTGCTTCAGATGGCGCAGAATGTCTCGAATCTGCACTGAATGACTCTCCTGATAGCCAATATCCATGGTTTTCGTGTTAACATCTGTCAGTCCGTAGGTACTTCGGAAATTCGCTATCCAATTCTTGTCGGGGAAAAAGTTCTGCAGACCCAAGACCTTCTTAAACTCAATAGCCATGGTCTGAATTAGAGCATTCGTTATATTGAAGTCGGTGTAATACATCATTCGTCGAATCCACTCGTGCACGGCCTTGCCCAGGAAAGACATCCTCACCGATTTCAATTCATGTGAAGTTGGTATTACTGACTTTTTCGTGCGATTATTCCACTCCTCTAGAATTTCATGTTTTTGCTGGATAATACGTTTTATCTGATCCGGACTGCAGTTGAAGTAGCGTCCTACACTCTTATAAACCGGATTAGCCTCGTAGCGACGAATAGCAGCAACTTTGTCGTTCAATGCGAGAACGTTCTTCGGCTTGACACGATTATCGAAATAAACTTTTTTCTAAAAATGGGAGCGGAAAAAAGAACAATTAATATTTATACTTATTTATAAATATAACGTAGATAAGACAAGACAAGAAATAATCTGTTTTTCTCTCACCACGTTCATTTTCACACAACTGATGAAATTCAACTGTCAGCTCAACACAACACAAAACACTCGTTGCGGAGAGACGTATACATATACACACATAGTAATTATATAATAGAATAGGAAACCCACACAAAAAAAAATTCTCTTCGAACTCTCATTTCTGCGCCGTCGTCCCCATCGCCATATGCAAACAATTCCATTTTATTACAGCGCCCACACTGAAACTGAGCAGACGCAAAGCACAAGCCAAAAACAACCACTGTTGCTGTAGCGCGAGAGTAAAAAAAACATTACCAATCGCTCCGCTCTATGAGTTTGAGAACTAAGGTTCTCTTAAGTATCTTTGCTCTGTCACTCTTTGTAGGTATGTATGGATGTGTTTTAGTATACATTCGATAGTTTATCTGCTCCGCAACGCATTCCAAATTTTAAGGCAAATATGGTGGATGGTAAAAGAATCAATAATCATTTTTAGATCTATTTTCTCTTATCTGCGACTTGTGGATGTGGACATAAGCATAGCATGAGCCGTTGTACTATAGAACTATTTGTGTATGCTGTTTACACGATTGCGCGCATGAGAAATTAAGAAAACAACCCTGCTGCTGTCTGTTTATGAAGTGAAACTGTGCGTATAGCAAGCTCGATATCCGCGACTGAAAGGTATAGATGGAATGACTAATGGAACGGTGCATCGCATGTCAAATCATACCAGATATATTTAAGCAGTTATTATTAAACAGTTATTGTCTGGGCTTTAAGGTTTGCCGGTGTCCCCAGCCCTAGGCTGATTTCAATGAGATTCTTCATGTCATTTAAACATGAATGTCGAAGACACTTATTTTGCCGCATACATTCAATTAATTACAAACAAATTCCAAAGCTTGTGAATTTGCTTTATTTGTAAGTATGTTACTGATTTTATTTAAATTTTTCAAGTTCAAAACAACTGTCACAACTGCATATGCGTTGAACGAATAAAATAACAATGTTTGTGAAAGTGAACTAACATTTGTTGGCGAAACTAAGTCAACGTTCATTGTGAATTGTGATGTGGTTCTCAGTTCTCACTTCAGCAGCGTTGCCACCTCAGAACTATTTTTTCGCAGTAGATTCTCTGATTTAAAAAATGCAGTAGATTGCATTTTTTTCGCAGTAGATTATATTATTTCAACAGAAAAAAAGGTATTTTAACACAAATTGGCTTGTATATCGGGTTTTATTTTATTATTTTGGCTTTTGGTTCATTTAAGCTTTTATTTCCATTAACCGTAGCGGCATTCATGCTTCTAAATATGTTGGTATATGTAGAAAATAATAAACTTTGAAATACATAAACAAACCAACTGCGTTCAGATAATAAATAAAAAAGGGAGAAATGTTCTCGATATTGAAGTCCAAACAAGCATACTACAAAAATGCAATTGATTTGATTTTATGACAGTAGATTCAAATTTCGAAATAAATGCAGTAGATCTACTGCAATTGCAGCACAGCGGCAACGCTGCTTCAGACGAGTGAGTGAATACGGAGATCGGAGAGTATAAATGGGGTTGTGTTTGTGTGTATGTGAGCCTACCCCATGTTGAATCAAATTCACCCTACACTCAGTCAATGCGAATGCGACTAGAGTTTTTACCTCGAAAACCAGTATTCGCCGGTTAGTTTACATAGCGACCACGTTGCATGCAGCCAGCAAGCAGTGTTACGTTCGCCCGGCAATTTATTTAATATTCTGCTATCCTTGTCTACATATTACATTTTATTTGTGTAACTTGCGTTTTTCTCACAAAAATATTCGCAGTATTAATCATTACACTCCTGAGTGGTGAATAAAAGACGTCATATATACATTATAATACATACATACATAGTATAACCTTAAAACGTACTTTTACTTGTGTTCCACTTGTGTTTCGTGTATATTATAGGTTGGGACGAGTGAAGAGTCCGGTGGCTCGACACATTTGTGTGCCGTAGATACATGTGGTTTCCTCATAATGCTTATCTAGAGGCGGGTTGGTTTCATCGTACGTGGCGTAGTTTTCCCGCTCGTTTTCTGTTTGCTTTCGTGAAATTCGTTTCAGTTTGAGTTTTCCTTTTCTCTTTGATTAATAAAGAGGATGGATATGGAATTATGGAGATGGATCTCTGACATTTATATTTTATGAAATGAAATTTTAACGTTTGTACTTTCAACACTTTATGAGCTGAATATTATAGTCACGCTAGAGCGGGGGTTGTTTGTAATATTTTTAAAGGTGTGCCTTAAATTATTATAACATTGTTGTGCGATAGACATCAAGGAAATGCATGTGGCAATCAAGTAAAAGGTTTTATGGTCCAGCAAAATAAAAAAGGGAAAAGCCCGCTCTATGTTTTCGGGACTTCCCGTGAATGTGAATACAAGTGCACAGCTGAGATATTAGGTACAGTAACGCATAGATAAATAAGTCGGATATTTTATTGAGATAATCTTTATGACAGTCGAGTAGACATTGGCCGGTACCTACCGACCGCTCGTAAATCGCTCTTAAAGTTATGAGGCTCTTAAGTTTAAATTTTTGGTTGGTATTCATCGACCACCAATAGGTTTTTGTCTATGCTTACTTCGACTATGAAAGAATCGATTTTTGGATTTCGAACATGTCAGTGACAAATGGCAATGTAAATATGGGGATGATGCAACACAGCTATAGATGGTGAAATTGATGGTGGATACAATTTTTTTTCGTCAAATTCAATTCAATAAAATAGTAAAAAAAAAAAGAATAAGGATATATGTATTCGTATTTCTTTCTTTTCTACCCATTTTAATAATCAACAAATAATTTAAATTTGAAATGACAGTCCGAATTATATATTTTGAAGTTATCTAAGAAAATTAGCGGATACAATAATAATTGTCTCTGATATTATTGCTCCTAACCTAAGAGTGGTTGGGACCACTCATAAGTCTTATGAGCACTCATAAATAAGCACTAATACCTATTGGTGAATAGGTTAATGAGGCTCTTAACTTATGAGCGGTCGATAGCTACCGGCCTAAGGATCAATTAGGATGTATTAAGCGCTGGGTAACAGTAGCAATAAACCATGGTTGCAGTCATACATAGTTATGTAGATTATTTTTTATGTATTTAGATAATTACAGCTCGAATGTAAGAGATACAAAGCTATAAAATGACTAGCTCCCGCTGTGCCAGATCAGTTCACTAGTGGCGTCACGGTTGACTAAGTTAAAGTAAAAAGAGTTTCAAAAAGGAACATTGCAAGTGGAAGTGTTTAGAACTAAAAAAAAATAAGACAATGGGTAAGCATCATTACAAGTGCTTAGTGTGCGGTCGGCAGGAGAGACAAACTTCAAGTGTAAGATTTTTTAGCGTACCGAAAAATAGTGAAACGTAAGCAAAATTTCTAAAAATAACTAATTGTAATTGCAACAACTGTAATACTAAAAGTGAATTGTCCTTTTCCAATTTTCAGACGAGCAAAGTGGTTCAACTGTATTAAAAAACCACACTTATTAGGTAAGCAAATCTCGAAGGATTACAGAGTCTGCGAGATGCATTTCTCCACAAACATGTATTCCAAGTCGATGTTTCGTTTGAAATTTTCGGCTACGCCTAATTTGAACATTTCACAAAATGAAACCAGTATCACAGAAGGTGGAAACGAGGATAATAAATATCAGAATACCTCACAAGTTATACCACAAGAAGCAGCGAATTTTATATCTGTGCCTGTAAATGTGGATACACAAATGAAGGAGGGTTTCGACGCAGCGGTGAAAGAAGCGGGCAGAAGATCAACAGAACATCAATCGATGCAGACGTTCTTCAAGGAAACAGAACAGGTATGTATGTTATTGAAAAAGAAGGAAATTAAAAGTTAAAAAAAACCTTTGTTGCTAGGACTCTCTACCCTCCCCCACTAACCCAAATACAACAAACCTACACTCACCGCCTCAGAAATCATCATCATCATCATTATTTAAATAAGCGAAGGCAAAACAATTCAACCCCTTTTTAACTGCCTTAAACACAACATATCCCGTTGATTTCGGTTTTGTTGGAAAGGCTTCGAAGGTGGGCAGTGCAGTGTGTAATTTTTTTTTCCAATATGTCGTGCCTAAGCCAGTTAAAATAATAAATATTAATACGTGCGTTTCTCTCGCACAATTGGTCGAATTTCGACCACAGGCGATACCAGTGAAAATAAAACTCTCTTTAATTATATATTTTAACATTCTGAAAAAAATGATTTCTAATCCATTGCCTCCTTACCCTAGAACACACACTATTAATTAATTACAAAAAGCGTCTGACTGAGTGAATCTCATGAGAATCGAACAGAGGTGTGCTTTTTGATTCTCATGAAATCGTATCCCTCCCAGAACACGAGTCTTATTGTTCTTTGTTACAGAAGGGATGAAGCTTTCAGTACATTGTACTCTATTACTATTTAAAGTTATTGAGTGTAGCTTCTATTTCATCATTCGATTTCCTATCAGGCTGGTTTTGCCAGTAATTTTTTAATGCGTTAATCTAACAGATTTATTGATTCTCCCGAAAAAGTTCGCATTTCATTTATTATTTGTATTTTTTTTAGCCAATAACCTCCACAATGTTGGATATTTCCAAATGTAAGGCAGAGTCTGTCTACGAAGAATGGATCTTGCCAAACCAGCGAAGCAATATTCAAACAGAAGTATCGATCATCAAGCTGGAGGAGGAACCTATGATAGAAGTTTTCAAGTCGGAGCCCGCCGAACTTATCGACATTGTTAATAATAAGTGTAAAGATACAGAAGATCTTATGGATGTCAAGAAGGAGTGTGTGACTCCAGAAGATTTTGTGAGTGTCAGGAATGAACCTGAGAATAACTACATATTTCAAGATTACTTGCTCATGAAGAGCAACCAAGATGCATTGCAATACTTAAAACCACTCAGAGCATTTCTGTTGACACAGAAAAATTCCCATGCGTTAGAGTTGCTAACGCATATGGAACTTATTTTAGGACAAGAGAGCATGTCTCAAAGAGAACCAGAATCTGTTTCCGGAATGCAACTCACTGAAGGAGAAGAGATCTTGCCAAAGCAGTCCAGCAATAATCCAGAAAAATCAAAAGAAGAAGTATCGATCATCGAACTGAAGAAGGAACGGCTGGAGGAGCCTTTACTGGAAGTTTTTAAGACGGAGCCCTACGAACTTATCGAAATTGCTAATAGTGATTGTAGAGATTCAGGAAATTTTATGGATGTCCAGAACGAGTGTGTGACTCCAGAAGATTTTGTCAGTTTGAGGAATGAACGTGAGACGAACGGCATCATATTCCAAGATGACCCGCCCATAAGGAGCAACCAAGATGCATTGCAACAATTAAAACCGATCAGAACATTTCTGTTGTCACTGGGAAATTCTCGTGCGTTAGAGTTTCTTACGCAGATGGAACTCCTTTTAGTAAAGCCTGAAATAACCTGAATTTGATATAAGAAATATATTAGTACATAAAATAAAAATAATTAGTAAACTTTTTCTGATTTTATTTGTTAATGCCAAGTTTTGTGATAATAGTATTAGGTATTCAAATGTCTTTATGTCAATCTTTCAGTGTTTAACAGTCTTGTCAATCAGCCCCTCGAATAGGCTTCGCAAGTATGGACATCTTACTGTAACAATCACAATCACAATACCCTTACTAAAGCCGCACAGATTCATTCGTTCCGCATTAAAATAGCTTCTCTGGCACGACCTGTTTAAACTCGTTCCATATTTGCATCGGATAAAATCTTGCCTTAAGGATGGGTTAATAACGACTTTTTGTGAAACGAATTACCTGCGTAGATTAGAGTAAACCTCATGAGTAAACTCCAACGAAGTTAATAGGCTTTCATTTGAACAAAATTACAATAAAAAACACTATTCTACATTTGTACCTACTCTACTATATGTTATAAAAACGGAAAATATTTTGAACCATCTTACATCTAAACACCAATTTTATTCTCGTTGAAATAGCCAGTAATCATACTTTGTATTTTTGGCACAACTAAACACAAAATCCATCTTTTCCCCAAATGCAGAATATGAAATATAACCCAATACAAACACGTCTTCTACAGGCATGTCTTAGGCAAACAGGTAGGAGGTATACAATTTATATTTTGTATGTTTTCTAAAAAAAACAATGGCCTATAGCCCTCCGGGATAGTTCAGCTTTCTATTAGTTAAGGAATTTTGGAAATCGGTTCTGTAGTTCTAGAGATAACCCCTTACATAGAAACTTTTACTCTTTATAATAATAAAATAGTATAGAAAAAGTAAAGATAAGTATGCAATAAAAAGTTAATTTAAACCGTGAAAGAGAAAGAAAATACCTATGATCTTATTTATACCTTATAATGAGCCTTACACATCCATAAGTATGTAAGGCTTATTTAAGACTCGGAATAAGGTTTCTAGTTTTGCTTTTTCTCATTCTTCTATCGACCGTATTAATCTTGTACATTTTTTGGTGAGTACACACCCACACACATACAATTTGTTTCTTTCAAATTTCTAGCAAACCTGAAAACGAAATAAATCCGTCATATTCCTATCATAACAGTCAAATCCCGTATTTAATATTTTATCCAGGACAATCGAGTAACTGTACATTGTGGTTGTATACTGTATACATATAGCCATACAGGTGTGGTAGTGAATGAGGCGATCACGGGGCTGTATGCTTGGTTGTACAGATGAATTTATCATTTGTTTCGTTACTTGTCCTTTTTCTGTCTTCGCTCTTTTAACGATTGTATTTCTCTTAATATCTGTTTGTGTGTGCACTTTATTGCCACTGTAATAGGTTATTATATTTATATGGCAAATCCACATGTCTCAGCTAAGAGATGCGGTGTTTACCGCCGTGCTATTTTGTTTTGTTGTGTAAGCATATGATAGAGGAGTTATGTATGTATATGTAGTGTTTGAAACTCCTTCAAGAAAATTTTCACTGTACATATTACAACTCATTTAATTAAAGTCGTTTCTTTTGTTTTTGAAGTGATCATTCATTATGACAAGGCGAAAATCAGATATAGGGCGTTATTCAGCGGAGGTTAGGAGAATGAGATTACGTCGAAGAAAAAAAAAAGAGCTCAGGGAGGGCATTTTGCCATACATGTAAGTAACGTTAAAATAAGTCAGGTGTTTACATTTTAATTCATTATACATACATATGAATTTATACTTAATTTTACCATTTTTTTATTTATTCATAAATAGTGATGTACAAAAAAATAAATACAAAGATATTGTCAAGAACGAGCCTGTGTCTCCAGAACATTTTGTGAGTATCAGGAATGAATGTGAGCCTCACAGCATATTCCAAGATGACCGGCCTATAAAGAGCAACCAAGGTGCATTGCAACACTTGGAACTGCTCAGAACCTTTCTACTGTCACAGGAAAATTTCCGAGCTTTAGAGTTGATAACGCAGATAGAATTCATTTTAGTCCAGTCTGAAGAAAACTGAATTTGATATAAGAAATATATTAATACATAAAATAAAAATAATTTGTTAAATTTATCTGATTTTACTTGCAATCATTTTGAAAAGACTTGCTGCCCGGTATAGGTACAAGTACAATGTTTCATTTAAGTGGTGATTGTCTGTCATTCGTTCTAAGTTGAATCTGGGTTTCTATTTAGTCTTAGCGAATCCACAGCTGACTTTACGAAAAGTGTGAAAAGAAGGTAATAAAACAAAATCTCCTCGAACACAGACTGCGGAAATTTTTCCTCCTCCTTATTGTTTTCCCATTTCGAATTCTTTTTGGTAGAAACCAATTATATAATTTTCTCGCGGCGATTATATTTTATAGTGTAGACGGCAAACCGAACTGCCGGGAAAGGGCAAGCATAAAACCTGCTGCTCTACTCCGCTCACGTTTTACTACGTTACTCCAGGTGTCACGCTATGAGTCCGATTTTTCGCACCACATTCGCGTTTACCTGTTTCAAAATATGTACATCGTTGGAATAATTATGCTTACCTGGAACATTTTTTCAATCACTGCTGTAATACAATACTGTACCAGATACCCATACCACCGTGCAATTCGGTGCAGATGGTCTCTTCATGCTCTCCCCTCTCTTCATAATTTAGCTCTGCATTCATTTAGCTCACGAAATAAAAATACCCTATAGATTACAAGTAATGTATCTGAATGAATTTTAGAACTAAATATAGTCACCGTGGACTTCATATTTTAAACTACACAAATGAACGAACTAGTTCACAAGAGAGGCGTGAACTTAAAAGAGCGCTCTAAAATGAACTAGAATGCCCAACAGTAAAAACTTTTGTGGATTAAAATATTAGAACAACAAAATTAATATGCCGCATCCGCATCCAAAATAGTAATGAATTTCACAGATATAATTGTAAGAAAAATATAGGTATATTGTTGAAGTCTTTACATACCTAGTACCTTATAGGTACATATATATATTATTTTTTCAAATATCCTGGTGCCCCCAGGGGTCAGTTTAGTCTCCGACTTTCTTTCTTATTTTTAAAATTGATCTCTTGTCTACCACATCTAGTCCGATATATGCCTTCGCTGACGACAGCACCTAGCTTCACATGTTCGTTTCCAGATTCACAGCCCTTTTCTGCGAACTGAGTGCATTTTAATTCTTTAAAAATCCAATGCTATCTTCAAAGCGTAATCCTACCCATCAGCCATTAACCATAACTGGCCGAATACAATGGTGAAGCTGCATTTGAGGTATACAGCGCAGTCAAAGTTAAAATACACGTAAACCCTATAGCGCGAACACAATGCGAAGCTGCTGCTATAGTATGAATATATATGCTGAAGCGCAAAGTTGAGCCAACTTCAACTTTCGAACGTGCTGCGCTACTCTCCATTGTGTTCGGGCAGTTAAACTGAAAAGCTTTGCATTCTCAGTATGTGTATTAATGTCAACCTACGTTGGAAAGACCACATTCATATGTATGCATTCGAAGTCGCCAAAAACGCCGCAAAATGCCTAGACTTCCTTAAACGATAGAAACCCCTCTGATCGACATACCTACCGTTTATAAGGCGTATAATCGCTAATTAAGAAAAGATTAATTGGCCGAAAACAATGGTGAAGCTGCAGTTGAAGTAGGGAGCGCTGTCAAAGTTAAAATTTACGTAAGTCCTGTAGCGCGAACACAATGCGAAGTTACAGCTGTATATTGAATTTATATGCTGAAGCGCAAAGTTCAACTTCAACTTTCGGACGTGCTGCTGCTACTTCAATTGTGTGCGAGCAGTAAGAGTTTGAGTGAATGTATGCGTCTACTTAAAAAAGTAGGTACAAAAAAGCATATCCTAAGTAGGTAAGTGGATTTTGTGAGAATATAAATTATTATAAAACTTATTTCACGTTAATCGGTTCAGTATTTGCAGAGATTAACGCGAACAAAGATTTTTAACGTTTCGTATTGAGAAACGTATCGACCGGCATTATGTACATATGTTCCGAAAGTTACCGAGGTGGTCACAATAACTACATTATGTATCTTACATTGCTACTCTCGAACTTTTGTGCTATTTCTTGTTGGTTTCTTGAGCTATTTCCTCCCACGACTTTTGCTTCTTTATCTCACTGAAACATGAATGTCGTAGACTCCTATTTTCCCGCGTACATTCAATTAATTACAAACAAACTCGAAAGCATGTGAATTTGCCATCATTGCATCTTATTTTATTTAATATTTTTTAAGTTGAAAACAACTGTCACAATTGCATACTATGCGTTGAACGAATGAAATAGCTTTCTCTCTCTTATATTTATGTTTGCAAAAGTGAACGAAGAGTTGGCGAAATTGAGTTCAATGTGATGTCATGTGGAATGTGGTTCTCAGTCTCACTCGCTTAAGCGTGATGAGTGAAAACTAAACGAACACGGAGTTACGGAGAGAACAAATGTGGCTGTGTATATGCAAGTGTGATGTGTGAACCTACCCTACACTCACTCGATGCGACTAGACTTTATTCTTTATACCTCGAAAACCAGTATTCGCCGGTTAGTCTACATAGCGACCACGTTGCATGCAGTGATACGTTTGCCCGGCAAATAATTTGATATTCTGCTATCTTTGTCTACATTTTACATTTTATCTGTGTAACTTGCACTCCTGAGTGGTGACTAAAAGACGTCATAGATACATTATAGTATACATATATGTACATATCTACATAGTATAGCACAAAACGTGTACTCTTAAACTTGTGTTTCGTTTATACATAAGTATATGCGGTGGCTCGTGACATTATATTTGTGTGCCATAGATACATGTGGTTTTCCCATTATGCTTATCTAGAGGCGGGTTGGCTTCATTGTACGTGTCGTAGCAGCGCCCGCTCTAGCGGTTAAGTCGCCCCAGACATAAAAAAAATTGGGGTCCCTTACGCATATTTTTTTTTAAAATAAAGTTAGTAGGTATGTACATATTTTTTATTTTCAATAAATAACATAAATATATATAAATGAAAACCAAGCCAGTTAATTTAAATTTCTATTGAGGGATATTAGAACGGAACCTCATAACATAATATTGACAATCAAGTAGTACAAAGCAGTAGAAATTAATTAACAAATATCTGTACCTAGCCAAAATTTGTTAGCCGTATAATTTCTACGTTTGCAAATCCTATTAAAAATGTGCATTAGTGCACAGTCAATCAAAATATGTACCATTATTTTGAAAACAAAACAATGTTACATTATTCTGATTAGAGAAGTAAAGGGTTTTTCAATAAGGACATAACAATTTTGTATTTAATTAAAACAGAATAATTAAGATATCAGACTGAAATTTATTTCAGGTGTAGTAGGTATACACACATTAAATTTAAGTATGGAATTCGATCTCGTTCATATGACCACCGCTATCACGTTTCCAGCGATCCATTCTTTGGAGCCATTTTTCCACACATATCGGCCGGAACTAGGTTGCAATGAGCAACTTTTGCAAATTACTAAAAAATACTACTAAAATTTTGAGTCGGTGGTCGCAGCTTTATGAGCGCTTATTACAATTTTCGGTCGTAATAATTGTCCCACCAGACAGGCTGTGCGTACTATAGTGGATAAATCCGACTCAACATATTCACTATTGAATGTTCCTGTACCAGTGAGACAACGCACAGTTCGAAGTACCGAAAATATCGCAGCTGTAAGTTCAAAAGGAGCTAAATTAGTCGATTCCACGCCGTTAACAAACATATGTGCCTCAAGAGAATTGGATGGACCTGATATCAGTGATATACATATGGTTCTAACAAGATGGTGCCACATGTCACACAGGAGAAGTTCGTGTAATCTCGAGAATCCGGTCGAATGGCCAGCTCGCTCATGCGATTTAGCGCCGTAGAATTTCATTTGACGGAGTTATGTTAAGTCGTTGGCTTATACCAGAAAGCCAGCAGAAGGAGCTCAGGATCGAACGCGAAATTGTCAATTGCATAGTGAATTTGAATTTATTTGATTTAAAGCTTTCTGTGTTTGTATTTGAAAGTTTTAAAAGCCTACTATTTCCAGAAATATTTTGGTTTTGTTCTACTTTACAAATTTATTCCAAACCGAAAATTTAAAAACGCATCCATTCCAAACGTGTAACTTTCAAGGCCTTCTTTATATTTATTTAATCTTTTATGATTGTTTTCTTGAAAATCTAGAATTGTAAATATTTGTAGCTCTTAGACTAAACAGCATAAATACACTATGCACTGTAAATTTTTGGCAAACGGAAAAATCGATATGTGAAATTATCTATCAATATTTCTCTCACTTACAGCCAAAATGCCGCCCCTAAATTAAATGCTTAATTGACTTCATTCAACAATTTTTTTTATTTGCCATTTGTTTTTTTTTTGATTTAATTTTAGGACTGAATGTATGGGTCAACCTCAATAAAATAGGTACACACAGTATTTTTTTATGTTTTCTAAACCAGCCTATAGCACTTCGGGATAGTTCATGTTTCTATAAGTTAAAGAATTTTTGCAATCGGTTCAATAGTTCCAGAGATTACCCCTTACATGCAAACTTTTCCTCTTAATAGTAATATATAAAATATAAATATATAAATAAATAAATAGATAGTACCTATAAAAGAAGTATAGATAAATATGTAATAAGAAGTTTATGTAAACGCTGAAAGATAAAGAAAATACCTTTGATCTTATGTCTGCCGTATAATAAAATAAGCCTTAAACATACACTGAGTCCAAAAAGTTTCCGTACAACGACACATGACCGCAATAAATGCTTCAATGAAATCTAAAAACAACAACAAACCCCGTTCTGCATTTCGAGTGAAAGTGGATTGAAACCGAAATTGAAATTTACTCGGAATGGAATTCAGTGTTCTGCATTCCGAGTGATTTCGAATTTTTGGAATCCACTTCGAATTCATTTGTTTGAAATGTCAAACACAGCTGTCAAATCATTTCAAAATCATTGGAGATTTTCAGTTCTTGGTTTTTGTTTTGTACAAGTGAATTAAACATTTAAAAAAATATATTTTATTAAAAAAATGGAAAAAATGGAAAACAACATTTTTAAATGATTGGTGAAAACCGTGAAGAAAACCGAATGGAGAGAGTTCGCAGGAAGATTTTGCGAGATAAATCTAACGTTCTGGATCTTCCCGAAGCATTGTTAGCAGAAGTTAGACAACTGAAGAAAATAATTTATTTAATGATTTTTGCATTTTTAAAAACAGTTTTAGAGTGAGTAAGAAAATATTTGTTGATATCCTGCGAGAAGTGGAGTCAGTGAAATCTTGATCTTGGAAAATCTTGATTTTCTTTCATGTAATTCAAGAGAATACTCTCTTGCCTCTAATTTTTGTGTTGTACTATAATATAGTATAATATTATTAAACAAAGGAATTATTTTAATACACTAATGGAAGTCTTATTATTTTACTCATATTTTTCAAAATGATTCTGATCAACAAATTAATTAATTAATTCAATTTACAACGGCATGTGAATTCAATTTACGTCAAGAATCTCAAGTGAATTCAATTCACTAAAATCACATGATATTCGGAATGCAGAACACAAATTTACAGCTATCATCTTGAGTGGAATGCAGAACACCAAAATATTCACTTTGAACATACAATCCACAATTTATAGTTTCGTTCGGAATGCAGAACACCCAATTCCGCTCTTGGTGGTTGAATTCACTAAAAGTGGAATGCAGAACAGGGGGGTAAATTAAAAAATAAATATTTCTATGAAAGAATCTTTTCTTCTTTATTTCTATGTACCAAATTGCCATATTTTGAACCGAATAACCGGGACATGCAACAAAAAAAGGTTTTTAAAGTTTTTAATCAGCAGTATAGAGAAAAACAACGTAAGCGTGAGCGAGTGCCGAGAAAGTACTACGAAAGCCGAGAAATGCCTATAGAGTTCAAAACAATTCGGAAATGAAAAAAAAAAAAAAATTATAAGTAATAACATGTTTATTTTTAGTTCACGAAAAGGAAAACATAATTATTATTAATCTATGTAGAGCTAGACGCACGGTCAAGTTCCAGACAGACGGTTTGGCATTTTTTTACCGTCAAAATACATTTTGATGAAAAAATTAAAAACCGGGACCAAATGCCAAAACGGCCGGGACAGCAGCCCCAATCCGGGACTGTCCCGGTCAAACCGGGACGTATGGCAAGTCTTAAAATAAGTCATGCTGAAAGTTGAGTTAAATTGATTTCGGAAAGGCGCTGCGAAATTACGCCCCAGGAAATAAGGCCACAAAGATCAAAATAAAAAAAAGGCCTAAAAAATGAGAACATATTTCATAATGAATACAGCCTCATTCCATCCGTGGAAATAAAGCCCAACAAAATGAAAATAAGCACAAAAATATAAATGAAATAGTATGAAATAGCCCCAAAGTATTTTTGTATTTTTTTTTTACATTTGCCACAAATGAAAATACACCCCAAAAACTTAAAAGAACACTTTCAAATCAATATGCATACAAATCGCAAACCTATAAAATTTAAGTTTATGAGAATTTGAGAAAATAAAACTAACAAAATCGCGCGACTTTTTTAGTTTTATTTTCTCAAATTCTCAAAACCTAAAATTTTATGTTTCTTTTCTCAAATTTGTATTTTTTATAATGAACACAATGTAGCTAATAAAATAAACAAAAAATTCTAGTATTTGAGAATTTGAGAAAAGAAACTTCTAAAAGTTTAGTTTTTGAGAACTTAAGAAAATAAAATTTTGTTAGTTTTATTTTCTCAAATTCTCAAAAACTTGAATTTTATAATTTTCTTTCTCAAATTTTTATTTTTTATAATGAACATATTATGTAACTAATAATAAAAGAAACAAAAAGTTCTAGCATTTGAGAATTTTTATTTTTTATAATGTGCATAGCTAATAATAAAAGAAACATAAGAAAATATAGTATTTGAGAATTTAAGAAAAGAAACTTATAAAAGTAAAAATTGAGAAAAGAGACTAATGCAATCTTAGTTTCTGAGAATAAGACTAAAAAAAATAGAACTTTTATATTTCTTATAAGCTATAAATTATAGGACTTAAAAACGAAAATAAGGCCACATGCGTCTTATTTCGTAGGGCGCTATTTCACATTACCAGGTAGCTGTTGTGTTCGTATTTTTTAGAAAAATAACAATAATGAAATAAGGCCCAAAAAACATTTCTTGGGTCTAATTTCATTCTCAGAAATTGGGGCCTAGCTCATAATGAAATATCACCCCAATTCTAAAAGTGAAACAATGCCCCGAAAAATGAAATAACACCCAAAATATGTCATATTTTTGTTGTTATTGCACTGCGAGTATAATTTTGGGGCTTAATTTAATTTTTTTTTTGAGGGTTTATTTCCTGGGGCGTAATTTCGGAAACGATCAATTGTGTTTTTTCTCATTTTTGGTTAAAAAGTGAGTTTGTTTCAAATATAGAGGAACAAATTAACCAAGTTCCTTCGCAACTAAGAAAATATTGTTTATTTAAAGTACAGCCCAGCCATACAGGTGTGGTGATGAATGAATCGATCACGTGGTTGTACAGATGAATTTATCTTTATTTCGTTACTTGTCCTTTTTCTGTCTTCGCTCTTTTAACGATTCTATTTCTCTTAATCCCGGTTTGTGTGTGCACTTTATTGCCACTGGTTTATTGTATTCATATGGCTAATCCATATGCCTGAGCTAAGAGATGCGGTGTTTACCGCCAGTCTTGCGCATTGTGCTATTTTCTTTTGTTGTGTAAGCATATGATATTTTTATATGTAGTGTTTGAAACTCCTTCAAGAAAATTTGTATACCATTTCAACTAATGAACGTTGTTTCTTTTGTCTTTGAAGTGATTATCCACTATGCCGGCGAGACGAAAATCAGATTTATCGACTGTTTCATGGAAAGCTAAGAGAATGCGATTACGTCGAAAAAAGAAAAAAGAGCTCAGGGAGGGCATTTTGCCATACATGTAAGTAACGTTAAAATAAGTCAGGTGTTTACATTTTAATTCATTATACATATGAATTTATACTTAATTTTACCATTTTTTTATTTATTCATAAATAGTGATGTACAAAAAAATAAATACAAAGATGTTGTCAAGAACGAGCCTGTGTCTCCAGAACATTTTGTGAGTATCAGGAATGAATGTGAGCCTCACAGCATATTCCAAGATGACCGGCCTATAAAGAGCAACCAAGGTGCATTGCAACACTTGGAACTGCTCAGAACCTTTCTACTGTCACAGGAAAATTTCCGAGCTTTAGAGTTGATAACGCAGATAGAATTCATTTTAGTCCAGTCTGAAGAAAACTGAATTTGATATAAGAAATATATTAATACATAAAATAAAAATAATTTGTTAAATTTATCTGATTTTACTTGCAATCATTTTGAAAAGAGTTGCTGCCCGGTATAGGTACAAGTACAATGTTTCATTTAAGTGGTGATTGTCTGTCATTCGTTCTAAGTTGAATCTGGGTTTCTATTTAGTCTTAGCGAATCCACAGCTGACTTTACGAAAAGTGTGAAAAGAAGGTAATAAAACAAAATCTCCTCGAACACAGGCTGCGGAAATTTTTCCTCCTCCTTATTCTTTTCCCATTTCGAATTCTTCTTGGTAGAAACCAATTAAATATAAATTTCTCGCGGCGATTATATTTCATAGTGTAGACGGCAATCCGAACTGCCGGGAAAGGGCAAGCATAAAACCTGCTGCTCTACTCCGCTCACGTTTTACTACGTTACTCCAGGTGTCACGTTATGAGTCCGATTTTTCGCACCACATTCGCGTTACCCTGTTTCAAAATATGTACATCGTTGGAATAATTATGCTTACCTGTGTAGTAGTTCTGAAATTTCTTCTCAAAAAGATAATTAAAACACAAATTCGTTTCCTTTTTCACATTTATTTTTCGGACGAACCGATCCGTTCAAGGGTTAATATTTAACTGCCTGCTGACTACTCCTGATCGTTTTTGTTTTACATTTTTGTTCTTTCTCTTTCTCTCTTCTCTTTTCTAGTGTTGCCACACCTGGAACATTTTTTCAATCACTGCTGTAAAACAATACTGTACCAGATACCCATACCACCATGCAATTCGGTGCAGATGGTCTCTTCATGCTCTCCCCTCTCTTCATAATTTAGCTCTGCATTCATTTAGCTCACGAAATAAAAATACCCTATAGATTACAAGTAATGTATCTGAATGAATTATAGAACTAAATATAGTCACCGTGGACTTAATATTTTAAACTACACAAATGAACGAACTAGTTCACAAGAGAGGCGTGAACAAAAGAGCGCTCTAAAATGAACTGGAATGCCCAACAGTGAAAACTTTTGTGGATTAAAATTTTAGAACAACAAAATTAATATGCCGCATCCGCATCCAAAATAGTAATGAATTTCACAGATATAATTGTAAGAAAAATATAGGTATATTGTTGAAGTCTTTACATACCTAGTACATTATAGGTACATATATATATTATTTTTTCAAATATCCTGGTGCCCCCAGGGGTCAGTTTAGTCTCCGACTTTCTTTCTTATTTTTAAAATTGATCTCTTGTCTACCACATCTAGTCCGATATATGCCTTCGCTGACGACAGCACCTAGCTTCACATGTTCGTTTCCAGATTCACAGCCCTTTTCTGCGAACTGAGTGCATTTTAATTCTTTAAAAATCCAATGCTATCTTCAAAGCGTAATCCTACCCATCAGCCATTAACCATAACTGGCCGAATACAATGGTGAAGCTGCATTTGAGGTATACAGCGCAGTCAAAGTTAAAATACACGTAAACCCTATAGCGCGAACACAATGCGAAGCTGCTGCTATAGTATGAATATATATGCTGAAGCGCAAAGTTGAGCCAACTTCAACTTTCGAACGTGCTGCGCTACTCTCCATTGTGTTCGGGCAGTTAAACTGAAAAGCTTTGCATTCTCAGTATGTGTATTAATGTCAACCTACGTTGGAAAGACCACATTCATATGTATGCATTCGAAGTCGCCAAAAACGCCGCAAAATGCCTAGACTTCCTTAAACGATAGAAACCCCTCTGATCGACATACCTACCGTTTATAAGGCGTATAATCGCTAATTAAGAAAAGATTAATTGGCCGAAAACAATGGTGAAGCTGCAGTTGAAGTAGGGAGCGCTGTCAAAGTTAAAATTTACGTAAGTCCTGTAGCGCGAACACAATGCGAAGTTACAGCTGTATATTGAATTTATATGCTGAAGCGCAAAGTTCAACTTCAACTTTCGGACGTGCTGCTGCTACTTCAATTGTGTGCGAGCAGTAAGAGTTTGAGTGAATGTATGCGTCTACTTAAAAAAGTAGGTACAAAAAAGCATATCCTAAGTAGGTAAGTGGATTTTGTGAGAATATAAATTATTATAAAACTTATTTCACGTTAATCGGTTCAGTATTTGCAGAGATTAACGCGAACAAAGATTTTTAACGTTTCGTATTGAGAAACGTATCGACCGACATTATGTACATATGTTCCGAAAGTTACCGAGGTGGTCACAATAACTACATTATGTATCTTACATTGCTACTCTCGAACTTTTGTGCTATTTCTTGTTGGTTTCTTGAGCTATTTCCTCCCACGACTTTTGCTTCTTTATCTCACTGAAACATGAATGTCGTAGACTCCTATTTTCCCGCGTACATTCAATTAATTACAAACAAACTCGAAAGCATGTGAATTTGCCATCATTGCATCTTATTTTATTTAATATTTTTTAAGTTGAAAACAACTGTCACAATTGCATACTATGCGTTGAACGAATGAAATAGCTTTCTCTCTCTTATATTTATGTTTGCAAAAGTGAACGAAGAGTTGGCGAAATTGAGTTCAATGTGATGTCATGTGGAATGTGGTTCTCAGTCTCACTCGCTTAAGCGTGATGAGTGAAAACTAAACGAACACGGAGTTACGGAGAGAACAAATGTGGCTGTGTATATGCAAGTGTGATGTGTGAACCTACCCTACACTCACTCGATGCGACTAGACTTTATTCTTTATACCTCGAAAACCAGTATTCGCCGGTTAGTCTACATAGCGACCACGTTGCATGCAGTGATACGTTTGCCCGGCAAATAATTTGATATTCTGCTATCTTTGTCTACATTTTACATTTTATCTGTGTAACTTGCACTCCTGAGTGGTGACTAAAAGACGTCATAGATACATTATAGTATACAAATTAAATTATGCTACGTTAAATTGTTATAAAAAAAACAACTTTATTTCACTGAATCCAACTTAAGACTAAATTACACAAAATATTCTAACTATAACTTAACCTACGCTTATGGTATTGCATCAGCCAGGTTGACGACCGCCAGGTGCAGTATTGCATTTCGTTGCCCTGGTTGGAGCCAGACGCTGAATCGGCAAAACGGATGCTCGTGTCGAAATGTTATATTATGTGCCGTTAACTCCTCCCTTCTAAGAATGATGCGTCCTCGCGTCTTTTACATGAATGGAATATTGTAAATGCTGGGATACCTTTGTGCGGGTGCTGGGTGAATGACCTCGGATTGTGTCGTCATTGCAATTATAGGTGGTGCTGTTATTGTCTTGACGGAACTTCTTCTGGCAGTGTACCCAATTGCTGTTATGGCTAGAACTAGTACTGCGAATGTTCCATATGTTATCATCTGGTGCATCTTCTTTTCAGTTTGAAGTTTTTCGAGGTGTTTAGTGTTTCTTGTATGTAGCTCTTTCATAAGTTCCAAGGAAAGAATTTCTTCGACTGCCGAATTTTCGTATGTTGGGTGTAACATTGGTGGCAGGACTTGCAATCTCACGATCTGCTCGGAGAATTATCGTTGATTATTTATCACGATGCTTTCATTGGTAAATTTGATGACAAATGTTCCTTTTAATGACTGGGTTCTGTTGCGAATTTCTATAGTTCCATTAAACTGGTTGAGCACGATGATTCCTGATGCTATCTCTTCAACCTGAGGGATGTGTTGGCTATTTGTGGCGTTGCACGATGCATTCTTATTTTCTAACAAATTGACGATACAATTATCTTTACTTATATCTATTACCTTTAAGCGTTTACATAGAGACAATTCATCGATTAGCTTACAGCTATCTTTAAGTCCAAACAATGATTTATTTTTTCTTAAAATATTTTTGAATTCTAATTTGTGGATAATCCCATTATTCTTCTTTATTGGTACTAATAATAGTTTTTCGTATAATTCCTTTTTCGTTTTTGGAATATCGATTATGTAAATTAAACTTTTTGAATTAGAAGCAATTTTTATTTCTGCAAATTTAAGTGCTTGTTCTATATTTGAATACGGGATTACATCTTTTTCTAAAGTATCTATAACTAAATCTAGTTCGTTCTTAGCAAGAATATTTGAATTAACAATATTGGCTTTAGCTAGTTCAATAGCATATATAATATTACTTAGTTCTTCTTTAATTAATTTCAGTTTATATAAAAGAGTTACATTGATTTCATATTGGATTATACCATCCTTTTTAATTGTATTAAGTATTTCATTAGTTACATTTGTAAGTGCATTAATTCTTTCTTCGTACTGTTTATTTATAATGATTTGACTGTTGCCATTATCGATTACATTATTGATTTTATTTTGAACTAATTCAAAGTCATCATGGTCGGGATTTCCGGCTATCCACTTCCATGCTGACCCAATGAAATTTAGAGATCTTTTCTCTCTGTTTACCTTTAAATTTTGAATGTATTTCATTACTTGTTGAATTTCGAACTGTAGGAGCGGGAAGAAGGGATTGGTTCGGGGAACTCGGGTCTGTATGATGGGAAGAATTTCTGCAATGAATTTCTCGTACGGTGCTATTTCGATGACATGCATGAGTTTTAAAGAGCCTTCCATGATTTTTGCCATTCCATTATGTAAGACGATCATCGGGGAGTTGGTATAGTCAAGAACATTTACATCTCCTTGACTAGTTCCAAGCAAGAATCTGTTGGGTTAAAAATGAATGATTTAATTCCGAATGTTTGCTTTGTGTACGATTTTGCCTGACTCTGTTACTACGGTAGTAAATTTGTTTTCCTTAACTATCTCTTTTTTATACCTGGCTGATAGTTTGGAACCTAATCTTTTGTTAACTTTAACATAGATTATATCTCCTGGAGAATATCTATTGACAGAAGGTCTATTTTTGTTGTGGTATGCCAAATCGGCTTCTTGTTTCGATTTCAATTTTTTTGTGTTGTCCAAACGTGCGTTTTCGATTTGTGTAGGATCTGTACCTATATTTCTTCCAAAGAATATGTCAACGGGTTTTTTGTTGGTGACTGAATGTACTGAGAAATTATAAGCATGAACAGCTGCTTCTAAAAGTTCTGCAAAGGACGGGTACAATTTTTCTCGTTTCAAACATCTCATGATTTCGGCAAGGGTCGAGTGGAAACGTTCTACTTGTCCGTTTGAGGTACTTGTGTAAGGAGGTGTTGTGAATACTTGAATTCCAAGTTCATTTTCAACCATGAAGGTGATACGGGATGAATTAAAGGATTTTTCGTTGTCGAAAACTAAAGTTACTGGGACTCCGTAGGCGAAGATGATATCCCTTAATGGTTGCCTTATGTCTTCGACAGCTTTTGATTTTACTATTTTGGTGATGGCGTATTTAGAAAATTTATCAATGGCGGTGAGGACTAGTTTTCCCTCTGTGGAGAAAATATCAATGTGAACAATCTGACCTGGATAATTAGGAATGGGTGTAGCTTGAATTTCGACTTTGTTGGGATGACGGTCATACTTGTTTTCTTTACATATTAAACAAAGTTTAACTATTCGCTTAATTTTTCTTGACATTCCAGGGAAGTAATACTTTTCTAAGATCTGAATTTTATTTTCTCTGTCGTTTCTATGGGCACGGTTATGGGTCTGAATTATTAAGTTTTCCTGATCTTGCTCGTTCTTTACATCGTCAACCATTGCTTGTGTAAAACGTACGCGGTATGTACTGAAGTTTGTCCTGTAAATGTTTTGGATCATTCCCATTATAGGTTCAGCTGTTTTGATACAATTTGTAACTGTTGGATTAAGACGTTTTTTCAGAATTTCGACTAGTTTTTGTTCATTATAAAAGGGTTCCGTGATAGTATGTCTGTGGATAGTTGGGAATACGATTTCGAATTTTTCAGAGGATGATGTACCTACCAGAAGGAGAATTTGATTTTTAAATACGTTGATAGGACATTCAACGCTGCATATCAGACCGTGAGCTGAGCTCTCATCGCTATGAGTAGTGGGGGTCATTGAATTGATTTGGCTGTACTGTGGTGGTCTAGAAAGCGCGTCGGCTACTACGTTGCTTCTGCCAGGTTTGTACTTGAGCTCATAGTTGTAATCTTCTAGCATAGCTTTCCATCTCTTCAGTTTGGGGTTATTGTTTTTGCTACTAAGGGCGTAAGTGAGGGGTTGATGGTCAGTGTAAATGAGAACTTTCGTCGAACCGTATAGGTAATTCCTGAGGGAGTTCAAAGCCCATATGATGGCTAGCATCTCCTTCTCATTAGCGGCGTAGTTCTCCTCGGTTTTACTTAATGTTCGCGAGATGAAGGTTATGGGTTTGGTTTCTTGCGACAAAACTGCACCTAGTGCATAATTTGAGGCGTCTGTGGTCAGTTCAAAGGGTTTAAAATCGATTGAACGATGCTCCTTCCCTCAGTTTGTAGGGCATGGCTTACGATTGAGGAGATTAAAGCTTGCAATGCAGGATGAGATATCGGGGCGGCGTTTGGGTTTTGTTGCTCTTGGGGACCTTGAGGGTTTAGGACTGGAAGTCGGATATTAGGGTTAGCCATTATTACCAGAAACTTGGAAATGTGAAAATTCAATTAAGTAATGCGGAAACAACGAAGGAATGTTTGTCGCGGCAATTACAGCGGTTACAGACGAGAATTGATTTTGAGTAAAAAGAAATTAACGTTCTACGTAATGGTGAAAATTAAAAGGAATGAAAATCACGATAATTAGCGGTGGCAAAAGTCAACTAACTAACATGATATGGTCACATACGATTTATGAGAAAAATTTAAAATGATTTTTTAGTGATTTCTTTTTTTAATTCACAATTTTAGCTCTTAAATTTCTAATATTCTATTCAAACAAAAAATATCTTATTTGCACTTTCTTTCTATATATTCGTAACACTAGATCTTTTGGCACTTTTTATTTAAATTTTTAATTTCTATTTCTTTAATTAATAAAATTTATTTCTTTAATTCTTAAAGGTAATTCTTTTATTGGATTGAAATTTGAGGTTTTAATTTTTCTCTTATACTAACTTACATTACAATAAGTATCAGCATTCCTGCGGCACTCCTTTTGAGGACTCTTGATACTTGATGGTGTGGGCAGCGGCTAGTACTACGTACTTCCTGTTCCTCCCTTTATTTGAAAGGGTTACTTAGGGGCCTCGTTTCTGCACAACCGGGTTCGTGGGACCGAGAGGTTAAGACGGCACTGTTAGCACTATGTTGTTCTGTTTTTACGCGGGCACTACTTTAGGGCACTGGTAAATGTTACTCGGGCACTACTTCAGGACGCTGGTAACGGGCACTTAATTTAAGGGCACTAATCGACAACAATTAAAACACTCCCGGTCCCTGCTCGGGCGCCAATTAAATTATGCTACGTTAAATTGTTATAAAAAAAACAACTTTATTTCACTGAATCCAACTTAAGACTAAATTACACAAAATATTCTAACTATAACTTAACCTACGCTTATCGTATTGCATCAGCCAGGTTGACGACCGCCAGGTGCAGTATTGCATTTCGTTGCCCTGGTTGGAGCCAGACGCTGAATCGGCAAAACGGATGCTCGTGTCGAAATGTTATATTATGTGCCGTTAACATGTTATATTATGTGCCGTTAACTTACATATATGTACATATCTACATAGTATAGCACAAAACGTGTACTCTTAAACTTGTGTTTCGTTTATACATAAGTATATGCGGTGGCTCGTGACATTATATTTGTGTGCCATAGATACATGTGGTTTTCCCATTATGCTTATCTAGAGGCGGGTTGGCTTCATTGTACGTGTCGTAGCAGCGCCCGCTCTAGCGGTTAAGTCGCCCCAGACATAAAAAAAATTGGGGTCCCTTACGCATATTTTTTTTTAAAATAAAGTTAGTAGGTATGTACATATTTTTTATTTTCAATAAATAACATAAATATATATAAATGAAAACCAAGCCAGTTAATTTAAATTTCTATTGAGGGATATTAGAACGGAACCTCATAACATAATATTGACAATCAAGTAGTACAAAGCAGTAGAAATTAATTAACAAATATCTGTACCTAGCCAAAATTTGTTAGCCGTATAATTTCTACGTTTGCAAATCCTATTAAAAATGTGCATTAGTGCACAGTCAATCAAAATATGTACCATTATTTTGAAAACAAAACAATGTTACATTATTCTGATTAGAGAAGTAAAGGGTTTTTCAATAAGGACATAACAATTTTGTATTTAATTAAAACAGAATAATTAAGATATCAGACTGAAATTTATTTCAGGTGTAGTAGGTATACACACATTAAATTTAAGTATGGAATTCGATCTCGTTCATATGACCACCGCTATCACGTTTCCAGCGATCCATTCTTTGGAGCCATTTTTCCACACATATCGGCCGGAACTAGGTTGCAATGAGCAACTTTTGCAAATTACTAAAAAATACTACTAAAATTTTGAGTCGGTGGTCGCAGCTTTATGAGCGCTTATTACAATTTTCGGTCGTAATAATTGTCCTACCAGACAGGCTGTGCGTACTATAGTGGATAAATCCGACTCAACATATTCACTATTGAATGTTCCTGTACCAGTGAGACAACGCACAGTTCGAAGTACCGAAAATATCGCAGCTGTAAGTTCAAAAGGAGCTAAATTAGTCGATTCCACGCCGTTAACAAACATATGTGCCTCAAGAGAATTGGATGGACCTGATATCAGTGATATACATATGGTTCTAACAAGATGGTGCCACATGTCACACAGGAGAAGTTCGTGTAATCTCGAGAATCCGGTCGAATGGCCAGCTCGCTCATGCGATTTAGCGCCGTAGAATTTCATTTGACGGAGTTATGTTAAGTCGTTGGCTTATGCCAGAAAGCCAGCAGAAGGAGCTCAGGATCGAACGCGAAATTGTCAATTGCATAGTGAATTGGAATTTATTTGATTTAAAGCTTTCTGTGTTTGTATTTGAAAGTTTTAAAAGCCTACTATTTCCAGAAATATTTTGGTTTTGTTCTACTTTACAAATTTATTCCAAACCGAAAATTTAAAAACGCATCCATTCCAAACGTGTAACTTTCAAGGCCTTCTTTATATTTATTTAATCTTTTATGATTGTTTTCTTGAAAATCTAGAATTGTAAATATTTGTAGCTCTTAGACTAAACAGCATAAATATACTATGCACTGTAAATTTTTGGCAAACGGAAAAATCGATATGTGAAATTATCTATCAATATTTCTCTCACTTACAGCCAAAATGCCGCCCCTAAATTAAGGGCTTAACATTTGTGTAATTGTGTGTATTGACTTCATGCAACACTTTTTTTAGTTTCAATTCGTATATAACTGCTTTAATATTAGGACTGAATGTATGGGTCAACCTCAATAAAATAGGTGTAAAAAATATTTTTTTATTATTTTTAAAAAAAACAAAACAGCCTATAGCCCTTCGGGATAGTTCAGCTTTCTATTAGTTAAAGAATTTTTAAAATCGGTTCAATATTTCCAGAGATCACCCCTTACAATAACATACAAACTATAAGATAATAATATAATAATAAATAAATAAATAAATGGTATAGAAGAAGTATAGATACGTATGTACTAATAGGTTTATTTAAACCCTGAAAGAAAATACCTATGATCTTATTTTTGCCTTAGAATGAGCCTTGCACATACACCGAGTCCAAAAAGTCTCCTCACAACGATACATGCCCGCCATAAATGCTTCAATGAAATCCAAAAACAAGGATTAAATTTAAAAAGAAACGTTTCTATGAAAGAGAATCTTTTCTTCTTTATTTCTACCAAATTTCATTTACTTTCACACTATAACTTGAATTTTACGATCGCAAAGGTCCTGTACGACCAAAGGATCTTACGGTGTTTTCTGTGAAAGTTGAGTTAAATTGATTTTCGGAAACGATCAATTGTGTTTTTTCCCATTTTTGGTTAAAAAGTGAGTTCGTTTCAAATATAGAGGAAAAAATAACCAAATTCCTACGCAACTAAAAAAAATATTGTTTATCTAAAGGAATTGCAGTCATGCAGGTGTGTTGATGAATGAAGCGATCACGTGGCTGTGTCACTGTGTACTTGCTTGTACAGATGACCCAGTCGCGGTTTTGCAAGGCCTTACCTCTGGAACTACTTCTAGAAGTAGTGAACATATAATTAGGCCGCATTACAGGCAAGGAAATGTTTCAATTTTAAAAGAAGTCCTTCCATAATGCAATACTGTTCATCGAACCTAGAACTAGTGAAATGGAAGGCATTACCGAACTAGTGAGGAGTAATGCAGTATGGAATTGGTATATGCTTAAAAAAAGTTGATGGCATTACCGTACGAATGCAAGGTAATGCGGCAAGGAAGGACTCAAGAAGTATACTTTTCTGTAAAATGATCTCACCCCGATGTTAATGATAGTCGCCTGCTTGTCGCATTTACAGAATTGCGTTTGTTTGTTTAACAATGCCAATCGCAAACATTTGATTGAAGATTTTAAGTGCGGATATGCTATGTTCTCGGTTCAAACTCAAAGTATTTGAAACGTTCTAGGTAAATATATGCTATGTAACATGATCTATTATTTTTATTTTTCGAAAATTATGAATGCACAACTTCCTTTTAATGTGTTCGAGAAGTACTTCTACGTTGACTTTTTCGAAGGCATGAATGCACTACTTCTTTGTAATGTGTTAGAGAAGTACTTCTGAGACAACTTCTGGGTATTGCAGAGTGGAGAAGGGATCGCTTCCGTCCTATGACATGCAATGCTAATGATGTAATGCCTTTTTTACCTGTGCTGGAATCGAATTGAGAGGTAGTTCCGACGTTTTGCAAGTACTTCCAGAACTAGTTCTGGACAGGGTTGCCAGAAACTCCAAAGCTTTAAGAGCCCAATTTTAGAAATTTTGTTGCCCAAAGTCGTTGCCTAATAAGTAGCTAAAATATCGTATGAAATAAAATCTTTTTCAAAGTTCGTTTATATCATATTTAGAAAAAATTTAATAGAAATGATAAAAATAAACAATTTACCTCTTTTTAGAAACAGTTAAATATAATTATTTAATATAGTCTGTAATTATTTGTAAATATTGTATTTAGATAAATTAGCCAAGTGTTGGCAGTTACGTTTGAAGGCAACATGTTTAGTTTTTTTTTAGCAAAACTAGTAGAAATAATTAATAATAACATTTAATTAATTAATTAATAACTAATAATCACTGGCAGTATCATCATCACTCTTGTAAATTTCTGATGTACACTTTGCTACCATATGTGGTGTTGATTCGAAGTCATTGCAACATATGTATGTTTTTACCGGTGTAATCAATATTTATGCGTATGATTGCACCAAGAGATAGATGCCAAAGACAATATTTTTCTAGGTTTGGTTTTTACGGCATTTTAAACTGAAAATACCCTTTCGACAACAGCATTACTTACTGGTAGATATAGTAACTGCATAGCAAAATGACCAGTATCTCTAAAAATCAACTAGCTGGCCTGCTGCATTTCTCACGTTGGTCAGTACGTATTGTGGTGTATCAACCATGCCACCACTGTAAACTGTAAAACACACATACACAGACTAAGCATAGAAGAGTGACGAACACGTGTGAAGTGAAATCGAGTGAATGAATCATGTCAATTGCACTGAACGTCAATAGAAATAAGATCCTAACAAAAGTAATGTAACCAATAAAAAACTAGAACAAGCTATGCATATCATGTAATGTAAAGTAAGATAGAAATAGTTAAGACAGTTAGCATTAAGAGTATTTATGGAACATTGTGTGTAGAATAAAATCAGAACTTATTTGAACTATCTTCGGCGTTACTACCTTTGTTAACCAACTATAGGGGTCAATACCGAGCTGATGAAAAGATACTGTAAGGGCGATCACCACAGTATATCCCAAATTGTTTACAATGATACAAATGCGTGTGACGTCACTAAAATCAACTTTGTATGTCGTTTTTAAAGAATTTTAATTATAAATAAAAAGTCGCCCAAGATCGTAAATAGAAAATATTTGTAGCTCAAATTGCATTGGGCTACTAACTTTTGAATTTTTATCGTAATTTTTGAAAAGAGATAGCCCAAAATACGATAAATCGCCCAATCTGGCAACCGTGGTTCTGGAATGCATGCCATCCGCTACTGGGGAATTTATCTTTATTTCTGTCGTCGCTCTTTTAACGATTGTATTTCTCTTAAACTCTGCTTGTTGTGTTTTCCTGTGCACTTTATTTCCACTGCAATGGGTTATTTTATTACATTCATATGGCAATGGCAAATCCATATGCCTGAGCTAAGAGATGCGGTGTATACCGCCGGGCTTGCTCATTGTGCTATTTTCTTTTGTAGCGTAAGCATATGCTGGAGGAGCTGTATAATATTCTTCTATGTAGTAGTGTTTGAAACTGCTTCAAGAAAATTTGCATTTTATTATATTTCAATTAATTAAAGTTGTTTCTTTTGTTTTTAAAGTGATAATGCACTATGCCAAGACGAAAATCACAGTTATCGCGTGATACAATGAAGGCTAGGAGAATGCGATTACTTCGAAATAAAAAAAAAGAGCTCGATGTATCAAACGCCAAAGAAGGCGTTTCGCCATACATGTAAGTAACCTTAAAATAAGTTAGATATTTACATTTAATTCCTTATATGAATTTATACTTAATTTTGCCATTTTTCGATTTATTAATAAATAGTGATGGACAAAAAAATAAATACAATGTTGTCAAGAACGAGCCTGTGTCTCCAGAACATTTTGTGAGTATCAGGAATGAATGTGAGCCTAACAGCCTATTCCAAGATCACCGGCCTATAAAGAGCAACCAAGATGCATTGCAACACTTGGAACTGCTTAGAACCTTTCTATTGTCACAGGAAAATGTCCGTGCATTAGAGTTGATAACGCAGATAGAATTCATTTTAGTCCAGTCTGGAGAAATTTGAATTTGATATAAGAAATATATTAATACCTACATACATATAATAATTTGTTAAATTTGTCTGATTTTACTTGCAATCATTTTGAAAAGAGTCGCTGCCCGGTATAGTTACAAGGTCTCATTTATGGGGTTATATACAGTTGGAGTTTCCAAAAATACAATTTTTTTTTATTTCATTTTTGTAATGTATACAAATATATTTAAGTACACGCACAGAAAATTTTAAGTCATCGATTATTCTGGAAGTTACATGAATATTTGTAAAGACATCAGAGCGCTTTTCTTACTCTACGTAAAGTGCTTTTCAAACTTCAAACGCATTTTTCTCAAAACCATGTTGTTATTTATAGTCGGTGACCACGATTTCTCGGAAACTGCTGAACCGATCCGTCTCAAATTTCAACACAAGCTTCTTAAGTATATTTTTTAGTAATCAATCGAAGGGTTTTGCTCACCGATAAATATATATATTTTTTCATTAACAATTTAATCCCAAAATTTTATCCAAAAATCGTTTTTTTTTTTCTTTAGAAGACTCCATTTTTGCAAAAAATGTTATTTTGCTTATTTCTTCGATTAATACCTAGATTATACTTTCCTTGATGATATCCGTTTGATTTTTTTATTTGCTATGATCCAGTCCAGAGAGGAGCTCCGAGAGATGAGCTATAGCAGCCTTCAAAATTATTATTTTTACGGTTGAAAAATATTAAAATACAGTTAAAACTTACCAGAATATGTTTTTAAGTTTTTACATTAATAACTTTAAAAGTTTTCTCAGAAAAAATTCTTGAAAAATCGCCACTAGGGTGGGGATTGCTTACATTTTTTTTAGTATTTATTTATAAAGGTCTTGAATTGTTATCAGTTGTGCAAAAGACATCAAGTACATGCATGTGGCAAAGAAGTTAAAGGTTTCATGGTCCAGTAAAATAAAAAAAAAAAGGGAAAAGCCCACTCTATGAACATAATTATGTACATACAAAGTGAGTTGTCTTTTCCCAATTTTTAAAAGAGCAAAGTGTTTCCATTGTATTAAGAAACTACACTTATTATAACAACTTTCGAGAGATTTGAAAGTCTGCGAAAGGTGTTTCCCCACAAACATGTATTCCAAGTCGTTATGTCGGTTAAAATATTCTGCTATCCTACCTAATTTAACGATTTCACAAAATGTAACCAGTATCATAGAAACTATGCTAAAAACAAAGTTCTAAGTGTAAATAATAAAAATTGAGTCAATGAATTTTTATTTTTGATGTGTAAGTAAAATGTGGTCGCCGTGGCCGTGACCGTGGTGATTAGTGCGTTGGACTTCTACGTATTAGAGCTGTGTCAATCGTGATTGACTCGATCATTTTTACCCGTTCACCAAAAAGTATTGCTGATCGCATTTACACAACCACAAGTCAATCGTTCACAAAAACCAATAACTTTCTCACTCATACCGGTTCGGTTCTCTCGGTTAAAAAAGAACGAAAGAGAATTACAATATTGTACAGCAAAACCAGAAGAATATCTTCTACTGCGTATGCGTTTAATAGGATGAATGGGGTAGGAAACTAATACGTGCACAACTTAGATCCACAAAAATACTAGCATACTAGCACAAATCTTAGCTCTCGGTATGAGCCTCTCGAGTTTCTCGCCGTCACGCGTAGTCATCACGTGTATCGGTGTATATAATGAAATTTAGTATTAGGGCGTTCTCTGTGCATGATTCTCTTTATTCATTTCCCCTCCACACAAAGTAATAAAAGCAATAGCATAGCAAAGTCAACGTTCTCTGGATATAATTCTCTTTATTCAGTTCGAAATATTCTTTGTATGCGCACCGCACATCGTTGTTATACATACACACAAACGTATTTCAATCTCTCTCCATACCAGTTTCGTACGCTAGCATTACAGTTCAGACTACAGAGTGCGCACCGGGCGTACAGACGTACTAACAGTTATACCGAGTGAGAAGTCAACACGCATTGTGATTTCGTTCTCAGTTCAATTACATTTGGTCTACAGTTTTGTGATTTATAGGTATGTATATCAAAATTTATAAATAAAAGTGGTTTCAACAGCAATAGAAGTGTTTACAATTGTATAAGAACACGTGATTTTGCTCATCATAAAGGTAACTATACAAGTTATGTATGCATTCGTACCGCATGTAATGTCTCATATCACGAATATGAACAAAACCATAAAACTATATGAACACAAACATTAAGAGGTTACATGGGTTTCACGGCTTCAAAAAATCAATTTTTTTTATTGTGTTATTGAATTCTTCAGCATCTCTAGAATATTGTCCGAAATTTTCAAGACGATCGGAGTAACTCTTCGGAGATAGAGCCTTGGGAAGTTGCGCGCTCAACGCCCGTTGGGCTCAGTTTTATTGTCACTCAAAACTTAAAACGCGTTTTTCTGGAAACTGTATTTTCAAAGTCGGTTGTCTAGATTTCTCGAAAACTACTGAACCCATCTTTATAAATTATTACACTTGACTTGGACGAAGGATTTTTTTAATGCAACTATTGATTTAAAAAAAATAAATGATGAGACAATTTTACCGACATTTTTAAATAATTAGGTGTGGTTTTTTTTTTATCTTCGATTGCTTCCCAGAAACATTGTCCATTCAATCAGTACTTTGTGTGATATCATCTTTCTTTTATTGCTGCTGCATATCTGCGATTCATTGACTCAAATAGGTTTTTCCATTTCGATGAAACTATGGTGTTCCAGGTGCGGATTAGTAAATTGTTAAGGATGTCAATTGACTCTTAAGTTTCATGATTGACCAGATATTCTCAATAAGATTGAGGTCTGGGCTGTAGGGAGGCCAGCTTAGCACATCAATATTGTTTTCTTTGATGTACTTTTTAACCTAAAAAATAAAAATATACTAACAAAGTTTTTAGTCATAAAAGTTGTAGGTTATTTTAAAGCTATAAATGGTTTGAAAAACAAAAAGAAGTTCATACTTACAATTTTGGTTTTATGGCAAGGAGCATTCATGCCGATAATGGAATCCAGCGAATTGTACTCCCCAAGAGTACATTCAATTCGCATTCGATCCGCATTTCATCCCAGAGCCATTATGGAAATCGGGTGAACTGCTTTATTGTTCCGCAAACTACATTATTAATTGCGAGACCTCGTTATCAATTCGCTGTCAAAATTTCAACTTTTCGAAGGACAATTCATACCAAGAAGTGAAAAAGTGTACGTTACATTAATTTCTTTATTTAAATAAACGAATCTCATTCTAATAAGTCCATAGTTATTAATTAGGGAACTTAAACTAAACAAAAAAAAAAAACATGATTGCACTTCAGTAAATTAACAGCGATTGAAGCCTCCCATTTTTGAAGTGAAACTTCTTTAGCCGCAAATTTGCCTGAATCAGACGAAAAGTGAAACGCTTCCCTTTCTCCAACTTCAACTGGCAGTAAAATATATACATAGTATAAAAGGAAGTCCACAAAATTTGGCTGATCTCGAGAACCACTAAACGGATTTAGATGCGGTTTTCACTATTATGGTCTGCATTTCCTGGCGGAATTTATGGATGTACTCAGACTACTCCATTTTTTATAGGAACTGAGAATTTGAGATCGAAGTGGCAGAAAAACCAAATTTTCTGTCATTACACAGCCCTTACTCAACAATGACTGATTGGATTTAAAACTAGTTTCACTTCTCATGCGCGAGAGTCCCACGCACCTTTTTTTATAATTATTGTTTTCTAAGAAAATAAAAAAAATCTAAGAAAGTTTTATTACGGAAAGTGAACCCCATGTATCAATAGAAACAATAAAACACAAAATCTCCACACAAGCTCTACAACAGGCTAATGAAAGATGGCTTAATCTTGACACGTGTAGCTGTGCCAGACAGACTTGGCCACCGCTAGACCAACGTAAAACTTGTAGCCTGCTTAAAATCAGCAAAGCACTTATCGGCATAATAGTTGGCGTCAGGGCCGGTTTTAACAGTTTTGGCGCCTGGCGCAGGAAAAAAAATAAGCGCCCCAAAAGCAACTTAAAACATGTTTGATCTTTTCCACATCTCCCGAAGAGAGAGAGTAATTGACGCGTTGACTTCAACATAAAATTCAACCCTAAATCTTTCTTGATGGTCTAAAATTACCTCATTCCTATCCTCATAGGAAAACTGAACTACTTTTTTCGGGACCGTTAAGTTGAAATTACTGGAAAAGGAACTTTAATTTCATTTGCTATAAGTCTCGCCTTATCTACAAATTCAAAAAAAAACTTGTCATTAGTTCTTAGTTCGACTAAAAACTTTTTCATTGAACACAAAATTTCAACTGCAAGCTTAAGGCAAAAACAATAAATTTAAATTCGCTTAGCTTACTACCAAGAGATTGTGGCATATTTTAGACTCTTTGATCATAATTTTCTGAAATTTCAACAAGAGCCTATAAACATCTCCCAAGTATAGTTTTAGTGGTTTTATTGCATCTATTGTGCTTGCTCGCGCTTTAAATTAAATGCATTTTATTGGAGCATGGTGGTTGGTAACAAATTTTTACAAGCGCGAGCAAGTGCGAGATAAAATGCTCTGATAATTTAAAACGCGAGCTAAGCGCTTGTATTACACGCTTGCTACATATATAACCGCAGCCTAAGAGTCAAACTACTAAGATGTTTTTTTTTTCTAAAACGACCATCTGCCTACAGAACTTGAATAGAAAACATAGATACTCTCAACTTTATCGAAGAATGCAACTGCATCAGTAGAGCATTGAACATCATCAAAGCTCTAGGTTCCAAAACCTTAGTTCTCGTTTGCATACCACAATGTTTCCCTCTCATATAAGTACCATTATCATGCCCTTGTCCTCTACAATTCACTAATAGAATATCCAAATCAGCAAGTTCATTCAAAACTAAATCAGTTAAGCCAGACCCAGTTGTTTTTTTCACAACAATCCCAAAAAATATTCTCTAATTTTAAACTTTTTCGTATTTTGGTCCACTATTCTAACTACTAAAGTTAATTGCTCCTTTCTACTTATGTATATCAAGCGTACAATCTACTATAATCGAAGCCAAGGAGAATCAAGGCATTAAATATATTACATACTAATTTTCAATATTTTTAAAAATGTGCTATCTACCACTTAAAGTGCTAATGTTCTGAATTGAATAATTTTTTTTGTTTTCGTAACCGCAGGTTGCAATTTTTTTATGTAGTCTTGTTTTGATATCAATTAAATGTTAAATGCACAACATATAAGAAGGAAATGATTTTTTATTGGTTGAAAACACGACAATGCAAAAGGGATCCAAAAAAAAAGCAAATGTGCTATCTTTCTGTCGCGATCTGTACATATATAATGTAACAATAAATTTTACTACGTATGAACTGAGTTTGACTCTCTTTCTCTTCAGTCAAATCGAACGTTTTGATATATCGAACAAGGTTGCGAAACCAAATTTGAAGTTCGCATCGTTTTAGGTAGGCGCATTGCCTTGGCGCAAAATTTGAATCCTGCTCCACAACTTCCGACATGTTTGATGATTTGTATGGATTTTGGTAGGCGCAAATGGAGCGGTATGATAAGACTGCTCCACAGCATGTTGGCAGTGAAAATTTCGTTTTTGGCAATGGGCTGAAGGGTCGACTGGATATTTAATATGAAACAACAGAGTCTACTATGGTTGCAGCAGAGACAAATGTTTGCCTCTGGTTGTAGTTGGGTACAGATAAAAATTCTGCTAACTGGTCTGTTATACCAATTAGCAGCTATGGAGAGAAAGAGAATGAAATGTTGTGGGAACGGGAAGGGATAGAAAAAAAACATTATGTGCATATTTATATGGAAATTTGGTGATTTTAATGTGTGTGGACTTTTCAAAGTACAGTGATTGAAATGTGTGTATTGTTATTTGAGAAGTACGGTGAGACATATTAGTTTGTGAAGAATATAAATACATATTAGCAAACGAGTAGATCTGTTTTTTGGATAGTAATTTTTTTAGTTTTTACGCCTCTTGCTTTCTGGTGCCTGGCGCGGCTGCGCCACTCGCTCCTATGTAAGGTCCGGCCCTGGTTGGCGTATTGACAGGTCATTGCGTAATAGGCAGACATGCCAACAGGTTAGGAATCCTCGCCAATGACTTCTGTGACAGCTGCATGGATGATGAGGAGGAGAAATCCCCCTACTATGCGGTTGCCCAGCTCTCTCCTCCTTGAGAAAAAATATTCTGGGAGAATACTTCTTTATAGACCTTCGAGATATTTCCTCAACGGATATCAATAAAATACGGAAATTCATCCAACTCTCAAAATGGTTCCAGGAGTTTCGATAAGAGTCGGCTCACGTGGCAACACAATGGACCTACTTTAGTCAAAGTGAATCCTACCGATTGCAGTGGTTAGCCACTCAACCTAACCTAACCTAACCTAAGAAAATACTTGAAATACATTAATTTCTTAATTTTCCCGTAATTTGTTTTTTTTACCTTTTTTCCGTTTTTGGCATTCGCTTGCCATCCGCAGGTATTTTCGCGTGAATGCGATTCATCAAGTGCGAATCGACTGCGTTTTCGGTAATAACAATTTTATTTTAACGACAACCGTTCACTTTCCTACCGACGTTTTAAGTAATGCAAACTAACTAAAAATTGAGGATAACTTCCGCCGCATCTGATCCGACGGATTCCATAATCGGCATGAATATCCTGTTGAAATATTAAACTGCAAGTGTCACTAAAATGGGCACCGTAGCGCAAGTGGTTAGTGCGTCGGACTACTGTGCCAGCGGTCTTGGGTTCGAATCCCGCCGCAAACACCTAAAAGTTTTTCACAGTGCCCACCTCTTTCGAATGTCTGACAAGCATCAAAGAGTATCATTTGTCACGATTGAGCTTCTCAACTCGCCGTTCGGAGTCGGCAAAAAACTGTAGGTCCCTTCCATTCGTGCAAAAATATAACACGCACACACAAATGGTTGCGAGAAGCAGGCCCAGGTTCACCTCGAGCTGTAGCGCCAACTAAGTAAGTAAGTAAGTGTCACTAAAATGCTCTATAGCGGAGGGTTCTAATTCATTTTCCAGTAGCCGTAGATAAACTGCTGCAGTGATTTTCGATTCTTAAAATGACAATCTACCATTTCATCTCCAGAGAAGCATCCCCAGACCAGAACACCTTCAGTTGTGGGGGGCATCCGTAAGAGGCATTCAGACCTTAGTTTCTTCTTTGGTTATTTTCGCGCAGGAATCCTCCCATTACCAACTGGTAGCTTAAACTTGAATTCTTCGAAAAAGATAACATGATTCTCCTGAGCCCAAAGTAATCATTTTTCTCAGACTCTTTTTTGGAAAATCCGGCTTCAGTACTGGCTCTAAGTCCAGCTTTTACGAGCCTTTTTCTCACTGTTCTTGCCGATATGTTTTTTCCTGAAGCTCGTATATCGTTTTTAGTATCCACTGAAGTCTTGAACCGATGCCGACGGTTTTGGAGCACCAAAAAACGATCTTCCACTGCGGTCGTGTTTTTTAACTCCCCGAGCCTTTCTCTCTGTTGGTAGTCTCAGTCTCACAATATTTTTTTCAAATTCCATGCCACAGTTCATTGAGCAACATTTAATCGTTCAGACATTTGACGGGTTGTTAAATTTAGACGTGACAGACACAAAATATTTGATCCGCACTCCGAACTGATTTTTGCCATTTTTTTGTTTTTAATTACTTTCGTTCGTATTGGACGGCTATCACGCGCTAAATGCATCTCCCATTCATAATAAGATCCATTTTTATACATTATTTGCGCGCCATTTTGCTACCTAGTGCAAAAAAACTACCGTAGCTCTCATAAGATCTGTTCAGTGAGGCTGTGCTGGACAGAAAAGAACAGAAAAGTACAAGGTTTACGTGTTCTATGAGAAAAGCTTTTGTTCGAGACTGATCTGCTTTCTGTTCAATGACTCTGTGCTGGACAACTTTTCTGCACCTACTTTCGATGTGGAACAGAATCGCGAAAAATGTCAAAATCAGCTGTGTTGCAGGTTTGATTTTTTTATTTGAAGCGAAAAGTATTTCGGTGAAACTTAAGTTTACCAAAAGGGATCAGTTATTGTTAAATGATATAAATAATTTGGAAAACATAAAGTAAAATAATCATCAATGCAACTGTCATTTTTGACAACAAACATATCGCTGTGCTTTTCTGTTCTGACTTGATCTGAGTTTTTGCATAAATCTGTGCTGTTCTGATCTGCCTTTTTTCTCATCGAACAAACTAATACATTCCAAGAACTGTCATCCGGAAGAGCAAAAAAAAGGGTTTGAACGGCACTGTACTTTACGTCTGATAGATAGTAATATTCTCTAATTTGAAAATGATCGTATCGTCATTAAGTTGTAATAATTTTCATCTTTCAGGGCACTAAGCACGTTTAAGAAAATCAGCTTCAATTCGGCATACTGGTGGAGGATGAATGCTCAACAGAATTTCGATGCGGTAGCTAATTCGTGTATTAGCTCAAATTCAGATAGCAATATTAATGATGGTTACGATAAAGATGATATTGCTGTATATGCTATTAAAGCGAAACGAGCGAGGAAAGCAGCGTACATGAGAGAATATCGGGCTCGATCGTCAAAAAAATGTGACACCGATACGATTAGAACAGTCGTAGTTCAAGTGCAAGTACATGAACAGCAGTTGAAATCACAGCCCTCTGCTAAAGCAATTAAAGATCCAACGCCTAGTGAATCTCTCGATAGATTTCAGCAAAGAAGGATGCATGCAGCTGCACGCTCAAGAAACTATAGATCCCGGAAAAGAATGGAAGAATGGAAAAGAATGGAAGAATGGAAAAGAAAGGAAGCTACAGCAAAAAAAAAGCGTGAGTATCAGGTACCCGTGAAATTTGAAGTGTAAGCATCTCTGCATACGACTCGGCAAAGCATTAGGCGTAATGGTTAGAAATTTAAACATTAATTTCATTTCCTTTTATTTTTTATGGCTCCGTAAGCTAAGCCATTAGACATGGTATATTGGTCGTTATCATATACGGTCAGCCCTTAACGAGCATAAGTTCGTAAGGCAATCTGCCTTAATGACCTGTAGCCGATAAAAATGTCGGTATAACACTTTGTCCGCAGTAGTGTTGAGAATCTCTTTGTTGTAGATATAGACGTCGTGATTCTTGAAGAACAGCCGAACGCCAGTGGGAAATTATTTATCGGCTATATCTTTAGTGAAGAGGCGAGACTCAATTAAAGCTTACTCTCACGCATCCAACATTTCCTGTCCTGGTGTCAGCAAGTCCAGAACCAGTTGAACCTACATCAAACCACGAAGCTGAAGAACACATAACGCAACAGCAAAGTATTCAACCTACTGTTACATAAGTTGTTATTCTCGAGACCTTTGCAAAATTCAAAGATGTATTAGAGAGGTCGCGAAGATAACGGTAATCCACCATCTTTGGACGTCCGCCATATTAGATTTACAAGATCATGAAATACACTATATTAAGTTGTCACCGAACATGCAAAATTTCAGCATAATCGGATATCTGGAAGTTGGTGTAAAATCGAATCCCAGATTTGGCTCTCACAGAAATTGAAGTTGAAAAAGCGTCCGCCATATTGGATTTGCAACGTCATCGCATATACTATATTGTATTGTCTCTGGAACTATATACCTACGTGTGCAAAATTTCAGGATTATCGAATATCGGGAAGTGGGTGTAAAATCGTTTTGACTTTAGGTATAGCCGGCACTAAATAAAAAGCTGGCTATAGCTTTTCGTTATTCATAAACACATCTTTGCCTGTATATTAGTTAGTATCGACTTTGGTATGTTTTTGTAAAGTAATTTGAACGAACAAACTCAAAAGTCATAATATTATAATGAGAAATTTAAAGCCGACTCTAAAGAGTAAATTCAGAAACGCCCATCACTGCATTAACGATGCTCAATCATTACTGCCAAATGTTCATTAACACAAACAATTAGCATCACCTTCAATGTCAACTGTTCATTATTGCAACTGATGCGCAAAAATTAAGCAAACAAGCAAATTTGTGATAAGTTGTTGATGCCAGTGATCGCCTGATGTAAAATGGCACAGGAGAATGAAAAGTAAACAATCAAAATATAGTATTTAATAAAGTTTCATATATTGTTCAATTTGCAGAGAGCACCGCCGAAATTAAATTGCTTATCACAACAAGGCTTAGATACGAGAATCATTTCACTTCATCAGTATAAAAGATGTGGTTCCACATTTCAGATTCGACAGTACACAAACTCACCAAAAGTTTCTGAACGTAATAATTACCTACAAGAGAATTAAAAGCAGGAACAAGAAAACTGGAAGGGACGTAACAACGCCCATTATCATCGAGCAAAACATTCAATAGTACAATCTTCATAATGCGTAAAATTATTGTTCTGAAACGTCAACAAATTATATCAACATGGCATCAGCATCAGCTGTGTTGCGATGCGCTTTTTTTGACGTTTCCGAGTTCACTCTAATTATTTAAAGTGACATTTGGCTCATTTTAAATTTTCGAACCGGCTATAAGTTTAAACTCGACTATAAGGTTTAGGTTATGTAGGTGAATAAATTATTTTAATGTCGGTTTTATCTGACTATGAAATTGCGCCGTTGTTTCATAGGGGACGTGAAACATCCAAGATCTAACTGTATTCAGTAGACCGCTTCCGTTTTGCTCTTTTGGTTTTTGCTTTTTTAGTTAAACAATTTACTTAACGAATGACTTGACATTTTATCAAAATAAACTTGCTTCTTTGATTGAATTAGAACAAATAACGATTTTACTTCCGTTTGCAATGAAATTTCCATACCAAATACGTACGGGTCGAAAACGACCAAATCTGACAGAAAAGATTTAAATTCAAAAAAGCACATCCATAAAAAAATAAAAATTTAAGACAGTCAAATTTCAATAGTTAAGGCTTTAGGCTTTAGGGTATAAGTAACAGAGCCATGAATACATAGGCAAATATTGACAGTATATTTGAGTTAAACAGTTTCTAGCCTAAATTTTATAACTGAATCGCCTAATGCTTTGCCGAGTCATATGCACAGATGCGTACACTTGCAATTTCACGAGTACCTGATACTCACGCATTTTTTTTATACGTACATAGATGAAATCGATCAGAATGCCTCAGAAGTTACACCAAAAGAAGCAGCGAATTTTATATCTGTGCCTTTAAATTCGGAGGTTTTTGACGTAGCGGTTGAAGAAGCGGACAGAAGATCAACTGAACATCAATCGATGCAGCCTTTCTTTAAGGAAACGGAACAGGTATGTACATACCTACATATGTTTTAAAAAAAATTTAAAGTGGAAAAACGGAAAAATATTTAGATTTTAAAAAAAAAAAGCGATTTATATTGACTCCATCCCAATTAATTTGTTCATTTAATTTTGAATGCAACACAATTCAAATAGGATGATTCTGCTGGCAAATCAATCAAATTTCGTTTGACATTTCGTGCTCATTCACAATTACTTTTTTCCACAATTGGTTCACAGTGACACTGAATCCATGAATCTAAGCTGTTAACTGTGAAAACGAAAACATGTTAAGTGAAGTTTATGTTCAATCCTACACACAATTAGCTAGTCCAACACTTAAGCAAGTGCTGTGAAATCGGGAATCAAGGATACAAAAACATAATTTATTTAAACAAAACACTTCTTGGATGGACCTAGGTATATTCCCTTGATTTCTGATAGTTCATCTATGATTGTTGTCTTTCTGCTTGTAGGCGTATTACTCTGTATAACTCAAGTCTTATTGTACTTTGTTACAGAAGATAATAATGATGGTTGTCGTATATAGTATTATTTTTGAGCAAATTATTGAGCGTTTCTGGGGTACGTTTTCATTTCCTTAATCCGATTTTTTCCCAGGTTGGTTTGGCCAGTAGTTTTTTAATGCATTAATCTAACCGATTTATTGATTCATTTAATTTATTATTTGTGTTTTCTTAATTTTTTGTAGCCAACAACCTCCGCAATGTTAGGCATTTACAAACAAGAGGCAGCATCTGTGTACGAAGAATGGATCTTGCCAAATCAGCAAAGCAGTATTCAAGCAGAAGTATCGATCATCAAGCTGAAGGAGGAGCCTTTAATAGAAGGTTTTAAGTCGGAGTCCGCCGAACTTATCGACTTTGCTAATAGTAAGTGTAAAGATCCAGAAGATTTTATGGATGTCAAGAACGAGTGTGTGACTCCAGAAGATTTTGTGAATGTCAGGAATGAACCTGAGACCAACGACATATTCTCAGAAGACTTGCTAATCAAGAGCAACCAAGATGCATCGCAATACTTAAAACCGTTAGAGTTGCTAACGCATATGGAACTTATTTTAGAACAAGAAACCAAGTCCCAAAGAGAGGCAGAATCTGTTTCCGGAACACAACTCAATGAAGTAGAAGAGATCTTGCCAAAGCAGTCTAGCAATAATCAAGAAGAATCAAAAGAAGAAAAAATGTCGATCCTGAAGGAGGAGCAGATGGAAGAGCATTTGATGGAAATGTTAAAGTCGGAGTCGTATGAACTTCTCAACATTGCCAATAGTAAGTGTAGAGTTTCGGAAGATTTTATGGATGTCAAGAATGAGTGTGTGTCTCCAGAAAATGTTGTCAGTGTCAAGAATGAACCTGTGACTAACGACATATTGCAAGATGACCAGCCTATAAAAAGCAACCAAGATGCATTGCAACGATTAAAACCGGTCAGAACATTTCTGATGTCACAGGAAAATTCCCATGCATTGGAGTTGCTAACGCAGATAGAACTCCATTTAGTTAAGTCTGAAATTACCTGAACTCGCTGTAAGAAATATATTAGTACATTAAATAAAAATAATTTGTTAAAGTTTTCTGATTTTACTTGCAATCATTTTGAAAAGAGTTGCTGCCCGGTATAGTTACAAGGTCTCCTTTAAGAGGTGATTGTCACTTGTTCTAGACTGACTCCCGTTTCTATTTAGTGTTAAGAATCTTTGTCTTATATACCCGTATTTATACATATAATAGTTACGCGAACTGCGTTAAAAGGTCTTCTCGGTGCTAACATGACACTGTCAACATGATCGACTTATTAATTTAACTTTTTGCTACAAGAGCATCAAAATACGTACAGTGGTTCACAAAAGTAATTTACCCTTATTCACCTATTAATCCACATATCACCAAAAAATGGCCAGAAAATTCCACTTGTTAGTTATTGTTATTTATTGTTAATTCATTCTAGATATAATGACAAAAAACACAAGTAAACACTAATCAGTGGAATAATAACAAGACTTAAAACAAGAAAACATTCATACAGTACGACCTCATTAAAAGCAACTCCCGATACGCGCAGCTTCTCGATAAAAGCAACACCTAAAAACTTACCATTGTTGACCAGTAATTGCAACTATTTCAAAAAAGGTGCATCGATGAACGCAACTTTTGTTTCATAGCTTCTAACATCTTTCCTTATTTGTATTTCGTCTTTCTTGTTCACTCTTTCGTATTTTTCAAAATGCAGTCTCCAGCCAATGCAGCAAAATGTTATCGACTGCCTTACAAAAAAGTCTACTGGAGCATTTGGTCGGAAGCAAAGGGTCAAATTTGGAAAGAAAATTAAGGCACGTCATATGCCTCTTGGCTATTGCATAGGCCAAGGTGCAGTCGGGCGCAATACGAAAGTGCTGGTATCGCTTGATGTATCCAAATACTGATCATGACAAAAACGAAATAATTAATAATTGCATCAATTTAAGATTTGCAACAATTTGGAAGCCACTTCTGTTCCACTTCTGACACCAATATTTTTCGACTCGGCTATTGCAACAACCTCAATAAAAACAATTGGCCAAATTTCTTTTAGTTGCTTTTATTGAGGGCGTACTGAATAAAATCTACAAAAGTATTCGAAAATAAAAGTTTCTTCTCCATGAAGTAGACCAGGAATGATTCATTAGAATCTCGTTGGATACCTTCGCTACTGAAAAGATGAACAGAGGCTCACAATTTTAAAAACCTATTTATTTTACAAATTCAATATTCTTTTTTCTTAACTTCAATTAATTAATTAATTAATACGTAAATAAAACAAATTATTAATTTTTATTCATAGGAAAGTCATGTAGAATTTTATAAATCCTTAACAAAAAGGAACAAAAACTAGAGGTCTTCTGTATTTATATACAAATTATTCAAAATAGGAAACATTTATATTCAGGCAGGTTCCAGAATTCGAGTGAATTCAAATCGATATAGAATCATCAAATCGATTGAAATTGTTTTTCGTGTTCTAGATTTCGATCGATTTGATGAATTCCAAATCGTCTTCGAAACGATTTCGAATCAGCTATAAAATAAATTCACGATATTGAAGCCTCAATCTCTGCAGTGCAAACCGAATTCGGTGAAGAAACTTCACAAATTAATTACAATTCACAATAAATAAATTATTTTAAACAATTTTTAGCAATTTACTTACATTTTTGTTTCAAAATTCAAAGGCAAAAACAAATGTTTATTTCAGTATGTCGATTTCACACTTTTTCTTTCTGACGATTTCAATTCGACACCAAAACATTAAAATCGAAATCTAGAACCCGGTAACTTGATTTGAATTCACATCGTGAAACTGAACTCGATAGCCGTGAAACCTGGAACACCAAAAATCGATTTTGGCCGATTTCAATTTCTATATCGAGTAAAAGTGAAATTCAGAACCTGGCTAATTAGCATAGCAATAAAAATGTGGTACTTACCAAACAGAAACGATCGTCTCTGGCAAGTGTTGACGACTAAGTTAGGTCAGAAACCCATGCCTGTACGCGCGTCGGGTCGATTAAAAGAAGACAGTAATATATCTCTGTCACGGGCGCCCCCAAGGCGCACGTTAGGGCTAAGCCTATTTGTCACAAATTTTTTGGTCCTCTCCGGTGATATTTGATCCCATTCCTCTTTAATTGCATTTTTCAGATCACTTTTATTAAGTTCTCTTTATATAATTTACCTCTCCAAATGTGCCCAAAGACGTTCTATTAGATAGAGATTTGGCAAGTGACGGCTGACGGGTTGTTTTTGTTTTGCTATTTTAGTACGATTTATAATAGCCATAACCAAGTATTAAGAGCAGTGTGCTTCGCGTCGTTGACTTGTTGAAATACGTAACGATTAGCAAGCTGATACTTTTCAACACTGTTTATTAAATTCTCTTTCAATGTAAGTACATATCTGTGTACAAATCCCGGTCCAGTTTAAAAATTTGAAAAACTCAAGTACTAACATAAAAAAAACGTAATAACGTACGTAAGATATCGGTTATAATGAAATAATAGTTGACGAAACTGAGCTAATGTTCATTGTGAATTGTGATATGGTTCTCACCAGCGCTGCCACTTTGCTACCATCGTAGCAAAACTGCTACGCGGTTTCCGAAAAAGTCGAATTTGCTACGCACTCTCGTTAAATACCTCAAATTTGCTACGCTTTTTTGAAGCACGAACTCTGAACAAGAATTTGGAATTTTTGGGACTCTCACAATCACAATCACAAATAAAAAAAAAATTAAACGAACATATTTTCAAACTATGTTCACTTCCACGACACCAACTTATGGCGTACTCTACACAAGCAGTATACATTTCCTCGGATTTGTTTGAATTTAACTGGAATTGGACTAGAATTGCAATGACAAGTGGAATACCTCTTGTTCGCAATACAGAGTTACATACATATGTAGTTGCTTCAATACTTGTTTATGTCATTTTGTAGGCTGTGCTTGTGTGCAAAGCGCATTGAAGTTTTTAATGTTGTTTTTGTGTTACTTACAATTTTTTATTATAAATTTTATTATATCAACTGTACAAGTCCATCCAAAGCTGTTTATTTTTAATAAAGAATTAAGCATTTTTTGGTTTGCTCACGATACGCAAATTTTCTATGCGAATTTTTTTTTAGTGGTAGCACTGGTTCTCACTCACTTCTCACTTTAGCGTGAATACGAATACGGAGTTAAAGAGAGAATAACTGTGGTTGTGTCTGTGTGTATGCCTAGTGTGAATCTACCCTACACTCAGTCGATGCGACTCCGACTAGGCTTTATTCTTTATACCTCGAAAACCAGTATTCGCCGGTTAGTCTACACAGCGACTACGGTGCATGCTGCCGGCAGTTTTATTTCCCCAGAAAATAATTTAATATCCTGCTATCTTTGTCTACATGTGTAATTTACGTTTTTTTCCACAAAAATATTCGCAGTGTTAATCATTATTCAGTACACCCCTGAGTGGTGAATAAACGACGTCATAGATACATAATAATATATATGTACATAGTACACCTTAAAACGTACTCTTGATTGTGTTCCACTTGTGTTTCGTGTATACATATATATGCAGGTAGTGTCTATATAGTGACGAGTCCGGTGGCATTATATTTTTGTGCCATATACATACACATACATGTAGCTTTCCCATTATGCTTATCAAGAAGCGGGTTGGCTTCATTGTACGTGTCGTAGTTTTCCCGCTCGTTTTCTGTTTGCTTCCGTGAAATTGGTTTCATATAGGGTTTTTGTTTTCTCTTTGATTAAATAGAATGGATAGATGGAGCTCTGAAATTGAAATCTAAATTATTGAGATGGACGATTGTACTTTGCTCTGGTTTCGTTAAGCATTTTTAGTTGCATGCTCAATACTTTTTTGGAGCTAATTATAGTTGCAGGTTGTTTACAGTATTTAAGCACATTTGCGAAAGACATCAAGTACAAGTACCTACATGCATGTGACAAAGAAGTAAAAGGTTTTATGGTCAAGTAACATAAGAAGGGAAAACCCCACTCTATGTGTTCGGGGCTTCCCGTGATTGTGAATACAAGTGTACAGCTGAGATATTAGGTACAGTAACGCATAGATAAATGAATCGGAAATTACTTTGTTTTTTATTGAGATCATCTTTATGACATGCGAGTAGACATTACGGATCAATTAGGATGCGTTGGGTAACAGTAGCAATAAACCATAGTTGCACTTATACATATTTATCTAGAATATTTGTATATAGGTATGTATTTAGATAATTACAACTCGAATGTAAGAGATTCATAGTTATAAAACGTTTGTACCGCCCGCCGTGGCAGATCAGTCCACTAGCGGCATCACGGTTGACTAAGCTGAAATAAAAGCTGTTTCAAAAAGTAACATTACAAGTTGAACTGCAAGTGTTAAAAACTCAGAAAAAAAGACAATGGGTAAACATTATTACAAGTGTTTGGCATGCGGTCGGGAGGAAAGAGCACATTCAGGTGTTAAATATTTTGGCATCCCGAAAAATAATGAGACGTAAGCAATATTTCAAAAAACAACTTCCTAATTGTATTTACATACATACATAATGTGCACACTAAAAGTGAATTGTCCTTTCCGAATTTTAAGGCGAGCAAAGTGGTTCCATTGTCTTAAAAAACCACACTTATTAAATAAACGACTTTCGAGAGATTTGAAAGTCTGCGAAAGGCATTTTTCCACAAACATGTATTCAAAGTCGTTGTGTCGGTTGAAGTATGCTGCTATACCTAATTTAAACATTTCACAAAATGTAACCAGTGCCATAGAAGGTAAAAACAAAGCTCTAAGTGCAAATAATTAAAATTGAGTCGATGAATTTTTATTTTTTATAGATAGAATCTCTCAGAATGCCTCACAAGTTACACCAAACGGAGCAGAGAATTTTGTATCTGTGCCCTTAAATGTGGATACACAAATGAAGGTTTTCAACGTAGCGGTAGAAGAAGCGGACAGAAGATCAACAGAACATCAATCGATGCAGTCGTTCTTCAAGGAAACAGAACAGGTATAATTCAAATAAATTTAAAGTGGAAAAACGGAAAAATAGTTTTTCCACTTTAAATTTTTTTTTTTTTCTAAAAAAAATGCGATTTATATTGACTCCATCGCAATTCATTTGTTTATTTATTTCCGAATGCAACACCATTCAAATACATTCAAAGGGTAACAGGGATGATGCATCACCCCAGTTATGATCTAAACAGATACAGATACAGCTAAAAAAAAATTGGGACACCCTTGTACCGTGTTGTCTTCGGAAGATTAAGGCCGGCAATTACCGACAGCTCATAAGTTAAGAGCCTCATAAACCTATTCACCAACCGCTATTAGTGCGTATTTATGAGCGCTCATAAGACTTATGAGTGGTCCCAACCACTCTTAAGTTACGAGCGATAATATCAGAGACAATTATTATTGTCTCTGCTAATGTCTTAGATAACTTCGAAATAATTCGAAATTAGCTGCCATTTCAACTTTAAATTATTTCTGTTGATTTTTAAAGTGGGTAGAAAAGAAAGAAATGTGTCTTCATCCGGCGAGAAAAATAACATTATAATGAATTTAGTGAACATGTTAATTATTCCACTATTTAATTCCTAATAAATTTGCAAAAAAAAAAAAAAAATGAATCCACCAACATCAATTTCACCATCTACAGCTGTGTTGCATCATCCCCATATTTACACTGCCAAATGTCACTGACATGTTCGAAAAAGAGCGCCATTGACTCCGAATGTTCGAAAGAGAACGCGTTCGGAAATCCGAAAATTGAGATCTCTCAAAGTCGAAGTAGCATAGACAGCATAGACAAAAACCTATTAGTGGTCGGTGAATACCAACCAGAAATTTTAACTTAAGAGCCTCTTAACTTTAAGAGCGATTTATGAGCGGTCGGTGAATGCCGACCTAAATGTCTGTTGCGGTGAAGTACAGAAGTACATGGAAGAATACGTACGCATATGGATATGTGGACCTTGTGTTGCGTGTCCTCTATTTGAATCGTTGTCACTTATTAAAATGTGGTTTGTTTTGTATCCCTCTAGTTCATTGAACTTGATTTCTTGTCGTCGCCCACTAGCTTGATTGGTATGGATTTTTAGGAAAAGAGGTGATTTTCTGATGTTTAAATGGTGTCCTTTGGAATTGGAAGGAATGTTGGGACAGTCCATTTGCATTCCACATGACTATTTCAAATTGTTGTTATCGTCAATTTTCATTTAATAGACACAATTCATTAAAATAAATATTAGAAATCTGTGTTATTAGCTGTTTCATGATATCTTTGATTTTGGGTAGTTCATCTATTTGTTTGGTTGTTATGTCTTTTTCCTTGTAGGTATTACTCTGTATAACTCGAATCTTACTGTACTTTGTTACAGAAGATATGAGGGTTTTCGTACAAAGTAGTATTTATGAGTAAATTATTTAGTGTTTCTGAGGTAAGTTTCAGTTCCTTCTATTTCATCATCCAATCTCCCCCGGTTTATTTTCCCAGTAGTTTTTTAATGCATTAATCTAACAGATTTATTGATTCTCCCACAAAAGTTCGCATTTTCTTTATTATTTGTGTTTTCTTTAATTTTTTTTAGCCAACAGCCTCCACAATGTTGGGCATTTCCCAATACGGCGCAGTGTCTATGTACGAAGAATGTATCTTACCAAACCAGCGAAGCAACATTCAGGAAGAGCCTTTGATAGAAGTTTTTAAGTCGGAACCCGTCGAACTTATCGACACTGATAATAGTAAGTGTAAAGATCCAGAAGATTTTATGGGTATCAAGAACGAGTGTGTGACTCCAGTAGATTTTGTGAATGTCAGGAATGGACCTGGGATGAACGACATATTCCCAGATGACTTGCTCATGAAGAACAACCAAGAGGCATTGCAATACTTAAAGCCGCTCAGAAATTTTCTATTGTCACAGAAAAATTCCCGTGCGTTAGAGTTGCTAACGCACATGGAACTTATTTTAGAACAAGAAACCAAGTCCCAAAGAGAGGCAGAATCTGTTTCCGGAACGCAACTCAATGAAATAGAAGAGATCTTGCCAAAGCAGTCTAGCAATAATCAAGAAGAATCAAAAGAAGAAAAAATGTCGATCATCGACCTGAAGGAGGAGCGGATGGAAGAGCATTTGATGGAAATTTTAAAGTCGGAGTCGTACGAACTTCTTAACATCGCTAATAGTAAGTGTAGAGATTCGGAAGATTTTATGGATGTCAAGATTGAGTGTGTGTCTCCAGAAAATTTTGCGAGTGTCAAGAATGAACCTGTGACTAACGACATATTGCAAGATGACCCGCCTATAAAAAGCAACCAAGATGTATTGCAACAATTAAAACCGGTCAGAACATTTCTGTTGTCACAGGAAAATTCTCATGCGTTAGAGTTGCTAGCGCAGATGGAACTCTATTTAGTTGAGTCTGAAATAACCTGATCTCGATGTAAGAAATATATTAGTACATTAAATAAAAATAGTTTGTTAAAGTTTTCTGATTTTACTTGCAATCATTTTGAAAAGACTTACTGCCCTGCCTGGTGAGGATGCACACTAAAAGAAGAGATTTGTTAATAAAAAAATGTAGAAAAACGAATCATTCAAAGGTAACGATTATCATTAATTAGTTTTCCCTAATATTGAATTTTATTAATTAAAAAATGTAATTACTTTACTTTCCGTTTCATCCCCATCAAAATCGTCGAAAGCATCTGCAATTTTCTTGATGCTTTCTTCGCTGACGTTTGCGCATCAGTTCACGCAACTTTGCAATAATGAACGCTATGCCATTTCACTGAAGTCAAAAATTTGCTTTACAGAACGCGTGGCAATGCTAATTGAGCATCAACTATGCAGTGATGCGTTTCCGAATTCACCCTATTAGATTGAGATCCGGCAAGTGACGAGTCGGGCTGAGTTCCTAAATGCATGGGCGCATTGCATTTGTTGTGAACAAAATCTGATGCTCTCTCTCACTTTGTTGCGTTTGCAGCTGCTTTCTGTCTTTGGGAACGGCCGGCGTGTGATGCATGTGATCAGCTGCTTGTTTTATGCCATAATTTGGAAATGTGTGGTCACGAAAATATGTTACAACTCTTTTAATAAAAAACTTTTGACATTAATATGTCAAGCCGCTTGATGTTTGTATGCAAATTTGTGCGCTTCAAAACTGTTACCAGAGAAACATAAGAAATTGGATGGTGAATTTGAAATAGTGCTCTGGTTCATTGTATACCGCGTCGGATTCTCATCTTGTGGTCCCAGGTTCGTTTTTCGTGAGTGGTTTATTTTTATTTTTTGTTTCTTTTATATTTTTCGCGGACGGATCTAAAGCTGTAAACAAAACAGGGGCTGGTATCTTTTGCATGAACACAGAGCTAAATGTATCCTTAAGATTCCCGGATGCCTGCAGCCTCTTCCAGGCAGAAGTTCTAGTCGTACTTAGGGCTGCAGGGGTCCTGATAATGAAACGAATATCCGGCAAGGATACTGTTATTTACATTTACAACCACTAAATCGGCACTGGAGAGGAGCTGTCGCATAATGCTAGGCAGAACCAGGTAAGACTATGTTGGGTGCTGAAAACAAAATAAAACCACACGGTCATGGGCATAATGGGCGTTGAAAAGTTCCCCGTGGCTACACAACGCTTTGAAAACAGAACACACAACCTCCGTGCTCCGTCCTGCACAGAGAATTATTATTTTGAGTTTTCCGTGATGTGAACCCTCCAACGACGCACGGTCGGAAAACTTGAAAAAACATATGAGAAATGAAACGCTTTGAGAAAAGAACATGATTGTATCTTCCACCAAGAATTATTATTGAAAGTGGATTTTCGGTGTGTTTTTGGCGAATTCAACCCTTCTCTTTTTAAGTCACATAAAATCTACCTGTCTCACTGGAAAGAATCGGTATGGAAATGATCGTGCAGCCAGCCACTAATTCTCGAACTTTTGTGCTATTTGTTGTTGGTTTTTTGAGCTATTTCCTCCATCCTCCCACTCTTCTCTGAACTAAAAAAGAAAAACGCTTATTGTATCTTATTTTATTTAATATTCTTATGCCCGTTTTCACAGTGCGAGTTTAAGTGTCGATCCAACGATAATCTCAGGATTAATACAAATTGCGTTTTCACAGTGCAGACTTGACGCAATCCTGCACTTAAGTAGTGACATAACTTAAGCCATCGACTTCCACCGCTTAAGTGTCAATCCAGAGAGTAAATTGTTGCCATACGTGTACCAAAATAAAATTAACCTCAAAACACATTACAGAAAACCTACCTAAACAACGAAATATTTTGTCTGGCAATGCGGCTGGCATTGCGGATCTAATTTTATTCAAGTAGAGGAGGATGGTTCTGCTGTAGAGCTGTGTCAATCGTGATTGATTCAATCATTTTGACCCGTTCACCAAAAAGTATTGATGATTGCATTCACACAATCACAATCACAAGTCAATCGTTCACAAAAACCAATACTTTTCTCGCTCATATGATTGGTTCGGTTCTCTCGGTTAAAAAAGAACGAAAGAGAATTACAATATTGTACAGCCAAACCAGAAGAATATCATCCCAGCGCTTCCATAGGATTAGGAAACAGGGTGTAAGCGCTTACCCTTCATATCCGGAGGATGAGCTTCAAAATACAGACTCACAGTATCGTAGAGTCAGCGCTTTCCATTGCCTTCTTTTGAAGCACGTTAGCAGCTCTTCATACAAATCTTGCCATCAGTGCTTACGTCTGCGGACATCATAGAAAAACGAAATGGAGGGTCATATAGTCAGTGAGCGCTTCGAGCTTCTTTAGGAAGTTAGTAGTAAGCACGAAGCTCGCTTTACCCTTCAGCTGATTGAGATTTTTGGTTGTATTGAAATGAAGTGGACCAAAACAATATCATTCTAACTCTATCATTGAATGACCGAATCATTTTTGAAACCAATACTTGAACGATACGATCTTCAAATTTGAACGATAGACTCAGCTCTATTCTGCTGATATTCGCTCGCGACTTCAGTTGTGTTGTGTAACGTGTATCTGTTTCATCAGGATGCACATCGAAAAAAGGGATGGGTGCGCATTTTTTGTTTGTTTTCGTCAGCATACTGCTGTTTCGTCGTTTTTTGAGTTAAAAGTGAATTAATTGAATTATTTTTTTATTTCCACATCTTTATTTTCTTTGTATTTTTTTTAAAAAGCACTGCTCCTATGTTCATGTTTGCAAAAGTGAACGAACAGTTGACGAAACTGAGCTTATGTTTATGTTCATTTTATTGTGCTGTGGTTCTCAGTCTCACTCTCTTAAGCGTGAATACGAACACGGAGTTACGGAGAGAATAAATGTTGTGTGTATGCAAGTGTGAACCTACCCTACAGCTACAGATACACTCAGTCGATGTGACTAGACTTTATTCTTTATACCTCGAAAACCAGTATTCGCCGGTAAGTCTACATACCGACCCGACCACGTTGTATGCACTATGCAGTCAGCAGTGTTACGTTTGCCCCGCAAATAATTTGATGTTCTGCTATCTTTAGCTACATTTTACATTATTTATCTGTGTAACTTGCGTTTTGTTCCGCAAAAATATTCACAGTATTAATCATTACACTCCTTAGTGGTGAATAAAAGACGGGTGGGGGTTGTTTACAATATGTTAGCCCATATTTTAAAAGGCGTGCTACCTTGAATTGTTATCAGTTGTGCGAAAGACATCAAGTATATGCATGTGGCTAACAAGTAAAAGGTTTTATGGTCAAGTAAAATAAAAAAGGGAAAAGCCCACCATGTTTTCGGGATTTCCCGTAAATGTGAATAACAGCTAAAATATATCGAACAGTAATGCACAGATAAATGAGTAAATTACTGAGAGCCTCTTTATTTCATTTGAGTAGACATTAAGGATCAATTAGGATGTAAGCGTTGGGTAACAGTAGCAATAAACCATAGTGACAGTCATAAATACAGAGATATTTAGATAATTGCAGCTCGAATGTAAGAGATAGATACATAGTTATGAAATGTTTGTAGCGTCCGCCGTGGCAGATCAGTTCACTAGCGGCATCACGGTAGACTAAGTTGAGCTACAAGGTGTTTTAAAAGTTAACATCACGTGTTGAAGTGTGCGTGTTGAAAGATTGAAATAAAACAATGGGTGGTAAACATTTTTTTAAGTGTTTAGTGTGTGGTCGGCAGGAAAGACAAAACACAAGTGTGAAATTTTTTAGCGTACCGAAAAATAGTGAGTCGTAAGTAATAATTTAAAAAATAACTAATTGTAATTACATACTATGTACATACTAAAAGTGAATTGTCCTTTTCCAATTTTTAGACGAGTAAAGTGGTTCAACTGCATTCAAAAACCACACTTACTAGATAAGCGAATTTCGACCGATTTAAGAGTCTGCGAGAGGCATTTCTCCAAAAACATGTATTCAAAGTGTCGTTTGAAAAAATCGGCTACACCTGATTTGAACATTTTACAAAGTGGAACCAGTATCTCAGAAGGTGGAAACTAAGATCTAAGCGCAAATAATAAAAATTGAGTCAACGAATTTTTATTTTTTATAGATGGAATCCGTCAGAATGCCTCACAAGTTACACCAAACGGAGCAGAGAATTTTATATATGTGCCTGTAAATGTGGATACACAAATGAAAGAGGTTTTCGACGTAGCGGTGGAAGAAGCCGACAGAAGATTAACAGAGCATCAGTCGATGCAGGCGTTCTTCAAGGAAACAGAACAGGTATGTATAACAGCCACGGGATCGGAGTTTTTTGTCCGCTTATAAGAACTCATTTTGTATGGGAAATTAAAAATTGGTTCCCCAGAAATGTGTCCATTAGTGCGAGTTGAACGCAAAACAGTGTGTCTAATAAAAGGTTTCACATACTTACACATTCCCAAGAAAATAACCAACAAGACAAACCAAACGATTTACCAGAACGCACACTATGAATTAGCCACAAAAATTGTTTGATAAAGTCCATCCTATGAGTATCGAAAATAGCTTTTTTTTTTGATTCTCAGGAAATCGTGTACCTCACAGAACACGAATCTTATTGTACTTTGTAACAGAAGGTACGATGGTTTTAGTACATTATTCCTTAGTACTATTCAAAGTTACTGAGTGTTCCTGGGGTAAGTTTTCAGTTGCTTCTATTTCATCATCCGATTTCCTCCCAAGTTGATTTTGCCATTAGTCTTTTAATGCATTAATCTAACAGATTTATTGATTCTCCCACCAAACTTCGCATTTATTTATTATTTGTGGTTTCTTTAATTTTTTTAGCCAACAACTTCCACAATGTTGGGTATTTACAAACAAGAGGCAGTGCCTTTGTTCGAAGAATGGATCTTACCAAATCAGCGAAGCAACATTCAGGCAGAAGTATCGATCATCAAGCTGAAGGAAGAGCCTTTGATAGAAGTTTTTAAGTCGGAGCCCGCCGAACTTACCGACATTGCTATTAGTAAGTGTAAATATCCAGAAGATTTTATGGATGTCAAGAACGAGTGTGTGACTCCAGTAGATTTCGTGAATGTCAGGAATGAACGTGAGACCAACGACATATTCCCAGAAGACTTGCTCATGAAGAGCAACCAAGATGCATTGCAATACTTAAAACCGCTTAGAACTTTTCTGTTGTCACAGAAAAATTCCCGTGCGTTAGAGTTACTTACGCATATGGAACTTATTTTAGAACAAGAAACCAAGTCCCAAAGAGGGGCAGAATCTGTTTCCGGAACGCAACTCACTGAAGTAGAAAAGATCTTGCCGAAGCAGTCTAGCAATAATCCAGAAGAATCAAAAAAAGAAAACATTTCGATCATCGAGCTGAAGGAGGAGCGGATGGAAGAGCATTTGATGGAAATCTTAAAGTCGGAGTCATACGAACTTCTCAACATTGCCAATAGTAAGTGTAGAGATTCGGAAGATTTTATGGATGTCAAGATTGAGTGTGTGTCTCCAGAAAATTTTGTCAGTGTCAAGAATGAACCTGTGACTAACGACATATTGCAAGATGACCCGCCCATAAAAAGCAACCAAGATGCATTGCAACGATTAAAACCGGTCAGAACATTTCTGATGTCACAGGAAAATTCCCATGCGTTGGAGTTGCTAGCGCAGATGGAACTCCATTTAGTTAAGTCTGAAATTACGTGAACTCGATGTAAGAAATATATTAGTATATAAAATAAAAATAATTTGTTACAGTTTTCTGATTTTACGCAATAATTTTGAAGAGTTGATGCCCGGTATAGTTATAGCGTCTCAGTTAAGAGGTGATCGTCGCTCGTTCTAGACTGACTTCGGATTATTTTTAGTGCTAGCCGGCTTTATATAATACTTACGCGAATTGCTTAAATACTACAGAATTACGTTGCCAATTCCAGCCACGTACATATGGTTCAAGCGTATAGAATTTCAACATCAAGGTTGCCTTCATGTGCACATTCAGCTTTGACTGGCAAATGAGTCAAAAGGTCTTCTCAGTGCTGGCAAGAAGCCATTAACATGATCGACCAAGCAATTTCACGTTCTGCCTCAAGAGCATCAAAATACGTATAGTGGTACACTAAAGAAATTTACCGTTACTCACATATTAATCCACATATCACCAAAAAATGGCCAGCAAATTTCACTTTAGTTATTGTTATTTAATTACTTACTTACTTAGTAGGCGCTACAGCTCGAGGTGAACCTGGGCCTGCTTCTCGCAACCATTTGTATGTGCGTGTTATATTTTTGCACGAATGGAAGGGACCTACAGTTTTCTGCCGACTCCGAACGGCGAGTTGAGAAGCTCAATCGTGACAAATAATACTCTTTGATGCTTGTCAGACATTCGAAAGAGGTGGCACCGTGAAAAAACTCTTCTAGGTGTTAGACCCGGATACCATCACTATTTCATTACTTCCTTAAGCCTAATTGACACAAATTTTTTGGTCCTCTCTGGTGATATTCGATCTCATTCCTCTTTAAGTGCATTTTTAAGATCACTTTTATTTTAAGTCTCTTTATATAATTTTCCTCTCCAAACGTGCCCAAAGACGTTCTATTATATTGAGATCCGGCAAGTGACGGGTTGTTTTGTTGCTATTTTAGTAGGTTTTATTATAGCCATAACCGAGTATTAAGGGCAGTGTGCTTCGCGTCGTTTGCTTGTTGAAATACGTAACGATTAGGAAGCTGATACTTTTCAACACTGTTTCTTAAATTCTCTCTCAATATATCTACGTAATGTACAAATACCGGTCCAGTATACCATCTATAAAGTGGACGGAACCAACTCCAGATGCTGCCATGTACCCCCAGAGTGTCACTGAACCACCACAATGTTTGTTTTAAGGGGCACGATGGATTTTGAGGATCAAAGGATTTTCCACACTTAAACTCTTCCGCCGAGATTCGTTATATTAAATTAAGTTTTTTCCAAAAATAAAATCGTGTTCCAAAAACTTTCTTGGTGATTTACAAATTTTTTTAAGCATTCAAGCCTTCTTCCGATTTACGAGCCCCCATTGCTCTTGCTTACTAAACTCACAAATCCGAAAACCCCAACTTACCTATCCAAATTTCAGAAGCAACTTATCATATCTACAAGGGAAGAGAACATTTTTTCGGTTCCTTCCACAAAGGAGAGGGGAAAATAGATTCATCTTTGTTCTTTGCGCTGTAATTATTCGCCCAAAAGTGTTTTTCTTAAACGAAAGCTTTCCAATAAATGCAAAAGGATGAAATACATATTATGTAAATCCATAAATGAGTAGGGACACTCTTCACGTGTTTCTTATCAGTTCCATTTTTCAGTCTCACAGACACGAGAAGTAGACGGTAATAAGAAGCGTGTAGTGAAAGAGATATATACCCCTATTATGGTTAGCGAATCGAACGTTCGATATGAAGCGAACTCTTTTGCGAATCACCCGTATCGTGGTATTATGGTTAGCGAATGTTTTCATTCGCCTGTGAAACAACTGCTGCCACAACAAAAAAAAAATAATGACAGTTGCGAACGTCAAAAGCAAATTTGTTTTGGTTTATTTGTGTTATTGTATTCTGGAGTATATTCATTTAAACATATTTAATAGTGAATTTAATTAAAAATATAGTGGAAATATATGATAGGCTGATTGATTTATTTTTTGATGAACACGTTGAGCATTATGGACAATCACAATGCGTAGATAGACTACGAAGAATAATTCGGGATAATTCTAATCCATGGCTATCCATAATAGGGCTGATAGAAGAGGCGAAAAATTATTTCAGAATTATATTTTGTAAAATACCCAAATCAGGTGTAGCCAAATATTTCAAATGGAACTGGCACTAGGTAAATTTTTTTTAGAAATGCTTTTTTTAGAAATGCTTAACGCAGAATCTTAAATCATTCAATATTTGCTTATCTAATAAGGTTTGTTAATACACCTGTAGTGGAATTCCCAAAATGTTACCGATCGGTAATCGTTATCGTTAGCTAACGACGTTTGTCGCTTGCGATAGCGAAAGCCATATTCCCAAAATCAAACATAAGTTGTCCCTACAAAATGGGGCACCGTAGCGCAAGTGGTTAGTGCGTCGGACTACTTAGCCAGCGGTCTTGGGTTCGAATCCCGCCGCAAACACCTAAAAAAAGTTTTTTCACAGTGCCCACCTCTTTCGAATGTCTGACAAGCATCAAAGAGTATCATTTGTCACGATTGAGCTTCTCAACTCGCCGTTCGGAGTCGGCAAAAAACTGTAGGTCCCTTCCATTCGTGCAAAAATATAACACGCACACACAAATGGTTGCGAGAAGCAGGCCCCGGTTCACCTCGAGCTGTAGCTCCAACTAAGTAAGTAAGTAAGTAAGTGTAGAACTTTAGAAAATAAAAAGGAAGTGTTTTATAATTGTATTATTATTTTCCTTTTTCTTATTTATTTTCTTTTACGAGCAAGATGCGAAATGTCACACTAATACAATTGCAAAAAACAGATCAATGAGATCTGAAATCTGAGAGCAAAACCTGCAAAGCCCAATCGAAAACGACATACCTACATAAGTCATCGCTTGCACTAGGTGGACGAGTTCGTATTCAATTACATACTTATACATACTTAGGTCGACATAATCCCAAATTATGAAATTCGATCCATTATTGACTGACAATTCTTGGTTCGAGTGTATCTTTTTGTACTGTTTTAAAAAAAAAACTACCAAAATGAGATACAAATTACCAAATTACAAAAATTTAAAAGCGCAAAAAAAATTACCAAAGTGGCAACCGCGGCAGTACCTAGATACCCAACAAACTTTTTCTGTGCAAAAAGGAACTAAAACAACCAACACTTCATAAATAGAGTAAATTTACTGGAGCAGAATTTACTCCACTGACGATGAACTCACTGTATTAGCAGTGTCCTCATTATTTCGAGTACCTAATAATAATATTTTGGGTTTTGGGGCAATAATTTTCGCAGTGTTCTGATATTTTTCTTAAACCATAATTAACCGAATTATTTATCTATGCTTTCACTATGAAAATTACTCACCCTTCCGCTGGCGCCTTCACATTCGCATATACGCATCGGCGTTGAAAAAAAATACCATTCTCTGAAAACGAGTACACCTTGCTGTAGTAGTATGAAAATCACTCGGGCATGTTCATATGTATCTCCATATCCCGTTTCCCGTGTACCCTGTGGTGTGCACAACAAAACAATCATAACAAAACACAATGAGTAAGGGGAAAATCTTTGGCTACACCCTACACAAATAAACGACGCGACGTGGGGAAAGAGAAAGAGCTTTATTTGATATTTATTTATTCTATAATCTCTTTGTCCGTTAGTAAGAGTAAGAGAAGAGTTTGTCTGGTAAGGCGAAAATGTGTGAATTTTTTTTATACAAATGTGTGACTGACATCTGTACAGAGATTTATTATCTGTGCCGGAGAGTATAAATGTGTTTGTGTGTTTGTGTGTATGTGCGGCTACAGCGACTAGACTTTATGCCTCGAAAACCAGTATTCGCCGGTTAGTCTATAAAGCGACCACGTTGCAGTTGCAGCCAGTGTTAAATTTTCCAAACAAATAATTTAATGTCCTGCTATTTGTGTCCATATTTTACGTTTTATTTGTGTATCTTGCGTATATAGTTCACTCCTGAGTGGTTAATAAAAGACATTATAACGTACTGTTAGCTCTTATTTGTGTTTGGTGTACATTATACATAGTGACGTGTTCGGTGGCTAGTGACATTATATTTGTGTGCCACAGTATATCCAAAGTATTGATTTTAACTCAATCTGCGATCGCTTAAGCAAATAGAGTACAATATATTACACAAGCACCATCACGTTCGGGTACCTGCGTAAGATATAACATATAGATACATGGTGGTTTTCCAATAATTCTTATCTAGAGGCGGGTTGGCTTAATCGTACGTGTCGTAGTTTTCTCGCTCGTTTTCCGTTAGCTTCTATAACATTAGTTTGGTTTATGGTTTTTTTTTTTTTTTTTTTATTGAAGGATGGATGAATGGTCTCTAGAATAAATATTGGCTGTGCTTTCCAATAGGTCAACCAGAATCTTCACCTTTTGTTATTATTTTTGGTAAATATATGTACGTTAATCTAAGATGTTTTGTGTATAAATTAATGTGAGGAAACATTTGTTTATGTGTTTAAAACTATAAAACATTTTTCACAAAACCATACAAATCTGCATGAAAACCATACAAATGTCAACAAATTTGACATGAAAATGATAAGTTTGGCATGAGTACGATAAGTTTGGCACAAAGTTTCGAAAATGTAATTTTGTACATCTAGGTGAAATAAGTATAAATCGCGCGAAACCAGCTGAGGAAACAGCCATACAGACCCGGGCACTTCTTTAATGACGTCAGTCGATGTCCTGTCCATAGATTTTTTTAATCGCGCGCAGCGCGCCACCCACCCAACTGTTTAGTAACACCAGTTGAGGAAACAGCCATACAGACCCGGGCACTTCTTTAATGACGTCAGTCTATGTCCTGTCCATTGTTTTTTTTTAATCCCGCGCAGCGTGCCACCTACCCAATTGTTTACATTACTTATTATTTCAAATGTGTATATATTTAGTCACTGGGTGTACTCTTTCCCATGCTGGTTTTATCATTTCTATTTCAGAACACTTTAAATCTTTCTTCCCTAGTAGGATGCCAAATTGATTAGCCCTTTCTTATAAAATGCGACTGCTCAACGATATTTTTAATTCGATGTAAGTTAAACCATTTGACAAGCGAGTGTTCAATGTCTTCATGTTCGGATTTACATTCCTTTTCATTTTTAAACCATTCGACTGAAAAACGTTGTATTCTTTCGAAACGAAACAAACGGTAATTTGCTTCTTATATTTCTATTCTGCACAGGCAACTACCCACATAAATGTAATTTGTTTTCATTTCGTCGCTTTATCCGGAGGCAAAAACTAAAAATCTTGCAAAATTCGGGCGCTTTATCCGAGATCGTCGTTACATCCGAAGTCGCTATATCAGGATGAATTTGTACGGAAATTAAGGTGTGAAATCATGGGACTAAGAATTTGCGTCGTTATATCCGCATGGTTGTTATAACCGAGGTCACTATATGCGAATTTCACTGTATTTTGTCATCAAATTACCACTTTTTTTTTTAAATCCGAAGGTTGACCTATTGGAAAGCGGCCCCAAAATTTCGAGGCATTTCTCAAAAAACAAGTCTTACCGGATTGAAAACAAACGGAATTACAAGGGATGAATTCGGAATTTACACCTTTTTTCAAATTTAAGTTCGTTTTTTTTCCGGTCGGAATTGATCACAGGGGTTGTATGTACGTTCGAAATATACGTCTACACCTGATTTGAACATTTTACAAAATAGAACCAAAATAACAGAAGCATAGATAATAAACCAATAGATATGAATGTATACAAAAAAAATGTACACATTTGTCGCATTACCGTTACCAGCGCTCCCCCTGTGCCCTTAAGTCGCGATTTGAAACTTTTTTGACTCACCTGAGACTTTTCTACGACCCCCCAAATCTGCGACTTTTATAGAAATATGGAATCTTTTTATGAGTTCTTAAGACTTATCAAAATAATTTTAGTCAGATTTATATTGTGAATTGTGTTATGATTGTGACACAACAAACGAATGAGATGAGAATGTGTACCGCACACAGGGGATGGGGCATGGAGACACATACATGCTTGTGTGATTTGTATACTACTGCAGCAAGTGTACAAATCTATATCTATCTATATCTTTACATAGCATAGAGCAAAGTCGCCGGTCGGTGTCAGAAGATTACGTTTGTTACTTAGGATCTTCAGAACCACTGAACAGATTTTAATGACTCTTGTGGTTTAAGACTAACTACGTATTGGGTTGTACCACATAATAGTCCGATTTTCGCTCAGTCGGAAATAAGAAGTCCTCGAGTGAACATCTGTGTCAGAACGTTAAATTTTCTTTTTTTATAAAACAAAGTGGTACGTGTGCTTGACTTGTGAGAATTTTAGGGTTCGCTACAAGTACCTTCATTTTTTTCTAGGAATTATTTACCATGCTGTCGACGTTCAAATTTGGACTCTCTTCCTTTACGAATTTAATCTGGGGATAACGCGTAACTGGCAGCAAAAAACATTAATGATGCATTTATGGATGTAGCGGTGAACGAACGCAACATTCGACGTTGGCTTGCTAGGTTCCGTTCGGGAGATCTTAGCCTTGAAAATAAACCATGTGGAAAACTAGACTCGGCAATTTACGACAATATTTTGAAAGCAACGGTAGAGTCAGACCCAACAAAAATGGTACCGCACATTGCACAGAACATAAGGGTATCTGCCATGACAATAAATAGAAACCCATCTCTAATAGGAAAAGTGAAAAAAACTCGCCAAGTGGGTGTCCCATCTCCCATGAATTGAACGAGGCACAAAACTACGCCGCTTAGAAATCTGTGCATCACTGAACTTAATGCACCAAAATGAACCGTTTTTGCATCACATAGTCACCTGTGATGAAAAGTGGAGACTGTATGATAATCGTAAACGATCTGGGCAGTGGTTGGATGCCGATGAAAAGCCAAAAAAAAAAAAATTGGGATCTGAAATTCTTCCGCATCCACCCGTACTCTTCTGATATTTCCCCAACGGATTACCACCTTTCCCGCAGTCTGAAGTCGTTTTGTCGGCAGAAGGTATTTCGAAACCGAGCAGAGGTCATATAAGACCTTTGAAGACTTCACAGCCTCACAAAATCAGCACTTCTATGAAAAAGGAATACTTGACCTTGTATCACGTTGGAAGAATGTCAAACATGCCAACATATCCTATTTTGATTGAATAAAAATGTACGGAAAAATAATATTGGATTTTAAATGTTTACTATAAATCGGACATTTCATGTGGTACAACCCAATATATCTCAAATAAGGTTTAGGCATCAGCTTCGAATAAGATGATTAAGAAAGATTTTGAGGGAATTCAAGTGAGAAACTGAAACTTTAATTCAAAAGAAACGGCCATAACCTCAGAACAGCTTCTACCATGTTATTGATATTTATTCTCAGCTAAATTACAGATTTTGGACCAAAATCCTATCTGTGCAATTGCTAGAAACTAAATAATCACCCCAATTCTGAAAGTTGTATTTGCGAGTCGCGTACTGAAGAACTTGCGTGCACGCGCGGCATCGCTGCGGTGCCATGGGGACCTGCGTGTTTTACTAACCGCAAGTTTAACGCAAGTAATCGCGCAAGTGTGCACCAGCACTTAAAAACTCCTTTTAAATTTTTTTAAACAGAAACTGAATCACAGCTCTCAGTGGCAATCTTTGCACTCATTTTCGTATTTCTTTTAACTAGCACATAGTAATAATGAGACTTTATTTTAAGGTTTTTATTTTATATTATCACACACAATAAATTTATATATGTAGATGTCTCATGCCCGTACAAAAAAAGGCGTGCGTACCAGGTAATCGTGAAATTTGATGTGTAAACATGCATTTGTGTATGATAGCGAATAAACAGAGAATGTACTAATACTAAGAGAATCATATACAGAAAACGCACTAATACTAAGTCTGGTTACGCGAGACGGATAACGGCGATAAATTTGCCCATACCGAGAGCTAAGATGTTGCACATTCTACTGCATATATATATATATATATATATATATATATATAAATACATTGTAAATATGAATGTCGATTTAATCAAATTTAGATTTTCAGGGTAATGTAATTAATATTAAATTACATTAAAAACCTAAAAACACTTCGAAAATTGTCTGCGAGAGAAACATGTCCTGGAAAAAACGAACTGCGCAATTTGTTCTGCAACTAAAAATAAATTTCCAGATAGGAGATTATTTAGGTTCCCTAAATTTGATCCGAAAAACTCACAGGTTGTGCCAAAGGAAGCGAAGAATAAAGACAAGCAAATGAAGGTGGTTTTCGACGTTCCGATGGAAGAAGCGCGACGAACATCAATGAAACATCAATTGGCGCAGATGTCCTTGAAGGAAACAGAAGAGGTACATGTGTTATTTGAGAAAGGAGAAAAAACTAAAAGCACCTACAATACATATGTACATATACCTAGCCTACCGAATCAGCACGAATAGTTGAAAATCACAAACATTTTAAAGCAATCGGAGCAGATGGGTACTTTTACGATTTTAAAAAAAGCGTGCATTTCATTTTACCTAAGGTCTCTTCCATTCGTGCAAAAATTGACCACGCACACACCAATGGTTGCGAGAAGCAGGCCCTGGTTCACCCCGAACCGTTGCGCCACCTCAAGAAAGAAGAAGGTGAATGGACATGTTCCTCTCGTAATAATAGTCTGCTCCATTATAGATAATTTTGAATTCATATAGATTGGTGCTATTGTTATTTCCTCCTAGGTTGATTTTGCCAGTAGTTTTTTAATGCGTTAATCTAAGATTTACTTATTCTCCCACAAAAGTGCGCATTGCCATTATTATTTGTGTTTTCTTTAAATTTATTTAGGCAACAACCTGCTCTATGTTGTGCTTGCCAAATCAGCGAAGCAATATTCAAGCAGAAGTATCGATCATCAAGCTGGAGGAGGAGCAGTTTATGGATGCAGAAGATTTTATTGATGTCAAGAACGAGTGTGTGACTCCAGAAGATTTTGTGAGTGTCATGAATGAACCTGAGTCCAACGACATATTCCAAGATACCTTGTCAATGAAGAGCAACCAAGATGCATTGCAATACTTAAAACCGCTCAGAACTTTTCTGTTGTCACAGAAAAATTCCCGTGCGTTAGATTTACTAACGCATATGGAACTTATTTTAAAACAAGAAAGCATGCCCAAAAGAAAAGCAGAATCTGTTTCTGGAACGCAACTCACTGAAGGAGAAGAGATCTTGCCAAAGCAGTCTAGCAATAATCCAGAAGAATCAAAAGAAGAAAACATTTCGATCATCGAGCTGAAGGAGGAGCGGATGGAAGAGCATTTGATGGAAATTTTAAAGTCGGAGTCATACGAACTTCTCAACATTGTCAATAGTAAGTGTAGAGATTCGGAAGATTTTATGGATGTCAAGATTGAGTGTGTGTCTCCAGAAAATTTTGTCAGTGTTAAGAATAAACCTGTGACTAACGACATATTGCAAGATGATCAGTCCATAAAGAGCAACCAAGATGCATTGCACCAATTAAAACCGCTCAGAACATTTCTGTTGTCACAGGAAAATTCCCACACCTGGGAGTTGCTAGCGCAGATGGAACTCCATTTAGTTAAGTCTGAAATTACGTGAACTCGATGTAAGAAATATATTAGTACATTAAATAAAAATAATTTGTTTAAGTTTTCTGATTTTATTTGCAATCATTTTGAAAAGATTTGCTGCCCGGTATAGTTACAAGGTTTCCTTTAGGAGATGATTGTCGCTCGTTCTAGACTGACTCCGGTTTCTATTTTCCATATATAGCTGGCTTTATATAATATTTTTGCGAATTCTTAAATACTACAGCACTACGTTGCCAATTCCAGTTACGTAGATTGTAGTTTAAGCGCAAAGAATCGAAAACATCGAGGTCGCCGTCATGCACTTCTGCTTGGACTTGAAAATGCGTCAAAAGATGCTCGATGCTAACAAGATGATATTAACATAATGTAATAGTACGTGGTTGAATCTTCACCTCTAAAACTCGTCAATGTAATTGGGACTGAGGATTTTTCTCTTGAAGCGACTAAGGATATCCTCATCTGCTTTCGATTAAGTCCATACTTCAGTTCCATATAGCAAGGAAGGGTCTTATGGAGTCTTCTTAGTTGATCAGGAGAAGCTTTACTACTCATATGACTTGAGCGAATGAAATCGCTCTTATGTTTGCGAAAGTGAACGAACATTTGATGAATCTGAGGTGGGGGTCATTCGTACATTTTGTTTAGTGTGCAAATGTTCATTGTGATGTGGTTCTTAGATTTAGACACTTGAATACGGACATATCCCTACTTATATGACATCAATATAGAGAATACATCTATGCACAAATATTCCTATAGATGTCGTATTTATAAAGAAACTAAGGTATCCAAACGAAATGCATTGAAAAAATGCTTCTTAAAAAGGTTCAACTTTATTTTGAAAATCACATTAAATTACCGAACTCTGAAAAAGCGGTCAGGAGTCGGGCCTGCGCAATGAATATTTCTTTCGTATGCTCCGTATATGTTGCTTCTATGTAACGCAACTATGATCATAGACGATTAAATCTATGCTATAAGAGTATAGTACCTAAGTAGTATAAATACTTATCATATACAGTACTATTCCGAAAGTGTGAACTAATTAAAACATTGCAGTTCACACTTTCGATGGTTGAACTCTCTGAACATGAACACAAAACATTATGTTGTATTTCATACTTTTGGAAATAATCTGTAACTTAGTTACTAAAAAGATAAAGAAATGAAACCAAATACATAGATATTTTAAGATGTAAAAATAAGTAAATCAATAATTTAATCGTAAATAACCAATTAAAATGTACCAGTACAAAAACTGATTATATCAGTGCGCATAATCGACAAAACTGAATACAGTGGTGGATATAACGTACACTCATTTCAAATGCATTATCGGCTCTATATAGCGAACGAACAAAAAAATTATATTCGATATAACGAATATTGCTACAATATCTGTGTACATGCTTTAAAAAACAGAAAGAGACAAATTTGACTAAGAAATACAAATGTTTAGCAAACGGTCGATGGAAAAATTTGGGTGTTGTACATGCAACTGAAGGTAAGCTCTTTGCCATCGCTTAGATAAGCTAAGCGGATGATTTGGAATCTTGGAACAAAACTGAAATGTTTCTTCAAGAAGATACGCCTATCAGCCCACTCGAGGTCGTTGAGAGTGTATTAACTCAGCCAAATGGGACAACGTTAAAAATTCTGAAAAACTTGTTCTGCGTTGAACGTTTGCAAAAGCATGTCCTTATTGGCAATTACCTTTTGGAAAAATAAAGGAAAGAAATTAATTTTGTTTTAGTTTCTTTTACTTCTTTTTCTACTTTTTAACTTGTTTTGTTAACTTTATGAATAAATTAAATAAAGTGTTATGAATTAGAAACCGTATTTGTACATTTATTTAATGTTTCGTACATGGAAAATGTGTTCAATATTACGAATTTTTCGATATAGCGAATGCAACTGGACATTATACCATTCGTTATATTGGACCACCACTGTATATAATATGTACAGTACATAGTCCTCAACTTTTCGCCAGTTACGAGACCTGTCCGTTTATAAAGCTACGAGCAGACGATATGCAAAAGTCGCATATATATGCGAGTGCTGACGTCACGAAAAAACTCGCAAATTTATCGCAAATGCTATAAAGTAGGCATTGCTTGCAAACTCGCATATAGACGTGTTCACACGATATGCGACTTTTGTCCCAAAACTCGCAAATGCATTTGCGAACATGGTGTTCGCATATGATATGTTCGCAAATGGAGTTGAAAATGTTGTGGCCTATATGCGAGGTGTTCACACGATATGCGACACAATTTGCAGATCACATATTTTCAATCATGTGCAGATTTGCGAGCATTATTAATCTTTTGACGTTTTGCATTTTCTGTAATGTGTTGGTGATTTGTGACAATTTAAGGTGTGGGAATGTATTAAAAATGTCAAAATGGAAATGGGCTGCTATTGCTATTTTGGCAATAGATATGATGGAAAATGACGACGATGATGGAAGCCACCAAGAAGCGAGTGTGCAAGTGCAAAGGATTCGTCGTGTGTTTGCCAAAGATTGGGTGCGACTTCGCGAGACTGAAGGCTTTTGCGCAAAATTGTTGCTAGAACTGCGTGGCTATGAACCGGAATTATATCACGGTTTCGTTCGCATGTCGTCCGATCAATTTGGTCATCTACTAAGTTTGGTAAAACCGCGAATTCAAAAAGCGGACAGGAACATGCGATTAAGCATTCCCGCGTCAGATGGCCCGTTGCTGATGCTGCGCTTCTTGTCCACTGACGAAAATGTTTGGTCTTTGCAATACTATTTCCGTATTCTAGTTAACGCGTTCGATTATTTTTTCGTGATTTTTCTGTCTTTGAGAGAATTTTAACCCCACTCTTCGAGATTTGACAGAAAACCCATATTAAGTGCAAAAAGTACGCGAACCTACTATGTAAACTTTCATATAATGATGATTGATTTTTTCGAGTTAACAAACACAGATTCATGTGATTCTATGTAATTTTACAAAGTATTACGAAAAGTAACGTGTTACCAAACAGACCTAATAATTATCTTCACAATTTAACTGTCACGACTCGCAACACAACCCAACCAAAGCAAAATGTAAGATAGTACCTACACACACCCCAAACTCAATTTTCAAACTTTTGAGATCTCGGATTTGTTCGCAAATATGCGGTCATATGCAATGTAAGGTTTTCGTCCGGTTGCATATGGTTGGGACGCTTGCAAATGATCGCATATGCTCGCAAATTGTCACGAATGATATGCGAAAGTGTTCACACGATATGCGGAAAAGTCGCAAATTGGTTTGCGAACTGGGTGTCGCATATCGTCCGCATATGATTTGCGAGTATATGCGGGCTGTCCTAAATTGATGTTCAGACGATATGCGAGCATTAATCGCATAATGATGACGCAAAAATTACGTCAGACTCGCATATATATGCGACTTTTGCATATCGTCTGCTCGTAGCTTAAGATCGCATTTTGTAATGGGAAATTAGAAAGTGGTTGCCGAGAATGTTTCCGTTTAAGGGAACTGTCCGCTTATGGGAGTTCTTATGGGTGTTCTTGTGCAAAAAGTTCACATTTTTAAGTATCAGGAAATGATTTACAGTTCACATTTTACACACATTTTTAACGCAAACTTTCCAGTTAACCTTAGTTCACATTTTCGAGGATCACATTATCGAGGTAATACTGTAGTCGGTTATTTACATATGCTTTCATTCGCTAGATTTTGTGTTGCAAAAGTGTCGATTTTGATTAACTATCAACTATCGCGTTAGCCGATTCCACCCCTGAATCGCAGCACTGTGGCAATCGTGTGGCGTTGATGACGAGTTTTTTTTAATTCTCTCATTGCACTCCTTTTCGTATTTCTAGTATTTGTTTTTAATTTTTTTTCAAAGCATACTGAGTGACTTTGTATGAGTATCACAGCACTCACACTCAGTGACAATCGTGTGGACTGTGGAGTTGATGATGAGTTTTTTTGTAATTCTCTCATTGCATTCATTTTCGTATTTCTAACATGTGTATGCGTAGTTTTTGATTTTTTTTTCAAAGCATACTGAGTGACTTTTAATATGTATCACAGTCGCAGCCAGTGATGCCATATTATTTTTGGCTGAAATCGTATTTTTCGGCTAAAAATATCGTAAAAATACGATTTTTTTAAAAAAAAAAAACCTACTTAAAACGAAATGTCAGTTTCATTAAAATTAATATTTTAAGTATTGCAAACTCAGGTACATTAATCAATAATAAATAAATAAATATATATTGAATGTATGTACCTATACCTAGTTACTTTAAAAATTGTTAGTTTGAACTTAGACTGCGAGTATTAAACATGCACTGAATTTGCTTATGGTTGAATTTAATTTGCTTTAATTAAATCTTACTATCAAGATTATGGTCATAGCATTTAACGTCCTGAAAACGAAGTAAGACTTGTATGAAGTATTCCTTGTAAAGTTTATGTGGTTAATCGATTCCTTATTTTTGTTTTATTTATGTTAACAGCCGAAAAAATCCTTTCCACACTAGCCGATGCATTTGGTAAGGCCAGTCATAGGATATTAAAAACAAATGATTTCATCAAAGGATATGTAAAATTTCCATCCGATCTCTTTATTTCCAACAAAAAATTTCCAAAAAACATATATGTATGTATGTATCTTTTGGTGACAACGGTTGAATAAATGGAAGCTCGAAATTTAGGTTTCTTATTTCATTAAATTTCGCATCCGGAACTCGATTGGGGAAACTTTGAAATTGAGGAAACATCTGTCAATAATATTGATTGTATATAATAGGGCTTCATTTTGCAGTAATTGATTCTTAAAATCAAACCTTTTTAATATTCTGTTTAAGTGTGGCAATATCACTACTAGATAAATTTAGCTCTTCCAATTGTTGATGAACCTCAACACCTTAATAAAATGGAGGCCAAAAATCGTAAAATTACGATAAATCGTACATAGCGCTGGTCGCAGCACAGAGTGGCAATTGTGTGGAGTTGATGATGATTTTTTTTGTAAGTTGCACTCCTCCGAAACGGCTCGACCGATTTTCATGAAATTTTTTGTGTATACATATGTATGTACATATTTGGTAGGTAAGGTATGAGAATAGGTTGAAAAGCATATTTCATCTCGCTAGGTGACGCTGGAGTCAAGTAATTAATAACTTCTAAATTTATGGACCAAAAATGCTCTTTTTTTTTTTTTTTTTTTTTTTTTTAAACACTATCAGATCTGTGTCATGGTGTGCTTAATACAAGCAACAGCCATAAGCAGAAATTCGCCAGGGCAAAATATGCATCAACAGGCTCATCATTTAGTGCTGGTGTTAGTGGTTAGGCTACGCTACATTTCAACACTACCACTAGCAATAAATAAACAAATATAAGAACAAATATACATAATTAGAGTTTATGTTCGAGGAACTACATTACGCAAGACATTTTTAAGTGTAATTTTGTTAAGATTAAAGTCAAGAATGTTTACATTTAAGTTATAGATTTTACTCATGCGGCTAATAGGCTCATGCATCCCGTAATTTGTTCTGTGATGAGGAACATGCAGTAACTCTATACTACGCAGGTGATGCGATCCCCCACGAAAGTTTAATCCCAAACAGGATAATAAGTCAGGTGCATCAATCAGACCTGAGATCAGCTGATGCATAAAAATTATATCATTATTGACCCTTCTTTGAGCCAAAGGCTGCATTTGCAACAGTTTTATCCGATGCAAATATGGGGGGAGGTTAAAAGGATCGTCCCAGGGAAGACCCTTCAATGCGAATCGAATGAAGCGTCGCTGGACAGCTTCAATACGAGTATTGAGATTTTTCTGATAAGGTGTCCATACTTGCGAAGCATATTCGAGGTGAGGACGGACAAGACTGTTAAATAGTGAGAGGGTGACATAAGGATTTTTAAATTCTTTACACCATCTTTTAACGAAACCTAACATTGAATTTGATTTATTCACAATGTGGTTTATATGCTCTTTAAAATCAAGTTCAGGGCTAAAGTAAACACCCAGGTCCTTAAAACTATAAACCCGACTGAGAGAGTGATTCGATATCAAGTAGTTGAATATAGTCGGTACCAGTTTCCTAGAGAAAGTCATGGACTGACACTTGAGTGGGTTAAGGACTAAACCATTTTTAGAGCACCAGGTACTGAAACTATCAATATCTGATTGCAGAAGTCTACAATCATTTATGGTTGTAATTGCTCTACTGATCTTCATATCGTCGGCAAATATTAGAATGTTGCTATGTTTTATGATTGATGGAACATCATTGATAGCAAGAATAAATAAAAGTGGACCTAGGTGGCTCCCTTGAGGGACGCCGGATCCTGCTAAGAAGGAGTCTGAAAGACAACCTCTAAATTTAACCTGATATGACCTCTGCTTGAGGTAAGAGCCAACCCACGAAATAAATATTGGGGGAAAACCTAACGCCTCGAGTTTGTAGATAATAATATCATGAGAAAGCTGATCGAAAGCTTTGGAGAAGTCAGTGTACACACAGTCCACCTCATGACCACTTTCTAAGGCATTGGAACAGTTATGGGAGAATGTTAATAGGTTTGTGACAGTAGACCTGTTTCTAACGAATCCATGTTGTTCTGTACAAATAACACCCCGACAAAGAAAAGTAAGGCTTTCACACACAACTTGCTCAAATAATTTTGGTATGCATGACAACTTTGAAATCGGTCTGTAGTTCGTAATAATATTTCTATCGCCTTTCTTAAAGACGGGCGTAATAAACGATTGCTTCCAGAAGCTAGGGAAATGGCCAGTTGATATGGAGATCTCAAAAAGAGACTTCAACGGCAGAGCAAGGACATCACTGCATTTTTTCAGGACTATTGGAGGTACGCCGTCAGGACCTGAAGAGTAATCATCTTTCAGAAATGAAATAAATTTCGAAATAGTCTGCAAGTCTAAGGCAATGTTGGTAAAGCCAACTTGAGGAACATCTTTGAGATGCTCAAAGTAATCATCATCAATACTAAGCGGCACATCGTTAAAAGATTTACGAAAATTATCCGCGAAAGAGTTGCAAATATCAACAGGGTCATTAAAAACGCTGTTATTATAAGAAAACTCTGCTGGATATCCGTCAGACCTTTTCTTGGAATTAACCAAGCTCCAAAATTGTTTCGGGTTATTCCTAAGTGAGGTTTCCATTGTGCTTATATAGTCATTGTATAAGCTGCTTGAAAGCAGTTTGAATTCATCGAAAAATGCAATGTAAATATTAAAGTCCTTTGGGCTGAGACTTTTAATATAATTTTTCCATGCTCTATTTCTTTTATTTCGTAGAGTTTTCAGATCCTTAGTGTACCAAGGATGGTTTGATATTGCATTTTTCGATAATTTTGTTGGTATACAACTACTTATACAGTCATTTAGGATACTATAAAAGCATTTTACTGCATCCTCAATATTAGATGAAATATTAATGTTTTGTAAATTGGAGCACCTTATTCTTTCAGACAGTTGCTGATAATTAGCTCGTCGAAAGTCAAAGATATACGAGCCATCATTGGGGTCACTATTATCATATATATGACAGCTCAAGTCAAAAAATACATCCAAGGGTGGATGATGTCTATCTATGTTAGTTATGCTTGAACAAGATTCTTGAACAACAGTACTAACAGGGTCAGAGGAAAATACCAAATCGAGAGTTCGATTATTGTAGTTTTTAATACAGCTGATTTGCTGTAAGTCAAAAGACGTAATTGAGTCAAGTTTAATAAGCTCCTGCTGAGCGGAATTAAACGATGCTGTGAGATAGGATCCATCCTCCGATGGAACCCAGATCGTTTGTGGCAAGTTGAAGTCGCCGAGCAATAAAATGTTATTTTCCGAGCAGGATAAGTCATGAATGTGTTCTAAGATAAGCGACAGCTCAGAATACAATGATGTATCACTATTAGGAGGAATGTATGAATTAATGATAAAGACAGTTTTGTCCTCAATACAAATTTTAATACAAATAGTTTCTGTGTTCAAAGGGAAAGGAACACTGAGTAAGCTGGAACTGAGGTGAGAACGAACTGCAATAAGCACCCCACCACCCAATCCCGTGCAACTATCCATATAACGATCTTTTCTATAAACTAGGAACTCGGAGTTGAAGAGTTCCGTGTCCAAAATATTGGCGTTTAACCAAGTCTCTGTAAAAACAAAAATGTCATGTGGAAAAGCCTGAGAGTTGGCAAAAATATCGGTAGTTTTACTTCGTAACCCTCTTACATTTTGGTAGTAGAGGGACAATCGAGAGAGTTTTTTGAATTTAGAACCTGCGATGTGCTGGTATGTCTTTTAGATGCTCGATTGGTGAATTCTTTTACGAGAGTATTGGGGGGCCAAATGTCATTTTTGCATAGTGAGTCAAAGATCGAAACAGGGGTAACTATTTTAAAAGATGAAACGAAACTATCCGGCTTACTTATTTTAGTGCACTTTATAGACACTCTATTGGAAATCAAACTTTTCGACAATAGATGATTTACTATATCATCCACAGAAGTTTCGGGCTTAAGCCTAGAAATAAAGACAGATTTGGGTCTAGGGATTGCCTCAATGCCACTCGGGTCAGTTGGATTTGTAGTAATGACATTATTTAATTGGTAATCAACTTCATTCGTAATGACATCGGATTTTGGTGTGGTATTTAGATTTGTAGCCGTTAAATTAATTCGTTTCGCTAGATGAACCGAATTTTTTGATGTTCGTTTTCTTTTACCCAACACAGGGGCCGAGTTCAACTGGATTTTGTCACTTGAAATAACAAAAGTCGTTCCAGTATCAGTTCCAGGTATTGGAGCAACAGAAATATCACATTCAACGTCAGTAGATGTGCTGGCATTGTTAGCAACTAAATTATTTACTTGTGTTTCTGACGTTGCAGAGACTAGCATAAGGTCGGTGTTAGTTGACGCATCTACTGAGTAAATCTGCTCTGAATATGTATTTAAGTTGGTCACTGTGGACTTGAAGCTATTCATCAATGCTTCGAACCCTTTGGACAACTTAAGAATGTCGGATTTAAAGCACGACATCTTAAAGGCTAATTGTGATACAGAAAGCTTACGGCAGGCCGCACAGTACCAGTAAGCTATATCGGAGGAGTTTATTTTTTCAATAAAACCATTGGTTGTACCAATGCATTTAGCATGAAAAACTTCTCCACACGGGCCAAAACAAGCGTGAAGAGCGGCGTTTGAATTTGGCTTATTTTCAACGCATTTTTCGGCTGAGCATGCCATATCGGTTAAGAAAAATAAAAAATTATAATAAAAAATAAAAAAAATAATAAAAAATAAAATAAAAAAAATATGATTATGCGCGATTGGGAATCGAACCCAAGAAGTTTGGTTGACAGGCGGAAGCTTACCTATCGCAACAAACAACTAATTAACAAACGATAGATAAGTTGGCAACAAAAGGAATATTAGCATTAGGTGTGGTGAAAAAGGAAAAAGCGGTAAAATATTACAGGCAAACAACAACTAATTTAAGAGAAGTAAGTGAAATCTAAACTAAGAGAGTATAAAACCGCTTACCAAAACTATGGAAGACCACCAGAAAACACAAATGTTAATTTATTATAAATTAGACTAAACAATAAGATTTAGCTAGAAATCGTTAAAATTATTAATGGAAAACACTATAAGGCACAGTCCAAAACAACAATTATATATTAAAAACTATTAAATTACGTACACAGAAATAAATTTAAAGAGACACTTAAAAGGTAAACTACATCTACTTTAAGAGTTGCCAACCGGTTCATATTCACAATATATGTTAGCTCAGTGCCAAAAGGGAAAATTGTAAAATCTGGACTCGATAGGTGGCGCTGGAGTCAAGTTATTACTAACTTCTATATTTATGGATCAAAAAGGCTCATATTCACAATATTTAGTTGTTTGAGTGCCAAAAGAGAAAATTATATAATAAATGTGGACCCGATAGGTGGCGCTGGAGTTAAGTTATTAGAATTATATATGTATATAAAAATGAATGTATGTACAGTGTACATATTTATCGATTTATCGACTTAATATAGAATACAATATAGCATCAGTGCGATTACTCAACAACCGGCGGTTCTGGTACCTGTCATACAAAATTTCGTAATTTCAGGTGAAATGTGAATATGAATATGTGAATATGTCAATTAATATAGACAGACAGACAGCCAGAGAGATAGATAGATAGATTAACAGACAGACAGGCGAGCAAACAGACAGACAGACAGAGCGTCCGATTCTTTGAACTAAATGACAATGTATGTATATGTAAGTAGGTATTGAAAGTAACACTATATTTTTTGGTGACGAGCGAAGCCGGGCGGGACAGCTGGTTTCATTATAAAACTAAAAACGCATTTCACATACAAAAATATTATATTATATTTAATATTATAACATAAAGAAAAAACTCATATACAGTCAAAATTAAAAAATAAAACTCAAAATTATAAAAAAAAAACTCAATTCATTTAAAATAACTATATACCCACTTATTTTGCTTTTTTCTTTTCGAAGTGAATCCTTTTAAATTGGCGTACTTTTACTAGGTGCAGGTGGAATGCCGTTTTAATGTCTCTGGCATATTCTTTTTGGGTCACGCGTTGCAACACAAAATTAGTTTTTCATGCGTTTTTATATATAAAACGCAAAATTTGTAGGTGACATGAAGGTGCCGATAGGCAACTGTAACCGAAAAATCATTAAATTCAAAAACAATACATTACATTTTTTGCAGAAATTTCTTTGACTATGAAAATTACTCACCCTTCCGCTGGCGCCCCTGCCTGTACACAACAATCATAATATCAAAACACAATACGAGAGGGAAAATCTTTGGCTACGCGCCGCAGGGTTGATTTTGTAGGTACATTTGTACCTTTTTCGGCCCTTTTTAAATGAAAAGTATATTATGTACAATCTGTTCAAATCAGGTACAATTCAAAAAAAGAAATCAATTTATATTAACTTTAACACTGCAAGTATTCTAAATCGCTCATTACCAAATAATGAATTATTCCAATATAAATTAGTTAATTAACTTTAATACGAGTAGGTTTTGTAGGTACATATATTTGTACATAGTTGTTTTGCTTTTTTTAACTACCTACTTACAAACAAAAATCGTATCGTACGAGTATTAAATTATTTTTTTTGCTTTTTTAACTACTTTTAAACAAATAAAACAATGAATTTATGTACCTGTTTCTTTTTTAAATAAATAAACTTTAAAAAATAATATTAGAGCATTTGATTTTAAATAAAAGGTACCTACGATTTTCTAATTTTAGGTACAATATTTTTATCGAATTAGGTACCAACAACATTATTAATATATCAACCATGCTATACGGCTACACCCTACACAAATAAACAAAGTCAGGAAAGAGAGCTTTATTTGTTATATTTATTCTAAAATCTCTTTGTCCGTTAGTAAGAGTAAGAGAAGAGTTTGTCTGGTAAGGCGAAAATGTGTGTAATTTTTTTTATACAAGTGTGTGAGTGTGAGGTGTGAATGTGACTGACATCTGTACAGAGATTTATTATCTGTGTCGGAGAATATAAATGTGTTTGTGTGTATGTGCGGCTACAGCGCAGCGACTAGACTTTATGCCTCGAAAACCAGTATTCGCCGGTTAGTCTACAGAGCGGCCACGTTGCAGCTGCATTTAGCGTTAAATTTTCCAAACAAATAATTTATTGTCCTGCTACCTATTTGTGTCCACATTTTACGTTTTATTTGTGTATCTTGCGTATTCATAGTGTTAATCATCACAGTCCTGAGTGGTTAATATAAGACATCACAACGTACTGTTAGCTTTACTTGTGTTTCGTGTACATTATCCATAGTGACAAGTTCGGTGGCTAGTGACATTATACATATTTGTGTGCCACGGTATAAAGTATTGATTTTAACTCAATCTGCGATCGCTTAAACAAAAAGAGTCTACAATACATTTCACAAGCCCCATCACGTGTGGGGTACCTGCGTAAGATATAACATATAGATATACATGGTGGTTTCCCAATAATTCTTATCTAGAGGCGGGTTGGCTTTATCGTACGTGTCGTAGTTTTCTCGCTCGTTTTCCGATAGCTTCTGTAAAATTGGTTTTGTTTATTGTTTTTTTTTTTTTTTTTTTTTTGATTGAAAGATGGATGGATGGGTGGATGGTCTCTAAAATAAATATTTAAATTTAAAATATGAAGACGAACATTTCTCTTTTTTAGCTTAGTCAAACTGGGACGTTGATTGTTTATATTTTTTTAGCACGAAGGTATTTTTAAAGGCGTTTTAGCTTGAATTGTTGTCATTATCAGTTGCAATTATGTGGATACTCAAAGTATGTGCCCTCAATTTTTAGTGGTTCAGTTGTATTAACAAAGTATGTGCGCTTATTGCATAAAAAAATTTCGAGGCATTTCTCAAAAAACAAGTCTCACCGCTGTAATCAATTCTTATCGGATTGAAAACAATTAAAAATGTTTACAAATTACAAGGGATGAATTCCAAATTTCCACTTCCCTCATAGATCCGTTCGTTTAAAATCCTGTCGGAATTCATCACATGGGTTGTATGTTTGAAATATTCGCCTATACCTGATTTGGGCATTTTACAAAATAAAACCAACATAACGGAAGCACAGATAATACATCTATAGGTAGCTATGAATGTATACAAAAAAATGTAAACATTTGTCGCCTGAACAGCGCTTCCGTTGTGCGCTTAAATGCCCGAACACAATGGAAAGTAGCACAGCACGTTCGAAAGTTGAAGTTGGCTGAACTCTGCGCTTCAGCATACATAAGGCGTGTTTTTTTTTCAAATCTATATAGGCTAAACATGTTTCCGCAACATATTTTCAATGTAAAATACAACAAAACCTTAGCCTGGATAATTATCCAGTTTTATTTTTGTATGGAAAACTTTTTCGAAATCTATATAGATTTGAAAAAAAACACGCATACATTCATACTACAGTTGCAACTTCGCATTGTGTTCGCGCTATAGGGCTTACGTGTATTTTAACTTTGACAGCGCTGCATACTTCCACTATATAAGGTGTGTTTGGTAACCTGTTAATTTACGTAAATTTACATCCAACTGTCAAAAATCAAGAGGCAAATGACAGTGTCAAAAAATTTCCCCTCTTGCGAAATCGTTGCTACATCTTTTTCATGGAGTCACCGAGGCACATCCTTCAAACAGCCATCTGACAATTCGATAAATGTCAATCACTTCTGTTAAAAAAATAAAAGAAAATTAGCTTTTCGTGAAAATATTCAATAGTTAAAAAAGAAGAAGAGAGGATTTCCCCCACTATTTGACAGATGTGCTATTTGTGTTAGTAAAAGTTAACAAACACCTATAGCTTCGCCATTGTGTTCGGCCAGTAAGTCGCAATTTTGAACTTGACTCACCTGAGACTTTTCCAAAATACCCGAAATCTGCGACTTCTTATAGAAACATGGAATCTGTTTATGAGTTCTTAAGACAGTGTTATCAAAATGATTTTTATTTAATTTAAATTGTGAATTGTGTAGGTAATTTTACGTAAAATTACCAAAAATCACTCAAATCAATGTTTGGTAACCCAAACAATTTACAAGAAATCAGAGAAGAAAGATCCAAATGAGAAAGTCAAAAATTGTCCCAACTGGTTATTTTCTGTGATATCTGGTTTCAAATTGACAGTTTGTGAAATGTCATAATCATCATTGTTAGTTGAAATCAAAAAGAAATTGACAGGTTTGACCAAAAGTGTTTCAAAAGCGTTTGATTACTTTCTTGCAAGTATTTGACAGATGTCCCATTTTGATCACAAAAAAGTAACCAAACAGACCTATTGTGACGCAACAAACAAGTGAGATGAGAATGTGCACCGCGCAAAGACAAATACATGCTTGTGTGATCTGCCTACTACTGCAGCAAGTGTACAAATCTGTATCTATCTACATCTTTACATAGAATAGAACCAAGTCGCCGGTCGATGTCAGATTACGTTTGCTACTTAGGATCTTCAGAACCACTGAACAGATTTGAATGATTCTTGTGTTTTAAGATTAATTTGATCTCAAAAAAAGCTTAAGCATCAGCTTCGAATAAGATGATTTAGAGTTTGAGGGAATTCAAGTGAGAAACTGAAAATTTAATTTAAAACAAACGGGCAGAACAGCTTCTACCATGTTGTTGATATTTATTCTCAGCTAAATTACAGATTTTGGACCAAAATCATATCTGTGCAATTGCTAGAAACTAAATAATCACCCCAATTCTGAAAGTCGTATTTGCGAGTCGCGTACGACCATACTCGTATTTTGTAATAGTAAATACATTGCAAAATACGTGTGCAACTCTCACAAATACGATTTTCAGAACTGGGGCGAATATTACAAAATACATTAGGGCCGGTGCACACTTGCATTTTCTAAAGTGCGGTCACGCAGCGGCAGCGCAGTTGTTCAATGCACACTTGCGTGTTTTTGCCACGCAACATAGTCTGCGTTACGCATTTGGCTCCCACAAATGGTGGTTTATATAAATATAAATGAGTTATTTTCGCGTACCTTGTGTACAAAAATTATGTGTAACGTTTCCCGCCACAATACCCGAAAAAATGTACCTGCGTGTTTTACTAACCGCAAGTTTAACGCAAGTATAACGCGCGTGCATACAGCGGCACCGCTAGTGTGTGTGCACATCCCAATATAGTTGTGAATACTGCAAAACGAAAACGTGGTGCCGCTGCGTTAGCACGCGTTAAAAAAGCGCAAGTCCACACTTTTGTGGATTGTATATATTGGTAGATTGCAAACCTTGGGTTGCGATCGTACTGTCTTTGATTCTTCGAACAAAATGACAATGTATGTATCGTAAGTAACACTATGGCGCAAATTTATAGTCGATTAAAGTACACTTTACAATTATTTTAGCACGGAGCTAAGTGTTTTCATAATTATAGTCGTCATAAAGCCCACTTTATTGTTAGCGCCTCGTATTAAAGTTAAAATCACCCGAACCTCTAATTAAATAATTAATATGGAGCTAGACTGCTTTTTTATCAAAACTGTCACTTTTATGTATGTTCGACTAAAATTTCTCATAGGAACGTTGCGTTATTTAGCAGCATACTAAGAAATGTCTATTATTGAACAAAAATTAATGTTCGCTTTTAAGTTTAAAGTTGCGTATAGCTAGTACGGAGTTAAACTGATAAAGTCGGGTTGACTATAAGCTAGTAAATTTATATTATAGTAGATGTCTCAAGTCTGTACAAAAAAAGGCGTGAGTACTAGGTACTGTGTAAACATACGTTTGTGTATGATGGCGGATAAACAGAGAATGCACTAATACTAAGAGAATCATATACAAAGAACGCACTAATACTTAAGGCCCCGACCCATAGAATCCGTCGATCCGTTGCTCCTTCATTTTTAATTGACGGCTCGATAGAATACACACATTCTTTTCTTATGGGAGATGGGCATGGCCCATAACCAACGGATACATGAACTTCGAAAAAATAAAGTAGGTCTACTTTCTACTTTTTGCATCCGTCGATACTTTGTCAGCACACATTCACGCATTTAAATTCACACATTCACATATTGCAGCTCACACATTCACAAATTGAGATTATGCATTTTCATTGGTGGAAACATAGAGAGAGTGAAAAGAATTGTTTGACATTTCTACGTAGATACGTGACGGATTCTATGGGACTGCTCTATCCGCCAATACTTCAACTTCAACTTCAAAGTACAACGGAACGAAGTCGACGGATTCTATGGGTCGGGGCCTTAAGTCTGGTTACGCGAGACGGACGACGGCGAAAAATTTGCCCATACCGAGAGCTAAGATGTTGCAAATTCTACTGCATATATATATATATATAAACAAATTGTAAATATGAATATCGATTTAATCAAATTTAGATTTTCAGGGTAATGTAATTAATATTAAATTACATTAAAAACTTAAAAACACTTCGAAAATTGTCTGCGGGAGAAACATGTCCTGGAAAAGAACGAACTGCGCAATTTGTTCTGCAACTAAAAATGAATTTCCAGATAGGAGATTATTTAGGTTCCCTAAAAGAGGGACAGTAAAATACGAAGAATGGCTAGCCTTAGCAGAGGAGTCTCGAGGGCACATAGAAAGTCTTAAAAGGCCCTATATATGCAGCAAGCATTTCAAGAATGCCTTCCGTGGACCTAAATATTTACAAAAAAATGCTTATCCTTCCCTGTTCTTAAAACGAAGTGAGGATATTTCGATATCTGATGACGTTTCGATTTCTTTGGATTCAAGCGAATCTACAGCTACGAATCAGAACGTAGTATCTGTGACAGAAGGTAAAAATAAAGATCGAAGCGCAAATTGTACGAACTTAGTCCATGAATTTTTATTTTTTATATATGTAGATGCAATTCATCCGAAAAAATCAAAAGTTGTGCCAAAGGAAGCAAAGAATAAAGATACGCAAATGAAGGTGGTTTTCGACGTTCCGGTGGAAGAAGTGCAAAGAACATCAATAAAACATCAACTGACGCAGATGTCCTTGAAGGAAACAGAAGAGGTACATAATATGTTATTTGAGAAAGGAGAAAAAACTAAAAGCACCTACAATACATACATATACCTAGCCTACCGAATAAGCGCGAATAGTTGAAAATCACAAACATTTTAAAGCAATCGCAATTTAAAAAAAATTGCTTGAGCGTGCATTTCGTTATACCTAAGTCAACTCCTCAACTCGACGCGCCGCCGTTCAGAGTCGGCAAAAAAATGTAGGTCTCTTCCATTCGTGCAAAAATTGACCACGCACACACCAATGGTTGCGAGAAGAAGGCCCTGGTTCACCCCGAACCGCTACGCCACCTCAAGAAAGAAGAAGGTTAATGGACATGTTCCTCTCGTAATAATAGTCTGCTCCATTATAGATAATTTTGAATTCATATAGATTGGTGCTATTGTTATTTCCTCCTATGTTGATTTTGCCAGTAGTTTTTTAATGCGTTAATCTAAGATTTACTTATTCTCCCACAAAAGTGCGCATTGCCTTTATTATTTGTGTTTTCTTTAAATTTATTTAGGCAACAACCTGCTCTATGCTGTGCTTGCCAAATCAGCGAAGCAATATTCAAGCAGAAGTATCGATCATCAAGCTGGAGGAGGAGCAGTTTATGGATGCAGAAGATTTTATTGATGTCAAGAACGAGTGTGTGACTCCAGAAGATTTTGTGAGTCTCATGAATGAACCTGAGACCAGCGACATATTCCAAGATGCCTTGCTAATGAAGAGCAACCAAGATGCATTGCAATACTTAAAACCGCTCAGAACTTTTCTTTTGTCACAGAAAAATTCCCGTGCGTTAGAGTTACTTACGCATATGGAACTTATTTTAGAACAAGAGGGCATTTCCAAAAGAGAGGCAGAGTCTAATTCTAGAACGCAACTCACTGAAGGAGCAGAGATCTTGCCAAATCAGCCGAGCAACAATCAAGAAGAATCAAAAGAAGAAGTATCGATCATCGAGCTGAGGAAGGAGCGGCTGGGGGGCCCTTTACTGGAAGTTTTTAAGTCAGAGCCCTACGAGCTTATCAATATTGTTAATAGTGATTGTAGAAATTCAGAAATTTGTATGGATGTCCAGAACAAGTGTGCGACTTCAGAAGATTTTGTGAGTGAGACAAACGGCATATTCCAAGATTATCCACATATAAAGAGCAACCAAGATGCATTGCAGCTATTAAAACCGCTCAGAACATTTCTGTTGTTACAGAAAAATGCTCGTGTGTTAGGGTTGCTAACACAGATGGAACTCCTCTTAGTTAAGTCTGAAATAACCTGAATTTCACATAAGAAATATTTATATTAGTACATAAAATAAAAATAATTTGTTAAAGTTTTCTGATTTTACTTGTTAATGTTAAGTTTTTTAATTTATAGGAATTTAAAGGTCTTTATGTCGCTCTTTCACTGTTTAACAGTCTTTGCCGTCCTACTCTCGAATTTTAAACTCGTTCCATATTTGCATTGGATAAAACCTTGCCTCAGAGACGGGTAATTAACGACATTTATTGTATGAATCAGCTGATTTTAGGTCTGATAGGTACCCTGATTTACTATCCGTTTTCGCATTACCTGCGTAGATTCGAATTACTGCATGCCTCTCAACCGTATGAGTAAACTCCATAAATGATAAGTTAGCTTCGTTTACACACAGCGCGAACACATGAACAGCAAGAACGAGCGACAGACAAATCGGCGTAATGATAGGAAACTCAGATCTTAGGTTTTAACTAACTCTATAGGTGGTTTCCAAGATAACTGGAAAGTTTTTATGGGGTTGGGTCTTGGGTACGAAATCCCGCATTACAAAATCCCGACTTTGGAGAAAATAATAGTATAAAATTCTCGCGCGTGAATTGGTAAGTTTCTCGGTTTTATTTCTTAGTGACATGGAGGGGTAGTAGACGAAAAACATGCTTTTAAGAATATGGAAAGAAAAAATCCAACGCGAAACGAAGATCCCGAAAAATTCAGAATTTTTGCACTAAAGTTCATTTTGAGGGATTTTGGAAGTCGGGATTTTTAGAAATGCGAGTTTTTTTTTGTCGGGATCTTGTACCGTTCCCGTTTTTATGCATTAAGGCCCCGGCCCATAGAATCCGTCGATCCGTTGCTCCTTCATTTGCAAGTGACGGCTCGATAGAATACATACATTCTTATGGGAGATGGCCCATAACCAACGGATGCATGAACTTCGAAGGATAAAGTAGGTCTACTTTCTACTTTTTGCATCCATCGATACTTCGTCAGTACACATATTCAGGCATTCAAATTCACACATTCACATATTGAAGTTCACGCATTCACAAATTGGGAGTATGCATTTTCATTGGTGGAAGCGTAGAGAAAATGTAGAGAAACTGTAATCGCCGTTGACATTCGTTTGACAGCGTTTGTTCTGTTGTCTGTACACACTTTCACGCATTTAAGTTCACACAGTCACATACTGAAGTTCGCGCATTCACAATTCACAAATCGAGATTATGCATTTTCATTGGCGGAAACATAGAGAGAGTGAAAAGAATCGTTTGACATTTCTACGTAGATATGTGACGGATTCTATGGGACTGCTCTATCCGCCAATACTTCAACTTCAACTTCAAACTACAACGGAACGAAGTCGACGGATTCTATGGGCCGGGGCCTTTATTGAATGTTTTGCCCTTGCTTATGATTCACAGAACTTTTTCCAGATGTTTCCTTTTATTTTTTTGACATTGCTTCTGAAACATCTGGTTTGAACCGTGAACCTTCAGCGTGACAAGCGATGACGACTACCAAGATGCCACAGCCACCCCTAGGCAATCAGGTATACACTTTTATACCTTACACACAGCCTTATTCTAACCTTTCAGTAAGCCTACTTTAAACCTCATTTAACGATTATTTCATTTCATTTCAAAATTGTTTTTTCATAATTATACAAGCTTTTCTACCAGCTTTAGATAAGCAATATATATAGCCAGATTTAAGGCTTATTTTCTTGTAGAATCATTTGAGTATTATAAGATAATAAAAAATGTCCAGTTGAGGTTTAGTTGAATTATTTATTATATTATTAAATGAGTTCAAAGAGGGAATGGTGGGACGACGGGATGGGTGCGAACGGTGCCGTGAAATAACGCCCAGCGTTACGGAATTTAAAAATTCGGCCTTATTTTGCTTTGAAATGCGAAATTACCGGTAATAGTTGTGGCAGGTGCTGCCTAATTAAGTGACGAGACTGCGTGATGCCAAATAGCATCACAACAGCGAGAGTTGGAAAAAAATCACTATCAACTCCACACGACTTCAACTGAGTTGCTGTGATTCAAACTTCGGATAATTTGAATGCATTTTATACTACTATTCAGCTTCTAGTAATTGCACAAATATGATTAAGTCTTAAAATATCGCGTATCAAGTGTAATTTAGCTGAGAATTAATATCAATATTATGGCAGAAGCTGTTCTGAAGTTATGGCCGTTAGTTTCAAATTTATTTTTCGGTTTCTCATTTGAAGTCCGCCAAACTCTTAAACCAAACCTAAATCTCATTCGAAGCTCATGCCTAAACCTAATCTAAGAAATTTGTAATCATAAACTTAAAGAATCATTGAAATATGTTCAATGGTTCCTGAGGTCTTCGATCCCAAACGTAATCTGGCACCGATCGGGTCTTTGCTTTAAACTATGTACAAAAGAAAAGAAAATTTCCTGGATGCATACATACATATGTACACATACACATATAATTGGTATTTACTATGTTATGCTTATGCTTTCATTCAAACTTCTACCAAACCTGAAAAAAGAAAGAAATCCGTCGTATTCGTATTGCAACATTTAAATCTCATACTTATTTTTTTATCCAGGACAGACGAGTAACTGTACCTTGTAGTTGTATACTGTATAGGTATAGCCATACAGGTGAGGTGGTGAATGAAGGGATCACGTGGCTGTGTGCTTGCTTGTACAGATGAATTTATCTTTATTTCTGTCTTCGCTCTTTTAACGATTGTATTTCTTTTAATCTCTGTTTGTGTATTGTGTTTTGTGTGTGCACTTTATATGGTTTATTTTTATATTCATATGGCAAATCCATATGCCTGACCTAAGAGATGCGGTGTTTACTGCCGGGCTCGCGCATTGTGCTATTTTCTTCTGTAGCGTAAGTGTATTCTAGAGGAGCTGCGTAATATTTTTCTCAATATTATCTTACATACTAGACAAAAATGCTTAAACCTATATATACACAGGCCGATATATTTCATCGTACGACACACATAAATTCTGCTGTTCGGTACCTACGCAGTTCACTCAAAGTAGGACTAAAGAATCAGAACAAAAAACAAAGATTATTTAGATATTAGATTAAATTCAAATTCATTTTATTTTCTTATAACTTAAACAAAAAGGATTAATGCATTTCATTCAAACGACAAAATTCATCGTACGGTAAATTTCAACTTTGATATTTTGACGAAATCGGGCTGCCAGTATCTTATCGGGTCTCCACCAGATTGAAGGACAGCTTGTAGTCGATGTGGCATAGAAGAGACCAGGTTTTGCGTATAACTTCGGGTACGCGATCCCATTCTACTTGAAGCGCTTCTATCAGAGTCGCTTTTGACGAAATTCGGTGTTTATGGAGCTGTTTTTCCAAGTAGTCACACAAATGTTCTAAGGGGCTTAGGTCCCGGCTCTGTGGGAGGGCCTTGGAGCATAGTATAACAACCATTCCTGGACTTTTTCGAGCGGTGTGCTTAGGGTCGTTATCTTGCAAAAATATCCAGCAATATTTTCTCTATTCATGGACGTAGATTTACTTTTGGTATTTCGAGATACATACATGTAGTGGTCCATCTACCTTCAATAAACGCCAGCTTTCCCACGCCGGACCAAGCCATGCTCCCCCACATCATAACACTACCTACACTGTGCTTCACTATTCTTCAAAGATTTTGAACTTCGATTTCTGTGCCGATCTTTCGCAATACTCTTAAACGACTATCGTGACCAAAAATATTGTACTTGCTCTCGTCGGTGCACACAACTTTCTTCCCAAAAGACAGACCAGCGTCTTTGTGTAGAGAGGCAAAGTCTTTTCGTTTTTTTCTTATACATACTTATACTTTGTCTTAAACGTGTGACGCGATGAAAATTCTGTACTTTTAAGTCTTCTACCATAGGTATTGCTGCCAATCGAAATATATTGATCTTGGACTCATGGGAACATAAAACATATCTCCATTTTTCATTTGACCAGTTAAGATGCTCCCGGGCATCAGGTCGGTGACCTGTGGTTAGCAGCGGGCATTTTCCCTGATTTCAGGGTTCAAGTTCTTTTTGTATTTGGCTAGAAGTAGCAAACGGATCCTTTTTAACTATTCTGACAATCTTGCGGTCGGTTGTGTTCGTTGTCTTAAGTGGCCTGCTTCGATTTTCATCGGTTTTACGCCATTTTAGAGCATTGGTGACAATATCCTGTGAGTAGCCATTTAATACAAAATCACACTTCTTATTGACCAAGAACACGAAATAAAGCATATTTTATTGCACATTTAAAATGGATACTACCGTACAGCAAATCAAGAACACCAACAAAAGCGGTAACTAAAGTCTTCCTAAATTATATGAAAAGACAAATAAAGTGATTTTAACTGTTTATATTTAATTTTTTTTTTATAGTTCTTTGCGAAAACTGACAACGAAGTACTCCACACATATTATCTTGCACACCACTGTATGTACGCTGGCACCCCATATGCATTCTAGGACTTGTATAGGTACTTACATATTTACTTGAATATTTCAAGTTTGCTCAGATACTAACCAAATTTATGAGAACGGCACAAAATCCCGAAAAAATAAAACACGTTCTTCTAGAAAACCCGAATCACAAAATACCGAAAATGAACATTGGTGAAAAATCTCGAATTTTTGTGGATTTTTTGTACTGCTTAAAAAAATGTAAGTTGAATTTTTTATATCCCTTAATTGAAATTGTTTTTCAATCTTAAAAGAACGTCTGCCCCAACCCGCCACCCAAACCAACAAAAAAAAACAATAAACCTACCACATACCTCACAACACACATGGATTTGTTAGCAAAATCGTTTGGTTAAGTGCATGGTATGAGAATCGAAAAGAGCTGTTCTTTTTGATTCTCACAGAATCGTATACCTAGGAACTAATTCCTCTAGCCAAGTAATTAATTCGTATTATGTATGTAAGTCTACAAAGAACATTTTAATCTCTATTTCGCTTCGTGGTCCTGAAAAGGACCTTTGAAATAATGTTTGTTTGTATAAATATACAAGTACGTACTAAAATGTAAAATGTATTAAAATAATTTAAAATATTGAAATTCATTGCAATTTAAAAAAAAAATTAAGCATAAAACGAAGAACTAGTTATGAACGCAATTTTAAGAAAACGAAACTCATATTTTACATCCCCGCTCTTGACTTTTTCGACTGTAGTTGCGGCCATCACCAACTCTTCGGCAGGTCCTCGATCAACTTGTTGAGACCGGCGTGCTGTTTGCCGACAATCAAACGCTTCCACGCTGTTCTGTGTAGTTGGTTTATGTGGATCGGCCATATAAGTTGCCAACGACTTAAATTCGGGGCTATGTTGCGGTTTGTTTCTGGAAGACTTTCCGGAAATATAATATTCCTTTAATCATTTAGCCACAGTTTTGTTATCTTCGTCATCCATCTTGGCATGCAGATGCCTGAACTTCATCAGGTGGCACAAAGGCTAAACTCTTAATCATTCTTATTTGAATGCTCAACTCTTCGCAGTTTCCATATTTTCCCATGAGGCCTTTATTCTGCACTCTTCGCCAGATTGTTTGCCCAAAGTGAAAAGAAAACAGCCTTTGTATTAAGCTGAAGGCATCAATTCTTGGGCTGCTCTCGAGATTGCATTCTCAAAATTCATAGTAATAAATTCCGGATTCAGAGAAGGTAGGACGTAGAAGGTGCCGCCCAGCATTTAGCTTCTGACAGGAGCTTCAAACTGCCGAGAGCCCCCACGATAATATTCTTTTCTACATTAAAACTATTTTCATCTAATATAAAAGCTCACCCTCCAGGTACCGCATATTATTGGGGATGCAGACTGCCAAGTTCTAAAAAATATGATTCCAAGTTCTAAGAAACATCGCTTTTTCATCACCATTTACAACATTCTGTTAGAAAGGTTATACGATATCATGAGAATCAAAAAGAACAGCTCTTTTCTCATCATTTGCACTTGACGAAACGAGTTTTGTATCTGGTTTATAGTGTGTGTTGTGTTAAGTTCTTGGTTTTTTTTTATTTTTAACCTGTTGGGTGGTGAGTCGTAGGAAGAAATCTTTTAAGAAATCGTTCTTTAAGAATGCGCGCGAATTTTAAACTATTATTTTCTCTAAATTCGTGATTTTGTCACTCGGGATTTCGTGATTCGGATTTTGAGTTCGAGATTTTGTAATTCGGGACTTCGTACCCAACCCGAAATTTATACTGTATTCACGTTAATTTAATTTGTTATTTCTAATTCAAATTTTAAAAATTCCTTAGCAAATTTTCTGCAATACTAAAAATAAAAAAGAAAATGTCCTGGAAAAGAACGAAGTGTGCAATTGCACATTGTTGTGCAACGAAAAATGAATTTCCGGATATAAAATTATTTGAGTTCCCTAAAAAAGGGTCAGTAAAATATAATGCATGGCTAGCCTTAGCAGAGGAGTCTCGAGGGCACATAGAAAAACTTAAAATGCCCTATATATGTAGCAAGCATTTTAAAAACGACTGCATTGGAACAAGATATTTAAAAAAAAATTCTTATCCGTCACTGTTCTTAAAACGAAGTGAGGATATTTCGAAATCTGATCCAAGCGAATCTACAGCTACGAATCGGAAGCTACTATCTGTAACGGAAGGTAAAAATGAAGACCGAAGCACAAATTGTACGAACTGAGTCCATGAATTTTTATTTTTTATATAGATGCAATTCATCCGAAAAACTCACAGGTTGTGCCAAAGGAAGCAAAGAATAAAGATACGCAAATGAAGGTGGTTTTCGACGTTCCAATGGAGGAATCGCGACGAACATCAATGAAACATCAATTGACGCAGATGTCCTTGAAGGAAAGAGATGAGGTACATAATATGTTATTTGAAAAAGGAGAAAAAACTAAAATCACCTACAATACATACATATATCCAATATATGTACATATATGTGTGTATGTTACCTACCGAATAACTGAAAATCACCAGCTCTAACGATTTTAAAAAAAAATTGCTTATACGTACATTTTATTGTACCTAATTCAAATTACTTCTCAGAATGTACATAATGTAAAATATCTATAAAAAAAACAAGGTCAACTCGGAGTCGGCAAAAAACTTTAGGTCACTTCCATTCGTGCTAAAATTGACCACGCACACACAAATGGCTGCGAGAAGCAGGCCCGGGTTACCCCGAACCGTTACGCAACCTCAAGAAAGAAAAAAGTGAACATACGTGCTCCTCTCGTAATAATAGTCTACTCAAGTAAATAATTTTCAATTCATCTAGATTTCGAGAACCCAATTTTTAAGGAAGCCATTGCTTGTGAAGTGATTTTCGGATATGCAAAGGATGTCGATTAAGATTCCAAGGAATTTAGGGACCTATGACATTTTTTAAAGTGGTATTTTTGTTATTTCCTCCTAGGTTGATTTTGCCAGTAGTTTTTTAATGCGTTAATCTAAGATTTATTTATTCTTCCCACAAAAGTGTTCATTGCCTTTATTATTTGTGTTTTCTTTAAATTTACTTAGGCAACAACCTGCTCTATGTTGTGCTTGCCAAATCAGCGAAGCAATATTCAAGCAGAAGTATCGATCATCAAGCTGGAGGAGGAGCAGTTTATGGATGCAGAAGATTTTATTGATGTCAAGAACGAGTGTGTGACTCCAGAAGATTTTGTGAGTCTCATGAATGAACCTGAGACCAGCGACATATTCCAAGATGCCTTGCTAATGAAGAGCAACCAAGATGCATTGCAATACTTAAAACCGCTCAGAACTTTTCTTTTGTCACAGAAAAATTCCCGTGCGTTAGAGTTACTTACGCATATGGAACTTATTTTAGAACAAGAGGGCATTTCCAAAAGAGAGGCAGAGTCTAATTCTAGAACGCAACACACTGAAGGAGCAGAGATCTTGCCAAATCAGCCAAGCAACAATCAAGAAGAATCAAAAGAAGAAGTATCGATCATCGAGCTGAGGAAGGTGCGGCTGGGGGGCCCTGTACTGGAAGTTTCTAAGTCAGAACCCTACGAGCTTATCAACATTGTTAATAGTGAGTGTAGAGATTCAGAAAATTGTATGGATATCCAGAACGAGTGTGTGACTTCAGAAGATTTTGTGAGTGAGACCAACGGCATATTCCAAGATTATCCACCTATAAAGAGCAACCAAGATGCATTGCAATACTTAAAACCGCTCAGAACATTTCTGTTGTTGCAGGAAAATGCTCGTGCGTTAGGGTTGCTAACACAGATGGAACTCCTTTTAGTTAAGTCTGAAATAACCTGAATTTGATATAAGACATATTTATATAACTTATATAAAATAAAAAGTTTTTCTGATTCTACTTGTAAATGTTAAATTGTTTAATGATAGTTATAGGAATTTAAACCTGACAATATTGTCCGACCTGAACAAATCTTTAAAGATAACTTTTTAATATGTATTACATTTACCATCGCGCAACATACCGGAAAGGGGGAGGACAATGTCTGCCGCCCGACCAGCTAGTACTTAATAAAAGCAGAAAAAGGTTTTCAACCACCTTGCATCCATGCACCAATTTTTTTTCAAACAGAACAGATCGACTAGAACACAAAATTCATCTTTTCCCCAAATGCAGAAAAAGAAATATGTATATGTAACTACTCGTATTCTGCGCAATGCTTGTGATATGAGTTATGACTTGTTTTGGCTTACCTATTCACTGTATGTGTTTGTACATATACACAGCAAATAAAAAGAGGCTTATGGCTTTTGTCAATATAATTTATACCTCATTAGATAACCCTTGCTATAAATGAGAAATATCTTTTGAGTACAAATATCCCTTATTTTATATCCTATTTTACTACAGGCATGCCCTAGGCTCCTGATTAGGTCTTAAAGGAACGCGTATCGAATGTAATTTAGCTTAGAAGTAATATCATTACCATGTTCTGAAGTTCTGGCCGTTTATTTTAAATTGAATTTTCAGTTTCTCATTTGAAGTCCCTCAATCTTTAAAATCAAACCTAAATCTCATTCGTAGCTGATGCCTAAACCTTATCTGAGAAATTAGTAATCTAAAACCAAAAAAATTATTAAAATATGTTCAATGGTTCCTGAGGTCTTCGATCCCAAACGTAATCTGGCACCGAACGGGACTTTGCTTTATACTATGAACAGATACCTTAAGAAAAAAAAAATTAGTGGGTACACACACATACAATTGGTATTTACCAAACCTGAAAAAATATTCGGATCGTAACACTCAAACACCTATTAATATACTGTACACGTACAGCTATATAGGTTAGGTGTGGTGGTGAATGGTTGCGATCACGAGGCTGTATGCTTTTTGATGATTACTGTTCTGATGACAAAGCTCGCTCTTTTAACGATTGTATTTCTCTTAATCTCTGCTTGTGTGTGCACATTATCACCACTGGACTGGAATGGGATATTATTCATATAGCAAATCCATATGCCTGGGCTAAGAGATGCGGTGTTTACCGCCGGGCTTGCGCATTGTGCTATTTTCTTTTCTAGCGTAAGCATAGGTGGGTATGTAGTGTTTGAAATTGCTTCAAGAAAATTTCCACTGTATTATAATTCATTTAATTAAAGTTGATTATTTTGTTTTTGAAGTGATTGTTCATTATGCCAAGGCGAAAACCAAACATAGGGCGTAGTACATGGCATGCTAAGCAAATGCGATTACTACGAATTAAAGAAAGAGAACGCCTTGTATCAAACGCCAGTGAGTGCGTTTGGCCAGACATGTAAGTATAATTTTAAAATAAGTTAGGTGTTTACCCTGCAGAGACATTTTATTCAGACATACATACATATATGTATACATGTTATGTACATACAGTGAGCCAAAAAAAAGTTCTACAGCAAGAAAATTGAATAAAATCGCAACCCGTAAAGCTTGGAAATTCAATGAAAGTGCAAATGAAACATAATTTTTAAGCTATCCAAATAGTTTTAATTCAGTTTTCTAAAATATATTTTTTGAAGTGAATACTTCTTAACGACGTATTGTTTTTGAAAACGAGTAACGATAAATGAGTTACGATAAATGAGTTACGATGAATGAGTTACGATAAATGTGTTTCGATAACGGGGAAATGATTCCATACCGGGGAAATATGTATACATCAGCTGTCTGTCTATCTGTATGTCTGTCTGTCTGTCCGTCCGTTCGTCCGTTTGTCTGACTGTCTGTCCATCTGTCCGTCCGTCCGTGCGTCTGTCTGTCTGTCTACCTTTTAACATCTAAACCGCTGAACCAATTGTAATGTAATTTGGCAAGGAGATAGTCTGGGACCTATGGAAGGACTTAGGTGGAAAAATCACTCGCTAGGGTGCGCTGGAGTCAAGTTATTAATAAAACCTTTTCACGCCTAAACCGCTGAACCAATTGTAATGTCATCTGGCAAGGAGATAGTCTGGGACCTGAGGAAGGACTTAGGTGGAATCCGTTCGCTAGGGGGCGCTTGAGTCAAGTTATTAACAAAATATTTTCACGCCCTAACCGCTGAACCAATTATAATGTAATTTGGCAACGAGATAGTCTGGGACCTGAGGAAGGACTTAAGTGGAAGAACCGCTCGCTAGGGGGCGCTGGAGTCAAGCTATTAGCAAAATCTTTTCACGCCTAAACTGCTGAACCAATTGTAATTTTATTTGACAAAGAGATAGTCTGGGACCTATGGAAGGACATAGCTGAAAAACCGCCCGCTAGGGAGTGCTGCAATCAAGTTATTAGCAACTTTATTAACTGACCAAAATGATTCATATTGACAATTTATGTTGGTGTAGTAAAAGAAAACTACAAAAACTAGATCCGATGGGTGGCGCTAGAGTCGAGTTATTAACAAATTCTATACATATTAAATGAAATTTTGAATAGCTGTTCCTTTCATTATTTGTATTACAAAAATTCGTTATCAAAAATATACATTTTAATATTTAGAATGGTGGCCGTTGGCTTCCAAAACAGCTTGTAGCCTTCTATTCATAGACATAACTAAACTTTTTGTGGCGTTAGGCAATAACGCCCAAGGAAATAACGCCCAAATCGATTTGGAAATAGCGCCCACAAAAATTTCTAACACCCAAAAATGAACAAGAAGGTGGAAATAAAGCCCAAAAATACTTTGCCTAACGCCCAAAACTCAATATCACCCAAGTTATAAAAAGGCAATATCGCCCAAAAATATTCAATGGGAATTGTTTTTGTAAAAATTTGGCGATATTTCCAGATTGTTGGGCTTTACGTACCGTTCGCGTCACACGCCGACATGGAGCGCCGAGACGACGGCCACGCACGCGGGAATCATTTAGTTTGGTACAATCGTCCTTGTTGTTTGATTTAAAAAAGCAATCAAACTATGTAATTGTGAAGTCCAGTTTATTCAAAACTACGAAGAGGCTTGCAATATCTGTCATTGAACTATGAGTGGGTTGCATTGACATTCTACACTCTCAGTAGAATTCACTCAAAAATATTGCCATTTGGGCAATTCTGAATTTTATTTGGGCGTTTTTTCATTTTGTCTTAATTGTTTTGGATGATATTTCCCTCTTTGGGCATTATTTCCTTTTCAAATATTTCCACTTGTTATTTTGGGCTTTACTGCCTATTATAAAATGAACCCTGACTAGGAAATTACACCCAAAATGACTAAAATAATTACAACAACAAATTGTTCGAGATTTTTTTGGGCGATATTTCCAAATCGATTTCGGCGTTATTTACTTGGGCGTTATTGCCTAACGCCCCTTTTTGTTACATTGGGCGGTTAATTGGCCCATATATCCTGAAGGGGGCTTTTCAAGAAATTTTGCCTGCTTATTGGCCTTTTCCTCAATTTGTTCTCCATGAGTGCTGAGAGCGCACATGCTCTTTAGTTGTTAACAGATTGTTTTTGGGTATGTTAAGGTAGGATATTTTCTTCATATTATCTTCAACGAGTCCATTGCACGCTATACCATCGCATTGCATCCACCGTGTTTAACAGTGGCATTTACAGGCGCTGGATGTAAGGCTGTACCTTGTCTCGTCCAAACAAATCGGTATCCATCAGACCCAAATATGTTGAATTTGGACTCGTCGCTGACAATTACCGTGTTCCAGAACTCTAACGGTTGACGGACATACATTTGGGCATATTGCAGGTGTTTCGTAATGTTTCTTGCAGATGTAGGCTCTCAGACCCATTGAATGTAATAATTGTCTAACCTCTACAATTGCATTTTCCTTTAGATCTCTAGCAATGTCTACCACAGTGATTTTGGGTTTTTTAACGACTAATCGAACAATTTTTCGTTCTATTTGAGGAGTCGAAATTTGTTTTGGTCGTCAACGACCACTAGGTGTTTGCAAGAAAACATTTTTTCAAGTACTCGGATGACATAAAACACTGTAGATCACAATTTTAGAAATTTCTCTAACACTTTTGGTTTTGTTCACAACTTTATTGACAGTTCCTTCATGTCAATGGATGTTTGCTTTTTATTTTTATGTTTTTTAATCAATCGGTATTGAAAATACGTCTTATCACTACTAACAGAATGATTAAACAGTGACTCTTAAAATAACGTACAAAAAACATGTTAAACAAAGAAAATGCGTCAGTTCTTAGAAGAAGGAGAAAACTATCCAAGTTTTTTTTTTTGTAAATTTAAAATAAAATAATTAAGAAAAAGGATATAAAATTATTTGGATAATTAAACTTCATTTGCAGTTTATTTGACTTCAATATTATTCAAGTTACAATTGCGGTGTCCAACTTTTTTTTTTGGTTCACTGTACACAAATATATTATAAAAACACCATGTAAAAATTTAGTATAAATTCGAAGAACACATCCATATTAATATGTATATATGTATGTAACATATGCATGAACATGATACAGGGTGTTTCCAAGTTAAATGTAAATACAGTGGATTCCGCTTATTTGGGACACTTCGGTCAAGACCCATTTTGTCCCAATTAAGCAGCTGTCCCAATAATGCGATGTGACGATCAAGTAAAGAACCAAACTGTTCTATTCTGGTCCCTACCATTTGTCCCAGTTAAGCGGCTGTCCCGATTATCCGCCGTCCCAATAAAGCGGAATCCACTGTATGTATTTCGGGAAATGATTCTTTGATATAATCTAAGAAAAAAATCTTTCTACAGCAAGAGTGTATGTATCTCTAATGTGGACATCATTTATCGAGAATTTAAAGAATTTCCATTCTTCGTTTATTCATAAATAGTGATGGACAACAAAATAAATACAATGATGCCAAGAACGAGTGTGTGACTCCAGAGGATTTAGTGAGTGTCAAGAATGAATGTGAGACTGACGACATATTCCAAGATGGCCCGCCTATAAAGAGCAACCAAGATGCATTGCAACACTTGAAACTGCTCAGAACCTTTCTACTTTCACAGGAAAATTTCCGTGCATTAGAGTTGATAGCGCAGATAGAACTCATTTTAGTTCAGTCTGAAGAAAACTGAATTTGATATAAGAAATATATTAGTACATAAAATAAAAATAATTTGTTAAATTTGTCTGATTTTTTTCATTTTGAAAAGAGTTGCTGTCCAGTACAGTTACAAGGTCTCCTTTAAGTGGTGATTGTCTGTCACTCGTTCTAGGTTGACTCCGGTCTCGAAAGCTACGAAAAGTGTGAAGAGAAATGACTCTGTTCTAATAGAATTGTCAGAACCTACAGGGAAGATAGGAAGACAGCCTCTCTGTCTGGTTGCAGTAAGTTGTATAAACCTGTCCCTTTTTCAAGCTCTCACTCGGTTACCGTAGTATGCATGACAAATCGCCGCTAATCGGAAAACAATACTCGTAGGTTTACCATTTGCTATTTTAAAAAACAACACAATTCGTTGAACATAATAAAGATAATTGTGTAAAAAGTAGATTTTGATTTTGATGAAATTTTAATTTTATGTAGGAATCATTTTTCCGAGTATTTTGATGTATCAACGTTATACGTTCGATTCGCTAACCATAGCAGGGGTAATAAGCTAAATTCCAAAAACAACCTAACTAATATAAAAACAAATAAACCTTCATTATTAAATCAAGCACAAAAAACGACAATTGCGACAACAATTGTTTAACTGCATTTTTACGATTTCCTCAGAAAAACAAGAAAATGGAAAAAACAAAAACCAAGCGGCAACACCTGCCACCCTCCTCCCTCAAAGCACAAAATCCCAAAACTCTTTGACGAAAACCACAGAAAAAGCTGTAATGATTTGCTTTGGCTTTACTATTTTGATGTTCATATTTTCCATACACACAGCGAGAGTTGATAGCGACCACACGATCATTCTGCCATTGACTCTGTTGCAGGCTGGTTAAAATGGGATATATACGAATCTGAGAAAAATTACAAAAAGAAAACGTATGTAAGTCCGTGGTTTCTTTTTAATTTTTTTATTTCAGCGGCAATAATTCGAGTGACATGAAAACATGTACGTTAAAAAAGGTCCCCCAGGCACGTACACTGAACATTTTTGTAATACAGAGTATTATAGACCTCTACTCCGTTCCCCACTTTACCCTAGGAGTCACATTATGACTATGGGTTAGATTTTTCGCCAAAGGCATCTTCCCATTCGCGTTTTACGCCTAACGCTACCTTAAATTTTTGTCCAACATGCGATAAGTTTAAAATACATACTTCAAAAATATCTATTTCATAAAAATGAATGTGTGTATGTTCATCGCATCGCTCATCCGATTCCGATAAAACTTTGCTGAGTTGTTATGCGTATACCAGAAAAGGCGATAGGATATAAATCTGCCCCCGCGCGCTGTGTGGCGCTGGAGTCGAGTTATTAACAATTTCTGTATGTATGGACCCAAATGACTCATATTCACAATGTATGTATGTTGGTTTAGTGCCAAAACAGAAAATTGCAAAATCTGGACCCCGCAGGTGGTGTCCAATTATTAACTTCTGTATTTATAGACCAATATGACTCATACTTTCATTTTCATATACAATGGTATTATTGAAGGTTTTGTCCTTGCCTATGATTCACAGAAGTTTTTTCCAGATGTTTCTTATTATTGTTTGTGCGATAAATTTCTTCAGCCATACCACCTTAAGTATCCTCATAGCTCATCGATGGCTACAAAAGGATTTTTCAGACAAATATTTGTTGGTTTTGCAGTCCGGCGCAGCCGCAGTTGACTAGAGATGAGCGATGTTCACCGATGTTCACAAAACATCGATGTTGAGAGACTAAACATCGATGTTTTAACATCCGCTCCCATGCAAGTACCTTTGTATGTTGTTTTTTACGTCGTTAGTCAACATTCTATAAATTCATTCTATAACATCGATGTTATAGAACATCGATGTTTTGAGTTCGATTATTATCGACCGTCGATGTTCAGTCAGTGATGTTGAAATCGATGTCAATATCGATGTTTTGCCAACATCGCTCCTGCCTACAACAGTTGACCATATTTACCACCCTTGATAATTAAAGTAAAATATAAAACACCTTATAGATTTCCCAATTCCACTTCGTACGAAATTACGTTAGAAATACACCAAGCAAATAAGCAATGGAATTTGTTGCATTTTTTAAAGACGTTTTAAAATATGTTCAAAGTTCTTTACAGAACGGACCTTTAGAGAAGAAACCTCTTAAAAACTGATCTAAAATTCTCACTTATTTCCAAGGAAACATGAAAATTCTACAAGTATAAATACATATTTTACAGAAGTAATAGAAAATCGTTCACAAAAACAACGACACTTTCATTGCTTATCTTGCTTCAAGGCTTGCTCAAGCCTTTCGATGACGCCTATTAGTCGAAAATCCGCTTTTAGCAATGCAAACTCTTCCAGCAGCATTACACACCTCATAGCTTCATCGTTGGTATTTATCGCTCCATTCGCAGGCTCCGGTTCTGATTTAATAATCATTTCAGGACCACTTACTGTTTCTGTCAGGCGTATCGGTGCTACGGTGGGTTTCGCAAAGCTAGAGCAAGACATATGAGTTTCTCTCTCCGCTTTTATCTCTATGGCTTCGGTGGGTTCATTGTTCACTCTTAAGTCATCAACGGTGTTAGTAACGTCATTATCTGTATCGCTTTCTTCAAGATATGCGTCGAGTAGATGGATTTTTTCCTAAAAATGAGAGGGGAAAAAAAACTATCAGTATACTTATTTACCTATATTGACCAGTAAAGCCTATGGCCTATGGTCGAAATTCAATCAGTTGTGTCTTTAAAGTAGCGAAATTCAACTTGTTTTTCACATACAGTAGACGGTCGATATAGTGAACACACAATATTTTTACAGGCTATGAACAAAATAATTGTCGACATAGTAACGTACATGCATATGTTTTTTCAGCTTTTAGCATGCAAAAAAACCGTTAAAACTCATAAGTGCCCTGCAGTCGCCAGTAGAGGTGGAGAACTATCGATTGCACTATCGATTATAACCGATAGTTTTCACTATCGGAAACAATCAAAACTTTATGACCACTATCGATTGTTTTCGATAGCCATTTAAATATAGAATTTAAAAAATTTCTTTAACTGGTCGATACCTAGCGACCAGAGTTTATTTAAAATTTCACAGAGGAACCGATCATAAGCCAACTGTCAAAATGGTTTTAACTTAAAAAGGGGATTCCCCATTTTATGAGTCAGAAACGTAGGAATAGGAGCATTATTGCTTGTCTTTCTCTTAACTTAAAATGGGATTCCCTGTTTTATGAGTCGGCAACTCAGGAATAGGAGCATTAGTATGTGACCCTTAAAAGGAAAAACTAACGATATATATCGATAATATCGATAGTCAAAAGCCAACTATCGAGAACTATCGACGGCACTGACTATCTATATTTCTCCACCTCTAGTCGCCACCACCTCTAGTGGGCACCGTAGCGCAAGTGGTTAGTGCGTCGGACTACTGAGCCAGCGGTCTTGGGTCCGAATCCCGCCGCAATCACCTAAAAAGTTTTTCACGGTGCACACCTCGTTCGAATGTCTGACAAGGATCATTTGTCACGATTGAGCTTCTCAACTCGCCGTTCGGAGTCGGCAAAAAAACTGTAGGTCCCTTCCATTCGTGCACACGCACACACAAATGGTTGCGAGAAGCAGGCCCAGGTTCACCTCGAGCTGTAGCGCCAACTAAGTAAGTAAGTAAGTCGCCAGGTGGACTCGTTGGGAAGTACATATGCACATATACGAACGATCGTCCAAATCTTTCGTTTGTTCTACTCATCTTGTTGTGCGAGTATCTTGCACGATTATATGATGCGCAGTTTAAAGTCGAAATGCAAACTGTCTGTTGCGTGTGTTGTGTTTGTGAGCGATTTTTTTATTTTTTAAAAATGTCTCGTAAGCATTGAACCTTAACAGTAAAAATAGAAATGTCAAAGCAATTGCCGGACGGTAAGTCAAAATATAAGTTGTTAATACACCCTAATATCGTAAGTAAAACAATAATTAAAAGTGTTTCGGTTACGTTTGTTTTTGTTTGATAAATTATTCTATTACTTAATAAATAATGACAATATGTTGTTGTAATTATATTCTGTTTTCGATGTATTGTATTGAAAACGTTTATATTTTTGAGGTGAAACTTCTTATGTCGCGGGCAGTAAAATGAAACTCAAATGAAACGAAAATATTCAGAGGGGAAATTTAAAGGGGTATAGAAATAAAATAATTTAAAAAAAAAACAGCCTAGGTACTTGTTTATTGATAATGACAAATGACAACTACTGACAAAAGTAAACGAAAATATTCACTGGAGAGAATGAGCGCTCGTGGTGGGGGACGCATTCGATGGGATAAGCGATGGTAGAGAGCGGGGAATCGTAAGTGGATAGGGTTTGACAAGACAAATAATACGCTTAGTGACGTCATTCGAAATTCAATAGGGTGGTCCACCAAGATGGCGGACTACCGTTAACCTCACGACCCCCATTATATGGGTGTCAAATGAAAGGGTTTGACAAGACGAACAATAAGCTAAGTGATCTACATCGTATTTTTGAAGTCAAGTTTCCCTTCTATCGCGCAGCTTTCTATGCACTTTTTTTTTTTTTGTTCACGCTAGTAACAATAAAAAAAATTGATAGTGAATAGTCCCCGTTTTCATTAGTTCACTATATCCAGCGTCTATTGTAATTAATTGAAAGTTATTTGTGTGCAAATTCTTAATTCTTACCTTGCGCCTAAGACAACGCATAAGTTTTACCAGAGGGTATCTGCTCTTGTCTTTTTTCCTTCTCTACTACCCGTCATCGTTTTTTTGAGTCGAGTTTTTCTGCTTCCACGAGGTCGACCCGCCATAACAGATTTATTTACTTTTAGACAATAATTAGCGAAATCGTAGCTGTAATTCGAAATGAATAAATTAGAAATTGGAAACTTATTACAATTTTCAATTACTAAGCGTAAAAGCTATCATTTACAACAAATATTTCAAAATAAAAACACTTGAACGCGAATTGAAATACATAGGTATCTATTAATCAAAACAATTTTTTTTAAACAAAAATTACAATGGACTACTATGGTAGTGCGAGAGGAAATCAAACAAACAGCGCGAGAAACAATGATATTTATTTGTTTGCATATTTTAGTTACAATATTCTCCCGGTCAGGGAAGGTATACAAAAAACTTTAAAATGGTTAAAGCATTTTGTATGGGTAAATCATGTGTTCACTATACTTCACCTGCCTCGATGGCAACACAAGCACATTTTTTTTCTGCGCATCTATGGCACAATACCTTACTAGTGATTTAAGTTTCATTGCCCTCCTTCTAATAAAAACTAAAAAAAAAAAGGTACGACAATTTTCGCTACTACAAACATACCAAAAAATTAATATTTGCGTTATTCCCTCACCATGTACACTCTCACACAAACGATGAAAATCAACTGTCAACCTCGTCCTCGAGAAACATTTACGACAAAAGCACTTGTTGCGGAGACCTATACACATATATAGCCAAGGAAACTTATACAAAACAAAAATTCTCTTCGAAGTTCGAACTCTTATTTTCGCGCCGTCTCGTCGTCGTCGTCAGCAGAGTATATCTAATGAGTAGGGCTAGGGACACTCTCCACGTGTTTCTTATCAGTTCAATTTTCAGACACGGAGAAATAGACGGTAATAAGAATAGTGTTGTCGTGAAAGTGAGATGGAAGAGAAGAAAAATTATTTCAGAATTTTGCACAGGGTGCTCTTTTCAAAATACGAAAAAATTCATTTGTAATACATTTTTTTGCTCGAGATCAATTTTCGTCAATCTCGATTCCAACTCGAGATTCACACCTATTTCAACTTACACCAAAACATTTTAGTACATACTCGTAGTGGTAAAATATTTGGTTATTTTTTATAAAAAAAAATTACAAAGCATAAGAACTTAAAAAATATCGTCTGTTGAAGGTTGAGATATAACAGCTAAATATAGAGCTAATGTGTATTTTATTTTTAATTAAAACTCAGCACATCAAAATACTATCAATCAACACCAATATTATCAGAAACTCATTACAAAGTTTATAAAATATAAAGAAAGTGTATTTAAAATTGCATTTATTATTTTTTTTTTTTTTTTTTTGATTTATTTCCTTTCTATTAATATTGCGAACAAGATGTCAGATGACACATGAATGTAATTGCAGAAAAACAGATCAATCTCTTTAGTCGAAAAATTTAAAATCTGAGAGCAAAATCTGAAGAGCCCAATAGAAAACGACAATAGTTTATTCGACCGTCATAAACATACTCCCAATAAAACATATTTATTTTCTAATTCCCCAGTCAATATAATGGCTACCTAATTTCGCAGGTGCGATTTTATTTTTTTATACCTGACCATAAAACCTTTTACTTGTTTGCCGAATGCATGTAGTAATCCGTGTCACCCTACTCTATGCTGTTTGCTGCCTTTTCGCTCAACTGATAAAAACCCAATTCGGCACGCGTTTAAAATACGTGTATAAAAAATGTAATCAAAACCCACCCCAATGTGACTACACAAGTAGTGTGACAAGATGCTATGCTGTGCTATGCTAAATGTAGCTTCCGAAAAGTGTTGAATATAAGACTAATGGGAACTTTAGAGAATTTATTGTAATGTACGAATGTTTATTTTCATATTTAACATTGAAATATATATTTGAGAGATACATATCTAATCCTATTTAATAAAAAACTAATAAAAAAAAAACATAAATGAAACCAAATTCACAGCAGCAAATTCGGTCACATCATATCTTATGATGCCATGCTTTGCCTTAATAACACACGGACGTTCAATTCGGACCGCGTTTAAAAAAGCATTATGGAACCACACGCAATTTATCTTACGTATGTAGCCGCATGTGGTGGTCAGGGCTGCCGAAGTGAGTACTAAGGGAGTATTCATACTACTCTCTCAAACCCTGTACTCCCGTGCTCCCCTCGTCATGATTGTACTCCCCTACAAAATATTTTCAATTTTTAAAACCATTAGTAATTTGAGTACCTTTCTTTCAGTGAATAGTACTTTGGTAAGGTACTATCTCGATAAAGCTCTTTACAGCAGTCTTAGAATACACCTTCCAGAACACGCAATGGGACAACAAGGGCATCAAAGTTGACGGAGAGTCCCTAAGCCACCTTCGCTTTGCGGACGACATTGTCATCATAACCGACAACCTCAATGATGCAAAGCTGATTCCAGATAAGCTCGGGCCAGCCTCAAAGAACGTGGATCTAAACATCAACTTCGCCTAGTCTAAATTCATGACCAACCTAGTTCCAAGTGGTAACCTGGAGACAGCAGACGGTATATTGAGCTGTAAAACTCAGCTGCTCTTCACTGTCAAATCCCAACTGACAAATGTAATCCAAACCGAAATGGCAGCCAAACTGTTTTATACATTATAAGGGTGCTAACAATCCCTTTTGCACGCGCAAATTATAAAAAAAAAAAACCTAGTTCCATCAGCCATATTATTAAAAAAACATTCTTAAGTTTAAACAGGCTAATACTTGATGTTGATGTTTGATTTGTATTGTTTCTGTTTTGTACTCCCCTCAGACGCAAAGTACTCCCCTGCAAACCTTTAAAATACTCCCATTAGAATTTTCAAAACGGCAGCCCTGGTGGTGGTGCTGCTGAAAAGTATTGCCGACTCTTTTCATTATATGCAATCGCAGGTAAGGGTTGAAATTAATCCTTCTGAGCTACTTTTACTTATTGGACGATTTTTTTCACACTTTTCTTTGCACTAGTAGCAGTTGCATGGGTTGGAAGAGTGTCCCTACTCATTATTAGATATACTCTGGCTTATCCGCATCCAGAATCCTGATTCGTAAGTACATACATACTATAACTCAAAGCAAAGGAGGTGGTGGTGGATGTTAAAGAAGCAATTTAATTTAGATCTGTTTTCTCTTCTCTAGATTGCTGTTATCAACGCTTTGTTGCGACAGAAGCAATAGTCTGTCTCTGAGCGATCCGTAAGTGCACAATGAAACGAATACGATTCCTCATCTGAGATCTGAGGGAACGGAGAGTTGTATGCATTTGTTTAGACAATTTTTTTTTTTTGGATTCATCTCCTCATTCTCACTCTCTGCTGAAACCGAATAGCAGTTTATTTTTTGGTATTTCATTGTTGAATGAATAATAGAATGAGAATGATAGAATGAGCTCTATTATAGGCAGAAGAGAGTTATATGTGCATACATATGTATTTGATTTGAAAAGGTACAAGCAGGGACAATTATATTGTGATGATTCAGTAATATAATAACAGACAAAGCAATGACAGACAACCCATTTCCCCACAAAGCTACATATACCACCAAACGTTTTTTCAATTGAATTCACCATGCATTGACTTATATTTTATTAACATAACGTGATTACATACATACATGTCTGTATATGCATTCAAATGTTGTTGTAGTTCTCACCTTAGACACGTGAATACGGAGAGTATAAATGTGGTTGTGTCTGTATCTTTCAGTCGAACGCGACCAACGTTACGTTATACCTCGAAATCCCGTATTCCCCGGGTAGTTCTGTGAGCACGTTTCAGCCAGCGTTACCTTTGCCGAAGAAATAATTTACTATCTTGCTACCTCTGTTTTAATAACAATATTTTATCTGTGTATCTTGTGTTTTTTCCCACTGAAATTTTCACTGTGGTCATCATTACATTCCTGAGTGGTAAATAATTTGTAGCCATCGTTCATTATATAAAATAGTACCTACTCGTATAACCTAGTCTTTCGAAATTTAATTAATTGACAAAACGATGAACCGATAATAAAAACGTTCAATGGATGTAGACTTGTCAAAGGGAAGAGGGAAAAGTGAAGCAAGTTGATGTGTTTCACGTAGCGTTGCCGATGTGGCACGATCGTGTCATTATGGCACTTTTTGATTAAAATGGCACGGTGGCACTTTAAGATTTTATATGGCACCATTTCACATTGATTTTGCTATAAGTGAAATAGGTGCGATCACAAAAATATTTCTTAAAAGAACAATTTTTTTCAAACTCTTTTTGCATTCACTCACAACATTTACATACGCTGCGCTGAAAACATTCAATTTCGATTATCCTCATTGGTGCCAACTCCTTATCTGCCAAATTATATTCCAGTTTGAATCATTTGAATGTTGTCTGTGAAATGTGTCATAACGTGTTATATTAAAAAGGCTGAAAACAGGTATTTTTCTATCTATTTTTGCTGGTGGCACGCAATGGCTCAAAATGGCACCTTATTTTGCTAGCGGTGGCACGGAAAAAAAATGTTCTGCGGCAACGCTTAAAACACGTGTACGAACGAAAATGTAGGGTCGAAAACGTGAGGGAAGAGGTACATACATACAGTGTATCAATCTCATATTCGTACACCAGCTAGGGTAAAGGCACTAGTATCCGGACACTGTTAGTGTCCGGACACTTTGTGATTTTCATGCGATTGAACAACAAATACACATTCTCTGATGTATTACTCAAATATATGCAAAGTTTATATATAAAGATATACCTAAGTTAAGTGTCCGATATAAGAGGGTGAGGTTGTGAAGAAGTGGTTTTGTTTAAGAAAAAAAATAGTGGAAGAATTTGCAAAAAGTAAGTAAATTAAGATCCATTTATTAATTTTTTACAAAAGAAAATTGTGAGTTTTGAATAAATATGATAAATTTTGATAATTGATAAAAAAAAATGGTAAAAAAGATTTATTTTTATAATATTTTTTAGTGTCCGAATACTAAAACTAAAATTTAAGACTTTTTTAGTTCCCGGACACAATGTCCGGATACTGAAAATATGAGGGTAAGGGAAAAATCTCTGTCTTAGGCTCTTAAATGGTAGTTAGGAATATATTTTGTGTTTTATTTGAAGGAGAATTGCATTTCTCTCTCGATGATTCTGTATTCGGACAGGGTTACCTAAGTTAAAATGCAAGTGTCCGGGTACTGATAAATTAGATTCAGCTTAAGTTTTGTACGCATTGCCACCGAACACAACCCACATCAGAAGTGCCAGATGGTTTCATCTCAGTTGTCCTTCAATGGCAGGTTTGGGATATGAATTACTTACTTACTTACTTAGTTGGCGCTACAGCTCGAGGTAAACCGGGGCCTGCTTCTCGCAACCATTTGTGTGTGCGTGTTATATTTTTGCACGAATGGAAGGGACCTACAGTTTTTTGCCGACTCCGAACGGCGAGTTGAGAAGCTCAATCGTGACAAATGATACTCTTTGATTGCTTGTCAGACATCCGAACGAGGTAGCACCATGAAAAAAACTTTAAGGTGTTGGACCCGGGTTGGGATTGAACCCGAGCAGCATTGCGTGGTAGTCCAACGCACTAACCACCATGGCCACGGCGACCACGGATATTAATAAGCATCGAAAAAATACTATAATTGCAAACATAGCTGTGATAGCAACAACCATTAATATTAAAATACCTATGTATATGAAATAAGATATGTACAGAGTTTATTTTTGTTTTTTATTCTGTGAATTTAGCAAAAAGAATATTGAATTTTTTTAGCAAGCTGTTTTTGAAGTAACCAATTATTATTTTTTTTTTACATAAACATACCTACATAAGTCCTTATTTGTTATTGTTTAAATGACGAGTGAACTGAAGTAGGTATGTATTAGGTATTAATTTTTTTTATAAGCATGAGCTGTTAGTGTGTCTTTTTTTTTATTGTTTAGTGATAACTTTTATTAAGAAAAAAATAATTTGTTAACCTTTAAACTTTAAAGGTACCAAAATGAGTTATTTTATTTTTATTTTTGTTTTTTTTTTCCTTGTACACTATTAAAAAAAAAGAAAAAAATATTTAAGTTATATTTTTTCAAAAAATAACCATGTCTCATTTCATAAAGACGAAAAAGAACTGTAAATTCGTACAAAATTGTTGTGTCCGGAAACTAAATTTTGCTGTCCGGATACTAGTGCAAACCGACTTTTTTTTGGATTTTTATTTTTTAAATAATTATTATGTTAAATTTGCAAAATTTGTTTATTTTGTGCTATCAAAAATTAAACAAGCTTTCAGATGCAGTATTACAATATTTCGAAGCTTTCATAAGTCGACAAACTCAAAGATAACAAATGTGTTAAGTGTCCGGATACTAGTGCCTTTACCCTATCAAAAACGACTTGAGATATTAAGTTAAATATAGTAAAATATTTTTACTGGTTATTGAATAATTGCATTCCATTTAGTTTTGACATTAGTTAACATTCACTTTGGTTTTGAAATAGAACAAAGTAAAAAAAATAGACAGAAAGGAGCTCAATTTCGTATTCGTAAACCGATCGATTATTCACAAAAAAAATAAAAATTACTAATCTGTTGCTTGTCAAAGTTGTTTTTTGCATTAAATTATTATTTTTCAAAGTGTGGAAAAAAAGTTCCTTTGTAAGGTTATTCGAGATTTCTGGAAAAATTACTAGAACGTAAGGTGAGATAACAAATTAACTGCGGGAACAGATAATCAGATAAATAACGGAGAAGGAAAATCTTGTAGTGTGATATCAAAATTGGTAGGTCGGCCAAGATCAACCATACAAACAACCATTAATCGGTTGAAACACGAAAGCCACATCGAAAATAAACCAAAAAATACACCTAGAAATGCATTAAGTGCATATGACAAGGTAGTAATTATACTGTAGATTCAAAAAAAAAACCTACATATGGTGCATCAAAAGTGGCACAAAACTTTGTCGAACTTTTAATGAAGGCATCTGAACAGAAATGCCAAGAAATTGCATACGAAAACATGGGTACAATTGAAGAGTAATGCGTAAGAAACCTGTCAATAGCTAGTTTAATGAACAGAAGCAAGAGATTATAATTCACTAAACAACACTAATTTAAAGATCTCGACTTTTGAAACACAGTAGTATTAACAGACGAGTCTAAATTTAATGATCATGGATCGGATGGTGCACAAATTGTTTGGCAGAAAACAATTACCGGATACCTATCTTCCACATACCAAGGCGGTCAGTCGTTCGGTAATGCTGTGGGAGTGTTTTTCCGCAGCTAGAGTGGGATGACTGCATATAATTTAAGGAATAAATTGACTTTAAGCAATATATTGAGATATCGAAGCCAAATTTGAAGGAAAGTGCTGTTCAAAAGGGGCTCTGGAACAATTTTACCCTTTACCATGATAATGACACCAAACATAAAGCTTATGTATTTCGAATTAATGCCATAAAGAATTTGTGGGACGAGTTGGGCCGCAGAGTAAGAAAATTTGGTATAAGAATCAAAAATGATCTCAAGGAAAGGCTTATTGAAGAGTGGGTAAAAATTACCCTTGAAATTACAGAAAAATTAGCCAAATCCATACCCGGCCATCTTAAATAGGTCTTAGCTAACAAAGATTTTGATTCAAAGTATTAGTTTTTAGATAAAATGTAAACAAATTGACTTAACATCAAAGTGTACGAATACGAAATTGACCATATTTTTCTTAATTTTGTGTTTTTAATATAAAAAAATTTCAATACTTAATATGAAATATTTGAATTAATTGAAGTTATTTTTTTCATTTCATTTTCTTTTCGTGTGTGTCTCATTCTGCTAGCGGCTACATTCAGCAAATACACATTCAGAACTCCGATATAAAAATTTATCGAAAAATAATAAAAGAAATTAGGTTGCCGATTGTGGAAAAACCTGCGAATAGTAGAAATATTGCGAATAGTAGAAAAAAAAATGTGCACCGAAGCATTCCACTATTCACAAGGTTTACTGTACATATTTAATTTTTATTTTTGGAAATACGACTTTTTATTTGCGAAAAATATATTGCTGTATGTACCGTTGTTTGATGCAGTACATACATACATACGTAGCAATAGCAGAAAAATTATATAGCAATAACAACTCACTAATTCAACAATAAATTCCGCATCTGCGGCAGATCTTATTTTGGCGCAATGATTTCTTGCTCTGCTTTGCTTTGTATCTTGTCGGTAAAGAGGAAAGGGTGTGTTCAGGAGTTCGGTTGTAATACAGTGTAAGTCGCTTATAACGACCTCGCTTATTACGACCAGTCGCTTATAATGACCATTTTCCTTTCAGTTGGTTGGTTTCTTTATATTTTAAGCTATTCTACCGTCGGATATAACGTCGTCGTATATAACGACGGTTCGGATATAACGACCAATTTTCGAGAAGAAAGAATCGACGAAGTGAGAGAAAATTTAGAATGAATTACATACTCGTTCACGTATATGCATTTATGTATTTATGTGTGTACGTTAATGTGTATATTTCTTGTTCATTCCAGAGATTTTACACAATTTTTTAGTGTTCTTTTTTGCGCCGCCGATGATGGTCGTTCTACATTCTGCAGCTATGTATCTGTTGCATATTATTATTATCGCCAGGATAGCTGATCTTAGTTCTAGAGTTTTGTGTATTTATTTGAATTAACGCTTGCATTTTACATAGTGATTATAGTAGGATATTAGTTAGGAGTTTATTGATTTTATTTTCTTATGCAGCCATGAGTTCTAGAAAACGTAGACACTTTTCTGTAGAGGAAAAGGCAGCGATTTTCTTCCACTTGGAGTCAGGTGAAAAAATAACGTAATAGCACACGATTTTGGAGTGATTTATTTTGTTGAACTTAAAAAAAAAGATTTAATTTATTCACACGTCCTTCATAATTTAAAAATAAAATGAATTCATTTTGTCTGTGAATGTTTTTGAGTTAGTTATAACGACCACATTTGCTCGGTCCCTTCACCGTCATTATAAGCGACTTCCACTGTATTTTGTATTCTGAATCTTCTTGTCCATGAAGTGTATTTGAAGAATATTTGTGCGTAAAAGAAGAACACATAATGTAGTGTGTATAATACTTTCAATCAAACTCTCGTTTACTGGAATTTTAGCTCTCCCCTGCTCGATTATTTGAACTCCTCTTATTTCGAACTCTCGGTTATATGAAGTTTCTCTCTGGTCCTTTTTTGTTTCAAATGATCGAGAGTCGAGCGAGTGTAATAATTTGTAAGTTAGTTCGAAATTTCTTATTTTTGTACAGGCTGACAAAATTTGCAAAAATATTATGTCGTGGAAAAGAACTCGGTGTGTTATAACACATTGTAAAACAAACGTGAGCACATTTTCGGGAAGAAAACTATTTGCATTTCCAGTTAAAGGCACAGAAAAATATTCAGAGTGGCTTGATTTGCTTGAAAAAGATTGTAAAAAAAATGTGCAAAAGCATAAAAATCCCTACATATGTAATAAACATTTTGAAGCAGCGGTTTGTGGGAAAAGGAGATTGAAACAAAATGCTTGTCCATCGTTATTACTAACACGAAATGATATTACGAATCAAGAAATTGAGCCAAATGACGGAAATGACTCTCAAACTAATTCTCAAGAAACCAATGTAAGCAGTGCCGATATTTTAAGCGATGTTGTACAAAGTGAAATTTGTATAAAAAGTCGAATTCACACAGGTTATCAGATTGGTTTTGGTCCAAGCAATACTAAGGTTACGTGCAAAAATGTATTATCTGCGAAGGAAGGTAAAACCGAAGATCGAATGGCAAATTGTACAAATTTAGTTGATGAATTATTATTTCTTTATAGAGGGAATTGATGAAAAAAGCTCACGAGTTGCGACAAAGGCAGCAGAGAATTTTATATCGGTATCTCTGGATAAAGATACGCACATGAAGGTGGTTTTCAATGTTACGGTGCAAGAAGCGGACACCGATGACATTCGAAGCAATGAATCTTTCGACGTTCCGATAGAAGAAGTGAAAAGAACATCAATGAAACATCAATCGACGCAGACGTCCTTTAAGGAAACAGAAGAGGTACATATGCATATTAGGTTGGCCACGATATCCTGAATCACAAAACCCGGTTCCTTTTTTTTTTTAGTAAATTGAAATTTTAAATATCCCTTCGTAGAAGCTTTTTTTCACTCCTAAAAGAATGATTAAGTGGTACAACTGTCTACTAAGGTCCTATTACCTCCCACAACTAAACCGTCACCGACTTTCCACCACCCATCTTGTATATTTATTACAAAATAAAGCTTTTGAGGTGTATGGAACTTTTAAATCCAGGGTATTTCTTTTAATAAATCGTAAAACCGAGTTAGCTTTACTTCTACGCACGTTAGACAAAATTTTATGTAACAGAAAAGTGAAATGCGAAAATCCTACTCATTACGTCATACCGTCGCGTCGCGTCGGTAGAATGAAACGTGAACAGAGTAGAGGTGTATCATGTACACTAGCTTCTCGCAGCAATGGTGCCTGTGCTTGCAAGTCGGTACATACATAATGTACATATTTATTTATTTATTAATTTTATTTTTTTATTTATGCATTTATTTATTTATGTTTTTAGATCTGAAAAGAGCTGTTGTTTTTTATTCGAATAGTATCGTATATATACATCAGGACAAAACAAGAATTATTCTTCTGTGGGGTACACGATTACATGCGAATCAAGAAGAACAGCTCTTTTCGATTCTCACCAGATGCACCAAAGCAGACTATTTTACTAGCAAGTCTGTAGTGTGTTTTTGTTTTGGTAAGTTCTTTGGTTTTGTCGGTGGGTGACGTAGTGGGCGAAAAACATTATTTTAAGAATGAGAGAAAAACTTGTTAAGGGCTATAAAAATTCAATTTTTTTTTTCGAAAATTCCGAAAAATTCATACAAAGTCGATTCATGTATGTTAATGGTATGTTATTTGAAAAATGAGTCTGAGAAATTAAAAGTTTAAAAAACGAAACATATTTATTACTGCTACCTACCTACGAATTGGCACGAATAGTTGGCAGTTACGTTTAAAATTTATATAACAGGAGATACTCTAACGAATTTAAAAAAAAATCTGGATTCCAAGGAATGTTAGGACAGTCCATTTGCATTCCATATGACTATTTTCAAATCGGTGTTATGGTCCATTTTTTATTTATTAGATACAATTAACTGAAAAAGATATTAGAGATCTGTGTTATTAGCTGTTTCATCATTTCCTCGATCTCGGTGTATTACTCTGAATAACTCGAGTGTTATTGATTTTCTTACAGAAGGTATGGTATGATGATTTAAGTACGTAAAACTATTTTTAAGTAAATTATTGAATGTGTAAACTAATAAAATTATTTATGCTCCCACAAAAGTGTACATTAACTTTATTTTTTATGATTTCTTTAATTTTGTCTAGGCAACAACTTCCACAATGTTGGGCATTCCCAAACGTGAGGCAGAGTCTGTTTACCGAGATTGGATCTTTCCAAATCAGCTAAAAAATAATCAAGAAGAATCAAAAGATGCGGGATTATCGATCATCGATTTGAAGGAGGAGCGAATGGAGGAGCATTTGTTGGAAATGTTAAAGTCGGAAACGAAGGAGCTTCTCGACATTGCTAGGAGTAATTATAGAGATTCAGAAGACTTTATGGATGTCAAGAACGAACGAAGTCCAGAAAAGTTTGTCAGTGTCAGAAATGAACGTGAGACTAACGACATGTTGCAAGATGACCCACCCATAAAGAGCAACCAAGATGCATTGCAACAATTAAAACCGCTCAGAACATTTCTGTTGTCTCAGGAAAATTCCCATGCGTTAGAGTTGCTGACGCAGATGGAACTCCATTTAGTTAAGTCTGAAGTAACCTGAATTTTATAAATAGTAAGAAAACATTAAATAAAACTAATTTGTAAACGTTTTTTGATTTTACTTGCAATCATTTTAAAAAAAGTTGCTGCCCGGTATAGTTGCAAGGTCTCCTTTAAGAGGTGATTGCCCCTCCTTCTAGACTGACTCTGGTTTCTACTGAGTGTTGTTGAATCAGTGCCAGGTACAGTTAATTTATTTTATAATAGGTACTTACCCGAATTGCTTAGCTACCATGGCGTTAGAAACTCAACATCCTTAGTTTACATGCGAACATTCTTTTTGGACTTGACAATCCGCCAAAAGGTCCTCTCGGTGCTAATAAAAAAGATGCTATTAATATGACAATTTTATTTTCCGCAAAAGAACATCAAGATACATTAAGCTTCAGACACTCAAGCAAGCTTTTACGTGCAAAAAGACGTTACAAAATTAACCTTACATATTTCACGGTACCCAAAAAGATAATGCCAAATAAAAGCCTCAATGTTTGAATCCTTCATACTGATATTCAGTTCATCACGTTCTTCATGGAAGAGTATCCTTGTGCTGCTTATGTGTAAACGTATTTACAGCGGTAAAATACTTATATACTTAGGGTGAGCATTGTTATGCCAAATGCTGTCAAAATTTGGAGTCAACAAGCTGCTTGGTATTCGTTCCATGAGCGATTTCAAAATGCTTTATAATCATAATTACAACGAAGAGTCCACTGATATTTGGAATCAAAATAGGTTCGACTAATATGAAAAAAGGCCGGAAGATTTGGAACTCGTTACTTTGGCTCAGTTCGTCTCACGTGTTATAACATGTTATAACGTTATTGCAATTATGATATGGCTCAAGATCTTAATGAATATTCGCGAGAAATGGTAACATTACATTTACCATCTAAATTTATAATGAAAATGAGGACGTTCTCCTACAACGTCGCAAGGAATTCGAGTCGGATTTGGGTATCCGTAAAACCATTGAAATTGCAGAAGACCTACACTTTGGCTTTATGAAAATGAAACTACGCCCCAAACAGACATCACATTCCTTTTCATGTTAAGAAAAGCTCGCACTGACGAACAAAATGCATTTGTGCAAGAAATAAACAATACACCATGACTTAACTTATAAGTATATGTAGCCCTAAAAGATACTTCATGTTTCTTCTAGCATGTGTAAGTTTAACATTGACAAAATGTTCAGCCCTCCTTAAGAAAATAAGGTACCGTTGGTCTTTTAAGGTAACCTAGTATCAGACTTAAGTCAAGTATAAAATTGAATTAAAAAAACTAAAAACTCGATTATACTGCAGAATTTATTGTCCGGAAACGCCTTTCACCATCGGTAACTATTGGCAGATTTCTTTATTTTCATTATTCATCATTCATGCGGTAATTCGGCCCCTGTTCCATATTACTGTACTTTTTAATGACCCCTTTTATAATTTTTGATATACTTAACATTATTTTCATTATTAAGTTATTCTCAAAACAAAACGTAAGCAAAAAGCTTCATCCAGAGATTAACTCACACAAAAGCGGATATGAATACCCTTATAATGTTTACGCACAGCGCGAGCACATAAACGACAAGAACGAGAGATCGACAGATCGGCGTTGTGATAAGAATATCAGATTTTAGGTGTTAAACTAACTCTATGGGTGGTGTCCAGGATAACTGTAGAGTTATGCATTATTGAAAATTTTGTCCTTGCTTATGATTCACAGAAGTTGTTTTCCAGATGTTTCTTATTATTGTTCGTGCGATAAATTTCTTCAGCCATACCACCTTAAGTATCCTCATACCTCATCGATGGCTACATAAGGATTTATCAGACAAATACCTGTTGGTTTTGCTGTCCAACACAGCCGCGGTTGACCACACTTACCACCCTTGATAATTAAAGCAAAATATAAGAATCTTTTTGGATTTTCCAATTATTACGTTAGAAATACACCAAGCAAATAAGCACTGAAGTTTGTTGCATTTTTTAAAGTCATTTTAAAATATGTACAAAACCCCTTTACAGTACGGACCTTTACAGAAGAAACCTCTTAAAAACTGATCTAAAATTCTCACTTTTTTCCAAGGAAATATGAAGACCTGCAAATGAAATTTACAGGACAAACATTTCCTTTAATTATTCATATCAAATTTTTATTAAAATTCTACAAGTATAAATACATATTTTACATAAGTAATAGAAAATCGTTCACAAAAACAACGACACTTTCATTGCTTATCTTGCTTTAAGACTTGCTCAAGCCTTTCGATGACGCCTATTAGTCGAAAATCCGCTTTTAGCAATGCAAACTCTTCCAGCAGCATTACACATCTCATAGCTTCATCATTGGTATTTATCGCTCCATTCGCAGGCTCCGGTTCTGATTTAATAATCATTTCAGGACCACTAACTGTTTCTGTCAGGCGTATCGGTGCTACGGTGGGTTTCGCAAAGCTAGAGCAAGACAAACGAGTTTCGGTCTCCGCTTTCATCTCTATGGCTTCGTTGGGTTCATCTTTCACACTTAAGTCGTCAACGGTGTTAGTAACGTCATTATCTGTATCGCTTTCTTCAAGATATGCGTCGAGAAGATGGATTTTTTCCTAAAAATGAGAGGGGAAAAAAAACTATCAATATACTTATTTACCTATATTGACCAGTAAAGTAACGCCTATGGCCGAAATTCAATCAGTTGTGTCTATAGAGTAACGAAATTCGAATTGTTTTTAACATACAGTAGACGGTCGATATAGTGAACACACCAATGTAGTGAAAACACAATATTTTTACAGACTATTCTTAATAGTGAACAAAATAATTCTCGACACAGTAACGTACATATGTTTTTTACTCTCTTAGAATCTTTCAGCATGCAAAAAAAAACCGTTAAAACTCATAACTGCCATGCAGTCGCCAGTTGGACGCGTTGGGAAGTACATATACATACATACACATATACGAACAATCGTCCAAATCTTCCGTTTATTCTACTCATCTTGTTGTGCCAGTATCTTGCACGATTATATGATACGCAGTTTGGGGTTGTTTAAAGTGCAAGGGAAACTGTCTGTTGCGTGTGTTGTGTTTGTGAACGATAATTTTTATTTTTTTTTTTTTTGAAAATAAGTGTTATATGTAAGTGTTATATTCCAATATTCTACACGAGCCGATATCGCTGGTGGTTGAATCCCCAGTCATTACCCTAGGTCACAGCAGCGGTAACCGGAAACGATGCCGATGTACAATTGATGGCATTAGCATTGTTTTTGCGTTTGTAGCGATATTGTATTGACTTCGCAATGAGTTCATGGATCAACCAACGGCGCCTTGCTGATCGTGCAAAATGACCGCTTGCGCGGTCGATTGGAGCTGGAGAGGTAGAGTCGTATTGTAACACCAAAAGCGTGCGGCAGCATATTATTTTAGTTTCCAAGAAACAGCGGTTTTTTTTCACTCACAACGACTTTAACAGGAAAAAGTGAAATTTTAAATCAATTGTAGGACGGTAAGTCAAAATATAAGTTCTTAATATACACTAATACCGTAAGTAAAACAATAATCAAATGTGTTTCGGTTACGTTTGTTTTTGTTTAATAAACTATTTTACTTAGTAAATAATGGTAATATGTAATTGTAATTATATTCTGTTTTCGATGTATTGTATTGAAAACATTTATATTTTTTTGTTCACGCTCGTTACAATAAAAAAAAATCGATAGTGAATAGGCCCCGTTTTTATTAGTTCACTATATCGAGCGTCTACTGTAATTAATTGAAAGTTATTTGGGTGCAAATTCTTAGTTCTTACCTTGCGCCTAAGACAACGCATAAGGTATTTCTTCCTTTCTTTTTTCCTTTCTGTAGTACTGTACGTTAGCCGTTTTTTGCTTCCACGAGGACGACCCACCATTAGGGTTTTTCTTTTAATTCCACGAGGAAGACCCATAATATATTTATTTACTTTTAGACAAAAATTAGCGAAATCGTAACTGTAATTCGAAATGAATAAATTAGAAATTGGAAACTTATTACAATTTTCTACTAATCGTAAAAGCTATCATTTACAACAAACATTTCAAAATAAAAATACTTGAACGCGAATTGAAATCTCTATTAATCGAAACAACTTTTTTTTAAACAAAAATGACAATGCACTAGGTACTTTGCTGCTGAACGATGCGAGAGGAAATAAAACAAACAGCGCGAGAAACAGTGCTATTTATTTGTTTGCATATTTTTGTTGCAATATTCTCCCGGTCAGGGAAGGTATATAAAAACTTTAAAATGGTTAAAGCATTTTGTATGGGTAAATCATGTGTGTATGTTCACTTTACTTCACCTGCCTCGATGGCAACACAAGAACATTTTTTTTCTGCGCATCTATGACACAATGCCTTACTTGTGATTTAAGTTTCATTGCTTTCCTTTTAATACAAACTAAAAAAGGTACGACAATTTTCGCTACTACATACGTACATACATGTATATTTATTTATAAAGATATGTATGACAAAAATTAATATCTGCGTTATTCTCTCACCATAATACACTTTCACACAAACGATGAAAATCAACTGTCAACCTCGACAAACATTTACGACAAAAACACTTGTTGCGGAGACCTCTGCACACATGTAGACAAGGAAATATATAAAACAAAAACTCTCTTCGAACTCTTATAATATTCGTCGTGTCATTGCCGTCACCATGGCCTAGCAAACATTTTAATCTTTTACAGTTTCCAGTTTATATAGCGCGAACGACGGTGTAACTGAGCAGAGCATACGCAGCCCACAAAAAAAAAAACGATTAAAATGCTCATTCACCTCACCCGAACCCGACCCGTCACGCACGACACCGAACCGACACCACCATTCGACTTTCGATATGAGTATTACCTCTTAAGCGGAAACGTTCTCTTAAATTTGTGCGCTCTGCTGTGGCAGTCCTGCCGTTTCTGTTATTTAACTCCGAAAAACTGAAATCTACTGTTTCCTGTTCCCAGATAATTTTATGATAATTTCTCCTGTTACTTTAATTTTTATTATCAAAAACAAAATTCGAAATGGAACGCTTATTTATTTTACAGTTATTTTACATAATTTTTAGAGAATTAGTTAAAGATAAAAGTTTTGAAAAAAAAAAAAAAAATTGTTAAGCAAAAGTTTTGAGAAAAATGCATTTTAAGTAAGAAAGTAGAGCAACAAATTTTCATAATTTTAAGTTTAAGGAGCAATAACTTTTTTGTGGCTGCATAAAATTAAAAAAATCTCAAACACTTTTTATGCGCTACTAAATTACCTCTTGAAAAAATACAAAATTGTTCTTGTGGCTATAATAGTCCAAAAATTATCATCATTTAAAGTGGTTATACCTCCAAATCGAAGGTGCCCCACTTTGAGGGGCTATAACTTGGGAGGGGGGGTGGAAATAGACCCCCCCTGCCGTACGAATTTTTGTTCTAGAACTTCAGGAGTCTCCAGTTGACGGATTATACCTCTTAACTGAGACACCCTGTATACATATATACATATATGCGTAGCAATAGTAGAAACATTATAAAGCAATAACAACTCACTACTCCAACAACAAATTCCGCATCTGTGTTAGATCTTATTTTGGCGCGATAATTTTTTGTTCTGCATTGCTTTGTAACTTGTCGGTAAAGAGGAAGGGGTGTGTTCAGGAGTCCCGTTGTAATATTTTGTATTTTGAATCTTCTTATCCAAGATGTGTATTTAATGAATATTTGTGCGTAAGAGAAGAACACATAATGTTGTATAATCGACGCAGACGTCCTTTAAGGAAACAGAAGAGGTACCTATGTACATATACTGGGTTGGCCATGATATCCCGAATCACAAAATCTCGAAATATACGGTTTTTTTTTTTTAGTAAATTGAAATTTGAAATATCCCTTCGTAGAAACATTTTCTCACTCTTAAAAGAATGATTAAGTGGTACAACTGTCTACCGAGTTCCTATTACCTCCCACAACTAAACCGTCACCGACTTTCCACCACCCATCTTGTTTATTTATTACAAAATAAAGCTTTAAATGTGTATGGAACTTTTAAATCCATGGTACCTATTTCTTTTAATAAATCGTAAGACCGAATGAGCAGCGTGGTGTTGTGATTAGTGCGTTGGACTACTATACAATGCTGCCCGGGTTCAATCACAGCCCGAGTCCAACACCTAAAAGTTTTTTCATGGTGCCACCTCTTTCGAATGTCTGACAAGCAATCAAAGAGTATGGCAACACACACTTTTTTCTGCGCATCTAGGTATGGCACAATACCTTCCTAGCGATTTAAGTTTCATTGCTCTTTTATAATAAAAACTAAAAAAAGGTACAATTTTCGCTACTACATACATTTGTAGTATGTATATACTTATTCATATATATATGTTTATATGTTTAGTTATATATTCATACGTATGCCAAAATTAAAATTTGCGTTATTCTCTTACCGTGTGTCCATGTACACTTTCACACAAACGATGAAAATCAACTGTCTCAACCTCGACAAACAATTTTTGTGGAGAGCTATACACACATGTAAAGGTAGACAAGGAAACATATACGAAACAAAAATTCTCTTCAAACTCTTATTTTCGCCGTCACGGTCACCATCGCCTAGCAAAGAATTTAATCTATTACAGTTTCCCGTTGATATAGCGCCCACAGAACTGAGCAAAGCAGACGCAGACGCAGCCCAGAAAAAAGGAACGATTTAAATGCTCATTCTACCTCACCGATCACGTCACGACGACGACACCACCACGTTCATGAATAAACTACTTTCGAGTTCGACTTTCGACACGAGTCTTTAAGCGTAAATGTTCTCTTAAATGTTTGCGCTCTGCTGTGCTGATGTTATATGAATGTACATACTATATATATGTATATGTTTTTAGTATACATACGATGGTTTATCGACATCCTATATTCCTGATTCCTAGGCAGCGTTACCGTTGTACGACTAAAGTCTTATTTTGGCACTTTTTTGAATCTCCTGAGACTTTGATACGACTTTTTCAAAACAACCCAAATTTGCGACTTTTCATAGAAATATGCATTTTTAATCTTCACTTAAATATATTGAGCACATCTATTTAACTAATTTTTCTTAAACCTACTTATGTATGTATGTATTAGGTGCGATTTCAATAACAATATATCCACGTAACCAAACACATGCAAATTAATTATGAACCAAATGAATGAATCCTTCGCATTGCATTGGGAAATATTTATAATATATGTAGTGTGATCTTTTTAATTTTTTTTTTTTTTGTTTTTTCATTTTATTCCATTTCAATTCATTTGAGTATATGTATGTACACATTTTATTATATAACAATTTGTATAAAAGATTTATTCCCAGAGTTGTTTTTTCCTATTATAAAATAGCAAATTCTATATTTAATTTTAATTAACAGTTAAATTTAAATTATATAAATTTTAATTAGAAAAAATAAAAAGGAGTAAATAATTTGTTTTTTATTAACCATGAATTATTTATTGAAATGGTTTATACACTTTGTGGTCAGAATACCAGTTTCAAGTGCATTGTTTAGTATAAAGAGAAAAGAGAGCCGTTGAGAAGGGCCGTAAAGAGCAATTAAAAAAAAACAAGACAAAGTTAAGAACAAAGGAAAAATTGAATAAGCTAATTCAAAAGAAATTAAATAATAAGCTAAAGCAGAGTTAACATTTTGTGACGTTTAGGAATTTAAGAGGCAATTTATGAATTAAAAATGGGATGATATGAGATATTTCAAAGTTGTTTAATTAAGTATCAATATCTTCACTAAGTTAGTACAGTAATCAAAACCTCTACACCTGATCTGGATAGTAGCCAGTGTCTGAGATTTTTAATGAACTTTCTAAAATCAACAGATCTATGGATATTTCCTTTTTCTCATTTGTTGTAAGTTGTAAGCTTTGGAAATTTGCAGTGTACATTTTTGTTTATTATTTTTTCCAAGTAAATATTCAAAAAATATTTGTCTCAACTTGCTCTGTTAGAAACTTTGAGAGTTATTGCCAAAAATGCGTGAAAAAATACCATACCAAAAGTACCCCCCCACCTCATCTCCGAAATTATTGAAGTCAAAAATATGAAAAACTCAAAGTTTGCAGATGATTAGCTAAATATTTATGGAAAACTATAAATGGAATGGAACTATAAGTGGAAAAATTCAGTTCCTCAACCGATTAACTCGAAAAATACTGGATCGATTTAAATTAAATTATAACTTTCGATCAATAGTTCCTCAAGGAGTATTATAGATATTCCAAAGTTTTACTAAAATATAAAAAAAAATATGTAAAAGAAGACCGTGAGACTGAGACTGAGACTCGAACCTCCAACCTCAGTGGCCCTGCGCATGCTTTTGGCAGTGATTAAGGAAACCAGAACAAAGCCTACAAATCTGTTCCAAAAAAAATACATAGAAAGCTTGTACATAATGTACATATGTACATATGTATGTACATGGTATGTTTCATATGTATGTATTTCGAAACATCCCAGTGCAATATGCTGTATTTCACATTATTTTTAGCTATCACAAACAAATTTGTTTCCTATTTTGTAAGACGTTTTTTTCATTCTTTATTATGATCTTTTGATTTTCGTTAATATCATAAAAAATAAAACTACGGTGCCCTTTGAGCGCGAATCTGACTGGCACGGCCAGTTTTTCAAAGTAGTTTTAAAATTTGTTCAAAGTCCTTCACAGTAAGAACCTTTAGGACCCTCTTAAAAACTGATCTAAAATTCTTACTTTTTTCCAAAGAAACATGAAGACCAAATGAAATTTAGAGGATAAACTTTTCCTTTGGTTATTCATATCAAATTTTTATGAAAATTCTTAAAGGTACCAACATTCACAAAAACAACTATCATTGCTTATCTTGCTTTAAGGCTTGCTCAAGCCTTTCGATGACGCCTATTAGTCGAAAATCCTCTTTCAGCAATGCAAACTCTTCCAGCAGCATTACACATCTGATGGCTTCATCGTTGGTATTAATCGCTCCATTCTCAGGCTCCGGTTCTACGGGTTCTGATTTAATAATGATTTCAGGAATACTAGCTGCCTTCGTCAGAAGTACCGGAACTACGATGGGTTTCGCAAAGCTAGAGCAAGATGGTATACAAGTTTCAATCTCCGCTTTTATCTCTATGGCTTCGGTGGGTTCATTTTTCACTCTAAAGTCGCCAAAGGTGTCATTATCTGTACCGCCGTTGAAACTGCTTATTTTCTAAAAATGGAAGCGGAAAAAAACAACCAATAAATAATATTTATTAATATTGACTAGTATCGGCTATGGTCAAAATTCGACAAATTGTGTTTGTAAAGTAACGAAATTGAACTTGTTTTTCACATAATACATGGGAAAATATTTGTATTCAAATTCTTAATTCTTACCTTGAGTCTTTCTCGACGCAAAATTTCCCTCTCCTTATATCTTTTCCTTTCAACCCGACCCGTCAGCGTTCTTCTCCGAGGCATAATACAAATATAAACTTTCAGAGAAAAACTAGCGAAATCGTAACTGTAATTCAAGAAGAATAAATTAAAAATTTGGAAACTTATTTCAATTTTCTATTACTAAGCGTAAAAGCTAAGCGAATTGAAATCTCTATTAATCAAGACCAAGACAATTTTTTTTTAAAGGCATTGCTATGCTGCCGAACGATGTGAGGGGAAATAAAATAAACAGCGGGACAGCGGGACAGCGGGTTAGGCTAGGTGGATATCCCCATATTTGGTTGGATTCACTTAGACACTTAGTAGGTCGATTGTGTTGCCAAATGAGTCGATTATTACTCATAGAACGCCAACAACACGTGGTGTTCCCAAGCGGTCCCCCATCTTAGTACTAACTGCTTATGTATGGTCGTTGGCAACACAGCGGTACAAACAACGCTATTTATATGTTTGCATAATTTTTTTTTTGTAATAGTCTCCCGGGCAGGGACGGCAAAGGGATCGAAGCTCATACAGCTATTCATGCGATGAAAATGCTTTCATTTAATTGGTTGACGCGTTTTTTATGGGTAAATTATGTGTGTATATTCACTTGATTTTCCTGCCTAACGGAAAAACTTTTGTTTTTCTGCACATCTACGGCACAGTACCTTTCGAATGATATACATAAGTTTCATTCCTCTCCTTTTATAATAAACACTTGAAAAAGGTACGGCAATTTTCGATACTACATATGTATGTACGTATGTACATATGTCTGTACTTATTTGTATCGCCTGTGCCAATTGTGCGAGAGAAACGCACGTATTATAATGTATTATTGTAGTTTTTATGTGGCTTAGATATAACAAATTGGAAAAAAAATTACACACTGCACTGCCCCTCTTCACAATCTTTCCAACAAAGCAAAAATCAAGTGAATGTGTTATGTTTAAAGCAGTAAAAAAGGGGTTGAACTGTTTCGCCTTTGCCTATTTATATAATGGTGATATGTATGTATATGTACATTTGCCGAAGTAATAGATAAAAATTAATATTTACGTTTTTTTCTCACCATACACTTTCACACAAACGATGAAAATCAACTGTCGTGGACAAACACTCGTTGCAGAGAGCTATACACATAGTTATAGGCAAGGAAACATATACAAAACAAAAATTCTCTTCGAGCTCTCATTTTTGCGCCGTAGCGTAGCTGTAGCTGTAGCTGTAACTGTAGCATCGTCGTCGTCGCTCTCGCTCTTCCATCTTATTACATTTTTCAGTCAGGGCTGCCGTTTTCGAAATTCTAAAGGGAGCATTTTATACGTTTACATGGGAGTATTTTGAGTCTGAGAAGAGTACAAAACAAAAACAATACAAATCAACCATCAACATCAAGCACTAGCCTGTTGGACCAAGGTATAAGCACAGACAATAAAAATATAAAGCTTGATTAAAGTGACAGATGGGAATTATTTTTTTGTAATGTTATAATTTAATTTTTATATTCTTTGATATGTTGGTTTAGACACACACCGTACAAAAAAGTATAAAAAATGGATTGCCCCTTTTCAATACCTCCATTAGACCGAATTTCGTAGCAAACACAGATTTTTCAAGAAAAATATGCGAAAATTAATTTGCAATTTCTATTTTTTTGACACTTGCACGTCAAATTTTCAAACTGTGTTTCCAAAGCCGTTAATCAAAGCAAAATTAGTTATTGTCAGTTCACAATGTTGTTATGAATAACACAATGATCAACTTTTTAATCGTCAATTAAGGAAATGTAATGAATACGGCTGAACATGTGTATTAAACTATAGTGTTTTTGTTTGTAAGATTTTAGCAAATAAAGGAAAAATAGTAATAAGTCTACTAAGCAAACATTTCAAGAAGTGCTGAAGTCGTGTGGTCATTTGTGTAGCAGAAAGAAAACTACGGAAAAAACATAAAAGAAAGGTAAACAGGAGCCACATCAGAAGCAGACGGAAGAATAATTCTTAGATGAGCTTCTAATTCCAGCGTCTCTGCAGCATAAATCAAAGCAAATACTGGTATTAGTGCTAGGCTTAATACCGTTAGGCATTAATAGTGGCAACATTTGAAATGCCTGAAATTGCAAAAAAAAATACCGTTACAACCCATTACAAAATCAAAATCGCTTGGATTTTTGCAGGACGCATATAACGTGGGATAAAATGTGGACAATAGTGGTTTTTTCAGATGAAAAACAATTTAATATGGATCAACTGGATGAATATAACCATTATTTCTATGATTTGAGGTAGGACCCAAGTTTCTTGGAATATTCGAGCAAAATGTGAGCTTGCTACAATGGCCATCACACTCACCGTCACCGGACCTTAATATTATGGAAAACGTGTGGGGATGGATGGTTCGCAGAGCCTACGATAACGGACAACAATTTGACAATAGTGACAATAGTAATTACTGCAATTAAGGCAGCATGGAGTGACATTTCGTTAAACCATTTAAAGCAACTTCATGATTCACTTCCCAAAAGTGTGTATGAAGTTATTTTAAATAAAGGTGGTAGTGGTAGGTGGTACAAAAACTGTTTAAAGGAGAAAAAAATAACTTTGGTCTTACTATTTCTTCATTTTAATTAATTTAAGCAGAGTTTCTATTCAAGTGCCGCAAAAAAACAAACAGTGTTTTTTTCGTATGAATGCAAAAATGCATAAAATAATAATCTAACATGACTTTTTGCATTATTCTGAGTATGCATTTTTTTTCGGTATGGATTCATCTTTTAGAAAAATGAACAATAAAGCTGCATTTTAAGCTTACTAAAGCGCTAAACGGGTAAATTGTAAGACAAATAGTTGTTTCTATTCAAGTGGCGCGGAGTGAATAATTTATTAGATAAACTCTGATTCCGTGAGCTACCTACCTCAAGAGTAGGGTAAGATTTCCTGTATTTTTCTGTTCTGGACAGTTGTCCATGTCCACTCACTGATCAATTTTGGGACAGACATTTTTCTCACTGAACACAAAACCTTGTACTTTTCTGCCCAGAACAGCCTCACTGAACAGACATTTTGTTATGAAGTTAGGTTATTTTTGTTAATGTATTGTTTATTTATTTTTGGTTGTTTATGTTTTTGACAATAAAATATTTTGAGTTCACTTTGTATTTTTCATGCGTAAAATAGTTTTAAATACAATTGGCTTCATTTCAGTACAATCTTAAAACAGTTTTAAAGGGGGCAATCCCTTTAGAACGCTCCAAAATAACTCATTTTTTAACAGTATTTTTAAAAATGATAAAATAATTGAATCATTTTGAAATTATGACATCATTTTATTCGAACTATGGAAAATATAAAAACTCAGTTCAATTTGTCTTCAGGTGTCTTTGGCGCGAGGTCCAAAAGTGCTGCATTTGTCAGTCTTTCTCTATTTATCTTTTCGCCAAAAAAAAAAATACTTTCTATTTTATATAAACCTATAAAATCATAAAAAAGTATAAAATTAAAAAATAAGGTACGGTCTTAAATATTCAAATTTTATACTATGTTTTCGACATGTTTCATCCTTCAAAAGCAGTTTATTTACATGAAATCTTTAAAACTTTAGGTTTATCCTTCCGGTAGTGATATAGAGAAAAGCCTCACAAAATTTCAGCCAAATCGATCAATAACTTTTTTGAAGCAGTTTGCAGTTTTTGAACATATGGATTCGAGATAACCGCGTTTAAAGTTTCACTTTACCATATATGCAGTATACGTGTACTATTTGCGCTCGACTATATGTGCGATAACTCTGTAAATATTTAAAATTTTAGTTTTTCATCGAGTCAATATACTCAATACATTTTATTTCAGTATGAAAGAAAAAAAATTGATTTTTTTAAATTTCTAAAGAGGGCAATCCTTTAAGCGAGGTACAAACCATCATACAAGAGTGTCACTCAAAATTCATATCATTTTTGCATTATGAAACGAGCGTACACACTATAAGTTTTGTATGACAACCCAAATCATCGTTGTTGTTGTTGTTGTTTTTCGACCCTCTCTACTTGGGTTTGCTTTTTGGATGACGAAATTTCTATACACACAATCGAAGAAAAACAAAGATGGCCGCTAAGTGTCACTCAGTAGCAAACAATTTCGTGAGCATCATTTTTGAGTGTCAACCCGAATTTCGAGCGTACACATTATCAGTTTTGCGTGTTATCATTCAAAGCTGACATTCTTGTATGATGGTGTGTACCTCGCTTTAAGTATACAACTCAAAAATGTCATTTTCCATCCCTGCTTCCGAACGGGTTCGCTCCTTTCGTAAGTGAGCAAATGTGAACGAAACTTATCTAACCGAAGCGAAAACCTATTATGGTCGTACAGGTACAATACAAATACCCTGTATTTGCACAGTTGCATACGTCGGCGTACGAACCCATTCTACTATTATAGTTCGGCCTTAAGGTTTTTCTTGCAAAGCGAACAAACCGTAAACCTTTGTTTTAAAATAAAAATAATATAATAATAGGCGTGTTTTTTTTCAAACCTATATAGGCTAAACATGTTTCCGCAACATGTTTTCAATGTAAAATACAACAAAACCTTAGCCTGGATAATCATCCAGTCTTATTTTTGTATGGAAAGCTTTTCGAAATCTATATATGTAGGTTTGAAAAAAAACGCGCCTAATAATAAATCTCTGCTGAAAAGGTAAACTATCGTCGATTTTCATAGTTTTTCAGGAGAGCAAAAAGACAAAACACAAAATGTAAATTTAGTACACGTTTTATGGACTTAAGATGTTTTTGTTTTTCTATAACCCGGGATATAAGTTAGAAACAAGGACGAGGATTAGATACAACTACGCGTATTGAATTGGCGATTCTAATGCACTAAGCTGTTAAAAATTCACTTAAGTCGACTTAAGATAGTTTACTTTTTCAGCAGAGAAATAATTTAGTTTTTTTTTTTTTTTTTTGTTAAAAAAAAATAACAATAGATCGTTTTTTTTAACTCATCGGAAAAGTTGGCCAAAAATGGGAATTTTCATTCTCTGGTATGAGAATTCTGTAGAAAACAGCCCCCCAGCACTGCGGTTCGGACGTACACTGAAATATAGAAATTGTTGTTTTGATATTTCCCTCTCATTACAGGCCGTCTCCACGAGCTAAAATTCATAGCATGATAGTTAGCATGCCATACAAATATCTAATGGAGACGGCAAATAGCAAGATAATTGAGATAGCAAGCTATTCTTACTCGCTCGAGGTGAACCTGGGCCTGCTTCTCGCAACCATTTGTGTGTGCGTGTTATATTTTTGCACGAATGGAAGGGACCTACAGTCCGACTCCGAACGGCGAATTGAGAAGCTCAATCGTGACAAATGATACTCTTTGATGCTTGTCAGACATTCGAAAGAGGTGGGCACTGTGAAAAACTTTTAGGTGTTTGCGGCGGGATTCGAACCCAAGACCGCTGGCTCAGTAGTCCGACGCACTAACCACTTGCGCTACGGTGCCCTAGCAGCAAGCTATCCATAGCAGGATATTTAGCAAGCTAAAGATATCTAGCTAATTTCTGACATTTGAGTGAAAATTGGTTGGGTTCGTTGCGTTTGAATAAGAAAAAAATAATTATGGCCGACTGGAAGATGTCGCACAAAGAGATGAATTAAATGAATAAGCAATTTTCGACAGTTTCCATGTTTATGGAATTATAGAAGTGATGAGTACAAGCGGTTGGATTTAAAAAAAAATTAAATATCAAGCTATAATTTGCCCACACACAAATTTGACAGTTCTCTTTTTTTAAGCTTGCTATGAAATCCTGCTATTTGAAATAGCACGTGGAGACGCGGTGTTACGATTTACAAACATTCAAAACCAATGCCATCCGTCTTGTGCACGCTGTTCAAAACCTTTTCAGGCTATTAGGAGGGTACACATACGATACGCAGTTATGAAGATACTCGTGCATACATATAAAAACATATATATATGTACCTATGTAATTTGAAATACATATAGTCGTGTGGTTTCGAAATGTAAATCGTAAAGATAAATTACACTGGTCAACACTGGTTTTGGTGCCAAGAAGCTGTAATTTGTTTTTAACTTAGAGCCTTATACTAATTAAATTAATAGCAAAAATTTCCGATTTCCTACGTGTAGTTTTCTAGATTTTGACTTGTACAGAAAAATGCAAATTTACCTAAAAAAACAGCATTTATTACATTATTACATATATATATGCATACGTTTTTTTTCCTGAGTTTCGTGAATAAGGTTTAATGGGACAATCACGTTGCATCCACCAGCAGCAGTCAGCCATAATATGCTGATCCCATCGGCATTGGTACCACTCTTCCATAGTTTTTAGGTCCTGGTAAGACCGCTCACCTTGTTCTTCACTATAGGATCCAAGATTCTCCGGGAATGGTTCAAGATGACCGTGGAGGTAGTGCATTTTGGTGGACATATTACATGCTTAGTTTTTAAAGTAGTAAAGAGGCCTTGCACATCCGTACAAAAAACAATATCATTTTCCGAGTGGAAAAATTGTAGCAAGTCTTGCTCTCTTGTGCGATAGAACGTCACTTTTGTACCTGACAGCAACAAGTTTTTTTCCAATACATACTTCTGCAGATTCTAAAGGCAAATCAAATTATCAAATCATTAAATTCTTCTTGAGTAAAAGGTTTTGGCTCTGTAGACGCTATTCCGTCGAAATAACTGTCGCTACTCAACTCATTAAAGATATCTTCAAATGATGGATCACGTGTAGAACAAAATGTTGGAACAGGTACTTCCTCTGAGTGTGGTAAGAGTCTTGTAGCCGATTCCAATTCTGGATAAATCATTTTTTAACGTTCACGCAACGCAAATTAACACAGCAGAAGTAACAGTCACTGAAGTGATTTTTTGTTCTTTCCATTGCATAAGCACTCTGAACCTCATATGGCTTCTTTGACCATTGACCCACTGTCTCAAGTGTTCATAGAACATTTTACGAACAATTTGGGGTATCGCCGACTTTTTTTTTTAAATGTTCTGCACCACTTAAGACTTTGTCTTTTAAGGTTATAAAGTTGTATTCATCCACAATTTTCGACTTACAGTAAGAAAAACAAGCTCTTTTTATAAAATCTGTTATATAGGTTTTCTGAACTTTTTAACTGTGTATTCGCCACAAATGTAACAAATCACATTTGGCTCATTGAGACAACTTCTTCGCGATGAAGACATAGTATTAAATACAATTTAATTATAGAAATGCAGCGAAAGATAGCAAACTGCGCACACGAAAGTACTGATTACAGCCAGTATTCAAAACTGAGGGTAGATCCAAAACTACACGTAGGAAAAAAAAAATATTTTTAATGTTGGGAATGCACACCTAATACAAAATCACTAACGATATTTTGGCACCAAAAATTGTATTTTTATTTGTTGACCTGTGTTATTATTGTGACAGCAAGACATCGAAATAGATTATATTCTACTTCAACCATCATTGTTCCATTTTAAGTAACTGCAAGCAAACTGCAACCATTCCTTTTTTACAAACCAGGAGAATTCAAGAACTAAAAGCTCCTTATCTACAATTTTTTATACGAATGAATTGTAATTACGCGCAGTATTAGTCATCCGCATCCCTCCAAGATTTTGTTTGTGTATCTGCTTTTTCGTAGCAGAGACCGACGAGAACGAGACCCATTTACTGAACCATTCAGCTGACTAAGAGATTAGTTTGGTTCGTGTTCTCTCTCGAATCGTGCGGTTGCTGTGTTGGTTGGGTTTGTTATTGTTGTATCGTAGTCGTATCTCGTATGTCGTAGCATTCGAATCTAGCACCACACGTGCGCGAGGGTTGTTTTGTTGTTTAACGTTTCGTATACGCAATTTGATTCCCCAACAATCATGTCCTCGCGTGAAGTAGGTTATTCTAACAGATTAATTAAAATTTCTATTCGAATTTGTTGTTTTTTTTTTAAGCCAACAACCCCCACAATACTTTCATTGGATGAAAAAATACGTATCATCCAGTACTATAAGGACCTGAACCCGTGGATACGAGCAATTAAACTAAACGATTGCACTCAACAAGTTAGGGATGTCGTTAAGAATGGGAAGAAAATCCTGGCGCAGCACCAATTAGTGCAGAAGAAATTGGCAGTTGTTAAAGACGTCTTCAAACTGAATACCGGTTTAAATATTCGAACTGGAGTTCTAGAGAAGGTTTTGATTGAATGGTACCAACGCTATGACTCCAATCCAAAATCCATGATGAAAAGAATAACATTGCTAATGATGAAACAAAAAGTCGAAATTGCTAAGTACGTTCTTAATTTCACATCATTTAAGCCGACGGAATGCTGGTTGAAGAAAATTCAAATCACCTGTTCTGAGAAACAGCGCAAGGCCTATGACAGTTCATTATCATTGAATATAAGAGAGATCACAAAGTATGTGCTGAAACAAGAGGGCTTGTCCAAAAGAGAAGAAGAGTCTGTTTTCGGAATGCAACTTACTGAAAGAAAAGATAGCTTTCAAAATCAGCGAGACAATAATCAAGAAGAATCAGCAAAATCATCGATCATCAAGCTGGAGGAGGAGCAGGTGGAGGAGCCTTTGATGGAAGTATCATCGATCATCAAGCTGGAGGAGGAGCAGGTGGAGGAGCCTTTGATGGAAGTATCATCGATCATCAAGCTGGAGGAGGAGCAGGTGGAGGAGCCTTTGATGGAAGTATCGGTCATCAGGCTGGAGGAGGAGCATTTGATTGAAGTTTTTAAGTCGGAACCCTACGAACTTATCGACCTTACTAATAGTGAGTGTAAAGATTCAGAAGATTTTTTAGATGTCAAAGACGAGCGTTTGACGCCAGAAGATTTGATGAGTGTCAACAATGAATATGAGGCTTACGACATATTCCAAGATGGCACACCCATAAAGAGCGACCAAGGTGCTTTGCAATACTTAAAACGGCTCAGAACCTTTTTGTTGTCACAGGAAAATTTTCGTGCGTTAGAGTTGCTAACGCAGATAGAACTCGTTTTAGTTAAGTCTGAAAAGAACTGAATTTGATATAAGAAATATATATTAGTACCTATACATATACATATGTATATGCACATAAAATAAAAGTACATAGTTTTTAAAAGTTTTCCATTTTTACTTGTAATCATTTTGCAGCCCGCAATAGTAACTAGGTCTCCTTTTAGAGGTCATTGTACATTTATGTACATACTATATATCGCTCGTCAGACGGAGACCTGTTGAATATTTTGTTTTGTGCACTTCTTCCCTTATCTTTCAAGCGATTCTCATGTACAAAGCGCTCAATGATAATGCTGCACTCTTGAGGTACACAATTAACAAATTGAACAACTTTCCGAATCGATTGCCCATTTTTATAATGGTTACAAGTTCACGCTGTTCAATTGTTGAGCGAAAGCACATTTTTCAAAATCTCGTATATGGGGCCACTCGGGCTTGCGAGAGCAGACTGAAAAGTAGCTAAGACAAATGGCGAACCAGTGTTTTTGGGTTTTGCGATCCCTAAATGGGCGCATGCATGGGCTTTTGCATGAAATATTGGGGTTTTTTTTTTTAAACCAATTATGTAAATTAAAAATTTTAAATTTAAAAAGATATGAACTATGTTATGTATCAGTTATATTACATATGTATGTACAGTACATACTTAATTTTGAAATTTTTTTCTGTAAGCTACTTATATTTTGAATTACTAGAATTTCCAGATACTTTGCGCAGAAAGATAGAATATTTTCAAAAAGAGAACTAAGGTCGTGCCAATTGCGTTAAAATTGTATCCACTGGCTAATAATTTATGACGTCTGTACAGAGGTGGATACAATTTTAACTTTTTGTTATGTCAATTCGATTAAATGGGATTTTTTTGACACTTCATTTCATTAATTTCCCACTGAAATTGAAAAATTTCCCTCTCTTTACATATTATTAGGCGTGTTTTTTAATTACCAAACCGTTTTCCCAGTTTTACATAAAAAATTACATAAAAAACAGAGGTAGCCGCAACTAAATCTGTCTACAATGATTTGAAATATTGTTGATCTGCAAGTCTATATTAAAACATTTCATTTAATATATGTATGTAACTTTAGTGGGAATATAATCATTATACACATGTATACTAACAATTATATGTATCTATGTGTATGTACCTACCTAACAGGTACCATATTTTTATTTACGTTTTTAGTTATATTTCCGTCAATTTACCTTGTTGTATTTGTTTTGTATCTAGATCTACAAATATACGTATTGTACGTATCAATGTACCTTGGAATATTCCAACATTTTACTTATGTACTTCTGTTTTGATAAAATATTTTGTTATAAAAAATGTAAGTACAGTGAAAATCGGCTATAACAAACTCGAGGGGACTGAAAATTTACTTCGTTATATTTGATACGTCGTTAAAACCGATAATTGGTTTAAATCATTTTAAAATTCGTACGTACGTACATCTATGTAATGTAAAATAGATCTGAAAATTCATCAAAGAAACGTTTTATTGTTTATTAGCAATCGATAAATTATTTACCGTTTACATTTTTGTTTTGAAATATCATTTTCAATGCGCACAATGGGAATCCCCAAAAATTTGACATTAGTGCAAAATTATTCGTTTATGCTATGCCTCGTGATAGGCGATTTTGTTAAAAGCGATATGTCGTTAAGGTAATTTATACATATGTACTCAGTCAAGCTTTGAGATTCGTTCGCTATAACCGATATTTCGTTATAAGCGATTTTCACTGCACGTATTGAATTTTTTTTAATGTAAGTGCTTACATTTTTTATGGGTTTTTTGCATGGCTTTTTTTTGGCTAAGAACTTGGGTAAATTTGGGTTTTTAGTTATTAAACATGGGTTTTTTTCGAAGCAACCATCTGACAACACTGTGGCGAACACAACCAAGATAACAGAATAAAGAAGAAAAGCACAGAGCAAACATCGATCAACCACACCACGCGACAAAATGTCGTATGGGAGCACAGAAGTATGTAATTGTATCAAATAAGTTGTGAGAATATTCTTGCTGGGTAACTGCTATTTCCTTGTAGGATGAGGGTGTATAGTTCTGTGAATTGTACTTTAATTTTGCTGAACATGTGTCTTATTTTATTTAGGTGGCGCTACAGCTCAGGGTGAACCTGGGCCTGCTTCTCGGAACCATTTGTGTGTGCGTGTTATATTTTTGCACGAATGGAAGGGACCTACAGTTTTTGCCGACTCCGAACGGCGAGTTGAGAAGCTTATTAACAAATAATACTCTTTGATAGCTTATCAGACGTTCGAAAGAGGTGGCGTGGCACCGTGCCTTGTTTTTGATAATATGAACACTCCATCCAGCGGGTTGTCAAACATGCTGGCTGGATTTAAAAATATTTTGACATTTTTCTTTGGGCGTTTTTTTAGCCATTCCTTAGCTCAAATTCGCTTCCTCTTATTTGTTTGCCCTTCCTCTTTTTCTTCATCTTCTTAAATCTCAGCGAATATGCGAGAACTGTAATTAAAACGTCCGCCAAGGTTGAAATTCGAATGAGAACTGATAGATGTTTGATAGCAAGTTTGACAAATGTGAACGCTCAGCCCATTCTTGTCATCCATCAAACATTCATGTGAGAATGTGAACCCCTCTAATGGAACAAAAGTCTACATGTAGCGGTATATTCAATATGGACTTACTCAACATTTATCCTTATTTACGTTACGTTACATTACTTTACGTTCACGGTGTAACTTTACGTTATTTGTATGGTTGGTTACACGGTTACACATTCTACTCACACTTCGAAACACAAGACATTCAGAATTCAGTAGAAAAATAACAACAGAGAAAGAAATGTTTGCCACAAAAAGAAAACATACACGAACGTAAAAGCGAAAGAGAATCTCTAGTCTCCACTATACATACGTAGGTAAGGTATATCGGAATGCCGTGCATAAATCAGACGGCCGATGCCGCGCCGGACGCTTCGGTTATTGGCAAATAATGCTAAATAAGAGGAAATCCACGACCATAATCAAATCTCTTTCATAACGAGTCAAAATATGTATGTACATATGTATTCAATAAGCAGATCACTTGGTATATCATGTCGTATGCACTTGTTGGTATGTATACTTAGTGGCTGGATTAAATTTAGTGCGCCGCTTCATAAGAGCAGCAAATATGCATACGCAGCCAAACACGCACACGTGCACGTGAGCATGAGCAATGACGTCATTCAAAATTAAACTCGTTTTTTATTGACTTTGAATGTGTGTGGTTAAATCGGTTCGTCATCATCATCACACACCACACAAGCACATGCTTCTACGCGTTTTTCACATGCTAACAATAGTGTCTACGAGTAGCTGGGCTGCGAGTGCGACATCAAAGAAATCCGATTTTACCCATGTAGAGGATTGATTTTGGTTTGGTATTAGGTCACCTTTTAATGGTGTGAGTAAAACGTATTGTTCAATTGTTGTGTTCGCATACACACTACAAATGCAAATGATAGTTGTTTGTTGATTTTAGTGGTGGTGTCGGTGTTTTTTTATGTGTGAGACTTAGTTTCTCAGTGACTATGCCGCGGGTAAGTACGCCAAAGTTGGAGTAGCTTTAGGAATAAAATAAAACCATTTAACTTTGTTTTTTTTTTTACAGCGCACTATTTATCGAGACGTGAACTGTCAGAACAAGCTGGCGCTACTAGATCGAATCCGGGTCCTCAAAGCTTTTAAGAAAGGCAAGTCCTACAATAAATTGGCGGCCGAGTTCAAATGCAGCGTCTACCAGATCAGAACTATCGTCAAAGACAAGAGGAAAATCTTGGGCGAATATGTTCAGAGTAGAGATTACTTGTTGAGCCAACAGGCCCAATCTGAGGAAACAGTGCAGTTCCAAGTTGTCGACCTGCTGGAGAAGGTGCTGTTCGAATGGTTTCAGCGGGCCCAAATGCACATCGAAACCGGTGCGATTACCAACGAGATCTTTTTGCAGAAAGCCGAAGAGGCTAAGCAAATCTTCTGTATGAAACACATTGACACAGATCTAAACTGGTTGCTACAATTTCGGCAGAAGTATGAAATAACTGATTTGGACATGACAATGCTCAGAATTGGCAACGATGGTCAACCACTCCCGCTAGACATGAACGAAATTGCTATGTACGTGGTGAATCAGAATCCAATGTCTGCACCGCTAATGTACAATGCTGCGGAAAGTATTTCAGACCTTGAAGACAGCGATTCTCCGATTGTCAATCAAAATGAGACAATATGTCAAAAGCTTCAACTGCCCGACCGATATTGCAACAGTAGCGACGATGGATCGAGAATAGCCGATGGAGATGGTGAAACGCATAAAGCTCAAGTCGTGGAATTGGTAATGCCACCGATTTTGAATGATGAACAAGCTAAGCTTCACCTCAAGCCATTGGAGGACTACGTTCTTATGAGGGAGAACTTCAGAGCTATTGGACTGATCGCGCAGTTGGATGAGATTTTTAACACGATGAATTAGCGATAAGGCTGTTTTTTAGATTTTTAAGGCTTAATAAAGTTTAATTTTATACATACGTTTAAATTAACAGTTTTTAACTAGAAGCCGTTTTTAAGAATTTCAGGTTTGGATTTATCAAAAAGGCAACTAACTGAGGAAGAATAATGTCATCTGAGGTATTCACGTCTATCACAGAATCCGTCGTACTCGGAATTTTGCTACGAACCCCGAAAGAACTATCACAGAATCCATCGTAGTGGAATCCGAATGTGAATTGCCGCACTTAACAACTTACCACTTTCTACGAAATTCGAAATTCGTAGCAAAAATTTCCACTACAACGGATTCTATGATAGTTCTTTCGGGGTTCATAGCAAAATTCCGAGTACGACGGATTCTGTAATAGACGTGATTACCAGAACAGGAAGTAGGTATGTATAATGATATCAAAAATATAATTTTGTGAGAAACTGGAAGTTATTCCAAATATGTGCGTAAAGACCCTTCAAGTTATTGTTAGCTCAGTATTTGACGGCAAAAGAATGAAAGCCCACAAAACAAAAGAGCGCGCGACAAAAGCCCGCAGATTTTATTTTTGGCAAAAGCCTTCATAGATAATGTGCGGGAAAATTCAATATACCCTCGTTAGAACATTTTTATTTTAAAAACAAATTGTTAAATATCACCTCCTCCTAAGAACATTTTGACCTTTTGAAAAATATTATTTTTTTTAGACTGAGATTATTAGATGATCTCTTTATAGAAACATTCTTTCATTCTTCAAAGAATGTTTTTCACCCATTACCTACTCCACCACCCACTTCACAAAAACTAAAAAAAAAATAAATTTACACATCACACACTGCAACTTCGACGTGATAATCGTTTGATTAAGTGCAGTGCATATGATGAGAATCAGAATGTCCCCTCAGTTCGCGTTTTATTTTCCTTCTCAAGAATCGAATCTTGAAGTTATTAAATTGGTATGCAATCTCATGAGAATCAGCAAGTAGAGACATTTTCATGACTCTCATCAAATCGAGCACCTTTACAGATTAATTCCTTTGAATACGTAAACTTTTAAAGTTTTAAAAAGAAAACAGCTTCAATGTTATAACATGGTTCAATATTAAACATAAAGCCATTATTTGCTCGGAAAATCTTCTTTTTAGAGCGATAAATGATTTATTGTAAAAGATTTAATAATAATTCATGTCAGGCTATAAATGAGTGGTCGCTTCAAAAATATTCATCCAGTGAAAAGTTGCATACAATTCCCAAAAGCGCATGCCTGGCAGTTGTCGGATTACCTTTAGGGGAGCGTGTTAGCGGCTAAGCCTCCCCGGAAAGTGGAGTTTGATTAACGCGCAGCAGATCTCATGATTTGTACCTGTTCGATTGGTAATAAATATTTTATTTTCCAAAATAATAATTTGAACCTTATCCAAAGATCATTGAACTTCAAAGGAAGCCCGCTTGTGGTAAGGTTGGTTAGGTTCTTTAAACCGCATGGCGTCTGGTCCCATTTTCCGCGGACATTCTTGTACGCTTAGATGCCATATTCCCGACTCCCTTTTCGTAAAAGGTATTTTTTTTGTTTTCTTTGGTTGCGTCAATGGATGTGGTAATCTTCCAAAGATGCTAGTAGCCCGGGCTATTATGTGCATTGTGTCTGCCGTTACAGCTCTTCTTAATCTTTCCAGTCTTCTTAGCTCGTTCTGTGTGCTCGTTATGAAAGAGCAGTTCTGCAACCAGTGGTCCCCTGACCTTATCATGTGGTTGACAAGAAGCTCCGGAGTCGGTAGGTCCATACTTGTTTCTGCGAAGCGACTACAGTGGAACATTGTGTGCTCCGCGTCTTCTTCCTCCTCTGGACATTCTGGGCAGAGAGGCGAGCTATCGTGTCCAAATCTCGTAAAAGGTATGAACTTGTGTTATTGCCATCATCTCATGTGTAAGTTTTTTATTGGAGTACTTCTGAATCGGCCACTTGGACATGATATTTTAACGGATTTCAAAATAGATATTTATCTAAATAACAAATAATAAATTAAGGGAGTTTCTTCACCAACAAAACCGATTAATTTATCGATATTAGCTTAAAATACCAATATTTTAACCGAAAACATCGTATGGCTGACTACTGCTGCAGTGATTACCAGAACTCAGCGCCCCATACCAAATAACTTTGAAAGACGGCTACTGGGAGACTGGGACAGAACTGAACGAACCAGCTTCCAGTAGTCAGCCTCCTTATAGTTTGTCTTGTACATAGGACTACGATTTGCTTTCTCAATTGAAACATAAATTAATGTTCGAAAAAAGTGATCATTTTTATTTTGTTAGGTAGTTATTTTTTTCGATTTCACTAGTTATTTTGCAAAAGAACAAACAAATCACGCGCAAAACGACTAGAATCTGACAATCGCCAGTGACAATCGCTTCCGTTCGCATTCTCCTATTATGGGCAACTTGAGCAATTGACATTTCGGAAGGAAACTTAACGTAGAATTTTGACAGTAGCTTCCGATTGCTTTCGACTATTATAGTTCAGCCTTAACTATTTGAATTATTTATCCATATCTCAACCACAGCATAACAGTTACATATTTGAATGCTTAAACTACACTGTTCCCCCCTGTTCCACAAAAAACAAAATAAATTACGATTGAGGTGACTTCAAGAATGTGTAACTTTTTTTTTTTGGGAAATACAATTCAATACACATTCCTTGGTGTGAAATAGTGAATTAAAAAAAAAACAAGAGTGAGTGCAGCCCAGAACGGTTTATTTTATAAAGGATACCAAATATTTAACTCTCTTCCAAGAAATATTAAAGACAAATATGCACTCATTTCAACGAGCTATTATCCATCTGGTCTTATAAAAGTGCAAAAGTGTAAGATTTTCTTACAATTCAACAACAAAATACACTAGCTGTAATTTTTTTTACACTCCAATATTCCAACCCTATTGTAACTTAATATAATTTCGATTTCGATTGGGCAAAAAAAGCACTTTTTTTTTATCTGGAGCAATTTTCATTTTCCAACCGAACGAAAACACTTTTTTTTTGCTCTATAGATCAATTTCGGATTCAACTCCAGATTTACACCTACTTGCAGCAACACCAAAACATTTTATAGGAAATTTAAACGCAGCACATGACAATGCTATCAATCAAACAAATCAAGAAAGTGTATTTAAAATTGTATTTAATATTTTTATTTGTTTATTTATTTTCTTTAACGAACAAGATGTCAAATGACACGCCAATACAATTGTAGAAAAACAGATCAATCTCGTTTGTTTTCCATCAAGCACGAAAAATCTGAAATCTGAGAGCAAATTCTGAAAAGCCCAATCTAAAATGACATTAGAGTGCTGACTGGGATGTGATATGTGATTTTGTAAACTCCCTATCATCACATATTAATATTACTGATAGCAAATGAACAAATTGACTTTGTTCCATCCTCAACATTTGGCGAAAGCGATCGTTGTCCATTGAAGTAAGGATATTTCCACCACAATCAATTGACTTACCTAGGGAGAGGAATTTCAGTCCCACTATCAGATGCTAACACGACTAGGATATCTCCGTTTAGGTCATCAAGGTTTTCACAAACCTCATTTTCACTTTCCTATTTTTCCGTATCTGTAAAAATGATGTTGTTATTTTTTTCTATTTTTTATTTTTAAATTATTTCAACGTAATTTTAATCCCAGCATCTTCGATTAAAAATTCAATAATTTTGCATTTATCGCTTGTTTTTGGCACTGTGCATTTAGAATTTTAGATATATTCCAAAATTGTGATTTTGTAAACAAAAATCAGCTAACTGTGACATAAGCTTAAGAGTTGCTACTAATACGAAAAATTGCGTTCACTCTTTGGTGTAAAACAAAATATGTTTGTGCACTTTTACAAAACTAGGTTTTTTCCAAAACCTTACAAAGTGCCAATTCGTCCTACCATGAAGGAGGTTTTGACAGAGGGATAATATAACAACTTATATCATATTGCTTTTTTGTTCAACAAATAAATTAATTTTTTTATTTTCAACGCATATCAATCTTTGTTTATTAGTTCAGTCTACTTTTGTTTAAGTTTTAGGACGTAGAATTTAAATAACAAAATAAATTTACCAGCAGAAAAAACTTTTCATAAAAACTTAATTTAAAACTTGTTTCATCGATGTTGCGGTGGGGATCTATTTTTTGTTGTAAATATTTGGCATTTTTACATTCTAAAAAAGAGTAAGCAGTTGCTTTACCACACAATTTTTATTTTGACTCATAATCGATGATTTGACACTTTGTCAATTCTTCCTTCAGCAAAAATGTCAAATCCTCCTTTTTGATTACTTTTGGAACTAATACAAAAAAAAACTTTTGTAATGCTGCTCAGGATAAACTATTGTTTACCTATAATTTTAAAACGAATGAAGGTGGACTACATTGCACTTTCAATGTCAAAAGCTACATAATTAAAATATTACAGTTGGATTGCTTACCATAAAAGTTAGATAAAATAGGCACAAAAATAAAAAAGAAGTCCACTTTGCTTATCTCCTAGACCTTAGTGATTGGTTATTTATCACTCAAACCAATCGTTATTAACTTCGTTTTCTCACCATTTTAAGTTCCGCCAAGGTCTTAGTTTTTCAGAAAAGTGCTGATGTCAATTCCTCCTGCCTGTCAAATCCTCCCGACCTTACCCTACCTAAGGCTCGTTTTTTTAGGACCAGAAACAGTATATTTCACCCAAAAGTTTAAAAATAACAGTAAATCGATTTATAAAAAAACAGTATGTTTTAGGCTTTTTTCAGCATTTTCTTACCCTATTAAATTAATAAACAAAAGCACAATCGAAGTAACGTGTTCTGAATAATGATAAGCCAATAATACAAAAGGGAAAGAACGAGGCAAATCTGTATGACATTGTGTTATGTTCTTGGTGGCTAAAGACGGTGATAATAGCTGCTTAAATTCGTTCGTCTGAGTAGCACGGTGGCTAGCTTGCACCGGCTTACCTAGCTCGCCGTAATGGCCGCGGATCTTGCTACTCAGCGTAACTAGCACCACATAACAAATAAAAAAAAAATAAATTCGTGCCAAAGAAAGTTGCTGTAATAAAAGGATTTTACCTTCATCGTCAAAAAAAATGATCTGTATAAAAAACAAATATCAATAGCGTGTTACATAATAATGCCCTTGCTGGACGAACCTCAAGTACTAGATGAAATGATACTGTCTTCAAATAATTTAGACCTATTCGCACCTGTTGCACTCTTTTGCTATGATGGCACAGATGTAATTGCCATCTTATGGACTCCCACCTCGTATGACATATAAACTCTTGGGTGTCGCACCTATGTTAATTGCATTCCATAATATTCACTTCGCGCAGCTAACTCCTCAATCACAATCACCTAATTATTTCACATATGAACACTTTGCTGTTTACATGTACAGTAAAACTTGTGTATAGTGGTATCTGCTAATAAAAGAATCTCGAAAACTATGGACATTTTTGGTGCCAAGTTTGATTTTCTTCATACAAAATCACTTTTATGCATATAGTGGAAACTTGCGAAATCTGAATAATGGAACTTTTTCAATGGATTTTTTTTGCAAATTCACTCTTCAAAAGCAGAATCGTAATTTACACATTCCTATTGCTTCTTTCCGTGTGTATCTCATTCTGTGAGCGGCTACATTCAAAACGTTTTAAAGCGTTTTTGTTTTATACCTACACATTCTGAACTCCGATAACAAAATATGTACGGTGTACTCTCTCCTTACGGACACCTCTCATAACCGAACACCTCTTATAACCGGACAGTTTTCAAGGAACAGAAATAAATACACTATTTTTCATATAAAAAACTCTCCCGTAACCGGACTCTCTCATAACCGGACACGGACACAAATTTTCGTAATCGCGATAGAATGTCGCTCTCTCTTAAATGGACAAAATACATCTACGTATGGAAACTTTTACCATACTTTTTTTTTGATTTTTTTTCATCTTCTTTACACTTTGCAGAAAAACGAAACAAAAAGGTAAACTGAGGAGTGTGCCTTTGCGTCATTATCACGTTCGCGGACACATGATTTTCGGTGAGGAATGCTAGAATGACACACGCATATCTCCGGCATTTTGAAAGATATTTTTTATTATTTTGTGCGAATTTTGTATAAAGATAAAAATGATTCCGCTGGTTACAGTGAAGTGCAAATTTGTCTTTGGTATGACAAATATTGCCGGAATATGGAAGTTTACTGTTTTTCTCGTCAGGGTTCCCGCCTTGTCCTAACATATCTAAAATTGTCATGAACCGCTTATTTCCTTAACCATTGACGGCATATGCTGTCTTGTCCACGAACGTGTTATCCAACAACTATGTGCATTTGTAAGTCCCATTGCATTTTTAATTAGGTTTGTATGTTAAGTGTATGTATGTAATTATGTATGTATGTATGTATGTATGTATGGATGTAGGTATGTATGTTTATGTCATTTTACGCATGATTGCCATAGACAGAAAGTCTATTGTGTTTCTTTTTTAAAGAACTTCAATTTATTTTTTTCTCCCATAACCGGACACCTCTCATAACCGGACAAATTTCTCGATACCGTCAGTGTCCGGTTACGAGAGAGTTCACTGTATATCGAAAAATAATAAACGAAATAACGTTAACGACTCCAAGCAGTAGAAATGTTTGTGAGTTATAGAAAAAAAAGTGCACCCAAGCATTCCTCTATTCACAAGTTTTACTGTACGTATACTCGCTACATGTTGCTATTGATCTCTCTTACATCTTGCATTGCGGTTGTTAAATATGGATTTCGAGCGTTAAAAAATTGAAATTTTATATTTTTCTTTTTCAGAATATTCGCAGTATTTTGGGGAAGCAAGCAGTATGCAGTTTTAGAGTCTAAAAAAACAGTATAATACCGCGCAAAACAGTCACCCCAATTCTCAATGTCGTATTTGTGAGTCGTACACGAGCATTACTGTATTTTGTAATGTACAGCTATGTGAAAAAAAATAGCACCAAAGTGAATTTTGAACTTGTCATGCATTTACTTTTTTTATTTCGCTGGGATAAATATATGGCATCTATTGTAAAATATCTATCTGATGTTCAGCTACATAATGGAAGGAACAAGCCTTCTTTAAATTGAACTTTAAGACAAATAAACTCCCGCTATACATAATAAAGTTAACTCTGTGGTGTGCAAAAAAATAGCACCGCGTCATTCTTTTTGAAAATTTTAAGTTTGTTAAGCTGGGCTAATCATATTTTTCAGATTAAAATATTTGAAGGCAAGATATTTGAATTATTAAAAATTAATGTTTCATAAAAAAAAGGATCCGCTACCTGGAATGCGTCGCGATAGACATTGTACCGATGAAAAACGAAAACTAATTAGTAAAATGTTCACAACATACAAATTTTGGTTGGGTGTTGGGTGCTGGGTGATTTCAAAAGCAAAAAAGTATGTTCAACACGAGGAAAAAAGAGGCAGAACGGCGAATTTGAATCCTAGCGATGAACGAAGCTTTATTAGATTGACAAAAAAAACCCCATTCATCACCTCGACTAAAATAAAAGAAGATTTAAATCTTAAAGTGGACATTTCGACAATATGAAGAAAACCCGTTTGCCTGCCAGAGGTCCCAGAAAAGCACAGTTGTTGAAGAAGGTCCACTTGCAAAAAAGAAAGAAATCTGCAAACGATCATTTACATTGGGCGCACTTCAAATGGCGTCATATCCTATTGACCGATCAGTCCAGAATTGTTTTATTTAGTACTGCTGGAAGTAGAACACTCGTTCGTAGGTAACAAAACCAGGAGTTCCAGCGAAAATATACCATAGAGACCAATAAGCACGAATGATGCAAAAATGAATGAATGGGGATGCTTCTCTTATAATGGTACCGGTCCATATTTTGGTTCAAACCGGTAATGACTGCTGAAATTTATGTTGACATTACTAGGCAAATATTGCTCTCTTACGCAGAATGGAAAATGCCTCTCACGTGGGATCTGCAACAAGACAACGGCCCAAATCATACCAGCAAATTGGCTAAAGAATTGTTCGCAACGAATAAGGTTGAAGTTATGGAATGGCCAGCTCAGTCTCTAGACCTGAACCCCATCGGAAACCTTTGGACTGATGTAAAGAAGCAAAACCAAAAAAGACATTGCAGTTATGGGAAGCTTTGCAGGCTGCGTGGGGCGATATTCCACTAGAGCGATGTCAAAGATTAGTCGACTCCAGTATTAGAGTTCTTCATTAGTTTAAAACTAATCAACATTTTGATTTCTTCAAACAATTTATTGTATTTGTATTTTTGGTGCTATTATTTTGCACAGGTTAGGATTGACTTTTTTTTGTTTAAATACGTATAGATTTTTTATTTTTGGTTATAATGAATGAACTTTTGTATTTCTGAATTACTTAAAATTTTAATAAATAAATAAAAAAATTAATCGAAATTCTCACTAGCTTTAAAAATTTTACTTTCATAAGACTTCATAAATGATGGTGCTATTTTTTTGCACATAGCTGTATTTGCTATTACAAAATGCGACTATATTAGGCGTGTTTTCTTTCAAAACTATATAGGCTTCGAAAAGTTTTTTCATGTTAATTACACTAACAACTAAGCCTACAGTGGGTGATCAATTTATTACGGCCACAAGAAAGAATACGACTTTTTGAAAAAGAAACGCACATAACTTTTATGTTTTCTAATTTTTAGACACAATTTTTTTTTTGAAATTAGAAAGAACTTATAAACTAACAAAAAAATAGTTTTATTAAGAAAGCGTACAGTAAAAATAAAAAAATTAATATTTTCTTACACCTTCTCTTGCAGCTATAACAGACTGAACCCTTTTTGGCATACTTTGAATGCATTTTAAACAATTATTTTTAATGTTTTCGCTCCTATGCCATACATCATTGAGGCGTTCTATCAGTGATTCAGTGCTCACTTATTCCTTACTTTTTCCCTGCCTATTTCTCTTTTCATCAGTTTCCATAGATTCTCTATGGGGTTAAGGCCTGGAGAGTTTCCCGGCCATTCCAGAACCTCAACATTTTTTCCCGCAAAAAGGCAGATACTTTTTTTTGCTTTATGACAAGGTGAAAAGCCATGCATAAACACGAAATTGCCATTTGGAAACCATTTCTGCACATTTTCGGTGTCAAGACTTCAATATACTGGTCTTGACGCATTGTTCCATCAACAATGTGGAGACGTGCAGTTCCTTGTCCACTAATGCTTAACGAATGTTTCACCCGTTCCACTATGCATTCTTTCTGACACTTCTCATTCGCTGTCCTCCTTACAAACTCAGACTTATCCGACAAAATCTAAACCGTTGATTCATTGGATAACAGACCCGCAATAAAAACACATGTAAGGAAAACCATAAAAATATTCTTTCAAAAGATAAAAAAAACATAATAAGAAGTCGACTGAATACGTTCTTAACTTTAGCCGGTCTTCGGACGTTCTAGTCCTTATGTGCCTTAGCCCATTTCATCATCGCTTTAGTTGGAAGTGACTTCTTTGCTGGACAGTAACAAGTAAAAAAAAAAAATATCTTTAAGGCGATGTCGGGCTGTCATGCCGGAAATCTCAATTCCTGACTCCTGGATCAAATTTTTCAGGATCCTTGAGTGGCTTCTTTCTGTTTTGAACACAGATTTTCTTTATTTTGCGCTCATCTCGTATCGTTGTAACTTTTTTCGACCAGATTGTCCGGCTTTCATAGGCGAAAGGACGGCATTTTTGTTGAGTTTATTTTTTATTTTGTCCACCGAAAAATAAAAGGCTCCAACAATACCAAAATGAGGTACTCACTTAAAAAGTTAACTACCACAAAAATAAACACTACTAAGTCTGACCACTTTTTACTTTTTTACAGCTTATCACCCGCATATTCATTTTAAAAGAAAAAAATCTATTATTAAGGTTATATCTTATCTTGTATTTGGACTTAATCGTGAAAATAAGTTATTTTTTAAGGTGGCCGTAATAATTTGATCACCCACTGTATATAGGCTTACGAAACCTGTCTTAGGTGCTTAGCCTGGATAGAAAAATGTGCTACCAAACTGTTTTTCGTCGATAGTTATCGAAATTTTTATCGAAATGTCAAATATGACATGAAAGTGAGGGAGAAATATGAAGGCCGGTAGCAATTTACAATTTACAATTTTTCTTTATTAAGACTTAATAATCAATACAATTATTTTTTTGTACTTAAAATTAATTGTAGACGACTTTTATATTATATGCCTGGCTAGGTAAATTAAGGAATATAGCTTGTTAAGCATTTCAATAGTTATTAATGAATTATTTAATAATAACAATTTTTCACAGGGTATGCTTGCTCCCGGCATACTGGTATCTCACAAAATGCGGTTGGGTTGGCCACATCCCATAAATTGTGGCGTTCTTAACTCCTTATTACGAGGGGTGCAATCGAGTATAATTCATATATAAATCATTAATTTGAAGGCCGGTAGCTATCAACCGAACTCTGTTGTCATTTCAAATTTAAATTATTTCTGTTCATTTTAAAATCGGTAGAAAAGAAAGAAATACGAATTTATCCGAAAAGGAAAAGAAAATTATAATGAATTAAGTGAACATGTTCCTTATTTTACTATTTAATTGAACTAGATTTGACGAAATAAAATTCTATCCACCAACTTATTATTGAGCGCTTGATAACTACCGGCCTTACTTTCAATGAATTGTGAAACTGTCAAACGTCAATTAGCATAGTCCTGCCAAGTCACTGTTCAGCGTTTTTTTTCTCATTTTCCGCTAAGCCTACCTATATAGATTTGAAAAAAAAACACGTCTATTATTGATACGAGCGTTACATAATTATACCTAATAGCGCACTATAATAGTGTCAATTTGTTCGTGCCTTCAATTCCTTTCTTGACACATTCATTGAAGTTAAGGTACTTTCTTGCTATTAACATGTTTCTCGTACACTTAAATAGATGCATAAATTGCCTTGTTTTCAAATTCTAAGTACACTCTCCAGTAATTATCTGTCTAAAAGAAACTGCTGCAGATACATTTTTCTGCCCCATACATACATATGTACATACAGGTACTTAAGTACACATACTTATGTATATCACATATTGGTTTATCAGTTCATGGAAGCTCAAATTTAATATACTAATGTATCTCTATCTCTAAATAATGTTTTGTTTGAATTAAGGTTTACCATATTGTAGCGCAAATTGAACTCTTCTTCGAATTCTGAAGCATCTATAAAACTGATGAGTTCCAAGAGCACTTAATGACCATTTTGCGAAATAATCTCATATCTCCATAAATTTATTTATTAACTATAAGGATTATCCTTTTGCAAAAAATTGTTTCCAGGTACTACAATTCACTTTGTAGACATTGACCTACCTACCTGCGCAGATAAGAACATATAGTAGGTAATTATAGAGGAGATTAACATTTTAGTAATTTTTATAGAACTACTGAACACAACTACATACGTGCATTGCATACATATGTACTGTACATTGATTTAAAAGAAAACGCCTGTGTACCCAAATCTATGAGGTCATATAAGAACCCCAACTCAGTAGCAAACCCTTTTCAAATACCTATCTACCATTCCAACTCCCTCCTTCTACCCAAAGTAGAACACATTGCATCCATAGATATGTATCTTATAGTCATAGAAAGAAGAATCTTAAAAGGTATCCAATGCCAATCCAACCCATGGCAACCAAACTTAGATTTATTAAACATGACATGGGGACGACACTCACCCTCTGGACCCGCCTAAAGCCATACGGTGCGAGCGTCAATACTCGCTCCCTCTTGAGCAAAGGTTATCAAAGCGAGGGCAGCCCACATTACCCTAGCACTGAAAAACATCAAGTATAATCCCCTATGGGGATCTATCAACAACCCACAGCGGATACGAGATACGACTTCTCTTTTTCCCTCTTCTCGTTAAAGCAGATCCGAATCCGACCGACCGACATTAAGTATACCAATTTCAATGGGCACGCTACGGTTGTGTGTAGATAGGTACACCACTAAGGTCACTTTCTGCCAAGAAACCGACAACAAAGCAGAGATGCCAAAAACGAAACCCAGCAAAACTTCAGCTACACAGAGACCAGACCAGAGCAACTCAACTCATCTCCCACTGAATGTAGATACTTACTATGTGCTGCTCGCACAACTGTGGACCTTTCCATTTGTTCGTCAGGGTTACTTAGGTAGATAGAGTAGCTGCTGGCCGTGCCATGTGCTGGTGCTGTTATGTAAACAGCTATGTGCTTATATACGGTATACGTACCTACCTGCTGAGCTCATCGCAATCACCCGTCCATATCAATCGTCGGACCGAATACCGAACCGACCCAAGTTGGGAAACAGCCAACCAGCCAGCCGTCGAGTGCGTCCGACTGACAGGCTATTCAAGTAGGCCTGCCGCTGCCATTTACGGTCGAGTCTCTTGTGTATACGACGACGCTCCGAGTCGTGCCTAAAGTGCTTTAAGGCCAGTACGCTGTGCGGTTCTACGTTCGAGGGTGTGTCTGTGTGTGTGTATGTATTTATATGTCTTCTCTGGCACGAATGCTGCTGCTGGTTGGGACTTATCGTCGATTCCGAGGGTTGTTTTCTTTGTGTGCGTTGGAACGAGGCCTGTTTTGAATGCCAGCGAGTGAGTCTCTCATTTTAGTTCAGTTACTCAGCAAACATGTGGATGGTAAGTAGGTTTTGATTTTGTGTGCGCTGCGCTTCGAGTCGATGAGTTAGGGCGGCCATTAAGGCCGGTCTGCTCTGACTCATTGCCTTGGTGGGGGCTATTTTTAAGCCTTTTATTGATTTTTCCTTGCTCTGGTTTTCGGAAATTTTCCATTGAAACTTTATATATTTTCTTTTCGTCTATTTTCAGCATCAATTTGACGAATGCAACGATACCAAGGCCCGCAACCGGCTTTCGTTAGACGATCGGGTCCGGGCAATACGGGCTTATGAAAAGACACCGGTGTACCAGAAGGTGGGTCACATGTTCAACTGCAGTGCGAAACAAATACGCAACATTGTCAAGAATAAACAAAAGGTGTTGGCGCTGTACTCATCGGGACACAAGGTATTAAAAACTGGTGACGATGCGAAACGGGCTAAAAAAATCACAATGCTCGGAAAGGTGATGCACGAATGGTTCCTGAGAGCCCGCCGCAATCCCACTGTGGGTGGCATCACCTACAAATTGCTTCAATCTGTGGCACTTGAGGTGAAGCAGGCTCTGAACGTGGAGAACTTCTATCCTAATAACGCTTGGTTGATCAACTTCCGGCAAAGCTATAACGTGACAGACATCGATATGCAAGTATCTCGATCCGATGACCAGGGACCGATTTCTTTGGACATAAAGGAAATCGTCGAACACGTCAGGGAGAAGGAGCACATCGAACGCCATTCAGAGGCAAACACATCCGACTGGCTGGATATCGAACCGAGATGGAACGATGATTCATTGGCAAGTAGCACTTTCCATGTTCCCAATAGCGTTGCCACCACCAGCAGTCGTGCGAGTTCGTCGAGTTTATACAACGATGATCAGCCGCCATCGAAATTTCCAAAGCTAGAACCAATCGATGTCATCGAGATTGACAGTGACGATGATGATGATCAAACAAATTCTGGCAAGTCAAGCAAAAACTCGACGATAACCACCGTAGAACAAGCATTGCGACACCTGAAACCTTTGGAAGACTTTGCACTGATGAAGGAGGATTTCCGTGCCATCGGATTGATTACACAGCTAGAGGTACTCTTAACGAATGCAAAGGGAAAAAAGCACAGCGCCAACAAAAGTCATTAATTTTAAGATGCCTATCTGTATTTATATTTTATAGTTTTAAGTCTTTTTTTAATAAATAATAATGTCATTTGTTTGTATTGAAATGATATTTTCTTTTTATTTCTGTTCGACCTTCGAACATGACCTCATTAGGGTGGTTCAATCTGGTTTCGAAATGAAATTATCATTATGCGTCATAGAAACAGCTGGAGCTTCTGGCTGGCATCTTCCGTTGAGTTTGGTTTCACACGGAGGGAAAAGGTTTTTCTTTGCTTGCTGTTTGTTGTCTGTTCTTTTTTTGCTTTCTTTTGCTTTTGTGTGATGAGATGAAAACACAGGGGGATAGAAAAACAACTAAAATACGACCTGTTGGTTGCGAGCGTTGCTGTGTTTCTTCAGATAAAAACATCTGCGTGATTGTGGAAAATATCTTTTGACGATTGATAGGGTAAATAAAGCGACGATTGGTAGGGAATGTGTTATGTATGAATACGCCAATTATATGCGGAATGAATGACATTGTAGCTAGTCGATAATTATGTATCTATCTATTCGTGAACTTAACTTAATTATACTAGCTAACTGCAAGTCTGCAAGCTATTTTCTAACTCTTGGTTTTTATATGCATAAAATGTATGTATATGTACAATAGGTAGATATGTACATATATGATACGTAGTAAAGCCCATAAATCCAAGGGTATCAACTCGAACTGGGTTTGACCCTGTACGTGATACATTTTAACGGCTCTAATTTTTTGTGTGTAGAGATGTACATGTATACATATGCACATACTACATACACAGTACACTCGCGATAACGTGAACTAATTGAAATATAGAACGTTCACGTTATCGAATTGGAGTTTTTTTTTCAATGTAACATAGGGGTTTGTGAGAGCTTTATGTACTGAACAGATTTGAATTAAAAATTATCTACCTACCTACCTATACCTACCTAAATGCAAAGTTTGTTTTAATAATTGTATTTACATATACCTAAAAATAGCAAAAAAAAAAACTGAAAATTTATCAAAAATACCTAGGTAGGTACATAGGTAAGGTGCTAATAGGTATAAACATTTATAACAAAGCAAATTAATTTCATTTCAACTGCAAAACTCGCGCACGAAAAATCACTTCAAGAATGAGTACAGTAGAAGTCGGTTATAACAATACCTGATATAACGATGAATCGGATATAACGATATATTTTAAAAGTTCATAGGCACAAAAATCCGCCGCAAGGTAATTTGCAATCGGTTACAATGATGCCGGATAAACCTTTTAAAACAATGAAAATGTAGTTAGGTAGGTATATCAGATTTAAGTTGATGATTATTGTTTGAAAAAAATTATGATGGTGATACCTACATATGTTTGTAGTTCTTAAGCAGATGACGAAAAAAAAACAAATTATGCTGGTGATACCTTAGTACATTATGTAGTTCTTAACCCTTTATAGGATCATGTGACAGGAATGTTACAAACTGTTTCAATATTCACGAAAACCAAAAAATGTATTAAAATCCAATAGTAGGTATAACTCAATGTTACAGCATTGTCATACCTACACTGTTCTATTTATTTTTAGTTCATTTCAGCTGAAAGAGATCATTTTAGGTGTTCATCTCTGGGTTGCAGTTCATTTGCCGCCGGATTTAGTTAAATAAAAAAAAAAAAATACTTGGAAGTGATATGTAATGCATATCTTTGTGTAAAGCCATAAGTAAGTTAATTGTTTTGAGTTAACATTTGTTGTTATGCAAAAAATTTCAGTCACTCTGATATAAATTATAAATAATAGGATTGTGCCATTTCTGTTACATTGAGTTACAAGGGTCGGGTATTTATATGCCGACTGTTACATGTTTGCTCATGACTGACTTACCTATGTTTACTTTGTTCTTTCAATGTCAAATGCCTGGCTGTTATACAAGAGAGTTTACAAGGCGAAGAAAAAGCCGCACACACAGCTGGGGTCGGCTGATTTTTGTCTAGAGGTCGCAAGGGTGCTTCAAAATATTTCCTACTATACATAGAGATACCTTATAACATATTGTGACATAAAACACAAACCATTTTCTTACTGTTTTTCCAAAAAATAAATAAAATTTTGTAATTCTGGAAACCACGTGTTTTATTAATTTCGGGAAGCTATCAAAATAACTAGTGCTTTGATATCTATACGATGTTGAGTTATAAAGGGCTAAGCAGATGACGAAAAATAAACAAAAATTATTTTCCTTTGCCCAAATATATGATATGATTTCAAGAACTGAGAGTGGTGTAAGAATTTATTATACCGGATATAAAGATGAAATTTTAAGGTCCTTTCGACATTGTTATAATCGATTTCTACTGTATTCATGGGGAGAACATAACGCACTTACCTGCATACTCATACATACACACTATGCACAATGTAAATCATTGACTAAACAGTTACAGCTACCTTTTTACACTCGCAGTCCACAAGAGCAGCTGCTCACGTTATCGAAAGGGTCGTACGCGTACCTATTCACGTTACTGGATAGCTAAAATGTAAAAATGTTGACGATTCACGTTATTGTATAGACTGCTACATACATAAGTATACCCTATAATCCAGACATATGTACATATATACATAGTAAATATTTATACGTAGAAATGTGCTTACCGAAACCCTATTATATTTCACTCTAATATTCTACCCACTATATCAACTCTCATAACAAATTTAAGTGTGTACATACATACATACATGCAGCCTAACGGGAAATTTATATTCATAACAAAAAACATTTGGACACATCGAAAAATAGCTCCGCTGTGGCAAGTGGCAACACGTCAACATATATTTTCTACTCAGTCGCGTCACCAATTACAATTGCATACGCTGAATAGCTGATACATATGCATGCAAGAAACAAATTCAAGAGAAGGAAACAAAAGCAAAAGCAAGAAAGAAATTTCCTAGATTATTTTGTGCTCGACCAGTGTATGGCTATGTATGTACAATACAAAGAAAACGAACACGAAAAAAATAATTCTCTTGCTTAACTCTCTTTTGTCGCGCTGAATTGCTGGCAGCTCAAAAGTTTGTCGCGTTCGCGTCAGAAATAATACACGAAACACGATTCGCTAACCGGTAGAGTGAAGAGGATAAGGGTTTTGCTCAGTTAACTCAGTGCAAGTGCTGTTTCTTCATTAAAAAGAGTTCCAGTCCAGTGGTTTCGTTTTTGTTATTATTTATTTATTGTGTTTGTGTGGAGAAATGTCAGATGAAATGAAAATACGTAAAATGTTGCTGCGAGATTTTCAAAACAAGATTTCCGCTCTTGATGCGTCCGTGCATATAGCAGAAAAATTCGGCAATCGAAATCGAGGATACGGCATTCGGACTTGTCAACACTGGTATAGAAAATTCCGAGAGGGTGATTTCAGCTTGGAAGAAAAACCATTAGTGGCAAAAAAGAAAATGAATTCAGCAAACAACAAAGCGAACGAAAAACATGTTGCTCAAGAGGACACCGTACAAAAGTTTATCCAGCGGAAGCCAGAGATAACAGTTTCAAAGGTAAAAAAGCCAGCTAAACCAAATATTATTTTAATACGAACCAATGCGAATAAACCTACGTCAGTTTTTGATGGGAAGGGCTCTGCCAGTAAAGAAGTATCTGCAGTTCCAGTCGAAATAAAGAAACAAAAGGGGTTCGATTCTTCACCTTTCAAGACGGATTTAAAACTCCCTCCAAACATAGCCAGCCGAATGATAGCTCAACAGACTTCAATTGAAAACCATAGCATCGGTGATGGCCGTACATCACAAAAGACTGGCGAGATTTTAAGAAAACCGATAACTGTGCGATTTCAGAATGTCAGTCCAGACCTAGCTAAGAATACTGTGCGCAAAGCTACTGAATCGTTAAACGTGACACTCGGTAAACGTGTGGCGCAGTCTACAGTGCTACAGTCTACGCCATTGAGTTTGCCGAAGGGAGTTATATACCTCAACCCCCAGGAGATATTTCGACAGAGTTTTTCCTCTCAAACTACCCCGGTTCGACCAACGCCCAATGGACCGTATATCAAATCTGTTGCAAGTCTGCCGCTGACAGGGAAGCTGGTCGCGCTTTCTCCAGCAGCGCAACCACCCGTGATGGTAATCGATAGCGACAGTGATGATGATCTCGTTTTCCCCGAAGACATCATCGTACCTCCGCCCAAAATTAAAGCTATCGGTGAGACTTTCACCACATACTGGGACATGGAAACGGATAAGCCGATCCTGCTTAACCCCACAGATGAAATGGTATTCAAACTTTTGGTCGTTCCTGGATAGCTTTTACCTTTCTTTTTTTTTTCCAGCTTACACCACCTCCAATACCAGTTATAGAGATTGACTAGAAGTGGAGAAATTAGCGACAAGACTAGACTTAAGAAGATCAATAGTATTTAAATGTACATATAATATACTGTATGGTTTATTCTTAAAATAAATGACAACAAATAAAATTCTAATTAATTTCTGTCTTGAACGTAAGGTCCTTTGAAGCAGACGCTTTTATTGTTTCGGCTTCTTCCTCTGCCTCTAGGACCGCCGCAAACAACCCATTCTTTACCTTTCGTTGCAAAATCTGTGGCAGCTGAATTGTAGACGCGTACATGGCATCGAAAAACATTTTCAAACTATTATCAACTGAAGCCTTGTTGAGTGCTACTGGTAGAACGTCCTCATAGCTTTCATGGTCTGACTCGAGTGGTGATACTGGTAAGGTTTTAGCTTCAGGAGGCAATTCCAGAACAACGTTTTGTTCGTGCGGTAATTCGGATCCGGTTTTTGTAGGTTCATCTTTATCGGAGTCGTTCCAGTATTGGATTGTTGTGAATTCACCCTGTGTCTCATTATCGAATTCGGGGTCGATAAAGTCAATTTCGACCGGAGTCGGAGCTTCGGATCGGCCTCGGAACTTCCTTTGCCTAGTAAAGGGTGCAATAAACTCCATATGTTTATAGAACTTCCACATTCTATTTGGATTGTAGTACAACTTGTTGCGAGAAATACGGTAGCTGTCACGTAGGTTCTTCCACATTATTTTAGCTTCTTGTCCTATAAATATATATGTGTGTATATGGAAGAATTGAAATGCTATTTATTAAATCGTCTGCTTCACTTACCAGTCTTTATGCCGCATTTTGCAGCTACTCTATTCCAAAGTTTTGCCTTTACTCCAAAGTCACTGTAATCTTTATGCGACGGATCGTAGAGTGCTCTATTCGCTCGAATAGTCGCAATAAGATGTTCGCCTTTCTGTACACTTAGTTTCGGCATATCAGAAAATAGGGTGTTTAAAAAACGACTCAGAAACGAAAAAAAATTCTTCGCTTACTTCGGTTGCTCCTTACTGTATAAAGTGCCGCAACGACAGCAAATGAATGGCTAAGAATTCGCCACCGAAAATTATTATTATTCTCTCTCTACACTCATTCGCCTTACGAATATTACGAAGTACGAACGAGTATTTTAGTACTTTTAATAATTGTGTGAGCGATTTCTCTCTTATATTGTCGTCATACGGACTGCTGTTTTAATTATGGAAGAGCATGAAAGAGCAAATCTGCCGGGATACAGATTTACGAATTTATACCTATACATACGTATCGGTGCAGATAAAACCAAAGGAGTTTACTAAATTCATAATTCACTTAATTTCTATAGGTAGGTATGAATTGAATTTTTTTTCAATTTTTGTAAATGCTTTTCGTGGCAGCACTTGCTTCAGAATATTACGATATGTCATAGGTATGTGGCTCAGCCGATCATAGGCGGATTAGCAGACAAAAGTATTATTTTGAACTAACAATAGGCGTGTTTTTTTCTTCAAATCTATTTAGACTAAACATGTTTTCAATGTAAAATACAACAAAACCTTATCCTGGATAATTATCCAGTCTTATTTTTACTTGGAAAGTTTTAACGAAGTCTATATATAGATTTGAAAAAAAAAACAGCAAACACAGTATTCTTTCCCCGAAAAGTTGCAATGGCAGCATATTTAAAAAAAAAAAAACACTTCATAGGTATTCAGAGAAAATAAAGCTTTACACGTTACCCGGTGTTGCTACGAAGAAAAAAAAAATCCGTAGCGAATTTCCGTAGCAAAACTCGATGAAAAACTGTTATTATGGACTCTTTATTAAAAATAAACAAATTCAACCACATCCGAAGAATTGTATACTGCTTGTGTAGGGTACAGTAGAACATAAGTTGGTGTCCTGGAAGGGAATATGTAGTTTGAAAATATGTTCATTTAATTTTTTTTTTGATTTGGGATTGTAATTGTGAGTTGTAAAATTTTCAAATTCTTGTTGACAGTTCGTGCTCCAAGAAAGCGTAGCAAAATTGGGGTATTTAGGGAAAGTGCATAGCAAATTTGACTTTTTGAAATCGCGTAGCAGTTTTGCTACGATCGTAGCACCGTGGCAGCGCTTACACAACAAATGTATATAAAACATAATATTTTTTCTCTTTTTTTGTATTGCGCTCTTCATTTTGTGTTTGTACTCACCAGTGTTCCCACTAACCAATATAATGTTATTTGAAGTGAAAAAAAAAAATATAAAACTTGATGTGACCGTCGTGTTTTTAAAATTGTTTTGGAAATGTAAAAAATTATTCCGCATGCAACCAAATACCCATCTCAAAAAGCGTAATTCAAAACCGGAAAATATCAAAAGTGAACTGGAAAACTGTCAACCATAATTTGTTTCGAGGTTTTAGAGAAAACATGATTTCAGAAAACATTATTCATTATATCGTTTAGAATTGTATGGTATGGTAATTTTTTTTGGCCTGGCTGTACATCAGTTAACATTTCCGATATTTCTTCAACAACCAACAATAGAACTATCAGTTGTTAACCTTCCAGTTTTTTGCCATTTTTTCGTGGGAGTTCGACTAAATAGTGAGTTTTGTGAAATTTATTTTGCATTAGATTAGTTTTTTTTTTTGCAAAAATAAGAACTTTTATGTATGTTATTAGCTAGTATTTATGTTATATTTTGGTTCTGCGTACATATTTGAATAACAAAAAAACAGAAACTCGTGCATTTAAGGAATAAGCAGTGATATTCATTTAAAGTGGCATCACTGATTCTCAAATGTACTTGGTCTCGCGCTGGCAACGAACTCAGGCACATAAGCGCCAAGATAATTCACTTGGTGTAGGTATATTGAGATTTCAAGAGAAGAGAGCCACATTTTATTTTATTGTTTATTCATTTACACATTCGCTAAACAGCAGGCTTTTTCGTTCCTTTCTGGTTTTAGAATTTTGTTTTTAAAACTTAAAAACTGATATTGTTGTTTTTTGGGTTTTGTAATTTTAATACAAATATTTAAACTTACAAGCGCCGGCGTTTGCGTGCCAGTGAACATTTCTGAGAGGTTTTCTCTTTTTTACCGATTGTATCTACAGCTGTGATTGTGATTACCCGTCTATACATTCACAGTGTTACTTTACATTTTGTTGGAGCGTGAAGATGGTAAGAACAATTATTTGTCTAGTTTCTTTCCCTTCTATCATTTTGAGTAAGGTAGTGTTGCGAAGTACATATACCTAGTATGTAGTAGAGTTGTTTCAAAACGTTACACAATTTAGTAGCGGGGAACACTTAGCCGGGTAATGGTGTGTGTGTGTGTGCATGTTATAAAAACTGTAATATGTACCTAGTTTTATTTTTTATCGACACGGATATTAAGAGCGCAGCGCTGAAACAGTGGCTTGATTGTTTAGTGTGCAGTCGGTGTTCAGTACGAAAATTGTGTTCGCATTGTTTATTTTTCGCGATTTATATTGTATCTACTGACAGTGTTGCCATCTCTGCTGTGTTTTCTTTATGTCGAAATTGAGTTTGAGTATAACAGATCCTGAAAATGGAGATGAAACACCAAAAGACCAAAACGCGTGTTCTAAAGCTGTCGAGAATTCTGTTCAAACAGCGTTATTCGCCAATGCTGCTCAATTTCCTGAAAATATTTCAATTGTTGTACAGGCCGAGTGTCCCGTTGCGCTCCCATTAACGATTTCTACACTGAATAATCATAAGCTAACAGCAGATGCAATTCGTGGAACGGTTTTTAACGAGCACAAAAGAGTAGCACAACGTTGTAGGGAATATCGACAGCGAAAGGAAGCATTGTTCAAGGTTATCGCTGAAAAAGCTGTTATTGCACGACAAAGTGCCTTAGCCGCCAATGCGGTTCAATTTTCTGAAAATATTTCAAATATTGTACAAGCCGAGTGTTCCGTTCCGCTTCCATTAACGGACACTTTATCAACTGATCGTAATACGGCAGCAAATGAAATTTGCGAATTGCAAAATGCAGTAAAGCCTTCCAAAAAACGAGTCCCCAAAACTGCAGCACAACGAGCGAGGGAATGCCGACAACGGAAGAAAGCTTTACTTCTGTCTGACCCTTGTCTATTAACTACTCAGAAAACACGAACCCCCAAAACTGCAGCAGAACGCGTGAGAGAATATCGACAACGGAAGGCAGCATTGTTGAAAAGTAAATTACCGTCAAAAGTTATCGCTGAAAAACCTGTTGACGCACGACAAAATACGTTAGCCGCCATCGCCAATGCGATTCAATTTCCTGAAAATACTTTAAATGTTGTACAAGCCGAGTGTTCCGTTCCGCTTCCATTAACGTTTACTTTATCAACTGATCAAAAGTCAACAGTGAATGAAGATTGCGTAAGTGCATTTGGCGAATTGCAAAATGCAGTAAATCGTTCCAAAATACGAATCCCCAAAACTGCAGCACAACGAGTGAGGGAATGCCGACAACGGAAGAAAGCATTGCTTCAATCTAAATTTCCTGCATTAATCCCTTACAAAACACGGATCCCCAAAACTACAGCAGAACGCGTGAAGGAATATCGACAACGGAAAAAAGCATTGCTTAAATGTGAATCTTCGTCAGAAGTTATCGTCGGGGAAGCTGTTGACATTGATACTAAAACTGTAAATAAACTTGATATCATATTTTTCTTAACATACGCCTTTTTCATTTTTGGTTTTACTACGAAGACTAAGAAATTATATACGTATATATAGGTATAGGTATAATTTACCTTTTGAAATCGCTTTTAAAACAAAAGTAAGACAAATTTTAAAAATGGGCAATTGTGTAACGATAGGTAGGAGGTACTCACATTACCAAAAAATATGAAAAAATTTCAATTGGTTGCGCCATTCACAGGAATCGGGAATCTCTAAGTCCACATTGTGTCAAGTTTTGCGTAAAGATCTTAGCTTATATCCTTACAAGATCAAATTCCTGAACTTAACTGAAGCCTCTTAATAATTTAAAGATGTCATATTTACCCGTGTTTTTTTGGACGTGTATATAAAAGAGCAAGAAAAAAAAAACGCATATCGCCGCATAACGAATACTTCACAGAAAATTGGCAGCACGGACACATTTATGACAGACTTAAGTCACTTGAGCTGTCACTTGTTAACAAAATTGAAAAAAAAATTCTTTTGAAAAATGAAATTGTTAAGATGGAAAACTAAAGGAATGAACATTCAAATATATTTAAAAAAAAATAAAAAATAAAGTACTCGGCGTCCTATACAGAACCAAGCCTAGCTTCTCGCAACCATTTGTGTTGTGCCTGTTATTTTTTCCACGAAATGGAAGGGACCTACAGTTTTTTGCCGACTCTGAACCGCGAGTTGAGAGGCTTCTCATGACAAATGATACTCTTTGATTGCTTGTCAGACATTCGAAAGAGGTGGCACCGTGAAAAACTTTTAGGTGTTTTTGCTGGGATTGAACCCGGGCAGCATGCGTAGTAGTCCAACGCACTAGCCACCACGGCAACGACGACCACTTTTTATATTTAGTTCCGATAAAAAAAAAATATTTATTATCTTAAATGATCAACTCATTTGCTTATTGACTTAACCAATCGTCGGCAAAGAATAATAAGTGATGGAAGAATTATTCTCAATTGCTCTATGTTTATGTTTGGGTTTCTCCGGTTGTCAAAAGAATGAATTTTTTTTTATAGGAATTCATCACAAAAGTAGAAATTTGAATTTGGCATCACTGTTTTTATATCCGCTTAGCTAAGCGAGGATATTATCGCCGCTTATTTTATTTTATTTGCAAAATAAGCGTATACACGCGTGCAAAAAAACATAATTGCCGTGTTTTTGTCCGTATTGAAAAAAACATTAATACCATTACACGATTTTTTTTTCTGCCAGAAATATATGTAATGTTATTTTATTCATCTCTTTTTTAGAGAAAAATAAACATGGACAATCTAAACCCGACATACGATGAATTTGGGCAGTTGGGCTTGAACGAGGAGTTCTTAGACGAGCTTGTCTATACATGGATACGGCGCATGATGTTCTATTCTAACTTTAAACTGTCAAATTCGCTGATTAAAACTGTAGCAAATCAATTTAATGAGATCCTACATGTGAATTGGTTCATTGCGGACAAAGAGTGGCTGAAAAAGTTTCGCTGTAAATTCAACATAGATGAGTGCAGATCAGAAGTTCTGTCTATCGGTTATAAAGTTGCGAAATCCGTACGCCTGGTGGATATAATTCGCGACCAATTGGATAAGGGAAAATCTAAGAACAATTCGACTCAAACTGTAATTGAACCTCCTTCTAAAGTAATTCTACGCAATGAGGATAAGACACCCATTCAAGATGTAATAAATATTGCTGATGTATCCAAAGGAAAACGTCATGTTTTAGATATTGAAGATGTTCTACCCAGGTCAGTCTGTACTGTAATTGGAAGTAGTACAATTCAGAAGGAAAAGCGGCAGAACAATGTAGATCTTACACTGCAAATACACGATATTGAAGATTTCCTACCGTCCTCGGTGTGTACGAAAATCATTGATCAATACACTGAGTTGCCGAAGACTGCACCTATTCAAATAAGTTCGGTTCGGAGCGTACCACAGCAAAAAGTTACGACCAAAAAGAAGAGAGTAAAGACACGAAAGAGCGAAGCACTGATTGCTGCTGATAAAACAACCATTGAAAAGCTGGAGCAAGACTTTGATATTCCAACTACATCTGCAGACAAAAACAGTGAAGAACCAGTACCAATGGACACAAACAGGACACCATCAAGATTCTCTAAAAAAAGACCGCTGACGACCCCTGACGAAGCCCTTAAATGTGTTAAACTAATGGAAGAGTTCGCAATGATGAAAGAGAATTTCCGCTTAATTGGACTTATTGAACGGCTTGAGAAACTTATAAATAAGGGTTAAGTGGTAAGGCACCTTCATAGTAGATAATAAGCCATATAAGAATAAAATAAATAAATAAAATAAAAATCAAAAATGATTTTCTCGTATGACTTTAAGTAGGTAGGTACAACGCTCCCGCCTTACATTTTTCCCTTACGTCGTCGAATTCAGACACCTGGGGCCAAATCGTCTCATCCGTGAACGAGTAACTCGTGATCGAAAAATGGGTATTTGGAATTATGACATACGTGAACGTGTAAGTAGGAACGTAATTCGGTATTATGATTTCCGTGAACGAGTGCTGTAGTTTCCGTGAACGTATCTATTTATTCGAAATGTCATTCGAACAGAAAATTGCGAACGGAATTGTTTGAAGAAGGAGAAATCTAGCAAAATGTAAGTTATTTGTTATTAAAAATATATATTTTAAAAATAATATTAACAAATATATTTTATAGGACGAATATTAATAAAATAAACCTAACGCTTAAAATAATGCTTGCAGATTTTATGACGATTGTGCTCCTGCAGATGAACAAACTAGAGAGCTGCAAATCAATCAAAAGCATAAAATTAAAGATGGCAAATGAAGACTACAGTGATATGTGATGTGTGCTTTTAATTCTTTGAAGTGATAATTTGGATTTATGTTACTTAATTAATATTTAGAATAAATACATATCTATATACATATATGTGTATGATGTATGAACATTTGCGTTGTCTTTTCATTAAAATTATATTTTCATTATTGAATATTCAATAATATTACTTCAAAGTGACATTAATTTGAAGTTTCCTCTCTTATTTTCGCTCTTGACATCTAGTACAACTTAAAAAATTACGTTCCGTGAGCAATCGTATGGCATAATACGAATCCGTTTACTCGATAGACGTATAACGTAATTTTCATACGTTCAATCGTCCGTACGTGAACGGATGAGACGATTTGGCCCCTGAATATTTCATGTGATTCCCGATCTGTTAAGCTTTATTTTGCTCGAACATCCAATCTACAGTTCTTACAGAATCTCGACGTTAAAGAAAGTAGGTCTGTTTGGTAACACGCTAGTTTTCAAAAGTTCTATGAAAACTTCATACAGACAGTTTCATAGCTCTCAATTTTTTTACTCTCATTTGGCTCTCAGCTTGCGATTCATTTCCTGCTAGACCTATTTTTTGGGGTGTGCTGGACAACTCTGTCAAACCAGGCCATCTGACAGTTTGTGAAATGTCATAATATTCATTGTTAGTGAAAAACAAAAACAAGTTAATATGTTTGACCAAAAGTGTGTGTTTGTTTACTTTTGTGCAGGTTTTCTGTCTTTGAGAGGATTTCTCTTTGAGAGGATTTCTCTTTGAGAGGATTTTACAGTTTACTATTTGACAGGTCCCAATTCCTTGTGCCCAAAAAGATACCAAACAGACCTAATGTTTTCATTGCTGTCAAATCCACAAACTGCAATACAATCCACAATTAATGTTCAAAATATCGCAAATTTTCAATGTGTTAAAAATCTTTGTTAAATTTGCTAAATTAGTTTATCGTTTTTTATTTAGTTTCCGTTCTAATGTTGTTAAAAAACTCTTACTTAAACATAAATTATTAATATTAAACTTGCAATTTAAAATTAAATAATTTCTATACGAACTAAGTACTCAATGTAATATAAATAACGTTCATTTAAAACATATATTTAATGCGTTTGTTTTATTAACGATACAACTCGGGTTGAACTCAGATCAAAGATTTTAAAATTAGAGAATACTCTCTTTTTGTCTATAACTTTTAGCTATTTTTATTTAGACTAGTTAACATAGCAATGAAAGGAAATGTCAAATCAAATGAAAGCACCACTTTTGTTTAACAATTTTTATTATGTGTACGAGCATTTTTTGAATACACTGTATCCATAGAAAATGAATATCTCTCGTTTTCTCTTGGTCTTAACATTTTTAATGCGTTTTCAGTGTTACTGCTGAGCAAAGAGAAATTGAAAAAAAATTGTTGTGAAGAGCACCCTCACCTTACCACTGCGAAAGAGTAAAAGTATTCCAAAGTGAAAAGGGAAGGAGATGAAATGTCGAAAACAAAACATACGTACGAACAGTGTGCTCCGGGTTTCTACCTCGTTTCGTGCGAGTACGAGCGTCAGTGCGGTTGTCAAGATCTGAGTAATTTGTTTAGATTTGTTTCCGTTAGCTGTGGTAATTTAACATATGGAGAGTTTTCCATTTGACTTTTTGCAAGTGTTGCCGTTGATAAGAAGTGTATAGGACTTTGCGCTTTCAGACGCGAAGTAGGTAGTAATTTTTTTTTTCATAAAAATAATGCCAAAACCAATGAAATGTGTAATAATACGTTGCAAGTCAGACTCTCGCATCGACTTGGATTTGAAATTTTTCAAATTTCCTTTGCCCGATAGTCGGGAGTATAAAATTTGGCTGGACATCTGTTATGGCTCGGTGAGGGCAATCCGCAAGAGTCCACGACCGTTCATCTGTTCGAAACATTTTCATGGCAAAGATGTTGGCTTTCGACGACTATCTCATCATGCCCTCCCCTCGTTGAATTTAAATAATCATTCACGAGGTACAGTTGAGCCTAAGGCTTCATTTAAGGATGTGGTGGCATTGCAGAAGGAAAAAATAAGACTTGTGGAATTGTTAAATGATACAGTCCTCGAGTGGGCAATGCGAGCTGAGCATTATTGTCTCATTAGCATAACAAAAGCCGAGCTTATCAGTGTTGCCACGAAGGTTCGCAACCTGTTGGGACCTAAACTTACCCTATCCTTGGATGACTATTGGTGTAAAAAGTTTCGTGCGTCTCATCTTCTTCGAGCCGAAACAGTTAAAAAAATATCGTCCCATTTTAGGGAATTAGATTTGGAGCAGATCATTAAACAACTGGATCCAAATGTGAAGATTTGGAACGAAAATGAGACTGAATCATACGAAACGAATGAAGAATTGTCGAAATCGGGTTTTCCGATAGGCTGGTTTAAACGTCGTTTACCTCCACATAAAAAAGAAAAAGACTCTAAAATTATGAAACCTGTAGCATATGACGATGGCTGTTTGTTCGAAAAACCTATGTTTAACGGCAAGATGTATGTGAAAAAGGATAAAGCCTACAGTACCAGTTGTAAAGCGAATAGAAGTGAGGTGGATGCATGTACAGCAGATTTGAATAGTCAAATAAGCCATTTTCAGGCCGAGGCTAATACCAATTCTAAGGGCGATACTGCATCTGATGAAGTTGAAACGAGAAGAGAAGAACTAATGACACAACGTCCTGTTGGCAACTTTCTGTTGAATGAAACAATTCAATTCGACCAATTTGCTGACAAAATTCCTTTTGGTAAAGCTAAAAGAGCCGACAAAAGGACTCACACTATCATATCCGCCGACATTAGAAGGTTGGTTATTGAATCTGCAAGCAAAGTGATGGAAGAAGATAGTATAATTTACTTGGACAAACATATTAAAACCGAACCCAATGAAGAAAGTGACCTTAGTGTTTGCAGTGAATTTACTAAATCGGCGCCAGTCAGCGATCCCAACTTCAAGGAGTTTCCAGACAAAATTCCCATAGGTAAAGCTAAAGAAGCCGAAAAAAGGGCTCAAAGGTCGGATATTAAATCTACAGGAATAGGGATGGAAGAAGATAGTATAATTTACTTGGACAAACATATTAAAACTGAACCGAATGAAGAAGGTGACGTTAGAGTTTGCAGTGAATCTATTAAATCGGCGCCAATCAGCGATCCCAACTTCAAGAAGTTTGAAGACAAAATTCCCATAGGTAAAGCTAAAGAAGCCGGCAAAAAGGCTCACACTATTATTAGAAGGTCGGATATTAAATCTACAAGAAAAGGGATGGAAGAAGATAGTACAATTTACTTGGACAAACATATTAAAACCGAACCCATCGAAGAAGGTGACCTTAGTTTTTGCAGTGACTCTACTAAATCGGCGCCAATCAGCGATCCCAACTTCAAGCAGTTTGCAGACAAAATTCCTATAGGTAAAGAAGCCGGCAAAAAGGCTCACACTATTATTAGAAGGTCGGATATTAAATCTACAAGAAAAGGGATGGAAGAAGATAGTATAATTTACTTGGACAAACATATTAAAACCGAACCCAACGAAGAAGCTGACCTTGGTGTTTGCAGTGAATCTACTAAAGCGGCGCCAATCAGCGATCCCAACTTGAACACTAAGACCAAAGATGTCAATGCGGTTGCAGCAATCGACGGTGTTATAAAATCTGACCTGAAGGTCAACCAAATTGCCGACAAGGCTATAAAAAATGAGCCCAATGACTGTGAGATAATCAATATAGACGACATAAGTGCTAACCCCGCATGTAGTAAATTGTCAAAAAGTAGACAGCCCACCACTAGCCCTGGGTTAAAGATTAGGCCCGAACCTGTTCAAGCTGAAGATTGTACCGATAACGCGTCAAAAGGCTGCAGCATAGACCAGTCTAATTGCAATGCAGACAAACTTATCGACAGTGGTACAGTTACGCTCACCGATATTGTACCTCAGCTTGAGAAAAAAATTAACGACAACACTGATGAAAATAAAAAAACCTATTTAGGAAACTTTCTCGATTACATTCACGATTACAATAGACCCAGACGCTATGATCTTTCCAAATTGAATATGTCCAATAGCTCTAATGATCTTCGATTGATTAAACCTAGTGCAGATTCTATGATTGAACTGATTTGTAACAGAGATGAAAACAGTCAGTGTACCAGCAAATTAAATGAGTCTGCCAAAGATATCAACAGTCAGATAAAAAAGAAAAGCGACAGTCAGCAGGAAATTAGGAACGCACGTCTACCCCGCAGTGAGTTGTGCTTTGAGATTAAGCCTACGGAAGGCTACCAAAATCAGTACACAATCCAACAAAAAAACGCAAGACAACACATCTACTCCCGGTACGAGATCAGACCTGACAAAAATGACGAAAGCCAGTTCAAAATCATTAGCGTGGATACTTCTCGTGATGTTTCTTTTATAGGTAAGAAGCCTGAGAAAGATGACACTATTGAACAAAAGTTAACAACACCAATTAGTACCTATAGCCAAGCTCTGGAGTATCTCAAACCTCTAAAATGTTTTGTTTTGCAACAGGTAGATCATAGGCCCATCAGGTTGGTTACGATTCTGGAAAATCATTTTAAGCAATGCGCACATTCGCAGAAGCAGGCAACATTATTCGATGTCTGTCCGGAAGGTACCAATCCTTCCAGTATGTGTATTAAAACAGAAGAATAATAAAATGGAAACTTAATGTAAATTTTGTCTTTTCTTGATCAACGGTTGTCATAAAAATGGGTGCAATTTCTCAACTTAGTGGGCTTGTGTGTACAACTTGCAGTGGGAGTTTCATTTTGAGGGTAAACTTTTTAGACATAGGTTCATTCTGGTGTGAGCATCAACGGAGATTCGAAGAATATGAATGAAGAAACGTTGCAGAAGAAAGAAGTAATCAATAAAAGGCGAAAAAAACTAAACTAATACTCTGCAAACAGTTTAACTATGGTCTGATAATCTCAATTAAAAGGTAATCTATTCAAAATTTCCCTCAATAAAGTGTGCCGGAATTACTCCAAAAATATTGAATCGAACAAAAGACCAACGGATTTGCGGTTTTCAGAAAGTTCACATGGCATTGTCTATTATTCATCACGACAGTGGCAACTTATTTCATTTTATCACATTATGGCAGCTAAGGAGAATAAGTTACCCAGACTCCCTTCGTGATACATATCAGTATTTATTTCCATAAATGAAACCAGAAGCTTCAATTGCTTTTTCTTTGTAACCTGCTTCGCACTGCATTTGAATTAATAGTTTAGTTTTTTAACATACTGTTTTGCTGGGTTCCTGCTCATAGCGATATACCAGGTAACTGTGAAGCAGACGAGCTAGCCAGAAAAGGTACAAAACTGGGAAGATTTATCACGGAAAGTGAACTCTATGTACCAATCGAAGCAATAAAACACAAAATCTCCACACAAGTTCTACAACAGGCTAATGAAAGATGGCGTAATCTTGACACGTGTAGCTGTGCCAGACAGCTGTGCCACAGCTAACCCAACGTAAAACTTGCAGCCTGCTAAGAATTAGCATATCGGTATAATAGTTGGCGTATTGACAGGTCATTGCGCAATAGGCAGACATGCTTACAGGTTAGGAATCCTCGCCAATGACTTCTGCCACAGCTGCATGTATGAGGAGGAGAAGGAATCCCCTTATAACCTACTATGCAATTGCCCAGCACTCTCCTCCCTGAGGAAAAAGATTCTGGGAGAACACTTCTTCATAAACCTTCAAGATATTTCCTCAACGGATACCAATAAAATACGGAAATTCATCCAACTCTCAAAATGTTTCCGGGAGTTTCGATAAGAGTCGGCTCACGTGGCAACACAATGGACCTACATACTTTGGTCTAAATGAATCCTAACCTAACATATTACTTTTATTGAAATAACTTATACATTTTATACGGACAGAATTCTTTCACTTCGTTCTAAGACTACATGCGACTGTCAAAAAGACAATACACCAATGCCGAATTCTGCAATCGATAGATATCGCTCATCGATCTATAAACTATCGACACTCACAGTAGGGGCCATAGTTTGAAATTAAACTTAAGTTCAGTGGAACCATTTGGTTAGGTTAACAAGTCGAATATTTTTTACCAAAGTGAACGATATAATCCAATTTGGACATACAGCCAAATTCCACAAACCCGATTTCGGCCCTAGGTTAAAATTGGCTTAAACTAGTTTTTAGTTAATAGACAGTAGTTCAATAAGTCTATGTCGATTTTAGCTGATTGCCTTATTAACTGATGTCAGCTTGTTTTCCAATCCTACCTTAAAAATCAAAATGAAAATACATGCAAGCTACATGGTCATCGCTGCTGGTTTTCTTTAAGCAATAAAAACTTAATATCTCAAGATACATGAAACGAACCAGAACCATTTTAATTATTATTGTACATAGTTGGGCGATTTAAAGTATGTATGTTCAAAATAATTTTCCTTTGTCTTATATACATACATCGTTAGATACAAAGTTAAAAAACAGAAACAATTGGGTTTGACATTGCCAAAAACAAGCTCAAGTAGGTACGGTACATATCTAAAAATCACCGAATTTGGATTTTGGAGCTATTCCACTGAACTTTAAATTGATACCATGTCTATGTACATATACAGTGAAATCCGGATATAACGACGGTGAAGGGACCGGCCAAAATGGTCGTTCTAGTCGAATGTCGCTATAACCGAATGTTAGAAAAATTAAAAAAAAAAACCCTCTTTGCTACACTTTCAATAATCTCTGTAGAATGAACGGCCGTTAAAACATGGTTATCTATATAAATTTAAGTCTCCCAATTACAGTAGTTTTCTTCGTTCGACCAAATTTTAGTGGCAAACTATCGAGTCCATCATCAGTATCCTCGACATACATATGCAGATAATGGTGAAGAGAGAAGAGTCACAGAAGCCTGCATGTGCAAAACATCTTTTTATAGTCACTGGGTATACTCTTTCCAATGCTGTTGCTATCATTTCTATTTCAGAACACTTTAAATCTTTCTTCCCTAGTAGGATGCCAAATTGATTAGCCTTTTCTTATAAAATGCGACTTCTCAACGATATTTTTAATTCGATGCAATTTAAACCATTTGAGAAGTGAGTGTTCAATGTTCGGATTTATGCTCCTTTTCATTTTTAAAGAATTTTAAAGAATTCGGCTGAAAAACTTGTATTCTTTCGAAACGAAACAAACGGTAATTTGCTTCCTATTTTTCTATTCTGCAGATGCAACTACCCACATAAATGTATTTGATTTTCATTTCGTCACTTTATCGGGAGGCAAAAACTCAAAATCTTGGAAAATTCGGACGCTTTATCCGGAATCGTCGTTGCATCCGAAGTCGTTATATCAGGATGAATTTGTATGGAAACTAAAGTGAAAGACAGACTGCTGGTATTGATACCATGGTATGAATACCATGGTATAGTGAATACCACAACCCCTGACAGACTGCATTTCGTAGTACACCCCGATTTTCGCATTAGGTAGTATACTTTGACGTTTGCGTTTTCATGACAATAATCACAACAAAATAAAAAATATCGGTGCAAGTATTGTTATCGGATAAAATAATTATTTTTGAATTCATTGTATGTATCTGAGTATTGAATGCTACAATTTTCTATGCAAATTCTTTTTTCTTGAATTTGAAAAGAAGCTACCAAGAATCACCAACAGAGAGAACGCGGCGCTGCAGTCAGTAAGAAGGTGGTATACCACCAAAAAATTACGAATTTCAATACCAGGTATGTTTCATGGTATACTAGCTTTTAACGTGGTATTGTAGTGACAGACATGTGGTATAGAACATAGTATTGCTATACCATGGTATCAATACCAGCAGTCTGTCTCCCACTTAAGGTGTCAAATCATGGGATTCAGAATTTGCGTCGTTATATCCGCACGGTCGTTATAACCGAGGTCGCTATATGCGGATTTCACTGTACATATACATATGTATGTGTGTTGGTAAATTATGTATAAGTGAGATAGTGGGAGGGCTGTGAGGCTGTGATATTTGGACGGACTACGGACAGGTGGAGTGACAGAAACTATAAAAGTTCCTAGTTAGTACGGAACCCTTGAAATGAACCAACCCCATTCGTATTTGCAAGTTATTTCTTATATGTACATATATTATGTATGTATGTACATGTCATGCATACTATGTAGGTATACATACTTACATAATGTGTGCATCCGTATATTCAAAAGATGTACCAAGCAGATACACATTTTTTTTGGGTACTTCTATACAACAGACATGGACGAGATTACATAGAATACCTACATAATGTACATGTGTACACACATGACATATACTACATAGTATGTATGTACATATATAATAACATACATACATATCTACATACATACCTTTATCAGAATACCAAGTCAAAAGCAATACCTACTGTCTTAGAATTTCAACTAAATTCGCTTAGTCTATGACTATCGATTTGTCACGTACCTATGTACATCCCTATGTACATATGTCCTCCTACCTACTTCACAAAAAAAAAATTAAATCATAAAAATAATTACATATTATCACACGAATGGTTAATTCATCTACTGGAGATACTAAATTCTGGGTTACTACCCAAACTACCTGTGTTGTATGTATGTATATGTAATACTTTTGTATCTCCGGATGTAATGTCTGAAAATTCATAATGACAATGAATTTTACTGTCAGCATACCTACTTACCCACGAAATATTACCAATCGAATGACTTTCATCCGGGAAATTGAAGGTCATTTCTTGGTTGAACATTCAATACACTTTAATACAGCCATCATCTGGACCCCCTTTTCATCTAACGTACTCACACGCAATCCATTCCACAGGCATTCTGCAGATACTTTTTTGAAATGAAAAAAAGGAGAAAAAAAAAACAAACTTGCCCAGCAACAGACAACACAAAGATTCTCCTCCTCTTGTATACCCTGGGTGCTGTATACAGTTCCGACGAAACCAGTCTCGCTCTCGAAGAAATATCTCCCATCGGTGTGTGTGTGCACGAGTATCTGCGTATCTTCTGTGCATAGAATGTTTCGTGTCGTCATCGCGCATACAAGATACTTACTCTGCACGTAACAGCCCCGGCCGAACAAAGAGAAAATATGAAAAACCCCGAATGAACAGCAAGTAGAACCGGTGCGACGAACACAGTGTGCTGTGCACAAGAGGGAGAAAAAAAAAACTGCTCGTACTCGTTCTTGTACTATAACCAACAGACTGAGTGATTCAGGTTTTCATAGAGGAACGTCAGTGCTGTTTCCAAGACCCGAGTGATTTGTTTGGTTTGGTTTGCTTGCTTGTGTCCGTTAACCCTGTCGTCGTCGGAAAGTTTATTAATCGAGGGTTTTTAATTTGTTGTTGTTGTCGTCCAATAGTTAAAAAAAAAATGCCTGATATACGAAGATGCGCACTTTACGGGTGCAAGTCGAATTCCCGCGAGAACAAAAACCTCAAGTTTTTTAACTTTCCCGCGCGCGAGAATCCCCTTTACGAGATTTGGCTATCGATCTGTGAAGAGTCGACCGAAATGATTCGTTGGCAGAAGAGACCTTATATCTGCTCGAGGCATTTCCACAAGCAAGATGTGGGCTTTCGGCGTTTGGCAACGGGGTCTGTACCGGCGTTGCACTTGAAGGCGCCAGTTGGTTTCGCCGAAGAAGAGCAGGCAAGATTGGCCGAAATAGCGGCTGCGCAGGCGGAAAAAATGCGGCAGCTCAAGCTGCTGAATGACGCAGTCCTGGAGTGGGTGCGAAGGGCCCAACACTATCCTCATACATCCCCTTGTTGTACTACCAGACGTGAACTTCGAAAGGTCGCAACGGATGTTCGTAATTTGATGGGCGCGACACTTACGCTCAACGTCGATGATTATTGGCTGCGAAAGTTTCGGCAAACGCATATGAGCCAAGTGAACTTGCACGAGAGTAAGAATAAGACTTTGGATTTGGCGGCGATACTAACTGAATTGGACCCGAATGCGAAACTTTTGAGTGAGGAAGAAATTGAGGTTCTGGTTAAAGAGGAAGAGGCTAAGCTAATTCAAAATGAGCTAAACAAGAGCGCCGCTAAGTCTGATAAGAGACGTGAACCCGATAACGACGTTCGTACAGGTCAGCAAGTTAAGCACACTTACAAAAAGCAGAAAATGAATGGAAATACTTTCAAGGACGGTCGCAGTGAATATTCGGGTCAATCTAGAGACATTACGATCGACGAAAGCCAATCCGGCGAGAGTTACGTGTACGAAATTAAATCCGAAAGAAGTGATTCCATTGATATAAGTCACGAGAGTTTAGTTAGCTCGGAGGATTCCGGACCAGTTGTTACATCAGAACCGATAATCGACTCATATACGCAGGCTTTGGCACATCTAAAGCCATTGGAAGACTTTGCGTTGCGGCAGGAGAACTACCGGGCCATTGGGTTGCTAACAACACTGGAGATTATTTTTAAAAGCACCAAGAATCAGCAGTAAACTCCTCAGATGATGGGTTTCGGTTTAGTCTAAGGAGTAACTTACATATGTATTTTAGATATAAGGCCTTTATTTTTTTCAAAAATATAAACGTTAAGAGTATTTTTTGTTCTTATAACAGCTGTCGGATGCTGGTAAAGGTGCACTTTCACTCTTTATTTTCTGTTATTTTAAACTCTAGGTATTGTAAAGAAGTCTTGGAAGGGCCATGTGGAATTCTCTTATTATTTACAATCATTTTTAGGGCGGTAAGTCCACGTCTTCAGTGTTGGCCTATAAAAACAATCCCTTGAGATTCGTAATACACCTCACTTCACCATTACAATGATCGTGACTGATCGCCGAACGTTTACAATGCTATGAAAGGATTAGATACATCTTTAACTTATGTAAGTATTTTTTATTCGAAAGCATAAGGCCGTTCTCGAAAACGTCATTTGATCGTCAATGTGATCGTCAAATGACGATCAACATTTGCAGCACTAAGGGTTACGTTATTTGCACCTTGCGTTTAAGAACATTTTGAGAAAAGCAATTTGATGCCGATGACGTTTTCGAAAACGGCCCAAGACTTAATTTGAATCCGTACAATAATAAGACAAATCTTCAGTGCTAAACAATAATGTTTATTTCTAGAAAGCAAACGTTTTTACATTCATATCTATCTTAAACCTATACAGTACGTTATTCTAGACTTTGGGCTTCTTTCAAAATCATCTCGATCTGACCTATCAACCCGACAGCCCCAAACTTTGAACAACATAACGCATAGTCCTCCACTAGCTTCATACAATCCAATGCTTCATCATAGGTCTCTATCGGATCTTCTAGGTTATACGAATCACACGCTCCAAATCTGTCGCCGTGCTTTAAGTAAAAGCTTGGCCATTCATCTTTTACTATGTCTTCCAAGGTTAGTGACGGTGACTGTGTGCGTGGTCTATATATCAGAGGTACTTCAGCATCATGAATCTTCCGTAAATCATTAAATTCACGAGCCCAAATACTCAGATTTCGGATGGGTATGTTTAGAATTTGTGCCATTTCTCTGGCTTTAGCCTTTATTATAATATTGGGCATAATAATTCTTCGATCGCCACCTCGACCACGATTCAGCCATGTCATTAGAACATGATTGAGAAAGTTCATTTTTATTTCATACAGTTTGAATGGTTCAGTTTTTACGATGTCAAAGTGATCATTTATATTGCATTCTCCGGGACAGAGTGGTAATGTCATCGGAAGTGTACTGGCAGGGGCTAGAGAAGTGGAATCAACCATTGGTTCCGACTCATCTATTACAATCGGCTGCATATTGTTATTGTTGGGAACTATTGCACTCGATAGTCTGGAAAAAAAAGAAAAAAAATATTTCTAAGGCAAACAAGAAACAAGTTAACACTAAAAAACTACTCTATGTACCATAAATCTGTTTTACAAATTTTTCCATTTTGGAATCTCACATCTCATGAAAATAGTAAATACAAATTTATTGCATTGGAATGATTTCGATATTTGTGTGGCATACATACATATAACAACCTATTTGAGCAAATTAAGGATGACATGCTGGTGCACAATCATTTCTCTACTTTAGCTTTGTAGAATCTCATCTGAGATACGGTATCATGCCCAGGACCAATCGAACGCGTTGAACAAAAAAAAAATTAAAAAAGTGAACTGACGGCTTTGACAGTTTTCATATATCCATATATTCATATATGGTGGGCAGCATTGTGAAGTAGTCCAACGGCACCTACCCCTACACCACGGTGCTGATGAATTTTGAAATTTTGATTTCGCAATAGGTCTGTTCCCGTACTTGTCCAAAACAGCCGAAAACAGTCGAATCCTGTTCCTGTACGAAGATTTTTCATAGGTTTTGACAGAAGAGAGTGTAGTTTTGCGTAGTTTTCGGCTGTTTTCAACAGTACGGGAACAGACCTAATATATTGCATCTATTACAGCATTTCCTTTAGAGCTTTCTACTGCATTGGGTCTGAGAGTGGAATCCGCTGTAAAATCCAAAATTGTACAACTCCAGTTTGTTTCCGTTCCCTTCACATATTATGTTTATGACATTTCGTTTGTTGCCACTTTTGAGGTAAAACGCGTTCCTTTACCTTTTCGTAATTTTGCTTCTCTCTGAGAGAATTTTACCACCACTCCATGAAGTTTAATAACTTGCTATTTTCGGATCAGAAAGTAAAGGAACAGACCTACTGTTTTACCAGACAAGCACTTCTCTTTTGGGATATCAAATTATACTCTTTTACAATGCTTTTGATACTTCCTTTCGTGCAAAAATATAACACGCACACACAAATGGCTGCGAGAAGTAGGACCCGGTTCACCTCGAGCTGTAGCGCCAACTAAGTCCACGACGGATATAAGAAATGCCTAAAAGCACAAAATTTGTTTCTTATATCTGAGTTATTAGGTCTGTTTGGTAACTAGTAAATTTATGTAAATTTATATCCAACTGTCAAAAATCAAGAGAAGAGAGAGCCAAATGAGAGTGTCAAAAAATGTCCCCTCTTGCGAAATCGTAGGTCCGTTCGCGTACTTTTTACACTAAATATGTGTTTCTGTCAAATCTCAAAGAGTGGGGGTAAAATGCTCTCAAAGACAGAAAAACACGAAAAAGTAATCGAACGCATTAAATACCAAAAAATGAAGAATGTACATACATATGTGATTTGACAGATATGACAGTTTTCATAATATATCCCAAAAAAATTTCTTGGACTAAAATTCGTGGCATGGGAAAATTTCTTACTCTCTCGTGAGCACTCTCTTCTACGAAAAACTACGAAATTTTTGCGTACGCGAACGAGTTTTCGTTGTTTTTCGTTACTTTACGTGGATTTTCGTTGTTTTGGGAGCGTACGTGAACGGACCTCGTGCTAGATCATTCTAATGGAGTCAGCGAGGGACATCTGTCAAACAGCAATCTAACAATTTGTGAAATAGATAGATAGATATTTATTTCGTTTTAAAATACAATGGATTACTACCGCACAGTTTACAATTCAGAGATATGATATTACTATGTATGTATCTTTCTACTGAAGCATTGTCTTATTTTCTAAATTTATTTCTTTAATTGAGAATTTATTTATTTTGAGCGAAAAAAAACGTACAAAACCCTCAATTTGATAAAAAAAAAAAAAGAAATTATATTTGCAACAAAATGTATGTACATAAAGATAATGATATATGTAGTTAAATATATACAAAAATTAATAAATAAATGTTGCGTTAATAAAAAAAAAAAAAAAAATGTAAATTATTTCTTATCAACAAAATAAAAGAAAACTAGATTTTCGTGAAATTATTTAATAGTTAAAAAAAAAGAAACGATTTGCCCCCACTTTCTCTATTTGACAGATGTCCCATTTGGGTCACAAAAAGTTACCAAACACACCTATTGGGTCTGTTTCAAGAAATTCCTGTTTGATAATCCGAAAAACTTGCAACACTTCGTAAAAAAGAGAACCGAATGAGAGAGTTAGCAATTTCCCCTCAATTGAGAGACTTGCGAATTGATACGAATTCTTACACTACCCTTTTTGTTCGGGTGAAGTGGGTAAAATCAGTCAAAACAGTCATCTGTCAGTTTCTGTCAGTGAAATGAGTTGTCAAAATGCATTGTAAAGTGGAAGACAAAAGCAAAATACATACGTTTTATAATATCCACAAAATGTCAAAATGTGATTCAACGCGTTTGGCTACTTTCTTTCTTCTGTTTGGTAACTTTTTCGTGGACAAGTTGATGAAACATTTGTTTTTGTTTTCCACTTAATACTGAAGATTATGATATTTCACAAATTGTCAGATGACAGCGTTGATACACTCACCCAAAGAAAAAGTCGGTGCATAAAATCACAGCTTTCTCAATTGAGGGGCAATTTTTGACGCTCTCATTTGACTCTCTTTTATGTGATTTGTTGTGTTATTTTTTCGGGTTAACAGACAGGAATTTATTTGATTTTATGAAATTTTGTGAAATTTTACTAAAAATCAGAAGTTACCAATCAGACCTAATAGTATTGACCTGACCCATGCCTATAGATGACAGATGTCAAAGTAAATCAATTTAGATTTTATTCCCCATGGTAAAACACCCATTGGCCCAGCCTTTAGCCGAGAAGCTAAGCTGGCACGTAATCTGATATGGTTACCAACATACATACATATGGATATGCATATGTTATACAAAATAAAGTATTTACATACATATATGTATGTATATTCGTCTTATTTGGATCTTTAGTTATTGTAAACGTAGTAAAAAGCCAGCTTCTCAAGCTCATAGCAAAAAGAGAAAATTCACCCAAGTTTCTCTTCTAGTTTTGTTTTTAACATGCCACTTGTAAATATTTTTCTTTGACGTTTCAAAAAAAATAAAATCCAACCGAATTAAATTCAGCTAAACTCATATCAATGAGGTCAGATATTGTACCTATACATAACTGCAAAACGTTCAAAACGGCAACAGTGGTTATATGTACATACCCCGCAGCAACTTGTTGCAAATTAAGTCCATGTTCCTGTGGTGATAAAACGGCAACTCTCTGAGTGACATTTTGAGAATCACTTGTTCTATGACAAAAAAAAAGTATTACATAAAAAAAACCAAACCACATATCTTCAAAGTTACGCACTTTTTTACTAAAGACGGCATATTTTCCGTAGGAACTGCAAACAATTTCAGTTTTTTACTATTCTTTGGACTATAATTCAAAAGTTCATGTTTTAAATTGCGTGCATAGTCTTCGGGTTTAAAGTGCTTCGAACAAATATACGAGTTATTTACATTGAATTTTTCTGGTCTTGCACAACTAGTCACCCATTTTTCACGCAACACATCATTTACTGGAAACCGAAAGAATTGCACGTTTTGAGGCACAGGCACAGTATTGCATTGATTTCTAAGCAATCTTTTATCATTGTTGCTTCTGCAACCAGACACAGCACACATCACCATATTTAATTATGTATTAATTTAATAAATGGATCACAATCGATAATTCTAGACTGAACGACAAAATTTCACTATACACTTGACGTCACAGTGCGCTGAATAGATGTTTTCAGGAGAATGGGAATTACATGCGCAATGGCCATACATTTAAATTATATACATACATATGTTCAGTGCATACATACCTACTTCGCTTTCGCAGTGGTGGTGTTTACTCTCTGTGTTGAGTCATTCGATCGAACTCTCTGCCTCTGTGTATGCTGTTGTTTTTGTCGTTTTTTCTTATGTATTCTTTTTTCTCTTTTCGGCCCACCATGTGCTGTGCTGATATGTATGTTTGTGCTATGTCAATTCAGATTTTGAGTTCACGAGCAGTGTTGTCGCTGTTGAAGAAATTAGTAGTAGATGCCTCCATTTGTAATAGATAAGCTGTTGGCTTAAATTTGGTAATGAATATGGACGTTGCTTGTGCTATGCAGATAGCTTTGAATATATTCGTCATACGTTGTTGAATTGGCGCTTTTAAGGAGCATCTACTTACCTGAAACTTGATGCCAATAACGTCTGCGCTTATTTGAACACGAAGGCTTTATTTTTCTTGAGTTCATAATTTAAATTGAGCTTTGTGTTTAGAACAAGTACAAGTAAAAACTTTGCTACATTTTCATATTAAAACGATTCCAAAACTTTATTCTTAAAGATTTTTTGTATTGTTACTAAACATTTTTTTAGACTTGTTAATACAAGTTCTTCATTTATGCAACAGTGGCAGCTCGGGTTTTAATTTAAAGAGAAACAGCAAAAATGTGCAAAATGTTCCTAGCTGTGTTGCCAGATCATAACAATTTCAGACAAAAATAGCAGTTCTCAATTTTGTTTATAAAAAATAAAATGAAATAGGCAACTTTAAGTACAATTTAATTTTATTTAAACATTTTACAAGAAACGAGTACAAATCTTACTTTAAGGAAATAATAACCAGCCTGATTTTTTTTAATTTTAGATACTTTTAATATCAATTAAAAGGATTTTATAAAAAGTAACACCTACTCTAAGGCCTTTGATAAGAGCTCCTGCATATGTGCCACCAGCACAACAGCATCTTTATTCTGTGCTTTTTTCACGTAATTTTCAAGAAGCTTCGCCTTTTCGAGAGCCTCTTCGTAAGTCTGTATAGACTTATCCGAGTCTAACTGCACCAATTCTACATCACAATCATTTGCCACATTCTCCTTTCCGAGTTGCACGTCCACATCTTTACTTAAGTTGCTGGGTTTCTTTTTCCAGGTAAGACCATTCAGACTGAGGTGCATTTCAAAGTTGTGCAGCCATCCTAAGTCGACATCAAAGCTATGCATTTTCAAAATTCTGGCCACTTCTTTAGCCTTTTCCTTTAGCAGGCTAGCGGTAATTATCACATTCGGATCATTTCGCTGAGTTCGTTGTACCCATTCCGCAACAGGATGGTTGATACATGCAAGCTCGTAATTGAGAAGTTTCACGAGATCTGCTGATAGGTTTTGTGATGGAAATCGGTTTGGTTTAAGCTTTCCGTTAATAAAAGCATCATCGCTAAAGTGTACCGGGCATATCATTGGTTTCCGTAGCCGTTTAATATGGTGCTCCGATTCTTTGCAAAATCTAATCCAATGTTCATACTTAGGTGTGTTTTTTACTGGAAACGGAATTAAATGTGTCACATTTTTTGCACTGACAACTGTTGGACAGCCGACGATACAACAATTCGTTGCCATTATTGGTGACCTAAATAAAGAAGAAAAACAAATGAGATTCTCTAAAATTTAGCAAATAATACTCGTACTCGTATAGATCACGTTTTGCACTTTTTAACTACTCAGATTATTCAAATCTTAGACTCACTCTCCGTTGAGTTCTTTTTGCTCTCTGTGATGGGAGAAGACTGTGTTTTCGTCGTTTGCTTATCGATCGTCATTCCACAATCCGCAATTGTTTTTGGTTAAGGTTTTGTTTTTATTTGTAAAGAGAGAGAGAGAGACTAAAGGAAGAGAAAATGTTTCCTCTTAAATCGTATGAGATTCAGTGAAAGAGCAAGAGTATGGAAAGAAAAGAAGTTAACGCAAAGATGTCTATGGGCGGGGTACGGAGCAGAAGAGAGGCTAAAGCTGAACAAAAAATAAAAATTATATTTATGAAAACAAAAATCGAAAAACAGTGGTTGCACACACTTTAGGGTTCTGTAGGTATAACGTCTGTTTGGTACATATTTTGTTGTCAAATGGATAAAACTAAACCTGTCAAATTATAAAAGAGGGAGAAAGTTCTCTCAGAGAGTGGATAACTTGCAAGAAAATAACCAAACGCGTTGAGCCACATTTTAGACATTTTGTGGGTATGCGTTAAATTGTTTTGTTTTCCACGTAACAATGAAGAATTAATTTCACTGGCAGAAAAATGAGAAAAAATGTTGGTGTAAGAATTCTTAATAATTCGCAATTTTCTCAATTGAGGGCTGTTTTTGACACTCTCATATGGTTCTCTTTTTTACGAATTAGGTCTGTTCTGTTCTGCCCCGTATGGCCGTATCCCGTTCTTTTCTGCAGAAAAATGCAGATTCTCAAATTTAAAAGAGAGCGGGGGTAAAAATCTCTCACAGAGAGAGAAAAGTGTGCAAAAGTACAGAAACGCAACGCATTGAACAACAAAAAATGGAAAATAAATGACATTTGAGTTTTTATAAACCTGCTCAAAGAAATTTCTTGGGCTGAAATTCGCAGCATAGTGCAATTTATTCTCTCTTGTCAACTCTCTCTTTTGTGAAAAACTACGAAAAATCTTCGTACAGGAACAGAATTTGTCAGATTTTCGTAGTTTTGGACAGGTACGGGAACAGACCTATTGTTGCAAGGAACCTTCTTCGTTTCCCTCATATCCCTCATTGTTATCTAAATCGAACAAAACCTCCACTTTTCAAACAACTTTCGTAGTTGTGAGAACTTAAAATCGCTGATGACCTGCATAGAAATATGAATCCTACCATTCTCAACTCAAAGCATAACAAAATGGACGACAAAAACAAACGTTTATTTTTAAATTATTTATTTTACACTCAAAATAAATTAAAATTAGAAAAAAAGTCTTAGAAGTAAAAGTTTTCAGTTCAATATTCTAGACATCTATTTATTTATTTTTTTCTAGAGAATTGTGGGCTCCAATTTCTGCCCTGAGAAATTGCTGAACCACGAGTTCTACCTCTTGCAACCGAACCAGAGCATTTTGGTTTTCGATACGGGCTATGTAAACCTCCAACCGTTTTAGCAAAGTAAGAGCGTCTTGATAACTATTCAGAGGCTGCTGCGCGGCAGCTTCTACGCTTGCTCTCTGATCAGCCTGTGAATTACTTTTCAAATTCATATCATCGTCATCAGAATTGGATTCTAACTTCACTTCTAATTGGCTTGCCTCAAACGATTCATTTATCTTGTCAAACGGTAGTACAAAATTACTCGGCAGGTACTGACGGAGGTCCTTGATGATGTCGAATAGCTGCGAGTCCGCTGATCGGTACGTTCCAAAACGGATGCCGTATTGTATGTTGGAATCTTTAATTCGTACAAATTTCTTGAGCCACGACTGACCGGGCATAAAGTTTGGCATTCCCAATAGTTCTTTAGCTTGATCTGCCTTCTTGAGATATGACTTACGATCGGAAATATTATTTCTTATCGACCATTCGTAAACGACTTTTACAAGGAACGATTTCAATATTCTGTCCTGCGCGTAGCTAGTGTCTATGTTTACCGTTGGATCGGCGCTGTGCCTTAACCTGAGCTTTCTGTCAAAACTCTCCGCTGTGAAATGGCGACGACAGATGAAATTATCTTTATCCGAATGCAGCCGGAAACTATTCGGAAACAATGTTATCCAACGTTTGTAACGCTGTGTATCCTTAGCAGGGTACAGGTACAGTATCTTTTTGGAATCTCCCTCCACCGAAGAACAGCCCATGACACAACACGTCCTATTATTTGACATTTCGAGATATACCTACGAGTAGTTAGTTGCTTTGCTATACTTGCCACCACCACCGCACCGACACTTTGAAACGAACACAGCGAATGAAAACAAAATCAAAAAAATAGGCGAGAGCGAGTGGTGATTGCGGCTGAATTGTTTACATCGGTGTTGACTGACATGCGCACGAATTGTATTTATCGTAAATTATTGTATGATTTTCACCTCAAAATTATTAGTTGACGCACTTAATTTAGTTTTTAATAAATGCACATTCGTTTTAAGTGCGAAACCGTCCCGTAAACTGCACGGGATAGAAACGATACCCACTTCGTTAATTTTGTGTTAATACTACATTTGTTTTCCGATACCGATTTAATGCGTCTGTTTGCGAGATAAACGGGGTTGTTTTGTTGAGTGCCCAAATGAAGAGAACTTGAGTCCAAATATGTGTACAAATTATTTTGTAGATGCTCTTATGTGTACAGTGTGTCGGAAAAATATTCGTGCGTTATGCATTAAACGCTCGATGGGGTGAACTACACGTAATAAAAAAAAGAAAACAGTTTTTTTTTCGTAGTAAAGTTGTGATATGTACGAGTTCCAAAAAAAAACAACAAATAGTTGTTCGATAAAATGTCATGGCGTGAGTCAGCATGCGATGAACACATTTTATGAGTGTGTAGCTGTTTTTTTGGATTTACGATACTTATGCGTGAGTGAGTGCAGGTTTTTTCGAAATTGCTGAGTGTCTAGCCTTCCATTGAAAATATCGATATTACGAGTTTGTTTCCACTTTTCAATAATACCTACTACAGTCAAACTTCCCTATAGCGAATCCGCACGGAACCAGAAAATCACTTCGTTATACATATAGAAAATTCGTTATACAGAAATTAGGAATTTTTTTCTTTTGTAAACTTTTATTAATAGTATGTCATCAGTAATTTTAGTTTGGATTACACTCTTCCATTTTTCTTCCTCAACAAAATCTTCTAATACATTTACAGATTCAAACACATTAGTCGGTACGTAACTCCCCATCGCCAGAAAGGTTTGAAATACATACGTCAATTGATGAAAAAAACCGTCCCAATGAATGTAACACTTCATCAGCATCCGCCAATTCTTCTTCACCGGTCAATTCTTCTTCATCATTTTCTGTTGTTATTTCAACTTTTGGGAAATCCCCTAATTATGTCTTACTCTTTTCTCGGTGCAAAGTTTCATTAATGTGCGAAACAGAAAACTATTTGAAAAATTCGTTATATGGAGACAAAAACGCATGAGAGTTCGATTTCCAGCTACAAAATTTGTTCGTTGTCGAGAAAAATTCGCTGTGTGGAAATTCGTTATAAGGAGATCAAAGCACACTAAAATTAGAACGAAAAAGCTGCGTACTTGAAAAAATTCTTAATAGGGAGAGCTTCGTTGTATAGAAGTTCATTATAGGGAAGTTCGACTGTACCTTAATACTTAATATGGAAAAATGCGGATGTAGAAATCGGACGTGGCTGTGCTTTGTTTTGGTAATTTGCCACATTCGCGCGGAAGATGCTATTAGACTTATTCCTGTGAAACCGCTGGAAATTAAAAGTTAGACACGATCGATTGAAGTAGAGACGTGTAAAATTTATAGCACGTGTCCAAAAGAGAAAATCGAAGTATCGGGTCGTGTAAAAGAAAAGAAAATCGCAGTTGCGATTATAGAAAAGGTTATATCTTTGATAGACGTATTAGAAAATTAATTGATTTTAGTCAGTTGGTGTCTTGATGAACACATCTCATTTTAAACGAACTTCAGACTGCAGTAGTTAGGTATGTATATGGCTGCTATAGTATGTATATTATGTAAATAGTCGTATCTTCAACGTGTCGAAACCCGTAGTCAGAGAGTTAAGATTTATAATAGTTTAAGTGAGAAAAATCTCACTACCATAGGTGTTCGACAAGGCTCTGTTTTGGGTCCTATTTTGTTTTTAATTTTTCTAAATTCACTTTTTCTTCAACCTCTTAGGGTTAAACTTACAGCTTTTGCTGATAATACTGCTTTGTCTTATTATGGTAAATGTTATTTTAAATTATATAAAGATGTTAACTATGATCTAGATATATGTACTTTGGAGATGGTTTAAACTTCATAAATTGGTCATAAGTGACAAAACGAAGTTCATGCTTTTTAGCATTATGGGTAAAATCTGTAATGATATGCCTTAACAATACCATTCGCCCAATTGCAATAGATTCCGTTTTATTAAACACAATCATAATTCACCCACCTTTGATTCACATGCCTGTTGCACCGCTAACTGCTTTGTAATTGAACGCGTTGACAGCTTTAAGTACTCAGGTATTACTTTGGATTTTAAGCTCAGTTGGTTGGAGCATAACTATGTACTTAAAGAAATATCTAAACAATGTTGATAGAAAGATTTATAATCTCAGCCAATACTGTGATTTGGCAATTTTAAAGTAAGTCTATAACGGTCTCCTCAAATCTAAACTTCAGTATGTTATAGCTTGTTGGGGTGGTACACATTTATAATAAAATAGAGCCTTTGCTAATAAAACAAAAACACGCTATTCTTATTATGTGTAAAGTTAACCGTCGTACTCCTAGTTTTGGATTGTTCGAAAGTCTTGGATTTCCTCCATTGAGGCATTTGTACTTTTATAAAGTTTAAAAATATTTTTTGAAAAGTCCGGGTCTAACTGTCCAAGTGTTTATGAAAACCGTAATCTGCGCGTCAGCACTAGTATGTAATGTACTCACAATCAATAAATCGCATTTTTCCATCTCTTATAATGTTACTGCGCCGCGTTTGTTCAATAAAATACCTTCAAGTCTAAGATGTGAGCGAGTTAAATCCGTGTATCTTAAAAATGTAAAATGTTGGCTTTTCTCGTTAAACTTCGCTGCAATTGGTAATTTACTGAATCCTTTGGTATGATTTCTTTTTTTATAATTTTTTATTCTGTTTATAGTTGAATTTATACTCATTTTTTATCACATCCCCATCGATAAATGAATTTTAATTGTATTAAGTAGGTATGTATTGTATGTTCGCCTCTTGTCAAAATCTGACAACAGAATGTACTTAACTATTTCAGTCTACAACTGAAATGCCCTATTATCTTGTAAATCTATCTTTGAATTTGTTTTAAACTTTTGTTTAGCTTTAAGTTATTAATGAAATAAAGAAATTAAATAAAATAAATAAAATACGACACCACTCTGTTTACTTTTCTTCACAAGCTTATGACATTTCGTTTGTTGCTACTTTTTCCATTAAACGCGTTCTTTTTACTTTTTCGTTAGTTTGCCTTAGGCTAATTGCACACACACCGATTTTGGACGGCTGATTTTATACCGGTCGTTCCAATAGTGAACCACATGTGGGAACGGGACCTGGCACACACGCCGACCGCTGATCGGTGTTGGCAAAATGCCGGTGAGCAGCCGTCCACTGCCACTGTATCGCCGGCAGTATCGGGAAGTAGTGGCGTACGTGATTATATACACGCTTGCACAAGCACCGATTTTTTGCTGACCATTCCATTCGACTGCTCTCGCTTCATTCAGTGTGAGAAATTGTAGGTGCATACTACGTTGTTTTGATAGTGCGTTTTAATTAAAGTGCAATGGGTGATTTAATTGACAATGATGTCCTTATTTATTTTTTTATTTTTTATTTATTTTGGCCCAACTTCATTATCCACATCTCCAGAGACCTTTCCATCGGCGGGCCCCTCATCACCTGGATCTGAGTATTCAAATGACTTTTCTTAATTTGAAGTTGGTTAAATTTCACATGACAAAGAATATTGCAAACATTGGCTTGCATTCATTTTTTTTGCACATTTCATGCATACATTTTTAAGGTAAAATGTACAATAAAATGAAATTAATTTTGAAAAAATAACTTGTGTGTTTATTTGTTCTCTAGACTTTATTGAATAGTAGCTCAAACTCGCAAAATCTTGTAAAGTGATTTCAACCATAAAAAAAATCGTTTGAAAAAATATCAGAATTGTTTGGACTTCTTGTTTTATTGTGGTAAGCATCTTGTGGCTATATTTATTTAGTAATATTTAGTACATTGGGAACATCAATAAAAAGGTCTATATTTTATTGATAGAAAGCAATGAATTATTTTATATTGGCTTACTACTTACCTCAGTGTTAGAGCAAGCCTTTCTAATGAAGCAATAGAATTTCTCATTTCAGTATTCTGATGTTGGATTTTATTTTTAAACTTCTCGTGGAGTTCATCAAAGGATGCAATAGATATTCTGAAGAAGTTGAAAAACTTTCTACCATCACGCCTTAGCTCTCCAAAAAGAGTGTAGAATGTTCCCGTGTGTTCTCTGCTTTGACTGATAGGATGAATCCAGTACTTGCGCTTAATCCTGCGGCGCTTATTACGGCGATGGAATAACCACATAGCAACAACTCGTTGAGGATTCATTATTATTAAACAATAACCTCGTGTCACGATCACGATAACAAAGCAACTGATTGTTAGATCGGTAAAAATCCGGTGAGTGTGCTAGCACCCTGCTACCGGTAAAATGTCGGCCGATTTTATACTGGCCGTCCAAAATCGATGTGTGCGCAATTAGCCTTACTCTGAGAGAATTTCACCCCCACTCCATGAAATTTAATAACCTATTTTTGGAGCAGAAAGTAAAGGAACAGACCTATTAATTTGAATAAGTCCGGTGCTGTGTTCTGTTGGACAGAATGTCACTGGCGTGGATTGGTGAATCCTTGTTTGGTTTCTTTACTCTCTTTCTAAATGATTCTTTTATTAATTCCTGGGTAATGACTTCCATGTTTTTGTAGTTTATATTCTAGAGCTTGGAGTTGATTTATTTTTGTTTAAAATGTACTTTTCGTACGCACCAGTGCTGTCAATTTTTTTAATTCTCTTGTGCATGGACGCGGGTGGTGTGGTATAGTTTATTTTTTTGTTTTTTATCGTACAGCTAACTTTGAAAAATAAATACAATGGACGTCCAATATAATGAATAATATCTACATCGTCATTTTTTCGAACTAATAATACCAGCAATGTACCTATTTATTATAAGAAAAAAGAAAAAACATTTACTTAGTGACACTCGTTTTTTACATCGGTATAGAGTTTTTATGTTTTCGGTTAGCGGATATTTTACTTTATTCCCCCAGAATAGTGTTGGGCAAAATGTAATCAGATTGATGATTAAAGATTATGATTAAAATATGTAATCTTAGGTTAGGTTAGGTTATGGGGTGGCGGCTTAGCCTCACATAGACCAGTGTTGGTCCATAGTGATACCACAACTCCTCAGAGTAATCAGTTAATTTCTGTTGCTTTGTTTAAACAAAATGAGTTTGTCTGTTGAGCAAATTTAATTAGAAGGTGAAGTTTTATGTCTTCCACTTCTACGAGTGACTTGAAATAGAATTTTCCCATTGTAATCTTAGTATTAAAGATTATGATTACAAAATGTAATCTTTAATCCTGATTACAGATTAATAAAATTAATCAAAAAAAGTAATCATATTCGATGATTAATGATTAGTAGTTTGTAATCGTAATCCAGATTGTTTTTTCTGATTGATAAAGAATAACCGCAAGAATTACACAGTGCAACTCTCGGGCCAATGATTTGAGCATTGATTCCTAATAGTACTTACCAAAACATGAATATTTTGGCTCTAACCTTATTTTGAGCCCTTTTTGGTTATTTTTTCTCATGGCTATATCTTGGCTAAACGTAGGAATTTTTTTCTATTGTATGTAAGATCTGTGTTTATGTTAGTTCTAAGTGGTATATTAAGTGTTATCTTAACAATAGTTAAGGATTGGTGTGTAAGCCGAATTAGTTCAGTTGGTGGACTGCTATTTTTTTTTTTATAATCTACACACGCTAAAGGGGATATTATGAATACCTTTATGATGTTTACACACAGCGTGAGCACATGAAGAATAAAGTTGAACTTTAAAGACAATTGTTTTTTTTTTATTTACAAATGTCCTTTTTTTTGAATTCGCTTTGTTCGCTTGGTGACGATGACGACTCATTACTCACGGCTAGGCCTTCTGGAAATAAACAAGCTTATTTAACGTAAAAGTTTATGCCGTAGAAAAATGTAACGGTAAAACGTCAAGCACATGTTTTTTACCACCAAAATTGTCACCCAATGGCTTTTTTACAACTGATTTATTAATGTAATGAATGTATGAATGAATAAATAAATTAAATTGAATTAAATGTAATCTTGATTTCTGACTACTGTAATCAAAATTAAAGATAACATGTGAAATCTTCATTAAAAGTAATCCCGACTACTTTAATCTGATTAAAAGTAATTATGACTACATTTAATAAGATTATTAATCTGATTACAAAAGTAGTTGATTACGCCCAACTCAACCCAGAAATTACAAACACAATAAAGCACTAGAAAACTTCAAGAAATAAATGCAAAATGACAGACGGAAGGATGAAACGTAAACGTAAATAATCATAAACCAACAAATTAAGACAAAAGTATTTTTTCATATTTAAGTTAACATTTTATACTGGTGCAATAGACAACAACAGAAGTAGGGATAAATGCACAAAAAAGACGAAAGTTGCCAGAAATTGTAAATCATTCGATAAATCGAGCGGACAATTTTTGCATCATTCGTTATATGCAATGCAAATAAATCTTGTTCGTTATGTTGAAAATTCGTTAAAACGGGTATTCGTTAAACTGGACGTCTGCTATAAATAAAATGTACACATATTTGGCATTATCAGTCCACAGAGGACCAGCTTTTCCAAACCATTTGTTTGCGCGTGTTATATTTGTCGCAAGAATTGAAGCTCATCGCAACAAACAATTATCTTAAAGGCTTGTCTGGCATTTCGATGACATGAGAATATACAAAACTGTTTTACTGGTTCCTGGGACTCGAGCATGCGATAGTACAACGCACAAACCGACCACTCTTTAATATAATCAAATAAAAACAATTATCTGTTTTCCTTGAACACATCCTGTAAGAACAAGCATTTTCTTAGTTCCTTTACTGTCCATGCTCCTTTTCGTAACGTAATAATTTCTTCTCTACCGACTTTCGCTGTACATTTTTCTCTTACATGTACAGTGGAGACAAAATAAATAGCACAGTTTTAGAAAATGCATTCAAGACACTTTAGTTCAGAAAACTTGTTTTGAATAAGCAATTAAACTGTGGGACTGAACTCGCAGTGCAAGCTATCGGCATATTTTTCACTTTAAATTTCTTTATCATAAAAAAATTAACGTCATTTTGTGAAAGTTGGTTAACTTATGCCCGTATTCTGACATACCTCTGTGATGCCTCATAGGTCACAACAACCTCACAAGATCGTGGTGAGTCACAATTTGTGAGGTTTTCGTATTCTAACCAAAACCTCACAAGTTGTGAGCATCATAAGAACTGTCAAAATTGTGATGTCCGATTGAGCAGCTCACAAGCCGATCACAAGAGAAAAATAAAGAATCACTTATTGTTAAATTTGAAAAACAAATGGAAGAAGTTTTGATTTTGCTGCTTGTGAGTAAAGTAAACAAAAAAGAGGAAAGGTAATAAAATATATTCATTTCTTGTTGGACAGTATACAAATGAAGTTAATATTTAAATTCTTTTAGATTACAGCGTAGAAGAATCTCACGGAATTTGCGGGAAAGGAATGATGCGCTCTCATTAAATGATAGCTGTTCATTCGCTATTCCCGTTCCCGCCATTATTCGTTATTTTATTATTTATTTCTCAATCTTCTATTTCCAACTTGATGTGGAAATGAAAAAGAAAATAATGATTGTCAAAAAAATAATTTTTTGACATGACAATTAATTCACCACACCGTGGTGACTATTCTTGGGTGTTTTCTTGTGAGGTGCTGGCCAGAATACCAAACAGCTGATCGCTCACAAGAAACCTCACAAGAGAAGCATCACTGACTTCAAATACACTCTTCACAGCTGAGGAACTTAATTCCCTAGCTATGGAAATGATTACGAAATTATCTGTTTGTAAAACAAAAAGTGAACAATTTAATGTTATCGCACATTTAGCAACTAAGTTCTTGTACACTAATGCTAAGTAATATGTTTGTAAAAAGATACATTAATATTATAACTTGGAATGCGAGAGGTATTCGCAGCAAAATAACAGAATTTTTACATTTTTTAAATACCAACAACATTGATGTCGCTTTGGTCACCGAAACTTGGCTAAAACAGGACTTGAACTTATCCACACCTGATTTTAAATGCTATCGATGTGATAGAATCGGTAGAGTAGGAGGAGGTGTTGCGATACTAGTAAGAAGATCAATTCAACATTCGCTTTTACCTATTGTGAAAACTCGGTACGTGGAAAATGTTGGCATAAAGATTAAGTTAAATAACCAGAAAGTAATCAAGATTTTTTGTGTGTATTTCCCTGGCGGCAGAACATCAGATGAAAAAAGATTGAGTCTTAAAAACGACCTACGAAAACTTTTCACTATCAACGATGAATTTCTAATTGGTGGAGATCTTAACTGCAGGCACAGGGACTGGGGTTGCCTAAGAGCAAATACATGGGGAAATATTCTTAGTAGTTTGTCTGTTACTTTACCAATTTCTGTTTTATATCCTCCTAGTCCTACATATGTTCCAGCTAGTTCTCGTGGTAGTCCTTCTGTCCTTGACTTATTTATCTCTAATGCTCCTAGTTTCTTCGTACAACCGATTTCTTTAAATGAGCTTAGCTCGGATCACAATCCAGTGCTTTGCCAACTTCTTTGGTCAGGGGATAAAATAGTGCAATATGTTCAAGACCTCAAAAATGCAAATTGGAATCTTTTTCGATCTGAAATAAAAGTAAGACTGCGAAATATTCCAGCGAATGTAGAAGATATCTCGAGTAAAGAACAGGCCGATACTATTATTAATAAATTCTCAACAGATATTTTAAGCGCCGTTGACAAAAGCGTCCCAAAAGTTCCGAAAACTGTATTTACCACCAAACTTCCTCCTCTAGTTCTGGAACTAATTAAGTTAAGAAACGTCTGCAGAAGGAATTGGCAGAGATATCGCCAGCCCCTTTACAGACATCAGGTGTCAAATCTGAATAAACTAATATTCAAACATATCTCAGATCACCGTAATTGCGAATGGAATAAGAAACTTAGTTCATTGGAAAAAAACGCAAAACCCTTTTGGAATATTGTTAGGGTGGTAAAAAATAAAAACAGACAATTACCATTTCTTAAAGACTCGAACAATACCTTCTTTACAGATGCAGAGAAGGCAAATGCACTTGCTTTAAATTTTGCCAAAAATCATGATGTGTCATGTAACCTAGGTGATCGAGATACGAATACGTTAGTAAATAATGCTGTTCAAACCTTTTTGGCACACAATCCTAACCAAACACCCTCGATCGCCTATGTAACCGAAGAAGACATTGAATATGTAATAAATGACCTAAGGGTACGAAAAACTGGAGGTATTGATCTAATAAAAAACATCTATATTAAACAATTACCCAGAGCCGGATTAAGATTCTTAACGTTCATAATAAATGCCTGTATGAAATTGGAATATTTTCCTGAAGCGTGGAAAAAAGCCAAAGTTGTGCCCATAATCAAAGCCGGTAAGCCCCCCGAAAGTCTAGATAGCTATAGGCCAATTAGTTTACTTAGTAGCCTCAGTAAAATCTACGAGAAGGTGCTAAAGGAACAAATTTCAAAATTCATTTGCGATAACAATATATATCCTCAAGAACAATTGGTTTTAGGCGAAATCACAGTACTTCTCATCAGGTACTTAGAATATGTAACCACGTCAAAAGAAATCGTTCCTTAGGCAGGTCTACTGGAATGTTGCTTCTAGACATCGAGAAGGCATTCGATACTGTTTGGCATGACGGGCTTTTATTTAAAATGATTAATTTCAACTTTCCTCCACATATCTGTAAAATTGTTCAAAGTTTCCTGTTTAATCGTTGCTTCAAAGTTCATGTCAATAGTAGTGCGTCTAATTTAATTTTTTATCATTCGGGTGTCCCCCAAGGCTCCGTTCTTGGTCCAATCTTGTATAATCTGTTCACGTCCGATTTACCTAATCTACCCGACTGTAATATAGCTATTTTTGCCGATGATACTGCGATATTTTCATCTCATGAGTTCGCTCTTATCATTGAGAGGAATCTCCAAAATGCGATGAAATTATTAGATATTTATTACACAAGATGGAAAATTAGGTTGAACGAGGAAAAGACACAGGCCATCTTTTTTACTCGAAAAAGAAAAGCTTGTTTCCTTCCCAACAGGCAATTACAGGTAAATGGGAAATACGTAAACTGGGAGCCCTCCGTAAGATATCTTGGTATATACTTAGACACCAAACTGACTTTTAGCGATCATATCAGTAAAACAATAAAGAAAATCGCCATTGCCATAAAGATGCTATACCCGTTTATCAATAGAAAATCACTTTTATCGATTGAAAATAAAGTAATTATACACAAAACTATTTTTCAAGCCATTCTGCTATATGGCTGCCAAGTATGGGGAAATTGTGCAAAGTGCCACATAAATAAATTGCAAATATCGCAAAACAAATTATTAAAATTGATGCTAAATTTTCCTTGGCATCACTCCACCATGGATATTCACCATAAAGCGAATGTTGAATTGATCCTCCATAGAATTGAAAAACTTAATTCGCGTTTCTTAGACCGCTGTAGTTTTGCTGATAATCCGCTCATAAATGAACTAAATGAACACTAAGAACACTATAATAAACTTATTTTCCAACTGTGATATCTACTTTTAAGCTAACTAATGTATTATTTTTGTGTTTACTTATTTGTTATTTATCTATTTATACATTGTAATTCATATTGTTTATTTATTTATTTATTTATTTATTTATTCACTTATTATTTATTTATTTATCATTTATTTATTTATAATTTATTTATTTACTTATTACATATTTATTATTTATTATTTACCTATTTATTATATATTTATTATTTATTTATTATTTATTTATTATTTATTATATATTTATTTATTTATATTGTTTGTTTGTATTTATTTATTTATTTGTGTATTTATTTATTTATTTATTTATTTACATGTATGCACATATGTACCTATGTCATATTTTTGTACATACAAATTATAATGTAGCTACATTGTTCTTACTTTTTTTTTTGTGTTATTATTTTATTTTTATTTTTTTTTTTTTTTTTAATTTAAATTGAAGGTTTTTTTTCGTATTTTCCTTCAGAATAATTTATATTTTCTCCGTGTCAACTGTATATCTAATCATCAAATAATGTTTCAGAAGAAAGATAAGCCTATCAAATCTCTGTATTGTAAAATGTGCGGTAACAAACCATATGTAAATTATACACGAAATAAATATCTATCTATCTATCTATCACTGACATCCGTGAGTTGTGACCACATCACAGTCAGAATAGGGGCATTAGTCTAGACAATTTATACACCTAGCACACTTTTGTCACTTTTGAAGTTTCATTTTGTTCAACCATCAATTGTTATGATTGAGGTACTTTTTACCACACAAAGGTATTGTTACTTAAGTTAATTGAACACACACAAAAGTGTAGCATACTATAACACGGTAAACATTCATTCGAGAGCTCCAGAGAACGTGTGTTTGGCTTGAAGAATAAAAGACTTTTGAATTCAGAATAGCGCGAAAATTGGAGTGTTCAAGAAAAAAAAAGTGATTAATACTGTCTATCGCTGCCGAAAAACGGGATTGGTCCAAAATAAAATTCGTAAAAACCGGCAACAAAAAACCGCCTCTAGAATCGATGTTGCCATTGCTCGCCTAGGCAATGTTGATTCCTTCTTGACTCCTCGTAAAATAAAACAAAAATCGAACAACAACTCAACGCATAACTATTTCTGTTAGCACTTTTAAAAATCGTCTTTGTGGAAAAATAAAAAAAATATATTCGGACGGATTGCAGGCAACCATTGCATTGGTGTCAAGGCGAAATCTGTCATGTCGGCTACAGTTTGCCAAAGAACATGCAAATAAAGAACCCAGCGTGGAAAAATGTTATGTGGATAGACGAATCAAGTTTAGTCACTTTGAATCTGATGGAAAAAAATACGTAAGACGTGTTATTAACCAGGAATACAATCCTAGATACACATTGAAAACTTTAAAACGTGGTGGTGGCAGCATCATTTTATGGGGTGTCTTACATTGCACGGCGTGTGACCCATTCATAGTATCTCAATACTATTATGGTATTATGGACCAACGTAGATTCAAGGAAATGGGTTGGGCATGAAATCCCGAATAACAAAATCCCGAACACAAAATCCCGAATGACAAAATCCCGAATTTGGAGAAAATAATATTTTAAAATTCGCGCGAATTTCGAATTTGGGATCTCGTAAGTCGTGAATATGTGGACATTTTTTTTTTACATGAAATTTTATATATCCCTTCCCGGAAGTATCTTCTCAGTCTAAAAAGAACGATTTCTATCTAAGAACTTAACACAACACGCACTATGAAATATTAGTCGCAAGAATCATTTGGTTAAATGAACCATAATATGAGGATCGAAAAGAGCTGCTCTGTTCTGTGAGGTACACGATTACATGCGGAATTTTTCACCAATGTTCTTGTCGATTTTCATCAGATGCACTTAACTAAACGATTTTGCTAACGAATTCGCAGTGTGTTTTGGTAAGTTCTGCCGCGAATCGAAAATCGCAATTTTTCACCAATGTTCATTTTTCGGGATTTTTAGAAAAGCGTGTTTTATTTTTTCGGGATTTTGAAAGTCGGGATTTTGTGCCGTTGCGCTTGTGCAAATACGTGGACAACAAAATTGAAAGATCTACAGCTACAAATTTGGGCCAACTTTAGAAAGAACCTGGAATGTCATATCTTTAAAACGTTGTCAAGCCTAAATATAGGTAATAAGACTTGGGTTACGCTACTAAGTACTAGTATTGTAAAATAATAGTAACTAAATTATTCTAAAATGTTGAAAGGCTTGTTATGAATTTTATGAATTGGACCAAAGTTAAAAAATGAAAAAAACTAACCTAAATGTGCTATTTATTTTGTCGCCACTGTACGAGTCTATACGTAGGATGAGGTTGTTTATTTGAACATGTTTTCCTCCCATGACAAGTCATTCACCCTCAGAAAAAATTATTCAGATATTATCTAGCATGCATCATCATATTATTTCTTTGTGCATTTCGCAAATCTCTTGCTGTTAAAATGTTTCTGTTCTCAAACTGACTGGGATAGAAATCATCCCCAAAGCAAACCCGTCGGGACAAGTGTACGAGTACTGCGATTACCAGTCCATGTACGGACTAAGTTTATTAAAAGCAGCAGCGCAGATAATTAAAGAAAATATTTCGCATTTTTTATTTTAAAAGCAAACCAAATGATTCAAATCAAATATCCGAATCAAATAAACAACAAAAGCGATAGAGAAAAGCGATGTACACACTGACATCCACTACCTACATCAGTTTTATACTTATCTGGCACGCAACTTATCTCAAAGATACAAATATCCATACATAGTCATAGTACCTATGTGTGTTCATAGTTACAAGCACACCAAAGCAGAGATACGAATGCCAGAATCGGACAAACTGTGATACCTCGTACACACTCCCGTTCAGCCCTCGACCGACGTGTTTTTTTGTCCGACAACCGACACCAGAGTATATTTTAAGGGGTTTACAGACACTGATACCTAGTGCTAGTGCCATTACCATTTTGAGCCTATAGCGTACACACAGTCCAACCCAGCGTTGCCAGGTTGCGGGATTTTTCACCGTTTCCGGGGATTTTCAACCCAAAAGGGGAAACGGGGAAAAAGAATTCAAAACGGGGAAAATGAACTGCATTAAAAAATGTTTCGATTCATTGACATTTTCAATAAATCAATACTATTTAGTGTAGTAATAGATTGCAAATATCATAGGAATACAGTGCGTCAATTTAAACAATTTTAGACACATAATCTCACATTTACATTTGGCTAGAGGTTGCCCACAGTGCATGCGGCACTGACTTCATCCCTTTCTATATATTTGAAAAATGATATCCTGTTTCATTTCAGAATGTGTATTTGCTCCCTTAAAGTATTTAAACACTAAAATGAAATGATTAATTTAATTTCCTCTTAAAGCCCCTTACTCCCAGAACAAAATTCGTTGCGAAACAAAATCGTAGCTTGTGGTGCGAGATTTTAAGGGTAAATTCCTAGAGTTTCAAATTTCGCAACGAGATTTTTGACGTACGAGTTTTGACATTTCAACAATTGACATTTGTCTGTGTTGTTTCCCTTTTTGCAGTGAAGGTGCAACGATTTTTGCTCTGGGAATAAGGGGCTTAAGGGGCTTAAGTTGAAACAAACATTTTGTTACTCCTATACACATAGAAAGAACGTTTATTAAATGAAGTATGTACAACAAATTAAATGATTTTTTTCAGTTATTTTATATACTGTAAGTGTTATTTATTACCCTGTTATGTTGCTAAAAGAAAAAATAAAACTGCATAAAAAGTAGTGTTTTATTGGAAAATTAACAAAATCGAAAGCAAATGAAAAACGGGGAAAAAACAGGGGAAAATGAAACGTTAAAACGGGGAAAAAAATTGTTTCCATGCAAAAAAAGGGAATTCGTTCAACCAAAACCTGGCAACGCTGGTCCAACCATGTTGATCAACCGCAGTGTGCGAGGAGATTGCAACTGATGAACATCGCATTTTGTATGCGTGTTTAATTTTGATAGAAAGGAAAATAAGTGACAAAAGGAAACTGTTGAAGTATGTATAATAATGTTGAATGAGTGGTTGCAGGAAATAGCACAATTTTCTCATAAGGCGTTTTTTTTTTCAAAACTATATAGGCTTAGAAAAATTTTTCCATGTTAATTACACTAACAACTAAGCCTATATAGGCTTACGAAAACTGGATAATTATCCAGCCTGAGGTGCTTAGCCTGGATAGAAAAATGTGCTACCAAACTGTTTTTCGTCGATAGTTATCGAAAATTGTACCAAAATGTAAAATATGACATGAAAGTGAGGGAGAAATATAAAGGCCGGTAGCTATCAACCGAACTCTGCTGTCATTTCAAATTTAAATTATTTCTGTTCATTTCAAAATGGTTAGAAAAGAAAGAATTATGAATTTATCCGACAAGGAAAAGAAAATTATAATGAATTAAGTGAACATGTTCCTTATTTTACTATTTAATTGAATTAAATTTGACGAAAAAAAATTCTATCCACCAACTTATAAATGAGCGCTTGATAACTACCGGCCTTACTTTCAATGAAAACAATGCCGATGTGAAACTGTCAAACGTCAATTAGCATAGTCCTGCAAAGTCACTGTTCAGCGTTTTTTTTCTCATTTTCCGCTAAGCCTATATAGATTTGAAAAAACACGCCTATATTAAGCTACTGAATAAATTTGAATACTGTGCTTACTTATTTAGTTGGTGCTACAGCTTGAGGTGAACCTGGGCCTGCTTCTCGCAACCATTTGTGTGTGCGTGTTATATTTTTGCACGAATGGAAGGGACCTACCGTTTTTTGCCGACTCCGAACGGCGAGTTGAGAAGCTCAATCGTAACAAATGATACTCTTTGATGCTTGTGATGACATTCGAAAGAGGTGGGCACTGTGAAAAACTTTTAGGTGTTTGCGGCGGGATTCGAACCCAAGACCGCTGGCTCAGTAGTCCGAGGGACTAACCACTTGCGCTACGGTGCCCACTAATATATACTGTGCTGCTGATGATTTTAAAAATTTTATTCGAATGTATACCTACGATGCAAATTATTACCAGTTATTGGAACTGGTATCACCTCTTATACAAATCAAAAGTTTTGATAATTTTCTTAACCTCTCTTCCACTCGTTTCTAATATTTTATATTTTTGAGAAATCAAATGATAACGAATGCAAGAGAATCGGTAGTCCTTGTAGCAATTGAATGTTTTACTGTCAATGGGAGTCTACTTTGTTTGGCTATTTGGAATCCTAAAATATCCCTTTTTTGTATGGACATTGGTAATTATTGGTGAATGTTAACGAGGTGCTTATATCAGTCAGTTGGTGTGACTTATGAGTAGGGCAACCAAAAATATGCCCTAAAAAATCAATTTTAAGCGCTTATAATATGCTCTAAAAAGTGCCTTTTATGTCCTTAAAATATGCCCTATAAATTTTTAACTATGACTATGAAAATGCATTTTATAGCAATAAATGAATCAAGTGAACAAAAAGAACCAAAGAATAGATGCTAAACCTCCTTCACTACAAAGTCAAATAAATAAAATAGACGATCCTCCCTTTTCCTTTTTTAACTATTGAATATTTTCACGAAAAACTAATTTTCTTTTATTTTGTTAACAAGAAGTGATTGACATTTATCGAATTGTCAGATTGCTGCTTGAAGGATGTGCCTTGGTGACTCCATGAAAAAGATGTAGCAACGATTTCGCAAGAGGGAAAATTTTTTGACACTGTCGTTTGCCTCTCTCGTCTCTTGATTTTTGACAGTTGGATGTAAATTTACGTAAATTAGCAGGTTGCCAAACACACCTATCATTACGTGTACTTTTTGCACTAAATATGTGTTATCTGTCAATTTTCGAAGAGTGGGGGTGAAATTTACTTACAGGCAGAAAAATTACAAAAAAGTAAACGAACGCATTTAAGCACCAACAAATGAAAAATGTATGTGTTTCGACAGATTTGACAGTTTTCATATAGCACACCCAAGAAATTTCTTGTGGTAAAATTCGTAGCATGGGGAAATTTCTTACTCTCTCGTGAGCACTCTCTTCTACGAAAAACTACGAAACTTTTGCGTACGCGAACGGGTTCCCGTTGCTTTTATTTTAATTTTTTACACTTAGGAAATATATACAGTAGAATCTCGGGAAGATGAACCAATCCAAAAGATGAACTACCCAGAAAGATGAACGGAATTTTTTTCACCATTGCAGTATTCTAAAAGATGAACGGGTTGATTTTTGGATACTCGAAAAGATGAATGCTCTACTCATAATTTTTCTCTCTTCTCTATTCGTGTTTTAGTTATTCGTAGTAGTTTCACCTAACCGTTATTCTTTGGAAAACTGTTATTTTCTGCTTCATTTTGCATTGTTGCATTTCAATTCGTTTGTTTGCAGTTTGTGTGTAGCACGCGCGGCGCGTCGGTGGCACTAAGGCCAATGCCACACGAGCGTCTTTTTCCGAGTGTAAAGAAAAATGTACACACGACGCCTTTTTGGTCGCGGGCGCTCGTGTGTAAATTTCTATTGGTTTTCTATATACTCATGGCGCGCGACCAAATGGAAGCGCGGAAAAAGACGCTCGTGTGGCAAAGGCCTTAAGTTTTTTATTAAGTACATACATATGTAGGTAGCAAATTGCAGCTTTTTTTCAATATGCTAGATAAAATCCTTTCGATACCAATTATTTTATGTTTCATACATGAATTTTTGACAAAATATGCAATTATATGCATTTATATTAAAATATGCCAAAATATGCCCTAACAAATGGCGCTCAAATGGCTTAGTTTCTCATGAAACGAATAACTAACTTAGTCACGTCTCAATAACATTGCTAAAAATAATATGCTTGTGCATGCTTTTGGTTGCCCTACTTATGAGTATTGTTTAGTATATGTAGGTACATATTTATTTTTTAGGACCAAAAAAGCCAAAAAAGACAAAATAATACCGCAGAAAAAGGCAAATAAGGCATTTAATAATAAAGGTTTTTAAAACATTTTGAAGTTCTCTGGTATGCAACAATCGCCTGCGATTATCTCTCAGGAAAGCCTTGAATGAAGTAGAGGACCTTACAACATGGGCAGAGCCTAGTTGAGCCAAGATAAGAGATGTCACGTCCTTGACTTGAATATTTGAGTCCAATTTAGAGATTGCAGCGCCATTTCGTTGATGTGCTGAAAAAACAACGTACAATTACGGCACCAGAAGAAGCTCATGTACATTATGTATATTGAGTTGATACAAATGTATTTAGAGTTGTTTTGGTGTGTAGGGATTTTTTTAATGCGCGCTAGTGTAAACAACGCTGCACGCGTTATGGGCATGTGGACACTGAAATTTCTTTCGTGTGAGCAAGGATAAATCGTATAGTTAAGAAGAAAGTGCAGAGCTACTTTGACAAATAGTACATACCAAAAAGGCAAAAAATAGGCAATATGAGTAAAAAAAGGCCAAAAAGGCAATATGAGTAAAAAAAGGCAAAAAAAAAGGCAAAGTCAACAAAATCCGTTCCCTGGTTATGAATAATCGCATGGAGTTTCAGCAAGTAAACGGAAGTCATAGGTACCTAGTAATCATTTAGACAGATACCGAACAGAGCAGTTTTTGAAATATGAGACACTGGTATATCACGGAACGCTATAAATAAATCTGAGACAGTCATTGAATGCTACATTTATTTTGCGCCGTACATTCGTAGTGTACTGTGGCATATGTGTGATACACAGAACAGTTAAGCAAAAAATGGGGCATGATAAGGTTTTTAACTAGACACAGTTTCATGTTCGGTGGAAGGAGACAGGCAGAGCATCTCAAGCTGCGAACACCAGAGTATTTTCTCCCAATTGTTGTCGAAATCGCATCACAGCAGCTTAACTTGTTGTTTAACGTAAAACGCAGATATTTTACTTTATCTACGTATGGAATAATTCCACCATTAAGAACAATGCACGGAAATTCGGAAGCCTCCACTTCTCTCCTTGAGCATAACATTGCTAGAGCCTTAGAGGGATTAAGTTCATTCATCCTTGCCACTAGATGCTGCATATATCCTACGGAATGACAAACGTAAATCAGGGCGTTGTCTGCATACATTTGTATATTGCAAGAACTTACAGAATCCGGTAGATCATTAATATACAATGAAAATAGTATAGTGGTCCCAGTACTGAGCCCTGTGGGACCCCAGTATTTATAATAACTGGTCTGGAAGTTCCGCTGTCAGTATTAATTTCTTGAACCCTGTCTCCAAGATAGTTATATAGCAAACGAAGAGCAGTACTAGGGAAATTAAATTTATTCCTTAATTTTGGCATAAATATTAAGTGATCAATATGTGTACATGTGTATGATAGATGACTGCATTTTTTTCGGTAGAATAGAATAAATTTGGCGGCCGACCACTAGCGCGATATGAATTTTTTCATCAATTTGGGCATTTCTAGAGCACAGTGAGGGTTTAATTAAAAATTCTCTTTTTTATCGATTAATATTTGTTTCGACATTCAATGAAATTCTGTTTAAACGTTTTTCATCAAATACTTTAGTAACTGGAGAAGCGTAAACGTAAAGTGAAAAAAAAAGTTAAGTGGCCGACCACTAGTGCCTTTACCCTAGATATTGACTAGGAAATTATAAAATTGATGTTTTGTATTGAGAGTATGTTTATGACGGTCAAATAAACTAATGCCGTTTTCTGTTTGGCTCTCAGATTTCAGATTTTTTGAGGTGAATAGAAAACAAACGAGATTGATCTATTTTTGTGCAATTGCATTCATGTGTCATTTGACATTTTGCTCGTAAAATTAAAAAAGGAAATAAATAAAAAAAAAGAAAATATAAAAAATACAATTTTAAATACACTTTCTTTATATTTTCTTAATTTTGTATGGAGTTTCTAATAATATTTGTGTTGATTGGTAGCATTTTTATGTGCTAAGTTTCAATTTCGTATAAATTGTTTTGGTGTAAGTGCAAGTAGGATTGAATTTCGAGTTGGAATCGAAATTCACGGAAACTGATCTCGACCAAAAAAAGCTATACTAGAGCGACATACAAAAAATTAAATAATTGTAATAACATGTGTGCATACTAAAGATGAGCAAAAGCTGTTCCACAGTTTGAACAAACCACACTTTTTACATAAACAAGGAATTAAAGAATTATTTGAATTATTCGGGTACCTACTACAGCTCTTGATCCCCGGGGACCCGGGTAATTACCCTCGCCTACTCGCCTACTCGCCTATCGGATACCCGTCACGTTTCGGGTACCCGCTATGTTTCGGGTACCCGCTTTATTTCTCATATATCAAAACAATATACAATGAAATCCCTCTTAAGTGGACAAATATTCTCATAAGTGAACAAGATTTACTCTAATAGTTGGATGATATGATTTTGTATGAGTTTTTTTCCCTCTTGAGTGAACGTGAAGTGGGCACCGTAGCGCAAGTGGTTAGTGCGTCGGACTACTGAGCCAGCGGTCTTGGGTTCGAATCCCGCCGCAAACACCTAAACATTTTTCACAGTGCCCACCTCTTTCGAATGTCTGACAAGCATCAAAGAGTATCATTTGTCTCGATTGAGCTTCTCAACTCGCCGTTCGGAGTCGGCAAAAAACTGTAGGTCCCTTCCATTCCTGCAAAATACAACACGCACACACAAATGGTTGCGAGAAGCAGGCCCAGGTTCACCTCGAGCTGTAGCGCCAACTAAGTAAGTGAACGATTCTATTAAGTGGACATGGACAGTATTTTCACATTTATTTGAGTAAAAACATTCCCTAAATGGACGATATGAGTTATTCGTATAAAAATGAGATTTTTTTTATGAAACGACGTGTTTTCGCTTCTGGCGAAAGATCGTCGTATACATACATATGTATGTATTTGTTTACCAGTAGGGTAAGCGCGTGCATGTGTGAACGAAAAAAAAATCTCTTATTTTCGCATTCGGTAAAAAGAAATTAATGTTAACAGACTTTGTGTTTGATTAACGGCATGTAGAGCATTTTGTTCGTATTGCGTTATCTTCTAGTAATAGATCCCGATAGTGAAAAAGTGAATCAATAAGAAGTTTTTGTTTGTTAGCAGCAAGCAGACAGTATTTTGTTTTTGCTGCGTATGTTTTAATTCTGCGTTAGCCGGTCCGGAGTGCGCTCCATAGGAACAAAATTGAGTGTTGGTTGGAAAATCGTGTGTGGCCATGAGGTTTTATAGCAGCGATGTAAAGACGGTCGATACATTGACACATGAATGGTTTTTCAATGTATCGCTTTGCTAAAAGGGCATCCCTATTTCTGGACCATTCATTCAAAAGAAAGCCAATTGCCGTGGAGATTAATTTCACAAATTTTAAGGCATCATCCGTTTTTATTTTTACCCGAGTATGGCCGAATTAAGGGTTCTGATTCTCACAGGCTGGGTTTGCTTGTATCTTGGGATATTACCTCGTACAGCCTTAACTATAGAACCGTTTTCAACAAATGAGGTGTCGTTGGATTCATCTTGATCCGGAGTGTGTTTTAGGCTATGTAACATCACAGTACATAATCTATGGACGCATTAAGATGGCGGATTGCATTTTTTATATCTTGACAACTATCTTGATAGTGGTATCAACTGAAAGGCGGACGCACAAAGATGACAGACTACCGTTATCCTTACTTCCTCCATAATATGGGTATCAAATGAAAGGGTTTGACAAGTAGAGCACGGCAGTGCTTACCTACTCTATATATTCTCTTAAACTAAATAAATAATTAAGTTAAAAAACTAAAACCCGACTGCGGGTAAACTAACTAAAAAGTACGAAACAAGATGAAACGAAACGATGATGTTCAGAGTAAAGCCGTGGTCGCATGCCACTTTGCCCTATGTATTCGTACTTATGTATGTATGTATATTAATACGTTACTATAACGACGTAGTATGGTTTAAGTTTTTTTAACTTAATTTTTTATTATTTTTCCTCTAAAGCACTCTTATGTGGACCAAAAACTCCGGCCCGGTGGCTGTCCAGTTAAGAGAGATTTCACTGTACCTTACCTAACAATTAAACACACATTATTCTGAAAATATTTAACGATTAGCACAAAAATAAATTACCCATAATCATAACTGAACAACGAATAAACTGTGATTTATTCACAAAAACAAGACTAATTTCGTTTAGTTTAGAATGCATATACATATGTATGTACAGTACATATGTAAACTCGTATGTAAGTAACATAATAACTTAGTTCTAAGCTCTGGCCACGAAATATGTAAACGAAATGCCATGTAATTCACCAGTGATTTAACCCTGCCGTTAAGTTAAGCCCATTTGGTCCAATTTTTAGGACATTATCGTCATAACATTTAAATGATAAACATTTAGTTATATTGTTTTAAAAGAAATTCTCGACTACCTAATTCTTACCCGACTTCTACTATTTAAGAAAATGACAAATCTTATATTAAGGGCCATTTCATCCGTCGTATATTTTTCACTTTCTAGACTAGAGCAAAACAGAACATTTCTCTTGTTATTATTTTCAATAAGTATATATGTATGTATGCTATTTTTTTCCCTAAATTTTTTTTTCATTACAAATCAAACAAACTTTGCGATTTGTTTTGCCAATGAATTTGCCGCAGATAACACACTTCACATCAGACTTTAACTTGCGAATTCCACGCTTTCTGCCAGTTGAGTTTGTTTGGATATTATGTTATAATTGGTGGAACAATTTTTGATTCCTGTTCAAAAATGTCAACAAGTGTACGTTCTCTAGCAAAAGACAACTTCTTTTGTAGTAATATCTCTCGGAGCTGAGAAACAATATTCGGAAAATACCGATGCCGCTGGTAAGCATAAATAATTGTTGGCCTGCAACGCCAGGTTGTGATATTTTGATGCATTATTTTTATAATTGTGATTTAACTGTGGCTCACGCAGATACATGACGAACTCATTAACGGTTCCAGTGTTCCACCATCCGATTTGGCTGCTAATACAAACTCCATATCACTACATCTCCCACTCACAACTTCTCTACTCTAGATGGACATAGAGTTTTCTACCAAGTTCTGCACATGCTTTCCAACAAGTTATCTCCCTTCTTCAACCTCGACTTCCAACTTCTATTACTTTTAGTATAAACTCCACTAATAACCTATGTTTTTATCGCTGGTTTCCCATCTCTACCTGTGGTATATATTCTATTCACCACAAAAGATGTAAATTACCAACTTTCATAGTAAATTAGAGTATTTGTGGCTCTTGGGTACCCGGTACCTGATATTGTCGGGTACCCGACAGCTGACATACCCGGGTATTACCCGCATTACCCGGGTACCCGGGTACTCGGGTAATTGTTGAGATGGGTACTACCCGGGTAAAATCAAGAGCACTAAACCTACACCTGATTTGGTTATTTAAAAAAAAAATAGCTAATAAATATAACAGAAGGTAAAATCGAAGATTGAAAGGCAAAAATGTATATGTATAAATATTTCTTAACAATAATGTATTACAAATTCATTTTTTCGGATTTCTTAAAGAACAACCCGGTTGCAAATTATGAAATAATTTGTCTTCTCTTCTATCTCTCTTTCACGACAACACTTCTTATTACCGTCTATTTCTCCGTGTCTGTGTGACGAAAAATGGAACTGATAAGAAACACGTCTCATACTCATTATTAGATATACTCTGAACTCTGACCGATACCGCCACAAAACATTTGCCAGCAACGCTGCCAAGTTTCATCAATACACCCAAAGCCATTGGGAACTAAGAGCGAGCCAGCCAGTGCGCATGCATCAGCCTGCGCCGTTTTGTTTCGTATCTCACGGACAAACACTTGTACGACGTGCTGTCATTGAGAGAGTAATAGATACACGTATACCGAACCGATGCCAAGCCGACGCCGAGTTCGGTCAACGAGTTTGTCAGTATTTATCTGGCTCTAGCAACGATATGAACTTGAACAGCACAGAAAAAGGAGAAAAGGTTAGTGTTGTTTACGAAAAAAATTCCCTCCCTCTTGCAAATATTTATCTGTACCGTTTTTTGTTTTTTTTTTTTTTTTCTAAGGGATGGAAATTTAACTCTTGGTTTGTTTGTTTTCATTTCAGCGGAAAGTTCAAACTCTTTCGCTAAGGCAACGCATTGATGTCATCCGGGCAGCAGAGAATTTGTGCGACATAAAGGAGCTGGCGCGACAATTCGATTGTGGCCGCACTCAGATTGCGTCGATACTCCAACAAAAGGAACGGCTCCTGAAGGAGTGGGCTAACAATGGTGATCCGAACAGGTTTCGTCGAAGACGGTCCTCATTTGCGGTAGCCATTAACAAAGTAGTAGCCGAGTGGATCGCTCGAAGTAGATGTGCTCAAATTTCGCTTACCGATCACATGATCATAGAGAAGGCCTATCAGGTGAAGAAGTTTTTCAAGTACAGTGAATTTCGGGCTAGTAAAAGGTGGTTGGAGGTATTCAAGAAACGTTTCAAACTCGGTGATGTCGATTTGGAGACCCCCGAAGCGGCGTCCAATGAATACAGCATAAAGTCAAGAAAATTGAGTGACATCTTTGAGGATATCAAAGATTTATTGGATCCGACAGTTGTCGAATCCATGGTCGATCGTCAGTCTTCCGTTGAGTACAAGCTGTTTCTGGTGGGCGAGGAAAATGGCGATACACATACAAGTCCGGTGAGTTCGCTGAAAGACCAAACTGTCAGTTCGAACAACGAAATAAGTGTGGTTGATGATGGGATGGAAATTTAACTCTTGCTGTGTTTGTTTTCATTTCAGCGGAAAGCTCAAACTCTTTCGCTAAGGCAACGCATTGATGTCATCCGGACAGCAGAGAATTTGTGCGACATAAAGGAGCTGGCGCGACAATTCGATTGTGGCCGCACTCAGATTGCGTCGATACTCCAACAAAAGGAACGGCTCCTGAAGGAGTGGGCTAACAATGGTGATCCGAACAGGTTTCGTCGAAGACGGTCCTCATTTGCGGTAGCCATTAACAAAGTGGTAGCTGAGTGGATCGCTCGAAGTAGATGTGCTCAAATTTCGCTTACCGATCACATGATCATAGAGAAGGCCTATCAGGTGAAGAAGTTTTTCAAGTACAGTGAATTTCGGGCTAATAAAAGGTGGTTGGAGGTATTCAAGAAACGTTTCAAACTCGGTGATGTCGATTTGGAGACCCCCGAAGCGGCGTTCAATGAATACAGCATAAAGTCGATAAAATTGAGTGACATCTTTGACGATATCAAAGATTTACTAGATCCGACAGTTGTCGAGACCATGGCCGATCATCAGTCTTCCATTGAGTACAAGTTGTTCCTGATGGGAGAGGAAAATGGCGATACACATACAAGTCGGGTGAGCTCGCTGAAAGACCAAACTGTCAGTTCGAACAACGAAGTAAGTGCAGTTGATGATGATGAGCTGTGTTGGCAAACTGAGAACATGTGCGAGACGAAAATTATCGACGAAACATCCACGGTTGAGATTAAAGACGACGCACAGGCCTTGGAGTGCATAAAGAAACTGGAAGAGTATTCGATGTTGAAGGGGAACTTCCGAGCGATCGGATTGATCGTGCAACTGGAGAAGCTGTACAAAGGTGAAATGGAGGTGTAGGTTTAAAACTTACCCAATAAAATTAGTCGAGTGTGAAGCGATAGGTTAAGAAAACATACATAATGTAGATTTATGCTAATAAATTGTATTACTTCTTTGGTTATTTATGTGTTTTTATTTTTATTTTTACAATTTACAGAAAAGTGTGTGGACGCTTCGCTGGTGGTTTCCTAAAGCTGTCAATTTTTTTATTTGATCTTGAATCGTTTCTAGCGATTTATTTGTAGATATTGAGACGGAATCGGCAAAGGACAAGAAGGATTACAAATATTAACATAGCGAAGGACATCTTTGATGGTAATTTTTTTTTATAATACACGCGCGCTAAAGGTTATATGATTAAACTAAAGAAACAAACGGGCGGCGGCGCTCAAATAGAAATAATAAATATTCACCCCTATCATTAAATCCGACGGATCTGAGATTCCCTCCACTCATTCGGTTCACATTCACCTATAGTCGTGATCATTAAATCCGCCGGATACACTACTCTATCTACATCCCTTTTTATGTTTTCGAAATCAGCTGTTTTCTGATTTGACACTTGAAAAGGCGATTGTGTTGTGAAAACAATAATCTAAGGAATAAAAAATTATAAATAAATACTTTTTTGGTTTTTCTTTAAGCTTTTGCTTTGCAATATTCTGCATTCCAATGTCGTGTTTCATTTATTTTATTTATAAAGTTCAACGTTTTTAGTATTCACATTTCTTTCCATTAAAATTTCCTTGTTTCGGTCGCATGTTTTGTGTAAAGATCTGTATTACTGTATTCTACGTATGCCTGAAGTTAGTTCATCAGTTGTTTGTTTCTGTACTCTCGATGTTCAAAGTTGTTGGCAGTGACCAGGTCAACTCTGTGCCAATACCATTCTTTTGAACTTCTGCCGCCTATTCTAGATCCTCCATCTTCAAACTACTCTTCGGGCTGATCTTGAAAAGCGGAGTTAAACAACTTGATTCCCTTTACATAACTTTGGCGGCTTTTGACGATACGCGTCGAGTCGACTTGAAGATTTATACACACTTATCATTCCCGATTTTTGACAACACCAGAGAAAATTGGAATTCTGTCCCGTTTGCATCCCGTTTGGTTTTGGCCGAAAATAAGACCGATCCAATGGTGGATGTTATGCCGCACTATTTCTGATTCAATTTGTTTGTTTCTTCACTTTCAACGTTCTTGGCAGTAAAAAAAAATGCTAGCCAATCCTACAGCAAAAGCACCAGATCCGCAACAATTCTCTCGCGGATCTGAAACGTCAAACTTTGTATGAAGAGATTCGATCCGTTCGTTTTCAATGATTAAGTGAAAAGTTGTTCACATTACCGACAAGTGGACGATTCCCTTCGAACGGATTCAATGATACAGATTTTCGAATTTTCGTGAATCATTCCCCCCGGCGGATTTAATGATAGGGGTGATTCTACCGAAAGAAGAGTGCAGTCATCTATCATACACATATACACGTAATTATCACTCAATATTTATGCATACCAAAATTGAGGAATAAATTCAATTTCTCTAGAACTTGTCTTCATTTGCTATAAAACTATCTCGGAGACAGGGTTCAAGAAATTAATACTGACAGCGGAACTTCCAGACCAGTTATTATAAATACTGGGGTCCCACAGGGCTCAGTACTGGGACCACTATACTATTTTCATTGTATATTAATGATCTCCCGGATTCTGTAAGTTCTTGCAATATACAAATGTATGCAGACAACGTCCTGACTTACCTATGTCATTCCGTAGGGTTGATGCAGGATCTAGTGGCAAGGATGAATGAACTTAATCCCTCTTAGGCTCTAGCAATGTTATGCTCAAGGAGAGAAGTGGAGGCTTCCGAATTTTCCTGCATTGTTCTTAATGGTGGAATTATTCCATACGTAGATAAAGTAAAGCTGCGATGTAATTTCGACAACAATTGAAAGAATAAAGTACTCTGGTTTGTGCAGCTTGAGATGCTCTGCCTGTGAAACTGCGTCTAGTTAAAGCCCGTATCATGCCCTATTTTTTGCTTAGCTGTTCTGTATATGCCACATTAGACTACGAATGCAAACGCGAAATAAAGGTAGCATTCAATGACTGTCTCAGATTTATTTATAGCGTTCCGAGATATAACAGTGTCTCATATTTCAAAACTTCTCTGTTAGGTAGGTATCTGTCTAAATGATTACTATGACTTCTGTAACTTGCTGAAACTTTATGCGATTATTTATAACCATTGTCCTGTGTATCTGAACGAAATGCTACGATTTGCCCAATCCAAGCATCAAAGAGTGGCGCAGGGTCATAAGTCCATAGGTCAAAAGTCCACAAGGGAGTTTTGACGCACCTGGGTGGGTTATAAGTCCACAAACTGATTGTGAATTTATAACCCACGCAGGTGGGTCAAAAGCTCATAAAATTTCGTTTCATAATCCCGCAATCTGAAAAAAGAAGTGGGCTATAAGTCCGCAATTATTCTTATTACTTGCATATATCTATTAACCATTTGAGTGTGCGTGTTATATTTTTGCACGAATGGAAGGGACCAAGTTTTTCGCCGACTCCGAACGGCAAGTTGAGAAGCTTATTGAAAAATTATTGCTTGTCAGATATTCGAAAGAGGTGGCAGGCACCGCATGAAAAATCTTTTAGGTATTAGACTCGGGCTGCGATTGAACCCGGTCAGCATTGCATAGTAGTCCAAGGCACTTATCACTACACCACGGTGCTCACGATTCGAGCGAAACCTTAGACATGTACTTTGAATTGTTCACTATTTCATTTTTGAGAAGCTTATAAAGTAATAGTGAAAAATTCGCGCGAAGTAGTGGTAAGTGCGTTGGACTTATGTATAAAGCAACAGTGAGCAATTCATCTCAAAATTATAAATGAAAACTACTGAATTTTTGTTTTCATACGAAATTTGCCAAATTTTAATAATTTTGTACTTATGACCTTTCTTAGTGAGCCATAAAAACACAATCGTCGGGTCAAAAGTTCACAGAAATTTCGTGTGAACTTTTAACTCACCTCACACCTGGGTGGGTTATAAGTGCACAACTGGTTTGTGGACCTATAACCCACCAAGGTGGGTCAAAAGTCCATTGTGGATTGTAGCGCCAACTAAGTAAGTCAGCAATTCGACTGTGGAAAAGACTTCCGGTTGAGTTGCAGGGAATAAGCTCATTGGCCGAATTTCGGAGGAGATTATTCTCTCACTTATCAAACACTAATATCTATTCTTTTATCTTAAGCTTAATTATCATTGTTTTTTTTTATTTGCGATTTGTTTAAGTATACATATATAAAAATGGTGTAAAAAAATGTATAGTAATTCATCAATTGAGAACGGCTGGGCCGATTTGACTCAGTTGTTCGTTATTGCCAGGAGAAGGTTTTTACGAAAGAAAATTTTGGGAAAACCCTCCGGAAAATTCGGGAAATCGGAAAAATCGAAATGTATGGAATTTTGTGTGTAATTGTTCGGGAATGGCTTTTGGAATAGAAAATATAAAATTCTTAGTGGAAAACTCGGAAATTCCCGGAAAAACGCGGAAAATTTGAATTTTTTTTCGACGAAATTTTGCATTTTATCGCATGAAAATTTCGGATAATTGTGAAATTCATTTGATAAAAGACGTTTTGCGTGCATTTTGGGTGGAGAAGTTAACGAGATAAATAATAGATGGCGCTGTGCTGCGACCAATGCCACAACCCGATAGATGGCGTTATACGTTGATTTAGACTGTGCGCAATTTGACAAGTATCCTTTTCGCAATGTCATTTTCTATCTTCTTCATTTAATATAATGTACATAATTCTAGTTAGTCTGTAAGAGGTTTATAATCTAATAGATGAAACAATAAATAAATAAATAAATAAATAAAAAAGAAAAAAAAAAGAAATGTGTTATTTGTCTTGCTGCAATTGATTCGAGTATTTGCGTATTATTACACTGATTCCGGATAGTTGTATATCACGCATCACATTCGCAAACGGTGCAAGCATTACGATCAACTGAAATTCAATGCGATATTTATCAATTCGATCATTTTTTCAGAAAATAAGTTTGCGTGTAGGAAGTGAGGTTATCCAATTGGGTTGCGGTCATTCATTGCGAAACATTCATTCCGTAAGTTTTTTTTGTTTTTAAAAATTTTCTTTTGAATAGGATTGTAGTCAAAAACGACTTTGTCGACATACCGAAATCTACTGCTGCCGATGAACTTAATGCATACCTGAAATCGTCGTCTTTGTGGCGACATGTCAAAAAGTTGAAATTGACTACGAACATGAGAGTCGTATTGCAGAACGACCCAACGACCCATTCTCGAGACAACTGCTGGCACTTGGCAATGGCCAAATTCCTGTTGATGTTTCGACTGGATTGATATCGTCACCGGCAAATTTTTGCGAGTTCACATCGTCGGAGGAGGAACTCACCACCAAAGTGTTCGCCGGCATTGCACAAAATTATAAAAATCTCGATGGGATTAGTGAACGGACAGATAGACAGACAGACAGATAGACAGACAGGTAGATAGATCGATAGACAGACAGACAGAGAGACAGATAGACAGGCTGGCAGACATACAGACAGACGGATAGACAGACAGATAGATTGACAAACAGACAGATATATAGATGTATAGATAGACAAACAGACAGACAGACATACAGACAGACATTTCAATTTGATTTTTGTACATTTATGAAATTAATTCATTTTGAGTATTTATTTAACCTTAATAAAAAAATTTAGTTCAGCTTATAAGTTAACACAACATTTATTAATTTTGAGGCGGTACGAAGTTCGCCGGGTCAGCTAGTAAATACTAAAAAACAGTCATAAGTCACACCAATTGACTAATTTATATAAGCATCTCGTTAACATCCACCGAAAATTACCAATGTCCAATGATATTTTAGGATTCCTAGGACTAAGAACAGTAAAACATTCAATTGCTACCAGGACTACCGATTTCTACCCCTCCACTGCATAACGTACCTAGGTACCCAGTATGTAAAATAATAACTTAATAACATACATACTAACATCAGATTACCAAGTCAAATGCAATATTGTCTTAGAATTTCAACTGAATTCGCTTAGTCTAGGACTATCGATTGGTCACGTACCTACTTCACAGAAAAAAATGAAATCATAAAAATAATTATTATCACACGAATGGTTAATCCAGCTACTGGAAGTATTAAATACTGGGTATATGTGTTGTACGTATGTAATAACTTTGTATCTCCGGATTTAATGTCTGAAAATTCTTTATGACAATGAATTTTACTGTTTTACCCATTACCCATTATACCCACGAAATATATTACCAATCTAATGACTAGAGACCGGATTATATGCAACATAAAAACCTTGAAATATGAGTGCAAATATGTATGTATAAAAAAATACTTAAAATATGCAAGATAAGTTTCAAGATATGCAACATTAAAAACTAAAATTAAAAATATTAAACTTTTATAAACGTTAACAATCAGGAATTGCTCCTAGTGTTCGGTGGTAATGTTGTGTCTTCGATCACTCAAAATGTTTTTGTAAGTGGAAAAGGACCGTTCCACTGAGGTACATAACTGGGAAGTACTCGAATTGGGGTGCTATGTTAGCACTTATCATTTCTGGCAAAAGCTCACCCGTCCCATTGATAAAACTGTTACTTGCCACAAATATGCAAAGCCTGGGTGATTGCTCAATTTTTTTTTCATATTTTTACTTAAGTCTAGCGGGAAACACATCTATGTACCTGGCAATAAAATATTCTGCATTCAGTATATCGCTTTACTTTAATTGGCAAAATATTACAAACAAATAAACTGATAGCTGCCGTAAATTCATTGCACTAGTTCTCCTTCATTGGGAAGAAATCGAAAACTTCCCTTAATACTGTTTTTTAATAATTAAGTATACATACAATTAATACAACCTCATCTGTGTCGGTTTGTGCTGACATGCAGGAGGGTTTCCAGATGTAAAATCATAACTACATTATTGAAACCCTCCTCGATCGCAACGCGGTGCCGGTGGATGTGCTGAAATGCAGGAGGGATTGAAACCCTACGCATTTTTTGCGCTGAGCTCGAGGAGGGTTTACGAATGTAAATTCATAAATACACTACCAAGACCCTCCTCGATGTCAGCACAATGGGTGCGCTGAGTCGCAGTAACAATTCATAATACGCTGCAAACCAACTGCCTGCGTGGCGTACGTGACCATGCAATGGCCACCCTTTTCCACCGTTGTCGATACTCTCGCAAACGCACACACAGCAGCCCGGCAAAACGAAGCGAAGAAGAAAAAGAAACGTAAAACATAACGAGAATGCAAACCAGCGTTGCCACATGTTACTTTCGGAGCAAAAGTGCTACATTATTTTTCAGTTATTTGAATTTGCTACTTGACTACTTTAATTTTGAAATTTGCCCCATTTTGCTACATTTTATTTTTGAAGTCACTTTGGCCTTTTTTTGAAGTTCCCTGCAATATGTTTTGTCTCTGTTTGGCAATGCTCTCTGTTCAATGAAGCTGTGCTGTACAGAGAAGAGCAGAAAAATACAGTTTTTATGTTCAATGAGAAAAGTTTCTATTCGAGAGTGATCTGTTTTCTGTTCAATGACTCTGAGCTGGACAGCTTTTCTGCACCTACTCTTGAGGTAGAACAGATTTGTGAGAAATGTCAAAATCACCTTACCAACTTGAAGAAATTGAAATTCAAACGGAAAAAGATTAAGTTATTTTAAAATGTAATAAATAATTTGGAAAATATTAAGTATCTACTTACAATAATCGACAGTGAAGTTGTCATATTTAACAAAAAACATATAAGGGTATTCATATCCCCTTTAGCGTGTATAGATTATATAAAAAAAAGCATATGGCTATAATTTTCTGTTCTATTTTGATCTGCTTGTTTTTGACAAATCTGTGCCGTTCTGCCTATTTTCTCATTGGACAAAGATTATGTTAATTCATAATGATTATATTTGCTACTAAACCCAATATTTTAAGCCAATATGTATATAATAATATTTTTGTCGACACTAAATGTACAGAAGGGTTTAAAAATGTAGAGAAAAAGATTCCCAACAATTCTGTAAAAAATGTTTGCTAAAATGAGAAAAATATTTGAAATTTGAAAGAAATAGAAAAACCTGTAATTTTTTTTCTGATAAGGCACGCTTTCGCTTAAAATGGCACGGTATTTCAGTGGATATTTTTTTTTTGAGCGGCAACGCTCGGCGCAATAGCCTGCAAAGAATATACATAGGGCTGGGGGAGGCAACTAACAAGAGAATTATTTTTTACTATCGTGAGTGGTAATGGTAATGTGGCAAATAGGAATAAAATTTTTGTCAGTCGTGTCATTGATTGAGTCTTTTTAAAAAAACAGCAGTGATCTTGGCATAGGAAATGTCAGTCATCAAATAATCTTCTAAGCTACCGTCGATCGTTTACTTTAGATATCATTTTCGATCACTATGGTGTAAATTTTTTAGAGAATTGCATCTCAGAAGAGTGATGGTAAATCACTCTAATATTCGGCTTCGATCTAAATAGCAGTTATCTTCTAAGAATTGCTCGCGCCATACTTATGCAGCATTAACTTAGAAATATTTATAACCTCAAAGTCTGATATTTGTAACTCTGATCGTTAAGCATTGATCCTAGTTTTTGCGCATCCAAGTACTGGGTGTTCGGAAGATCTTCTCATGTCGACAGATCGATAATGTTCTCCCTCAGCTCATTAGTGTATAGAGGTGTGTTTTTAAGTGATGATCGTTTCGATGCTGATCTTCAAAATCTTGGAACTTACAATTCCATTGTAATGTCTAAGATTGATTGATCGTATCAGAAACAGTGTCGATCCATCAAACAAAATAATCCGAAATCATGAGATTTGACATCAAATGACGATCAACATTTGCAGCACTAAGGGTTACGTTATTTGCAGCTTGCGTTTAAGAACATTTTGAGAAAAGCAATTTGATGCCGATGACGTTTTCGAAAACGGCCTAAGACTCAATTTGAATCCGTACAATAATAAGACAAATCTTCAGTGCTAAACAATAATGTTTATTTCTAGAAAGCAAACGTTTTTACATTCATATCTACCTTAAACCTATACAGTACGTTATTCTAGACTTTGGGCTTCTTTCAAAATCATCTCGATCTGACCTATCAACCCGACAGCCCCAAACTTTGAACAACATAACGCATAGTCCTCCACTAGCTTCATACAATCCAATGCTTCATCATAGGTCTCTATCGGATCTTCTAGGTTATACGAATCACACGCTCCAAATCTGTCGCCGTGCTTTAAGTAAAAGCTTGGCCATTCATCTTTTACTATGTCTTCCAAGGTTAGTGACGGTGACTGTGTGCGTGGTCTATATATCAGAGGTACTTCAGCATCATGAATCTTCCGTAAATCATTAAATTCACGAGCCCAAATACTTAGATTTCGGATGGGTATGTTTAGAATTTGTGCCATTTCTCTGGCTTTAGCCTTTATTATACTATTGGGCATAATAATTCTTCGATCGCCACCTCGACCACGATTCAGCCATGTCATTAGAACATGATTGAGAAAGTTCATTTTTATTTCATACAGTTTGAATGGTTCAGTTTTTACGATGTCAAAGTGATCATTTATATTGCATTCTCCGGGACAGAGTGGTAATGTCATCGGGAGTGTACTGGCAGTGGCTAGAGAAGTGGAATCAACCATTGGTTCCGACTCATCTATTACAATCGGCTGCATATTGTTATTGTTGGGAAATATTGCACTCGATACTCTGGAAAAAAAAAGAAAAAAAATATTTTCAAGGCCAACAAAAAACAAGTTAACACTAAAAAACTACTATATGTACCATAAATCTGTCTTACAAATTTTTCCATTTTGAATCTCACATCTCATTTCGATATTTGTGTGGCATACATACATATATCAACCTATTTGAGCAAATTAAGGATGACATGCTGGTGCATAATCATTTCTCTACTTTAGCTTGGTAGAATCTCATCTGAGATACGGTATCATGCCCAGGACCAATCGAACGCGTTGAACAAAAAAAAATTAAAAAAGTGAACTGACGGCTTTGACAGTTTTCATATATCCTTACTTTAGGTGGCGCTACAGCTCGTGGTGACCTGGGCCTGCACACACCATTTGTGTGTGCGTGTTATATTTTTGCACGACTGGAAGGGACCTAAAGTTTTTTGCCGACTCCGAACGGGGAGTTGAGAAGCTCATTGACAAATGATAGATAGTCTTTGATTGCTTGTCAGAGATTCGAAAGAGGTGGTAACCGTGCAAAAACTTTTAGGTGTTGGACCCGGGCAGGGCAGCATTGCGAAGTAGTCCAACGCACCTACCACTACACAACGGTGCTCATGAATTTTGAAATTTGCATTTCGCAATAGGTCTGTTCCCGTACTTGTTCAAAACAGCCGAAAACAGTCGAATCCTGTTCCCGTACGAAGATTTTTCATAAGTTTTGACAGATGAGAGTGTAGTTTTGCGTAGTTTTCGGCAGTTTTCAACAGTACGGTAACAGACCTACATTGCATCTATTACAGCATTTCCTTTAGAGCTTTCTCCATACACCATACTGCATTGGGTCTGGGAGTGGAATCTGCTGTAAAATCCAAAATTGTACAACACCAGTTTGTTCCCTTCACATAATATGTTTATGACATTTCGTTTGTTGCCACTTTTGAGGTAAAACGCGTTCCTTTACCTTTTCGTAATTTTGCTTCTCTCTGAGAGAATTTTACCACCACTCCATAAAATTTAATAACTTGCTATTTTTGGATCAGAAAGTAAAGGAACAGACTTACTGTTTTACCAGACAAGCACTTCTCTTTTGGGATATCAAATGATACTTCCTTTCGTGCAAAATATAACACGCACACACAAATGGCTGCGAGAAGTAGGCCCAGGGTTCACCCCGAGCTGTAGCGCCACCTAAAGTAAAGTAAAGTGAAGTTTGATACTTCAAAAATATCAGTCACTATTTTTCCCATATCGTATCGATTACAGCCAATAAAACGATTGATATTTTTTTTAAATACGAGAGATACGATCCATTATTGTTTATTATGCAATTATTTTTATGGTAATTACTTACTCATTATCTTTTTCGTCCGCTAAAGCAAGCAAGAGCAACAATAGCATTTCTCCTTCTTCGTCACTACTTGAGCTACCCATTTTTTAAGACAGATAAATACTTTCTGAGAACACAAAGAAAACTGACACACAAACAATGAAACAACTATCGTTTCGTGACGGTGTGTGCCTTGTTTGTATGAAAATCTGTGCGTTTCAAAACTGTTACCAGAGTAACATGAAATTGGATGATGATTTTATAATAAGGCTTTGGCCCAGTATATAGCGCGTCGGCTTTCCATCTTTTGGGTCCAAGTCTCGTTTCTCGACAATTGTGGTTTTTTTGTTGGTTTTGTTTTTTTTTTCTTTTCTATTTTTACCCGGCTATGACAAAGCCAACAAACCCTGTGCGGGAAGAGTAGACGAATAAGTTACTCGCCATACAGACACTGCAGTCTTCACGGACTTAAAGAGCTTAAAGTGTCCTTAAGGAGCTGCCGAGAGATGCTAAGGGCACTATGCATTACGCAGAACCAGGTAAGACTGGTTAGTCGGTTGTAGAAGGCAACGAGTTTGCCTATGAGTTGGCAACGTTTAGTATAAATTAGGTAATATGTACTGTCCACGACGGATATAAGAAACGCCCAAAAGCACACCATTTTTTTCTTATATCTGAGTTATTGGGTCTGTTTCAAATTCAAAAAAATCATGTTTGATAACCCGAAAAAACTTGCAACACTTCGTAAAAAGGAGAACCAAATGAGAGAGTTAACAATTTGAGAGACTTGCGAGTTGTTACGAACTCATACACTACCCTTTTTGTTCGGGTGAAGTGGGTAAAATCTGTCAAAACAGTCATCTGTCAGTTTCTGTCAGTGAAATTAGTTGTCAAAATGCATTGTAAAGTGGAAGACAAAAGCAAATTACATACGTTTTATATACACAAAATGTCAAAATGTGATTCAACGCGTTTGGCTACTTTCTTGCTTCTGTTTGGTAACTTTTTCGTGGACAAGTTGGTGAAACCTATTAAAAATAGTTAAAAATTGGAAAACTAGGTAAACTGTCAATTTCTTTTAGTTTTCCACTTAATAATGAAGATTATGACATTTCACAAACTGTCAGATGGCTGGTTTGACGCTCACCCAAAGAAAATGATGGTGCATAAAATCACAGCTTTCTCAATTGAGGGGCAATTTTTGACGCTCTCATTTGACTCTCTTTTATGTGATTTGTTGTGTTATTTTTTCGGGTTAACAGACAGGAATTTATGTGATTCTATGAAATTTTGTGAAATTTTACTAAAAATCAGAAGTTACCAATCAGACCTAATAGCATTGACCTGACCCATGCCTATAGATGACAGATGTCAAAATAAATCAATTTAGATTTTATTCCCCATGGTAAAACACCCATTGGCCCAGCCTTTAGCCGAGAAACTAAACTGGCACGTAATCTGATATGGTTACCAACATACATGCATATGGATATGTATATGTTATACAAAATAAAATATTTACATACATATATGTTTGTATATTCGTCTTATTTGGATCTTTAGTTATTGTAAACGTAGTCAAAAGCCAGCTTCTCAAGCTCATGGCAAAAAGAGAAAATTCACCCAAGTTTCTCTTCTAGTTTTGTTTTTAACATGCCACTTGTAAATATTTTTCTTTGACGTTTCAAAAAAAATAAAATCCAACCGAATTAAATTCAGCTAAACTCATATCAATGAGGTCAGATATTGTACCTATACATAACTGCAAAACGTTCAAAACGGCAACAGTGGTTATATGTACATACCCCGCAGCAACTTGTTGCAAATTAAGTCCATGTTCCTGTGGTGATAAAACGGCAACTCTCTGAGTGACATTTTGAGAATCACTTGTTCTATGACAAAAAACAAAGTATTACATAAAAAAAACCAAACCACATATCTTCAAAGTTACGCACTTTTTTACTAAAGACGGCATATTTTCCGTAGGAACTGCAAACAATTTCAGTTTTTTACTATTCTTTGGACTATAATTCAAAAGTTCATGTTTTAAATTGCGTGCATAGTCTTCGGGTTTAAAGTGCTTCGAACAAATATACGAGTTATTTACATTGAATTTTTCTGGTCTTGCACAACTAGTCACCCATTTTTCACGCAACACATCATTTACTGGAAACCGAAAGAATTGCACGTTTTGAGGCACAGGCACAGTATTGCATTGATTTCTAAGCAATCTTTTATCATTGTTGCTTCTGCAACCAGACACAGCACACATCACCATATTTAATTATGTATTAATTTAATAAATGGATCTACTATATACCTTCCACAATCGATAATTCTAGACTGAACGACAAAATTTCACTATACACTTGACGTCACAGTGCGCTGAATAGATGTTTTCAGGAGAATGGGAATTACATGCGCAATGGCCATACATTTAAATTATATACATACATATGTTCAGTGCATACATACCTACTTCGCTTTCGCAGTGGTGGTGTTTACTCTCTGTGTTGAGTCATTCGATCGAACTCTCTGCCTCTGTGTATGCTGTTGTTTTTGTCGTTTTTTCTTATCTATTCTTTTTTCTCTTTTCGGCCCACCATGTGCTGTGCTGATATGTATGTTTGTGCTATGTCAATTCAGATTTTGAGTTCACGAGCAGTGTTGTCGCTGTTGAAGAAATTAGTAGTAGATGCCTCCATTTGTAATAGATAAGCTGTTGGCTTAAATTTGGTAATGAATATGGACGTTGCTTGTGCTATGCAGATAGCTTTGAATATATTCGTCATACGTTGTTGAATTGGCGCTTTTAAGGAGCATCTACTTACCTGAAACTTGATGCCAATAACGTCTGCGCTTATTTGAACACGAAGGCTTTATTTTTCTTGAGTTCATAATTTAAATTGAGCTTTGTGTTTAGAACAAGTACAAGTAAAAACTTTGCTACATTTTCATATTAAAACGATTCCAAAACTTTATTCTTAAAGATTTTTTGTATTGTTACTAAACATTTTTTTAGACTTGTTAATACAAGTTCTTCATTTATGCAACAGTGGCAGCTCGGGTTTTAATTTAAAGAGAAACAGCAAAAATGTGCAAAATGTTCCTAGCTGTGTTGCCAGATCATAACAATTTCAGACAAAAATAGCAGTACTCAATTTTGTTTATAAAAAATAAAATGAAATAGGCAACTTTAAGTACAATTTAATTTTATTTAAAAATTTTACAAGAAACGAGTACAAATCTTACTTTTAGGAAATAATAACCAGCCTGATTTTTTTTAATTTTAGATACTTTTAATTTCAATTAAAAGGATTTTATAAAAAGTAACACCTACTCTAAGGCCTTTGATAAGAGCTCCTGCATATGTGCCACCAGCACAACAGCATCTTTATTCTGTGCTTTTTTCACGTAATTTTCAAGAAGCTTCGCCTTTTGGAGAGCCTCTTCGTAAGTCTGTATAGACTTTTCCGAGTCTAACTGCACCAATTCTACATCACAATCATTTGCCACATTCTCCTTTCCGAGTTGCACGTCCACATCTTTACTTAAGTTGCTGGGTTTCTTTTTCCAGGTAAGACCATTCAGACCGAGGTGCATTTCAAAGTTGTGCAGCCATCCTAAGTCGACATCAAAGCTATGCATTTTCAAAATTCTGGCCACTTCTTTAGCCTTTTCCTTTAGCAGGCTAGCGGTAATTATCACATTCGGATCATTTCGCTGAGTTCGTTGTACCCATTCCGCAACAGGATGGTTTATACATGCAAGCTCGTAATTGAGAAGTTTCACGAGATCTGCTGATAGGTTTTGTGATGGAAATCGGTTTGGTTTAAGCTTTCCGTTAATAAAAGCATCATCGCTAAAGTGTACCGGGCATATCATTGGTTTCCGTAGCCGTTTAATATGGTGCTCCGATTCTTTGCAAAATCTAATCCAATGTTCATACTTAGGTGTGTTTTTTACTGGAAACGGAATTAAATGTGTCACATTTTTTGCACTGACAACTGTTGGACAGCCGACGATACAACAATTCGTTGCCATTATTGGTGACCTAAATAAAGAAGAAAAACAAATGAAATTCTCTAAAATTTAGCAAATAATATTCGTACTCGTATAAATCACGTTTTGCACTTTTTAACTACTCAGATTATTCAAATCTTAGACTCAGTCTCCGTTGAGTTCTTTTTGCTCTCTGTGATGGGAGAAGACTGTGTTTTCGTCGTTTGCTTATCGATCGTCAATCGTCATTCCACAATTGTCTTCGGTTAAATTTTTGTTTTTGTTTTTAAAGAGAGAGAGAGAGCGAGACCGAGATAGAGAGAGAGAGAAACTAAAAGAAGAGAAAAGGTTTCCTCTTAAATTATATGAGATTCAGTGCAGGAGTAAGAGTATGGAAAGAAAAGAAGTTAACGCAAAGATGTCTATGGGCGGGGTACGGAGCAGAAGAGAGGCTAAGCTGTGTTAAAAAGCTGAACAAAAAATTAAAATTATATTTATGAAAACAAAAATCAGTGGGTGCACACACTTTAGGGTTCTGTAGATATAACGTCTGTTTGGCACATATTTTGTTGTCAAATGGATAAAACGAAACCTGTCAAATTATAAAAGAGGGAGAAAGTTCTCTCAGAGAGTGGATTCGCAGCATGGTGCAATTTCTTACTCAACTCTTTTGTGAAAAACTACGAAAAATCTTCGTACGGGAACAGGATTTGTTAGATTTTCGTAGTTTTGGACAGGTACGGGAACAGACCTATTGTTGCAAGGAACCTTCTTCGTTTCCCTCATATCCCTCATTGTTATCTAAATCGAACAAAACCTCCACTTTTCAAACAACTTTCGTAGTTGTAAGAACTTAAAATCGCTGATGACCTGCATAGAAATATGAATCCTACCATTCTCAACTCAAAGCATAACAAAATGGACGACAAAAACAAACGTTTCTTTTTAAATTATTTATTTTTCACTCAAAATAAATTAAAATTAGAAAAAAAAAGTCTTAAAAGTAAAAGTTTTCAGTTCAATATTCTAGACATCTATTTATTTATTTTTTTCTAGAGAATTGTGGGCTCTAATTTCTGCCCTGAGAAACTGCTGAACCACGAGTTCTACCTCTTGCAACCGAACCAGAGCATTTTGGTTTTCGATACGGGCTATGTAAACCTCCAACCGTTTTAGCAAAGTAAGAGCGTCTTGATAACTATTTAGAGGCTGCTGCGCGGCAGCTTCTACGCTTGCTCTCTGATCAGCCTGTGAATTACTTTTCAAATTCATATCATCGTCATCAGAATTGGATTCTAACTTCACTTCTAATTGGCTTGCCTCAAACGATTCATTTATCTTGTCAAACGGTAGTACAAAATTACTCGGCAGGTACTGACGGAGGTCCTTGATGATGTCGAATAGCTGCGAGTCCGCTGATCGGTACGTTCCAAAACGGATGCCGTATTGTATGTTGGAATCTTTAATTCGTACAAATTTCTTGAGCCACGACTGACCGGGCATAAAGTTTGGCATTCCCAATAGTTCTTTAGCTTGATCTGCCTTCTTGAGATATGACTTACGATCGGAAATATTATTTCTTATCGACCATTCGTAAACGACTTTTACAAGGAACGATTTCAATATTCTGTCCTGCGCGTAGCTAGTGTCTATGTTTACCGTTGGATCGGCGCTGTGCCTTAACCTGAGCTTTCTGTCAAAACTCTCCGCTGTGAAATGGCGACGACAGATGAAATTATCTTTATCCGAATGCAGCCGGAAACTATTCGGAAACAATGTTATCCAACGTTTGTAACGCTGTGTATCCTTAGCAGGGTACAAGTACAGTATCTTTTTGGAATCTCCCTCCACCGAAGAACAGCCCATGACACAACACGTCCTATTATTTGACATTTCGAGATATACCTACGAGTAGTTAGTTGCTTTGCTATACTTGCCACCACCACCGCACCGACACTTTGAAACGAACACAGCGAATGAAAACAAAATCAAAAAAATAGGCGAGAGCGAGTGGTGATTGCGGCTGAATTGTTTACATCGGTGTTGACTGACATGCGCACGAATTGTATTTATCGTAAATTATTGTATGATTTTCACCTCAAAATTATTAGTTGACGCACTTAATTTAGTTTTTAATAAATGCACATTCGTTTTAAGTGCGAAACCGTCCCGTAAACTGCACGGGATAGAAACGATACCCACTTCGTTAATTTTGTGTTAATACTACATTTGTTTTCCGATACCGATTTAATGCGTCTGTTTGCGAGAGAAACGGGGTTATTTTGTTGTGTGCCCAAATGAAGAGAAATTGAGTACAAATATATGTACAAATTATTTTGTAGATACTCTTATGTGTACAGTGTATCACAAAAATATTCGTACGTTTTGTATTAAACGCTCGATGGGGTGAACTGCATGTAATAAAAAAAAGAAAACATTTCTTCGTAGTAAAGTTGTGCTACATACATATGTACATACGTACGAGTGTACAAAAAATCAAATTTTTGTTTGATAAGATCCGGTCATGGCGTGGCGTGAGTTAGCATGCGATCACCACATTTTAAGATTGTGTAGGTAAATCTGTTTTTTCGGTATACGATACTTATGCGATAGCTAATCAATAGTGAGTGCAGGTGTTTTCGAAATTGCTGAGTCTCTAGCCTTCCTTTGAAGATATCGATATTACAAGCTCGATTACACTTTTAAATAATACCTACTATAGGTAGGTATATATGTACATGTCTTCACGACTGAATATGGAAAAATGCAGAGGTAGAAGTCGGACGTGGCTGTTCCATTTGCCAAGAACAAGAATGTCATTGGGCGGCGATAGCGCGAAAGATGCTATTCAACTGATTTCTGTGAAACTGCTAAAAGTTAAAAGATAGACACGATCGCTTGAAGTAAATACGTGTAAAATTTGTCCAAAACACATGTCCAAAAGAGAATATCGGACGAAGCATTGGTCATGCTTTATCGGGTTGGGTAAAAGACTAACGCACTAGTTTCTTCCATGCTAGTTGCGATTGTAGAAAGGGTTATATCTTTGATAGACGTATTAGAAAATTAATTGATTTTAGTCAGTTGATGTCTTGATGAACACATCTCATTTTAAACGAACTTCAGACTGCAGTAGTTAGGTATATGGCTGCTGTAGTTAGGTATATGTACATAGTGTAATAGAGAGGCAACTTTGCCTTACTCTGAGAGAATTTTACCAACGCTGCATGAAATTTAATATCTTACTATTTTAAGAGCAGAAAGTAAAGGAACAGATCTATTATTTTGAATAAGTCCGGTGCTGTGTTCTGTTAGAATGGGGATCACCACGTAATCCCGAACGACTAAAATCTCGAACGAAAAAAATCTCGAAAAATTTATTTGATAAATCTCGAAAAGGAAAATCTCGAATGGACAAAATCTCGAATTGACAAATATTTCAAAACACTTAATCTCGAAAAAATCTCGAAAAATTTTTAAAATCTCTTCATTTTACTGCAAAAGCAACGGGTCCAAAATGTAAATTCTGTAACTTTTTTGAAAATAATAAGAATTTAACAAACCTTTTGCAGTAAAAAACTATTTTTTTTTTCCAAATTTACTGTAGTAGGTACTGTTTTTACTTTATACAAGGAATAATTCTGCACATTACATTGTGTAAAATCTATTTACTCAAAATAGGCCCCTATTGTGAAGTGTCGATCGACGATCGATAAGCGACAACCATCGATCGTCGATTGCTGATTTTGATATTGTCTATTGTGATTGTGATCGATATTTGTCGTTTTGACAGTTGCTTGTAGTCGATCACAAATTTCTGGGCGATCCTTTTTTTTTTTAGAAATGTAAAAGAGTTTTGTGCGTATGAAATGATAGTAATTTTAATAAAAATGGATCCCGGTCATTTTTTGGTCCCGAAAATCCCGGGATTATAATGCCCAAATCCCGGGATTTTCGGGATTGGTAACTAAAATGGCCATCGTTAGCGATGGACCAAATGTAATGGTTAAAGTGGGACGGTTAGTGAGTGCAGAACACCAGCTTTGTTTTGCGCACGATATTCATTTATCCGTTTGCGATGTCCTGTATAAAAACAAAGATTCCATGGATGAGCGTACAACGGTCGCCAATTTAGAAAATTTTTGTTTTTTTTTTTTCAAGTATTTTTGATTTTTATGTTAATGAACTATATTTTTTATTATGCTGATGAATTTTTAATTTTTTGTTTTGTTTTGGAAAGGTGTTTCGTTGTTTCTGAAACCATTGCCTTAAAAATCACTCAAGCTTTAAGATATACATTGTTTTTGAAATAAATGAAATGGCTGTATTGTATATGATAAAAAGAGATTATTTAATGTTTAAAAAGAATATTTATCGATGAATACATATTATTTAGATGCCTCATATTATCTTTTTGTATGTCCTAAATAAAATTTATAAATAAATGTATGCTTAAAATTGTTATTTAATTTTTATGAAATCCCGGGATTACCCCGGGATCCCGGGATTAGCATTTTCAAATCCCGAAATCCCGGAATTGCAATCCCTAATTACAACGAAACAGCAATTGGAGCTGGTATTTATGGAAATAAATCCTGATATCGCGAAGGGAGTTCGTGCAAAAACCCCATAAAATAGGCGATGGAAAAAGATACAGTTGAAACTCGATTAACCGGGATGGTCGGGACCGATCTCATCACGAATAATCGAAAATCCCGGATAAGAGAACTTTTGTTTTTCTTGTTGTTTGCCGTTGAAATTGTACTCGTCACTTAAGATTTTCCAAATTAAACTGAACAGAATCCATAACAAACATAAAAAACAACACAAAACACAACCCAAAAATGTATTATCCCGTTACTTCTTTGCAATGCAACAGATAATTCCGTTAGTTTTTAGAAGTGAACAAATTTGTTCGGTCTTGTTTTCATGTTACGGATAGTAGAGTTTATTACGGATAAAAGAGTTTAAATAAATACATTTGTCTTTATTGTCGAGACAAAAAACGTTTTTGTTTCTTTTACGGATAATAGAGTTTTGTACGGATATTAGAGTCAAATATGTCAAATATTTTCATCACGGATAATAGAGCGTCCCGGTTAATCGAATCCCGGATAATTGAGTTTCAACTGTAATTAATAATTATTATTTATTTTATTCTCCTAACTATGATACCACAATATACTGAAATAAATTGCAATTTCAAGTAATTTTAATTTTTTTTATTTTCAAAACTATACATATCGGCATGGATCCAAGAATATTGTTCCTGATTTCTACCGCTTTGTCGTTTGCAAAAAATGTCTTCTTCGTAATATGCTGAATGCACCTTTTCACCATTCGTCCATTCCTCCACCATCGTTAAGCCACAGCTTAATGCAACTCATTAATTTAAATAAATTACTTGTAATGGAATTGGATACAAATAATTATGAAAACAATAGCCCAATAGCCAAACAACTGTCAAAAGTATGATGTATTCACAATATTCACATTTTTATTCACAATAACCTATTCTTCCGTCGATTGAGTTACACAATATCAAAGCCAAAATCAATCGACGCATTCGACAATTGTCGTGGCGATCGTTGATCGACACTCAAAATAGGGGCCTGTATGTACATTATTAATGCATCGATATTATAGAAATTTTTGTAACTCAAGTTGTAGGCAATGCCACTCAAACCTCTTAGCATAAACTTTATTTTGTGTTCTTGGTAAGCTTAGTTATGTTTGTTCAGTACATTTAGGTACATTTATTAGTTTATATAATTTTTTTGTTAAACCATGTCCACGTCGATCAGATTTTAGAAAAAACTGTTTGTATTGAGTAAACTCATTTGCATACATGGACAGTGAATCAAACACTTTTCTATAAAAATAAATCTAGAATCGCGCGCGAATTATTACCATTATCATAAAAATTAATATCCATTCGAGATTTTGGTTTCGAGATTTTTTTTCTTCGAGGTTTTTGTTTTCCAGATTTTTTTTTCGAGATTCTTTTTTTCAAGATTTTATTTTCCGAGATATCGTGGTAAACCCGTTAGAATGTCACTGGCGTGGATTGGTGAATCCTTCTTTGGTTCCTTGTTTGAGTTGATTTATTTTTGTTAAATATGTACTTTTAGTTCTCTAGTTGGTCTAGTTGATTTTTTTTTGTTTTTTATCGTACAGCTAACTTTGAAAAATAAATACAGTGGACATCCAATATAACGAATTATATAATGCACAGCCTTTCGTTAAATCGAAAAATTCGTTAAATCGATCGTCATTTTTTCGAACTAATAATACCAGCAAGGTACTTTTTAGCACATAAAGATATTGGCGCAAATTCATAGTCAGATAAAGCCGACATTAAAAGAATTTATTGACCTACATAACCATCAAAATTGGAACAACATTTGAAGAGTGTACATCCAAAATCTACCAATAAGCCAAGAGTTTTTTTTTTTAAATCGAAACTAGAAGGTTTGAAGAAAATAAAGGTAGGACCAAGTGATGCAAGATTTGAATCTGCTGAAAAAAACAATGTGTGCATCATTCAAATATTTTGAGTGAAAATAGATTAGAAAATCAAAACAAACACATTTAATTTGTGAAACACGTCTTACGTGTTGCTGAAAGTAGCTGAGAATGTTTTAAATGACGCCCCCAGCAAACATTTTTGGAAATGTCTCCTTCAAATAACACTGTACAAGAACAGCTTCTGGATAAGTTTAAACAATCTCCATATTACTCCGGCACATTACTTTCCGGATATTAGCCCAGCAGAGTCTGTGAATTTGGACTGCGAAAATAGCCTACGACTAGCATTGAGCTCAATTGAACCACGAATTCAAGATCCTGTAGCAATGCGCGCTCAAAAATCGTAATGAAATTAAAGCATATACATACCTATGTAATTTGAAAAAAATTCAATGAAATGTTTTTTTTAATACGGAAACATTTTGGGAGGTCATGGCATTTTTAGAAATCAGCTGAGGCGCGCTGAGTTGGGAACCAATGGTTTCATCGGACGAAGAGTTTGGGTATCCACAAAATACAGAAGATCTTTCGAAAAAATACGTCATACACATGGGAGTAGTTTTGCTATAAAATTGATATTTATTTACAACCGCGGCACCACGCTGGCTAACCAGAGAGTACTGTACAAAATGTGATCGTTATTTCTATTGCATTTTGTCTTTTCGTTGGCATCTGTTGCTACTGTGATCAAGTAACAAACATTCAGTTTGAAGCTACGATTTTTTTTTTTTGTTTTTGTCCGTATAGTAGAATTAAATTGAATAATCTCTAACAGAACAGAAGGGAGTGTCCGGCTAAGAGAACGTAAAATGTATGCAATCTGAAACAAAATGACTTGGTTATGAAAATGTGTCCGTCTAAGGGATCTGTCCGTCGAATGGAGCTGTCCGTAATGGGAGATTTCACTGTAACTAAGTTATTCTAAAATTTTGTAAAGCTTAATATGAAGAAGAAATGGTATGCATGTTAAAAATTTTATATTTTTATTTGTCTATTGTTTACTCAAGGAACTCTGTGTTATTTGTTTTATACTAGTTAATATTGCAACAGAGTACATATCTTATTACATAAATTTTACTCACATAATAGTTGAATACGCACATTTTAGAAATGAAAAAAATTACCCGAAAAGTGCTATTTATTTTGTCGCCACTGTACGAGCCTATACGTAGGATGAGGTTGTTTTTTTTAACACGTTTTCCTCCCATGACCAGTCATTCACCCTCAGAAAAAATATTATTCATATTCTCCAGCATGCATCATCACATTATCTCTTTGTGCATTTCGCAAGTCTGTTGCTGTTAAAATGTTTCTGTTGTTAGACTGACTGGGATAGAATTCACCCCCAAAGCAAATCCGTTGGGACAAGTGTACGAGTACTGCGATTACCAGTCCATGCATGGACTCAGTTAAATTTTATGAAAAGCAGACAATAAAAACAAAATGATTTCGCATTTTTTATTTTAAAAACAAACCAAACGATTAGATTTTGTTATAAAACTGCCAGAACGGAAAATGTCCGAATCAAATAAACAACAAAAGCGATAGAGAAAAGCGATGTACACACTGACATCCACTACCTGAATCAGTTTTATACTTATCTGGCACGCAACCAATCTCAAAGCTACAAACATCCATACATAGTACCTATGTTCATAGATACAAGCACACCAAAGCAGAGATACGATATACGAATGCCAGAATCGGACAAACTGCGATGCCTCGTACATACCCCCGTTCAGCCCTCGCCGACGTGTTTTTTTTGTCCGACAACCGACACCGCCACAAAACATTTGCCAGCAACGCTGCCAAGTTTCATCAATACACCCAAAGCCATTGGGAACTAAGAGCGAGCCAGCCAGTGCGCATGCATCAGACTGCGCCGTTTTGTTTCGTATCTCACGGACAAACACTTGTCCGACGTGCTGTCATTGAGAGAGTTATAGCTACACGTATACGGTATACCGTATACCGAACCGCTGCCGAGTTCGGTCAACGAGTTTGTCAGTATTTATCTGGCTCTAGCAACGACATGAACTTGAACAGCACAGAAAAAGGAGAAAAGGTTAGTGTTGTTTACGAAAAAAATTCCCACCCTCTTGCAAATATTTGTCTGTACCGTTTTTTTTGTTTTTTTTTTTTTTTTTCTTCTAAGGGATGGAAATTTAACGTTTGGTTTGTTTGTTTTCATTTCAGCGGAAAGTTCAAACTCGACGAGTTCTTTCGCTAAGGGAACGCATTGATGTCATTCGGATAGCGGAGAATTTGTGCGACACAAGGGAGCTGGCGCGACAATTCGAATGTGGCCGTACTCAGATTCTGTCGATACTCCAACAGAAGGAACGACTCCTGAAGGAGTGGGCTAACAATGGTGATCCGAACAGGCTTCGTCGAAGACCGTCCTCATTTGCGGTTGCCATTAACAAAGTGGTAGCCGAGTGGATCGCTCGAAGTAGAAGTGCTCAAATTTCGCTTACCGATCACATGATCATGGAGAAGGCCTATCAGGTGAAGAAGTTTTTCAAGTACAGCGAATTTCGGCCTAATAAACGGTGGTTGGAGCGATTCAAGAATCGTTTCAAACTCGATGATGTCGATTTAGAGAACCCCGATGCGGCGTCCAATGAATACAGCATAAAGTCAAGAAAATTGAGTGACATCTTTGAGGATATCAAAGATTTACTGGATCCGACAGTTGTCGAGACCATGGTCGATCGTCAGTCTTCCGTTGAGTACAAGCTGTTTCTGGTGGGCGAGGAAAATGGCGATACACATACAAGTCCGGTGAGCTCGCTGAAAGACCAAACTGTCAGCTCGAACAACGAAGTAAGTGTGGTTGACGATGATGATGAGCTGAGTTGGCAAATTGAGAACATGTGCGAGACGGAAATTATCGATGAAACATCCACGGATGAGATTAAAGATGACACACAGGCCTTGGAGTGCATAAAGAAACTGGAAGAGTATTCGATGTTGAAGGGGAACTTCCGAGCGATCGGATTGATCGTGCAACTGGAGAAGCTGTACAAAGGTGAAATGGAGGCGTAGGTTTAAAATGAAATTAGTCGAGTGTGAAGCAATAGGTTAAGGAAACATACAATGTAGATTTATGTAAATAAATTGTATTACTTCTTTGGTTATTAATGTGTTTTTATTTTTATTTTTACAATTTACAGAAAAGTGTGTGGACGCTTCGCTGATGGTTTCCTAAAGCTGTCAATTTTTTTATTTGGTCTTGAATCGTTTCTAGTGATGTATTCGTAGATATTGAGACGGAATCGGCAAAGGACAAGAAGTATTATAATTGTTAAGATAGCGAAGGACATCTAAAGGTTATATGATTGTATTATTAAAGCAACAAACGGGCGGCGCTCAAATAGAAATAATAGATATTCTATTCTACCGAAAGAAAGAGTGCAGTCATCTATCATACACATGTACACGTATTGATCACTTAATATTTATATCAAAATTAAGGAATAAATTCAATTTCTCTAGAACTGCTCTTCGTTTGCTATATAACTACATATCTCGGAGACAGGGTTCAAGAAGTTAATTCTGACAGCGGAACTTCCAGACCTGTTATTATAAATACAGGTGTCCCACAGGGCTCAGTACTGGGACCACTACTATTTTCACTGTATATTAATGATCTCTCGGATTCTGTAAGTTTTGCAATATACAAATGTATGTAGACGACGTCCTGATTTACCCTTTGTCGTTCCGTAGGGCTGGCAAGGATGAATGAAGATCTAGCAAGACTTCAACTCACGTCTGATCTCAACAAACTTAAACTTAATCCCTCTAAGACTCTAGCAATGTTATGCTCAAGGAGAGAAGTAGAGGCTTCAGAATTTCCCTGCATTTTTCTTAATGGTGAAATTATTCCATACGTGGATAAAGTAAAATATCTGGGCTTTACGTTCAACAACAAGTTAAGCTGCTGCGATGCCATTTCGACAGCAATTGGGAGAATATACTCTGGTTTGTGCAGCTTGAGGTGCTCTGCCTGTCTCCTTTCACCGAACATGAAACTTTGTCTAGTTAAAACCCTTATCATGCCCCATTTTTTGTTTAACTGTTCTGTATATGCCACTGCAGAATACGAATGCAAACCCAAAATAAATGTAGCATTCAATGACTGTCTCAGATTTATTTATAGCGTTCCGTGATATACCAGTGTCTCATATTTCAAAAACTGCTCTGTTCGGTATCTGTCTAAATGATTACTAGGTACCTATGACTTCCGTAACTTGCTGAAACTCCATGCGATTATTCATAACCATTGGCGTATCTGAACGAAATGCTATGATTTGCCCAATCCGGTAGGGGTCTACGTCTAATTTGGCCCCATTTCGCACACAATACTGCTGAGCAATCTATCTTTGTAACAGCAGATCGACTGTTGAATAGACTTCCGGTTGACTTGCGGAGAAAAAGCTCATTGGCCGAATTTCGGAGGAGGCTATTCTCTCACTTATCAAACACTAATTGAAGCCACATAATAAGTGCTGCCACTAAAGAGAAAATTCCCGTAACAAATTTGCGTAGCAAAACTTATAATATACCGTTTTTCATCGACAACAAACTAAAACCGCTTTTCTTTACTAAAAATAAACAGCCTTGGTAGGACTGCAATACCAGTCCGATTCCAGTCATATTTAAACACATCCCTGAAGTGAATAGTTTGAAAATATGATCGTTTCTTTTTTTAATTTGTAATTGTTATTTTGAGAGGTTTAAAAGTTCCTAATTCCTGTTGACAGTTCCCATTTCCAAAAAGGGTAGCAAAATTGGGCTATACTCAGGGAAAGTGCTTATCAGCGTAGCAAATTTGAATTTTTTGAAAATCGCGTAGAAGTTTTGCTACGATTGTAGCAAAGTGGCAGCGCTGCACATAATATACCTACCTATTGTTTTATCTTTGCTTTTTTTATTTGCCATTTGTTTATGTTTTCTTTGTTTTTTCTCTTTTTTTCTTTATCTTTGACTTTTAATTCTGAAATATAAACTTTGTAAATGCTATTTTGATACTTAACATTAGATTTTAAATCTAGAAGTACCTATTTTGTTAAATTCCTTTTTAAATGAAATGAAATAAATAGGTCCTAAAAAATAAATATGTACCTACATATACTAAACAATACTCATAAGTCACACCAACTGACTGATATAAGCACATCGTTAACATTCACCAATAATTACCAATGTCCATACAAAAAAGGGATATTTTAGGAGTCCAAAGAGCCAAACAAAGTAGACTCCCCTTGACAGTAAAACATTCAATTGCTACAAGGACTACCGATTCTCTTGCATTCGTTATCATTTGATTTCTCAAAAATCATTTCCCATTCCATTTCCCTACCGAAGTGCAGTCACTTTCATCTTTATTCTAATATCCTTTTCATATAAATTCCATCAGCTTTTTATGGTCGCATCTTAATTTCCTGTCCATTCTCTTAAAGCTGAAAACAATTTCAGGACAAAAGAAAGTTTGCATTTACCGATATCTTTGATAGTACGAGTATATACCCTCAATAATCGCACAAGGATTTTTTCCCCTCCACTGCATAACGTACCTAGGTATGTACTTCTATCTGGACTCGAGTCTTTTTTACTACCCTCTGCGATGCCACCTGCTTCCTTGCAAACCCTCACACACAGTTATAGAATGTGTACCTATACAGCTCAGGACTTTCCAACCAACCCTTATTGTCTCCGTATCCGTAGATGCTGCTGCCTTCGTCTTACAAAATACAAGTAAACTAAGAAATCCTATATAGAGAAGGAAAAACGATATCCCTTACACTTATCTTTTCTTCTACCTATTCAACCGTGTATGCTTGAGAATCTTCCCCCCCGAACAACTGTGCTATGGGATGTCCATGTCACTATGTTAGTTCATCGGAAATTTCACTAAAACTCCAGGTATACATAGATATACTCACAACAACAACTCGAGTAGCAGGCAAACAACCAGAGCAACATCGGAGCAGCAGCCAGAACAGGCGTCAGCCCGACAGGCAGCCAGTCACGACCGTCAGTTGCACACTTTCAGGTCTGTGAAACACGACGAAACGAATAACCAAACCAGAACGCAGAACCACCCCAGAAATAATTTTTCGGCGAGAGACTCTACTGAGAGCAAAACCGGATGAGGCAACAACAATAGCACACCGAACCGGCACGATAGCACGAACGAAACACAAGCGCAAAGCAAAGACTGTGAAACCATTTTCAAGTACGCCATCGAGTGAGAGTCACGGCGGCCTGAAGCCCGTCGTCGTCAGCTGTGTATCTCAAGGAGAACCCACACACAACGCTGTGAACTCTGTACGTACGGTTTTCAGTGTTTCAGAGTCTCTTGATTCAGTTAGTTTTACAACGACGAGAAGGTGACCACGTGAGTGAGGGGATTTCTGTACGGTTCTGATATTTTTTTGAAAAAAAAAACTTGTGATATATTCCCAAAAGAATGGACAAAAAGGAGAAGATGCGAAATAATCGACGTTGCATTATCTACGGCTGCAGTTCGTCGTCACTGAAGGATAAAGAACTGAAGTTCTTTCGTTTCCCGAGCCCCGGTACCGCAGACTATCAGATATGGCTGTCCGCCTGTAAGGATTCCTACAACCAGATACGCGTTCTCAAGAAGCCGCTTATCTGTTCGCTGCACTTTGTTCCCGAAGACGTTGGCGGGCGAAGGCTGAACCCTAATGCATTCCCCAAGATAAGACTGTCTGCCAACAAAGAAGACGTTGACTTGTCTGATCGGGAAGAGAAGATCAAATTCCTAAATCAAGTCATGGAAGAGTGGCTTGTGCGGAATCGAGGTCATTTCGATATCTATGGCAAGCTTCTAATCGATAAGGCTCGAGAGGCACGGGATCTCCTAAACATTCCCAGGTATATTCCCGACAAGTACTGGCTGAAGAGCTTCAATAACCAAATCGCCGACCCGAACTCGAGACCCTGTGGGAAATTGGACACATGTGGAACTTCCCTACTCATGGCGGACATAATCAGAGACATGAAGCAGTTAGAGGACCGTCAACAGGCTCGGATCGAACAGCGATACAATTCAACAACAATGGAAAATTCCATAGAAATAAGCGACGACGACGACGATGACTACGACGATGGCGACTTCAGCGACAGTTACGCGGACCTGTCGTCAAAGCTTGAGGTCTCTGTAACTGTGGACGAGGATGACGAATACTACGAGCCCAGTTCGAAAATGCCAAAACTTCAGTCCATTCTCCTGGAGCTAGACGACGACGAAGCGACAGATAAGCCCGAAAAGAAACGCATTGCGACTTATCAAGCCGCTTTGAAGTACTTGAAGCCTTTGGAAGACTTTGCCCTGCAAAAAGAGGACTTTAGAGCTATCGGGTTGTTGACACAATTAGAGGCGATTTTTAAAAAGCACCAGTAAAGCGGTGAACTTTATGTTTTTTTTAATGATAACTGTAAATAGCTTTTATGTACTTTCTTCTCGTGTGTCATTTCATTATTTTAAGTTTTACATTAACATTAAATATTTATAAATACAAAATACATAAATATAGTTTTTTTTTGGTATTTCTTTGTTTTCTGGGTGAATTCGCTTTTTTTCCACGAATGTAACTCCTGCGCAAAAGGAAGCAAATTTTCTCTTTCATTTCAGTGGAAACTTTTCTGAAGTACTTTTCAAGGCGTGTACTACACAGCGCTGACGTCATACTCGAGATTTATGTATACTTCTCGAGATTTATTGATGGTTTTTTTCGTTTTTTAGATTTTTAGGAGATTACCGACCTAGATAAATGGGTACCTAGCCTCTTGAGGAACAACATATTTCCAGGAATTAAGGAATTTAGATTTGATAGGTTGTCATTAGAGAAATGGGTTCTCAGAATAATATTTGTACAATGTCGCAGCTCGCAGGTAGTAGGTAGGTGTCGAAGAGTTTGTGTTTTTATGAGAGGTGTTTATAAAAGTTCACATTTAATGACGGTGAAAACACTCTTAGTGGGTAGATACTAGATAGATGTACATATGTAGCAGTAAACTACTGTAAATGGAAAAACTTCCTGAGACCGTCTAGAGGCGTTGCCACATTTCCATTTAAGTGGGGATTGATTTTTTTTCATGTCTGCAGTCCTAGCGTGCTCTTTATGTAGCTTAAATCTGTAAAAAATTTGCTAAGAATATTTCAGACTAATTAAAGTCGACAGTCAAACCGTCTTGTATCCAAGAAAGTGAATATAAAAAAATTTGCAGTAAATATGGTATTTGTAGTAGGTATACATATATGTATGTATGTATGTATGTACATATTTATATAACTGTTTATATTTATTATTATTATTGATATACTAAGGGTGTACAGCAAGACCTATCTTCTATATAGTATGTAAATATAAGCATGATTCGAAAGTAATTAACAAAAAATAAAAATAAAAACTTAAGATTACAAAAAAAAAACAAAAGAAAAAATAAATAAATAAATAATAGGCGTGTTTTTTTCGTAATTTATAGGGGAAACTGGGGCACATTGGACACTTAATTTTTAAATGTCTGTATTTGCTAAAACTATAGATGAATTTCAATGATTTTTTTTTAATATGATGCGTTGACTATTCTAGATAAGACTCCTTGATACATTTTACTTTTATAATAACTTCATAATTTTTTTAAAATTTGTTTTTTAAAAAAAGTCATTTTGTCAAAAGTGCCCCAGGCACGGGGCACATTTGACTTTACAAGGGGAACATTTGACAATTGCAGTTTAAACTCATCGTATGCATAAAAAGAGAAGAATAATACATAGGAACATTTTTAATATCTTATTTCATATAAAATTTGTCGAAGTCAAGCGAGATGTTGAGGCTGGATTTGTGGGTTGTGGCAGTTTCAATTTGATTTTACTCCTTAACGTTTATCGCGGCGTATATTTCGATTGAAAAGTGAAACCTTCGTAAGAGCTACTTCCATTACCCGTATCTGACCAATCTTTTTAGGGATCCTGTTTTTTCATACGCATAATCAATGTGGTTCTAATTACCCCATATTTTTCAGCTGCTGAAGTTAGCGTTTCAAGTTTTTTACGTGTGTCTGAAATAGCTCTCTTCACCTTTTCTTCCTCGATTGCACTCCTATTTGTCTTTCTCTTGTAGTTTCTAGCCATATCTTTAAAATAAACATAAATAATAAATTAAAAACACAAATATTAGCATAACAGATCAATGTGCGGCACATTTAACAAATGTCAAATGTGCCCCCTTTGCAAAAGTCAAAGGTGCCCCAAATGTTCTTTATAACTTTTTTAATGTTTTTTTTTTTATATTAATGTTTTACTTTCACAAAACTGGCTTTAAAACATTAACATTTTAAGAACAGTGATATCATAATATTATTTTACACTAAAAAAAATCTTTTATTTTGTTCACAAATCTCTTACATACCCGTGGTCAAAAATTACATCAAAAATCCTGAAATCCCAAAAACACGTGTTACTCGAAGAAGAGTTGAAACAAAACTGCCAAAGTTCATAACGTTTCTTTATACATATTAAATCAGGCTTCGTTCGCCATCCCAACTTTTCTTCTTAAAGGCTGTATTCCTACCGAAAATCGCAAAGTCAAATGTGCCCCGGTGTCAAAGGTGCCCCAGTTTACCCTATAGCCTTAGAAAATATTTTTCATGTTAAATACACAAACAACTAAGCCTATATAGAATAACGAAATCCAGATAGCTATCGAGTCATATGTCCTTAGCCTGTACAAAAAAAATGTGCTACCAAACTATTTTCTGACGATTGTTTTCGAAATGTTATCGAAAATGTCAAATATGACGTGTACATAAGTGACAAATTTGAAAAAAATTGCGGCGATGAAAACGTGATGCTATGCAAAGGAGTTTGGAAAACAAGTGGAAACGTGAGGAAGAAATATTAAAAGTCAGAAAACATTTTTCTCAGGCAAATATGGTATCCGCCTTTAAAAAAAAAAAAAAAAAAACAGATGTTTAAATGTCGAATGCCAATTGGCATAATGCTACCAAATCACCGATGAGATTTTTTTTTACACATACTTTTTTAAGGCTATATAGATTACCAAAAAAACACGCCTTAAAATTAAAAAAAGAGAATTACATTATAACCGCTAGAGAAAAATGGAATAAAAGCTATTGCTGCATTGAGAAGTATTTGAAAATTTCAGTTTTGAATTTGTGGCTATTCTTTAAATATTTGTGGGTTAAAAATTCCATAACCTGACAGAGTGTTTAAAAACGAGACGCGATGAATTAAGATTCTTCTGAGAAAGAGGGTTGATATCAATAATGTTCTTAGCGAGCGTGAGAATTCTAATTTGCTTAAAAGATAACTAGGTGTTTTTTTAACTACAATATTGTGTAAAAAGATACATTTTCGGGCATTCTAGTTTCTTAACTTTTCTATTATACATACATACATCAGAAGCATGTTTTCCCAACTACCCTCCCCACTGTACCTTTCACAAATGCTATTATGCAAATTATGCTAAAGTTTGGCGGGAATGCCAAGGAAAGTTGCACAACATAACAAAAATTTAGTAAAATCTCCTAATTGGGGCACGAGGAAAATGCGAGAAAAAATGGAAGTGGGCCGATTTGAGAGGAGAGGACGCATTTCCGATATTTCGGGGGAATCCCCTATTTTTATGCATCATAGGTCATAGCATGCACATACCCAATCAGCTCTTGTAATTTGTCACTCTCTTTGATTATCAGCAAACGACGCTACGAAATGCAAACTCCAAACTGACAATGGAGTATTTGCATGAAAAAAGTGGACAAAATCATTTTTGTGTCTCAATGGTCTGATCTATGTGTACATATGTCTGAAATAATAATTGATGTCACTTTGAGGCACTTCTCTTCTTAAAAAAAAAAATAATAAAATTTTATTAAATTCGTACCAAACGTGATATTTTTAGTTTAAAATATTCTAGTTTGTACTGTGCACAAAACGCTCTACTTGACCTGAGGAAGGATATAAGCGAAAAAACCGCCCGCTGAGTGGCGTTGGAGTCAAGTTATTAACAAAACACTTTTACGCCTAAGTCGCTGAACCAATTTTAATGGGATTTGGCAGAGATATAGTCTGAGACCTTGGGAAGCATATATGCGAAAAACCCACCCACCAAAGAAAAAATTACAAAATCTGGACCCGATAGGTGGCGCTGGAGTTAAGTTATTAACAACTTCTATATTAATTGAACAAAATGACTCATATTCATAATTTATGTTTGTACTAGTGGTAACCCGGTGCGCTTCGCTACACCCATTGAGAACAGTGTATATGTCATAAAATATTCTGAAATGTTTTCGAGTAACTTTTGGTGCACCGAACGATGTCATCTGGAAGCACGAATTGTATTAGCAAATGTTTTTCAAGAAGTGCTAGGAATTGAATACATATTAACATATTGTACGCAAATATAATTCTGAATCAATTTTCATCGTGCTGTAGTAATAATTTTGATATCATCGCGCCATCTATCGGAAAATTTGGAAAACTTTTGATTTGCAAACAATTCTCACTGCATAACAAATATATTCTGTAAGTTTCAGCTAAATCGCACGGTGAATTAAATTTTTTTTGAGTTCCAGCGCCATCTAGTGGAAAACTTGAATTTTTTTGATGTACGAACACTTCAAACATCAGAAAAAGTATATAGTGTAAGTTTCAGTTCAATCGGATGGTTAGTTTATGAGTTCTGAGGTATCAAACGAACAGCTAATTTTTATATATAAAGATAGTGGCTAAAGTGAAAACTACAAAATCTGGACCCGATAGGTGGCGCTGGAGTGGAGTTATTAACAAATGCAATATTTTGGGAAACAAAAAGCAAAACAAAAAAAATTGGTAAATAGTTTTATCTAATTCTCAACTGCAAGACGGAGAAGGTATGCTCTAATTAAAGAATATTTGCACCGAATAGTAACCTGTGGTGAAAAGTAGAATATGTATGGACCTAGGCGGTGGTTGGATGTACATATGTACATAGGTACATATATGCACAACTAAAACACATGCCCAATTCCTCTCTTCACCTTGGAAAGATTATGGTGGTCTGATAGACTTTTCATTTCCACGAGAAACGACAAACCCCATACAATTTTCTAAGGAAATAGTCACAATTAGTGCAATGGCATGGTACGATACTATTGTCAATGCTAAACCCCATGCCTCACGTGTAACAGTACAACAGCTCTTATATTCGGGACTGGAAATTCTTCCCCATCCACGGTTTGATTTCAGTCAGTCTGAAGTCATTTAGCCACCAGGAAGTCTTCCAATGCGAAGCAAAAGCCCATAAAATCCTTTGAAGATATCATCAAAATTCAGAAATTCTTAAAAAATCAATACTTGACATTTGACGTCGGAAGAGCGTTGTAGATGCCAATGCCTTATATTATTTTGATTAAAGAAAAAAGTATAAAAAAGTATTATTGGCTCTTTAATGTTTGCTCCTAAATCGAACATTTCATGTGGTACAACCAAATATTAATAGAAAAATTATGCTGTTGTTCATTCACACTTTGAACATTTGGTGTGATTCAACAAGGTTTGTCGGATTTGGCGGTTCTTATTCCTACCCAGAACCACATTACTAGAGCAGCGTTTTGCTTAATAAGTAACGCGACTGCTTTTGGGCGCGGGCGAAGCCGGGCGGGACAGCTAGTATTACATATGTTAATACTCAATAGCCACTGTTGCGCGCAACACGTTTCAGGGTATGCAGAACAGGAGTTGTAAAAATATATTTTTACTTGAATTTGCTTTGTTAGTTGTTAAATATTTTAAAATTGAAGATATTTACTTTATTTGAATCTAGTTTAGCTAGTTTTTGTGTATAGCATAGATGTAAACAAAATAACATATCAATGCCTATTTCTTCAATTTCTTCGAAACTTCAAGGTCATTGAGGGAGCCAAAAGTACTTTCCAAAATGAAAATTTTGGATGTAATAATTAATTTTAATCATCAATGCAGCTTTTGGGAACTATTAGAAATGAAAATTCTCAAGTTGAAAAATATGAAACCCTAATGTACATGTGTATGTAGATATTTTTATTTGATTACAGAGTCCGATACAACAAAACTGTCCATAAAAAGAACGTCTAGAGAATAAATAATAAAAATAATTTACAACATAATTTCATTAAATCACACTGTGCTTATTATAGGTACATATTTCTTTTCGTCGTTTACATACATAAATATACATATGTATATTTTATCCATATATTTATTGTTACTTGTTAGCAAAGTGGCAGATTGTTAAGTCATCAATATCTACTGTAGTTGGCAATCCATAACGTCCGTAAATATTTCAGTGGCAGTTCAAATAAATTTATAAATTCGTTTTCTATTTTGCTGATCTCTTTTTTTACGGTGTTATATCTTTTCATGACTTCGAGCATCTGATTGTATACCTAGACCCCCCTGAAAATACTTCTACATTATGTATAAAAAATAACAGACCTTTTTGGTAAGCTTGCATGCAATGGTTGGTAAATTAGCGGTGTCAGTGTTGCGTTAATACCAAACAAAAGATTGCTTTGCAAAACAATCAATGCTCAATTTTACAAAAGTAATCTGCAAGTAGATAGATTAATGTTTATCGCCCCCTCTTTTGGAAGAAAAGGAATTGGTGGATCTATACAAGCAAACGCAGACTTGTACGCAGATTTATAGTGTAGGGTGACACTGGTGGATTTTTTTTATTTTAATTTTGAAAAGGATTTAGAGTGGAATATTCTAAGGAACACGTTTGGAGATGGAGAACTGCTTAAGGATGATTGACACTGCAATGTGTACTGATACTGAAGCTCAATGAGTGTTTATCTTAAAAGGAAGTAACACAAGGATACATCGGCATCAAGGGCAACGAAAAGACGGACTCCGATGTAAACAGGCGTCAGCTCGGACCGGGACATCACCGGGTGGAAATAGAGGATAAAACAGATTTCCTTTAAACAGACGATAGGGTTAACACGAAGAATCGCAGCCAGTGAAGTACTGCGGAGAAATCCAAAGAGTCTCGCTAGGTAAGACGGATCATTGAAGAGAGAAAAGAAAAGGGGTCTAATATGGTGTTCTGTTTCGGCTATCTCTCGAAGATGAAAATCAGGTACTTTTGCATTTATCCATCATATATTATATTAGCCGTGTTTTATTATCCCCGTGATCTGATCCGGATCAGATCAGAATAATAAAACAAACTAGATCAAAGTTTTGCGTTGTGGTGATTGTACAAGCTAAACTCATGTTGACATTTAGTGCGAAGTTGCCATGCGAATCAATATTTTCTTTTAAATGTGTGGCGACACACTTCTGACGCCACACACAAATCGAGATCGCAACGCAAATGACCACCTGCACCAAAATCATCTCTGTTCTGCGCAATGTAGAATTTAATATTGGATTCCCCTAAGCCGACTGCATGTCGCCGAGGATCATAAATCAACCCTAAAATGTGTGAACTGCGCGACGAGAAATCAACCCCAAAATAGGATGTACTGCGCGACTAAGAAATCAACCCTCTTAGACAAATATCAACTGCGCGATCGATGCCGCTATCGGGATGGATATTCCGAACATGGATAATTATGTATGTGCGTAGGCAGACACCCCAGCCAGCAACAAGTAAAAGTGTGCGGTACCATCCAGCAAAAGGACCTATAAATATCGAAGGAGAAGGTGAATAAGAATGAAGTAGTATTCAGGTACTCCGAAGAGTCAGATGTTAATTAAATTAAATTGATAGTAAATAAAGAAAAATAACCAAGTATTTGAGTATTACTTTAAATGAAAATTTAATGCGCTTGTTTTATTTTTTTAGGAGAAAATTGTTAATTTTGATTAACAGATACCGAATGAGAATAATATTTTGTAGCTATAATTTCAGTTTCACATCGCTTGAATTTCATTATGAGCAGAAAAATGAATTTATTTGAGCAAAATAACATTTAATGATATTTGGATTGCCAATAATAATTTTATATTCTAATCTGGCAACATTTACCCTTGACAATTGGCGATAATACAGCATCATTCACAAACGAAAGTGTATCATAGTGAGAAATAGTCGAACTAATTTTTGGATTACGAAAATTGATCTTGATAAAAAGCAAGATCTCGTATTGTTGTTGTAATGCTCACAAACTTATGAGTTGATCTGATTCGGATCAGATCACGGGGATAATAAACCACAGCTATTGACACTAAAAGGGTGAAACTCCAAACAACGGTGAATTGATCTCTAGTACAACATTATGCTCTTTACTCCTAAAATGCTGAGCGTTTTCGGAAACAGTTATCTGCATCCAAATTGCTTTTGCAGCGTATTCGAAAACGCAAGTTGCAAAAGTCATTTGTTCGGAAACATCTGCAGGGTCAAACTACATTAGCAGTGTGATCGATAATGCAGATTGCTTATGTCAGTTGTTTGAAAATGTCATTTGCGCGTCATTTGCATTGCAGAAGCGCTGATAACAATTTGATAAACAAAGAAAACAGAAGTAAGATATTTAATTTTTGCGTTGTTTAGAAGGATTTATGAATGTTTCATCAGGAAATTTACTGATTGTTCTTAAATAGTTCTTCACTTTTGTAATTTTTGCACAAATTATTACACAATTTCAGAATCAGTATTTTTTTACCCGAGATTTTCAAATAAAACCAAGTTCATGTCAACAATGCTGCCATTTTGCATTTCGTCTGCAAACATCAAACTGCGTTTGCAAAGATTTTCAAGAGTCAGATGGCGTTTGCAGTTTGACGTTCGCAGATGATATACTTGCATTGACTATCAATTTGACGATCATTTTGACGTTTCCGAAAACGCGCGTTTTCTAAACTTCTTTTTTAGTTATTTTAAAATTGTTTTCTTTATTTTTATAGACACTCTTGTCCACCCTAGTCCACCATCTCCCATCTGACTGCTGCCACATTCCAAAAAAAAAAAAAAAATTGTCAACAAGAAGGTCGACTTGCCAGTGACAACCCGTGTGACTGATGTGTATAGTGTAGTGACTGTAATAAATGTGTATGTTATGTAAGCGTAATAAACTTTGTGTAAGCAAACCGGATGTGAGAAGTGAATCGGTGAGGGATGATGATCAACTCCAAATCTCGAAAATTACTCCTCTATAAGCTGTTGCTTCTTTTGCTAGCACACTCTGACACACACACAAACGTCTCTCGAATTTATTAAAGGATTTATTTTTTTTTTTTTTTGGTTTTATAAAACATATTTATTGTTACAAAAAGTGCAATTCTCTATATCAACTAATTCACTAAAACAAGAGAAAAATAAAAAAAAATAAAAAATAAAAATGTATCTACAGTATTGGTTCACACATACACACTATGGAAGTGATCAAAACGGAAGATTTTCAATTCAAAATAAACTATGGAAGCATACGTTAAAACATTTTGACGACCTCAATTCGATTCTATTTTACAGAGGTCTTCGGTAGTGGTGACCCGAATTTTAGCACGAAATATACCCTCCAGCTGCGATATAAGGCCTATTGCGCGAAAGTTATCCGTTAGCATTGCAAACTCCTCGAGTGGTTTAAGGTACTCCAGTGCTTCTGAGTTGTCCTTAAGGACTACAGATTCATTGCATTCAGGTGAGGGGAATTCGTCGGAGGAGAAATCCCAATTGTAATTATCCAGATCCTTCAGATCGGCCTCTTCGTCTTGCTCGGAGTTATAGTTAAGCTGAGCTGAGTTATAGTTGAGCTTGATCTCGGTGGCATAGGTGATTGATGGCTCGATGGTGTCCTTGATGTCCTCAAAGATGTGTCTAAGTTTGAGGGATTTCATTTTATCATGCGGCACTGCGATGGTGGACATGTCAACTCGGTAGTAGCCATGTCGTCGCTTGAAGGACCTTAGCCAGGTCTTTGTGGGTTCGAACTCGTCGTAGTCTAGGAATTTTTGTACTTGTATGGATTTCTGTAAAATTGCCTTTTCGTCGACTCGAAGTTTGTGGCAGAGCGCCCTCTTCACCCATTCGTCGACCATTTGATTGAGCGCCAAAAGGATGGAGGGTACGGTTCGGCGCACTCTATCCGATTCGGGGTTTCGCTCGTATTCCTGGAGGATTTTCCCCTTCTGACGGAGAATGTTCTTGATTTGACTGCGACCACAATTGAACATTTTGGCCAATGTCTCATAGTTGGGACGCGGTCTGGTGCTGTACATTTCAATGACGGTTACCCGTTCCCGTAGCAGAAGCGCTCGACGTTTTCGAGAACTCTAAAGAAATTGATTTCACATAGAATACATGAGGTTCAGGTTCGTAGCACACAAAACTTACTTGTTCCACGTTTTCATTCATTCCTCCTCGCCTGGTGGTAGTTTCAGTTGTGGGTGGGTTGTCCTCAATATCTTAGACTTTTTTTTCCAGAAAAAGCAGACACTGTCAGTCTCTGTGAATATTTTAAATTTCAAAGAAAATTTGAATAAAATTCTTCTATTTGTTTATTTACATTTGTTTATCTGTTTCTATTTGTTAACAGTGGATAACCCGAACACTTTGACTGTCAAGAAGGGCAACCCTCGAACCACTCTCTTCGCGATTGGAGTACGACCAGGTGGATACGTGTGACTTCGCGGATATAAACAGAAGAGAATGCCCGAATCCGTGCTCTTTGCGTGTGCGTTCTAAACACAACATATAAAAAAAAAACACACCAAAGTAACGAACTGGAGAGAAATATTGATTTTTCTCAAACAGTTCTTGTGAGTCTACATGACGTAACGAGGGTGTGAAAATGCAGCAAATGTTTGTTTACACTGATAAAGCTGAACGAACCAGCAGCAGAACACCAAGTAATTTTGTAGGATATCGATTCTGCAATTGGGGAACATATTTATTGGAATCTAAAAGCGTTTGCTTGTGAAGTATTTTGTCACTCAATACTATTATGGTGAACGAGTGCACTTCACCTGCTTCAGGCATCTTAGATATGGATACGGATACTCTACCCACTCGAATGTCATATAAAGAACTTTGGAGGACTGCCTTTATCCTATGTTTTTCCTATACTTTGGGGCGAAGCCATTGATTTATCGAGGAGTTTGTACTTATGTTCCAAGAGTGCTTTTCAGCGAACGATTTATTCATCCCCTAAACGGTTATCAAGTTTTAGATGGTTGATGCTAAGTAATCTCAATACATTTGGAAGGTAATCTTAAAATAATGTACAAATTAGAAGATGCTTAACCTTGATGCAGGTTGTCTGTTAGGTCATAATATGGTAAGAATTAGTTATAATTATCACAAGCAGCATGCAGATCGTAGAAGCTTCAGAAACTAGTTAATACCACAAATGTTTTTGTTCCTAACCTACATAACTAAACCAACAGCATCTTACTTACTTAGGTGGCGCTACACTCCGGGGTGGACCAAGGCCTCAACCAACAACCTCGTCCAGCTAGCCCGGATCTAAGCAAATAAAATATTGAGCCGAAGCAGCGAAGCTTTAAAGTGGGGTCCAACAAGGCTACACATGTCACCGCTACTATTCTATGTTCTTTGCTCGACTTTAAGCCTAGTAAGAAATTCGTTTATGGAACAAAAGGGAATAAAGAAAAAATGGTTGCTATTTAGCAAAGAACAAGAGAGAGAGGATAGTTTACGGTTCCTTAAAATATAGTTGTTGGCTTTACTGTTTAACTCGAAAAGTTGAATCAAAAAAGAGAGGCTGAAGTTGTTGTAAGGATTCAAACAAACGATCTGTTTCTGTAAAAAGCTAAGATCAAGTTGGTTGGCTTAAGTTGCTGAATGAGTGGCGAAAAGTCAACTCACTTAATTCTGTCTGACACAATTGAAACTGTTCAAAATTTGACATAAAAATATCTGCTTACCCGGTTTTAATATCTCTGCTGTTTCATGATCTATTGTTGGATAAGTTTTAAAATTAACTTAACCTAACCACAAAAACGAAAACGGTATAAAAATATTTTATATGCGGTCAAAAGTTTCCGCAAAGCTTGCAAACATTAGAAAAAAACCGCACATAATCATGTATGTATGTATATAGCTTCACTTATTCTTATATGTACTCGTATATACACATATGTACATATGGTAGACATGTATTTTATTGAATAGAATATTTTTTCACTATTTTATCTACGAAGCGATATCTGCATTGAGCGAGGGCTCTCACGTCACTTCACGGGTTGTCCAAAGTCTTACAAGTCACACACACACACACACACGCTCATGCACACATCAAAAGAATTTTCTTTTGATTCCAATGAAAGAGAAAGAAAGAAGAAAGAAAACCAAACAAAGATAAGCACATACCCCAATGCCCAATCTGATTGTTCTGACTGCGCTGGGTAAACTAAACACTATCACCAGCGCACGTTCTTGTTTAAGCTCAAGGCGTTCTTTTCTAATGTTCTAGAAAAAATTAAAAATAAAGAAATTCTACAACTGCGAATGGTGGAGGGAGGGGGGAGGGGGGGGTAGTTAGTCTAGTATCAAATCGTAGTTAGGCTGTTGTATGCAGTTGGTTTCTGAGACCGAAGTATCGAAAGAGAAGTAACTTTAAACTTTGATTGATTCTAATTAAGTTAAAAATTATTCGTTTTGCGATTTACCCGTAATTGAATAGTCAGACGGTCGGCCAGCAAAAACTAAACAATCAACTGTGGATGAACAAAATACACATGGACAGCTCCATTGCCCCCATTGCTAGGCATCAATTGTGGAATAATTTGTTCTCTCTTTCTCTGTTTGGCTACTTTTGTGGTCAAACAGATGTCAGATGTCTCATGTGCGAGTATCAGCTGGAAGCTGGCAAAATCTACGAACGTACTGACTTATCTTGGACCATACATTTATAGAATACGTTTTCGTGTGGTATTTTGTACATATGTATATGTATGTATGTATGTATTCACCTAACATACATATGTCTGTATCTATTGAAGTACGAAGTGTTTGAAATTAAAATGTAAACAAACAATTTGAAAGCAAAAGTTCAAAACAACGTTGTTTTAGATAAATAAGATACTTTTATGAATGGATTTCTTAAGTGTAGATACCTACTAGATGTACGAGTACTAATACCTAGTAGTTAAAAAACAAGTTGATCAGTTTCAGAAGCTAATATCAAAAACCTACTGCGAAGGCAGAACACTGGCAGTAGGATAGTGGTATGGCTAAAGAAATTGATCGCACAAACTAATAATAGGAATCATCTGGAAAAAACTTCTGTGAATCGTAAGCAATGGCATAACTTTCAATAATACACAACTCTCCAGTTATCCTGGGCCCTATTTCATAAACATTGACAAGTGAAAATTCCACAAATTTGTCGCTTTTATATGACAGGTTTTCATTGCATAACGTATTGACAGATGACACAATTGTCAGTTAAATACAACGACAATTTTGTCGTGACAATTTTGTCATTGTAATATTTTGACAAATTTTTTATAACGTACACAAGAGACTGAACTGATTTACAATATTATTCATGTATTTACATATTGTGTATGCATGTATGTACATATAAGTAAAATAACTGTTTTTCTCTTTCATTAAATTTTTGACGTTGTTTACATTTCGTTCCAGAGTATTATTTTAGTTTTTATACTCAAGTCAAGTGCAGTTAAAATTACAATGAATAATACACTAAAAATAAGTGTTCTTAAAATTTTAATCGAAAATAAAAACATTTTATTTGGAAAATTCAGCGAGACCCTTGACCCATGAAGTGAAAGTTAATAAATGGAAGGAGGTTGCAGACCAAACTAACTCCCTCAACGCAATGGACTCTAAAAAAGATTGGAAGCATTTTCGAGACACTATCTGGCAGAATTGGAGAAAAAGAACAATTTTTAATAGTAACAACATATTCATTAAACATACCACAAATATTTTAAATGCAAAATATTAGGAAAAAAAAGACAACAAAAAAAGAACTGGTTCAGGAGGAAGTAAAAAATACATCATAGACGAATGTGATAAAATAATTCTTGAAATAGTGGGAAAAGGTTCACCCGTTATTGAAGGTCTTCCCCATTGACATATTATATATGGACTGCTAGTGAAATGTCACTTTCATACAACGTCTGCGGACAATTTGGTTCCAACATAACTAGCGCCACGTGTTTCGTATGGACAGCAATGTGAAATAATTATCCGCCATCATACTTATTCTACGTAGAAACTGAGGCCATCTATTGCCGTATATACGAGTTACTGCGAAAATACGATAAATTTTAAATTGTTGCCGCATTGGTATCTACAGATTCCACTACCGAAATTTCAATACAAAATTTGAAAAAAGCCGTTACTTTTCTTTATTGACCCAAAACATGAATTCCAAATAATATGTTAAATTTATTTGGAATTCATGTTTTGTGTTGATTAATACTTTGTGTTTTTGCTTTATAATGCAGTACAACTTCTCACAATTTATTAAAAAAATACTTAAATCACAAACCAACGGCTTTCGTGAATTCAAACACAGTCTAAGTTTCCACATTTCTCCGCTACGAAACAAGAGGGCTAGTGCTTATGTTGGAACCAACGCGAAGTTGGGTACTAGCAGTCCATATATAATATGTCAATGGTCTTCCCGTTCCCGAACCATCTGGAGACGTCACAACCGCAACACAAATATATATGTTAGAAGGAGCTAGCTGTGAAAATCCACTGCCCAAAAAACAACAAGAGTTAGTTGAAACCTAACATCTGAGTTTCCTGTCACTACGTCGATCTGTCTGTCTCTCGTTCTTGTCCTTTATGTGCTCGCGCTGTGTGTAAACATTATAAGGGTATTCATATCCCCTTTAGCGTGTGTTGTGTAGATTATAAAAAAAAAAAAAAAAAAACCCACCCAAATTTGGACATTTGGAATTGAAATATGTACCGTTATGTTACTCATGTGTTAAAAAAAAATTCAGTTTAAAGTTTGTTTCGTCATGGAGTGGACCGATAAAGAAAATCGTATTGCGGCAGTGTGATATTTTTAAAGCGCACCAGTCGCTCGAATTCATCCGAATGTTCGTTTATCGCTGCATTAAGTTAATGGAAGAGACTGGATATAACAAAGACCGCCCATGTTCTGGGCGACTGTGTTCGGTGCGAACAGTAGAGGCCATCAATGCTGTAAAGAAAATCATGGCTCGCGCGACGGAGATTAATAAAAAATCCATCAATCGTATTATCAATAAAGTTTTCGGCCTTGGAGCCTACAAACGTCGTACAGGAAAGCTGCTAACAGCAGATCTCAAACGGAATAGAGTCGAAAAATCAAAGCGACTACTTTTGAAATATGCAAACAACCTTCACAGAAAAATTCTGTTTACAGATGAAAAAAATCTTTACCATACAGGAAAAGTTCATTATGCAGAATGACAGGACTTACGCTCGGTCATATGGGGAGTCTTCAGAACTGATTCTACGAGTCGAGAAAGGTCATCATCCAACGGCAGTCATAGTTTGGTGGGGCGTATCCTACGACGAAGTAACAGACCTCCATTTTTGTGAAAAGGGGGTGAAAACATCAGCTAAAGTGTACCAAAAACAGGTAGTTGCTCCTCTTAATAGAACTCTGTTTCAGAACCAGCAGTAGACCTTGCAGTAAGACGCGCATAAAGCAAAAACTACCCAACTATGGCTTCAAAAAAATGTTTCAGACTTTATAGGGACTCAAGACTGGCCGTCTGCAAGTCCTGATTTAAATCCACTACACTAGAAGCTACAGACGGTGTTGGAGGACATGGTAATCCGTAATAATTTTCCGATGAAGGATGTGCGTGGCCCATGCGAATTAAGGCCTGTATTAAATCAAAAGACGGCCATTTTGAATGAACTTGCGTTTTTCGTATTTAAATATTAAAAAAAAGTCAAAGAAAGGGAAATGGATGTAACAGTATTTTTATCCATACTTGGTCCAAACTTAGCCAAATGACAATTTTGACAATCTATTTACAGTCCGACTTGGAACAAGAATGTCCAGTAAAAAAAATCATATCTAGAGGCTAGGTCAACCTGGATAAAGATTAAAAAATGCTTCACTATGATACCATAAATTGCAGCACAGATGCTTATGACAGTGGAGGCTCAAATAGATATCCAACATCCCAATATCGCTCTTAATTTAAGGACAGCGAATAACAAAATCTAAGTTTAGAGTGGGTACTCAAAGAAGACCGGCGAGACGATAAATCACCGACAGATAAAAAAATAAAAACAGTTTTTAGCTCAACGAAGTCCTAATCGTAGCTGCCTGCAACGGAAGTCAATTTTTCAGGCAGACCTTCTGGCTACTATTAGAAGAGCCTAGCTTCTCGCAACCATTTGTGTGTGCGTGTTATTTTTTCCACGAAATGGAAGGGACCTACAGTTTTTTGCCCACTCCGAACGGCGAGTTGAGAAGCTTCTCATGACAAATGGTACTCTTTGATTGCTTGTCAGACATTCGAAAGAGGTGGCACCGTGAAAAAACTTTTAGGTGTTTTTGCTGGGATTGAACCCGGTCAGCATGCGTAGTAGTCCAACGCACTAACCACCACGGCCATGTTCGAAAGCAGATATCAGTTACAACGATAAAAAGGTGTTTAGCTACCGCAGGCCTTCATGGTCGAGTAGCAGTAGCAGTACCTTTGTTACGACCTGAAAACAAAGTCAAGTGACTACATTGGGGAAAAGAATACCAGGATTGGGTATCAACCAAGTGGTCGAAAGCCTTATGGACGGCTAAAACGAAATTTGAAATTTTTGGACAGAAAGGGAGAGTTTACGTTCGGCGGTCTGCTGAAGAAAAGATGCTCCCTAGCTGTGCTGTCCCAACAGTCAAGCATGAGTTACGTCGGAGCCATCATTCCCCTTCCGTAACAACGGCCTCTCCCACCCCCTTTCACCATAGCACCATTTTGAATATGAAACCTAACGATTCCCCCCACTTCCCCTAAGTAATATCCAATCATCCAACACGCGCTGTCCAATCCTGCACACGTTTTCATTTCCGCTACACGCACAGTTACTCGACACTTTTGTTTTTCCCAAACGATAAAATGCAACGATAGAATTTAGAGATAATAAATACAGGTAGAAAAGTTCAAGGAAAGAGAGTTGTAATTTAGATCTTGACTTAGAGAAGTGTAGCCTCGCTTTGGACAGCGGCTTCTCATTGTTCAAATAATAATAAGTTAGAATTAATTATAATAACATGAAAAAATAATAAATAATTTAATATCGTAACTCAACCAATGTGTATTTTTTCAACAATTGGGAAAGTAAAAAACGAAACTCATGGAGGTGGTTTAATAATGGTCTGGTGATGTTTCTCTTCCGCTGGTGTTGGCGACCACATCCGTATTGATGGCATCATGATTAAGGAGAAGACAGACAGACAGATTGCACCTTACCATCGGGTTTGCGATTAATAGGGCCTGGATTCACATAAATGCAAGAAATTGATCCGAAACATTCTTCTGATTTTTCAGAGGATTCGTGGATCAAGAAGAACAAGAAAGAACACGAAAGTTAAGAAATTAACTGCCCAAGCACCTGACCTCAACCCAATAGAGCTGTTTTGGGACGACCTCGACATTGAGGTTTGAAAACCGTGTCCAACATCGAAAGATAAACTTTGGGAGTAGCCTGAGGATTAATAACATTGGAAAATATGAAGAAGTTCATCGATAGAATGGATAGATCGACGGCCAAAGTGGTGCAAATATGAGGTGGATTTTTCGATAAAAAAGAGGTCTAACTCTATTCAATTACCTAAGCCTTTTTGGTAATTTGGCTGGATTAGATATACATGATATTGATGAAGCCATTTACTATATAAATATTGACCATAAAATGGGTAAAAAAGAGTCTTATATGAATTTCTATGACAGAATGCTTTCCGGAAACTTATGGACGGCAGTGTCCTAAGAAGATTCAACCGCCACGACAACAAAAGTTGGATAGATGGAGTTGGACAACAGCGTTCTATTGCAACGATTTTCCCGAATTCAAACCCTAAGATTTGACACAAATGAAGACCAAACCGTGTTTTGCTATTTTCAGACCAGAAACTAGAAATATTGTGTCCGAGAAGAAAGGATTCATTGACTTCCTGAGTTTGGCATTCAAAACGACTTTCCCAATACAGGGAAAGACCAAACATATGAAATCTGGTAACAAATTGTACAAGTCACTTCCGAAACATGTTTTATGCAACAAATACACAAGCGGTACCAGAACCCAAGTGTCAAGATCATATCATCCAAGTTGTCGGTGACAATGAAGCCTTAACAAATCCCCACCATGTGCCTGACATTTTTACTTGAATACGGTGTCCCGCAAACGAATCCACTTCACGGACTATTTAGAATAGTTAATTGCCCAATGTAGCTGACATTTCCAATTGTTCACTAATTAACAAATCAAATTGAGAACCGATTTGAAACCCAATTCCATATTACCAGCCGCCATCCGAACAAAATGACACAAATACACAAATGCCCAGTTCGGGATCTTTACACCCGACCGCGCCCCTACAAACCCATGTACAACATCATCTAGTTCAAGAACCTAATCCGGGCGTTTTGTTAATGACTCGCACCGACATCACAGCTTCCAGCACCACCACCAAATTACTATACATACTTCGGTTCAAGTGGCAGGCCAAACATCGCAAAAGGACACTTGAACATGACTCAAGTGTTTAGTGTGTTTCACAGTTGTACTCTATACTCTGCAGCGAGGGGAGCAGAAGGAATAGTTAAGTAACACATTGCCCAATGTGTTATTTCATGGAGCAGCGGTGAACATGTGTTTGGCAGAACCGTTTTTCTTTTTTTTTTTGTCAATTTCAAACGATCCATGGGAGATCCTTGTGCATATGGAGATCTCATATTTTGGATGCAAAATTATCCATGACAGAAAATAGAATTTTTGATAGAGAGGGCGAAAGTACTTGCGGCACATGTGCTCCAGGAAGCAAACCAGCGCCAACCGATGAGAATCGCGGGTGAAGATATGACTTCCAAAGAACTGAGCGCATATGATTGCCAGATTACTTGAACTCGTTTTTTTTATTTGTTTGGGTGACCATGTGGTGGCGGTTGATAGCACTACTGCTGCCTGGTTCCTGTATGATTGTTAAAGTCTTTCCATGGAGGATGTTTGGATTGAGATGCTCTGGGAGCGAAGTATTTGATGATAAGCAGACGTATATGGTATGTAGGAAGTTCAAGAGAATTCTGTACTCATAAAATCATTGGTTTATGTATGAAGTCGTTGATTGAGTGATTCATCGAGGAACTGATTGAAACACTGTTTCCTATGACATCACAGTTTGTTTGGTAAAAAAAAAGAGAGAAGCTGAAACAGGAAGAAAACGGGAGGTAATTGGGATTTCTTCGACCACCAGCTTTGTGAAATTTGAGAAGAAAACCAACCTATGCCACGAAAACCTGATGAACTGCACGAAACGTCACTTCATGACAGCTGTTCAGTGCTGCCAAGCTTTTTGTGGTAGTTGAGCACAGATTTAAAGAATTTTACCTTCACAACTTATATTCTTCCACTACGCCACGGCATCAGCTTGTTGTATAAATTTCAATCTGCAGCCTTAAAAAAAGAATGTGGTATGTGTTTTGAATCAGAAATTTATAGAATACTAGCCGTAACCCGGTGCGCTTCGTTACACCTATCTTTTCAAAATTTGCCCGCCCGGCGTTGCCCGCGCACGTAGTCATTCGGGTATGATAGAAAGGAAGTAGTAGGAAGCATTTCCTGCTGTAATACATATTTTTCAACTTCAGTTTCCATTTTTTTTAAGTTAATACAACTTTAGCGACGCATTTGTTTTGAAAACGTGCTACGATAAAGGGGAAATGATTCCATACAGGGGAAATATGTATACAGAAAACATCAGCTGTCCGTCCGTCTGTTTGTCTATCTGTTTGTCTGTCTGTCTGTCCGTCCGACTATCTGACTGTCTGTCTGTCTATCTGTCTGTCTATCTATCTATCTATCTATCTACGAGTATCTATCTATCTGCCTGTCTGTCTGTCCGTCTGTCTGTCTGTCTGTCTATATTAATTGACCAAAATGATTCATATTCACAAAAATGATTCATATTCACCCGAAATTACGAAATTTTATATGACAGGTACCAAAGCGATCAGTTGTTAAGTAAAACCACTGATGCTATGTTGTACAGTAGAACCTCGATTATCCGTGTTCCGATCATCCGTGTTTCTCGCTAATCCGTGTGAAATGCTCTGATTGTATCTCAATTATCCGGGCCGAGTATGTATTTTGCATGTAAAAGTCAGGGAATTCGCATTTGTAACAAAATTTCACAGTAACATGCACTTTCATGTTTAATTTTGAATGTTGTTTTACCAGCTATATTTCTGTATATTTGAGAGGCAGATAATATTGTAGTGGGTAAGCGCAACAGTTGTATTTCCGCATATTTAGAGGCAGGTGATATCGATTAGTGGGTAAGCAGCATATTATTGTGTTTTAGTATTTAATTGCAGAAATAGATGAAAGGACGGTGCACATACATTACCCTTCATGGATACGAAACGTAAAAGAATTGGTTTGACCATTGAAAATAAACTTAAATTAACTGTAACATATATTTTTATTAACTTCTCGATTTTCCGTGTTTTCAATTTTCCGGCAACCGCTTCCCGGTCATTGTACTGGATAATCGAGGTTCTACTGTATTCTATATTAAGAAAAACGTACTCTAAGACTTTTACCAAGATTGATTGGGTAGTTTCCAAGTCTGTAAAAGACAAACAAACAGACAAACATACATGCATTCATTTTTATATAATAGATTCCTCAAAAAAATTGGTTGGCCGCCACAATACAATACATACACAAAAATGCTCAGAAATGCGAATCTGTACACCTCCTCTGTCAGGTCCATTCACAGGCAGCTTTTGCGATTGTTAATACGAAAGCAATTCGATAACTTTCGATTACATCGATATCGCTTGCTTGTGAATCGACAACAATTTCAATTATTGAATATAATACATTTGAACTATTTAGCAAAAAGGAAGCATTTGTATCAGAAAACCATTTTCTACTGCCAAATCGACACAAATGTCAACGGGAAAAGGTACTCACGATTTTAAAATTGAGATACCTACTGTCCAAGAATTTTTTTTTTTTTCAATTTTCAATTTATTTATTCTTCAAGTTATTAATTATAAATATAAATAATATTATTAACATAGTATAAGTAGATGGCACCGTAGTGCAAGTGGTTAGTGCGTCGGACTACTGAGCCAGCGGTCTTGGGTTCGAATCCCGCCGCAAACACCTAAAAGTTTTTCACAGTGCACACCTCTTTCGAATGTCTGACAAGCATCAAAGAGTATCACGATCAGACACACATATCAGACACGGAAATGTTAGGTCGTAACAAGATGCAGATGTTATATATCAAACCTTACAAAAGAAGCATATTATAATACAGATAAGAGTTAAGATATCATGTAGATTGTTATTCTGATTAGAAATTTAAATGCATTTAAATCAAAACTAAAAAGCCATTTTTTAACCTCCCGATTGAATGAAAAAGAGTTACCAGTACACCGTATTTGAAGCGGCAATTTATTAAAAAGTCTTGGTGCTACAGATGTATACAAATTTAAGAAGTGGTAAGTGTTACTAGACTAGCTAGTTACTCTGTCTTTACACAATTGCCTTACTAGGCTCTAAGTGAGGAATATTATCTGGGCATTGCCTTCTGGGCAAAAAAAGGGGCTCGGACTCATAGGCACGGATATTTGCAGATACTGTTATGATCTATGTAGGTGTAGGAGAGGATATCACACATATTCTGTGTGAATATCAGGGCATAACAAGTAGTCGAAGGAACATTTTAGACTCCTACTTCTTTAGTAACCCGGAGGAGGTAGGCCGAATCAACCATAGACTCGTTCTGGATTCTTAGCAGATGGCGATGTGACCACTATGGTGCCGAGTATTTTGGGATGGCTCAGCCTCTCAACCCCTCTCAACCTAACTTAAGCTCTAAGTGTGGCTGTTCTTGCATATAATTAGTAAGATGACAGCCACTCGAACCTGGTTGGTTCGAAATCTTAAATCTGTCACTGTATGATTCAAAATGGCTACCAGCAATGGCCTAGGCTAAGCAATTAGCTGTCGTTTTATCGACTATTTATCGTCTTCTCTAAGAACAAGACAGTATCCTCCAAGAAAGATCCTTCCCACCGTACAGTACGTAAATATCACTGAACTGTGGTAACTCTCAATTATAAATACATTATACGTTTTCATGGGAGAATACCAAGTGCCATTGTAATTCATCACCTACAAACCGCTCAGTTCCTCTCGGTGGTGATTTGCGCCTGACCAGTACCCACCTCATGCGCTGATTACACTTCACTTCACAGGCAAGTGTAAGCAGCCATTAAATCTCTGCGAGAACGAGTGTGCAAATTGACGCGGTGATCCTTGGGAAGGAATTTTCGTAGGGTCTGCCGTAAATTACCCGCGCAATTGAAGAAATACACTTTCCACCTAATCACTCTGTCTTGGGCAAATTGCTTGGCCATTAATCATTACAGGATCAGTGCCAGACAAGCATTTGGATGCGAGGAGAAAATTTATCGACTCGCACTTGCTCTTCGCACACACCACCTCTTTGCATCCTCCAATCGATTATTATTCGCTTGCGAACCCGATCGCGATCCTAGTTAGCAATATTTCGCCCGTGATCCTTCTCTCTATTATTTAGAAACGCCTATCTCTCTCTCTTTCGTTTACACCTGTGTGCAGTAACAAATGAATGCACCTGCTCATAAAACTAATAGCATCAAGTGAGAAATAAAAGTATCTATGAATCTAGCGTATGGTGTTGGGGAAGAGACAGGATGCCGTGTATGCATACCGTCGTCGGCCGTCGCCAGTCATCATTTTCGCTACCCCCTTATGCACCTCGATCGAGTGCCTGATTATTTATTCCGCTTTTCTACAACTTTGATAATGATAATAATTGCCTCGTCGGATGCGAACAGGTATTGGGAAGTCGGCTCATAGGCAAGCGGCTTGCCGGCGCGCCTCTAGGATGCTTGGCTTTTGGCCGGGAAGTTGAGACGTTTGATGGCATTCCATTCTAGACAGATGTTCCGTATTTGGTTTCACCCTTTTGCTGGCTGAATCTGAATCACAGACTGAAGCTGAGGAGAGGAGACAGCTTCGGAACTACATATTTGCAGGTGCATTAAGCTATTTTAGCCAGCAGAATGGAGTGGGGACGATTAAATGTCGATGTGATGAGCGCAACTGATGCTGAACGTGAATGGGGTAGTGAGGCATAATGAAGAAGTGGTTATGTACATTGAATCACGATCCCATTGAGGCAACTAAACGTTGCATATAGCAATATGGCAATGCAATGCACGATATTGAGTCCAGGTGGTGGGAGCAATTACTATAGGACGAAAGGTTGTGGTTAGCTAGCTCCATGATAGGCTTGGTAATTGGTGGAATTGTTTTGTTGGAACTGTATGGGAATTCCGCTAATACAAAGGATAGTTTCAAGCGAATACAAGGGATTGCAGGTGGGCTTTAGAGGCGTAGCTATGAGGATGGAAAATGTACTCCTATATATCTTGGTTCGCCAGGTCTTGAATGTGATAATAAGTGCCACAAATGCCTTCAGCTTTTCGCTTGTCCCATTCTCTCATTACCTAAAGGCTGTACTTTCAGGTTATCAAGAACTCTGCCTTATTTCACAATCGGGTTCTCAGGAAGCGGGTGTCTATGGTTCTATAAAAGCCTGGGTTAGCATGTTCAGCGTTATCAGTTGCGTTAAAAATAGCCCCTAGCTTTAAGGTAAGCCTGTTTAGAAGAGTTGACTGATGTTTTCTGACAGAGTTAATCTAACGGTGGCCGAGCCTGCAACATCGAATTTTTTTTGAAGAACACAGGCTTTTTTTTACCAGACAACGGATCAGATGCCAATAGGCATAGCCATCCAACGGCGAAAGTGACAGTGAATAACGCAATGTAATGAAACCCGTTAATTGAGGGTTGAAGAAGGCGGGCTGACGCTGACCTAGAAACATATGCCGCAGTACAATTAGGAAGACATCAAGACAACGAGGTAAGGAGAACAAAGGCACATTGTCAGAAACCAAGCACGATGGCTTGTAGGCGTGTGCCCAGGCTCACAAAGAAACAAGCCAGAAGTAGGTTACAAGTTTATTGCGTAAACTTATTCACTTCAATATTAGCAAATTGGAATTTTAAGGAGCTTCTGCGAAAGAGTCAAGACGTTCCGGTATCGTAAAAAAATAAATAAATATTTGGCTTCAGCAGTCCTAGGTAGAACCAAGCCTAGCTTCCCGCAACCATTTGTGTGTGCGCGTTATATTTTTGCACGAATGGAAGGGACCTACAGTTTTCTGCCGTCTCCGAACGGCGAGTTGGGAAGATTTTACATGACAAATGATACTCTTGAATGCTTGTCAGGCATAATTTGGCATATTTCAATATAAATGCATATAATTGCATATTTTGTTAAATATTCATGTATCAAACATATAATAATTGTTTGTACTTTATTGAGCGCATTTGAGCAAATGAGTCCAGCGACCAATTTTAAATCCAAGTCATAAACAAAAAACCATCGCAATTACGAAGTGAACCCATTTGTTTTCAGAACATACCAATACAGTGAGCCGAAAAAGTATTCGCCTCTACCCACTTCTGAATAAAAAGCGTTAATTTGTCATCAAAATCAATAGTTAACATTATTATTTTTATTTTCTTTTTATTACCATTGAGTTATCTCTACGAAAGCAGTGAAAACTCAACTGTCTAATTTTTGTTTTTATTCATAAAAGCACAAACATTCAAAATCCATAAGTTTTCCCGCCGAAAAAGTATTCGTCTTCACGCATTTAAAATTAATATACGATTAGTTTGCGCGATTTATTCACTGCTTTTGGAGTCAAATTGGTCCGATCAGGACATGAGTAGTTGGAAGTTGGTTTTGGAAGTGCTCGTAGTGCATATCTTTTCAGAAAAGTAAAATTAAAAGTCATGGGTCGCAAAAATCATGAAACTAATCTATTATATGAAGGTCAAAAGTATAAGGAAATAGTTGAAAGTGTAAATAGACTAATTACGACGGTTAAAAGTATCATTTATAAATAAAATTAAAAAAAAAAGAAATATGAAAATGCTCCAAGATCTGGGCGATCACAACATTTGACGGAGAGGGAAAAAGCTAAATCGTCCGTAAAACTAAAAAAAACCCTAGACTGAGTGCTCCTAAGATTGCTGCTGAGATAGAAGTTGAGACGGGGAAATCGTTTCTGATGATAGAGTGCGAAATGTCCTCCACCAAGCTGATTTATCGATAGTCGCGTGGCTCACAAAAACCATTTATCAGCAAGGTGAATAACAGTTAGCGTATGGAATATACTAAAACGTATAAAAACCATGATGAGCAGTTCTGGAAATTAGTGTTTTTTACGGACGAAAGCAAGTTCAAGATTTTTCAATCGGATCGCAAAATTTTAGTGAGGAGAAAACCAATAACTAAAATGGACGAAAAAGCGACGGTGATACACTGCGAAGGGTCTCTTATGGTATGGAACTGCATGTGCTCTAATGGAGTGGGTGAGCTGTGCGTTTCTGAAAGAACTATGGAGTATAAATACTACACACTAAGTGTGGACAAAATGGGTATCAGTAGTTCCTATATGCACATTTATCCCGGACAGTGACTCACAACACACTGCATGGAGTACAAAATGTGTCTCTTTTATGTATAATACAGCTTCATATATGTATACAAACTCCTCCGCAGTCACTAGATGTTAACCCTATTGGAAATCTTGGAAATCTTTGGGATATTTTTGAAAAAAAATCAGAACCAGGCGTATTTCCAATAAAAAGGACTTTAGAACTGCGTCTCATGAGGAATGGGCTTCTATTTCATTAAACGTCACGACAAACTTGGTTGGTTCAATTCTAAGAAGATTGGAAGCAATTATTAAACGTAAGGGGGGATCCATAAAGTAATTATTTCATTTCATTATTATTTGTTTAGTTAGTTTTTATTGATTAGACCTAAGAGACGAATACTTTTCCGGTACTGAGTTGATATCTGAATTTTGTTTTTTCCTATTTTCTTTTACTATCAGTGAAGAATTCTTTAATTCTCAGTTTAAATTTAAACCATTTTAATTGAAGAAAAAAATATATCCAAAATAAATGTTTTGTATTTATTCAAATAAGAAAAAAATCATCGTTGTTGCAATAAGGTGAAGCAGACGAATACTTTTTCGGCTCACTGTATATATCTATAGGTATCGAAAGGATTTTATCCAGCATATTAAAAAAAAAAAATGCTGCAATTTGCTACCTACATATGTATATCCGCAATATGCAAATGCGACTCAATAAAAAAAACTATTAGTGCCTTTCTTTGCTACGAGTATCTACTCCTTGTTTAACCCTTGCAGGTCTATTGAAAATAGAGTAGAATCTCGGAAAGTTGAACGAATAAAAAGCAGGCCCTGTTCACCTTTTCGAAATGATCATCTTTTCGAGTGGGTACTTCATTTTGAGTAGGTACTTAATTTTGGTGAAGATGTCTTTCAACACTTTGCACTTTTCTTTTAAATTTAAAAATTTTACTCGGCCTTTAACTGGTGGCATCTTAAAAAATGCAAAATCCAAAAATGCAAAATGAAGCAGAAAAGGATAGTTTTCCAAAGAATAATGGTTATATAAATCTACTAGGAATAACTTAAACAGGAATAGAGAAGAGAAAAAAATTATGAGTAGAGCATTCATATTTTCGAGTATCCAAAAATTAACCCGTTCATCTTTTAGAATACTGCAATGGTGAAAAAAATCCGTTCATCTTTCTGGGTAGTTCATCTTTTGGAATAGTTCATCTTTTTGAGATTCTACTGTCCCAAGTGTGTTTTTCCTTACTTTCAAAGCAAAATTAATGTTGGCTATTTTTTTTTACAAATACAAGTAAATTTGAATAGACTACTTTTATGGTCTATTTTATTTATTTGACTTTGCAGTGAAGGAGGTCTTGCATCTATTCTTTGGTTCTTTTTGCCTACTTGATTCATTTATTGCTATAAAATGCATTTTCATAAGCATAGTTAACAATTTATAGGGCATATTTTAAGGGCATAAAAGGCACTTTTTAGAGCATATTATAAGCGCTTAAAATTGATTTTCTAGGGCATATTTTTGGGTGCCCTAGTGATTACGCTTAGAGTGATACCGACACTTGCGCCCCGTTGCATCTGGCATGACTGGATGGTAAAATAGGCTTCTTCTTGGGCCTTTTCGGGCGCCATACTTTGGACAATCGTGTCTTAATGTTATTACAAATAAGTGATTATTGGAAAATGATTCTAACAGTATGCAGTATCCGTTTAATTGCCAAGCTTTTTGATGGAAAAAACTATGAAATGGATTTTCAAAAATGGATTTGAAGTGCCAAGTCATGAGCAACTCTACCTGAATTTAAATAACAAACCGGAAGTTCTAAATATAGATAGGCATTCCAAAGTAGGTACATAACATACATACAAGCACACATGCAATCAAATCAATTTTCTAATTGAATTGAATTAAAACAAAATAAACAAATAAATTTCATAGAGAAGAAAAAAAAAACATATAAACACCGATACAGTCGGCACATTTGTTATTAATTTAAAACTAAACATTTTCCAGAATAATTATTTAATCGTCTTCGGACAATAATTATTATAAATGTAAACACAAACTTCTTATCTTATCTCTTTAGCTTTTAGATTTCAGATTACAAATACAAAATCATACGCAAGGTAGATATCTAAAATCGCGAAATAAGTGGGCAACAACAACAACAAAGAAGAGATCAAAGAAAAGTTACTTACCCACAGCGGTGGCGGCGCGGCGGCGGCAGAGGCGGCGGTGTCAGACCGTAAACACTATAAACAAACAAAACCGAAACTTGAAGACGTGTATTTGTGGTCGACCTGTTGCACGTCACGACCTGTTTTCAACTAACAAAAAAGATTCCCCACAATCAAAAGTTAATGTAAAACCTCAGACGAAGAGAAGATATGGCAAAAATTAAGAAAATAAAAAATCTTCCGAGACTCCAATGAGATAAAGGTCGGACCAGACACCTGAGTTATAGCGTCACGGCACGGTCGGACTGCGACGAATAAAATCTGAAGGTAATGAGAAACTGAGAAAAGTTGTTGACTGGTGTATGTGTGTATGTCTGTATGTATACCCCTTTTACTCATTCTCCGTCTCAGTCACTAGCTTGCTCTTTGAAGGCGTCACAGACATATACAGACAAAGCTTTTAGTGACGAGTGGCGAAAGTAAGAGAATACAATCTGATATATTGATACGTTTTATTTATGTTGGAATTGATGATATTGGCGTATTAATGTGGACAGCTTTTCGGTAACAACACTTGACCACAAATGAATAATATTTGTAAATATTTTAATTAAATAAAAATTAAAAATAAAAACATCAACTCTTTTCTTAAGGAGGTACCGGATGCCTAGCACATCGACTGGAAATAAGGTTCAAGATGACGCTACTCCGTTTACCACTAGGGCACTCTTTTTTTTTAATCACGAGACAGTGTTAGAACTCTCCAGTTGGTATGCAATTAAGTATATACTATATATAGGTACCACAGTGTTATTTGGATCCAATTGAATTAAGTTTCGTTAAAAGCATGTCGACAAGCCCAAAAGCTACTGGGACTCAATTATATGGTCTGATGAGTCTAAATCCGAGCTCAGAAATGCAAAAAGGTGTAAACGAGCTTGGTGCAGCCAGTCAGATCGCCTGAAATCAAAGTGTATTCAACAAACGTCCAAATGCGGAAGTGGGTCAGAGCACTTGTGATTTATCTTGGATTCAAAAATACCTCCGTAATGAAGGCAAAATATGCAAATGGTTTAGACAGATCTTCAAGAGCAGTGGGACGCCATTCGCATCCATATTGTTCACATTTTGATACCCATGCGCCGATTACGAGTGTACATAGTAAAAAATACTCAATTTTCATAAAAAATTAAATGAATACCTTAATTTTGAATAAAATTGTATCATAACCTAATTCAAGTTTCATTTGACTGCAATGATTTTTCATGTTTTTTTTTTTGTTAATAATTCCATATAATTACATATATGTGTTTTAATTAAACACAATAAAACTCATTTTTATTAAGTGTTATGATTAATTTTATTATTAAATGTTTAACAAATATGTCTTATTATCATAGAGCGATGACGCTTCAGTGACAACGACAAAAATAAAACAACAACTCACAAGTCAAATTCTAGAGGCAAATCTTAACCCAAGCTTAGGGATTTAACGAGCAACTGGATCAAAAGCGCAAATTTAATCTTCAAGTGTCGTTTTTGTTGCTCTGCAAGTGATAATCAATGCTCTCCAGCTTTATCTTCACAGAAGATGACGTTGGAGAAAAACTGTGAAAGGCTAAGTACACAGCTATTATGGGTGTGAGCTCATTGGGGGAATGTGAAACCATTTTTATTATATAACAATATGTATACAATATACATTATGTTATTTATTTTATAGAATTCAACTTTTTTTGTGAAGTTTTTATTCAAATAAAAAATTTTAAAGAATTACTTGCGTATTTCGTTTTTGATAAATTTCAACTTTCAATTGACTGGTACTGTATATAGTGGAATTTTTTTGCCAATTTTGATTTCCTTCATACAAAATCACTCTCTTTAAAAGCAGAATCGAGAAATGTATGCGCCGGAATAATCGCAGTACTTTGGCGAAAAAAGCAGTATGCAGTTTTGGAGTCTTAAAAACAGTATAATACTGCGAAAAACAGTGTATGTATGTACATAGGTAGATACGAGCGTTTAGTATACTATACAGTATACTACATACAATAGTCATAGCAGTACACACAAGATATAAATTACATCTTTTTAGTTGTGCACTTATTATGTTGCAGAGTTTCTTCATATGTTTTACTGTGGAAGTTGCTTGCTATTACACAATAAAACTACCCTACATACAATTCAGCGTAAATCATGCTTGTGGAGCAATATTTCCTCTCGCCGCGCAGTGTTGACATTGACCTATTATAATGGAAGTCTACGGCCAGTCGCCAGACAATTTTATGCATTTTATGCAGTATTACAAAAATGTTGGCAACGTTGCCGACACTTTCTTTTGATTCGGATATCATTATAGCATTTTTTGTAAATACTTGGCTTCTTCAAACGACCGGTGCTCTGCTATCTCATTCTTCGATTGGTTTTCTGGAATCAAAATGGACGTGCAGACTTCCAACTTGCGGGCCGAGTACGCTTCCCATGGCTGTTTTGATAAATGGAATCGCATTGTCAGCGGATCTAAGCTCCGAACTTGAATCGAAGGCAAGCATTTGCCTCGAGACAGCTATTTCAGGAAAAATTTGCGAAGATCTTTTCGGACATTTTCTGGAACATGCTCTCAACAAGCAACATCAATTATATTGTAGAAGGCCACCAATTAGCTCTACGTTTAGTCGTATAACTCCATTATGATCTACTCCACCGTTAGTCGAGTTAGGCTAGGTGTACGCACTTACAATGAAAGTGATCGTTGATCACTACAAAAAATTAAGGAGAGAAAAGAACTCAAACGGTATCATAATTAGTTAATTTCGTTATTACTCACACTTTCTACAAACATGATCGAATCGATCTATGTATGTAAACCGCACCGAAATATATGGAGGTATCCGGGTATCACCTATGGTCACTTTAGTGTGTAAATTTGTATGGGTCATTAAGGGTTAAAAAGGAAAATATGAACATAAGCTTAAAACATATGTAAAATTGCTTTCGACATTTTTTTTTTCAAACGGCGACACTGCCAAGTGACTCTCACTGGGAGTTGAGTAATTTGTTTTCACTTATTCTCAAACAAACACACGTTCATAACAAAATATGCACATGCGTGATGCGTCAGTATATAAAGAGAAAAATGCTATAAAGCAAATTGACGGCTAAGAGCGCTGAAAAAAGTACACAACAACACAGTACATTCATTCAACTGAATAAGTGTGTCGGCAAATAGCTTTTCGCTTGTGAGTATTGCAGATTTATTTTTAACATTAGTCTAAACTCTAATTCACTCTTAGATTTGCGATTAAAGGAAAAGTATTGACTCAATGCATACAGCCATAGTTGTCACCGATTCGAGCTCAGACGATGAATCTTTTAAAACCTCAACAATGCCAAAGTTAGTATTACCAGTTCATCCGAAGAGACGGAGTCGAACAGAAAAGCCCAAGAAAAGTGAACACCAAAAACATTTTAAACGACCCAAAAGACACGAGGTGTTTCATTCGAGTGCTCAGCTAGACTTCATTGATCACGTTGTAATGATTTGCCTTAATCGGGCTCGTTGTGGAGATCAGAGCATCGTGATGCCGGATTCTGTATTAAAATCAAAGGTTCAAGAGGTAGCTATGGCCTTAAACGAGTTCGCAAAGTTTTCCTCCACCACTTGGGTGAGTTTATTCGAAAATGGAAAATAAAACAGGGAAATATACTGGGGACTCAGCAACAGATCTCGTGCTCTGAATCGTTAGATATTATAAGGGAGGGAAGTCCAAAATGTTGCCTTGATGGTAATGACTACTCTTCCGGAAGCAGTGATGTCGAAGCACTTATGGTTGTGACGTGCAAGTAATTGAAAAACGTCAGGTGGTCCTAGCATGCCGATGCCGAACTTTGAGTTGATCGTATTGGAACCGGATAAGGTTTCGAACCATCCGTAGACCACTGCGATGAAGTATTAGACTGTTAGAGGGGCTAAACGTATACATACAGCCTTGGCCAAATGTATTAGGCATAGGCACCCTATACAATTCTTTATATCTTCGAAAAACAGAAGTTTAAATGAAATGAAAAGAAGCAGATAGGATAAATATATAGTTTTATTAAGGATAACTAGTATTTAGTCACGCCGCCTTTAGGCTTGATGACTGCAGCGACTCTCTTGGGCATAGCGCTGACTGGCTTGCGACACTCTTCCGAAGAAATATTAGTCCACTCTTACTGTAACACATTTTTAAGTGCTTCTGTTAATGTTATGGAGTGCTCCTTGATTCAACGCTTTAGAATTCTCCATAGATGTTCTATCAGATTGAGATCCGGGGACTGCGACTCCAATAGCTCTACTCTCAACATTATTCTCCTCAAAATACCTCATAGTTAGGGTTGACATGTGGCAGGGTGCATTGTCTTGTTGGAATTTTACATTTATGTACTTGCGGGAGTCCATCCGACCATCACACACATGCATTTCACGCACACCGCTGGCAGCCATGCATCTCCAGATCATAATACTGCCTCCAGCGTGCTTTACAGTCGGTACCACGTTTCTGAGTTATACTTTTCTCCAACCCTTCGCCTCAGAAAGTCACACTAGGGGTGCCAAATATCTGAAAATTGATAAAAAAAATGGTATTCAAAAAAGATAAATTTATCTAGGGATCACCAAAATTAGTTGCATTTTTTTGGTATTTAAATTGAAAGTGATCCATTAGTGAAACTTACTGCAAAGTTAGATTTATCTAACCACAATATTTTTGACCAATTTTCGTCAGTGAAATGCACATATATTTTCACCCACTCCAAGCGTGCTTTCTTGTTTTTCCCCGAGAGCCACGGCTTTTTCTTGCTTTGCATTCTCTAAGTCCAACTTCCCCAAGTCTTTATCTAGTGGTTCTTGAAGTAATTCTTATTCCCCGATCCTTCGACAACTCAGAAGCAAGCTCAGAAGAGCTTTTCTTTCGGTTTGCGAGCGAAGATCGTATTAAAAATCGGTCCTCCCGAGGCGTGGTAATCTTTTTTCTCCCGGACTTTTCACGGTTTTCATGCGAACCAGTCTAACTGTACCTCTTAGTTGCCCTTTGCACTGTGGAACATGAACATTTCACTTCTTTTGCTATTTGAGTTTGATTTTTGCCTTCTTCAAACAACAACTGTATTTTTACACGTTCTGCCAGAATAAGTTCACTTCTTTTTGGCATTTTACAAGAAAAATTAATACACTTTACTATTTTGAACAAAAAAAGGCAAATTGGTCATGTGTCTGTCGATTTCGAGCAATGATCGCACACTGATACTACACCGGAAAAAGCGCATAAAACCGCAATTGCATCATGAAAGTACATTGGTGCATTTTTTTAAAATAAAAAAGTCGTTTACATCCTCATAAAATGATGCCATAATTCATAGAATTCAAACGAATTACTTGCGAGCAAGGATAAAGGCAGTAAATAAAAAAAAGAAAGCGGTGCCTAATACATTTACTTAGATCGGGTGAAAATAGACCTACCCCTGCCATACGATTTTTTATTCGCCGGAACATCAGGAATCTCCACTTGAACAAGAATTACATCTCATAACTGGGACACCCTGTATGGGCAGTTCACACACTCGAGGATTCATATTTCTGGATACGGAAAAGTTCGTTGTATTTCATGCTATAAGGTTATTTTAAATTTAATTGTATAAATAACGCGGCACATTAAAATAATTCACATTTTCGAAGTTCGCATTATCGAGGTAGTACTGAACAAATAACTAATACGGGTTAAGGTTAATCATTCCTTAAACTCCCTCCAATAATAAATAACCTTCCAACCCGCCAAATAACAGCTATTGACATTATCCTTTATCCAAACAACACAACGAATATTATCATCAGTATATGTACCTTTCCAGTATTAGCAAATAATTAAGTTATCACCTGTGGTTGTTGTTCTGTTTATGATTACGGCCAAAGGTGTTCACCATAACGTAAACGATTCGATATGCTCAAAACGTCATCCCTTATTTGTTAACCCAATGAATGCGCAGTTCGAGTGCTGCTGCAGTTGTTACTGGGGTGCATTTGATAAAGAGAGGGAACTGGTGATATTGCGTTTTATCGCGCAAGGACATTTGTGCGTGGTTTGTATTCAGGACACTTAAACACACCAATTTGACATCTGCCAATTGATATGGGATTCTATTAGAACAGCATATGTGAGGTTTCTATACGTTTTAATCATTACGAGCTCAAAAAAAAAGGGAAAGGGAAAAACAGACGAAAGTCCTTTAATCCTGTTTCTTTGTCAAACATTCAGCGAGATACACGTCAACTTACGGTTCGTGGTTGTGAATTGTGACGCAGCTGATGTACCGGTGTTTGTCATCGTTGAGGTAGCTACATACATGCAATTAAAACAAACAAAATTGGGAAGTGAGAAAGAAACCCGCGCATAATCGCAACAAATGGCAAGAACACCCTTGGAGTTATTTGTCCACTTTTTTTTTCCATACGAGTATTTGTATTTCGAATAAAAGATATGAAGGGAATTCACTTTCTTTAAGAAAACTCGCTATAGGTAGACATTCCCATTTGACATTCTTTGTTTAGGATTTCAAACAAGAAGTTAATCCTTTTCAGGGTAAGTTATTCAAATTTTAACTGATGGCGATAACAAGGTGTAGAGAAGAACGTAGCAACAGATGGTTGGAGAAGTTTGCATCTGCATTTTTTTTTCTGAATTCACGGCGTAGATTGGGATAATTTTATGGTAATGTTTGTACTTGAAAGGGACTTGCAATTCAACAAAGTACATTGAAGTTTATAAGTTCCTAAAAGTGAACTATGTATAAAACGATGCTAAGTGCAGAGTTTATTATAAAGGAAAGTAATTAACTAGTAATTCATTCTCAATCAATAGGGGAGTCAAGAAAATGGTGTTGGATTGTTCATACTCTGAGAAAGGATGACCGTGATATTGCTAAAATGGCTTTCCAGTGGAATCCACAAGGACCCCGACGTTTTGGACGCCCTTGCAATACCTGGCTAAGGTTAACACACTTGGGACACCAACACTTTGGTTCATGGCATGAAATAAGAAGGATTGCCTTAGATAGAACAAGATGGAGCGCATGTTAGTTAGCTTAAGCACACATTGTACTTTTGTATGACCAATGTTCAAGGAATAAATATAAGGTCTGTTTGGTATCTTTTTTGGCACACGGAATTGAGATCAGTCAAATAGTAGAATCCTCTCAAAGAGGGAGAAATCCTCTCAAAGACTTGCACAAAAGTAATCAAACGCTTTTCAAACAACAATTGTTCAAACCTCAATTATTATAACTAAACAAAGTATAGACACTTTTTATGCGCTACTAAATTACCACTTTAAGAAATATAAAATTGTTCTTGTGGCTATTAGTTCAAAAGCTATATCATTTAAAGTGATTATATCTCCAAATCGAAGGTGCCCCACTTTGAGGGGGGGTGAAAATAGACTCCCCCCAGCCGTAAGATTTTTTGTTCGCTAGAACTTCAGGAATCTCCAGTTAACGGATTATACCTCTTAACTGAGGTGAAAATTGACTCCCCCCAGCCGTAAGATTTTTTGTTCGCTAGAACTTCAGGAATCTCCAGTTAACGGATTATACCTCTTAACTGAGACACCCTATATATAAATACCTTATTTTTTTTCCAAATGTGATCGTTCGCTTCTGACCAAATATGCCAATAGACTTTTTTTTTGTAATAGAGTTTAGTTAAGTCGATCATATTTTGATTCATTGGCTGTGGAATCGCGGTGCTACTCCGTGTCATATCGTCCAAAACCAAATCGCACAAATCTGAAAAATTTAACATTGTCCGACATTTTTGGGCGATTTAACACTATGACAAATCGCCCAAAAATTGAAAAATGTCAAACCGCCCAAAAAAGTGTGGGCGTTATGTCAAAACTCATGCTTCCCATTGCCCAAAACCAAATCCCAAAAAATCCTTGTGGGCGATTTAACATTTTTAATTTTTGGACTATTTGTGGATGGCCGTGGGGTAGTGGTAGTCGTCGTCGCTTGTCATACGGAAGGTTCACGGTTCGAATCCAGATGTCTTCGAAGCATTTATTTATCACGAAGTAAAAATATGTTAATCAGTTTCAGAAGTTAATATCGAAACCGACTGCGAAGGCATAACACTGGCAGTAGGATATTGGATATGGCTGAAGAAATTGATCGCCCAAACTATAATAAGAAACATCTGGAAAAAAACTCCTGTGAACCATAAGCAAGTACACAAATAATACACAACTCTCCAGTTATCCAGGACACCATCCATAGAGTTAGTTGAAATTGAAACCTATCATCTGAGTTTCCTACCACTACGTCGATCTGTATGTCTCTCGTTTTCGTCCTTCATGTGCTCGCGCTGTGTGTAAACATTAAAAGGGTATTCATATCCCCTTTAGCGTGTGTAGATTATAAAAAAAAAAAAAAAAAAAAATACCATAATGTCAAATCGCCCAAAAATATCACTAGTTTCGGGCAATTTGACATTTTCGTTTATAAAATAAAAATAAGTGAACAAGAAAAACAAGATACAAATAAGGAAAGACTAGTGTGCCCTCGCAAGAGAAAATCTAACCCCCAAAATTCAAACTTTCCATCCAACATCCAAACATCCCATATGATTTTCATCTGTCAACTCATGGAAAGCATACCGGAAGGAAGTCTTTATTCTTTTGGGAGTTCGTTTTGGGTAGAATATTTGTTTTGATCAGTTTTTTTAATTTGCTAAAATTTATAAAGTGAAAGTGCAATTCGTCACTTCTCTAGGAAACTCTCTTTCTTTTGACACCTCATTTGTTAAAATTGGTTAAGTGTGAGACCCGCAAATGGTACCTATATGTTACTACAGAAATAATATATGTACATATGTATTTATATGATGTAAGAATTTATGAAACAAAAGTTGCGTTTATTGAGTTAATTTTTTTGAACAGTTGCAATTACTGAGTCCACAATGGTAAGATTTTAAGTGTTACCTTGTTATCGAGGAGTTTCACGTATCGAGGGTTGCTTTTATTGAGGTCGTACTGAAATATTTCCTTATTGTAGATGGATGGAGGTGATTTTGCAGATCTTCCAACCACAAACTAAATTTGATGGGAAATTTCCGCTTTTTATTGAGCACTTCCAGGGATTCGTCGAAATGTTGGATGTTTTTTTTAAATGTGAGGTATTATGACAGTTCTCCTTTATTCTAGGTTAGCACCCCCAAACCTCCCCTGTACAAAGAAACAACTGGAAACCCACCACTTCCGGATGTTTAAATAAAATACCGATAAACGTCAATCAACTCCTCCATTTTTTGTTTGTTGCCGGATTAACTATTTTCTTGGAAGTCACAATGGACGTCTTTCAACACGTCTGTTGGCTGTCAACATCAATGACACTATATCTACACCTTTCAATTTGCATATGACCCATCGTTCCTGCTCCAGGTGTTACAAGCTTTCACTGTTTACAACAAATCATCGAACGGAAAGTTCTTGCTTTGTCTGTCGTCCAGATTGTATGACGGACGACCGGCTGCTGCACTCCCGAAATACGGTTTCGGTTTCCTTTTTTTTTATGATTATAATGCCACCCCAAGGGCAAACATTTCCATAAATTCATATCGAATGCGACAATCGATTCAATTGTGAATCTTACACCGATCGGATAGTTTGGTTTGGCCGCACAAGAGGTCCCTTATGTTCCCACAGTGTTAAGAGACGAGCGACACAGACACAGAAACCCATTCAGTTCGACGACCCAGCCACAGCGGGAACGATAGCAACTGCAGAACTTGAACTCTGTTCAGCTGCAGCCACATCGGAGTAACAACTGTGATTTTTATTTTTACTATTTATTTACAAATGGATGGATGAATCGACGACGGGCCAAAGCAAAAGCCGAATCCGAAGACCACAGCCGAGCGCGCGGCGGTAGCGTGAGTTTTTGGTGAGTTTTACAGTGCTTTCAGCTTTAGGGGAGGGGTGCAAATGCAAACCGAAATGCAGAGTGTTTTCTGGAACAACACCGGTGTGGTGTGCGACGCGTCGAGAATCGAGATCTCCGTACGGATACAAAACAAACCACTCTGCGAAGCAGAAAGGCGATTTGTGTGAACACGTGTTCATGTTCAATTTATGTTTGGCGCAGCACAGCACTCTGGGGTGTGGGTTTCTCCTGGTAAGAGTCCAGGAATAGGAAATTATTCTTGGCTGAGAGTTAACACGTGGTCTGGAGATAAGGAGTAGGATGCTGAAAAGGCTTAGAAGGCTCGCAGTGACCCAAGTGATCTTTGGATTGTTTTCCTTTTATAGAGCGTTCGATCGATAGCAGTGAACGATGTCTCAATTGTATGAGTTGAAGTTGGATTTATGAATGCAAATGGACATAACATATCTCAGGACAAAGTCTCTGGCACTTTCATGGTTAAAGTATTTTAAATTGGGGACAAAAAGTGATTGGAAAATCGAAAAAAGCGTTTGTATTTGTACCTACCATCTTTTCAATTACACGAAACCTCAGAAGGTTTTGGACCAAACAGGCAGTCAATCTTGCTAAGGAATCTTCAACAGGCAGTAATAGTTGTGGGAATTACAAAGCAGTTTTCAGGACTTCATTTTCATTTCCTGCAATTGGTTGAAACTCTGGTTTGCTGTAAGAATGGGTCGGTAAATAGTCCGAGCTTATAGACTCGATGCTTTGTTCACCATAATAGCGAGTCATCAGCAAAAAATGGTATCATCATTAAAACTGGTCAACACTCAAATAGATCGTCAATGGACAAATCTGTCAGCCCAACGTATCAAAGTGAGCCGAGTGGCTTTTGACATTTCTTAAACCCGAGTTTGTGTTTCTACAAGCTTTTTGGATAGCTTCAAAGAGTGACCTTATAAAACGTTTTCACCGAACCGAAATACAAACATTTGTTCCAAAAGGTAAAACTCGGAGTTTGAATGAAGTGCTGGCATGATCCATTTGCAGTCTCTTGAATCGAACACACTTTTAAGAAATTCAGTGAACGGATCCTGTCATTTTGTTGCACCTCCGATTTGCATTTGACTTGGAATGGTGAAAGTATTTTTTCAATCCTGCAGACTGCTTCTGTTGACATAACACAATGTACTAATTACGAAAATATAAGATCAAGACAACGGGTCCAATGCAGAAACGCTGGGGAATCCAATATAAACTCACAACGTAACATTCGCTCTGTCCGGTTATAAGAGCTTCGCGTCCGGTTACCGGAGATTTCTATGGATTTTCGTGTGTATTAAGAAAAGTAGAAACTGTACTGAAAACGGGTCCTCTGCGTCTTTCTGTTTCAAATGTTTATACAAAAAGAAGCCTTTAATGAAAATGAGTAAGAAAAAGTGCCCGCGTCCGTTTAAGAGAATGTCCGTTTATAAGAACGCAGTTTCTATGGGAAATAAGGGAAAAAGTTGGTTTCCGAAAATGTATCCGTCTAAGAGAAATGTTCACTTATCGGAGCTGTCCGCTGGTAGAACTTTCACTGTAATCGAATTTATTTTATCCGCATATCTGTTTCCAGCCTTATGTGATAACGGAACACCAATCGTCAAATCTCAAATCGTCGGCATCGTAAAAATACTGCGTTACTCACAATTTTCAAATTTTATAGGAGGAACAAAAATGTCTATAGACAATGTTGCAGTGGAGTTTTAAGAGAGATACCGAGATTCGTTTCAGCAAATTTCCCGTAAGGTGGAGTTACGAGGCATTCCTATGTGACGCCGCCGCTGACCACCACACGCGCCCTATAGTAACCGATAACATAAGCAAATAGCGTTGCCATCTGTCCGGGTTTTACGGGACATTTGCTCTTTTTCGCCTATGCGTGGTACATCCGGGATAGTTTTTCTAAGTTTCCGGGTTTATCCGGGTCCATTATTTATCAAATCAAATATTTGGCTCATATTTATCATTTATTTATTACCAAATAGAAAAAATCTATTGTAATGTGTTTCCCAAATCACCCAAGATTTGATTTTTTCGCCATTTATGTGCTAAATTGTTGCCAACGAATAAAAAAGACAGAGCGACAGCTGATAGCTACACGAAAGCACAAGTACAACAACAGCTACACGAAAGCAATATTTTTAATATAATAAAGGTTTGGCAGCTACTTTTCAAACAAACTGATCTTCAGCGATTAGGCTCATTTTCATCTTGATGACTTTGTTAACGGTCAAAATTGTCAAATTTGGGGTTCAGAAAACGCACGAGTGATTGTTGGCAAAAACATCTACAGCGTGTCACTTTTTGGTACGGATTTTGGGCTGGAGGCATCACCGGACTATTCTTCTTTGAAAACGCGGTTGGTCAGGTAATAACATTTAATATTGCTCCCTTATGACAGACATGATAATCCATCCATCTTTTGTGCCTTAATTGCAAGATATGGATGTGGTTTCAGCAAGACGGTGCCGTATGCCCTACAGTCCGAGAAACAATTTTAGTCATTTTCTGGTCGTGTAATTTCCCGTTTTGGTGGTCAGAATTGTCAGCCCGGATCATGCGATTTAACGCCGTTGGACTTTCTTCTTTGGGGTTCTTTGAAGTCTAAGGTTTATTTCAACAAGCTTACGACCACCCATGAGTTAAATATAAAGTGAGAAATATAAGTTATTTTATATTTAAGACCTGAATTACCGCCATAAAAGTGTCTTTTTGTAATGAGAAAGTGTTAGAAAAAATAGTATTTCATCAATTAAATGAGTATTTCGAAAAAAAAAAAACAATTTAATAATAGACGTGCAGTCGGGTTTCAGAAAGTCCCATTCTTGTGACAGTGCGCTCAGCCTAGTTATTACGGAATGGAAAGAACAAATTGCCCAAAGAAAGCGTGTGTACTGTTTTTTCCTAGATTTCAAACGAGCATTCGAAACTATTGACAAACAGCTGCTGCTTAAAAAAACTAGATAAATATAGTGTTAAGAATGGTGAACTGTCGTGGTTTAGATCGTACCTCGAAGGCAGGACACAAAAGGTTAAAGTGAATGGAGTGCTATCTGAAACCAAGGAAGTACCATTTGGTGTACCCCAAGGATCAGTACTCGGAACATTGTTGTTCATTATTTATATAAATGATATGCAGATCGCGATAAACAATAGTAAGCTTGCGCTGTTTGCGGACGATGCGGTTATTTACGCGTCGGGAAATGACTTTGCCGAGTGCCAATGGTTAAAACAAAATAGACTAAAGCTAAATGTAAAAAACACCCAAAGGATGATACTGAAAGAGAGAGATGGCGAGGACATAAGACTGGAAATTGATGGTGAAATCATAGAGAAAATTGGTGAAATAAAGTATTTAGGCCTAATTATTGAATTAATGAAATTATTATAAAATAATAAAATAATTATTGAAAGTACCGTAGAATTAACAAAACATATTGGCTTGGCTACTTATGCAAAAAAGTGTCTATAAAAATAGGTTTTCTTGAAAAGAATACGAAGCAATGTTTTTATATTAAGTGCAATAAATATCTATAACGTAATTGTCAAACCACATTTTGAGTATTGTCCCACAGTTTTGTTTCTACGTATGTAGTGATAACGGAATTAAAAGTCTCCAGCTGTTACAAAATGATGCTATGCGTTGTATTTTGAAGTGCAATAGATATACACCTATTAATGTTATGTTGAACTTGTTAAAGTGGATGTCAGTAAAACAAAGAATTGTACAGAATGTGCTAGTTTTTTTTTTATATAAAGTTAAAAATAATTGAATGCCAAAATATTTAGTTAATTATGTGCAATATATAAGAGATGTCCAACCATATGCACTAAGAAATTGTAATGATTTGCTGTTGCCTAATATGTTAAGTGTGTGTACACAAAATTCAATTATTTATAATGGTTTCAAATTATTTAATGAACTGTCTAATGACGCCAAGAACGAGACAAATTTTGTATCTTTAAAAAAAAATGTATAGAATTCGCTAGACTTAATTTCTAAATGTATTTGTTAAAATGTAAGCAATGAATTTAAATATGTAGTTCCTATGGAACTAGTTGCGTGTTAGTTAGTACAAAACTAGGACCAAAACGCATGTTTTTCGATTCAATTTTGGAAAGTCCGGGACTTTCAAGCTCGCTGACTAGTTTCTTCATTATATTTCTAGCAAACCCACATAAGCTTAATTGCTGTCAATTTCGACTGCCATCTTTTTCAATGAACAAAATTCATGGAACTCCATTACGACTTCTCCATCGACAACGACATCATCGCCATTTGTATTTTATAAAACAAGGAATTGTTTTTTTTATTTTTATTTTATTTTCTTGGGTTTATTTATTTTATAATAATTAGTAGCTTGAATTTTAATCATCGTTAACGGCAATTCACTACACTTATGTAGCAAATAAAATTTGAGTTGAATGAAAACGATTGAATTTCAAAGAGCTGATTTGTATACCTAATTGGAGGTTCGGATGAAATGTCCAAATATATTCTATTCGAATCGATTCTCATCAGTATTCAACTTTCCTTTCATTACATATGTACACAACTCGAAGGTAACATTGGACGTTTCATATAATTTTAACAAACGTCAGAACGTGTGGGCCTTCATATTCGTCACGTCCTACATACTCAATCAACACCTTATGACAAATAGGAATGCTGTGCTGCTAGATCCATGCCATAATCCATTTTTACATCTATTTCGCAGCTGGACGTCTAAAACAAGTAGCCGCACACCTGCTACGGGTAACCAGAAGATCACGGCCACTTTCTCTATCCCTTGCTCTTGAACCATCTGCGGTGCTTCTGACTGTGAGTGATGTGAACACAATCTCACGGGACAACTACTAATAGCAGCAACATCTTTATACACTTCATCCTGTTTGTCTATGCAAAAATATCGATCACATCAAGACCAGGTGTACTCAGTACGAGTATATCTGTACGGTAATAAGTTACCTGTCTTTTTCCTGTGGGGTATACTATTACACTTTTAATGAAGTCCCGCTTGGAACGGCCATCAACACTTCCATCATCATCATCATCATCTTCATTGAGAGTATCGACCGTGTCGACGGTAGTTAGACTAAAAAAAAAAAAACAACTGCTAAGCACGTTGTGACTGTTCCATAATTGGAATCATCAATTTTCACAAATCGACACGACACAACACCACGAAACACACACACTCCATAAGATGAACGATGCGATGCTGCGATCCAACAGCAACGGATGAATACGGCACCAAACCAGATATCTTGTAAAACGCAGATGCATCTATCTATACTTATTCCTCGTCCTGCTGCTACAGTAATAGCAACAGCAAAACAGCAACAACATCAATTGGCGATAGAGAAATTAATTACGAGCAATTAATTTCCGTGACAGCAATGACGAAAGGTATCGGATCGTCTCGAGTGGGTAGATAGAGGAGGCTTGTGCTTGCTTTTATCTTTTTGCACAGCCCCCGTGCGACTTGAAGATTTATGCGTGTTTATGAGTTTTTAAAATGTTCCCTCCAATGGATTCGAGATTACTCGTATTTTTTTTTCAACCAAAGCCACACTCGCAAGTGAGACTTCCATTAGAGTTTTGCATATATGACCACAGTTCCCCGCCTGGTAGGACATATCTGCGTGATAAGCGATGGGGTCATTTATCATCGGAAAGTGGCGGTCTTCGTGGTCTTATTGGAATTATATGTGACTTCGAGTTGGCGTGCTTCGAAAGAGCCACTTTAACTCGAGAGATAACCCTATCGCGGTAGCTGCGGAAGGAATGCGTCGAGTTCATTGGGTGCTTAACATCTGTCCGCTGGAAATGAGATTTTTCTTTTAAATTGACTCGAACTTGGAGCAATTGGATGTCATTAATTTTATGACACAAAAATACGCTGAAATGGATGGCTGGAGATTTAGTTTTCCAATTTTACGTCATGCTAGAGTGCTGTTCCATATTAATGTCTTAAAAAATTAAAATAAATTCAATCTCAAAATCGGCAAAGCTGATAAATTATAATTAAAATCTACGCCGGCCGTTTAAGCCGTAAATCTCGATTTAATGGCTGTTAATAGCTCGTTTCATGTTTCATGGCTTTGTAAGTGCCACTTGTGTTTTCCCTTTTAAAGGATGTTCTTTAACATAATCCAATTTAGTCTTGAAATTGGTTTTCAATAAATGAAGATAAGTAGGTACATAATTTTATGTTTAAAAACTTACTGGACTTGTTTGAGATGGTTTGTATACTCCTTAGTAATCCTTGTTTGTACCTTCTTCTTGTAACGTATCATTACGAATCCTTCCTTAAGGGTTAATTATGCTAGAAAGATACTCGTATAAAACAAATGAAATAAAGTCGGCGCCAGCAGTCCTAGCAGTGTGTGCGTGTTGTCTTTTTTGCACCAACGGCAGAGGAGGCACCGTGAAAAACCTTTCTGATGTTCGCTGGGATTGAACTCGGACAGTAGGCTCAGTAGTCCAACGCATTAACCACTGAACCTCGGTGCTCAACATTCGGAACAAATCGCAGAGGGGTGCGCGTACATTTAGAAAATTCAGTATAAGTCGGTCGTAAAAACTTTGCTATTACGATTCACAAAATTTGACAAAAATTATTTTGACCCACTAAGAATCTGGACCGCAGCCCGTTTTAGGCATTCAAGTATTTTCTGTTTTTAAGGTTAGGTACGACTACTCTGGGTGGAGTTAGTTGGCATTATTGTAGTGTTTCTTGAGACTTGTGACCATTGTGGCTTAAGCCTTAAACTAATTTTAGCCTATGTTATGTACAGGCACAACTTTTGTGCTTCACCTGTTTTAACCTTTTTGGCTATCTGTCACATTTCATTTTTTTCCATCACTAAAACTGATGTCATCATTTTAATATACGGATAGGTTAGGTTAGGTTGAGGGAGGTTGAGAGGTTGAGCTATCCCAAAACATTTGGTGCAAGAGTGGGCTCATCGTGATCCCCCAAGAGTCTATCCAAGGATGGCACCTAAGCTGCCACAATTTACTCAAAGCATTTTATTACCATGCAAAATTTTAGAACGAGTCTATGGTTGATTCGACCTACCTCCACCAGGTTACTAAAGAAGTAGGAGCCTAAAATGTTCCTGCGACTACGTGCTATGACATTCACACAGAATATGTGTGATATCCTCTGGTAACATAACATTCCCATAGGTATTCTCATTTGTACGCTGCTAAGTCTAAGGATTTCACTGGTCCTTTTACGGTCCAGCGCTGGCCAAAGTGCCTTAAAAACCCTGTGTCCTACAATGTTAAACCATCTATGGTCAGCCGTTCTTGTTATCATATCTTTAACCTTTGATTTAATGCAGCAAAGTTGTGGAGCTCAGTAGTGGCAGTGGCAGCTCCCCCCTTTCCTTGCCAACTCATCAGCAAACTCGTTGCCTTCTATCTCGGAGTGACCAGGCATTTATTCGAATAAGTTAAATAGATATTTTCTGCGGAAAATTTCTTTACATGGAAACCTCAGCTGGATGTAGTTTTGCAAAGACCCGTTTGTTGAATGTGCAAGGACTGGAGGTTAAACTTACAACAGATACTAACAAGATAGAGGAATGGTACATCTAGAATATGGATGCGTGCTTATAATTGCAATAAAACCCGTCCAAGTGTCACTTGTAAAATCATTCACTATACTTAAAGATTTGCTGAAGGCTACATACGTTCCGCGAAATAATCAACTTCAAAATGCTTGAAGATGAAAATTCAATTGTGACTCGGCTGCGGGAACTGGATGCCAATCTGTATGAGGAGCTGCTGGTGATGCTGTTGCTGGATGGATTGTCGGAGAGCTTTAAGGATATACAAACTGCTTTTGAAGCGTGTAATTAATTCCCAAAAATCGATGTGTTACGTACTAGACTTCTCGGGGTGAGCAATAAAAGGAAACAAACAACTGATCGTAAGGATGATACACTTTAAGTCAAGTTTCAAAGGAGGAAACCACATAAACAGGAATCAGATACGTCAAAACCTAGTTTTAATTACAATTGCTATCGATGTGGGCGCAAGTTGTACATGCGACAAGACTCCTGAGTAAACAGACAAAGAGAAAAGTTACGGTATACTAAAATGTTGTTTATTTATATGTACATAGACTTACCAAGATGCACTTTTTCAAGCAGATTTCTGATCTGGTCAAATGTGTTAAAAGGTTTTTTTTAACGGACTCTGCCCCTAGGCAGATACTGCGAACTAAAAGATTTGTTGTGTCAAAGGATACTTATTAGTCCAAGAGGCAAATCACCTTCTATTAAAGGCAAGTATGTCCTTGGTTGACGCATTTTTTAATTCATAAGGTCTGATGAGTTTTTTATTGCCGGGCAAGCGCAAAGGATGTGCTCGGCTGCCTCGACCTCCTTTAAACAGAGTCGACAATTGGTCTCGCTAGACGGACCTAATTTGTTTAGGTGGTATCGTAACTGGAAATGACCGGAGAGAAAATTTGTTAGATACCTAATATCCTTCTTACTGTGGTTTAGACGTTCCCTGAGGTGGGTATAGGGCTTAATTAACAGGGACATTTCTCTAGAGAGAGAATCGGAGATTATGTTCCCATTTGTTAATTCACGCTGAGATTGTTGCCCAATGTATACCACAAAAGGGTTCCGGGCCTGAGAATTTGGCAGAAAAGCCTGAACGAGCCAGCTCATCCGCAATCCCATTTCCTTCAATCCCTCTGTGACCAGGTACCCACCAAAATTTTACCTTATTGTGAGTACCTAGAGATTGGAGAGCATTGATGAATCACTTTACCAGTCTTGAGTCAAAATAGTAGGAGCTTTGAGTGCGGCTTGGCTGTCTAAAAAGACATTCATGTTAGTTACCTTGATGCCTCTCTAAATGTGAATCAAGGCGCAGATCTCAATGGCGTGGACCTCAGCTTGAAACACGCTGGGGAAATTTGGGATGGATCTGATATCACTAGGGATCGGCTGGTCTTGGACTTTTTAAATGTGAAAATAAGACGATTCCAAAGAGTTTGCTATTAATATGTTTCGAGATTCAGATCTTTAGCTTGACACTCTAACACTTCTTCATAGTATTTCACTTTGACCTACTACAAATAGGAACGACGTGATTTGAGTGTCAAAGACCACCAACAAATGTACCTCAAGTGAACTTGAAGTACTTGTACATACTAGTTTCCAATAAATCAATAACAACGATCTCTTTGTGCATCAATATATCAATCCTGCTACATTTTTCCATGTCTAAAGCTTCATCTATTGCACAAAATAAACAACTTTTTGAATGAGATACGTACTCATTCTGCAACTCATCAACATTCTACCGAACCGATCGTTTACACAGCCCATTTGTGCTCATCAAAGTTTAGCCAAACTATAACAAATGGATTTCCTATCAATTTCAGGCAGAACGATCATCGATGATCGTGTAAAAAGATTTATGAATCTGTTAGCATCAAAATAACATTTTGAGGTTGTTTAAACAACTTTATGGCGTTGATAACTTAGCCCAAAGTATATGGGTGCTCTTTACGCCAAAAGTTGATGTCTAACGATCAACAGAACACTTTTCTGGATTTGAAGTGCAAAATAAATGAAGAAAAACAAATTAATTTCAGAAGAGTTATTTATTTTGCCAAAGTTTTCATTTCATCGATAAATTTAGAGCAGAAGTGGAGAAGCATAGGCAGCTGGAGCATAGGCGGCATAGGCAGCTGGATAGGCAGCCGAATGAACGACTGAGTTGGCAGAGTAGCTGGATGCGTATGGAGCAATAACTGGAGCAGAGGCAATCAGAGGAGCAGAGTAGGCAAGTGGAGCAGCGATAAGTCCTGGCTTGGCAGCAATGCAGGCAATCAGAGCCATAAAGCAAACGATGACCTGGATTTATTTATTATTTTTAAAATGTGTTTATTTAGCGGTGATTCAGTTATACTTACAAATTTGAACATTTTGGATTAAAGTGGGTTGAAGTTGATTCGATTGACTGAACAATGAATATGATGCCGTTACAAAGTCGTCCGCCTGCTTAAATAGTTGAAAGCAGTCCTTGATTGCTACGGTAATACATTTCATTACGTATTATCGTATGACAATCGAATTCAGATCATTTAATTTTTGGTCACATCGCTCGTGTGGAATTTGTAAGTCTTTGCGCCGCACGTGACAGGCCTGCAAATTCAGAGGTAAATATTAGCATTTCTTGATTGTTCACAAATTGAAGGTAATGGTACGATTATACTTTATGCATTTGAGGCGAAGGGTAGGTAATAAATTTAGAGACTTTGAGATGAAGGTTTCGAATACGAATCAGATGTTGTGCGGTAAAGCTTTAAAGTGGAATTCGGCAATTGGTTTCAAGCAGTGGCCTTAGACTTCTCATACTGCAAATTACAGTTAAATTTATCATATTGCTAGAATTCGTCACCATTTTGTGGCATAGAGTTCAATGTGGGCATACAATTTTCCTGAATATGACAAGATTAGGTGAGGTTTACGGATCAAGTCCACATTCTAAACCAAAAAACGGGTTATATTGTCAAAAAAAACTTTATGGTCTGGCAATGCTCACAAGTTAGAGGGAAAATTTGGCTTTGAAGATGTTCCTTTTGACATCACAACACAAAGGTCATTTCGATAGCAACTCCGCCCTTACCATCAGACTCAGGCTAACAGGAGCAACTTGCTTCTTTTCGAAGACTCTGGTAGATATTTTTTGAGTCGGCTAGCCGAAGAAAATAAAGAAGGGATTCGAAGAGTTACGCGTTATCTTCATCCTACCAACTAGGAGGTTGATTGAAGCGCTGTTGCTGAAGGCTTGACTCGTAACACTGAGAAGGTAAAATAGACTCGCTTAAGGCTTCGATAAACCCGTGATGAGAAAAAAAAAAATAAAACAGGTTCACCAAAAATATGTCATTCTACCTTTGGTTATTTTGGTGCTAATTTTGCCGAAGGATCACTTTACCCAACCAAAGTTTTAATGATTTGCCGGAAAGTTTTCTAAGTTTTAAAAGAATTCTTGCGAAACAAGAAAGCAAAATATACCAAGTGGCCTAGTTTTAAGACTCACGCTCACGTACCATCATAAAGGAGCTGACGTTTTTGACATCTGCCAAGTAAAAACTAAAAGAAGTGAAAACTTATTAGAAACTTGGTAGGTACAAATTTCGCGATAGCAGTTTATTAAAATCGTCCCAGGATTCAGGTGAAGAAAAGTGACTCAGCGTTTAGCTATTAACCATTTGAACGTCTTCACCAGATCAAGAATGTTCTTTCGGCCGCAGGTCGGTCAACTAGCTCGATATGAGACAGAACTAGAGATCAGAAAACGTTTGATTGCATAAGATCAATCTCATAAATAGTGCAGCATGGGCATTTTCCTTACTCAGTTCATAAACAACTGCCAGGATGGCCAATTCAGCTTAATTTCGTTACAAATCGAATTGATAAAAATAGTTGTCCAGTTGGAGAAGGTATTCGTCAGCTTCAGCTGTATCGACTTAGTCTACCTCAGCTCTGGTATAACATTAAAAATTGACATCTCGTCGGAAATCAAACGAAGTTTTACTTTTGCCAATCGCTGTTTCTTTGGGCTAAGAAGACAATTGAGAAGTAAAGTCCTTTCCCGATTGACTAAGGAGACTCAATTTAAGACCCTTATCATCCCAGTCTTGCTATATGGAGCTGAAGCATGGACTTTACCGAACGCGGATAAAGATATCCTTGGTCGTCTCGAAAAAAAAAATCATTCGTTAGATATTCGGTCTCGTTTACGTTGAAGAGTTTTGGAGGGGAAGATTGAACCAAGAACCATACGAGCTGTACAGCTACATCGACCTGGTCAAAAATTGCGCATTGGGTGCGTAATTATCAATTTTTATGTTTTTCAACTCCTTGATTTTTGGGTTCCTATTCCTAGCTATAGAGAAATCATATCACTTTTCAGTGATCTTTTAATTCGAAAAGATCTGTAATTAGACTTCTGTTGAATAAATAGAATGCGTAAATTTGTTTGTACTTGGTATTGTAGTTAGCGCTGGATTATTTTCAGAATCCATTAAAATTAGCAAAACTTTTTCCCAGTCTTTAATAAGAATTGATTTTTTATTTCCGGTTTTGTTGCCATCTGTTTTGCTTTAAACACGAGTCCTTATATTGGCCACTTTTTTATTTATTTTGTTTTTCGTTTATGTATTCACAAAATTGGTTTCTATAAGCAGCTATAATTTTAAGCACCGCATCTCTCTTCCTCGCCATAAACATTGGTAACTATGATTTTTCGAACAAAATTTTATTTTCCTTCAGTTTTTTTACCAACAATTTATTAAAGTGATCCAATTATGTTAAAAATCATACTCTCTTGTTCACTCTCAGAAGGCATTTGTTGCTTGTGAAACCAAAGTGATATGTTGTCTGCGACGTTTTTCAGCTGGTTTGTTTTATTTCGGGCGTGCGCAAAATTCACAATAATTGCACTACTGGGAGAATTTCTCACCGGTTCAGTACGTATAATATCGAGTGGTGACATGTTTATTTTAGTGCAAAACTGTTGAAATACCTATATCAGCGAGATTTTCGTTTTCAGGCATTGGTATTCCACACAAAACAATATTTTCTGCAATGCTTCTCCGGGCAAGCTCATCAGTTTGAAGTCTCAGATGGGTGTTATCTTTTTCTAACATTTGCTGATCATGGAAAGCATCAACACTTGAACATTAACTTTTAGTATTGTCAACACTATTTTAAATAGTAAACACTAGTGATGGTTCGAGTTATCGAAGTTCGACTGTACGAGTATATTAAATTCAGTTTTCAACTGCGAAACAATGCCATCAGTGAGATTTTTTGTCAACACTTCCAATCGTGCCTCTATTTTGTCCCAAAGTTTCACAGAAGACAAATGTTACTTCAGGCCGATAAAGGAGAGACAGAGACAACACTTTTGTCAAATCTCAGCCTACTTTGTTCTTCTTTAAACTGGACATTTTGGTTTCTATATACATACGTATACTCACAGTAACAGGAGTGATAAATAATCGTTCAATTTATTTTAGGGATTAGAATTAGAATTAAATTAGAATTTGCAAAAAATCGATTTTTTTTATTTCATTTTCATAACTTATATATATTTAAGTACACGCACAGAAAATTTCAAGTCAATCCGACGATTATTCTAGAAGTTACACGAATATTTTTCTCAAAACCATGTTGTTGTAGTCGGTGACCGTGATTTCTCGGAAACTGCTGAACCGATCCGTCTCAAATTTTAACACAAGCTTCTTAAGTATATTTTTTAGTAATTAATCGAAGGTTTTTTCTCACCGATACATTTTTTTTTATTATCTAACAATTTAATGGCGAAATTCTGGCCAAAAATCGTTTTTTTTTCTTGAGAGTACGCAATTTTTGCAAAAAATGTTATTTTGCTTATTCCTTCGATTAATACCTAGATTATACATTTCTTTAACGATATCCGTTTGGTTTTTTCATTTTCTATGATCCAGTCTAGAGATATCGTGGTCACCGCAAGACGCCTTTTTTGAGAGGAGCTCTAGGAGATCAGCTATAGCAGCCTTCAAAATTATTATTTCTACAAATAAAAAATCTTGAAATACAGTTACATGAATATGTGTAAAAAAAATTTTACATTAATAACTTTAAAAGTTTTCTCAGGAAAAATTCTTGAAAAATTGCTTTTTTAAGCCCTCCTGACTGTATATAACCGCTTAAGATATTGAATAAAACTTGAAACTTATATGGCAGCAAATGGACTATAATTTAATAACCACAAACGAATGTTTTTCACTGGCAAAGTACTCATTATACCTATAATGGAAATTATGAATTTATTGCGGAGCTAAAACTGTTGACAGTTAATACGATCGGCTATCCATAATACTTTTCAACGAATGTGATCTCTATCTGTCTTAAATCCAACAAGTCAGAGCCGTTGAGAACGATCTCATTTTTTTTTTGCAAATGAAACTGAGTCCGAGTCCGAGTTCCGCTTTGCACAATCGATCTCACCTGCAAATTCAAGCTCGTCAGCTCTGACTCTGAGATTATCTTTTTGCATACGACCCTCAAATGGTGCCAATTTTACTAAGTTTATAAGTAGGTATAGCTGCCGAATCTGCAGAACAAAAAACCCAAGAAGACGGAGTGTCGTCGTTTTCATGCAACAGTGAGTTTTTTTTTAAGGCTCGAAGCGTTGCACCTTCATATACCTACAACGGATTGCCATTCAATTTTGACTGAAAATTGGAAATAAATAACCCTTCTTTTCCTTAACTCCAAAAACTCTTTTTTGACATTCACAGATCACAGTTCACATCACGATCACACCAGCAGCGCTGCGCCGTGCAAAAGAATATTCCTTACATTCCTGAGAGCCACTTGGGGAAATTAATAATCGGGAGGGGTATAAACAATCATTTCCCCTCAAAATCTCACAACAAAAACTCTCCACTCTCCACTCAAACGAAACGAGAACGACGCAATTCAAAATCTCTTTCTCACCGGAACTTGCAGCTGACAGAGTTCCTATGGGAAGTGAAATCGCGCACATGTACCTACTCCTATCGCAAAGCAACGAAAAAGATATCTGTTTACGCTACTAAATAATCCAAACAATGTGTCCAATCCCAGTGTATCAGATAACAACAACACTGTCGTCGTCGCTTTGTTGTCTGATTGAACTAAACGTAATCGGAAGCATTCAATTTTCCCACGCACACGTGACATACAGAGACACGAGCCACAATCTGCCACCCTAATGGGCATAATCATCCCTTTCCTGATGGTTTTTTTTTTTTTATTTCGTTTATCGTGTGTTGCTGCTGAGGATTATATGATGGACGTTCATAGTGCACTTCCCTGTTCCGATTATGACGGTACGGTGGTGGATGAAATGTCGGTTCATCGTTCATCCATTCGGTGCGTCATTTAATCTTTGTAAACAAGTCGGCGAAGGCCCCTTTTTCGATTAACTAACCGAGTGGCTCATTGCCAGTTAAGCAGTGTAAATCGTTAGAAAAGTATCTTCTGCACCCCCCTCTAGGGGCGGCGGACGACGCGACAATCACAAACATTGGTGAACGTGTGAACCGTCATTCTTTCGATAATGAGGGTGCAATTTGTGTCCGCATGAGTCCAATTTGTTCTGCTAACTCGCTGCATGGGAACTGTGCTAAGCCCTGAAAAGAACTTGGACAGGAGAACATACTCCTAACAATTGCCATTCACACGGTCGCTTTGTGAGAAGAACATCACGTGTGGGACTGGGAAAGAGGCCACTTGACACACTGTTCGCAGCCGTTTATTATGATATCCCAATTCGGAATCAATCAAAAAGTTCATTCACTTCAACCGGTCGTCGGTGCCGGTGGCGTAGCCTGTCTGTCAGATCGAATCACCATTCAGCCGTAACAGCTTTATAACCTAAATGCGCTCCCATTAACCGCCCGCCAATCGCGCAATTCATTCGGCTTGGGCCATTTAATTTCGCCAGCAAGAGAGTGCGGTTTAAATTAACGGATTGTGTTGCTGCTTTTTTGTTTTTGTTTTTTCTTCCCGTTGATGGCAACGGTGCTGTGCTGGCCACCTACGAGCTACGATCTTATTGTAGAAGCGGACAGACAGGAGTGTTTCGGTTAAGGAGTGGAGCAGGAACGATCGATCGGTCAAAAGATCACCATTGTGGTTATGATGCCAACATCACGAGGAGGCATTAAATGGGCTTTCCACTGCACGAAAATATTTCTTTTGTTGTGTATGGCGGTGGGATTACAATAGAATTTCATTTCATTATGTTCACTTGGAACGAGATCAGCGCGAGGCTATGACTTTCCGATTTTTTTTTGTTTTCATAAATTTCGCGGGAAAAAAATTGGACTCTAATCTCCTTCTCTCTTCTTGCTGCGCTTCACTTGCCGAAGCACAGTCAATAAAACTAATCGAAAATGTACCTCAGTCCATAAATCACTCAAATTTTACCTGGCAAACCAACAAAGAAATAGAAAATACCTTCCCTCCAATCAAAGTACAAAGCCTTCCCCGGCAATTATCTACCGCCTTACTGCGCATAGCAATCATGTACGCGCGATGTGCAACATTTAAAAAAAAAAAACCGACCACAGCCACTCACCAGAAGAGAACTAAACTAACATATCCAACTTCACCAACAATCCCAGCACTGAGCCACACGCGGTACCCTCAATAAAGGATCCGAATGCGCGTAATTACATTTCCATGTCGGTGATAAAAGTGGAAAAAATCGAATTGCAGACGTGTTCGGTGTTCGGTCCATTAGGCAGTTGGTTCCCTGTCCATTGTGGTACGCCCGCCTGCGCCTTCTTAAATTGGCTGCACAGCTTCTAGAATCGCGACGGCGGCCATCATCCTTATTGCAGGTGTTTTCATTTGCCTTGGACATGGGTTAAGAAGTCGACTCGTACATCAGACTTTTGTACCAGTCTTCTGTGCGAGCGATTGCTGCGCAGCGTACTGATAACTCTTCTTGACGCTTTATATGGTCATCAGGCGTCTGAAGATGGAAAAATCGGATTACTTCATGTGCTCGGCTTAGGAATTCTGCACCACACCTACATGCCGATTCTGATTCTGGTGCCGTATCAGCATGCGGGCGGTACGCTTGTGGTTTCTTACACAGACACATCCTACGAGAAAGATCTCCGATTCAAGTCCTTGTGCTTTGTGTGGGCCGAACAAACCCAAAGGAGTTTAATTTGAATGGAAAAAAAGTATCAGATGCCATGTTGCGTCGTTGTTGGCAAAGGAAGGATGTGTCCAATTGTAGTGCAGCATAGCACATAGAACACTCTGTGCTCCACGATCTCGATGCCGACTAAAAGACAAACAACAACTACTCCACTGGAACTGTGGACCCATAGAGCTTGGCAGGCACACATGTGCGGAGGCTGATGCTAGAACGAAGCGTGCAGGTGTTCTTCAGACTCAATGGCGCCAGACGGCATTCCAATTTGGAGTTTTTGTCCGCCATGCAACCAACCAACCTAACCCAACTATTATTAATGTTTGTCAGATGCTGTGCAGCGCTTGCCTTCCAGCTCTTGCTCTTGATTCTTCTCTTGGGTTCTTGTGGTCCAGAGACGACAACGACAACGACGATGCTTTGTGTGCGCGCCCGTCGAGATTGAATTATTAATGAATATCATCGGCATATGGCATCTGAGTGAGCTCCATTTACTTCGACTTTACTGCCCCACGACCATGACAACCGGGGTGGTTGGATTTGGATTCATGATTCTTTTGCGATTACTGACGGGGCGAGCGTATATAACTTTTCTTAAGTAAATACTCCTCAGAGGGTTTATTTTTTGCCTGCAATTAGAGCCTGGTCAGGAGCGGAGTGCACGTGGGTGGATGAGAACACATGGGAGTGTGTCACGATGGATGTGGGCTGATGAAATATTTGTTTTGTACGCGGAGGATGCTAAAGCAAAACACATCTGCCACATCTTCAAGGTTATGGAAGAGTCAGGTTTTAAATTGGTTTTGTATTTTCTATTTTCAACAAAGACGTGCCATGCCGCTCCGACAGATAAATGTTTTCCGTTGTCTCTTTGATGGAAATCTTTCCGCCACAGACAATTCAACTGTCAAAACAAGTGATGCCAAGAACAAAAATGTGCTTTTTCACTGTCACTTTGACAGTATTCCTCCCGCTTGCCGCCATTGTTTTAATAAATTTAACCTATCAAACTGGAGGATGATTCATCTCAAGTTATTCTTTATTAGATTTCTGTTTGGTTTTAATAATTTGACGTCAGCTGTAATTGAAAGCCGCTTTCAGGTTTTTATCGAACAAGTTTCTAGCTTTACATACAGCAGAAGTACATACATAGCTCCGGGTACAACATGTCCATACTTCATAATACTCTTTATGGTCTTCTTTAGAAATGTCAATTGCAGCTAGCACACCTGGTCACAACAGAATAAACTCAAAAAATTCATTACCATCACCTTTTGCCACTCACTCACGCACTTTACGCTCACACATACCTGTTTTTAATTTAACGAAGAAACAAATTCCCCACGACAATGTCTGATGGTGTTTATCTGACTCATTGGCCAGCCCTGGTTAACTAACCGACTACTAAATGTTTCAAGTCCAATTTTATTACCAATTTCTCGGTTCAATTTGATGCCCACTTTAGCTTTGTGCCTTGGTAAAGATAGCTTTACACTCCACCCTCCTGTGATCGCGCCCATAAGCATAAATCCACTGATCGCAATAAAAATACAAATCTGCCAGCAATTACTAACGCGTTTATTTGCCTCCATGCCAGGAATAATAACCAAAAACAAATTATTATATCCACCCACTATCGTTGCGGTGATCACTTCTGGCTATAATCTGTGATCAGCGATCATGCCTCCCGACGACGACGATCTGGTAGTTGGAGTTGCCCGATTGGCAGGCAATTTTCATAAATCGCGTCAAAGCATTTTTTTTTTTTTTGAGTGAAAAACTTTATATCGCGCTACGATCAGTGATCATGCGAAGAAGCGTGCCCACTACACACAGTTACAGCTATGCGGAGTGCGTGCATAATTCATATCTCAGTATCGGTATCTCTTCGATTGGATCTGCATATTGGACGGCGACGCCAATTGGTTGAAAGTCCAGAAACTCCTTTGGCAGGCCAGACAGTGGACAGTAGACAGTAGGCACTCCTGTGGTAGTTGTGGTTCTGTTGCAGGCGATTGTGGGCTGACAGGTGGAAATAATAGATCGCGCTTAAATTAAACTCGTAAATTTGTAAGTACGCAGCGGATTGGTGTTTGAAAGTTGCTTCTGTCTTCTATCTTATAGCCTAGCTCAACACCAACTAATAACAGGCTTGTTTTGAGTGATTTTCCTATGCCTTCCAATGGCCAGTCAAGTCGTTGATTTATTTAAATATTATTTATTCATCTGTTGGCTGCGGTTGTGATAAATCTCACCGGTTTCGATTAATTGAGTGGTATAAGATGTCTTCTGATAGATTTTCCAGATGTAAACAGATATCGAGTGACTCATGGCAATGCAATTTAAAACCTACAAGCCTCATACACATAAAGAAGAACGACTCATGCAGGTAAAAACGTGGGCGAGCTGCAAGATGCTGCTATGCTATCAAGGAGAGGACTGAGTCCATAAAAATCCTCGCATCATTGATTGAAACTAATTCCTTTTCAATTTATTTTCCCTTCCTCCGATACATGATGTCCAGAATGGTTATGTGGCGGACCAAGAATACACACATGGCTTTCGAGGTCCTCTTGGACTCCAACAAATGATAACCCAGTCGAGTGTGGGATTTTTATCTCTGTTTAATGTTAAACACTTGTGCACCGGCTTGGAAGGGGGGGCGCAGAATCTCAGATGGAGTCTGGATACAAGAGTAAATAAAAATTTATTTTATTTCTTCTCGTTTCCTATGGCGTATTAATGATCTTGAGGCGTCTTGAGGGGTTTTTTTTTATTGAATTTTGGGTGGGCCAATGTGTTAAGATCAGTCGAATACGATCGGGGCAAGGTTGGAGACGATATAAAGATTTAAATTTAATATAAGTTGGATCATCAATCTTCATTTGGTATTGAATAGTTTTTTTTTGGGAAAACCAAAAGAAGATGGGTGGGCTTTAGATTTGTTTGCCTTTGGGCTTTATCTGGTGGGCCACACTTAAGGATTTTATAGAGGTTTAGACTGAATACGGGAGGAACACTTATACACTGGTTTTTGATGATGTTTCTTGGTTACGGGAGGTAATTGATGACAAATTTTATTTAACTAAATTTGCTGACCTACCTAATACAATACAATGGCTGAAGTCTTTCGTGAAATCATACGTAATTCAGAATATATTACTTTGAACATCTTTGAAAGAATTGTTATCGTTGTCTACGGACTACAATTGGCGGTTACATTCCAATTTTCTGGTCGACCTTTGTCGTTGCCTCTTTTTTCCGTCCGTCACATTGTTACTATATTTGTTAAGATGTCTTTCGCATATAAGAATAATCTTTAGATACTTATGTAAATATACTTACAGAAATACAAAAACATGGTTTAAATGCCTTTCAATCAAGTCCTGTCATTTTGTGATAAGCAAATGTTAGGGTTCAAATTTGATTGGACAATTTTGAGTTGTTTAAAGTACTAAAAGTCTGTCTGAAATCTTGAACTAGCTCCGCCAATTGTTGCAGATAGAAGGAAAAACTATCTACGCACATCGCCTAAAAAAGTGGAGATAAGATAGAAATCCTATAAAGCTGAAATTGAGCTACAACGGGCAGCAACAGCTCTAGGTTAGGTTAGGTTAGAAAGGGGTTATGAGGCTGAGCCATCACAAAAACACTAGGCACCAAAGTGGGCCCATCGCGATCCCCTGGAATCATCTATTGATGATAACTACACCGAAACAATTCCGTCCAAATATTTGATTTCTATGCAAAATTTTAAAATTTTATTATGGCCTTCCATCTTCCAATGTAGGGGAACCCGCGGCATTGTAGGCACCCCGGGCATAATGGGCCCCCTCCGTATTTTTCTGTTGAGCAAAGGTGCAGCTCCGAAAGCAAATCGATCTGCTTTAATTTTATCGACGGATTTTAGGGGAAAATCTTTTTTGAATATAAGTGACACGTGTGCTGTGTTTTTATAAGTTATTTATAAGTGAAATAAAGCGTGTTTTTTTTTTAATCAGAGGGCAATTTGAAATTGGATTTTTATTATTTGATATCAAAGTAAGTAAATAAAGTTTGTATAAATCCATTTACTTCCCTCTTTCGGTTAGGTTAAACAAATTTTTTTATAGATTTTGTGCCCCATAAAGTATGGGGCAGAATGGACGAGGCATAATGGGCATAGGTGTCCATTATGCCCCATTCACTTTTCACTCTTTTTATTTGTTTGTATAATTCTATCAGCATCAATTTGAAATTGTTTCACGTAGCGAACAATGCCAGTCGCCATAAACTGTTTTTAAAAGACTGGAATACGGCCGGTTAATCCAAATGTATTCAAGGAGCATTACTTTTTGCCATGTCAAACCACGGACATGCCAAATGAGGAGAAGTCTCCGCTTTTAGATGAAACCACTCATGTCGTTTCATATTTGGTGCCACCAATTATTCTGTTAATCTGAGACCAATGGATCCATTGATATCATCCCTATGGCCCGTTTTGACGAATGCCCATGCCTATTCAAAAGTTCTCTCCATCTCATATTGTAGCTGTTCCTTAAGCACCAGCAAAAAAAAGAGTTTATTAGCGGGAAAACTGCTATAATCACAAGCTCTCCTTACAAAGCCGAGTTTGAGGCTGAATCCACCAAGTCCAAGCTCCTCACTTTTAAAAGGAAAAAAAAACCAACACAGGAAGGCAAATGACCAGGAAGGAAGAATCTTCATCAGAAAACGAAGAGGACGAGGAACGGATACTCATACTCCCAGTCTACAGAAGGACAGGTTTCCTGCAGATCCTGTGGTAAGGGTGATGTTGACGATGAACCCTGTCACATTTGCTCTGTAACCCAGCATAGCTTTGTGTGTTCATGCCGCACCTACATAATGTATGTTCATTGTGCCCCAGCACCGGGGTATAATGAGCAAATTTTTCTTTTCCATATTGATGTATTAATCAATTTTCTTTCTAATAAAATTGTTTTGGAGATAAAAAACACATTTTTTCAGTTGTACTTTTAAAAAATCCTTAACGGGCCCGTTATGCCCCTACATACATCAAAAAACTAACTCCCTAAAAAAATTTTGGTTTTCGGATGGGTCCGTGAAGACCGAAATGTGTTCTTGCCGTGTATGCACAATGCTGCCCCAATCTTCTTTCTCCGGCTACAACGTTTCGTATGGTGTATCGAAATCCAGAATTGGGAGAATGTCATCTGTTCTATTGAGATTTCCAATTTTAAGTTCATTAAGAATAGCGCTGTGACCGTAGCTTCTATTCTTGAAGTAGTCTAAGTAAGCATGTCTGATCGCACTCTTTCTTGCCAGGTTAACAGCTCTATGCAAATCCTTTTAAAATCAAAGTAAGCAGTAAATATTTTGATGAAGAAAATTTATCAAAAAATGGTCATGCGAACGTTTTCTGCTTCCCCAAAGATTTTATAAAGTACTTACCTTTTGCCTTCAAAAAGTCTCATAAACAAATCTGTGTGCCGTGACTAACTCATAACCCGGCTCATCTGGCATTCTATGTTAATAGATTATGGAGGAGCTGGCCAAAACGGTTCTCAATTCAGCCTTGTTCTATAGAGCAAAGGCAAAGAATAGTCCTAAAGTTCAAGGTGGAAAATTCGACCCGTTCAGGATAACTGTACATTGACAGATGATCTCAGAACGTTAAAATGTTTGCTGATAACTGTTTCAAATCATTCCGAAACCCAAACAATGCTTAGCCGCCATCACCATAGTAGAAAGTCTGATGCTGAATGATGAGGAATGCTATTTTGAAACTTTTAAATTAAGCACAGAAAGACGAAAGTTGAAACCCCCGTAGCCAGTTGAGACCTTCGAATCCCGCAGAGTTCAAAAACCCCGCTGTATGCGATCAGAAATTAAGAATACATAAAGTCCCAACCCATTAGTGACGGAGGATTTGTCTTAAAGGATTCTTCCAGGAATTACAACAGCCAGATCAAATTTCCTCCACCAAATAAAACTGAACTCGTCGAATCTCTTTAACTGATCGCCTGATTAATTATCTCGGACATTTTACAAATGAGCGAAAAGCCATGAATTTATAATCTGAAACATATTTTCTACCTGATTTCACGTGCTCCGTGCTAATCCGCCGACCGACAAATTTAAAAGGACAACCGTCAACCATTAGCATCGATTGCCGTAATTTCCCAAAAATTGTCCTACAAATAACACTAACAAGAGATACAGATACACGTCTGCAGCGGCATTGCTTTAATCTTCTCTTTTGAAGCCAACCAAAGAAAGGAAAAAGGATGTAAACAGCAATTTTGAAATAAAAGGCCAGGACGTGGATTCAAGTACTCTTCAACTTCAGTGTCACAGTGTGTGAATGGGAACTCATCGACACTCAGGAGGGATCACAATGAAAGGAAAAAAAAAAAGGATCTGAATATCTGGGAATGGATATGCATGTTGATGAATTTTCTCACTTGCAAAGACGTCGCGTCGTCATCGTCATGTTGCGTAGGCAATCCACAACACCACATCCACAGCACAACAACTCTTACACATAAAGTGCTATTGAGATGGCAAAAGGAAGATAAATCGCTGCAAATGGATTCACAGTCCTGTTGTGTAGTGTAAATGGTGCCGGGTGCGATGGTGATGGCTGAGCTACCGCCTCAGGTACATAACGAGCAGCGAGAGATAGATAAGCTGAGGAGCAGCAGCAACATGAAATTCTCAGGTGTTCGTGACGTGAAAAGAGCTCTGCGCGCTGATTCACTGATTTACTCCTGATCAGAGATTCTCAAAGCGTTCGAGGAGAATGTGATTCTTCTCGCTCTTTCCATGCATTTTTTTTTTTTTGTTTTTTGAAGACTGCGGTACCGAGGAGTTGCTCGATTCGGTGCAGTTGATCCTCGACGTCGTCGTCTCGTCTTCGTCTTCTGCTACGTGTCTTTGGCGTGGTATTGAATTCCAGGTATTCAAAGAGATGATGAAGTGAAAAGATGAGTTTGGTAAGATTTCCAAGAAACTCATGAATTGTGTAGCTGAATTGGATAATTTTTTGGTGATCGTTTCACGTTTCCCTCTATGCATGCCTTTAGGAAGGGCGCGCGTAATTCATTTGGTGTGTTAAGATTGAAACCGGGGCGGGAATAGAAAGGGAATTAGGGTCATTGTGGCAGGATATTAGGCTGATGATAAATTATGATGTTGAGGTTGCATTTTACGGTCTTTATTGCGCAAGAGGTGTCAGTGTGTACTCCTAATTGTTTAATTTGTTCTTGCTCATTAGATGTGTGGGTTTTTCTTCTCGATTATCAGTAAACAGCTTTGAAACAAGATTTGTTTTGTATGACTGGATTGAACTTGGTGTGGTTTTTGTCTTTTGCTATTCGATTTTTGGATCTATTTTGCTACCTGGACGACGCAGGAGAAAAGAGGATCTTACACCTAAACCTAAGTGAAAATTTAGGGTCACTCATGGTTAGTTAATAGGTGCCCTGTTATGTGAGAGTACTGATACAATTTTTCATCATCACCGAAGCAGTGGAGGCTTTCGACATGGATTGTATTGTAATGTATAGTGCTTTTATTGAGGTATAAGTTCAGCTGGCTTCTTCCGTAATTATTTTGAAATGATGGGATATGAAGTAGACCTCGAGCTCGTCTTCGTGTGTTGACCTCATGTTGCATCGGTATATTGAAACGTTCGTCCCCATAATGCACACTCCAGTGTGACCGTCATTGGAAAGATGTCTTCTACAGATAGTACCTTAAAGGTTTCATCGTGTTGACTGCTTTGACTGCTTTACAATTAAACTAACTATTGAGTTTTGTAGTCTCTGTAGCTCATCTAGGTGACTTTTAGCAGCATTACTCCACGCTAGAATACCATACCAACACTTCTTCAAATATGCTATTGCAAACATTGCCATAGCATCTTCAGTTCACCTCTTATTCTCTCTCTATATGTTTATGCCATATGAAGTTGCTATCAATAACAACTCCGAGATATTTATATTCCTCAACTTTCTCAAAATTATTTCCGCTTGACTTTTGGGGCTGCTTTCATTCACGAACTTATATCATGAAACCATTCGACTGCTCTGTTGAACTCCTCTTCCATAATGGTGTTTGCTGTCTGTAGTGATTTATTCGAGACAGCTATAGCAGTATCATCTGCAAAAGCTTTGGAAAAGCTATTTTTGAGAGTTCTGAATAGTTCATTGGCATAAATAAGAAAGAGGTCCGAGTTTGGGTCATTGTGGAACACCATAGTATACTTCCCCTAATTTGCTCTACTTATTCGCAATATTAACCACGAATCTCCTGTTATTAAGATAGTATCTCAACCAAATGGAGAGTGACCCTCGTATACCTCCACGTTTTAAAGCCTCCATTAGTTTATTATGGTCTAATGTATCAAAGGCCTTACTAAAGTCTAGAAAGAGAACAAGTTCGTGGTGATTTTGGTCCAAACTATTATTGACGAAATTAATAAATTCTCTTAGCAGCTGGTTACTTTTTCCTCTCTGAAATCAATACTGGGGCCAAATTACCGCATCCGTTAACGAGTGAGTGAGTAGGACTCGTTATCGAATGATCGAGTAACCTCATTGGGATAACGACACTCGATAGCTAACGTATCGAATAAAAATAAAATTGTACTAGAAATATTCTACTACAACTAATAAAGTGATGTTTCTCCTGTTGATTCAAATATATATAAATATTATTTTAGTGAAATCCAAGAAATATTTGAAAGGATAAAATGGATTTTTTTTATTTATATCTTCTGATTCCGATGATAATGATCTGGAACGCATTGTACGGCGGCGCTGAAGGTGTAGAAGCAATCCGTTTTCACTGCTACTATGTAAGTATAAATAAACAGTAATTAAAACGTAAATAACACTTAATTTTGCAGATTTATCAAAGGGGCCACCGCCGGTTTTCATCCTGGACTGTTTGTTGAAGGACAATTTATTTTTGACGATTATATTTCTGATCAGCGAATGTCTACAGAAAAATAATTTATTAGTTTATATAAATAAATAATAATTCAAAACGATTATGTTTCTCCAACCCTTTTCGTCTTTAACTGCATTCAGCATTCCCGTCAGCTGCTTTCACAGTCTGACCGACGCTGCTTTGCCTTGTCGGCAATTAGGCAAAATATTCTTGGCCAAATCTGGATGTCTGGCCATAAATTCAGCCAGACAATTTTTTTTGGATTGTGTTGATTTTGTTGAGATTGGTCCTAGTTAAATAATTACATATTAGTTTATTCCAAAAACCACAAAAAATCAATTCTAAAATACTCACACAAGTTTTTTTTTTGTTCGCACTCGACATCCAGATTGCTTTCGAATAAAATGACACTCGTTAACGTGTGCTGTCATCTCAAATTTCGATATCGAGAGCGGTAATGCCAAATCATCACATTTCGATAACGAGTTACTCGTTAACGGATGCGGTAATTTGGCCCCTGATTTTTATGTACGATTCCGTACTTTTCAACAAATTTTCACAATCTATTAACTACAACTTGCTCTAGGCATTTATCTATTGTATGTAACATTGATGTTGGTCTATAATTTTCAAACTACAGCGGTTTTTAATATTTCAGGGATCTTACCCTGTATTAAGCTTAAATTAATTAATTTGGACACTATTGGTGCAAAAATATCTGCATTGAATTTAAGATCCTGACCATTCCATCTAATCCTGGGGCTTTGTGTATTTTAAGTGTTCATAAGATTTTAAATTTGTCTCTCCAATAAATATAAGAGCAAATTCATAATCAGATAAAGCCGACACCTACATAACCTAAAATATACTTTTTGCTATTCATAGTCACCTTATAGTCGACTTTAGATAATTAGAGTCGGCTATAAATTTCTCATATATGTAATATTTTGACGTTTGGGTTTGTTCGTTCAAATCACTTTACAAAAACATACCAAAGTCGAAACTAACTAATACACAGACAAAAATGTGTTTATGAATAACGAGAAGTTATAGCCGTCTATTTTTTATTTAGTGCCGGCTGTAACTATAGTCGGCTATAGGCACTATTCATGGGCTGACTATGAATTTGCGCCATAGAGTTTGGTATCACCCGGTTGGAGTGGTTTGTTGTAGTGTTGCTACAGTGATGCAGAAATTTTAAGGACGCAGCCAAAAAATGTTTAGTACATTCATTAGATTATTATACCTATGTCTTTCTCGTGTGAGAAGTTTCTGATAATTGAATCATCAAAAGATGCTTTTTAACTCGTTTATCAATGTCCAAGTCTTTTCTGTTTGATAAATATTACAGACACAATGATATTTGTTTATTTAGTTGATTTCTATACATTTTATATTCATTCGGTGTTATTCAGTCTGTTGCTTTTCCATTTGCGGAATAGTTCGTCTCCTTTTAGAAATTTTTTTTAGCAATTCCTCTGTTATCCGTGGTTTCCGATGTTGTTTCGTTTTTTCTGTATTGCTTGTTGCATTTTTATATAATATAAGATTCATTTGAGTTGTGAGTTTGCTATACAAAACGTAAACTTCTGTTCATAGATACAAAGATATACCCTTTATGTAACTGCATTTACCTTGCCAAATTAAGTCCAAGAGTCTATGACATGTTAAGAAGCTTGACGAAGGCGCGAACTATTACATTTGATTTGTTCACATGCATCTTTGACAATCCTGGCATCTACTGCATAGACGCCATCAGGTCCAATGTGGGATCAGAGCTCAGTTTTTAAAGTTGAGCAATTGCTAATGTTAGAAAGACAAAACACAGATGAGTACCAATGGTTTAAAAACTTCGCACCAAAAGAGAAGAAGTCAAGTCAATGTATTTGAAAGCTATAGGCATCATCAATTTTTTTTTCCAAAAAAGGCGTATTTTACTCGAAAATCTAGATACCCAGTTAAACAGCACAAGCTCCACAAGCAGAGCTAATTCCAATTTTATTTCCACTTAGGCAGCAGTTTATCATTAACAGCAACTATACTCGTAGATCGTGTCTAGCGCATCTGACAATCGGAATGCAGCAAACTCAAATGACAGTTTTGTGATCTGTGTCATATCTCATCTTTCGTGCATGTATCTAACGCATGTTCAACTGCATCATTCCATTATAACACCTTTCGTCTGTTTCATCAGAAATGTGCAACTCTACACCCAGTCTACCTTCTGGAGTATTAGCAGTCGCACCCTGTCATGCTAGAACGGTAAATGATAATTTCTGGAATCCATTGTACACCATCTTGTAACCACATATTCAGCTAACAACTGACTACACCATACGCTAGAGATCGTAATCGCATGTTCATGCGCGATCTATGATAGCCCCGTGTGTCCTCGTATCTTAATGAATGAAACTTGGAAAATCTGACTCCGTTGGTTACCTCTCCTGTTCAACGGTGCGGTGTACATAGACATACATGTGTCGTCAAGCAAACCGCGAATTCCTCATTTCATTTTCCAAAGATCACACGAAACCACATGCAAGTACGCGGGACGACTGACGGTGCAACTATACATATTCGTCTAACAACGCTAAAAAATTCTCACGAGATCTGCGGCTCCGGGGAAATATGCACCCTGTGGATGTAAGGGAATACGGACAACTACTGTGTGTAAGGTTTCGCAGTGCAAGGTGCTCCGGCTCCCTGGTATAGGCGCAGTACCGAAGGTAGCCTTCTACATTTTCTTATCTACTGCGGAGTCTTTTGTCGTTATGTTGCCAACATGTACTCGTATTTGCCACAAAAGGTCGGTACTTGTGCTCTAGTCGTATCAGATCGCGCAGTATGCTCTTCCCATGGGAACCTATTTTAAACCTGACTTGGGACCGCTTGTAGTATAGCTATCTGCTAGTTAATAACAACATTACTTGGATTCAACTGCAAATATAGATAAGTCACACAATGGGATGTACGCGTCGCTGGAGAACAATACAATTGGACAGCCAGTACATTTCCAATTAACTAAAAAACAGTAGAGTCTTTCGCAAATGCTTTTAGAGACTCTATAGAGATGGAGACATTCTGATAGGTGATGTGTCATCATCAGCGGATACAGCGGATTGTCATTAAATGATGCCTAAAATGGTTATAGCCCGGTCTGATGGTGTCTGAAATGTTGCCATTTGGTCAGTCGTTGCCTTGACTTCGTTTCTTTTTAAGAAGCCACCAATGTTATTGCCGTTTGGCAACGACAGCGACGAGAACGACTATAAAGACGACCCTGGCAGGGTATCAATTCAATGTTATGGACAGTTTAATAAATTTTCCAGAATTAAGCGATAACCTGTGCGAAGAGAGGTGGAAACAAAATCAAAACATTCAACAACTTGAATTGGCTTGGCGCGATGGTTTTATGGCGATTGGTTGATTTGCTTTGCTTTGCTCTTGGGCTTGGCTGGCCCTGGACGCAGAGAACAACTGACGTGCACCTGAGAATGTTGATAGTCCAACTTTTGATCGTCGTTTCGTCGTTTGGTGATCCTTTTTTTTGCTTTTAGTGATCGTTTGACCAAATTGGATGCCGCCATGCGGGAGAGTGGTAGAATCGATGTTGTCGGCATTCTGTCGCTTAATGGCATTTCGCTAAAAGGGACGAAAGGTAAAAAAAGAGACGTGCAAAGAATATGTCCAAAGGCGAAAAATGCACTTAAGGACATGATTCTACGGTTGAAGTTAAATAATGTGGGAGATACGATGTCATTTGTTTTTTATTTGTTTCATTGAAAAATAATGATCACGAAAGCTGGCGCCTGATTTATCATTTAAAATGTTGCCTCATCATAAACCCGTAGTAAACAGAAATTTCTGATTATTTATTTAATTAAATGCCTTTGGCTGTTTGCATATCGTTTACTCGTAACCTGTCTTGCAAGTAAACGTTGATTAAATAAATAAAATGGAATTATAGTCAATCGTATGTTTATCAGTAAACCTGAGAGAATCCATAGAGTACCGGAAATTATGCAACTGATTATAAAGTGGCGGCATTTTTTTTATACTAAATAAACATGTGACTTTTTTTGGTTGCTTACGGTTTGAGAGATAACACAGTCGAGTTTATTTGCGCAGTGCACTGACTCCACATGGTTTTGTTTCGAGTTCACTGACTTTTAAGAGTAGGTATTTCTTCTATTGAGATTTATATGGTATTCTAGCTTAAAAACAGGATTTATACCTGTTCGAAGGAATTTTAATCATAAGCTTGAAGCTATTGAGCTATTGAATACATTTGTGTCTACGTAGCTGACCGAATCACAAGTATTGCTGGAGTACCTAAGGGCTCCATACTGTTTCTGTTTTTTTTTTGACTGAGATTCACATCAATAAGCTTTAAAACCTGTAAGTTGCTTGTTTTTCGACATCGTTTGTTTTTCAGAGTATTTTCGATATCGCGATTTCGTAATTAGTTATCAAAAACTGTGTTTTGTTTCTGGTTGATAAAGAGTGTTAAACAAAATACTAAAAATGATGCTTAACCTACCTCCCTACCACTCCACTCTCGACCTGCATTGGCAAGCTAATGTTGAATTGATCTCCGAAAGAATTACGAGATTGACTGATCGATTTTTAAGAAACTGTGAAACATCAGATAATCATCTTTAAAAATGTTTCTGTATTTTGCTACTAAAATAACGTTAATTGTCTTATTTTTATTTAAATATCTTTGTTAAATGTTTTATTTATTTACTTATTTATTTAATTTTGTTATTTATTTCGCTTATTATTTATTTATATATTAATTTATTTATTTTCTGTTAAAGTTAAATTGTATATATTTATTTATTTATTTTTTCTTATTTATTATTACGTAGTTTATTTATTGTTTTTTTTATATTATTTATTCATTTATTTATATATTTATTTATTTATTTATTTTCACTTATTTATATTAAATGATTTATTTATTGTTTTGCATATTTTTTTTTATTTTATTTATTTACATATTTGTTAATATATTTATTTTATTTATTTTCTTACATGCCTATAATTTATTTTTATACATTTGTACATGTATGTATGTATGCATATTTATTGAAATTTTTAAATTAATTTTTTTTCTTCTCTTTTTTTCTCAAATGGAAGGTTTTTTCGTAGTTTCCTTCTAAAAATTAAATTCAATTCAATTATATAAGTCTTGTTAAATTTTTAGATAATACTTCAGTAGAAAGATAAAACAATATCGAAACTCCAATGTATATTTATTACGAAAATAAAATCTATCTTTCTATAAAGAGTGTTAAACAAGGGCGTCGCGCTGTAAAAAAAAGCGCCCACTTCTTTCCAACCCGCACTTCGTCCCTTTCCCAGTTTCCCCAGATTTTATCACGAGAATTCACTAAAGCTTATATTTTGAACAATGGCTAAATTATTACCCTAATCAAAAATTTAACTTTTTTCCCCTCCCTCCAGGTGGAAATCTCAACAAATGATTTTTCTTTCTTCAATTCAAATCGCAAAGTTTAAAGTTATAATATATAATTTCCCATAGTTTTTGACCTATAAGCTCGTGAGGCTTTGTTGGTCTCAATCTCCGAATATTGTCTCTTACATTTAAGACGGCCCCCATCTCGGAGTTAATGTGATTTTCAAGAATGTTTTCTAACCACTTCTGAGTTCTGAAACATGTCTATTTGTAGAAAACGATGCAAGTCGCTATTTCTAATGTACCGAGGGGCGTTTATTATTCCACGAAGGACTTTGTTTTGGAATGTTTGTATGGTTTCTGTATTTGTTTTCTTTGTACCCCCGCAATTGGATGCCATATGAATGTAGGTATGTACAGGCTTCCGCTTCAGTACTTGCTTATTAGTTTGTTCTGGATAAATAGGTCTGAGTTTTTTCCCAGTTACCAGTACATTTTTCTATATTCCAAGCTAAGTTCTTCTCTTTTCTTTTTGATGTGCTCTTTCCATTATAACTTCGCGTCCAAAGTCATTCAAAGGAATTCGGGAATACTGGCGTAACGTACAACACCACTAGATTGTTAATGAATATTAGAACATTGTTAAACTTTTTATTTGTAAAGTTAATTTGAGTTGATTTTGAGGCGTTGAGTTTGATACGCCATTGCTGAGTCCACTTTGTTGACTGCATATTGCAGGATTTCTGTGGCCTTAACAATTCATTTATCAGGAACCAATATTGCATTGCATTGTCATATACCGGAATATCCCTGGTGTATAGCAAATACAAGGTAGGTCCTAGGACACTTCCATGTGGAACACCGGCTTCGATTTTCTTCATTCCGAATATTCTTGTTCGTATCGTATTCAAAAAAACTCAATCTGAAATGTATGATTTCAACGAAACTGATGTTGGGGAATCGTATGGTTTGGTAATGCATACGTTTTAGCCCAGTATTTCATTGGCATCAGCAGTTGACAAATGCTGTAGAAAGTGATGGCAAACATAAGTTGTTTGTCACTACTGCTAATTTTTAGGCTACAATCTGTTAACGTTTGCCTGAAATGTTCGAATCTCTGGTAGGGTTGGTTAAACATCGACAGTCTATCGATAGTATCGATAGTAAAAAAAACTATCGCGTACATCGATAGTTTTAAAAAACTATCGATAGTTTCAATACTTCCGGAATCCAAATTATTTTACAACAAACCACAGCTGCAGGGCTATCTTTCTGAACGCACCCAAGCCACTGTTCAACTTTCAACTAAAAAACACTGGAAATCTAGAAACTTTGGAAGTTATTGCCAAAAATGTGTGACACATATCAGACTCAAAAGGCCCCTAAATTTTTTTTTTTTTCTCGGAAACTACTGAATTCAAAAATGTGAAGATATCAAACTTTGTAGATAATTAACTATATTTTTAAAGATAACTTAGCGAATTTCGTAAGTTGCATAGTTTTTGAGAAATTCACGTCGAAAAATGCAATTTTATGTCGAAAAATTCAATTTCTCAACCGATTGACTACTGGACCGATTTCAATAAAATTATCACTATTAGATAAACAATAATTTTGGGAATATTAAAAGCTATCCGAAATTGTGCTACCATATGAAAAATAAAAAAAAAATAAATAAAAATATGGATTTTGCCAGCTATCTACAAATATATTGTTTAAGTATTTTATTTTGATATCCCGTGGGAAAAGTGATATAGAAGAGCTTTAAATATTACTTTGGGGCTACCATCCATCCAGCTTTTTTTTTGTTTTCACATATATGTAGGTATATTTTAAAAAGCAAGGCTTAAAAGCAATTGCTTTAAATTAGTTTTAAATTCAAACATTAAGATTTTTATCAGATTTTTAGTATTCATATGGTTTTGTTCCTAATAGAAAAGTTTTTTAAAGGCTTTTTAAAAATTTAGTTAAACTATCGATAATATCGATAGTATCGATAGTTTTTTCCCAAACCTATCGATAATATCGGAAATGGAAACTATCGATGTTTAACCAGAGATTCTCTGGACGTGTTTGTTGGTTGTCTTCTTTACTGCCCGAACACAGTGCATGCCGCGGCCGCGTAGTATGCCGCGCTGTCAAAGTAGAAATATATAGAAACTCAATAGTGCGCCCACAATGAGGTAGTTGCCTTGTAGTATGCCGCGGCCGCGTAGTACAAGTTGGCCAACTTTTAACTATTGCCGCGCGGCGTTTGACAGCTCTCTTAAAAATTAAAGAAATGGAAGGGGACGACTTAGAAAAAGATTTTGAAAGATTTTAGCTATAGTTTTTACAAGAAAAATAGTTTTCGCAATATATTTTGTCAATCCAAACAACAAAATTCCAACCAGCTGCCTCTTTACTACTGCTTGCTACGCGGCCGCGGCATGCATTGTGTTCGGGCAGTTAGGTTGGCGCTACAGTTCGGAGTGAACCGTTTCCTATTTCTCGCAACCACTTGTGTGTGCGTGTTATATTTTTTAGAGCTAGAGCCCACTCCGTTGTTTCAACCTAAATATAAATAATTGCAATGAATGCCTCAAAAAAGGTTTCTCACAAATGTCATTTAATTCAAAAACACTACTTTACCATAATTTTCATATCGACGATTGGTCGCGTTATCTCGTCATCGATACTTCAAATACTACAAGAACATTTGTCTGGCTTTTTAAACATTATGAATGAAACTACTTATGATTTACTTTGTCCAAATTTTCAGGGTCACTGTTCTGATTCTCGTCTTCAAACAGTCCATCATATTATGTTTAAATAAACAAAAAAATCAATAAAATTATATCAATGAAAGAATGTTATATTTAACGAATATCGAACATATCAATGAGTACTCGTATGTACATACTCGGGCATACTTTGATTTTAATTTAAATCCGATAAGCAAATGTCGTTCAACTTGCACAAATTTAACAGGTGATTCATCAAAAACTTTATGATAGTTGGTGTGCCGATCTGGTCTTAGTGTTTCCATTCACTGTTCACTTTAAAGTGGTTTCTTCATAAAAATATTTTATATAAGTCTGAAGCTTATCTATGCTTAACACGTCAATAATCATAATTTTGTAACTCGGTGGGAAAAAACGGTTCAGCGTTGCCAATAAAATTTGTGAATTGGAAGCACTGTGGAAATTCAAATGTATTTTTGTTTTTATATGACTAATTGGATTGTTTTGAATGAAATGCATGTACATATGACCGAATTATGTACGTATATAAAAGTATTCTCAAACGTGTAAGAGCATCTACCTACGCCTTAGGTTTTACCCTATAAATGGTTGGATACTTCCAGAAACGTCACGCATAATAAATCATCTGACATTTGTTAATCACACGAAAGAAAAGTTGAAATATCTCACCACATCAATATGCAAATCGAATAGAAAACAAATCCACACACAATGCTAAGGAACACTCCTGCAAACAAGAGATTGTAGGCTCTTATTGTGCCCTGCATGCGGTATGACTAATTCAATTGTTAGACTACCTGTGCCAGTTTCCATTCGAACTGTCATGTCTGTCTACTCGCCTTTCTTTGAATAGGTAAATGAGGCCTAATTGGAGGAAGCGTGGGAATCACCATAAAAGTAGATCAGTAGCTGAAAGAGACGACATCATCATGTTTTTTTTTGTTTTCAATTACTAAGCTCCTCGAGCACTAACCAAACAACAAAGAAAGGCAAACTGCCGGACGCAGTGTAGACAACTAAAGCCTTCTGACAGTCACTTATTGCAATTTAATTTGGCATATGTTGAGCTCAAATGCGTGGGAACATCTTCATCGCACACAATGACAGCGAGCCTGAGACGAAACACCGGAAGATAGCATCCATTCTGAATGGCCATGAGAATGAGAAATCTTTAAGATGACGCGACGTGAAAGATTATGATAGTAGATTCTAGGTTCCTTTGAACTCTAAAATTCTATGGTGCCCAGCTGAAAGACGAAAACAGACGAACAAAGCAAGTGTTTCAGAGTAGAATTGGGTATGTTTGTTTGGGTAGCAAGTCTTACAACTGTCAGCCTATTTAGAGAATAGATGAGTCTCTGCGGTGACTTTTGTATCCATAGGCAATAGGCACTTGTGTTTGTGTGGGAATATTTTTGACTTTGTTTTCATGTGAAGAATGGGATGAGTAATTGGTTTGCATGACGCAACGGGACGCAAGGTGTGGAAGTGTTAAGTTGCTTATCAGGGACATTTACACTCTTTAGAAGATAGTTGTGAAGTAAGTGCTGAGAATATCGAATTAATTTGCTTTAGTTTCTGCAATTGAATGCGATGTTAAACATCAAGTAAAATGGAGTTTTAGGTTAACTAACATCTGATATTTCAAGTCGGTTCTCTTAAATTGTTTTTTAATGTGACCAATAGACACACTTGACGGTCTTTTAATGCAGCAAAGCGTAAACCACCTTATAACACAATTAATTACACACATCAACATAAATTTAAACAGATCAATAAACAAAAAAAATTGATAGCATTTCTCTGATGCGTTTGTGTAAACTGTAAAGATTGCAATCAGACTAATGAGAAGCTATCTCTTAGATAGTTAAAAGCCTAGTGTCTTTGTAACATTGTCGACAATTCTAGAAAAGAAAAATTACATTTCCCAAAGGGTATCCTTTATCGCCACCATATCGAGACATCACCATTCTCCTCGACGACTATGACGTTGACGTTAAAACACGATAATAGACCTTGTCAGGGTCTCGCATCTACGCCACAGTGCCGACCTCTCACGTTCGGGTTCGCATTTAAACAACAATCGCACACAAAGATCACAACCTGATCACAACAACTGTGCAGTAATTTCACCGAGCGTCCTGGCTATCTGTTTAATTTCAAGGAAATCGCATTGCCATCTCAGCCACGCTGATCATGATCATCCACCCATAAAAGGGCAACCCAGACACAGGGCACACAATTCTCCCATGGAGCACGTATAAAATTCAATTCCACAAAGTCGTCTCTGGCCACAATTACACACGACGAGTCGTCGTCGTCGTCGTTGTTGAAGCAATGGCATGGACATGCACATGCATATGCACATGACTCCCAAGTTAGTATAGTGCGTTGGCATGGCCGTGGTTCACCTTGAGGGGGGCGATCACTCGTACGGGTTGCCCTTTTGAGATGCATTCGTATTTCAACACAAGTAATACCTGTAATCAGCCGCGACAATGGTGAGAGGTACAGGTAAGAGCTCGGGATCAGCAACCGGTTCATAAGGTCGACTCTGGGTATACGAGGAGATTACTTCCGCATGATAATGTCGACATTCGTCCAGTTAAGCTGATCTTATTACACAAATTGCAGCCGACGAAGCGCTGGCACCAAATTGCATGTAGGAGCGCCGACGACGCCGACTTCGAACATCTCCAGAAACTATATTGCACGCGGATCAAAAGATTGTAATTTCATACCTTGGTGGTGGCGTGCTGCAGCGGTGCAACGACTGAGAGAAGAATTGCAAACGTGATTGCAGCTTATTGTAGTCGAGATGCGATTTATGGGAAACCGTATGCAGGAGTACAAATCCTAATTTAATATTCTGATCCTCATTACTTTGTGCTGCACCAAGAGTTGTGTGTCCACTCGTGCGAGACTTGGTTTGATGATTTGTTTAGTGGCATTTAGCCTTTATGGGGTCATCGGCAAGAGCCAAGAGCAACCCACTTGCTGCGGTTTTGATTCCCATGACCTCAAACGGGCCATGAAGATGATGATCATCGTAAAGCCAGCGTGAAGAATTTGATCAATTACCCTATTGCATGAGCTGAAGGCATCAGTTAAGGTGCGCTGCACTCAGGTATGGCATTTGGCTATGAATCAATCAAGAGCGAAATTAATTGTACGGGTTTGTAGTGCAGATGCCGATGCATAGAGCATAGGTCCCACTCTGATTGCATGAAGTGATTGCGCTTTAAACTAGACAAAAATCACTTGAGAAAAGAAGAAGACTACGAGTATAGGTATATCTAAAGTATGATTTCGTGATGTTCGTGTTGAATGCTGCTCGATGGGCTGCCATGTACACTTGATCAGATATCTGACTCATAGAGTGCCAAAGAGGGAATAGAAAGGCGGTCAGTTGAACTGCAGATGAGCGTTTAAAATATGATGCTGAGGCAACTCATCCTTCTGAAGGTGACCACAATTCGTTTTTCTTTTTGTGAATTCCTCAAGATGCTATGATAAGGTCAGCCAAGGGTTCGAAGAGTGATTCTTTATAGGATTTGCTATACAACTTGTATTCTTCGCTCGTGACCAGTCTGTTGAGTTCCAAATTTCTTTGTCCAGGTATGGCGAACATTAGTTGGGGAAAACAAATAAATAATCACTAATCAGTCCGTAATCTTCTTCTTTCTTTAGGAGGCCCTACAGTTCGGGATAAACCAGGGCCTACTTCTCGCAACCATTTGTGTGTGTATGTTATATTTTTGCACGAATGGAAGGGACCAACTGTTTTTTGCCGTAATCTCACTTCGCAATCACTTTGTATTTTAAAAGTTTAACATTTTAGTTGATCTATAACCCAATTTGACAAATGACGTCTTGAACCCCAATTGACATAGAAGAACACAGGTTCTCGAGGTAATGGTTATCAATATCACTAAACCGCATTTGTTCAAAGATGCCCTTGGCTAGTATCTTCTTTCCCATTAGCGCCCCGAAGATTTCGATTGAGATTAGGTCTGAACTGTTACCCGGCAAAATAAGGGATTCTATCCCCTCTGGAGAAACTTTAAAATAGTAAATCATATGGCCCTCAACACATCCAAAATATGCAAAACAAACTTCGATGTACTCACAGATTTCGCTCGATGGCAAGGTGCTGAATGGATTTGGTATTTTCGCTGTTGCCATACTTGGTACAACACCATCCAATACCACCATCCAACACCATCATTCGCAGATTCCTTTCTGGAAAATAAAAGTATATTCGCTCTAATGGGTGTGGGAAATTTGGGAGTCGGACAAAATCCCGAAACCCCAAAATCCCGAAAATCCAAAATCCCGAAAATCCAAAATACCGAAAATCCAAAATCTCGAAAATTCACAATCCCGAAAACCCAAAACCCCGAACAGCAGTGGCTCTTTCGCTGTTCTTGTTGCTAGCAAACCCATCTCGTTAAGGCGATTCTGGATGGTTCTGACGTTTACTTCAGCTCAGGCTGCGGTTTCAGACCTACATACATAACTCTCAAGTGTATGAATGGCAAAGTGGGTGGAATGAAAGATGTTGTTTGTTCAACCGTCGAGTTCGATGAGAACTCTCTTCCTTTAGTTTACAATTGTATCTCAAAGAATGGACAGTTATAGTCAGATCATATGAAAGTAAATATGTACATACATTTAGAACAGTTTAATACGATGAACAATGTGTGAGTACATAGAAGAATACATGAATATAAATTATTACATTAGTACAATGATAATTGAGTGGAATTTTCGACTACACAAGTTAAGCTTCTCAGTGCCCGGTGTTTCCGAACAGTGCGGTACACCTCTTCACTTCTTCAGTCCTGTGTCAATTGTTCTCGTCAGAGTTCTTCTAATAGAACTCCCGTTGCATTCAATACGTCACGCTATTTCACGAAATGATACATTCCGCTCAGACCATACTCATCGATGTGAGTCATATCAACTTTATTAACAACTGTGCACATGCACTGTAAACTTTAGTCAGAATGCATTCCCGAATGTGCCAAATTGAACTCGGAAGCAATAAACGCCGTGTTACGTGTATATATACATATATTCGCTTATTTTGCAGATTTACATGCAAAATACAACAAAAATAAAGTAAGTGGTGACAGAATCCCCGCTTCGCTAAGCGGATATAAAAACAGTGATACCAAATCCAAATTTCTACTTATGCGATGAATTTCTATGAACAAATTCATTCTTTGGACAACCGGAGAAACCCAAACGTGGAAAAATAACAATCGAACACATATCTTCCATCTTTTATTTATTCTTTTGCGGAAGATTTTTTTTTCCAGTTGGCGCTACAGTCCCCTTCCAGTTAACCCGGCCTTTAGCTTACTGCCTCCAGTTGCGCACTCCAAGTTGCGCACTCCACTTGTGCAATCGAATCGAATATTCTCCAAGCCGGGGCGTTGGTGTCCATACGCTCTACTTGTCCTAGCCATCTTAGACGCCCAGTACGTAGTTTTTGAACCAAGTCGATGTCGCTGTACAGCTCGTAAAGTTCGTGGTTGAATCTTCTGCTCCAAAACCTCTCAACGCGAACGGGACCGAATATCTTACGGAGGATTTTTCTCTCGAACCGACCAAGCATATCTTCATCCGCTTTCGATAAAGTCAATGCTTCAGCTCCATATAGAAATACTGGAATGATAAGGGTCTTGTATAGAGTCACCTTAGTCGATCGGGAAAGGGATTTACTACTCAATTGCCTTCTTAGCCCAAAGAAACAGTCCTTCGTTTGATTTTCGACGAGATGTAATTTTTTGACGTTATAGCCGGGCCGAGGTAGACAAAGTTCTTTACTACCTCAAAGTTGCCGACGATTGTTTAACTCAATAAGCAATAAATTGATCATTTAAGTAAGATAATACATTTCTTTTTTTATCGGAACTGAATATATTAGAATGTGAATTACCTGAGTTTTCGATCTGTATAATTTTATTTGTCAAAATATTTTTTTCTTTCAATTTTGTCAACAACTGACAGCTCAAGGGTCATTATCTGTTAGAAATACACATGTCTATGCTGCCAATTATTTGTGATCAATTCATTGAGCGGGAAATATACGCGTACAAAAAAACACGGCTAAAATGTGTGAGTGCGACTTTTTTTGGTTGCTCGCGGTTCATGTACTAGAAACCATTTGGCGTTTGCGGACTCAAGCCATAATCCAATTCATAATCCAAAGTACCAAACAAGGAAAATTTTCTCTTTTTTCTGTTTATCGGATCTTTGTAATTTTTAGTTTTAAATTCGTGTATTTCAAGATTTTATCTTTCAGTCTTTAGTTTCGAGACCAAGCTATCGCCAGTACAAGATTCCTTCGCTTCTGCCTGGTAGTGAGGATAATGTTAGCAAAAAAAAAACGCTTCACACATCATTCTCATTAACCAAAACCAATAATATGCCAGAGGTGTTTACGTCTTAAACTTGGTTAACAAATCATTCATCTTCGTGGTTATCAAACAAAACCCCCTAACGCACCCATAATCCAAAGAGTCTACCTATCCACGTGATCATATGTTTGCTTAAAATATCTTCAATAAACAACCTGTAAACAACAATTAAAAATCATCGACTTATATATACATACACGCTTATGTACATTCTGAGAGAATTGTAAATCCTTTAATAACTACGTACTTCGGACTTTATTACCCACATTAAATGTATCCTTAGCGAAACTCTTATCTAGAAGTTCATCCCATTTAATGTGCCTATAATTATTTTTAACTAACACTCGCGCCCTTTATCCCAAGCAACTCGTCCCTAATGAGCACTTGTAACCACATTCCAATGGCCATGTAGATTCATTAAAAACTCACGCGATCCGATGGCACCAACTGCGATCGTGAATCGAGATGCATTGAAATTTACACATCAGCTCGTGAACAACATCGATGGACTGTAGCCCTTTACCTGTGCCCGGCTGCGCCGTCGTGGACGAGGAGAACTGAGAAAAATGATCCTCGAACACTTGCTGTGGGATAAACTTGTTTGGTTAGCCTCCAGCTGACAGTTTTAAATTCTAATTTCTTGATTAATAGCATATTCCAGTGCGATCCGCATTCATGGTCATCATCATGATCGTAGTGTTCGTATATTGATCGGTCAAGTGGTTTTACAAAAAGAACGTAACACACACCTAAGTGGCCTCGGAAAAAGGAACAATATCCGCATATGTTCGCCTTGAAAGGAGTCCTAATAAGAAACCATCGACGATTGTGTGCATCCTTTTGTGTAGAAATGTCAGACTGAGCACAGCGGGGTGTGGCGCCGATGTGATTTTCGAACACCTGAGCATTTTTGTAGGATGCACGAGCTTTCATCTCTTTCTATGCTATATAGATATAAACGTATCTATTCAAATACAGTCCAAAAAGAAAGGTTTAATTAAGCTTCAATTTTATAGGTCAAAAAAAAAAAAAGAAACGCACAACAGATTGATGAGGTGGACGCATGCGCGTAGGTAATTGGGTTTTTCTGATTTACTAACCTGTGCCTGTGATTTTTTTTTTTGCTTATTTATAGCCGAAGAGATTGGTATCTCGCCGTGAGAAAACACGATCATTCGCTGTGGCTTGGATTTGTGTCTGCGGTTGCAACAGCAGTAGATAGTTTATGGGCACAGATTAAGGCTGGCTAAGAGGACTCTCTTATCAGATTTGGCACGCAATGTAAACGCAAATCGATCGACACTGCTGTGGAAACATAAATAAAATTGTCTGGATTGGCTGATATGAAGTTACGGGGCTTTTAATTATCCATAGGTATGAGTACGAGAATATGTTTGTACGTGGCGATTAAAATCGCTGGCGACACTTTTCGTTGCAAAATGTGTAAAGTGGTGAGAGATTTGGTATCTATGGATTTAAATTATTGCCAATTGGAGAGATTTCATTGGTGAAAGGAGCCGGTAATAAAAAATACAGTTTAAATTTTATTTGCAGCGTTGAACATGCTTTTAGGTTGTGATAGCGGAGTTGCTTTGATCGGAACACATTAAAAACAAGTGCATACTGATTGCACTGATCCTGTCTTAAAGTCTGTTCGAGAGCTGTTATCACTGGGCAATACTATGCAATGTAGCATATAACCTAGTCGGCTAAGAACTAAATAATGTTCCACGAAAGTGCTGGTTTATCCTTTCAAACCTCCGTGGTTTGTTTCAACATAAACGTATTGCCTTAAATTTATTGTCCAATATTTTATTGTTGGCAATTAAATAGGCAAATCGGTTTCGTGTCCTAAAAATTATAAAGCATCACGTTCACAGAAACTTAGAACTCCATCAGCCTAAGGAAAATCACGCATTGCTGTGTATCCTAACCCATTCACTGCAAAAATTTGTCCGATCACTCAAAACTTATTAACCTTTCTAAAAACCGAAATCACATTACCTGCCAAAGTTCACACGTATAGCAAAGCCATATTGCACCTTCGTTTCATCTGGCAATTTATCTGGATCGCAAGCTTCGATTGCACTGCCAACACTCGGTTCGGTCTCCATATACACACGCTGATCGCGCCTTAGCTAGTGTCAAAACGTGACTCCATTTGGCCACCAATTCGAATAAAAAAACCAATTCGTATCTAACCTCACACAAGAAAGGAACCAGGAAAAAAAAAATCTTGAAGAATTCCAATCCCGACTTTGTGTCTATAATTTCACTTCGTGCTACCCCAGAGCCAGAGTATAACGGCTGACTGGACTTACACCATTTACAGCCATATCCTCCTCCCTCGATGCATAGCGTCGAACCAGAGCCATTAACTTTATTGCATGGCCTCGGAGGCTAAAGAATAAAATTAAAGTCGCTGCAACCTTTGAGCGGTACTTATGTGGTTTATGTTACATTAGCCACATATGCCTACAGGTGTTCGGGAAATTGAATCACCTCGTGCAGCCAACCAACACAACACACAGAGTCATCTAGTAGACTGCACCTTAGATCTGGCAGCACCAACAGCAGTGTGGTGTCGGTGTGTGTGTCCGACACCTTTAAGTCTCTTGGAGGAATGTGACGGTGTCGAGTGTTTCACTTCATCCATATTTTCTCGTATCTGTTCGAGTATCAGATTCTGAGATTTTTTTTTTCTTTTTATATCTCTACCGTCCGCCCCAAAGTGTCCACACGTGATATCGATAAATCAGCATATGGACAAGTCGTGTGTGTGAGTTGGTGGGTGGACGTGGAATTTGCAAAGTTTAGGTTTCCTTGATAAGCCCCGTTTCGATGATGAAATAGGGGAGCAGCTGCAATCGAAAGGCTGCTGAGTTGTCGAGATTCCAGAACCGATTGCGATCGAGAGCAAAAACAAAATCAGGCTACGAAATCTTATGGACCAGAGAAACTCTCTGGAATTCGGTCGCCACTGGTGGTCTCCAGGTGCCTTCCACCACAGAGATCCTCCTGTGCGTTACACGATATCCAAATGAATTCGGAAATTAAACCATGACAGGGAGGATTTATTTCCCAGGGGATTTGGCAACAGGTATGCCTACCATTTCGTTCCACAACTGCCAAAAGGGACGTGCAGCAAGATGCTGGCGATTTCGGTGGTCTCCGTTTCTGGATTCGTTGAAGTTTTTATGACCCATGAAATTTGTTGTGTGTTTTTTTTGCCGGTCCACAACAATCACTATTTGTATTCGATTTGCTTCGCGGTGCCGTGGGCCTATGGCAACTTATTTGGATTAGCCGTGGAAATTTCGTGTGGTTTTTGTCGATAAGTTAATTTATTTTGTTTTTACGACTATGTCGAAGAAACTATGTGAAAAATGGGTAAACACTTTTTCAATTTAATACAATCATCTTGTGCGATAAGCTGACGAAGATTGATCGTTCAGTATGTCTTTGGGACAGTAAATGCGATTATAAAACAGAATTTCAAATATGTGACCGTGGAACACAAGTAACATAAGCAAATGGAGACAACTCCGAATCTTGCGTGAATGTTGGGTCATTTATATGGCCTAGTTCATAGCTTTTCAAAGATGATGTCCGGATATGGTTAGTACCCCCTTTTTCTAAATATGCAGCTTCCTCCGGTGAAGGTATCCACATGCAACTTGTTTAAATAATCGACGCCTTGTGGTTTGAAAAGGAAGAGTGCAATAATAGTTCTTGTCTTTTTGTAAATTGAGGACTTTTTTATTTTGCAAAATAATTTGAGATAAGTTTCCGGTCTGTATTTTTAAAGCCTCCAGTATTCCTAAATAAGGGTTGGTTTCGATTGCTCCATAACTTTATAAAAATATCCTATGAATAAGATTTGCATATTGGCAACACTGAAATATAGGCGTAACATACATGGCACAAAACCCTACAATGAAATTGAAATTAAATGAAAACGACCTTTATAGTCAGTCGATGCTGCGATGAAGTAACACACAAGAACATATGTATGTACATATGGTACTTGGTACAACATACCCTGCGCATAGGGTTACCAGACGCCGCCGTTTAGGGTGGGCAGTCCCCATTTTTCATACCAAAATGCTGTTTGCCCCCCCTATACAAACCTCTGTCCCCCTTATTAAGTAAAGTTCAAAACGAGAAAACAATCAATTTAAAACTGTTAAAATATTTTTAAAAAGATTCTCTGTAAGCACATCCATTTGAAGCTCAAAATCCTTTTAAAGCTGAACGCATCCACTCAATGAACTACATAATATGTATTACTTCACGCGTAAAAATTTTCGTTCATCTTTCAGTTTATGATTTGTGCTGCTATCTGTCCTTTGTCGGTTTTTGTTTACAAATTATTTACAAATTATTTTCGTTTGCGTTTACTAGTACCTAGCATGTCTGAAAAAGTGAATAAAACAAGAAAGTGTGCATATAATCAGTGCTGGGAAAAGCCTTTCGAGTGGTTAATAAAAAGCAAAGAAGATCCTGAATAGGCGACATGTTTAATTTGCTTTAACTTTTTTACTTCACTTTTTTTTACGCTGGTGTTGTATATTTCAAAAACGTAGTTTGTCTCGCAATGTCCCCCTTTTCGTCATTTTCAATCTGGTAACCCTACCTGCGCACAACACCCACTGCAGCCCTGGACACTTTTCTGTATCTCAGACTTTTCTGATCTGCATATAATGCACCTGGCAAGCAAGAGTGCGATCAGACTTGCTAACTTAGGCTACTTCAAGAATAGAAGCTACGGCCATAGCAACATAAAATTGGCAACCTCAAAAGAACGGATGATATTCTCCCACTTTGGTTGGGGCAGCATTGCGTCTACACGGCCAAAACACGTTGAGATTTCCACGAAACAGTCGAAAACCGATAATGGTACCGGTTCTGGAATTTATTCAAGAGAACCGGAGCTAAGTACGTCTTAAAGACTTCCGGACGACTGGTAGTGTCTTTCAGCCCAGGCGGAGGTTCTGGCGGTACAGAGAAAGGCGGAGCTGTTAGTGAAGAAGCTGATATCAGATAATGATATCACCATCTTTATGCCAAGCCGTGCTCAGAGCGCTAGAATCGTATATCGTTAAATCGGCAATTGTAGGAGGTTGTCGCTCTAAACCCTAAGCAGACATAAAATGATCATGCGGCATCAGGGTGAAAATAAAGTATACTATGTATCATTAGCACGGCGGGCAATAGATGGTCAGGAATAGAAGGACATAGGGTGTAACCGTTAAGGATCAGCTTTCATCATATTTTATGTCATATTCCAATTTAATATAAATGTAATTGCACAGATTTTTTAAAAGATTTTGCTTTGGAAACACATTTTAAAGAGAATAACGGGCGAAAGGAAGAACACATTTCTTAACTTGCCAATTAGAAACAGTAAATCTGTTATCGAGTGCATAATTGCATTTAGAAAAATATGCTCAACAATCAAACAGTTTTCTTAAATTTACAAGAAAAAAAAAGAGTTTACTTTGGTGGGATAATGGAGTAGGTAAGTTATTATTAGCAATCTTATCACTAGTTTGGCAGGACTGTCTACAACTTTAGAGAATATCGCCTCGCGGTTACAAAAGCTCCAATTGTTAGCTTAAGCCGCAAGCCGCTATTCGAATGCTCTGTGTACATTCACTTAATTTGCTTTTTTTGTCACTACTGTCTCTTTTTTTAACCATTACTAGCGACCTATAACCATTACATTACACTAAATTATTACAAAATAAATTACTTATGATAAAATCAAAGTGTAGCAATTAAAATACCACTACTGTGAATGAACCTTCCCATTTCCCCTTCGAACTTAATCGAAAATAATTTAATAGACCTAATGACCACTTTACACAAATATTATCGGTAACAACTTCTCTTCCTGGTATCTTATTTCATTCCAGCCAATTAACAGTACAACTCTAATTTAACTTACTTAAAACCATTTCCAACTCCACCCAACTCAAATGCCAGTGCTGGCAAATTAACATTCAAATAAAATACGAAGAAAAACGAAAAAAAAGTTCTGCTCGCACCCATGTTACCAATGTTACCAGTCACTCTGGCATGAAACCAAACAAAACGTCACAACACTCGTAAAGACATAATTTTCATCACCAACACCAGCAGCAGTAGCAGCAGCGATCACTAACTGTAATAGTGGCCAAACCCCAGACGAGACTGTTGCATAGTCCATTACCCGTAATGGGACACATTGTAAATTAATTAGTAAAAATTTGATTCGCTGTCATTGGACCAAACAACACGAGCAAAAAACATAGGCAACTGTCAAAGTCTGCAAGTCGTAGTCGCGATAGCGCATGTGCTTGCGTTTGCACTCGCGCCATCATCGACAAACTCCGGAGTGAATATTGAAAAGCGATTTCCGCGAGGCAGATCTGCTGCCGCGATAACGTTTCGGATTTTTTATTGTTGCCGACAACCGAAACCCGTTTATTACCAATTGATATTTATTAGCCGAACATTAGGCGAATTTTGTAGAGCTGTGGCAGCACTAGCACACCGCTAGGAGCTGCAACAGCCACCGCTAAAGTTGGTAGCAATTTTAAATGTGCAGCAATGCATGTTATTTGAATGGTTGCAGTTTGTTTAATGGGCGCCTACTTTGTACCTCACTGCTCAGTCGGTAACAGATACGTGTTCCGCAGTGGTAATAATTGCATTTGGAAGGGTCAGTGGGGCTGAGGTACACGGAGTGTTCTTTCAGTCAGCCGCAGGCGTGTGGTTGTTAGATAACAATTAAAGTCGCGTTTTGTGGGTGGTGCCGGCAATCCCAAAACCGGGCTTAAGCTAATAGAGACCTTTTGGCCAATTGAATTGATTTATTGTTCAGGAAGACTCTTATGCGATTGGCATTTAAATGTCTTGAGGCGCGGGAAAATGTAGATTTATCTTTGTTTTTTGTTGAATGGCCTTTTAGTGAAGCGCTCCATCTTCAGCTGAAGACATAACCTGTAAGGGAACTGCGCCTTGAGTGGCAAAGAACAACATTATTACCTCGACTTCCGACTAATTGATGACAACTTTGCCGCCTTGAATGTTAAGTAAGTCGATTCGGTAGCAGACCCAAGCCTTCGTCAACATTGGCGCGCAAAAAATGTATCCAAACAACAGCGCTCTTAATTAATTCCCATCGAGTCGAGTCGATAATTGGCTCCGGTGGCGGTTGTCAAAGGAGATACAAAGACAACTTCGTCTTCTGTTCTCGAGAAACAATATCAGCAATTAACCGGGAGTACGAGTCTTATGTTCTATGCGCATGACAGGTATGTTGCAATAGCGGTACCATATTTGTGTTTGTGCTTTTGTGGCAAATAATTTGCTACCTGATGTGATTGTTAAAAAGTATGGTAGAACGAGAATGAAGAAGGGCTCAAAGCAGAGTATCCATCTTATAAATGACGAGAACAAGAACTCACGTTGAACTTCGACCCGAAGCATACGATATTCACAAGACACCACCTCAGCTTCACCTCAAGAAGAAGTGGTTTGGTATGATGGGAGCCAGTTCCTATTCACTGTCCGACTGCGCATTCAACGTCAGCTAACAGCTACAGCTTTACACGGGGTATACCGGAGTGTAGCTCACCTGATCCGACAATTATTATGATGAAGTGGGCTTGAGTAGGACGATCGGTTCGTTCTGTTGAATGGATTGGGTTTCAAGTGCTGCCATTATACAATGTACTATGATTGACATGCATGTTTAGTGGTGCTGATCTCTATAGCCTTTGGAATTTGAATATCAATCATTGAATTTTTGCATGTAGCCGTATTGAATGGATACTCCACTTGTCACGTTGTTGACTAAAGGTTGCTGTTAATGTGAAGGAGAAGCTGAAGTGAAATCAATTCAAAGTTGAAATTCAACCAGGAAAGATTGAAATTGAATTAAGATTACGATTGTTTCTTCAAGGGTTTTGTTAACGGAAGCCAGAGGAAAGGGAAATAATTTTAAATAAAATTTGTAGACTAGAGTCGATCTGCCGCAGCACTTAGCAGCAAGTTGCATATATATTGTAGATAGGTGAACCCTTCTCTTTCTGCTTTTAATTTTAATTTTTTTTTTGATTTTATTCGCTCGATAATGAAGTATTTTTTCTCCATTCGCCTTATTTGTGTAGAAACCCTTCATGGCCAGGCGGAGCACTTCTTAGTGGCACTTTAATATTATATCATACGAATAAGCAGGGTGTCCCATCAGACGATTAAAAAACCAATACTTTTTTTTAAAATTAATTCTGTTTTTTTTTTTAAGTGTGATCTCATCTTATATTTTTTTAAAAGGCAAAATGGCCACCTTTAAAAAACCAAAAGTTAGTACTACCACTATATCAAGGAAGTCTCGCTAGATGGCACGCACGATACTGCTAGGCAATGACTTTAACTGCATAGCCATCTTCATTTTCGAGAATACACTCCAATGATATTTTCCAATGTTACGACATATATGTAACAAAGTGCATCGAAGCGTGCGTGATTTCCGATTTGAAGGCGTCAGCACTTATAATCGAATTACAGCTGCAAATTAAGTCTAAAAATACGTTGCAATGATGGCTGTAACAGACATTACTAGGCAGAACGTCCTCCGGCAGACCTTCCCGGATCGTCTTCAACACTCTTCCTAACAAGATTAAGGTCTTAAAGCTATAATAGAGCTGATTCTCGTCACTGGTCACCAGGGAATTTCGTTACGATGTTTTTGCTTGCTTGTACTGGACCATCCGGGTCCTTTAAGGCACCCTGTTCACAAATTCGAATGTTGCTCTTAGCCACAGTACACATAACTAAGGTAATATAATTCGAGCCAAAGGGTCACAGTTCCAATCCATTTTGGTTTTCGCATAACTTCAAGTTCAGGGGTCCAATTGAAAACGTCTAGTAAAATTGAAGCTGACAGCTAGTAAGTTGAATATCATAAAATTAGCGCACTCGTGTGTATCGTAAACTAAAATAGAAATAATATTACCTCAGGATTAGGTTAATAAAAGTATAGGTACATACCTTAACGTCTTCTTAATGATAAGCCACCGGATCGGATGGCAGATGCAGAATCTCGCATGCAAACACTTCAAGGCCTGTAAGCCTGATTAGCATCTAAATACGTAGGTAATTTGAAGTCTTTCTGAGCATCACGTAAATTAGCTACGCATCCGGTTTTCGTTTATTTTTTTCTACATATCGTCTAGAAGAGACATCCTAGAAAAAACATGATCACAGGAAGCTCATATCATCGAATCTGTGCTCAATGCATCCCCCTTTTCTTCTTATTCCCATGAATTAGACCATCGCTACCACTTGCACCTGTTCGTAGATCAATTTCCGAAAGGAATTTTTGCAATAAAAACTGCAGACTCTTAGTCATAGTCATTTAATATTCTTATTCCCTACCCCGTCATCATAATTAACAGTCACCATGTACTAGTCATTCCGTATTCATTGATCCATCCCCATCTTCGTAGCAGAACTAGAAAAATCAGAATAAAACTGGAATTGCAGCCGCCGCAGCACCTGTTCGGGATTGCTTGCTTATTCTCACCATCGTAACTGGGAGTTTTTTTTTTCCTTTTTAATTATTCTTATCCGGGGAAAAACCAGGGCTTGAGGAGTACAGGGCAATCCCAATTGACAAAGCTTACAAAAAAAAAAAAACTCAACAACAGGAGAATCAAGGTGATTAAAACCATTCCCAGCATCCGGTTCAGCTAACTGATACGAACGCTCCTGACTCACGTGATAATGATACTTCATTGAGTCGAGAGATGAAGGTCAGTGAAGATACTTTGCTCCAATAACTACGACGAACTGGTTGTGCTGTCGATGAGTGTGAGAAAGAATTTGACCAGGGAGTAACCTCCAAAGGAAAGAATTTTTCGTTTTATTTTTTTAGTTTATTACAAAATGTCTGTACAAAGATTTAATGGTATGCAGTAAACCGAAGGTGGTCCAATTAAAGTTCCAATTTAACGCTGTTTCGGATTATTTTTTTTCATCGAAGATCTAATCATGATGTCGCGGTATGCTGCAACTACTCGATGTTGCTACAGGCAACGTTACGTTGAACGACCGACATAATTAGTTAAACGAACGCAATTAAATTGCAACACTGACATGAACCATAGAGCCGGCAATTAGTTTAGCGGTCTTTAAATAAAGTGCACAGCTGTGTCGTACGTACTAAGTCAATCTATCGTGTACAAACTATAAAGATAAACCGTATCTACATACTTATTTAAACGGGGAACGACCGATGTTCATAGTTTCAATGGTGAACTTCCGATGTTATTCAAAAGCTTTCTATTTGAATTGAACGGAAAACCCGACCTATACGTGGCCATTTGAAATTCTGCATCTTTTTCATTCAAATAAACACAAAATTTGAGATGATAAAAATGATAAAAAAAAATCCAATACATGCCCTTTATCGGAGTAAGTCAAAAAGAAGGAACAACAACCACTGTAACTTGTGGTCTGCATTTCAATGGCGTCCGTGGTGCAAATTGGATAAGTGTAAAATAAATATACCTGGAATTCTTAATGAGGAATGTTAATTGGATTCACGGTTGATTAAAGTCACTAAAATGTTCGATACTCGTTGAGTACACAGACTTCCGGAGAAAGATCACATTTCATCGGTGAAGTGCTATATTGCAGTCAGCATGAGGCCTTCTTAAATGGAAAATAAAAATCATTGAGCTTACAAACCATAACCATAAATTGTATCGATCAAAAGCACGTTGTAAAAGTACAAATCACACCATATAGTAGCATTTACGGCAATTGAAGAACAGGCGAAACGAGTTGGCCTTGAAGTAAACGAGGACGAATCGAGGTCAACAAACAAAACAGCGGAGTTTACCAACCAAGAGCGGCGGGTAAAACATGGGGTACTAAGCCGGCAATGATGCACTGGCTATACGTCATGATAGTCAGACCCATACTCACGTATGGGGCACTAGTCTGGTGGACACTCGACACCCACGGTGGCCCTGGACATGTTCCTCTACGTTCTGCCTCTCGATCTGCATTTGAGGTAACTGGCGTTCAACAGTGCAATAAGACTTGCCAACCTAGTACTTTTCAAGAATAGCGGCGAAGGACACTGTACTGTTCTTACAGAAATCCAAACGGACTATCCAATAAGAACGGATTGCACCCTCTTCACACTTGGGTTTAACACACCGTACAGAGCCATGTACCCTGTGCGTGAAGAGTGGACAAAGAACACAGTAACGCGGCACATAGGCACTACAGTCCTCATGGACGGGTCAAAAACTGCAAGCACAGGTGTTGAACCAGATCTAAAGTTGTACCTAGACTTAGCCGTACTTAGAGCTGCAGTTGCAGAGCTTCTAAACATGAGACGAATATCTGGTAAGGGTATTGATATTTACGAAAGCCAGGCTCAGCTTAAGGTGCTAGAATCGTGCACTATTAAATCGGCACTAGTCAGGAGCTGCCGCACAATGCTCAGGACATTATGCACTCAGAACCGGGTTAGACAATGTTAACATTGTAGGACATACGGTTTCCAAGGCACTTTAGCCGGCGTTGGACCATAAAAAGTCCAGTGAAATCCTTAGACTTAGTAGGGCACAGATGAGAATAGCTATATACATAAATAATATCCGGACACTGCCTTTTGGGTGCTCGGACATCAGACAAGATACGGATATTTTCAGATACTGCAATGATATATCGCATGTATTCTGTGAGAATGTCAGGGTACAGTCCGCAGTCGTAAGAACATTTTAGGCCCCTACTTCTTTAGTAACCTGGAGGAGGTAGGCCGAATCAACCATAGACTCGTTCTAAAATTTAGCAGGGTATTAAAATGCTTTAAGGAAACTGTGACGGATGGACTCTATGGGGATCGCGATGGGCCCAGTCTAACTTTAGTTGACGCTACAGCTCGGGGTGAACCTGGGCCTGCTTCTCGCAACCATTTGTGTGTGCGTGTTATATTTCTGCACGAATGAAAGGGTCCTACAGTTTTTTGACGACTCAGAACGGCGAGTTGCGAAGCTTCATTGACAAATGATACTCTTTGATTGCTTGTCAGACATTCGAAAGAGGTGGCACCGTGGAAAACTTTTTTAGGCTGGGATTGAACCCTAGCAGCATGCTCGCATTAACTACCACAGCCACGGCGACCACTCTGCCTGGTGCCTGGTTTTTTGGGATGGCTCACCCTGTCAACCCCTCTCAACACAACCTTACCAACCTAGGAGTAAATATCAACACTGTATTGGATATTCGATGAAGATGAACCCTAGAAAACCGCTGCTACTTCGGTTTGGTGAAACAACTGGGTTCAAAACTCCTAACTTGGATGACGAATGCTCTGCAAAACATTGATGATAGCAGATTTTGAACACTTATGCGAGTACAGCGAATGGAGAAGGAGATATAACCACGAACCGCGTTGTTTTCCAAAAAACCCAATCATGTCGACATGGAGCGAATGTGCAATAATGCTCCATTTAAGAGAATCTCTGAGCGTTTCCGCCGTGTTCGAAACGACAAGAAAGACCGAACCAAGCTATTGCGGATGCCAGAGCGCTTGATTTGGAGAACTGGAAGCAGCGTGCCCTGGACCGAAAAGGCTGGAAGGCTCCCTTGTCTCTGTTATATATGAAGGTACAACTTTTACATCAAGATTCAGAACTCAGAAGCATATGTCATCTCATACTAATAGATAAAATAATCTAAGTCCGCGCCACAACTGTTCGTAGTTTCAGTTGTTACCCACACTTATACACCATAGAATGCATACATAGTTGCAAAGTGTCTTATTTCATATGTATCAAATAAACTCACGCCACAATGAATTCCTGAAACGATTTGCAGTCAAATTGAATCCCACTCCAATAACCATCTTAGGTGTCCAATTGCGGCAAAGCCAGCTGTCTTCAAATGCCGCCCAGAGTTGTGGAGTCACAGTGTCCGGTCGGTTGGTGGCACTTGCGCTGGTGGGAAGGCATAAAATCGATACCATACTACGAGTATGTACATTGAATTGCTCTTTTAATGGCTTAAAGCGATGTCATATTTAGTATCAATTTAGAGACTCCTCGATTCTGGACCAAAGACACTAGCCGAGTGGTCGTCGTCATCGTCGTCGTTGTCCTCGTCTGCGAGCATGACGTCATGGGCGACTGTATGTCGGCGGAACACCTGCATCCGAAGTGAATAGCATACCAGTCGCCCTACGATACGATAGGCTATCTTCGTTCTTGTTTGTGCTTTTATTTCGTGTGGTTGGTGTTTTTGATGGAAGTAGCTGCGTGGCTGCTATTATCTCTTCGTTTGGAAAGAATTTGGCGCTCATGATTTGCCAAAATGTGTGTGTTTGGTAAAGGAATATCCATCCACCACATCATTCGTGGTAATTTGAGAAGTTGGAGGATGAATTCAGATTTCAAAATCCAGACTTAAGGAAACCAGTTGTCCCGGTTGTTATAAGGAGGATGCCATGCAAGGTGCTAATGAAACTTCGATGCCATCTTAATTAGAGAACAGGGATTTTTGGCGGGCATCATTTTAGTAATCTGATCTATCGCCGAAGAGGTAACACAAGAAGTAGTCATCCTGGTGAAACTTTAACGGAAGCCTCTTTGTTGCAGGGATTTTGGTGGTAATTTAAGATTGATTAACTTCTGAAAAGCAGTAACTGAAGTAGGTACATATACATCCAGACAAACAAAATTAAAGGAACACGTGCTGAGAGCAGTAGGAGATAATTTTACAAAGTTAGGTAGCCGTTTGGTAGCAAATTCCATGTGTTATTATGTTCGAAAGGGTTATCAGCTTAATTAGGATGTTTCTATGTCGAGGCTTATAGCTTGTATTCAACTCTATATGCCTTTTCAACAAATAATGGCTATCCTAGGTCCAGAGGCGTATCTTGGGTGGGGCATTTAGGACACGTGTCCCGGGCGCGTTTTAAAGAGGGGCGCGCGAAACCGCCACTTATTAAATTTTAAAATAAAAAAAAACCACAATACATCCACCAACTTATCTGCTCAATAGACAAAATCGGAACTAACGCAATACTTATGCCATTTTCCAATGAACGTGCGGGAGCGTCCAGTATCAAAACAAATTCTTCACAGTATCGTATTTCTTGATTCTTGCTTCTCAAAATCTAGCATTACGAGGTCACAGGGAATGTTGGTTATATCCTTGAATCAATAAAACTCTTGGCCATTTTCGACCCCTCTACACACACAAATGGTTGCGAGAAGCAGGCCCAGGTTCACCCCGAGCTGTAGCGCCATCTAAAGTAAAAGTACTTGAGGGGTACAATGGGTCGAGAAAGGGTATGCGACCTAGCTTTGCTCAGTGTAGAGCGAGAAGAAACGGATAGAACTAAATTCGAAAACAACATCGATATGTTTGCATCGGAGAAGGCCAGAAAGGTGCAATTGTAGTGTAACGGGCTTACGCACTTTCTTTCGCTATAAAATAGAAAATAAATATGTTTTGTAAATAAGATTTATGATTGTTTTATTTAGCGGGAGTATCCGTTTTTTATATTAAGACAATTTACGAAGGGGCGCAACTTTGATGCGTGCCCTAGGCGCCATTTCCAATTCCTGCCTAGGTCTTGTAATTACCTAAATGCCAAATGCTGATACCACCCAATGCATCGTGTGTGAATGTTTCAAGACTTTCTGCAAGACACTAATCGCCAAGTACTAGTGTAACTTTCGATTCTGCAAATCGCCGATAGGAACAATCTTCACACAGACAAATCCTGAAAAGGAAGAACGAATTTAAAGTCAAGACTCGATACTTATATCGATTCTGATGTCGCCCACGGCCGCCACTGGCATATATGTAGGTGCGTTTCCAGGACGCCAAGTAAGTTGGTGAATATTTATGAAAAAAAAAATAAATAAAAAAATTTGATCGATCCCAATAGTGTTGACCTTACTTTTTTCTAAATCCTCAAACCTGAAATTGACGTATTGAGGAGGCATCTGCAGAATTTGTACAGGGCAGCAATTTGGCCGTGTTGTAGTGGTAAGTGCGTTGGACTTATATGTGTCAAATTCGCTGTTTTTTTTTCTTTTAAAGTGGGGTCCCAGGTCCCATCGCCGAAAAAGCGTCAAAATGACGAAAAATCGTCCCAAACGGCAATGCTGCTCTGAAGCCGATAGAATTCATCGTCTGGAGCTCAGCACGGCTCACACCGACAACCCTCTAATACCAGGTAGCAAGGAAGACTTAACCTCAGTTTTAAGGACCAAGATAGGTAGATCCGCTGTGATGACCATCACTTGCTGTGTTCCTTATTTGCGTGTAACCAACCCAAAAGAGAGCTCCCTTAAATGCTCTGCACAGATAATTCTCTTTTTAACCTTCGTAGTTTGATACCGTAGGATATTCTTCTCGGTAATTATTCCTACAACGGCTGATAAAGACCTCTTATTCTTGAGTACGATACTGGCGGTTCACATTTTGTTATAGAATAGCAAAAGTTTAGGGCTTCTATCAGTGTTTTTGTTTCGTTTCTTATTTTAGACATAAATGAAGAACTGTATGCTTATGAAAATAATCCTTGAAACCATATTTCCATAATGCCTTCTTAATGATTCAACCTCGAAAGAGATTGCCAACTATTCCGATAAACAAGACTATCTCCTTCCTTCGTTAATACTCGGTTCCGAATGAAGTCCAGTCCATTACCATTTTTCTTAAACAGTTCAATTCACAAAACTCTTAAGTTGATGATACCATTAAAGTGATTTGTTCTGCACAATCACGACCCCTATGTCGTTACACATTCATTATCAATCCTTAGGGCTACAGAAACATGAAACAATTAATTACAAAACTTCCTTCCTCCATTTTTCATTTTGCATGCAAAAAGAGAGAAAAATAAAATTAAATCATAATTGCTGCACTTTGGCACAAAATAAAATTTAACCTTTAATTTAGCCCGGCCAAAGTGCCTCACACTCCTCCAGCAACAACAGAACAGAGCAAAATTCATTTTATTTTATTGCTAAAATTAAAACGTTTAACACAGCAATTTATGTTCGAGAGAAATGCCTAAAATGCTTTTTAAGAAGAAGTAACACCCCCCCTAAGGGTTGCATTCGGATGCAATCAGTGAATATTTTCCGTCTACAAATGATCTCCGCTTGGAGCGATTTCGAGAACGGCACCCTGTACCATGCGGCATGCAAGCAACAACTGCAGCAAGTTGTGCGTGACTCCAGTTGGTCATTAACAAATCTCAACCTCAAGTGCACACTCCTGCCTCATATCGGGCCATGGCAATAAAAACACAATAAATTATAATTGTTTAATTATACTCGGGTCCATAAAATACTCTCATGACGACTCTGATGAATCCCGCCCGAATGGCCAAGCGAATGCGGTAAATGAAACGAAGATGATGCAAGAGAGATACGGGATCGGCGCATGCTACTCCTTTGCCGTGGTAATTAATTGAGGTTTACTCTTAGGTTCAGGATGGAGTTGGATGTTGAATTTATGTTGCGGATGCATGTAGCCGGTGTTCAGATATGGACACTTCAATCTTTTAAGAAGATTATCAGAACCACAAGGGTATGTGCATATTTATTGGAAGATATTTCATTGGAACCGCAATGCGAGTGAAACAAACTAATCGAGTGGAGGAAGGGGAGTGTTAAATCTTTGAGCTGATGCTAGTTAAATGTCCGAAGATCTGATAATTTGTTGGAATTGGAATTGTTTGAAGGAGCTAAGTTTATTCTCTTTAAAGATAGTCCACAGAATTCCCTAATTTAAAAAAGATGTAAATTCAAGACTCGAGAGATGCCATAATCCGTTGTACAACGGTTGTATGCAATTCGCAGTTGTGTGCGATGATTGCATCGTGTGTTAGCTAGCTTTCGACGGTTGTACCGATATCGCACGATCGTACGCTTAGAATCGAAAACCTGCGGTTGCATGCGACCGATTGTATGGAAATCGTATGGTGTGTATAAATTTCATTCACGTTTGTGATTTGGTCGGTGAATGTGCATGGGATGTCCACAGCAAGGAGTACAGTAACAAATGTTTACGAGAGCCTTGGAAAAATTAAAGGAAAATTGTTCGGAGCTGGTCCCGGCTGTTGATAAATTAAAATATAATATTTGTATTTAGTAAACATTTTTTTTTTTGACATAATCACTAAACGACTGCTGACGAACGAATGAAACAGTATGAAAATCGCACGCTAATTGTATAGTGTGTGCGCTACATACAACGTTTGTACCGATATCGGTACAACTCGCGATTGTATCGTGTATTTGCTGCTTTACTCCATTTTTAAACGTCGAAAGCGTAAATCTTTGATAAATAAGGCCAATGCAACACATTTGATGGCATTGAGCCATGCTTAAGACACTTAAGACACTCATATATTTTTTCAACACATCATAGTTGAAAAGACTTTATTTAACAAAATAGAAATAATCAACACATTTTCAGACTGTACAACATACTTCGCATTCAATCTTTACAATCAGGTGCAATTTGCTACCATAGGTAGAGAGCATTTGATTCTGAACTGCATCCACAATAACGTGATAAGCTGTATGCCATCCACAGCCTCCAAATCTGTTAATTATCCTGCAAATACACAAGTTACTATTTAAAGAGTTTTCAACGTATGGCAGCCAACCAACCTGCACAAATATACCAAAGGATCATAGAGATCATGGATTTTCTTTGCCCGAACATATTCCTTGGCGTGTTCGCTTATCAACTCGATATCGTAGTTTTCCGGTGATGTCGAGCTCTTCACCCAATCCAAGAGGAGTTGAATGCGTTCGGTTTGGTGGAATATATTATCTGCCGATATTGGGGAGATCTGTGAAGGCTTTTTGTCCTCCACATAAGTTCCTCCCATTTGCATTTCGACTTCCTTTCTCAATTCTGGTGGCATGGCCCTCAGGAAATCTTCATCAATACCTGTTAGCTTTTGAGGAGACTTTTTAGGGACATTATCTATTTTTCTGGCTTTTGGTTTCACACGAGAACGCTCTTGAAGGATTTCATTACGAATATCCTCGGGTAACTCAGCGAGTACCGATGGATCAATGTCGTCAAGGAAATCCGATTGGGGTGAAGCGGATCGCTTATTAGTTGCAGCACTTTGCAGCATACCGATTACATTCGGCAATTTTGCCGACTTTTTTGTTGGGCCACCTTTTGCTGTGGGCTTAGAGATTACGGCAACATTAGTGGGAGATGTTGGTTCCTTCGCACTCTTTTCTTCTAGTTTTGGTGGCTTTTCTTTCTGTTTCTCGACCACTTTACTGAATAGATTCTTAATAACATTCTCTTTCTTTTCCTTGGGCTCATTTGGTTCATCCAACTTGGTTATTTGTATTCCAATACCTCTAAGCTCATGTGGGGGAATATTTAAAGCCTTCATAGTGGTAAGAGTGGTTCGAGTGATGGTTTCCAGATCGGAAGTGTACTCAGAGAGCGAAACGGCCTTTGTGAGATGATCACAAACTCCATGTCCCATGTATTTGGAAGCTTCCACTGGTGCTTCCTTCGCCCTTACCATTACCTTGAGTGTAATACATTTGCCTTTCCGTTTGATGTCTGACAGACGAGTATGTACTTCGGTACACAGCTGACGCAGGAACGTCTCTAACTCGGCGTACTTCTTGAAACGAATGCCATAGTTAACCTCTGCAGATACAGATTTTCGAACCTAGTAGTCAGACATTCACATGAGGATATTAATATATCAAAGGACAACAACCAACCTGTCCATAGACTAATGGGCGAGTGTCAATACCTCTGCAGAACTGGTATAGGGTTTCGCCAAACTTCTTTCCAATAGCTGTTTGGATTTTGTTAAGAGGGACATTTTGCAGATCTCCACAGGTGACCAGGCTCATTTTCTCCAAGTTGTACATTGTACTGCTGCCCACCCCTGGAAGATCTTTGATCGGAATACTGGTCATATATTCTTCGACTTTGTCCAAACTTAGGTAGAACTGGCCATCGGGTTTGGCCTCTTTGGTAGCCATTCTTGCTTGAAGTCTATAAAGGAAATAAAAACTAATACCAATCTGAAAAGATTTATTTCTTACTGACTTATTTGCTCCAACACCGGCTGAGCAAGGGCAGGAAGTTTTTCGATGCACCTCCTCCCTCACATAGGTGACGAAATCCATTGGATCTACTTCTAGGTCGCTGATTATCTCGGTGAGGTTAACAAACATTTCATCACAACTGACTGCTTCTATGTCCAGAGTGTACTGCGCAATCGTGTTGTACAGAGTATAGGCAACCTCTTTGTATCCCTCAAAGTCGTAGGGAATCGTTTTCAGATTTGGACACAGTTTCAAAGCATGTCCAACAAACATACCATTGCGGATGCCTTTCTCTCGCGCCTCATAACTGCATGAAGCAATTTCAGACAGTGATTGCTTACCTTCAAATGCTCCGCGTACCTTATCTGATAGAATGTTGTTGTGTAACTGGGTTTCGAATTTTTTAATATACAATCCCATTTCCACCTCTCGATCTGCTCCTGGGTGTGCAGGAACATCACTATTTCCTCCCTTGGAGTGTGTCACAGCAATTGGATGGCCACGCAAATGGGGATGAGAACGAAGACCAACGGAAACGAAGAAGCAATCCATGTCGATGTGCATCACTAATTGACCTTTGTTAACAAAATTTTGCACTTTTTGCAATTTTTCCCGAAGATTTTGGCGTTCGGGGAATGACCATGAGCTAATCTCACGAATATGACTTACGTATGCCTTAAAACCAGCTCCCAGAGTGGCTATGTGATGCAAACGGGAATTGTTATAAAATTCAGTGAGAAATTTCGGATCAACAGCTGTTCGTGACACTCGTGAGGAGGTATTGGATATCTCAGGTTTCACACTCACCTCTGATTGTTTCATCTTTGCATTCAATTTCTCCAAATCTTTGAGAATATCAGCGACTTCTTGTTCTTCCTTCTCATCAACGTCCATCGCCTTTCGTTCCTCCGTTTCTTCTTTATTCTTTGAAACCATGAATGAAATTCTTGGTTGTGATTGCCGCTGATTGGTATATAAAAGATATTTCGTATAGTCCACGATTTTCTGTGCTTTCACACAGTCCACAACCCATTGCGCACTAATAATCTTGGATGTGTCCATGTTCCGAACTTTAACATCAGGTAGATTCGATGCAATAATGTACGTCGTATGCGATCTTTCGTATATGTGATAGGTTCCTCCATGAACCATCATTATCCTCTTCAATTCATCCGATGAGGGATTAGTAAGACCATTCACGTAGATGGAGATGCCAGCGAAGAGCTTTGTCTGTCGAAACGGATCACTTGCACTCGCAAATTGTTCCTCCAGCTTCGTAATCTTCGCTTCCATATAACCACCCTGGAGAAGAATTTAACTTAACTTGGAATCCTCTAGATGAAATAGGTATTTACCCATTCTTTAAATCCATTGTCAGCCATTACTTTGATTTTTAAATTGTATTATTATTACTTAATTTACATTCGATTTCAAATATGATTCAAATTAAAACTAGAATGCCATTCTATGGATGTAAACAAAAACAACTGTCAGATAAATGAAGTTTTGTCAACAGTGCTGCCATGATCAAATAAAATAGAAATGTAGTAGATTTTTTTTTAATAATACACGCGTATTTATGAATACCTACCTACCTTTAAAATGTATTGCACAGCGCGGGCTATAGAGAAAATTTAAAGAGGAGATACTGATGCGCATTACTGCCCGAACACAATGGCAAAGCTGTAGGTAGTGGAAGTAGGCAGCGCTGTTAAAGTTAAAATACACGTAAACCCTATAGCGCGAACACAATGCGAAGCTGATGCTGTAGTATGAATTGTATGGTGAAGCGCAAAGTTCAGCCACAGCGTCACCATTGTGTTCGGCCAGTAAGTCTTAAATGTTTGTAAATCGGATTGAAAGGGAAAAATAGTGTTTTGTAAAGCAGTCCACATTCGTGTTGTGAGTAGTTAAGAAACGAATCCCCATATTTACTGTACGTCCGTAGTTGGGCTTAAAGCGGCCCTTGTTGCTGACGCTTAATAATATGATAATTTCTGAACGCTGCCTGTTGCTGATGATCATTTTCTGAACGCAGCCATTCGTGGTGAACGAGACAATATTGAGATGTCAAACGAATTTTAAATCAAGCAGTTGGTGGCAGAAGATGGAGTAATAGAATTTAATTTTAGTTTCTTTCTTTTTTCCTTTTTTACATTCATTTTTTGCCTTTTATGGTTTATCAGTTAATCTTAAAATTACATGTTTAACTATTAATGTTCATTTGTTACTTAAAATAAAATAGAAAATACTTAAAGTTGCGTTTTTTCCACGGCCACCAACATTTCTAAAATTAAATTCTTTTAGAGCTGCCTTTTCTTGGCAATTATATTACATATATATATTGGGGAAGGCGTCAAAGAAAAAAGGCAGAATGTCCAATCCAAATCAGACGAAGAATTGCGATTGTGCCAAATGCAATAAACCGAACAGCATTGATGATATGGTGCAATGTGATGTGTGCCACAGGTGGTATCATTACAGCTGCGTGGGAGTGGATGCATCAGTTGCAGATAGAAGCTTCGAGTGTGTTACGTGTGCTGGGCTTAATGAAACGGTTCGTGGAAATGTGGCAGCTGTCGATAATATGGGCGATAGGTTGTCACACGTAGGACTAGGTGATCATCAAAGCGTTGGCGTGACGGCACATTCAGTAACAAATCTGAGTGTTGCATCATCAGGCAAAAGCAAGAAACGATTGGAATTGGAGCTGAAGTGCCTTGAAGAGCAGAAGAAGTTGGATATGCGGCTTATAGTCGAACAACAACAAAAGGAAAAGGAGTATATCATAAAGCGATACGAATTGTTGGCACAAGAAGCTGACGACTGTATTGAAGAAAGCTGTTCGGAGAGGCGCAGGACATCGGCGTGGGTGGATCAAGTGAGTGTTGAAAATGCTCCAATTGATCTCAAGACAAATCCTGTGGTTCACACTCAGCATCGGCCTCTAGAATGTGTTGCTGAAGTTCCTGAGTTTGGCTTGAGTAGGAATCAGATCTCGGCGCGTCAGGTAGTATCCAAAGAGTTGCCATTTTTCTCCGGGCGGCCAGAAGACTGGCCATTATTCATCAGCAGTTTTGAGAATAGTACACGAATGTGCGGCTTCAGCAAAGAGGAGAATTTGTGGCGTCTTCAAAGGGCATTGAAAGGTAATGCGTTGGAAACAGTTAGGGCACGTCTACTACTTCCATCTATGGTAGATGAGGTGATTTCTACTCTCCGTATGCGATTTGGGCGTCCTGAGTACATTGTGCAAATGCAATTGTCTAGGATTCGGTCAGAGCCCCCACTGAAAGCTGATCGGCTAGACACTTTGGTAAACTATGCACTGTCGGTGCGCAATTTGTATGCAACAATGGAGGCATCTGGGCTGACGAGCCACCTCAATAACCCCGTTCTACTCCAGGAGCTTGTGGAGAAGCTACCAGCGTCTATTCGAATGAACTGGGCGTTGCATCGTGGTACAACGGAACCGAATTTAGTGCGCTTTGGCGAATGGCTCTACAAGATGGCAGAAGCAGCTAGTTCGGTGATGACGTTTTCTACATTTGAGAATAAAAACGAAAAGAGACAAGCGGGATTGCATGCTCACACTGAAATGCAAATGTCTGAGACAACACAACCAAAGGGGAACGGCTGTTTCATTTGTGAAGAAGATCACAAGCTGTTGGATTGTGGTAAGTTCAAAACACTTCCAATTGCAAAAAGATGTGAACTGGTGAAGGACAAGGGCATATGTGAGAGTTGTCTTGGACATCGAAAACGATTTAAATGTCGAAGTACTGCGAAGGGTTCTGTACATGTATTGTTGCAGTCGAACTCATCGGCCCCAGTGAAACCGTGCAACGCTCATCAAAGGTGTGATGGAGGAAATACAGTGTTTAGGATTATACCAGTGGTACTTCATGGCGATGGAAAGTCATTAGAAACGTACGCATTTTTAGATACCGGCTCTTCTCTGACACTTGTGGAACAGAACATAGTGAAATCTTTGGGCATCGAGGGAACAGCCAAACCATTATGTCTTAAATGGACTGCAGACACCGTTCGCTATGAGGGGTCATCTATGGTTGTACCGATGGAGATTTCTGCTGCTACAAACGATCGCGATAGAAGGTACCGGCTTCAAGATGTTCGTACAGTGCAGCGTTTGGCATTGCCGAGGCAGACTGTTCTAGCTGAGGAGGTGCAGCGTCAGTATCCACATTTGAGCGGTGTACCATTGGCCACGTTCGTGAAGGCAAAGTGTGGGATCCTGATAGGGCTGAACAACCAGAAGCTGACTTTAGCCTTGCAGACTAAGGAAGGAAAGTGGAACGACCCAATCGCAATCAAAACCAGACTAGGTTGGTGTTTGAGTGGCGGCGAGGCGAATGGAGTAAAGGATGGTGGCGTATATCACATCAAAGCCTGCAAATGCGATCAGGATTTGGAAGAGTTGTTGCGTCGACATTACACGTTAGAGGAGCAAGGGATCGAGAGTGCTTGTTGTGAGACAGCGGAGGACGTTCGCGCGAAGAAGATCTTGGAAGAAACAGTACACAGGCAAGAAGATGCTTTCGTATGCGGATTGTTGTGGCGGTACGACAATATCACCATGCCGGATAGTTTTCCAATGGCCCTCAAAAGGCTAAGGTGCCTTGAGAAAAAGTTTGTGAGAGATCCTTCTCTATTGAGGGTGGTCAACGATCAAATAAAGAATCTCGTGGATAAGGGGTACGCTCGTAAGCTGGATCAACGAGAGCTCGACACACAACATCCAAGGGTTTGGTATTTGCCCACTTTCTTAGTGAGGAATCAGAACAAGCCTGAAAAAATCCGAATGGTATGGGACGCAGCGGCTACGACACAGGGATTTTCTTTAAACAGTGTTCTTCTAAAGGGTCCGGACGAATTAAAAGTTCTCACAGATGTTCTTTATGCCTTTCGAATTAATCGGATTGCGATAGCAGCAGATATTCAGGAAATGTTCCACCGAGTTAAAGTGTGCGAAAAGGATCAGCATTGTCAACGTTTTTTGTGGCGGGATGGTGTTTCTAGCCGGCAACCAGAAGTCTACGTAATGATGGTTCTAACATTTGGTGCTTCATGTTCGCCAAGTATTGCGCAGCATGTTAAGAACATCAACGCAAGGGACTTTGCTGAAACCTTTCCAAGAGCTGCCGACACCATCATTAATCACCATTACGTGGACGACTTGTTAGACAGTGTCGAAACAATCGAGGAAGCAATCCAGTTGGCGAAGGACGTGAAGTTCGTCCACGCAAAAGCTGGGTTTAATATTCGCAACTGGTTGTCTAACTCAAAGGACGTTCTGCGAGCAATGGAAGAACCTGACGGCAATGCAAATAAGATGCTGGAGAACCTAATAGAAGACAAATGCACGACGAAGGTCTTGGGACTTTGGTGGAACACCAGTGAAGACATTCTTGGATTCTCGCTGCAGTTCGTAAAGATGCAGGAAGACATTATGAGAGGGATCCGGATTCCAACGAAGAGAGAGCTGCTTCGAGTACTCATGTCCGTCTTCGACCCGTTGGGTTTTCTCGCCTTTTACTTGGTCAAACTGAAGGTGTTGCAGCAGGAAGCATGGAAGTCTGCAATAGGATGGGATGACGAATTACCCCCGGAACTTCATGAAAGATGGGAGAGCTGGCGCAGGCTACTGACAAAGGTGGAAGAGGTGCAAATTCCGAGGTGCTACTTTCCTGAAGGATTTAGCAAGCGAGCAAAGGTGCAACTTCACATCTTTACCGATGCTAGCGAGGACGCGATGGCTGCTGTGGCTTATTTTCGCTTCATGGAAGACGGCCGCTTCGGGTGTGCACTTGTTTGTGCTAAAAGTAAAGTAGCACCGTTAAGACCTATATCAATTCCAAGGTTAGAGCTGCAGGCTGCTTTGATGGGATCTAGGCTGGCGAATTCATTAGCAAAAGCACATGCAAATAGGTTGACTATTGAGCGGAAGTACATGTGGACCGATTCGAAGAACGTCATATGCTGGTTGCGCTCTGATGCGAAGAAATTTAAGCCATTTGTGATGTTTCGTGTGGCGGAGATATTGCAGAAGACGAGATTGGATGATTGGAATTGGATCCCAACTAAGTTGAACGTGGCCGACGAGGCGACAAAGTGGGCAAAGGTGCCTTCTTTCAATAAAGGTGCTCGATGGTTCGTAGGTCCAGACTTTCTCTACCAGTACGAAACTACATGGCCAGCACCGGAGGAGACTGAATGCTACAAAGAAGAGTTGCGCTCAAAGTATCTTCTGGCGATACATTTCCCTTTGACGGAGGAGCCCTTGTTGAACGTAGACCGGTTTTCATCATGGACACGTTTGCACCGCGCTGTGGCATGGGTGCTGCGATACGTTAATAACTTGAAGGCAAAGGTACGAGGAATCTCTACGGTTGTTGGTGTGCTGACGATGAATGAACTTCAACGAGCTGAGCTGTTGCTATTTCAGATGGTGCAATCGGAGAAATATGGCGACGAAATTGCAATATTATCTAATGGAAAAACACTGTCAAAAGGTAATTGTCTATATAAATTGTCTCCATATATAGATAAGCATAGAGTCTTGCGTATGAGAGGAAGAATCGACAGCGCCTGGTGTATCGACGAGTGCACCAAACGTCCAATCATATTACCGAGGGATCATCATATATCATATCTGATTGTAAGGATGTACCATCTCATATTTCACCATAAGTGCCAGGAAACAGTAGTCAATGAAGTGAAGCAAAGGTTTTGGATCTCTGGCCTACGTCCTCTTGTAAAATTAGTTCGTCGAAAATGCCAGCGGTGTCGTATTATTCGAGCTGAACCAGCAGTGCCCGAGATGGCGCCACTACCAGAGGCTAGGCTTGCAGCGTATACTCGACCATTCAGCTATGTCGGGGTGGACTACTTCGGTCCGATTGTGACCAGTGTTGGTAGGCGGTCAGTGAAACGTTGGGGAGTGCTTTTCACCTGCTTGACGGTGAGAGCTGTTCATTTAGAGGTGGCGCATACACTATCGACCGACTCTTGCATCATGTGTATCAGAAACTTTATGGCAAGGCGAGGGGTACCAAGAGAGATTTACTCCGACAACGGTAGTAACCTGAAAGGAGCAGAACGAGAACTCAGGGAGGCATTTCACCAAATCGACCAAAACAGGATCCAGGAGAGATTCACAACCTCAGAAACTAGATGGTATTTCAACCCCCCCGCGGCACCTCATATGGGAGGTGTTTGGGAGCGACTCGTCGGGTCAGTTAAAAACGTTTTGAAAGAAGTAATGCGGAATCAGAGGTTGACGGATGAGTCCCTGCAGTCGATGCTGATAGAGATAGAAGGTATCATCAATTCACGACCACTCACACATGTATCAGTGGATTGTGATGATGTGGAAGCGATGACACCAAACCATTTTCTGTTGGGGTCATCAAACGGAAGCAAGTCACCAGGAGCTTTCTGCGATAAGGACCTAATTCTGCGCAAGGAGTGGAGAAAGTGCCAGCAGCTGACCGACTTGTTTTGGAAGCGGTGGGTACGTGAGTACCTACCAACATTGACACGGAGGACGAAATGGTTCCAGAATGTTAAGAACGTTGAAGAAGGAGACATCGTCATAATCGTCGATGAAAATCTGCCAAGAGGTTCTTGGCCAAAAGGCTTAGTAGTTGGAGTCATCCGGGCCCATGATGGCCAAGTAAGAAGAGCTACCGTGAGGACAGCAACCGGTGTGTACGAGAGACCCGTAGCGAAGTTGGCGGTCTTGGATGTCAGTAGGTCGAAGGTTGGTAAATCAACAGCAGAAGCGGCTGATTCACCGGAGGGGGGAAATGTTGCTGACGCTTAATAATATGATAATTTCTGAACGCTGCCTGTTGCTGATGATCATTTTCTGAACGCAGCCATTCGTGGTGAACGAGACAATATTGAGATGTCAAACGAATTTTAAATCAAGCAGTTGGTGGCAGAAGATGGAGTAATAGAATTTAATTTTAGTTTCTTTCTTTTTTCCTTTTTTACATTCATTTTTTGCCTTTTATGGTTTATCAGTTAATCTTAAAATTACATGTTTAACTATTAATGTTCATTTGTTACTTAAAATAAAATAGAAAATACTTAAAGTTGCGTTTTTTCCACGGCCACCAACAGCCCTTACACGGTCAATCAAAATGACATCAATCACTTATATGTGTTAGTGAAAGTATTATTGTGGGCACCGTAGCGCAAGTGGTTAGTGCGTCGGACTACTGAGCCAGCGGTCTTGGGTTCGAATCCCGCCGCAAACACCTAAAAGTTTTTCACAGTGCCCACCTCTTTCGAATGTCTGACAAGCATCAAAGAGTATCATTTGTCACGATTGAGCTTCTCAATTCGCCGTTCGGAGTCGGCAAAAAACTGTAGGTCCCTTCCATTCGTGCAAAAATATAACACGCACACACAAATGGTTGCGAGAAGCAGGCCCAGGTTCACCTCGAGCTGTAGCGCCAACTAAGTAAGTAAGAAAGTATTATTGTATGTGTCAAATCGCTTGATTGACGAAAATCAAAACATGTTTCATTTTTACACGTACACGGTGATTGATGTCATTTGATTGACCGTGTAAGGTCCGCATAAGGGTAAACTGATGGACATTCCTTACAAGAGGTGTGCTGGGAAAAAAATGTTTGAAGGGTATGAATGCATTAGGCAATTTCGCTGGGGTACTGTTTGTTAGGAAAAGTAATTATTAAGGAAATGAATTTATAATGAGACATTTTTTCAAGATTTATGTACATATTTCTAACTAATTCATTTAACTTTTAAATTACTGTTGTAATTAAGTACGTATTTGTGAATTCAAAACCAAAGTTCTTCGTAGTTTATCTTCGTAGTATAAAAATCCACTACATACAAAAATTTGTACTAGAAACACACAAAAGAAGTCTGAACGCTTCTTAAAACTTTGACATTTCAAATTATCACAAACAAAAAAAATATTCTAGTTCAAAATTTGTCTAAATTTTTTATTCTTTAAATTTAAAAAAAAATTACGGGAAGATTTCCCTAAGTTTGACCATGAATATACAAATTCTGCCCCTCTCCGATGCGCAATCGTATGTCTATCAAAAATGTATAATTCCCCGGGAATTATTTCCGAAAAGTGCCTTCCCGGGCACTCTGGCCAGGTGCAGAGTTTCAACAGGGGCCGAATATATTTGCAACATTTTCCCAATGACCAATGAGCATGATGCGAATTTCTGCTGGTTAGATGGGACTGTTAAGGTGGGCTCTGTAAAAAATACGAATACAAGCAGCCTAACCTCGCTAGAAATTCTAAATTCCAATGTGCAACCGGCTTCATGCGTCAAACTAACGTTTAGTGTTACCGAGAAATTCTTTGAAACTCATGATGAACCCAACAAAGCACTTCTTGCAATAATAGCAAAAGAATTATTGCAACCGTACACCTATGTTAACAATAGCTTCATTGACATTAAGGAACTACGTAGCCTGGGAATCGCTGAAATCCACGTTAAAACGAATGATTTGAATGTGTTCACGATTACGGAGACAACTGATATTGTAGTTTCCAATGTTCGACTTCAGGCATCGGGGGAAAATTACTCTCTGTGCAAATTAGAGGCAATGGATGCTTCCCGAGATGAACTTCAACAACTGCTAATGCGAGCATCGATTTATGCGAATCCGCGCTGGAAGGTGAAGCCTTCTTTAAATGCACTCGTAAGTGGGCCACCAGGTTGTGGGAAGACTTCACTGTGTATAAATTTTATTCTCGAAAATAATTGCAACTTCTGCATCATCCGTTTGTCGAACATTCTTTGTCAGTATCCCGGAGAAACGGAGGCTGAGTTGAGAAGAATTTTCATGTCGGTGTTGAGCTTTGTTCAATGCTTTGAACCAAATGGTAAGAAGTTTCTTACTTATTTGTTTCTCTGTTAAAATTAAGTACGTCTCCCTCATTGCAGATCCAATGATAATTCTCATCGAAGATATTGACTTGATCTGCCCGGGAAGCAAGAATGCATCTAGTGATCATGGGAATTCAACTCGAATCTCTGGACAATTGATTTCTCTGCTAGATCATCTGCATTACACTAACGAATCGTCCAAAATCATTGTTCTAGCTACAACGTCCAACTTAGACGGTATCCACGCAGCTTTGCGGCGTCCTGGTCGCTTCGGATTGGAAATAAATATACCCGCACTAACGGAAGAACAAAGGGGAATTATCTTCCGCTCGATGCTGAAAGAAGCCTTTTACGGAAAGAACATAGAACTCACCGATGATATTGTCCAAACAGTAGCTAAGCAGACACAAGGTTTCGTTGCTGCCGATTTGGCACTCCTCGTTCATTCCGTTGGTCAGGAGTTGTTACGAAAGGAGGCTACCGTGAAACAGTTTGTAACAAGTCTTGAGCAAAGCTTAAAAGTGGTAAGTGCAGTTGACTAACTTGTCTTAAAAATCGTCCAATTGGGATTGATTTTCAGATGAAACCAGCCTCATTTCGTGGGTCGGACGTTACAGTCTACAAAACTGTGGACAAATTCAATTCAGTTGGTGGAATGAAAGAACTGAAACAAATTCTTGAAGTCTCTGTATTAGCTGGTCTTAAGCAGAAGGCTGCCTTTCAGAGATTTGGATTGTGTTTGCCAAAAGGTGTTCTGCTATATGGTCCACCTGGCTGTGCAAAAACCACCATCGCCAAGTGTCTGGCGACTGAGGCTAACATGACATTCATCCCTACCTCCGCAGCGGAAGTTTACTCCCCATACGTAGGAAACTCGGAGAAATATATATCGAAAATCTTTGACACCGCCAGGAAGAACTCGCCATGTTTAATATTCTTCGATGAGATTGGTAAGCGTTTTAAAAGGATAATTTCACTTGTGTCTATATTTTAATCGTTTTTCTGTTTGTTACAGATTCTCTCGTAGGCAAACGAACCATATTAGAGGGTAAAAACGATCTACAAAGTCGCATCCTCTCCACGCTTCTTACTGAAATGGATGGCATTGGGGTGAAGCTTTATTCCTCGGCTCCAGGTGGCGATAACATCTTAATTGTCGCTGCAACGAACCGCCCCGAAATGATAGACGAGGCACTGTTGCGACCGGGACGCTTCGATAAAATTATTCACGTTCCAGCGCCAGACTATGAGTCACGATTGCAGATTCTTAAACTACACGCTGCGAAAATGCCATTTGCCAGTTGCGTGGATGTAGCTGTTATTGCCAAAGCTACAGAGAATTTTTCCGGAGCTGATATTTGTAATTTGTGCAATGAGGCTGCGCTACACGCTTACATGCAGGACATTGATGCGAAACATATCACAATGGCGGACTTCAGAGATGTCCTCAGATATCAGAAGTCGTCCCTCACACAATCACAGATCCAGCGGTATTTGGACTTTGACAGTGCTTATAAAAGATGATGAATTTGCTGCAGACTTTAACGATACTGTGATAGTACATAATACAACAAAATAAATTTGGCTTTTTGATTTAGAAACGGTTTACCTTAAGTGGTTTTTATTTAAGTGGCTCCTATTCGAAACTGGTGAGGAGTTTTATCACCTTATAAATATCTCTCACATAGGGCAGCGACGTGCAACAGATGGCCTAGAATCAAACAGATAAGGACAGAAGATGATGATAGCAGGATCGGACTTTGTAGATGAATGAGTATGTGTTCCGACGTGTATTCCTCTTTGCCGAAGAGTCGACAGAATTTATATTTATGATATTCACTTATTTTTTGAAGTGATATCTGAGAGGCTCAGTCAGGTCTCCATTGTTAGGCTCAAGTAACTTTTCAGACCAGTCGCGGGAAGGTTTGATGAGTTTCTTAGCTTGCTCTTTGCCGTTGGATCAAGTACAGGATTCTGTATGACTTTCACATGATTGACATTTACTGATTGTTAGGTGAAGGTACCCCGAAGAATGGTTCAGGTCCGGTAAACGAACGGCAAGCCCCTCTTCTCGCCATAGTCTGCGCTCTCAATACCTGGTATCCAGTCAACGGTAAAGAGTGAATATACTTGATTTATTTTTCACTAGATCCTGTGGTAAGTGCGTAAGTACTACTACGCAATTCTGCACAGGTTCAATCCCAGAAAACACCGAAATATACCAGTGCATGGCTCAACTGCATTAGCTTATTTTTTTATTTCACAACGATAAAAAAAAACAAATAATTTGTACAATTAAATTACGGACTTGCATTGTCAAATTAACACTCTACAACATCGCCGAATATCTCTAAATACTCTTTCATTTTTTCCATAACCTCGTCGACAAAATCGGTGGATAGTTCCCGACCTTCTGCCAATATGTCTGCAAATATCGACTGAATTAACATGTCTGCGGTCAGAAATTCTACTACTTCCTGGCTATCGATTGCAAGTTTGTCACACTTTTTCTGTGATTCGTCCACTTTCAACCTGACAGTCCCTTTAATCTCGAAATCTTTGCAAAACAAATACATTTCACGCATTATTGATTCTTTCTTTTGCGCTAACAGATCGTCAACAGGTGTACATAGATTTTCAGTCACAGCCTGCTGGTTTTTCACTACTTCTGGTGGTGGTGCGGAAACTTCAATATGTTTCGCTGGAAATGGGTCAACATCCTCATATGTCTTGGACATAAAAAGTGTATAATTGAATGCACAGTTGTTATTCTTGCGCGAATCCTCTGCTGTAGTTGTTTTATTTAGAACATCCGCACAAAAGCTACATGTATACTGTCCACGAAATAGTTTCTCCCCACCGCATTTATCATGAACTCCAGATGAACCGCATCCATTACAGATTTTCAATTTCCACTTGTTACGAAAGTACTCTCGCCCTTGTGGACAAAGACAGATATTAGCGTCGCACCTAGAATAACCGCAATGTAAATCTGCGAACCGGACAGTTTCATTGGTGTCCCATCGAGCTTCACGATCGGGCACGAAAACTCCGTGTCGTCGAATATCATCACGAAAGTCTTTCTTACCGCACCAGAGGCAGCGCAAGTAGTAGCCTGCGGAAAGCGCGTACTTTCGCATGCATGTACGGTGGACATAACCATTTTGACAACAATACGCCCGTAAAGTTCGTGTGGGGTTGTATGCCCCTATGGGCTCTTTGCAAATCCAACAATCTGATGCCATTCCCGGCAACATTGGGTCTTTTTGAAATGGAACATGCTCGTGACAATACGAATGAAATTCATTAATAAACTCGGACACACATCCATTTTCGTTGCCACATATTTGATGGAAATAGGTTTTGCAAATTAAACATGCGATTGTTGCATGTAGCTTATTGCAGTACCGACAAGTCTGTGTAAGAGTTTAAATGATAAAGTATGTAGGAAGGTACAAAATCATCCTTACCCTCTGAGAACAGCTCTTTATTTCCTTGCGAATATCCCGCACTAGAAATCCCAAAATGCCAGAAAGATCTGCTCCATGTTGGGGTAGGTTCGTGGCCAAGAGCTATAACATGTTATTTTATTTATTTTATTTGAGAAAAACTGGAATTTTACTCACTAAACAATAATAGTGGACGCAGATGCCAGACTTTTTCATGAATTCCCCGTATTGTGAGGGATCATCATCTTTTGTTTTACACAGAGCACAAGTAGGCATGTTGATACATTAAATTTTAAACTCGAAGTCAATATTGCAGTTTAAATAGAGTACATAACATCCAAACTATTTAAGAACACGTAAATCAGAGACCAATCGTTTGTTTTGTTTTCCACTCTCCCACTGTGATTTTTGTTTAGATCCATCTTCCTTCTTATCTTTTGATTTTTTGAGTAGAAAGATGATATCAGTGATGCCAAGTCCGGATGAGCTTTTATTGATTAGATCTTTTTTAAAGGGCGTATTCAGTGTTTTACTATAAAAAAAAGAAATATGTATGCACATGCAGAACATATTTAAAACCTCTCTTATAATAATTGACATTCTTTGTTTGATTAAACAAATCCGTTTCAATCCCAACCTTCCTAAAGACGGAGAAAGATTGTCGTAAGAAATTGTAGCTACTAACTTTAAGCAAAAGAAATAAGATGTGATGCAGTCCGCTTTTGTTATGTATGTAGAGTACATATATATTGATGTATGAACATCAATGACCAAATCTATCGATCAGCAAGATTAATAACAAACGAGATTGAGTTTTTCTGCAATTGTAGTAGTGTGACATTTCACATCTTAAACAAATAAATAAATATAAAAATAAATTTTAGAACCATTTATTTTTATTTTCTTAATATTCTACATAGTTTCTGATAATTCTTTTTGTTGATTTACATTTATTTTGATGCACTGCCTTGACATTTAATATAATGTGCTGGTGTTAGTGCAAGTGCGAGATTCACAACAATTGATCTAGAGCAAAAAAAAAAGTGCTTTTTTGGTCTGTTGGAAAATGAAAATTGTACTAGAGCGATCAAAATTGCTCGAGATAAAAAAGAGCTTTTTTGCCCAATTGAAATCGACATAAGTTTTCTCTTTTTCAAAGTGTTTTGTTTTGTTTACCACAATATTCCATTATTAGCGATAAGTATTCAGTACCTACCAACAGTAGACTGTGCGAATTAAAAGGAAATCTCAAAAATACTCTGTTATGGACCTAGAATGAACAACAAGGGCAGCGACTGTTGGTAAGTAGTACTTATGGTATGAATATTTTAAGGCCAAATAGATAGGCATTGGTATGACTTTCTGCATACACAACATACTAATCGTTGAAGGTTGAACGCATGTGAACTATCAGGATCCTAGATACTTGTTGTCGTTTTACCGTGACATGTACTCGATTCATTCCATAAATACACACAGGTTTGGAAAAGATTGACTCGTTGATTTATTAATTCGAACCGTTTTGAATGCATCCACTTACTTTATGGCACTGAATCTCCGCCCCAACTGTCACCTGAAGCCAACTTTAAATCCACAAACAAAACACTAAACCCAAAACACCACAATTCCATTTTATTCCACTTACTCCGGCAGGTTGACACCACTGTTTGAAAACACTGTTCCATTCCTGACAGCAGCAGCTCCTCTTGCAAATGCAAACTTCCTAGGAGAAAAATCTTTCCTTGTGTGTGCGGTTTTCTTTTTGTTCAACTTAAACGTGTAAATTGTATTAAAACAAAAATAACTTAAAAAACATCTCCCCTTCATTCTGAATTAATGAAGACACCATTAGACACTTAAAGGTAAGCATATAAAAGCATACATCAGCCATAAATCCCAGTTTAAAAACCCATCCCCCATCAATTGCCAGAGTAAAAAAAACACCGACAAAAATGGCCGATCTCGATGCCGTCAACCTCGGCCTCGATGAAAACGAAGCTGACATAGCCGAGGAACTTCAAGATTTCGAGGATTCTTTCGACACTCGGAGTGAAGCATCCGCAGCCAGCTCCAGCAGTTTACCCTCACAGCCGAGTATTAGTTCAGTGAGTACTGCAGAATCTTCTGTAGGTGGTCCAAAAAGCAGGCGTGGTACAGGCGGCGGAGGTGGGGAAGGGAGTGCCAATACTGCTAAAGCGGTTGCACGTCAGAAACGTGAACGTTCCAAAGGCAAGTCATCCACATCGAACAGCAACCCAAAGGCTAAGAAAAAAAAAACAAGTGACAGCGCCACCAAAGCCAAAGAGCTATCTTTGGAGAAGAGTGCTGCGGCTGATGAGAAGAAAACCACCATCATTATGAAGAAACCAAAAATTGAACCCACTAGCAGTGACAGTGACAGTGATCACAAAGATAAAACTGACAAAAGGAATGGTCGTAAGGCTACTAAGAGTAAAAGCCGTAGCAAGAGCAAGAGTCATAGTCGAAGTAGGTCACGCAGCAGCAATAGTGGACGTGCAAAGCGTAGCAGCAGTAATACAAACAACAGTAGTGCCGGTGATGGCAAACAAGCTAAGTCTGCTACCAAGTCATACGACTACATGACGAAACTAAACTATCTCTTCAGGGATACGAGGTTCTTTCTAATTAAATCGAATAACGCTGACAACGTTGCGATTTCCAAGAGCAAGAACGTATGGTCCACACTACCGCAGAATGAGGCGAACTTGAATCAGGCATTCAAGGAGTCGCGCAATGTTTTATTGATATTCTCCGTGAATGAAAGCGGTAAGTAGGAGTATGGATTTTAACTTTGGATATATTTTTAGGTTATAGATATGAATCTTGGTAACTTTGTCAACCTTCACTTCTCTTCTTTTTTCGTAGGAAAATTTGCTGGTTTTGCCCGCATGAGCGGTCAGTCGCGTCGTGATATACCGCAGATGGCCTGGGTCCTACCACCAACCATTTCGGCTAAAGCCCTGGGAGGTGTATTCGAACTTGATTGGATATGTCGCAAGGAATTATCCTTCAACTGTACAGCACATCTGTACAACAGCTGGAACGATGGTAAGCCGGTGAAAATCGGTCGAGATGGGCAAGAAATTGAGCCGAAAGTCGGAGCCGAACTGTGTCGGCTCTTCCCCGAAGACGAACACGTCGAAATGACGCCGATTCTACGTAAATCTAAAGAAACTGCTAAAGTAATGCGCGAAAAGGGCATTCGCATGCAGTACAAGGTACCGACGCGTAATCTCTCTTCAATGCGTGGCGGCGGTAGTGGTAGTCGTGGACACAACGGCGGTGGGCACGGTGGAAGTGGTCTCATTCGCGGCAAACGACAGTACATCACTGGTGGTCCTCGTCATCACCAGAAAATGAGTGGAGGTCCTCCACCATCAGGCGGTGGCAATTTTAAACGCTCCTCATCACCGTACAACAGATCTGATCGCGTACCTCCATGGGAGAGATACATGACATCAGCAGCTGCTGCCGAGGCTTACGTCGCCGATTATATGCGCACCATGCACGGTCAATTGCCACCGTTGCCGTTTGTTCCTCCATTTTCAAATATGATGCCAGGGGCTCCTCCCGTCACTGCACCTATACCACCACCCAACTTGCAGCCTCTCATGTATGAGCAAATTCCACCACCAGTGCGTTACTACGATGGTCCACCACTACCGGACTATCCACCGCCACAACCGACTCGTCCTCCTCCACCGGGGACCTACGAAAAGCACTCACCCTACGACGAGGCTGCTCCGCTATGGAAAGGCGGTGTAGCAGAGCGACCTGGTATGCCGATGGGTATGAACACCGCCGTACATCCCTTCTCAATGGCAGGAGGTAGTGGCGGTGGCGGTGGTGGTATGCAGCTTCCTGGTATCAATCACAAAAGCAGCAGCAATGGCAACATTCGACCCCTGATGCCACCCAATAATAACTATCGCAGTAGAGACTTCTCTAATAGAAATCGTGAACGCGGTGGCCGTGACTACCACCGAGGTGGCGGTGGACGCGGCGGCGATCGGGATCGCCAATTCCGTGACCGTAACAACCGAAATAATTACAGAGAGCGACGTTAACCGAATGCTCACAGCGACAGCACTTTTTTTTCTTTCAGGTCACTCAAGATAAAAGGAGAAAATCAAAAAAATAATACATATTCAATTTGTGTGTGCGTACCGATTTTCAGTACTAAAGTGGTTAATAACAAACTACTCTCCCAACATTTTTTTTTTTGTTTCTGTTTAATTTTACTAACGATGCAGTGATGATGCAGTACAGATCTGATCTAGTTTTTTGAAACGTTTTAAAATGTAGTTTACCCCCTAATTCATAGTGACAAAAGAGCAAGCAAGCGAAATTATGTATTCATTTTATTAAAAAACACTTATTTAAAATATATAAGATTAAAGCAAAAAAAAAAAAAAAAAATCCCAAATGAACTTTGTTCTTTATAAAAAAAAATCCTTTTCTGATGTGTTTCTTGTTGTGGAGAGAAAGAAAGGAGAGAGCAAGTCGAGGGGGTACTGGACTGACGGACTTATTTTCTTCTTGTTGGTTTTTTTTTAATTCGAGTGCGCAAAAAGAAAAAAAAAATAGTGAAATAGTGAAAGTGATACAAAATAAAGTTTCAACCCCTCTCTGGACATTACACATGGACAGTTTCTCTCTCTCAAAGTGTGTTATTAACCAAAATAAAAAAAAAAAACGGACAATTTACCACCCAAAAGCAAACTGTTTCTTTCAAAATGCACGGATTCAAGCCTCTTAGTTTGATGGCTTTCGAGTCCGCCTTTTTGTTTTTTGAATATTTCTCAATCATTTTTTTTTATTAACTGTTGTATTCTTTCAGACCTGACCTCAATGGCAGCTAAACAAACAAGTTGTTTTTTTTTCATTTCCTCTGCTTTTGTGGAGACTTTCGCAAGCGCTACAACGCACATTTCACCACAAAATTGGAAATCTTCAATAACCATTGTTGTGTAGCGCGTAAGCGGAGCTGTAATGGCAGATGAGTTCTAATGCACTTTGTTTCTTTAAATTTATGTCTGGGATGATAACAGAAACACAGGGTCAGCCAGAAATTGGTGTTATATTTTATGGAAACTGAAGTTTTAAGGTACGAATAGAACAATCCAGTGTTTCTTCACACATACATACGTTTTTATTGTAATTTTAGGCAGCATTTAAAAAGGATTGTTGGAGTTTTTGCTCGCAATTACATAAAATATAACAAGGTTGTTTTCACAGCAACAGAATGTACTGGTGTATTGCAGAAAGTTGATGGACGGGTTACTTCCTAAATAATATTAAAATGTCATAAATATTGCTTGGTGGAAACTCAAATGCATTGGGGTTATGAAAATACACCTTTTTGGTTGAGTGTCTAAAATACCACCGTGGTGTAGTGGTAATTGCGTTGTACTACTGCGCAATGCTGCCCAGGTTCAATCCCAGCACACACCTAAAAGTTTTTTCACGGTGCCACCGCTTTCGATTGTCTGACAAGCAATCAAAATGTATCATTTGTTAAGGAGCTTCTCAACTCGCCGTTCGGAGTCGGCAAAAAAAAACTCTAGGCCCCGTCCATTCGTGCAAAAATATAACACGCACACACAAATGGCCCTGGTTCACCTGGAACTGCTACTGTAGCGCGAACTAATGAAGTCTATAATACCAAAAGAATTTGTCATACAAATAAGCTCGAGCAGATACCATAAGGTAGTTGGTAACTACGATTAGTCCCTTGCACAGCGACGTGTACATGTCCACTGAATTACGACAGAGCAAAGATAAATATTTCGCCTTTTTATGTTGGCTGTTCTTATCAGAGTTGCTTAGGGGATGTGTTGAGGACTATATTGTTTCAGTTTTGAATGAACAGGGCTATACTTACGAGTATACCCGTTTAGCATTTTTATTTTTTTTTATCATGTACTCAAATTTACCTATAGCAGGATCAGCGACCCACTTTTAACGTCCACAGCCAACAATTGATTGTAGGACGACCTACTATAAACATAGACTACAACATTACAACTAGTGGCACTGGACTAGCTCATGTCTCAAACAATAATGTTAATAGATGTATTAAAGGTTAAGAGAACCTCGTTTCTATTGCATCTTAAAAAAGTGATATGAGAATGACGCGATGAGATGAGCGTAGAAAACGAGACGCCTGGATGCTTCATTCATGAACGCCTCGTTCGGAACAGAAAGCTCAACTTCGGTAAATTTTACAGGATAGGGATCTGCCTGATTCCAGCCACTTTTGGCTAAAAAAGGACACTTTTAGAGCAGCATAGAAATCTGAGATTAATCGCTAACTCAGCGAGAGGGTGGTTCTTACACCAAAGTACAATCGACCGATAATTCTACGTACTTGTTATCCTTAAGGATGACCTCTCATTAAATACAATACAAAGAAGAGTCAATGTAACAGGATTCAATTACATTTGTTTTTATTAAATAATTTATTTATTCCATTTTCATCATGTGGAACTTTTTAGAGAGTTCACGTCCTTCTGGATCCCAATACTTCAGCTTGTTTTCTTTTGTTTTTTTCGATGTTCTGCGTTGTTGAAGAACAACATAACAAATGTACTCATTATTCCAACAGCCTTTTAACGTTGAATAAATGAAATAAACTACTTACCACAAATACGAAATCATTTGCCTTCGTCAATATTACAAAAAAATTACCATAATCTGTATTGATTCGAAGTAAACGTGGATAGCGTTTTCTTTATCTTCATCTTCACACTCCGATATTCCCCGGCGCTGGTTAATGTTGTCAAAGCTGTAATAGCTCTGATCTCATCTAATCGTATTTGCGAAGTACACACTGTAATTGCTTACTGTTGAAAACAATCCCGACCGCAATCCAATATAATTCACCATAATAAAACAACAACATTGGATATTATGACGAAAAGAAAATAAAAATTTCATACGCTTTAGACTTCCCAAATGACCCGACCTTCCAAAGACATCGCCATGTGTAAACCCTAAAAATATTATCAAACGTGTTTTCTCTTTGGTTCATTTCGAATAATATCCGACCACACAACTTCGAAACCTCAAAACATTCATTTACTTTCCATTAAGACCTCGACGCTGACTCTCAACTCTGGACATGACGACTTATGATAATGGACACTTTTATTTTCCTAATATTCCATAAGTTTTCTTTTCTTTCAGCACAAAGAGTGAAACTTAAAGAGGGCTCCGTAGTATCGATTGCCCTACAGTGCTTTATATTAAAGCTTTGCGACAATTTCGCAAAAAAAAAAGAAGAGAATTGAATAAACATATCAATGGGACTTATTTAAAAATTATTAAATATTTATAGAAATTAAGTAAAAATCTTTTATTTTATGGCTCACTTTGTAGTTGTAATTATTATCGGTTCAGATGTATTAGAATTTGTACCGTGAGATTCGATATACATATGTAGTTAGTAAACAAAGAATTTCATAAAGAACGCAGATACGAAAACATCGCTAGTCTCTATCCCAACTTGGCTAAAGCACATCGGAAAGAAGCAGTAGCACTTACGATTAAAAACCGGACACAATTGCCTTGCAACACACCTGGAAAAGATTGGCATGAAGAATCAGACGTCTGCACACTATGCAATAGAAACGAGGTACATGACGAAAAACACCTAACCAGATGCCCAGCCTTAGACGACGCTAGAAAGCAGAGCTCCAACATCACACATTTATATTGGGCGGCTCGAGGAATGATGACCTAGGCCAGTTTCCTCCATTAGTAAACAACAGTTAGTAAATTTTATTCATTAAATGAATAATGCTTACGAGGATTCACGGAAACACATGTCCTGCATTCAATCGCAGAAGCGATTGTTTCAGCAATTTACAAACAAATGTTCACCCAAACTACATAACAGTTTAACACCAAAGGCTGGAAATTTGTGTATACAGATACAGACGGCTCAAAAACACTACACAATACTGCCTTTGCTGTTGTTGTTTTAATAGAAGGTAATATTCTGGTAAAGGTACGGAAGCGGTAGCAATACTTGAAGCCGTGAAAAAATTGGTCCAACATTTCAGGCAAATGGATTGTCTACTCCGATAGTCTCGGTCCTGGAAGCAATTTGCAGTAGGAGACGCCCTTATAACTAAAATTGGTGTGGACTCCAGTACATGTTGGAATACAGGGCAACGAACCGGCCGACAAAGCTGCCAACGACATTCGCATGGGCCCAGCTAATATGTTTGATCTGTATTTCCGAGTTGAACTTCAAAAATCGATACAAAGCAAAATCCATAAAAACCCACTTCAACAGTGGACAGAATACCATTAACACCATCCAATCTATACAACAAACATACCAAGAAAATGACTACCAATTTTACTCGACTCCGACTAGGTCACACCAACACCTCTTCAAAAAGGAAGCACCACCGCCCACCGGGTTGCCCCGCTTGCCATAGCAACATCACATTAAGCCACCTCCTTGGACCTTGCCTCGTCAGACCAAGTACTAGAGCACTTCAACCAAAGCCTTAACATCATTGAAATATTAAAGGAACCTTCACTGGCCAACAAATAAATCATAAACATATTTTGTTTTATATAAAGGGTGATTTTTTAAGAGGTTGAGAACTTTTTTAAAAAAAAAAACACTAAAAATTCGAAAAAATGAATGAAATATTTATTTGAATCGACAGTTTGAACCTTGCAATTTAATGTTTAAAGATAATTTCATGCAAATGTTGACCGCGGCTGCGTCTCAGGTAGCCCATCCGCTGAGTCCAATTTTGGCATACTCTTTCACACATATCGGCCGGTATCTCACGAATGAATGCATGGATGTTGGCTTCCAGTGCGTCAATCGAAGCGGGCTTGTCCCTATAGACATTAGCCTTGACATACCCCCACAAAAAATAATCTAATGGTGTCAAATCGCACGATCTAGGCGGCCAATTGACCGGCCCGAAACGTGAAATTAACTGTTCACCAAACTCGCCTCGCAATTGCGCCATTGTTTCGCGTGCTGTGTGGCATGTGGCATCGTCTTGTTGAAACCACATATCATGCAAGTCAAGAACTTCCATTTCGGGCAAAAAAAAGTTTGTTATCATCGCTCGGTAGCGTTCACCATTGACAGTAACGCTGCGATTCGCATCATCTTTGAAGAAATATGGCCCAATAATGCCGCCGGCCCATAAACCGCACCAAACAGTGGCTTTTTCGGGATGCATTGGTAGCTGTTGCAATGCTTCTGGCTGATCTTCACTCCAAATGCGGCAATTTTGCTTATTTACGTACCCATTCAACCAAAAATGAGCCTCATCGCTGAACACAATTTTTCGATAAAAAAGCGGATCCTCGGCCAGCTTTCCAAGAGCCCATTCACCAAAAATTCGGCGTTGTGGTAGGTCGGCTGGCTTTAGTTCTTGCACCAGCTGTATCTTAAAAGGATTTACGCCCAAATCCTTCCGCAAAATTTTCCACGTAGTGCTGTAACAAAGGCCTAACTGCTGGGAACGGCGCCGAATCGACATTTCGCGGTCTTCTGTCACACTAGCTGATACGGCCGCAATATTTTCTTCACTACGCACAGTACGTAAACGTGTTGGTGGTTTAATGTCCAACAAAGTAAATTTGGTGCGAAATTTGGTCACAATCTTCCGAATAGACTGCTCAGAAGGTCGAGAATGCCGATCATAAAATGGAAGCAGCGCGCGATGAACATTTCGAACCGAGCACGAATTTTGATAGTAAAATTCAATAATTTGCAAGCGTTGTTCATTTGTAAGACGATCCATGGTTAAATTGCAAACCAAACTGAAGCTGTTTGACAGTGACACAAGGTACTAAACACACGTCAGCTGTCAAAACCAGTGTTGCCAAAACCAAACCAGCTAAAAAATCACCCTTTACTCAGAATCAGGTTATAATAACACATTTTTTTACTAAGGAGCCGATAGTCTTTTGCTGCTAGTGCTCTTCATCTATCTATCAATAAGAAAATTTACACCCCCATCGTATAATTCATTATTGTATGAAAACTGTATAACTAATATATACGCTTGGTAACATTTGCGTTCAATAATTGTAAACTTACAGTCGTACTACTGTATATGCTGTATCTGTTTTTATTGGGTTGCAGAAAGTTTACTGGTGTCAAAGTTTAGGAGTGATGGGAATTGTCGATAGATTTAAGTTATTTTACTAAACAAATTCGTGAAAATTGTTTATTATAAGCTAATAATGCTTATTATTTGTTTAGGGGAAGATAACGAACAAAAAAATTGGCTGGGAAAATTTCTTGTCTCAGTGCGCTTAGCAATGGAGTCCGAATACTTTTCTGGTGCAATAATCACAAATAATAATTTTGGAATATTCCTTGAGATTGTGTTATTTTTTTTTAAAAAAAAAACAGTAATCTTCGTCATCTGCGTCATTTTTCTCCTTTCTAGCACTGAGCGTACTGATAATTTTAATTTGGACCATTCAGTAAATTTAAAATTGCCCTTGACATTTTGTTCGCACCATTTTGAAACACAGCAAACTCAAACTCAGAAGTTTTTGCACATATTTTTAGAAGAGTATAGGGGGGTACACACGATACGACCGATCTGACGGACCTGGTCGGATGGATGTCTGACAGACCGATGTCGTTAGCGTACACATTATCCGACATGTTGTCCGACCTCACTTTGCAATTGGATTTGAAAGATGTAGGACGTACTGAGAGCAGCGCTTATGATTGATAAAATTTTTAAGAATTTTTTTTTCTCCAAAATTCAAAATTTCCATACACAGCCATTATTAATTCTCCGCCAACAACCACACCGCTTGATATACATTTCAGAAATGAAAATTGCTCTAGGTCGGACGGACAAGTGTACACATTATCAGATATGTCCGTCCGACCACCAAAATATCAAAAAAAATTGAAAACCATCCGACAGGTCCGTCCGGCGGTCGTTTCGAGCGTACACACACGTCAGACTTGGCCGGACAGACCAAGTCCGTCAGATCGGTCGTATCGTGTGTACCCCCCTTATCAGTAATCAGTATATACATTTATGAACGCAATTTATACAGATGTTTGAATACTGCAACAATACAGAATTATTTGCGTTCATAAAAGTAAACCTGCGGTAAACTTGTTGCAAATAGTTTACATTTATGAACTCGACCACACTGTGAATCGAGTTGTACATTACTACTCGTTCCTCTAGGGCTGCAGCGGGAATTGTTGCAGTTATTGTTTGAATGGATTGCTTCAAATCATTCATATTTATTGGTTTAGTTTTGTAAACTTCGTGTTTACAATAACTTCACAAGGCAAACGGAATGTGGAGTATCTTCAAATCAGCTTATTTGGGATTTTTTGCTGCAATTCGGTCATGACAGGCCGTTATCCATTGACCATTACAGTGCGACCGTTTCCATCAAAAAAGTATGCCCCGACTACGCAGCTTGATGAAACTACATCACACTGTGACTGAAGCCGGATGCAGTTGCGTCTCATGGAGTATCTCCAGGTTAGAGTGACTTCATATTCGACAATTTTGCTTGTTTATATAGCCGTTAAAATCAAAATAGACCTCGCCAGATATAAAAATTAATTTTAACATGTTGTCCTCTTCCACCATTTGAATGATCATCTGGCAAAATTCCAAGCGATTCGACAAGTCTGCTGGTCTCAATTTGGATGTTATTTGAACTCTGTGGGGAGATCAGCTCAAATCTTTGTGAAGAAACGTCTGCAGTGCTTATTCACATAGAGCAGATAAGTTCCGGGTCGAAAAGCTAGGATTGGTTTGTATGGCAGCAGCTACAGCAGAAATCGTATCCTGTGTTTTAGTTTAAGGATATCGGGGATAAGGCCTTTTTGGGACTACTACGCCCGGCAAAAGACTGAACTGGCCTTATCGCATCGGAGGATACCACCAAACGTCCGCTTAAACTATCTTTGGACTAAAATCACAGACTCCTATGGACTTGGAATATCTTCAGATGCAGTTGAAATTGAAAAGAAAGAAGGGGGTCTTACGAGATTAAAAGTGAAAACAATTACAACAATTAAAACGCCTGAATCTTAAAAAAAAATTACTTTATTACAGAAGACGTTGATTCACACATCAAACTCGGGCGGTTATTTTTACATCTGTATTTTTTAAAATTTGTTTCGCAGATGTCAGCACATTTAGCATTGCCAGACCTGCTCTAATATCTGACACATCCTATGATGTACATATACGGTGTTTTGACAACAAACCAGTTTAATTGGTATCTTCGTGTGTAGAAAGAAGAAAAACGGTTTCCAATGCTTGCAGTGGTCGTTTCCTGCGATTAAAACATGGTTGGTGTATGTCTTTCTGATATGCTTGTCATCCACCGTCAAGAATATTTTACTGGTGCCATCCTTTATACATTTTTAGCTTCTTTACCGGAAGCATTTTAGTTTAGTTAATTTTAATTGGGGATTGCTTATGCATTTTTACAGTCTACCTATTCTTTCTCAGTTGTCCAAAAGAAACGAGGACGACCCTCCACTATAACAGATAGTGAATGTCCGTGGGGTGTTCCTCGCCTAGTTCTCCGTCGAGCAGTGTTTTTACTAGTACATATAGTTAAAAAAAGTACAAGTTGTCAGTGACCCCTCCTAAAACAGAGCGTTATAATCAAAATGGGCACTGGGTTGTGTTTTGCGAAAAGGTTATTTTATACCACTATCACTCAACGTTTCTCATAAGCAACCTTCTACCGCCTTCAAATAGAGGAGCGTGGCGACTTCAGTTTTTGAAAAAAACCCATAACAGTATAACATAATTTAAATATGTATGTACCAACAAAATTTGTGGTTAATGCCTGCATCTTATTCTACACTGATTGCTGCCACTGACACCTACCCACCTATCTACCACTAGATGTCACCTGAAAAATATCGCTGTCAAAATAAAAAACATCCCCTTAAATAAAGAATTAGAAAATTTCCCTTTCTTGATACTGACCGACACGACCGCATTTAAAGTAAAATTCCTCCACCAACGTTTACGAATGTGTGCACAAAGCGAAATTGTAAACTAGTCGGAAGTCGGGGAAAAAATACTACAGTGAGGCTGAGGATGAAGGGATATATCTATATGTATTTCTATATCTATATGTATAACAAAGTGTAACAAAAACAATCGTATAAAAAAACTAATTTAGAATTTACCAACAAACAACCGGCGAATGTCGCTGCTTTCGCCGCGTTTTTCCTTTGTTTTTCTTTATTGCTTTTGCAGAATTTCGTATAACTTCGTACTTCGTTTTACCTTTTACCAGTTACCACTTCATCGTCCACATTCGTTCTTCATTCTCATTTTTGTATTTTATTTTCATCAAACACACATTTTGGTCGACCCGCTTTGCCATCGTTGTTCTTCTGTGCGCTTCTCCTGCCGCTGCCGAGCGCTGTCGAAACTTCGCCATCACCAGTTCGCCTCAATGTTGTGAATCGACGTGTTGTCTGCGTTGCGTCTCGCGAGTTTTTTTTTTCCACCTATCGAAAAGGATATGAATGTGAATTGTGAGTGGAAATTGCAAAATTATAATACAAAACAGACTGCTTTCCCTAGAAAAGGAGCAGCTAGTGTGTGTATTTAAAAAAAAATTAAAATAAAATTTCCCTGCTCGGTGTATAGTACAAGTGCATGAAGTTTTACAAGTGCGGCACAATTTGTTAGTTTATTTTGTCTCTTCTCATTTTTGCTTTGCAAAAATCTATATAAAAGAAGAAATACGGAAAAAGAAGGAACAAAAAAGTTTTTTATTTCCGCCTTGTTCCTGATCCTGCCGTTTTGGATGTATGGCAGCTCCAGCAATCGGAATACTTTTGGATTATTGGAAATTCACGCAGTGAGAAACAAATTGTAAGTGATTCTTTAAAAAAACCACTTTTACTTTGAGTCGGAAAAAAATCAAATGCCTTAGCTTTAGGGTGGGACAAAGTTTTTCTTTGCTTCTTGTTCTTCGGCTTCATTACCACCCTCTCGACTAGAAACTCCCTGCTCAGTATAACCATAGAAAAAAAAGCATAGCTATAGCTCATCCTTCTCCACATCTCCACTATCATCACCATCATCATCCAAGATTCACAAAACACAACATCCAGTGGGAACATTTTCCCGATTTATACGATACACACTCCCAAATGCATACAGTGAGTCTAATAATTATCCTTGGGAAGTTATAGCATTTTTTTATGCATAAAAAATTGTTTTGTGGTTAAACTGGTAAAACTCTGCACTCGACACATAACTTCATTTGACTTTTAAATTTGCGTCTTTTTATGTATTTTTAACTCGCATTTGGGTGAAGTACACTCCTGAGATTGATGTTACACCATGGGCAGTAATAAAATCATCTACTACCTAGAATTTAAATGAGCCAGTGGATCACATTAAATATTTGAAGTGAATTGCTGGTTATAAAATAAATAAAACGTTACTTAAGTTTATTACCTATTTACCTGTATTTAAAATGCGCAAAAATGGCGACGTTTTGGGCTTATTAATGAAATTCTAAAGCGTTACAATAAACAGCCAAAAATATATGTACAGTGTCAATAACTTTATATATCTCTAATAAATTGCAAATGACAGCAGTCCTGCTCTCGTTCAGTTTTTTACGACACCTAGCTGTCAACATTTACTCAGTGGGCACAGTACACATATGTATATAAGCATTGACATATTATATATGGACTGCTAGTGAAATGTCACTTTGATACAACGTCTGCGGACAATTTGGTTCCAACATAACTAGCGCCACGTGTTTCGTAGGGACAGCAATGTGAAACAATTATCCGCCATCATACTTATTTTACGTAGAAACTGAAGCCATCTATTGCCTTATATACGAGTTACTGCGAAAATACGTTAAATTTTAAATTATTGCCGCGTTGGTACCAACAGATGCCACTACCAAAATTTCAATACAAAATTTAAAAAAAAAACAGGTATCTTTTCTTTATTGACCCATAAACTAGATAAATATGTTAAATTTATTTGGAATTCATGTTTTGTGTTGATTAATACTTTGTGTTGATTAATACTTTTGCTTTATAATGCAGTACAACTTCTCACAATTTATTAAAAAAATACTTAAATCACAAACCAACGGCTTTCGTGAATTCAAACACAGTCTAAGTTTCCACATTTCTCCGCTACGAAACAAGAGGGCTAGTGCTTATGTTGGAACCAACGCGAAGTTGGGTACTAGCAGTCCATATATAATATGTCAATGTATATAAGGTAGTGTAGGTACTCAGAGTGTTCATTTTCGATCAAGTTCGCGCACCTGTCAAAAATTCAAGAATATGGCCGCCATACGTTCCCTGCGAATATTTGTTAACATTCAATAACAAAAACAAATGACTTTGAATTAAACGCCAAACTCAGTATTGTAGAAAAGGCACGAATTGCGGCCATTTTTCCTGCGCAATATTTTACCTGTACTACGTGTACTGTGCTCAGTGGGTACTTCTCAATTCTGTCAGTCTAGAAAATTCTCTCTTGTAGTTTGTAGATATGGAAAAAGTATTATGGCAAAAAATAGAACGTACCTGGGAGTGTGACCCCCATCCCCACCGACATTGAAAATATATTTGTCTGAAGATAACATTTCAAAACAACTCTACATCGTTTTATCATTCTACTTGCAAAGTGTTACATTTCATCGACAATTTTCTGTTAGTCACACTGTACATTGCTTAACATGGAAAAAAGGGAACAAACAACTGAGGAACAGTGCGAAATAAGGAAAATTGGGGAGCGCACTTTCTAAAGCGCATGCATTCTAGAAAATCTCTTTTTCTCTCTTTTTCTCTACTAAATCTAAAATCGAAGAGGGAACGAATGGGGAATCACAGAAAAAATAAAAGAAAAGAAAATTCTTTCACACGAAATTCACTTCCTGGGGGTGTGTGCTCTTGCTTTACAACATCACATATACATTTTTTGTTCCACTAATTTTTTTTTTAGTTTTACTACTTTCACATTACAAATGGAATCCCGCAGTAAATCATATTTGGATTTTTTTTGAGTGTCCACCAGATGGGGGATGCGGGCTTCGCCTCCAATGTAGAAGGAGTAAAGATTCTCAAAAACACCCCTTTACCCACATCGACCCTAACTACTGCCAGACTCTAGCTAATGAAACATAGACAACCGAGTTCAAGTGTGGAATTCTAATTTCGATCTTACACGCTGCTTAGGTCTGTTGATATTCAGCGAGTGTCTTCTGACGAATTTGTCTATAAATTATTCTACAAATAAGGAAAGGACTGTGGTTGGGGGATTACTCGCATTTTATTAGCCATACTGTGCGAAAACTATTGATTGTGTGTGATTGTGTTTACGATCGTAATTTCTTCGACGGAGTTAGTAGGTATATGTACATATATGTACCGCACATGAAAGGTTGTTCATTTCGTAATAAAGGTAAGATAGTCGTTTTCGGAGGATGTTACTACAATTGCCATGTTGTTGGGTTAATCACACACACTTAATGGTTGTAAAGGAAGATAAGTTTCGTGATGCGCAAAATGAGAGCACATTTCTCTGTATTAACTATTAATCGCAATTGCGTGTTAAATGACAGGCGAAAATATCACATATGCATATGTATGTACAAGTCCAAACATACATACTTAATATACTCGTATGTAATTGATATCTGGCCACCGCCCAGAACATAAAGTCACGATAAAGAGCTACAATTTCAAGGTAGTTAGGCAGTTAAACGACGAAGATTTATCCTGATTTAACGAGGAAGAACGCAGGTTAATTTATTAGTCCAAGCTCAACATAAGTAGTTAAAATAATATTTTAAGTCATGTCTGCCGCTTTCAAATAATCTTAAGCATGTCTATAAATCTGTTATCTAAATCTGAGTCGAAACTGGTCTCCGACGCACAGTGGAATAACTCGCACTGGTGCCTGCGTGGTTGACTTCCAGAAGGCCTTCGACACCGTATGGTTAGAGAAGGGCTTTTCTATAAGCTGACCAGGAAGGGTATGCAAAAACTCCTGTTATATATGATCTACGATATGTTAATAGGAAAGAAGTTTGTCTCAAACTTTACAACAGGGTGCGGTGAATCCTCCGATACTGTTCAACATTTATACAAGTGATCTTGTAGGTTCGCTCAAATTTGGTATAGCGTACGCAGACGATTTAGTGGCGTACAGACCAGGTTCAAAAATCGGGGTTATTAATATTTTTTTTTTTTTATGTGTGTAGATTACACGCTAAAGGGGATATGAATACCCTTTTAATGTTTACAGGATAACTGGAGAGTTGTGTATTATTTTTGTACTTGCTTATGATTCACAGGAGTTTTTTCCAGATGTTTCTTATTATTATAGTTTGTGCGATCAATTTCTTCAGCCATATTCAACATCCTACTGCCAGTGTTATGCCTTCGCAGTAGGTTTCGATATTAACTTCTGAAACTGATCAACTTATTTTTATTTCGTGAGAAATAAAGCTTCGAAGACATCTGGATTCGAACCGTGAACCTTTCGCATGACAAGCGACGACGACTACCACTACGCCACGGCCACCCACAATTAATTAATATCCACAAACAATTATTAATATCCTTTTGAAAAGTGACTTCGATCGAATTAACGGTTTTTGCGACGATTGGAAGTTGAAGATCAACGAAAACAATTCTGTTTAGAACTCCATTTTTCTAGGGATACCAGAAAAACTGGAAGAAATTCGCCATCATTGCACAGCATGGGCGGCCATTGGTTGTAAGAAGTGTGGTTAGATATCTCGGTATCTGACCAGTACCTATATTTTGATGCTGGTCTCGCTGGGGATAAAAGAGCCTTTGCTCTGATAAGAAGACTTTTACAGCACTCAACTTTACTCCAGGGTGAACGTCATTTGCTACGTTGTTCTAAGAAGACCAATTAAATTATAGCAAATTGTTGTCCGGTGTGGTTCAATGTGGCGCCTTTTTACAAGGAAATGATTCGGGTGTTTGAGAGGCAGTGTCTTAGGACCTGTCTCAGATTGTACAGAACACCAGAGTATTGAGGAGAAGGGGGTCGATGACGCGTTCTCCCAGGTCGATTCCTTACTTTTGTAACATCCTAGTTTTTCAGTAATGTTGGTTACGTAGGTTTAGGTAAGCAATGGGGTCTTCGTGGAGTAGGCGGGCCCGCTATTGCGATGTATCGTCTCCGAGAGGTGACCGATACTGTGGACCCGCTCAGGTATCGGTGCCGCGTGGGGGCCTCGTAATGGCGGTGGCCAAGCGCCCGACGACGCAATCAGGATGGTGACCAATAGTTTATAAGAATATTGCTCAGCCTAGAGTGCGCCCTAAGGGCCAGAAAGCTAGATTAAGTAATATAGTTCGATTTCAATTAGATTTTAGCATTTTTGTCTAGCATGCTGATTAATTAATAAAAATGTTTTTAAAAGTAAAAAAAAGGTTGAATTTCTCAAGACTTGAATATGATTTCATTTGAAAAAGCGATCATAGAAATATGTACCTGCTGAGGCTTGTTTTAGACATAACAGATTAAAGCAGTATGTTTGCACTTGGTTGGTCTACGGATGCAGCTAAATTATTCGGTAATACTAATTCGTCCAATCCAGAGATAGCAAGCTGTGCGTGCTATTTAATTTGGAAAGTTTACATTTCTCGACAGCTCTGTTGGCAATCTGTCATAAGAGACAGATACCTTTGTATTGTGGAATATTGACCACTGGGAATGTATTGACTCTTCTGAATTAGTTCAACGATAGCGAAATACCCACTCTGCGGTATATTTTAGTGCTTATTTCACATGGAACGCTTCATGATAGATTCATCTCAAGCTGCAGCCACACAGCTTCATGTTCCGAACTTAACCAAGTTGGTGTTTTGTGTTTGTTTTGTATTCGTTCATCGTAAGCACATACCACGCATATCATATATGTACATACCGATATACATAATACACATCTGTTAAAAATAAACTGTCATTCGAGGCATCATAATTGCACTATTTAAGGTCGATTCACAAGAATGTAGCTGTCAAGTTCACAGGACAAACTTATTGCCAATAGTCCGAATATAAATCTCCTCATTTTCATTTTAACTGCTGTACTTAATATTAACTGTTTGGTTGCCCCTGTCAAAACATTCATATTGAGTTATGAAACCACATTGAAGATTGGCTTCCATCTTCATGCAGTGTTTATGCGCAATAAATTGGGCTAACGAAGAACATTGATACACACACCCGCGTGTGACATTACGCTAACATCAAAGTGACAATCGTAAAGGCGTTATATGGGCTGACTATTGACGAATTTTCTATAAATAGAACCGTAGGTTAGTAATTTTTTTCTTTTACAAAATACCTAAATTCCATTGTTTATTACGTCATCATAACTCGGGAGTCTGTATTTGACTAAAGAAAGAGGGTATCCCTTACGCACATAAAAAAAAAAATAAAAGAAAAACCAAAACAAAAGCAAATTGTTTATTACTTTCCACTCATTTATGAGGGAAAAACAAGAATAATCGCTCCAGTTTAAGTGACGCGAGAGACACATAAAAAATCTAAAGAACAAATTGGATTCATGTTTAGCCTTTTCCATTTTCGGAAACAGCTTGTCTCATTCATGAAAAGGTCCATAAAAAAACCTCCCACTCGCAGGAAGAAATGTTAAAAAATAGAAAACTATAAAAAGTAATTTAAAAAAAGTGTTTTCGTTGACAGTTTTATAAGAAATTCACCCGCCATATTTGAAGATAGTAGTTGTCAACCGAAAACAGTTATTGTTACCAAAATAAAGGGGAAACAAAACGTTGATCAAATGTGTAAGGTGTAGGTACACACATGTGTTTCCAGTCACACAAACAATATACATACGTATACAAACAAACAATGGCTTAAAAAAAGAAAATAATGGATGTCATCGATCAACCAAGTGTCCAGAGGCGCAGCGACAGCACTTCCATTCTGTCACTTTGACAGTTCCTATGTTGCCAAAAAAAAAGAAGACAACACCTCAAGTTCCTGATCAGCCTTGACGCAAATTAAGTCAACAATACGGGTACAACTACACTTTAGTGTGTATCTAGTATTAGTATGTGGATTGTACCCGTTAATTTATTTATTCAAGAGAACATTTTTATTTTATTTTTGCCGTGAGATGGTGCCGCTTGTCTGCGTGTTTATTAATTAATCGTGGGGCTTACGTACGATAATGATATGCATACGCGGTGTTATGACAAAACTTGGCTCGTTTGTCTACCTGGTTCTTGGAAATGATAATCGATACACAGAAACACAAACGAAAAACACGAGATTTCAGATTGCGAATTTTGACGAATTACTTACTACCTATTTGCGGGGTTGTTTAAAGCTGAGGGGTGGGCGGAAGTGGCTACAGATATAGATAGATTTGATAGCTCCACTTGGGATTTGCAATTGTGTTTGGATTAGATTCCACTTGTTGTTGTGTTTGTGTTTATCGAATGGCGATTAATTGCAAGTGTACTGTGTAAATTGACAAAGATAAGACTTGCTTGCAATTTGACTCCGATTAGAGTAGACAGTAGAGAGTGAGTAAGCGTAGATAAAGCAAAGTTTTTGTTTGTATTCCTTTGTTGTACAAAATGAGTGTACTCATTAACAGGTCATATGTTACAAAAGGGTTTAGTTGCACCGAACGTGTGAGCTGAGTCACAATTTTTCAGATCATCGAAGCTTTAATGAGCACTAATATTTCGAGACAATAGTTTTGCTTCTTAATAGACAAATGATAGGTACTCTTTGATTGCTTGTCAGACATTCGAAAATGGTGGCACCGTGAAAAATCTTTTAGGTGTTTTCCTGGGATTGAACCCGGGCAGCATTTTGTAGTAGTCCAACGCACTTACTACTACACCACGGTGCTCATGATTGAACTCTCTGTTGTTGATGTTCTATCTAGGAACACGTGAGAGTAATTTAATTCAAAATTCAAATGATTTTCAACAGTAACCAAACTAACAAGATCAACATCATAAAATCTTGGCAATTAATGGGTTATGTTGCTGTTTATGTTAACCACTCAAAACGAAAAAATTTCCACTTCAACGTATTTTCATAAAAGAATTGTGTGCGCACAACAAGTCTGCAGTATCTAATCACTTTCCGACAGATAACCCTAATCTTATCCCGTTTTAACAAACAAAAAACATTCGAACACAGCTGTGGTGAGAAAGATGCCTCCATGTTGACCGGGAATAAAAGCCAAAAAAAAAAAAAAAAAATCAATCTGGTTGCACTGTAGGCACGGCGGGTATACAAAACATCACAGAAATCTAGTCCAATGACTTAAAGCTGCTCCACCATGGGTTAGGCACCACCATATCTGCATTTATGCTGTGCCTATGCATTGTCTCTCTCCACAGCCAGAGCTATTTATGTCGGGAGTAAAGATTAAGAACAGCAGCAGCATCATACATATACTCGTATATATACATACCCTCATCTGTTCGCCTCTGAAAGGTAAATACACACTGACAAGAAACAAAGTTTTCCTTTTCAACCGAGTGCCACTCCATGTCTGGTTGTGTGTCTATGATGGAAGAGGCAGAGCAAGACTAGTTCCAGATTGTAATAGCATTTCTGCTCCAGTGGATCAGCATCCAGAATTGGCGTTGCAAGTTCCAACCAACCCACTTTGAGATTGCATGCATACGACAACGGTGCTACTACTACTGCACCAATAGTGCAATGCCACTTGGTGTTGAAGAGGTCGGCTCTGAAAGAGTGTAGAACTAGTTTCTGTGTTTTTTTTTCTTAACCGTTTTGTTTTGTTTTTGTTTGTTATTAATTTCCTGTAAATTACATTGCTGCAGCCATCAGCATACGCCGAGGCTGCACTGCAACAAACGTGAGTTCCTGCAATTGTCTATGCTTATACTAGACTGTTAAAAAATTGCGCCATCTGTGGGTGGGGGGGCTTTTTGATTATGTATTCACGACGCTGCGGATTATATAAAATTTTGCAAATTATTATCCACGTTTTCAAGGAGGAGAAGGAGGAAAAATCTGCACAACTAGCCACTGGCCTTTGTGTTTACAAATCGATTGAATACAAACAATGTTGTAAATTGCATTCTAAGTACGGCAGCGATAAACCTGAGCGATTTATTCAAATAATTTATCTGCCACATAAGTTGCGTAATAAAGTGAGTGATTGCTATTTGAGAGTCGGATTTGCATTTCAATGGCGGTTTTGTTTTTAAATATAAATTGGCTCTAAAATAAGTGCCAATGAGAAGGAATATACATATTTCAAAACGTATTTTGGTCCGATTTAACAAACAAAAGCCGCTATTGCGGAAAGGAAAACATCTCGCTAACCTTAGCTTGCGAAAACCGTGAGATCTATGGAATGGGTATTAGTGAGGTTGAGTGAGTGATAAGATAAAATAATCTTACATCTTACAAATGCGATAGAGTATTTTGAGGAATATACTCTTAGATTTTGTCATCCATTAGAAAACCAGACAATAAGAATCAATCTATCGACGTATGGTTGATCAGTCAATACATCCCCACTTCAATTCAACACAAAATCTCCATATTCCTATAGGTGCTGTTAAGGGAAATATACTCTCACACTCCCTAATACTAGCTTGTCTTGGTTGAACCAGTCTGACTAATTGTGTAATATCCAGAAAGATATGGCCAAATTATAACACAACAGGTCAAAAATAAATGAGCTGCTACAAAGAACCCGCGTAGACATCGCAAGAGTAGTGGCAGTTAGTTCATAGCGGATCATGCAGCCAAATCCGTCACAACATCCTCTAAGTTGTAATGATGAAAATGAAAAGGAGTCGCTTTTCGCTTATTCATTTACTTGCAGTTCGGCAAGTATGTCCGGCTCTAGCGAGACCCAACCAACGCATACGTTCGACGACGTTAAACTCAACACGGTGGATATAAATATCTCAAACTACATTCAAATAAACGGGTCTTAATTTTGGAATTAATTCTTTAAAAGTCATTGAATGCATTCAATTTTCATTGACTTCATTTTGTGACTTCAACTAAAAGAATGCAATCACCATTCATTAAGCATTCAAAAGATTGTTCGGCAAATTAAGAACCATACGAAAGACCTAAAACAAAAAATAATATAGCCTATAGCCCTTCAGGATAGCGTAGCTTTCTATTAGTGAAAGAATTTTTGAAATCGGTTCAGTAGTTCCAGAGATTACTCGTTACATACAAACTTTTCCTCTTTATAATAATACTACATAATTTTAAAATACATTTTTTTTTTTTTTTTTTTTATAATCTACACACGCTAAAGGGGATATGAATACCCTTTTAATGTTTACACACAGCGCGAGCACATGAAGGACGAGAACGAGAGACAGACAGATCGACGTAGTGGTAGCAAACTCAGATGATAGGTTTCAATTTCAACTAACTCTATGGGTGGTGTCCAGGATAACTGGAGAGTTGTGTATTATTTTTGTACTTGCTTATGATTCACAGTAGTTTTTTCCAGATGTTTCTTATTATAGTTTGGGTGATCACTTTCTTCAGCCATATCCAACATCCCACTGCCAGTGTTATGCCTTCGCAGTAGGTTTCGATATTTACTTTTGAAACTGATCAATTTATTTTTATTTTGTGAGAAATAAATGCTTCGAAGACATCTGGATTCGAACCGTGAACCTTCTGCATGACAAGCGACGACGACTACCACTACGCCACGGCCACCCACACATACTATTAAATACTCATTTGTAACGTACGTAATGTTATGTATTCCAAGTGATGGCATCTTAAATCAAATCCGGTAGCAAACTTATCGGAAGTTTTTAAATTCTTGAAGTTATTATTATTATTTAAATTATGAAAATAAATTCTTTTCCCCAGATACGAATTTATTTTTATTACTTGGGCGCTCCCGTTGTGTACGGAGTTAGTGGATCCTCAGCTCAAGTGCAATTTCAGCAAACACTAAAAAATTGTTTTATTTTTTGCACTCATTTGAGAGTTCCTATTTATGTATTCACCATTAAACAAAAGTCTTAATTTGCCATTCGACCCGCTAGCACTCGTGCGAAAATTATAGCACGCACAACACGCAAAGTAGGCTTAAGGCTCTCTATGGGCTGCTTACACCCAGTATTTTTTTTATAGGCTAAGAAATGTAGGTACATATACAACTGCTTTATTAAAGCTTCCCAAAAACATGATTTCAATCATTGGATTGTAATTTTATTCACAGCGACTTACTGCATCGCTAAAGTTCTACGGAACGTTATAATATTAAAATTCTTAGCACTTGGATAATGCTGCCATCTATCGGCGGTTTTCAACAGTGTATACCCATGTATATATGTATCAGTTTATGTGTAAGAAAATAATTGTGACTCTTTATCACGTCATTCGGATATAAATTTCTCTAGAATGTTATTTTTTCTCCCCCATCTCCCGAAATGCGTGATAAAATGCAATAAATACCGTTATACCACATACAAACTTAATCAGTATCACCAAATATATGAAAAGACACTCCCAAATAACCGTATATGGGTGATGATTACCCTTTCGTTCCTTTCGTTAAGCACCTTGTACCTTTGTGAACAAAATGAGGTCAAGAATCGTCTAGAAATAGTGCAACCAGCTTACGCCATATTTCAAATCAATTACTATCTGTCAATGGTCAAAATCTACCTCACTACTTGTCGTAGTCGTATAAGAAGAATGACATAATTTGTTGAGAAAGCGTAGGCGTCACATGATGTTTGGTTAGAATACAGTTCCTGTACGCTCAGATTTATAACCTCATCATCACCGCACCAAATCCGATTCGCGATTGTCACAAATCGACCTTGACTAAGCTCCATGTGTCGCCAGAGCTGTCAAACCTCTCTCTCTTGGTTTTGTTTGAGTATCGATGATGTATGTATGTTTTCTCGTCGTTTGTCGTTTTTCTTTTTTTTTTTGTGATTTGTCCACGTTGGAAATGAAATTCATTATTAAATTTTTTTTCGATTCGGACGCATTGTTGTTTGTTTATTTCGTTCGTTCAAACTGACAGCTACGCCACATTTAGAATTTAAGCTACAGAATACGAGACTCACTTTCAAGGTTCGTTGACTCTGTGTTTGATATCGCGGCAATATCGGTGGTGCTACTCCACAGTCTCCACTTACTACTGCTGCGTACGTTTTTAATTGAATAATTGTTTTGCTTGCGGCGCATTGGCGTCGTCGCACTCGCAGTTAAGATTTGGATTGGGATTTTGTATTTAATTTATTTTGCCCGTCTTTGTATGTGCGAAATTGAAATTAAAACCGTATGTATGTCAGAGAGGTCTCGTGCGCCGGGATTTACGAGTAGGTACGAGTATGTGGTTGCTCGGAGATGAGTTTCATCATCGAGACACTTGTGCACAGATTTATATTTTCTGAAATCGAGCCACGCCGCTTTTAATTAAAAAGAAATACACAAAAAGGAAACATAAACGACGGTAGTTAAGTTTTGCCCTAGATTTCTGTTAGCGCGCGGTGGTCTAGAGTCTATAGAGCATGGCTGTGTTGTAGCTTCGCCCACTGCTGACACATTGTTTTGCATTTGCATTTTGACATTAATTGCAAGTTGCAAGTTTACGGTGCGTTTTATGCGGCAGCGATGCAAGGGGACCGAGGAAGGAGGTGTGTATGAATATTTATAGATGTTACTTCCAATTACTCGGGGTAAATAGTTCTGTTTACTGTTAAACAGCACTAGTGTTTTACAGCTGAGTTGATAGCAGCTTCTGACTTCAAAGGCAGCGAGTTGTTGATAGTTTAAGAAGTGAGTTTTGAAATTTGCAATTTATAATGAATTGCACCTTCAAACGTTAAAAAAATGGCAGATATACCTAATAGTAGCAGTGTTTATAAGTTTTCCCAGCAGGAGTCTATTTTCTTTCTGCATGGTTTCGGTTTTTGTCAAAAGACACCATTGTGCGGAGATTCGCTGCAAAATAGATGAATCTGCCCATAATCAACTACAGTGCTGCCAGATAAGCATTTCGCAGAAGTCAAATGACATCTGATCTTTTTTTTTTTACTTCACTTTACAAGTTGCCGAGCTAAAGATATCACTTTTCTATTCAATAATCCGACCAAAATTCTTCTTCCCAGCTCAGCCTAATCGGATTTAAAAGTGTGGTATGGTTTTTCCTTTAACAGAAACCCTCTAAGACTTCGCCGTATTTGACCCCATGCAATATGTGTACGCCATTTTGCAGATTTCTTATGCAAACCTATCACCTTGGACTTCAGTAAACTACATAAACTATGGGATTCTTCTTTCTTCCTCTAGGAATACTTTGAATTCTGGTTGTCTGTAATCATATGCAATTTTTCATTCTCAAGTTCAGGAGGTTTTCTTTTGCATTCTTTCCTAGCGGAAATTTGCATATCCTTTTTCCTGTGTTTGTTTGAAGTGCTGCCCTGTGACAGGGATAGTGGGGGGCTGTATACTGGCAGACATGTTCAGTGCGATAAGAGAAGAAGCCTTCCGCCTCAGTTGCCTACAGAAATTTAACACAGAAAGAAACAAAGAGAGTTTTTTTTTTTTATATGAAAAATGGAAAATGCAGAGAAAAAAGGATAAAATAGAAAAATGGAGAAAATGTCTGCAAAGACAAAAGGAATCCTATTAGGAATAGCTGTTGGGTATTGTACATGTGGGGAACAAAAGACTTTTGTATTTCATTTCTATTTTGTCGTATCGCATTTTCTTCCATGTTTACAGGAATGAGTGGGAGAGAAATTCCTTTTTTTGTCCTCCCCAGTCAAAGTTCTTAAATCACTTTTATTTGTTGGGAAACGCTTTTGTTAAATTGTATCAAATTTAGGGATTTCGTATGTGTGCGTGAAGTATGTATGTACTTACAATTTACATCGTTTAAATAAAATAAATTTTGCATAAATGGATAAAGTCATAATGCTGTAGATATGCGAGAGGACAGACCACGATTTTTATCGCTGTAGCATCAGGAATTAGGAGCGAATTGCGTTAAGCCTTCAAAAAAAGTTCCCTTTACTTTCCAATTTACTACGAATTTAGAGACTAAGGAAAAGGGTATGTAATTTTACTTACTCACATCAATATAATCCTACATTTCGAAAGAACTTCCTTACCGACGATCAAACATGGCTGTTGGCTAGGATCGACTTTATTTTTACCCGACTAGGCAAAAGGAAGAGTTATGATTTTAACAGGCTGGGTTTGTTTGTATGTAAGGATGTCACTTCGTACAGCCAAAACTATGTAACCGACATCACAGAAAATTCAATATGGCGGACGCACCAAGCAAGATAGAGGATTACCTCCTTTTTTTCCTCATAACCGCCTTGGTAGTGGCATCAAATGAAAGGGCTTGGTAAGTAGAATACGATACGCTATGACGTCACTCTAAATTCAATATGGCGGACTCTCCAAAATCCATTCGTGCAAAAATATAACACGCACACACAAATGGTTGCGAGAAGCAGGCCCAGGTTCACCTCGAGCTGTAGCGCCAACTAAGTAAGTAAGTAAGGACTCTCCAAAATGGTGGATTACCGTTATGTTTACTACCTCCTTAATATGGGTATCAAGTTAAAGGATTTGACGAGTAGAATACGATCAGCTTAGTGACCTCATTTAAAATTCAATATGGCGGACGCACCAAGATGGTGGATAAGCGTTATCTGTACGATCTCCTTAATGTGAGTATCTCATGAAAGAGTTTGTAAATTAGAACACGACAATGCTTACCTACTTACACTCTACGTATTTTCGGAAACTAATAAAAAATAAAGTTAAAAAAAACTAAAACCCGACTAGGGGAAACACTTACTAAAAAGTAGGAAACAAGATGAAACGAAGATGTTCAGAGTAAAGCTGTGGTCACATGCCGTTATGTTAACATACTCGTATTTAAAGCGGCATACGACCACGGCTATACTCTGAACGTCTTTGTTTCGTTTCGTCTTGTTTCGTACTTTTTAGTTAGTCGGGTTTTAGTTTTTTAACTTAATTTTTTTTAAATTATGGATGATGCAAACACTTATTATTAAAGAAAGTATGTATTCATCTATTCTAATGTCACCCGTTACTCATTCTAGTTAGTGACAATGTTCAAATGTAAATTTTGCCAACTTGGCAGTTACAATTTAAAAGAATTGCCACTTAAATCAAACCTAGCAAAAAGTAAACAAAAAATGTAATCCCCTTTCAAACCGGAAATAATACTCAACTTTCAAAAAAATAATCTGAAGTAGTTTTTGCCTTATAACATGACAATATCCGTTGTCACACAAGTGCCTCAAACAATGGAAACGTCAAAATTCGCACGGCAGAACAACTCGCAGAACTCACATCTAATTGCCAACAATTTACGTGTAGCAGCTCAGAATCGTTTTGCCTTTCATTGCTTCTGTGTGATGTTTGAGTCATTTTTTTTTTGTCATACGAAATGGATTACTGAGCGTATCTCCGCTTCAAGTTAAACAAAAAATGAACTCATAAAAAGAATGAATGCTTCCCTAAAACAAATACCACAAAGTAATAAACTCAAAGAGCACATAACGACGAGATCTAGTGGCAGACGCGTGTAGTAGCGATCCCAGTTTTCAAGTGCCACGTCTGAGGATTTAGAGCTGCTGCTGTTGATGCCTTAGGGCCCTGTCGCATTTGCATCCTTTCCTAGAATTCTTTTGCCACGAAGAGGCAAACTCCAAGGGATGCTGTGCTACCTACAGCTAGTTTTTTTTTTGTTTGTTTGTTATTGCACGTGCAACAACCCAAAACAGAATAATCTGTGTTACGTCAGACACTAATTCCGAACATCTCCAACCGGGAAGGGCGAATAATCCAAGAATTAATTAAGAAACAACACACAGCGATTAGAAAAAAAAATTGTAATAATTTCTCGCGAATTACGTGATTTTTATGCGATTCGCATCGGCAGACGACTGCTGCTGCATGTGTTGTTACCCCTTTAGCGACAACAATAACAGAACACAAGCAAGAAGAAAAAGTCAGAAAGGTCAAACACCAGCCATTGAATGCGAATACTGAACGAAAGAAGAAGGAAAATAATACAAGAGTATTGCTGTGCTGTGGCAAAAAATAAAGAAGAACAACAGAAAACAGAAACAGAAGCTGAGCCACTTTGTCTGTGGTATATTGTCAAGGATCCCGATATTTCAAGTGTTTAGTTGCAATCAATGAGTTGCTATTACAGTGAAATCTCTCTTAAGCGGACAGCAATGAGTTTTTTGTCCGATAATGAGAGCTGTCCGTTAATAAGAACGCATTTTGTATGGGAAATTAGAAATTGGTACCGTTAATGCGAGTTATCCGCTACACAGGGTGTCCGCTAATGAGAGATTTCTCTGTATATGTACCTTCTTTCGCGGTCGATGTTATGCAAAGAAACGGATTTACATCGCCAAGGAACCGATATGCAATTGAACGGATGACTTTGCTATTCAAATTTTGTTATTACTTTTAAGCGGATCGGGATTAATCAAGCCTCGACGTCAATATGTCATACAAAAATATGACATTGACATGACTTAGATTGTTAATCCATACCATAGATATCTCGGGAAAAGATTTCGATCACTTCCTGCAGTACAAAAGTTATGCTTCCTTCCAAACTACGTGCAGTTTATTCGTGGCTCAACATACATATGAAGAAAACTGCGACGGTTGGTCTCGCGAAAAAGGTCCAAACTCTTAATAAAAAGTTTTTCACGCCCATGTTCGTCGGAAATGCAGTTTAGCACAATCCTCAAAATATTTGACAGCTATAACATTTATTTTAATTATAATTGCTGAACTGATGGAGAAAGAGAGCTAGAGCCAACGAAACTCAGAAACTACTCTACAGCAATGTTATTAAACATAATGCAATGTAACGTAATGCAATGTGAGACACAACGAAGGGCTTTAAATGTCACCGCAGTTTCGAGGGAAACGTTGAGAAATATGTGAGGCATTAGGAAGGAAGGGCTTCAAACGTCCAAACGTCATCACAGTGTCAAAGGAAACGTTAACCTTATGTCATATTATGCTGTTTGGTAACTGGTAATTTAATAAATATATGTGATTTGACAGATTTGGGCACCGTAGCGCAAGTGGTTAGTGCGTCGGATTACTGAGCTAGCGGTCTTGGGTTCGAATCCCGCCGCAAACACCTAAAAAGTTTTTCACAGTGCCCACCTCTTCCGAATGTCTGACAAGCATTCAAGAGTATCATTTGCCATGTAAAAGCTTCCCAACTCGCCGTTCGGAGACGGCAGAAAACTGTAAGTCCCTTCCATTCGTGCAAAAATATAACGCGCACACACAAATGGTTGCGGGAAGCTAGGCTTGGTTCTACCTAGGGCTACTGAAGCCAAATATTTATTTTATTTTTTTTATTTGACAGATTTGACAGTTTTCTTATATTACCCCAAAGAAATTTCTTGTGCTAAAATTCGTAGCATGGGGAAATTTCTTACTCTCTGAGCGAGCACTCTCTTTTATGAAAAACTACGAAATTTTTACGTACGCGTACGGGTTTTCATAGGTTTTCGTTATTTTTCGTAGATTTTCGTAGTTTTGGGAGCGTACGTGAACAGACCTACTATTTGCTTGCGTAATAAAAGAAAATTAGGTTTTCGTGAAAGTATTTAATAGTTAAAAAAAACTATTGAACTCTGAAGATTTTCCCCCACTTTTCAAATTATTTACTATTGATGTCCCTTTTTGATCACAAAAAAGTTACCAAACAGACCTAATGAGTTCAATCGTGTTGTAATCTTTTGATGTTTCCCTTTTAAGCAAGAGAAGTGTCAGAAGCGAGAAGCTGAAAGTGTGTTTTCCTTACTACTCGAATTAAAAATATTCGTACCCTAGAGAAAAAAAATACGTTGACTACGTGTACTTTCAGTCGATTAAGAAATTTAAAGCCAACAACTTTGAATGCTTATTCTGCAAATAATATCTCATGCCAAACTATGTAACAGCTTGTTAAATAATAGTTGACAACCAAAAACATTGAAAAAAAAAACATCATACAACAAACAAACGCAATGACAAATGTTAACATTAACGACAGACGCCACTTAGCTTAGTCAGCTGTCAAGTTTTTGGCTAAAAGCTTGGAGTCTAGCGGAGACATTTTATATGTTTTTGCAGAAATCAATATTTGTTCACATATAATTTGCATTTGCATATCTAAAATTAATTTGTTATCGAAAACTAAATAGAGACGGCAAATATTGTCAGAACATGCTCTCACAATCATTAAATAAATAATACCAAACTATTGGGAAATGAAAACCGTTCGGCTTACTCTATCTACATAAATACATATCCGCTCGGTTGAAATTATATTTCCCACCATAAATATAGACAAAAACAAAAATAAATAAAAATACAAATTGAGAAGGCGAACGACCGCGGTCTACAACAAATATGAACTATTAGTAATTAAAGCAGCGAATATTCCTATCTATTGCTTCGCATGACACAATTTCATATCAGCTTAAAGCTGAACCATTAAAAAGCAGCAATTAATTAAGTGATTAATTATTTAACGCCAATCAACAAAAAAAAGTACTAAACTTTCTTCTCTTTCAGTTTAGCACAAAAAAGTGGCAATTCGTTTTTTTTTCTCATTCGCTTTCGTTAAATGCGATTCGTGAATTACTACTATTCACAATCTATACAATTGACGAATTGAATTCGGAATGAAAGTCTCTTCCACCTCCACTCCCTTCAATTTACAATTGCAAACTGCTGAATTTGTAACACTTTAATGATAAATAAACATAAATTTCATGCAAAAAATGGGATAACGCTGCCACCGAAAGTACAAACAAAACAGCACTAAAAATGAAAACGTCAAAATCGGACGTGAATTCATTTTTTTTTGTGGTAGCAAAACACAATGACAGAAGGAAATTAATGCAAAAAAAAAAAAAAACAATAATTACTTACCACGACTGTATTATTGTTTTGTTCTTCTCTCCACTTCGGTTTTATATTTATTCGGCACGAGGGACGACCGTATGACATTATTTTAATGACTAGAAACAAATTTTGTGTATTTTTTTTTATTTACTGAACGGAAATAGATTTTCGCGCAGAAAGAGAGAAGGGGACCAATCAGGGGTTGGTCGAAAGCAAAGTTCTAATGTCGACAGAGGCGGCGTCGGCGCTGGTATGTAATAACTTTATGGACAACAACACATTAGGTTTATGCTAATAGCGTGTAATTTGATTATTTATGGTGGTAATGGAGTTTGCTATCTTGGGCGGTGTCAGTTGCATTGAACTGTCTTGTTGTTGCTCTTTAACTGCACCTCTTTGTCGTGGTGTCATTTGGGAATTTCTTTATTAATTATGAAGCGGGGTCAAGGAATGGCTACGGTAGTTGTTAAATTGTTTGCATGGTAATCGGGGTGATTTTGATTCAAGTATCAACGTGGGGTGAACGTTTTTCTGTCAAAGAAAAGTCTCATGGGGTTGTAAATACTTAATATCTTCTTAAATTTTGTCCAATTGACGTCGTGCAATTACAAATTGGCATTAACAGGGTAAGCTGCGATTGACGCAGTTCTGGAAGCTATGTTGGAACAAAAGTTGGCAGCGCTATTGTTTTCTCTTTTAAAAGGGCTGGGCGGTGTGATGGCGATGGGAGACAATGCTACAAATTCAGCTTGCAGATTATTTTGAAACATCACAAAAGTCCCCCGGAGTAATGAGTAGTGATCCACTGGCATAGAAGCGTAAAATCAATGAAAGTTTGACTTCGGCGAATATTAGACTATTCCTTAAAAGTAATAAGTCCGTTTGGTGACTGGTCATTTTACGTAAATTTACTTAAAACTGCCAAAAGTCAAGAGAAGAGAGATCCAATTGAGGTGTCGAAAAATTTAATGAGAGTGTCAGAAAATGTCCTGTCTTGCAAAATCGTGCTTCACCTTTTCATGTAGTAAGCGAGGGCCATCTGACAATTTGTGAATTGTCAATCACTATTTGTTAGCGAAGTAAAGTCACCAAACAGACCTAATATAATATAAATTATTTTTTGCTATTCTGGCAGCTGTCATAATATACCTTAAAATAGTTGTGTTTCAGGAAAGTTTAAACGGCAGAGTGAAGTCGTGAAACCGAACAATTTTTAAACGGAAGATTAAACTAAAGCTAGAGTTTAAACTCTTACTGTGACGCTGGAAATAAGATAAATACAAGACAAATACTTTGTAACCCACATATCACTGATATCAAGTCCATTCAATTCTGAAAAATATTCTTCCAGTATGGTACGATAGCGAACTCCATTGACCGTAACATGGCGATCATTTTCGTCGACGAAAAGATACGGGCCAATCACACCTCCCTCCGGCATGAAATCCACACCACACGTTCAATTTTTGTGGATGCAATGAAGTCTCTTGAAGCACATGTGAGTTTGCTGCCGCCCAATAATAACACATGCTTACTGACAAAGCCACAAAGCCAAAAATGAGCTTCATCACAGAAGCTGATTTTTCGATGACATTCAGGATTTTCTTCAAACTTTTTGCAAAGCCTAATCGAAGTAGTTTCGGCGCTTCAAATCATCAAGAGGCTTCTTTCTGTTCTTGAGTTACATCTTGTAACGGTGTAAGCCAAGATCCTTACGCAAAATTCGCCACAATGTGGACTGAGAGATTCCCAATTCCTGTGAACGGCCGTCGTGAAATAATTATGACCGATAATTACAACCGAAAATTGGAGTAAGCACTCTTAAAGTAGCGACCACCAACTCAGAATTTCATTAACGCTGCTCGTTCGTGAACTTCACCATGATAAAAATGTAAACCTTGACTGACATTTTGACATTGACAGATCATAAAAAAAAAGTTCAAGGGTCCATTTGTTGTGTCCCTATTGAACTTTTGTAGGAAATTAACTAACACATCATCATCCAATTAATTGTGCATTTAATCATCTAAATCCGTGCCACGGTGGGTGGCCGTGGCGTAGTGGTAGTCGTCGTCGCTTGTCACGCTGAAGGTTCACGGTTCAAATCCAGATGTCGCCGAAACATTTATTTCTCACGAAATAAATATAAGTTGATCAGTTTCAGAAGCTAATATCAAAACCTACTGCGAAGGCATAACACTGGCAGTAGGATGGTATGGCTGAAGAAATTGATCGCACAAACTATAATAGGAAACATCTGGAAAAAACTTCTGTGAATCATAAGCAACTGCAGAACTTTCAATAATACACAACTCTCCAGTTATCCTGGACACCACCCATGGAGTCAGTTGAAACCTAACATCTGAGTTTCCTATCACTACGTCGATTATGTCTGTCTCTTCATGTGCTCGCGCTGTGTGTAAACATTAAAAGGGTATTCATATCCCCTTTAGCGTGTGTGATTATAAAAAAAACAAAAAAAAAAAAAAAAAAAAAAAATATTCTTCTCAGATTGACAGAACTTTGAAAATGTCATTGACACCATTTACCGAATGTCATCCATTATATCCAAATGGCATGGAAAATCAAAATAATTTTTAAGTTGCCCAAATTTGTACCTATTTTCGGTTTACTGTCGAATGTCCCCAATAAAATTCGACTGATAAATCAATTTCAACCCAACTAATGACTGTTATATTTCTAAACTTATCTTCACGCCGCGCCGCTATGCTTCCGTTTAGTACAGTTAATGAGTCATTACTGCGTTCCATGACGTTTATAAGAAAAAGAAAAAGAAAAAAAAAACATTTTCTTCTTCACTGGCATTGCCAACCTGAATACCGATTACCGGTGAAGAATTTCTCCACCCAACTAACAAAGCTTTGGGTGAAATTTTATTTGATTGCCCGACAATGAAATAAAATAAAAGAATGCTGGCCAATATAAGAGGGAAAAAGAAAAGCACCCACACTTCATTAATCATGTTGGCAGATCACGTTAGGTGAACGCGCTCATCAACTGAAACTGCTACTATCATATAACGGTCGCCGCTATCAAGGCCGTTGTTTCACAAGGCCTTCTCTATCTCTTTTTCGCTGTGCCTTTGAAAGGCGAAACAACTTTTGCCGTCTAAAAAAGAGTATCTGAGCCATCAACTTTTTGTTTTCTTTCATTTTGTCCACAACTCGAAGCAGGTAGACGATAGCGACTCCATGAGCATTGACGCGTTCAGACGCTGATGTTTATTTGCCTCTGGGTGGTTCTGTTGGGATGGTTTTTTTTCCTGTGTTTTGGCCGGTGTTTTGCCACTTTTGCAGAAAATGTTGCTTTGAGACCTTAAGTGTTGATTGTATTTGTATGCTATTCCGTTCACGGTAACCCGATCGTTGTGACCGATTTAAAGTGAATTTGGAGTTTGGAACTAGCCAGCGCAGTGCGGGAACGGCGCGGCGCGGCGGCGGTTTCAGTACAAGCCGATTCTCGTACATATCATTAAGTTTCAGGTTATTACTTTGAAATGGAGAACTGCCTCCGGCACGGTGTGCTGGACACTTGCAAGTATGTATTTGAATAGGTTTGGAATGAGTGGAATGACATGGGACGTGTTGTGTTCTACATGTGTGTTTTTTTTTTTTTAATAATTTGAGTGGATTCCAAGAACGGAAATGGAAAAGTTTGAGATGAAAAGTGGGTGCTTTTAAGAATTTTTCTTTACTGCCCACAGTGTGGGTTTTGTAATGTTGACAAATGTTGCAGCTGCTTTCTTCCATTTAAACGTCTGTTGTATGGTTTTTGTTTTTGTTTTAACAAAATGAAGATGGTTTCATAGAAAATTTAGAAACTGACAGTTTTGGTGGCAGCTGCATTGGTTGTGTTTGGGGTGTTTTGAGTGGATGAATGTATACAGCAGCTGTGTTCTCGTATTTCTAAAGTCAGTTTATTCTTTAAGAACTCTGGGAAATCGGGTGACCTTGAAGAAGAGAGTGCCGGCACGTCATCTTTGTCTAAGATATTGTGACATTTTATATTGCTTTCCTTGAGCAAATATTTATCTAAAAAAGCTTTCTAGTTATTAAAATTCGTTTTTACTAAAGGATGGCGTATTGACAATCTAGAAAAACTGGTTTTCATCTGTGTAATATTCCAAGTAAACAAGAAATGAAAGCATTTACATATCAACTCTAAAAGGAAATGTCAAAGTGGGTAAAGAATTGGAAGATTGAATGCTTTGGTGAATAATCAAAGTGTTCTTTGGCTAACAATTTTTTTCTGTTTCTGATATTGGTGAATTATTTTAGAGTTACCTACATTAATTCACTTTAGATGACGTCACATTACATGCCGAATGCCAAGGTAAGGCGTTAGCTAAGCTAACTTTCGTTGAAACATCTTTGCGGCTATTTTAACATTTGCCACATTGACTGGATGAAAACTTTACCTTTCAAGTGGACATACCATATACTGCTACCGAAATGATTTAACTACCAAAAATGTTTATCGTCTATCATGTCAGCGCGTATATTGTTTAATGGCTTAATTACCATTACCTAACTATGCAATAAACTTCTAAATTAACATACGAATATACCTTAGGGTCACCCACCAAAATTAAGTACTCAACTTTAACTACCCAAAACAGATTTAGATTAAAGAAATAACTAGTTCTCCCGGTAGTAATAAAAAAATTTGTTAATCACACATTAAACCGAAATCGAAAGCAAGAATGTGTTTTTCTTTTCATTTTAGACTTGCAAATGCGACGATTCCGCATTTTTCAAAACTTTCCCAACATTATCCATGGCTGCCACGTCTACAGTTGAAATTCCAATAAAAGAACAACTTCTTCAAAGATCTGTCTCAGTGTCAGGCAGACTGCATAATAATCTCGAATTGTTATGGTGATTATCTCTCGCCCCATCTATTTGGACTAATCTTGATTCCAAGCGAATGAATAAGATATATGCAAATGTCCAGTCTCCCCCTCCATCCATTAATGAAATCACCATACTCAGCAATTTGTCCAGATAGTTCATTGCATGAAACGAATGTCTACGCGTTACTTTCCAGATAAACTCGTTTGCCTACGTAGGCACTTCGTCTTAAATGGAACACGCAATGCAATACAACAACAATCTCAGCCTCCTTAGCATCTTTGTCACATTCTGCGCGGCTATAACTTGTCCGATGGGATTTGATTGCAAACGTAAAGGTGAAGCGGAGGAAGAAAAGCTGCACTTCAACTGTCAATATTTGACATTCTTTGAGCCGTGTGTATGTGTAAACATGATGAAGATAAAAAGGAGAAAAGGCCGACTGTAAAAAAACGAACGAAATCCACAAACCAAACACCGATGAAGTGCTTGTCCCGGATTCCACAGCCATGTCAAATGGTGTGGTCACATCCGAAAGGGGGTGGGAAAGCATCATCTGTTCATCTATCGATTTGGCTATAAAAATAGTTTTCAGTGGAGGCACATGTCCTTGGTTGTTAAGAGCGGAGAGATCCATCCCATTTTGAAATTGTCTTTTGTGCATAACTGGGGTTGGGTTGACCGTATCTGCTCTGAGAATACGACGAGTGTTCCTTAAGAGGAAATTATTTCGGGGCCACACAGTGGTCGAGCGAGTAGGAGATGTGTTTGTAAATTGTGTTTGTGTCAGCGAGCAAATCAGTCTTTAAAGAAGGATTAAGTTATTTTTAGTCTGATGGGGATATTTGTACTTTGACAGGATTCGGTTTTTAAGACTGTTTAGGTAGGGATAAGCTTTTCTCAAAGAAAGGGTGCCGGAGAATTGAGTTTTTCGATTATGAGGCAATTGAAGTGAAGATAGAAGAGGCATTCTAAGTGGACACGTCTCTTTAAAAGTCTAACATAGAAGAGAATTTAAAGTAGCAAGTCGATTTTCAAAACTGCAGTGCATTAAGCTATTAGCCAGGTCATCTAGGTAGTCGAAGGTAGGGGCCGTTCTTGAAGAGATGGGCAGTGGCATAGAAGGTATGCCGCAGATTCTATTTTATCCTCATCCATAAAACTTCTACAGAAGTCATTTTTAAGGATGCTGTATCTTCTGGCCATGTTTCCTATTATACTGTGCTCGGTTTTAACACCGACGAGTACATGAATTTGGCTTCTGTTCATAGAAAGTAGGTATATTGTTCTTTTCTGGTCGACTGCGGGCCACAGGTTGCGGCTTATGGGACAATCGCTAGCGTTGCGCCATCGGTCATCGGCTAAATTAGTTGTGATGTGGTCTATTAGATGTTTAGCTGTGTTTAAAGCCGGTTAGACCTGTCTGTCAGCTAGTGTTATATGTATCCATGTCAGAGGCTTTCCTGGCCAGTCCGTCTGCTGTTTCGTTCCCTTCTTTACCCGCATGTCCAGCAGAGTAGAACTGTGTGGTGTTTTATCACTCTTAGTGCCGTGAGGCACTCCTTTACGCATTTTCAGTTCACGGAAGTGGAGTTCAGTGCTTTAAGTGCGGCTTGGCTGTCCACGCAAATGGTGATTTCCGTTGTGGGTGGTATCGTTGCTAGGAAAATTCATCCTGGTTTCTTAAAACCATTTATCTCTGATTGGAAGACGCTGTAATAGTCGGCTAGTCGGTAAGACTGGCTTATGTAAAAATTTTCCGAGAAGACACCTGCTCTGTTTTTGAGCCGTCTTTAAAGATGGATGTTCCGATGATGGCATTGTCGGAGTTGTTCCAGATCTGTCTGTCTGGTATGGAGACCTTGAAGTATCTGGTGAAGTCAAGCTGGGATTTCCTGTTATCCGTGCAGGGCATGAGTCCTTTTTGATTGAAAATGTCCAGTATGATCGTGTGTCCAGACGAACGGGGCCTCCAGTTGCCATTCTCCCTTATTCTGAGAGCTAGCTCCTTTGGCTGCCGTGTTTCTTATAGAGAGAAAAATCGGTGCAGAAGCGTTCCTAGGCGTTACGGAGTATATTTTAGCGCACCTGTTACACCTAGACAGGCTATTCTTTGTACCTTATTCAGATTTCTAAGGTAGGATTTGAACTTAGTCGCACCCCATCATTATTATTTCTGTTGGTATTCCGTTTCCGGTTTAGTTTGGAATCGAATATGATGTCTAGGTATTTAGATTCCGTGGAGATTATGAGGCGCTTGCCTTTCAGTCTCTTCCTGACTGAGTTGTCTCCTAAGTAGGGAGTAGATGACTCTGCTGTTAAGCATTATCTGTGCCCAGTTTAAAACGAAGTTTTTGCAGTAATGCTCTCTTAGAGAGGATATGTGGTTTCCGTGTTCAGATTGTTAAAAGCTTCTTCTATATTCAAGAAGGCCGTCAACGTGAATTCCTTGAGTTCGATGGATTTTTCAATTGTAACTGCAACCTCATGGAGCGCTGTTTCCACAGATTTACCCCTGGAGTAAGCGTGTTGTGCATCACAGAGGGGCATGTTTCTTTCGAGTCTTTTGCAGTTGAGTGGCTCGGTGTCCCTGCTTTGGGGATAAATACTACACGTATTTCTCTCCAGCTATTTGAAATGTACCCCATCGTTAAGCTGCCAATACGGGTACGACATAAATGGAAATGGGGTAACTGTTGTCTTTTGTAGCATGGCTGGTATTATTCCATCCGGTCCCGCTGATTGGATTGGGATTGGAACGGTAATATTTCCCATGTTATTTTTTCCACGGTGGTGCAGACCGCAATGGTTCCTAGTTCTTCCTTCGGTAGGTGGGGAGTATTGCTAGCCGGGTAAGGTGTTTGACGAGGGATAGTTTTGCAGCCGTGGAGCAATTCCAGAATCTCTTGGCTGTTGGAAGTCCAGCTTTTATCATCTTAACAGAGGTTTCCTATCGGGGATGGAGTTTTGGGTAAAATTTTCCGGAGTATGGCCGCCTCTGTTGTAGATTCTATATTGGAACAGTAGTTGGACCAAGATGTTCTCTTGGCTGCTCTGGTATTCTTTTTAAATTCTTTGAAACCGCTGCGATATTCACTCCAGTCCTCCTCTGAATCTAGTATACGCTTTGAGAACTTCATAGAAGAGTTACTTGGTGTGAATTGTTTTTAACGTAACGGTGCATGGGTAACAGCTGGATTAATATTGTTTTGCAAATAGGAAGCCAACAATTAATTTTCGATTACGTTTTTAACCACTTGTGGCATAATTTCGCTTACATAGTGTCCAATAGCACGATTTAGGCCGCCAATTGAATCCCAAAGAAGACGTCTTCACCGCTCGTGAGGCACATAGCCAAAAAGTCGGGCGCCAAAAAAACTTTTAGTCCTCCCCACAGGGTAATCGATTTTTGTTTTTGACTTAAATGTACATGTATTTTTCTTAAGCTTGTTAAAAAATCTGTCAGTGACTACAGTCACTGATAAAAGTTAAATACCTCATAAAAAAATTATGAAAAGGCCAGCAGGGTTTGGCTACTAAATTTTCTCCACTGCGTTAATCAAAGCTGCGTAGTTTGAGCACGAAATAATCCTGTTGAATAACCGTGAAACCCTGAAAAAAGCCCCCAACCTCAAGTTTGGGAGGCACGGGACAAATAGATTAACTGTTGTGTTTACTCTTCTCCGTTAGTACGGCGCGACGTTAAATTCTGTGTTATTTCCTCAAACAGATAAGCGCCAGCTAGTCTTCTTTCCTCACATAAAACAGCATTAAACATTTATTATAAAACTAACGCTGTAAATGGAAATAACCCACTCATACATTTTTGTTTTATAAAAATCGCTTACTCTAGAACGTTGCTTAGACAATAAAATTAAAGTTTACCATCTCGTGTCTGAACTACATTCATTTAACGCAATTAAGGTCCTCGTTAGCTAAGCAAATAAAACAGACAACCACTTGAAGCATATAAAGTTCAGGTAACAATATTCATCGCTTTAGTCTTAAACGTCCTTACAAAGATGTCAATCGTGCTTACTGTCATATTAGCTGTCATTGTCGGACTGAGTAACATCATGTGCGACTGCCACATTCCAATTCTAGTTCCAACGTCAAATTACAGTTTGCTCAATAATTGTGCCTGTCAAATTGCATCTTCGAGTAGTGCTCGTGTCACGTTTATTTACTCGGAACAAACTGATGAAGATCTCATTAGGTGTGTCTCCAACTTGCCGCTGCCTGTTGTCACTTTGATAACCGCATCGGGGGATGAAAGTCGGAACTTCTCATCAATGCACATCCTTACGTTCGGTGAAGACGTTCCAACCCGATTTACGCAGGTCGCAAGGATGCTTAAACCCCAAACCAGGTACAAACACCTGTCAAAGTACGTCCTCATCTTTCAAGTGCCATGTGACGCTTATCTTGACCGTTTCTTTAAGTTGCTCTGGACAAATGGCATCCTCAACGTGATAGCGTTATGTGGGAAGCTGGAAATCTTCACTTATGAGCCATTCACTAGCGATGGCTTTAAAATTGTGAGAATCCCGACAACAACTGAATCGTCTTTGCTGTTCTATGACAAGCTACGGAACTTACATCACTTTCAACTGAGAATATCGCAGTTCCACAATCCGATCAAATCCATACCATTGGCAAATAACACTGCCTTCCGTGGTATTGATGGGCTGGTCGCAATGACGATGGTGGAACGGCTCAATGCTACAGTTTGTTTTGTGGTACCCCGAAGTGATGAACTCTACGGGTACGACAAAAATGGAACTCTAACCGGTGCCCTAAAAGCTGTCTCAACTGGGGATACACACGTCTCATTCAATAGCCGTTTTATCAACCTAAATCATGTGGAGATGCTGCAGCCTGTCGGCAGACAGTCACTAGTGTACTTGGTCGTTCCGAAAGCTGCTATCGCTCCGCAGTACTTGAATTTTATACGAGTCTTTGATCCACTCACATGGGGGATTTTACTGGTCAACTTCTTCTTGGTCGGCCTCATATTCGCTGCCATGCAGCAAGTAGTGCTTCAGCTAACCGTGACTACTGATAGCGTGCAATTCGGAACTCGGGACATTGTTGAGATGCTGTTCAAGACGGCGATAGGTGATCCCGTCGATGGATTTCATAGAATCAGTTCGTTGCGAGAATTCCTCATGGCATGGATACTCTTCTCCTATGTGATCAGTTCGATTTACTTTGCCAAAATGGAGAGTGTCTTCGTTCATCCAGAGTATCAGCAGGATATTGACCGTCTAAGTGAGGTGTCCCGCCTTTCGGTGCCCATCTATGTAAATCCAAATTTGCTAGATGTCACAAAGTCTTCGCTGGATACAAGTGTATGGGATGTCATAGTTTCAAAGGTCCATCCTCTACCCGAGGACTACGAGGCACCGGTTTATAAGCTGATCAAGATGTCGAATAAAAATGCGTTCATCCTGCGGCAGGATCGAGCCTACATACTAATCGCAAGGACATACAATGATGATAATAAGATGCCCACATACCACTTGGTGAGGGAGTATCTAATGTCCTTTTCATATACGTATATCGTGACAAGAGGTTCTCCGTTTGTGGACAAATTCCAAACACTGCACAGTTGGTTTTTCGAACATGGATTCTTGGATTATTTCGAATCCGCGGAGCTATACAAAGAGAATATACGGAATGATAAAAGTACAGATGATGAGGTTGAAAGTGAGGATTCGACTGCTGGATCGAAGAGGAAGAAGAGGGCCGTCGTACTGGATATGGGAATTTTACAAGGCTCTTTTTATATGTGGGCCATTGGGATTGCTGTTGGTTGCTTGGGATTCATAGTAGAGCTGGGCTATTGGAAGTGGCATGCGAAAGAATCGTCAACTAATTCGGTAGCATGTGAGGATGAAGAAATCGAAATTGGAGAATAGAGGTGTTTGTTTTTCAAATGGATCTTATATTCATACATATGTAACTTTTAATGTACTCGTGCTTTGAATTTTTTTTAAATAATAAATAAACTATTGAATGTGCCTTTTGAAGACACAAAGTAAGAAAACTCTGTTGGAACTTATAACGAACGTATAAACTTTTAAGAACTCGGAAAGAACTTATACACCCCTATTATTAAATCCGCTGGGTTGGAGATTCCCGTCACTCATTCGATTCACATTCACTTACGGTTGTGATTATTAAATCCGTCGGATACACTACTTTATCTACATCGCTTTTTATGTTTCGAAATCAAGTATTTCCTGATTTGACATTTGAAAAGCCAAGTTTGAGAACTTTAGGTACTCGTTCCGATCAATTTAAAGAAAGACGAATAACTCGGAAAACTCCTTCCAGGTTGGCACAAAACCAAAAGGAATCTGGAAAGCATCGGCTGACATCCACTACGACTTTTTTCTTTGAACTCAAAAACCAAAATCAAAACTTTTCAGATCAATAAACTCGACAGTTCTTCCGGGTCAAGGGCGAAAATTAGCGATTGAATCTTCTCAGTTGTTCCAAGAAGTGAATGTCGATCGACTGGAGAGATCAATTTTATCTATAGGCTGTTCCAAATCACTTATTTGTTGCCTGGAAATGGCAATCACGAAGCGGCTGAACTTTCTCCATTGCATTTCGTATTTTATCCTGTGGATTTTAGCTCGCGCGTCATACACATCAGTTTCCTATGGGCAAATCATTCTTTCCTTTCCATTCTTCCTTTTTCAATGCCATAACTGAAAAGTTATTACTTTACATGAAATAGTCATTACCATGTTCTTACTTAGGTGGCGCTACAGCTCTGGGTGAACCTGGGCCTGCTTCTCGCAACCATTTGTGTGTGCGTGTTATATTTTTGCACGAATGGAAGGGGCCTACAGTTTTCTGCCGACTCCGAACGGCGAGTTGAGAAGCTCAATCGTGACAAATGATACTCTTTGATTGCTTGCCAGACATTCGAAATAGGTGGCACCGTGAAAAAACTTTTTGGTGTTAGATCCGGCCTGGGATTGAACCCGGACAGCATTGCATAGTAGTCCAACGCTCAAACTACTACACCTCGGTGCTCACTATCATGTTTGCTGAAAATAATAATAATCCATGCTTGACACATTCTCTTTACACTGGGTTTCCATAAATGGCTGTAGAAACTTCTTGAATTTTCACTAAAAACCACCCCATATCGATCAATCACATTCAAGTATAAAGTAGACGATCGTCGGCATTTTTGTGTACTCAAGAGAGGATCCCTACCAAACAGAAAACCTGCGCGAACAAATCCACCGTGATTTGGAACAGCTTATAGGTAAGATTCCTTTCCAATATACCAACTCTCATTTTCGGGAAGGGGTTGAATGGATCTCAATACACGAGAGTGAAAGAAAGTTGTTAGTTTTCTCTGTAGTATGAGCAGGCGCAATGTACAATGGTGCAAAAGGCAGTGAAGAAGTTGCTTTTTTTTGGTTTTCTAAACTTGTGGTAAGCTAAGCAAGTGTCCATATAACTATTAGCAGTTACTGTCGGAGTAGTTTTTAGCAGGATGACTTTTATCGCTGACAAAGGCTGCAGGAAATAACTCCCCAATGAAATAACTCCCCAAAATTGGGGAGTCATTTCACTGTGCGGCACTCGCGACCGGGCGCACGCAGCGCGTTCGCCCCCCTCCCCCCCCCCCCTGACCCTGGCCGCCGCGGATATGATTTAAAAGAATAGTATTTGTAGGCTTGCAATTATTAGCTTTCAATTCTCAAAAATCTATATATTACACAATTTTTATACTTTCCCTGCCAAAATATTCCACGTACACTATTGAAAGCTGCCGGAAACATCCCCGTGGCACAACCTTAAAAGTTCCGTCCATTAAATATCACCTGTTACCCAGCGATATATTTTCCACAATGAATTTCATCATGCGATCTGAGCCGAAAATGCAGAACACAGATGATCTGTCATCTGGTTCAATGCATGCTTTAAAAATGGCCGTAAAATGCTCCTCATATTTAAATGAATCATTCCAAATGGATTCTCGTTAAATAGCGAGTGGAGATTGAATTTTTCTACTCTTCATAACAATAAGAACAGTAAATTTCACTGTTGAGCATCAATGAAAATTTGGGGACTTATTTCACCATGCACTAACTCCCCAATTTTAAGTATGAAATAAGTCCCCAAAAACCCATGAAATAAGTCCCCAATTTTGGGGAAATTTTCCCACCTTCTGGGATCCGTCTATATGATAGACTGCTGTTTAGTTTTTGGGTCGTACCTATAAAACCATTTTCGAGGATTTTCTATATAAAACAGGAATTCACAAGTATATTTGAAAAAAGATACCTTGCAAGAGGTCAGTCAGGATCAGTAAACCTCCGCGTTATACTATACGATAGGCGATATTTTTTGAACGGCAACAGTTAATAAAATTTTTTACCCATAGATAGAACTGACACCGTCCTTATTAAAAGAGTAAAATATGACAAAACGTACATCAAATCGATTTATTGACAAAATGCGTTTAAAAAAACAAAGCTTTTATGACATATTAAACACTCCACGGTTCCGAACTCGACTCCATCTCCAGTAGGCCAACTCAAGGCCAAATCCCAAACATGCAGCACCTGTCCCAATGATCCAAAGATAAAACGAACCCTGTAAAATATTTAAATTCAAAACCATTGCTTGGTTTCCACTTAATCCGACAGCTTCCACCTGTCCATCGATTTCCCCACCAGCATCATAATAATCGTCGGCAGCTTCTTTCGGATTTGCACTTGTAGGCTCTATAGTTGTCTCTGCCTTCGAAATAACCTCCCAGTGTTTCATCAAACCATGCTCCACACACCAAATGACCAGCTGCTCAAATTTCTCCATAAACGGTGAACCATTTGTTACGATATACGTCTGTGGCATTGCTACGAGGTACTCTCTCACCATATGGTACAACGGGCGGTTTGACTCACGATCGTAAGTCCTTGCGATCAAACCAAGTGCTCGCTCCCGACGCAATATAAAAGCGTGATTGTTATTCGATCCCTGTGTCATTGCCCGTAGTTGTGCTTCGTAGTTCATAGGTAAAAGGCGATGCTTCGATATGACTATTTCAACGACCTTGGGATCAACCAAAGACTTTATGCTAATCAGAAAATTCGAATGCGAATAAATCGGCACCTTTAGACGTCCCAATTCACTGAGACTATTAATGTCCTGCTCGTACTCTGGTCGAATGAATACACTCTCCATTTTGGCGAAGTAAATGGAACTGATGATATAGCTAAAGAGTATCCATGAAATGAGAAACTGTCGAAGTGAACTGATGCGATGGAAACCTTCTACCGGGTCTCCTATAGCGGTCTTAAAGAACATTGCGAAGATACTCCGGAAGTTTATTTTCAAATTCGGATTGGCGGAAGGTAGCTTCAACGCCATCTGTTGCGTTGCCGCAAAGATGAGAGCAACTACAAAATAGTTACACATCAGAATGCACCACATTAGGCCGTCAAAGATTCGGATGAAGTTTGAATATTGTGGAACCACACTCGCCTTGGGCACAACAATGTGGAGGAAGAACCGCTTGCCAATGGGGTAGAGGAAATCAACTAAATTACTTAGAGAATCGTCGATATAACGTAAATTCCAGTTGATTACTGTAAACCCTGTGGAAACATGTTTGAGGGATCCAGTGAGAGATCCGTTCAATATCTCACCATACATCTCGTTATTTGGTGGTACCACGATCTCCATAGTAGCATTTAAGTGCTTTATGATGGTTTCTCCCAAGATTCCATCGACGCCATGAAAATGCGAGTTATTTTCCACTGGTAGCGCTCGTATTGGATCGTAAAACAGAGACACTTTCAGGCTATGCTGATGGATATTCTCTAATTTGTCATAGAACGGTGGCATGGTCCTCAACCGTTTGACAACCTGAAAGCCGCGTTCTGTAAATGGTTCATAGGTGTAGATCTGTTGACCGATGTCGCACAATGCAATAACGTGAAGAAAGCCGTTTTCCCAAAACTTCTCGAAGATAGAATGGAGGAACTCTTCACATGACACCTTAAAAATGAGAATATACTTTGACCGGTGTTTGCCTCTACTTGCCCAACTCAAAGTGTTAGCGATTTCTGTCAATCTCAGCCAAGTGTCTCCTGCGATTGTAAAAATATTCATTGTTGAGTAATTCCGAGTTGGTGGTACACTAACTGAGGTGGAGGTGAAGAGTGGTTGATAAGCGGTTGATAGGCAGCTTAGGAGCTCTTCATCGCTGTCTTCCACGTAAACGAATGTAACCCGGGCATCATCTTCACGTGCAATTTGACAAGCCAATTCGTTGCACGGATTATGCGATTCTAAGGGGACTGGTACACGGCACTTGACGTTAGCGAAACTGAGGACTAATACAAGAGACCAAACGAGAAATACCATCTTAGATGTTAAAAAGCTAGCGGTTTAATGAATTTGGAGTGCTTTCGCTAACTTTATTTATACGAGTAAAAGTCAAGCGGGCGACAATCGGATAATTCTTTTTCTTTGTTTGCATTGTATTACACTGTTTGTTTTGTTAACGAAGAACTTGGTTAATTACATGAAATAAATGTCACTCTGACACGAGATGAGTTAAAGAGTTATTATAGTTATTCATTAATAATGGAACGAGTGTCGCAAGTAAATATACTGGCGTTTAACAAATCGAAATGCGTTTTCGTTTTTTGCATGTATTCGGTAGTTTGAAAGATTTCCGTTTGTTAAGTGTGTCTGAGTAGAACCCTGCTCCAGTACCTGGGTCATTTGTTGAGTGTTATTTCCTGTTCAGAGCCTACATTAGTTTTACCATTTTTTGACTATACAATATGCATACATATATTCCTGGCAAAGAACAATCTGAATTCATCATTGAAATTTAATTACGTCTTCTGTCCAATATCACAGATCTGTAAGAAGTAAACAAAACCAAAAACCCAAAAGAATATAAAATGAATTCTAGTTCTTTCCAAAAATCGAAACGAAAATGAAAACACTGTCCAATAATGAATGTAAAATTATCTCAGAGTCTGCCGACCACAGAACCCATTAACAAATTAATGAATTGAACGTTTCGATAAACAGGCCGTACAAGTTATTGCTTTTTGATAAAAACAGATACGTAGGCCGATTTTATTAATAAATACCAGATAAAAAGCACATAATTCAGATGTTCTTTAATTTTATTGCTTTTGTAAGTAGATCGAGGGAATATTTATTGAATGTGTTGTTAATGCTGGCGTCGTAGAAAAGAAGCGATTCTTTAAATGCAACTTATGCACTTACCGCTATACCACGGCCGTTCTTTTGGTATTTGTGGCCGAATTTCAAATGCCTATGCCTTTCTCTTATTTCCAACAAACGCAATTTTTTCAGATATGAATGATGATGATTAAATAAACTGAACAAATATTTGATGAATGTTTTTGCAAGCCTCTACAATGTACATTTGGCTAATGATCTAACAAAAATCTATACCCGCACCCGCTTAGATAACAAAGATAACTAGCGCCGTTAATGGCTAAAGCACCCACAGTTCATTGTTTCTGTTTTATCAAAATTTGTACGGAGATGTCATAAATGACAAATTAAAACGCCATTTATTTTGGAAATGCTTGGATATATTTTTGAATAGCTGGTTTTTCAATGGCATCGACCATCGACTACCCTCGTTACAGCCACTTTGATGGCTTCGATATGGTCGTACATTGGTCCTTCTATCTCGCATTTCATCTTGGGGTACAGGAAATAGTCGCAGGAGGACAGATCAGGCAGCGGATGTTGGATCGCGGAAACTTGTTTTTTTGCCAAGAACAGGACGGTCTTGTGTGGAGGTGCAATGTGCAAAAGGTACCGGCTGCCCGGCTGACTATATTCTGGTCTTATTCGTAAGATTCTCTCGCACAATCGTTTCATAACAGCTAAATGGTACCGCCTGACCGTACGGAACGAATACTCGATGAACAATTTATTTAGATAAGAACCTTAAAAACCCTTCGCTCCATTCGTTTCGTCATTCAAGTCATCTCTGCCGTCTTGAAAGCGTGCCTACCACGAATAAACTCGCGTACAGGACAAACAGTTACTTTTTACATTAAACTGTACGTTTCCGAACATGTTTACCGAGTTTTAAAACAAAAATTCGATCTTTGTTCCAGCGTGCTTTTGTGACGACATTTAGAAACGTACTCAACACTAAAATCAAACTAGTCGGCAGATTTCCATGAGATTCCAACAGAAGATAGCTGATGTGCCACCTCATGAATATCATGAACATGAACGACGTTAAGAATCCCGTCCGGTTATTTAAAGGACATACTGTGTATTATTTCTGTAGTATAGGTACCATTTGCGGCTCTTACCCCAAACCAATTTTAACCAATGAGGTGTCAAAAGAAAGAGAATTTCGTGGAGCATTGCACTTTGACTTCATAAATGGGTTGTTTGGATGTTGGGTATTGGATTTTCTTTTGCGAGAGTTCTCGCACGGGCACACTAGTGTTAAGCAATGACAGAAACATATGTATGTATGTATGAACGTGCACTAGGTATTTTCGACTTACTTTGTGCACTAAAATTCGTTAAATGTTAAATTTCAAACAGAGAAACAAAAATATTCGAGAGAAAGGATTAAATCTGCAAAAGCACGAGAAAAAAAAATCATTTTGTAAACGTCAGAAATATAACGTGCAGGCAAAAAAAGTTCACGTTGAAATACCAAAATTAAATAATATGAATAATTACTCAAAATTAAAGAAAAGAATAACTCCTAACTACTTTTATTATTGTCTGGTGGCGATAACCGTTTAAGTCTGTAAACGGCTTCTTTCAAATGTAACAAAAGACAAGTTGAGTAATTCCATGATAACTCGCGTTACATTTGGAACAATTCATAGCTAATGGATTGAAATTTGCGTCTCAATGTCAACATTAAATCATACAAATTACATTATTTTTAGACACAATAACCATTTCCAGAGCGATGTAGAAATAAATATTTTGTGATAACTAAATACTTACTTAACAAAAAAAAATAAAATCATGTCGGTAACTCGCGTAACCATTATTGGATACTGTTTTTTTGGTCGTATACTTAACTAAAAAAATTGCGAAATTTACCAATAAAGTGAATTGGTTATGTGGAATTAATATCAAGAAGATAACCAAATATGTGCATCTCTAATCTAGACAATTAATATCTATGGAAACATTTTAAAGAAAATTTAAACATTTTACGGTAACTCGCGTTACTTCTCATTTTCACTTCCAAAACTAAGGATTTAGAAGTAAGATCGCTAAAATTTATCTAAAGGCTATTAAACATTTTACACACTAAACCTTATGGGGTGTGTAGCTCCACTTTATTGGAAAGAAAGTAAATTATAACTAGTCTATGTTCGATAAAATTCAAGCCAATCGCATATATACTCATCGAATCCACTCTATTCGCAGCAGTCGACGCCAGGAAACGAACTTGGAACCCCTAAGCTCAGTTGTATACTGCGCCAAAAGTACGCTACACACTCACCGCCGCGGTTATAAAAACTTTTCATCCAAGTTCTTACATAAATAATATTATCAGCTTGTAGGTACATATGTACTCTGTTCTGTCATCACATCACGAATATCGAAAAATATGAAAAAAAAAAAAAAAAAACGCCTCATCTATCTTCTATATACAGTGGAAGTCGCTTATTACGACCAGTCGCTTATAACGACCATTTTCTTACCAATTGGTTGGATTCTTTATATTTTAAGCTATTCTACCGTCGGATATAACGTCGTCGTATATAACGACGGTTCGGATATAACGACCAATTTTCGAGAAAAAAGAATCGATTTCGTCGCTTATAACGACGAAGTGAGAGAAAATTTGCAAAAAATTACATACCTATTCACGTATTTGCATATGTATATATGTGTGTACGTTAATCTGAATATTTCTTGTTCATTCCAGTGATCTTACACAATTTTTTAGTGTTTTTTTTTTGTGGCGCCGATGATGGTCGTTCTACATTTTGCACTTGTGTATCTGTTGCATATTATTTTTATCGCCAGGATAGCTGATCTTAGTTCTAGAGTTTTGCGTATTTATTTGAGTTAACGCATTTTACATAGTGATTATAGTAGGATATTAGTTAGGAGTTTATTGATTTTATTTTCTTATGCAGCCATGAGTTTTAGAAAACGTAGGAACTTTTCTGTAGAGGAAAAGGCAGCGATTTTCTTCCGTTTGGAGTCAGGTGAAAAAATAGCGGAATAGCACACGAGTTTGGAGTAATTTATTTTGTTAAACTTAAAACTTTAAAAATATTATTTATTCATGAACTCTGTATAATGTCCTTCATAATTTAAAAATAAAATGAATTAATTTTCTCTGTGATTGTTTTTAAGTTTTCTCTGAATACTTATGGAGGGCAGTCGGATATAACGACCGCCGGTTATAACGACCACATTTGCTCGGTCCCTTCACCGTCGTTATAAGCGACTTCCACTGTATGTAATTTATCAGGATCTCTATCACGAAAATTAGCTCTTATTTTTTGGAACAAGGTGCCACTAGGACACTAGAGGCCAGTAAGTAGCCATTTTATTCGTAAATAGGTTGTAGGTTTTCTACATGCTAGATTGTTAATAATATTTATAAACTAAAAATCCAAATCTGCTCTAGTGTTATGCACCAAAATGAGAAAGTTTAATAATCCAAAAATAGAAAAACACACTTATCTCAGCAAAAGTCACTATCAGAATGAACTTATATTTTATTACCACAAAAAGTCTTAACGTCTATCGGTTGGGGTCACTGTCATGCATAGTGCCGCCCGGATATGCTGATGTGCAAATTCAGAGTTCGGTCGTCGCTCCGTAATTTGATCATTTTGTTTGCTTCCAGCACGCAACTATGTGAAATTGCAAGGCATGTAAAACGATCAAATGGATTGTTGCGAGTGTTGACCTTGCACCAGCACATCCGGCACATGCGTATGCATAACATCTCCCTCCCTTAAAACAAACAATATTCTCTTATTGACGATTATTGTTAAAAAAAAAAATTAAATCAAACGTTTATACATGCATTTTAAAATTTAATAATAACGTAACGAACGTACTCAAACTTTACATTTTTAATTCAATCTTATTCTACTATAATTCTTTTTTTTTGTATTTTATTTCTGTTCTTCTGGTTTTTCGAACTTCAAGACCCTTAACGTATTATGTTTCTTAACTATTTCTGGACTTCTGTTATAATAATGGACAATCTTTTCTTTTTCAACAACGGGATTCCGGTTTCTTCTATTAAAACAGTTTTTAAAAAACGTTATTTTACTACCTCTTATAAGTTTCAAAGCATAGTACACAATCAGAACTGTTAAAAACATAGTTGATACGGTAAAAATTCCATTTTTGACTCTCTTTGGTATGGGTTTTAAAAAGTTGTTTACAAAGCTTTCTTCATTTTGTAATTCAATACTTAAGTCTTTTACATCTTTAAGGTTAGTTTTAAGTTTTGTTACTGACACATCTAATGGTTTTATAGAACTCAATTTAGTATTTAAACAATCGTCCAGTCCAAAATAATACTTATCACTATTTACATAACTATAGGTTACATTATCGGTATTTATTTTTGTTTCCAATGTTGTAAATTCACAATTTGAATCCAAATACAATATTCCTGTTCCTTGTATAATATCATCATTCTTAATATTTTCACAGTTACATTGATATTTTGTATCATCTCTTATTGCAAAAAGGTATTTATTTAAACCTAGAGAATGGAATATTTCTATATTATTTAATATTTGCTTAATATTACAGTATTCGATTGATCTACTCATAAATACATTTAAGATGCAATCATCGTGTTTTATTGTACTATGCATAATTATGTCTTTACAAATATGGTATCTTTTTACTTTCTTCCTCTTTGTTTTCTGTTACCACAAAATTTTCCAATACAATATCCAAAATGTAAATATTATTTCCTTTAATGATAGGTAAATTTATTGGTTCGAATAATTCAATATTTTCTTCTTTTAGTAAAGGTATTTCAACTATAATGTTTAGAGTTTTCTTTGCTACGTAGGATTTAATTGTTGATTCCTCAATTATATAGCTATAGTTTTCGATCGTTGGGTCAAAAATTAAGTCTTTCCTCTTTGAATTCCCTTGTAGGATTTCTATCAACTTCGTAGGTCTCAAAATTATTGGATGAACTATATTTGTTTTCAATAGAAAGATTGCCTGTTCTATAATATCGGTTTCCAAATCTAAAGCTAATGTTTTATCTAAGATCTGCCTATGTACTTTTTCAAAATATTTATTTATCATTAATTCCTGGGTAAGGTTGTTTTCTGTTTGAACTAAATTGTTTATTTTATCAACTAAATCATTAATTTTGCTTTCATGTGCATAGTAACTGTTATGTAAAGCTTTATTCTGTTCGTTTAAAGATTTCATTAAAACTATCTGAGTTTTCTGGCTACTTTGAATTTTTTCGTTATTACTCTGCAGTGTTCTAATAGAATTTTCGTAGTACTCACTGTCTTCATGATCCATAGTTCCAAATAATCCTTTTAATCCGGTCCCAATGAAATTGGCTAGTCCCCTTTTGTTTCTGCCTATCCTAATGCCTAAGAGAGCGTATATGTCTTTTACCCTTCTATCTATGCGAGATGTATGTCTTTGAACTTCCTCTTGAATTTCGTCACATTCCAGTTTGTGAGTACTGCATATTGCACCAAGACCTTGTGATTGTCTGATAATTTTGTCGACACTCAGTTCTATTTCTTCCATATCCAAAGAATTTATCACTGCTATGCATCCTTTTACTTCTTTTATAACTCCTTCTCGTTTAAAATATATTCCATTTGAACTTACTCTCTCTATTTTGTTTGCTAAAGTTGTGTGTAGCAATACACAGAATATTAACCTAGAAGTTGTTTAATCCAATATTAATATATTTTATTTTACTACATTATATTTTTTTTTTCGTGAATAATAATTTTGCTATCTCATTTAGGTTTAACCTGGTGCCCTAAAGGATTTTATTTTGCTTTTGTTATACTTCATTAGCTTATTATTTCTTCTCACTACAACATAATCCTTATGAACCTGCACTATTTTATATGGACCTACATATTTCTCGCTACTTTTATCTCTTCTATCATTCTCTATCAAAATCTTATCATTTACGCTATAATCTTTAATTTTTGAACCTAATCTTTTATCGTATATTACTTTTGCTTTCTCTCTCATATTCTGCAAGTTTCGTTTAACTTCAGATTCTAGCCGGATAAGTTTTAGCTGAAGTTCTTGCACATAGTCTGTGGTAGTTTTTAATTTTAAGCATTTAGTTTCGTTAGGTGTATTGGCTTTCCTTCCAAACATCATTTCATGAGGGGTAAATCCTGTACTACAGTGTTTTGTGGTATTATGGCAAAAGGCTGCATATCGAAAAAGTTTTTCGTATTCAGGTTTAGTCTTATCTTTTATCATCAACCTTAGGTATTCACCTAATCTAGCATGCGATCTCTCCGTTGATCCATTAGACTGTGGATAAACATTACTTGTTCTTATATGCTTCATTTGAAATAATTTACATAATTCTGACATCAATTGATTTACAAATTCTCCTCCGTTGTCGGTGAGAATATATTTTGGGATTCCAAAATTTAAAATCCATTCTTCGGTAAATGCTCTGGCAACCGTTTCGCTTTTCTTGTCTCTTATTGGGATGTACTTTATATATTTGCTTAAATCATCTTGTACTGTGAGGCTGTATAATATATTATTATTACCTTCTTTGTACGGTCCAGTGAGGTCTAAAGATACCTTTTCTAAACTTTGGTTTGCGCTGGTTACTATTTTCATTGGATTTCTACTAGGGTGCCTATTAATTTTTTGCTTTTGGCATTGAGCACATTTACTTATATATTCTATCACATCACTATTAAGACTTTTCCAGTAAAATTTTTCTCTTATTCTCGAAATTGTGGCTTTTTGTCCACCATGTCCTCCTATTAGATTTTCATGATTTTCTTTTATAATATCTTTCTGCATTTTACTATCGTTTACGACTTCAACATCTAATTCAGATGTAGTGTCACTATCGCTCTCGCTAACTGCATCATTTTCATTCTGGATTACTTCCTTAGTACTAACATTTCCTTTATTTACGTTTTTGTTTACACTCGATGGGGGTGATTTCCTCGGAATATGCCTATCTAAATTCGCTTTACCTGTACTTGAACTGGGAATGTTATCATTTATTTCTTTAAAAATCTTTCTAAGCGCTGTGTCGTCATCTTCTTCTATGAAATCTCTTCCAAAAATATCTACTATGTCTTTTAACGCCTCATCACTTACAACTTTTTCTGCTTCAACAGGATATGCACAATTTTCCTCTAACTTATTCACTGCGGCACTATTTGAAGTTAAGTTCCTACTTAATTGGTCGGCAACAACGTTGTCGACTCCCTTTTTATATTCAATAGAATAATCATACTCTTCTAATTTAAGTCGCCACCTTACTAACCTACTTCCCGGATCCTTAACTCTGAACAACCAAGTTAATGGCCTATGGTCGGTCTTGATTCTAAAATGTTTCCCGTAAACATAAGGTCGAAACTGGCCTATTGCCCATACAATGGCGAGACATTCTTTTTCTGTCGTACTGTAATTTGTTTCAGCTTTATTTAAGCTCCTACTGATGAAGTGAATTGGTAGATCCTTTCCATTGTATTCCTGTGACAGGACGGCTCCTATACCTTTACAACTCGCGTCTGTTGTGATTACAAACTCTTTGCTATAGTCGGGGTAACGCAATATTGTGAAGTCCTTGAGCTTTCGCTTGAGTTCTTCAAAACTAAGGCTTTGTTCCTTTCCCCATTTGAAGCTTACATTTTTTTTCAATAGTGCATGTAGTGGTGCTGCTATTGTGCTAAAGTTCGGTATAAATTTCCTATAGTAACCGATCATGCCCAGAAAGCTCTTAATACCCTTTTGACTAGTTGGTTCTTGTAATCTATCTATGGCCTCTACTTTCTTAAAATTAGGTGACAATCCCTCGCTAGTTATCAGATGTCCCAAGTACTCTACTTCCTTTTTAATAAATTCGGATTTATTTAGCTGAACTTTTAAGTTTGCATTCCTCAGACGTTGTAGTACTAGTCGTAATCTTAAATTGTGCTGCTCCAGGGATTCACCAAATATAACGATATCATCAAGGTAGACGAAGCAGTGTTTTCCTTGAAGCCCATCGAGAACCGTGTTCATCATGCGTTGAAAGCACGCTGGCGCATTTTTAAGACCGAATGGCATTCGAAGGAACTCGAAGTGACCGTAAGGTGTTGAAAATGCTGTTTTCTCTATGCTTTCCTCTGTAAGTGGAATTTGGTGGAACCCAGACGTTAAGTCAAGAGTCGTGAAGAATTTGGCACAACCAAGTCTATCAAGAATTTCTTGGATATTGGGGATTGGATAATTGTCGCTTATCGTGATTTCATTAAGCTTTCTGAAATCTATAACCATTCTCCATTTGGTTTTCCCACTTGCATCTAATTTCTTTGGCACCACCCAAAGAGGACTTGACCATGGTGATTTACTATGTCGAATGATATTTTCCTTTAAGAGTTTTTGAATTTGAAGGTTTACTTCCTCTTCATGTACTCTTGGGTATCTGTATGTCTTTGTATTGATTGGAGAATTATGAATAGTTCTTATATGATGCTTTGCTATGGAAGTTTCTGTAAGATTTTCATCATCCAGACTAAATGTGTCGCTAAATTCTTCAATTAATTCTTTCAGGGTAACTACCTCTTCTGATCTTCAGTGATCTATTCTTATATTTTCCAAGACTTTCAGGAATCGTTCATCCGTTTGCCCATTATCAAACTTGCCTTTGTCCTTAATGACTTGATTTTCCTGAATTTCAATCTTTTTTTCCTCAGTAGCTAGTGACGTTGTAAGCACATTCGACTGTGACTTATCGCAGTTTAGTCTTACTGTTTCAATACCGTTTTCAACTCTTAAAACATTGTTTTTGCAATCTATTAATACCTCGAAGTAGTTCAAAAAGTCGTTGCCTATAATACCATCATAATTACTTAATACATCCTCAGTTATTATAAAAAATCTAAATTTTTTCACGAAATTCGCACTTAATTCAATTTCCAGTTCAGCACTTCCTAGACAGATTCTATTTGTTCTGCCGATTCCTTTTAAAATAAGGGTGTCACTCCTATTCAAATCATTTTCAAAAATACATTTTTGTTTCAGTAAAGATACCTCTGAACCTGTATCTATCAACATTTTAAAACTCTTATTTTTATAAGTCATACTAACGTGAGGACTTCCCGCTAAAATGGACGAAATAGTTGCCTCTCTAACTATTCGTCTTTGCGAAAAGGGTTATTCACTGATTGGTTTTTGTTATTATTTTCATATGTAGTCTTAGTTTTATCGAAATTACGAGAATTAAAATTATCTTTTTGTTTATTTAATGTATTTAAGTTAGCTCCTGATTGTCTATTTCCCTGGTTTCTAAAGCAGTTCTTTGAAATGTGACCCGTTCGACCGCATGAGTAACATTTAATGTTTTTGATATGGTTAATTTTCACTAGATTTCTCGCAGTATATTCGCATGGAATAGCATTCTGATCTCTTCTTTTGAAATAACCTAAACGAATCTCCTCTTCCATTGCTAACTGACTTGCTTCTGCTAAAGTTTTAGGACGCTGTGTGTTCACAAAAGTTCCTATCGCATTCTGCAATCCCGAAATGAATGCGTTAAGCATGTCTTTTTCAATCGAAATTTTCTGACCGTAATATGTTAAGTCATCAGAATCATCTTCTATATAAAGAGACTGAATTCTTCTACGAGCGAGAGTTTCGCATCTTTGAGTAAACTGAACTACAGTTTCATTCTGGCCCTGTTTAATTCTGGTCATCTCCAAATGTAATTGTAAACTTGAATGTGTATCCCTAAATACTCTGTTTAATTCGTATTTTAGCTCTTGCCATGTCTTAATGTTTTTGTTCATTAAAATGATCTCTGCATTGCCTGAAATTCTACTTTTAATTAGCGTCAATAGAAATGATTTTTGTGATATAGAGGCCATTTTGTATAAAATTGTGTGCCTTTGAAGGGTCACTATTAAATTGGGGTATCAGCTTTATTAAGTCATTCAAATTTACTGATTCACTAAAGACATTACCTACACTTTGAATTTGTATTGGAAATGGATTTGATATATGACTTTCGTCAATGGATTTAAATTCAGGAATCATTTTGTTATTGTTTGAATTTGCATTAGTACTTGTACTTTGCATACACATTTCCTTTATTTTTTTTATAGCATCTTTAACTAGTGGGGAATTTTCTACATTGACTTTATTTCTTTCTTCTATTGTTACCATGAATAGCTTTCTTGACCAAGTTGTGTCTTCATAAAATATTAGATAATCTTCCTCACCGTTATCTCCTATAATTATTTTTAAATTATTTACTATATCTGCTAAACTCATTTGGACTATGTTTCCGGTTTTACTGCCTATACATCTAAATTTTTCTACTAATTGTTCGTCCGTAAATTCGATTTTGTCTATGGAAGCCATTTTCCTTTATTTGTTATTAAATATTTTTGATAAATTTATAACACTAATAAATACTTAGATGATAATTAATATAGGCTTACAGGTTTGCTTTCATTTGTTGTTGTTACTTTCGATTCTGCTTGCTGATGCTCTTTCCCGCTGCGTTCGTTACCGCTTGCTGACGTTTCTTTCGGCTGCGTACTTCTGTTTTCTGATACTTTTACTTTGCTGCTTCTATGGTGTTTTGTGCGTTATTTTTGCGTAAAATCAACCGAATAACTATGAGTGTTTCAAATCAGAATAAACTCTCGGCTTTTCGTACGTATTTTATTATCGTCTCACTACCGAATAACTATGAGTTTTTCATATCAGAATAAACTCTCGGCTTTTGTGCTTTTTTTTTTTTTTGTTTGTTAACTAACGTTCACTCGCTAAATACACCGAATAACTATGAGTATTTTAAATAAGGATTAACTCTCGGCTTTTTATGCGCGTTTCACTTTTTGTTAACTTGATTCGTTTTTTTTTTTTCTTTCGTTACCCGAATTACTTGAATACGTTCAGAGAATTAAGAACGTATTCTCGGTTTTTCATAAAAGAATCCCACCGCTGCCACCAATTTTGTTATGCACCAAAATGAGAACGTTTAATAATCCAAAAATAGAAAAACACACTTATCTCTGCAAAAGTCACTATCAGAATGAACTTATATTTTATTACCACAAAAAGTCTTAACGTCTATCGGTTGGGGTCACTGTCATGCATAGTGCCGCCCGGATATGCTGATGTGCAAATTCAGAGTTCGGTCGTCGCTCCGTAATTTGATCATTTTGTTTGCTTCCAGCACGCAACTATGTGAAATTGCAAGGCATGTAAAACGATCAAATGGATTGTTGCGAGTGTTGACCTTGCACCAGCACATCCGGCACATGCGTATGCATAACACTAGAAAATCCTCGTTCTTTTGACACCTCATTTGTTAAGATTGGTTGAGTGGGAGAGCTGCAAATGGTGATAATGATTGCAGAACATTGAAATGCAAAGCATTATGATCATGTTAGAACGCGCACATATACTCACACACACACTATTGCAATGATACCCACTGCGGCCCGACTGCTAGCAGTGGTCACCACTGAAAGAAAATTGTGGGCGATGCTTTGAATAATTGTTTTGAATATTGCTCAGCTTCAGGACAACGCAGGAGGATGTTTTATATCTCAAATGAATCAGGGACAAATTTACTAATTTCGCCTTTTTATGTTGTTTTTCAATCTGATAACCCATTATTGAGTTAGGGCTGTATAACTATAATTTTCCCCCCAATATGCAGTATTTTCACTATTTTCTGAAAACTATGCCATTTTCCGGGATAAAAAGTTGACCAGGAACATAAGCAATCACTTTGTCAATATTTCATCGTGCTGCTATGAAATTTGAGTTAAAGATTTCGTAACCGTTCGGAATTCCGTCCCCGAAATAGCGGAATTACTCCAGTAGAAATTTTGCTAACGAGCGCTTAGTTGTTTACACATCAAAAATCACGGTGTAAACGTCTTTTTACGCCAACTATTGTTGATAATTCACAATCACAAGTTTGCATTGATTTTATAACGGCGTATTCCGATAAGTCTTACATTGGGCACTTGTTAGAAGTGTTTCTATATTTAGTTAATAACTAGGAATAAGTAGCGAGTCGAAAAGTTTAATTTTTTGCGGACTTTATGTCCGCTTTTCCATGGAATTACCCAGTTTCGTTCTTTAATGAGGGTTTAATGCAAAGCGGCTTTCTTTTACAAGTGGGTACTCGTTAATTTGAAGAAAACAAGAGATAGAAACATGTGATGTTAAAAATAACTTATTTGTGCTTTAAGTTGTGGCTTGTGCTCACAGAGTTTGAATATTTTGTACCCAGAGACGACATATATTAATCTTTACACATTTTTTTGTTTGCTTAGGTAGGCGAAATTGATCTATACAGCGGTGGCAAGCTAATTAGCACACCCATTGAAATTTTTCTTTCTGGCGACAAACTGCATTAAAAAAGTTCATTAACGCATTCCAAATACAAATATTTAGTTTTATTTGAATACATTATTATATTTTACGAAAAATAAAAAACAAAAATAGAAAATGTAGCTATAATTTCGAGAAAAAAAAGACGATGATCAAGAACAATGCTTTATGGACGTGTTATTATGTGATGCAGCTGCTCTCTAAAATGATACTTAGAGAGTCTGAAAAATAGTGAGAACAACTTAAAAGTAATTCAAATGTGATTTTGGCTATTCAGATTTACTTAATATTTGATTGGGTATCCTTTCTGAAGAATAACGGCAGCATATCTCCTGCTTAATGACGTTATTGGGTCAGCACAGACTTCAGGAGGAATTTTGTACCATTCTTCCCGAAAAGTGGTCCATAACGCGTTTGCCGTGGTTGGTTTTAATGCCATTACATGTCGTTTGAACATGACCCATAAATTTTCTATTGGATTGATATCCGGGCTTTGTGGGGCCAAGTCAGAACGGTAATAACGATTGCATCAAACCACTCCTTAATTGTGCGGGACGTATGGCATGGGGCATTGTCTTGCTGAAACACAATTTGCCGATGTGTTGCAAGTGGAAAATCATCAAAGAAATGTACCAAATTGTTGGCCAATATGCTCTGGTACATAAGCTCCATTTTTCGTTTAACTTGGACTATTGGCCCAACAGTATTCGCGGTAAAGCAGCACCATAACATCACGCTGCCACCTCCATACCTAACCGACTTCGTAGTGTACTTTGGGTCCAAATCCTTGTTGTAAGGATATCTTACGTAGGTTCTGCCATCGGTTTCATACAGATTAAATTTGGATTCATCACTCCAGATGACAGATTTCCCAAGAAACTGAGTATTGAAGATATGGCATTTTCCGAAATCCAGCCGTTGTCTTCGATTAGACTATGTAACCTTCGGTTTTTTGAGACTCTGGCATCCTCGAAGATCATTTTGCAAAAGCTGAGCTCTGACAGTCCTAGCTTATATATTCACACAGCAATTTTGGTGCATTTGAGCTCTTATTTCCATTGAAGAGGCGAAGGGGTACCTAAGATTATGTCTGACTATCGGACTATTCTCATGTTTTTAGGTCTTTTTTGACCTGGACTGTTTCTGATTTGCAAAAATCCCACGTTAATGGTAATGCTTAAGTGCATTCTGTACTTTAGTGAAAAGCCGATTAATCTTGCAATTTCGGATATGTTCTGCTCTTTTTGTTGCAAATTCGGAATCTGATTTCATTCTGCCTTCATTGAACTCTTTTTTTTCCCATATTTATTCTCAAATCTTAAAAAAACAATGAACAACTGAGGGAGATTCGAAAAAAAATAGCTCTGATCACAGAATTGGAATTTTTTCAGTAAAAACTTACTTGAATGCTTGGGTGTGCTAATTAAAATGCCACAGTAAAACACAAACACTTACGGTAAATCTTATATAACACGGAATCGTATTGCAAAACGATATATTTTTTTCTCGATTAAGTTTTGTCATTGATGTACGTATTAAACTCTTAAGCATTTGTTCGCTTATAAGTAAAAGAAATTGCAGAAAGAAACATAAGTTTGAATTTTCATTGGGATGTGCTAATTAGCTTGCCAGCTGTACTTAATTCACACAAAGTATAGAAATATGTACAAATTTTCACGTGTATGGGAACAGACGAAGCCTAGAATTACTTCAAATTGCACAAAATTGCAAAAGGTGTTCCACACAAAAGCAACAAAAATACTCACATCAAAAATGTCACCTAAAAACTTTCAGTTAGTGAAATGAATGAACTGTCTGCATATTTTGGACACCATTCTAGATTTTAATTTGGCAGCCTTTTGAATGGAATTCCATTTAGTGTCAAATGAGATAACTTTTGGTTTTAATGTGTTGGACATGTCCATTTATATATGTTCTAAGTCGTTACATGTACTTTGACATACTTAAAACAATTATAACCTGATTACCATTAACATAAACATTTCCATAACTCAAATTCCAAGCCAACCATACTCGTCTGCTGGGTCATTGTCTTAACTTTCATGTAAGAATTTATACACCGCCTCAGCGCTTAACACACTTAGCTATGCAACGAGCGTACTTTTGTGGTTTTGTTAAAATCAAGCACGTGAAATATCCGCAATCGCGGTATGCAGATGCGGACAGCCACCAACAACAGGGTGGCTCATTTGCGAAACTCAATTTGTCTTGCAATGTTTTTAAATCACCTTTTTTGTGTTCATCGTTTTCCTCCCCTTTGCTGGTGGTTTCTTGAGTAAAAGCCACTTAGTAGCCTATTCCCATGGTGGGCATGAATTGTTGTCATCATCATCATCACTGCCTCATTGTGGTCGTAACAATTGCCTGTGGCGAATGCAACGAAAGAGGAATAAAAAGAGGGGAAGAACGGCGACACTCCCTCGAGAGATGAAAGAAAATTGAAGGGAAAACTTCAAATGGAAAATAAAAACCCGGAAAACTTTTTAAAAAAAAAAACTTTAGACTTCAAACAAAGCCAATGCAGAAACCTTATCAATGTCAAGTTCATTGGCATATCCCATCAACTCTGACGCTGCCCAGAGTCACCTCAGCCATCCACTGCAATCATCATTATCGGTCATCGGTAGCCGATGGATGGTACCGCGTCCGCTCCTCGAAACTCCCAAGAGACGACGAGAAAAACTCTTTGTTTTTTAATCCAATTTTCCAGCAACCGGTCGATTGATGACTTTCCACTTTCGCGGAGCATGTACGCGCGAGAGGCGTAGATAAATGACATCAGAATTACTCGTAGCTTGTGCAACTAGGTGGCGTTGTAGATTAGTCAGCCAGTCAGTCAGTATCGGTTCTATAAGGGATTGCGCGGCTGCTTATTACCTTAATGTGGGCAATTAAGATAAATGGGGTTCGATGGCGTGTGGCCAACTGATTCTAAAAATAGATGCACTGCTGCATCCATAGAGAGTAGCTAAGATAGGTAAGAGGTTTGCTGGTGTACGTATAATACCAGGCCTGGAACAAATGAGCCTAGCTTAAGTCGGACATTAATTATGTGTTCAGGGTTATTAAATAAATATTTAGTTTTGTCGCGGTGCTTAGTGATATGTTCGTATAGCATCAATCAATTCAGGGAAACTTTGGACTCTATACATTTGTTATTTAATGTATTTAAATCCAATACAAGCGCTATAGGAGGATTAAGTCGAATTGATTCATTTGCTTGGGTTCCAAGTGGGATATGCAGGTTTGGAGGTTTGGAGGACAATTTTAGGACACATCCTGAATTCTCGAGCATAAATGGTCATGTTCGGAATGCACGCCTTTTTTTTGCAACTACCTTATCTCTAAGTTTAAGTATGTAGTTGAAAAACAGATTATAGCTAAAAGCGCGATGAACTATTTTGTCATCCACCATGTACCTTTTCCAGCTCTATGTTGAAATCATTTTGTCTTTGACTTAAGTTCAATGTTCACCCTTCGTGTCGTGATAGAGGTGAAAGTTCAATTTTAATAATTGCCAAAGACCAACAGGTCGTATAACTTAGGTAATTCTTTTTCCAGAGACAAGGGCCAATGCTTTTCATACAATGGGATATATATGATGTTTGTCGAATCTAGTTCTCAATTCTTCACTTATGATTAATTATGTAAGGTGTCAACAACTTGCTTGTTCATTTTTAAAATGAAACTTGAGTAATTCCAAACTCTGATGAAACGCGACAGGTGAGCGTATAGGATTAATGGTTCTCTCCGTAGCTAATATTTTGGCAAATGTCTAGGAGCAACCATTTAGGAGTTAACACCATATCCCACCAAAGATATTTAAACACCAATTAGCAGTTTAGGAGATTGGCTCGTTCCTTTTTAGTGTTCCGTACCAAAAATGACAAAATGGAACACTTGTGACCTTGGTGTCTGTCAGTCTGTCAGGTTTTTTGTCAGAGACTATTTGACGTAAGTAGACGTTTTTTGAAACAGTTGTGTAATAGAAATTAGTGGCTCAAATATAGAAGTGAACTTCAAAAGTCGAATGTTGATTTTGGAGGGTTAAATGGGAAGAACAGGCTCAGTTTCCAATAGGCCACTATCGCTATTTTTTTTGAAGTGAAACTGACATTTTTTACCATTAATCGAGCTTAACTTCTATCGTCTAGCTTTCTACGATAATTTTTTATTTTTATTTTGTACATACTGACTTACTGTACTGTCAGCAAAGATCCTATGTCCAAGTCAGAAAATCCTTCTACATATCTTTTTCGTTTTACGCATATAACTGGCTTCCGCATTTGCCTGGACTTCTAAGTGGAGATCATTTCATTTCGTCGCGAATTTAGAAGTTCGGATACGATGATCGCTGATCAAAATAGTCGTCTGTCTTTAGTTATTGAAGCGACATCCTCATCTCAGCATAGCTTGTAGAATCTACGGTTGCATCTTCTCGGACATTTTTTTTTAACTCATTTCAAATAGAAAGTCTCTCATAAACTGAAGAATTAATTGAATAAAGGGTTATACTTGTATAAACAATTGAAACAAAAAGATGCAGAGGGTCCGTTTTCGGTACAGTTTCTATTCTACTTAATACACAAGCAAATCCATGGAAAATACCCAGTATCCGAATGCGAAGCTCTAATAATCGGACAGAGCGATGTTACATTGTGAGTTTATTGTGGGATTCCCCTGAATTCCTTCATTGTACCTGCTTATTCTTCTGTTCTTAAATTTTCGCAGTCATTTCATTGTGTTATGTCAACAAAAGCAGGCTGCATGGCCAACCAGAAAAAAAAACTTTCTTTGAAGAAAAATTGGATTCTGAGTGATTTTATTTTATCAACTAAAAATGTGTACACATCCACTTTCAATACTAACGTTACTTTGAATACAAAATATTTAATATGAAATGAATTATTAAAAAACCCTTTTTTAATATTTTTCTCATAAACAGACAGCGCTCATAACCGGCCAAAAATGAGGGGACTGTGAGTGTCCGCTTATGGGAGCTTTTACTGTATTCATTATTAGAATCGCCTGCATTTTATGCCAATATTATCTTTCGAGCTTATTTGTACTTAACATGAGCTGGGGGTTTAAAAAGCTCCGTAAACACACTACAATCATGTAAAACTCTCCAGTTGACCCAGTGCAAAATAGGTTGTCTTAAAAGTCTTTTAGGACACACTCATTTCCTGCAGTCGCCTGAACTCCAATCTAGGTCAGTTGCTGTCATTTCTAAAGGTCAAGGTTACTCCTTTCATGTGAATTGATGTAAATCGCCTCGACAAAGTCATGACTAACCTTCGTTGTTTTTTTTTTTTTTGACTCGTCGTGATATTCGTTTTGGACTCAATCCAATTTCCTCTAATTACAATCTTTGCCATCTCTTCATATTCTTCCACTCCATTGTCTGTCTTAAATAAGACAATGGTAATCCAATTCTCTTTTACAAACATATAGTACATATGTAATGTATGTGTATGTATTGTATATGTCAATCTTTAAAAAATGCATTAACCCATTTCCGTTGTAGATTTTTGTATTCTCGTTCCACTTCCTTTCCTTTTTCTGTTCCCATTTGTGTAACGTAATTGAATCTACTTTGCATCATATAAGCTAATAAACATTTTCTCATTTAGCACCGGAGTCACCTTGTCCCTCATTATACCTCCGGTCGCTCCCTCTTTCAAAGCACATTGTGCACAGAACAAAAAAATTAAAAATAATTAGCCAGCATAATAATTCACTTAAAAAAACACAACAATAAAATATTAAAAATAAAAGTAATGAAAAAAAGTGATACCCATGACTTGCGGAATCGGCTCAACACTGCTGTGCATGTAACTAATGTCGAAAGCGTCTCCGTCTGTCTGTCCGGTTGGCGATGGCCACTGCTGGCCTCCTCCTTTATTTCCCTAAGCTAAAAGCAAACAAAACTTTCACTATCTAACATTGCCGGAGATTCACTTTCGTTTTGGCGAGGATGATGATGAAGTTGTGTAATGTGGTGTTATAGATGCGTTGCAGCTCTGGGCATTTAGCTTGCAAATGGACTTCAAAAATTGGACACGCTCTATTGACAGCAAATTTTTCCGGTTTCGTTTTTTTGTTTTCAAACCCCCCGCGTATGAATTGTGGTTTTACTTTTATTTTATTTTTTGCTTGAAAAAAAGAGACTTACGAAATCAAAGTGTCATTACCACCTTAAGTGGTCAATTTTAATTGTCATAATTACCAAACAATGTTATTCGTTAACAAATTGGTGAAACCCGAGTGTACACTCGAGTTAATATTTCTAAGCTTCCAATTGATTGCCAGCAGAATCGTTTGGGCAACCTTGGCAACATGTGGGGAATGACATTAAAAATGACAGATACAATAGTGGCGAATAAAAGTTAGACAACCGATTTTTTTTTTCTACGGTTGAAAGTGTTTCCATAAGGGAAATAGAGGTTGTTCTACACCATGGCGCCTGGTTTCGACAAAAGGTAATTCAATTGTTGATTACAATTAAAATTTTAAAGAACACACTTTTTTTTAATAGTCTGCTGTTATTTTTATTTAAATATTTACAATGCTAAGATATTGACGTTCAACTTGTCTTTTAGCTCTGAACTTTTTTATTTCACATAACCATTAATAGAAAAATCCAATTTTTCAATAATTTCATCACGAAATGAACGGTTAGACGCGTATCGTGTTAGTCAAAGTTTCGCCATTTCGAAGATTGGTATTTATAATTAATAATAATAATAATAATATTTGGCTTCATCAGTCCTAGGTAGAACCAAGCCTAGCTTCCCGCAACCATTTGTGTGTGCGCGTTGTATTTTTGCACGAATGGAAGGGACCTACAGTTTTCTGCCGTCTCCGAACGGCGAGTTGGGAAGCTCTACATGACAAATGATACTCTTGAATGCTTGTCAGGCATTCGGAAGAAGTGGGCACTGTGAAAGACTTTTGAGGTGTTTGCGGCGGGATTCGAACCCAAGACCGCTGGCACAGAAGTCCGACGCACTAACCACTTGCGCTACGGTGCCCGGTTTATTTATAATTAAGATGCGTTATTCTTCTGTATACCGCTCCATTATTAGAAATGTCACTGATTAGCTTACATAAATGTCAAATATTAACTGTTCATCTTTGACAGAACAACAGCAGTGCCAGCTTAAAATTATAGCTTATAATACATATTAGGGTTTGCCAATAACTTTATTATTATTTCAGTCCTTAAAGCTTCTCAAGAAATGCAGGGGCCCAACTATGTAACTTGATTCTACTTTTGATTCTATTCGAAAGTTGTTTCCGATTCTATTTCAAACCCAACTACGTATGATATTAGAATCGAACGTTAGTAGTGCCATGTTTTTTCCACAAAATTTCCCAATTTCGAACGAGTCTCGCCTATATATTTTAATAGTTCTATGCAATGTATAATAAAATATGAAATAGTTTATCACCTATATTTTTGAAAATTTCGCAGTCCGACAACTTCCTCGCAAACACATTTGTACTAGAACGATTATTTACGAATTCGAACGATTTCGAATTAGGTACATAGTACCAAATTTCCGAACACAAATATGAAGTTCGAGATTCGTTCGATTTTCGAATACTAGGGCATGCTATAGAATTATGTTGCGAATTCGAACATTTGGCTGCGGTCTCCACTGATGGAAAATTGGTGGCTTTGATTTATAGGTACATGTAGCTCAAATGAATCAGTGGGAAATTTACTAAATCTACCTGTTTTTTTGTTTTTCAATCCGATAAGCCATTGTTAGGTTAGGACCTGTTTAAAGACAGAAAAATAGCTTTTTACCTCCTTTCTGCCACTTGTTCAGCTCCTGGCACACTGATTTCGACCAAACTCCAACTAAAACACTCTCAGAAAAATACCAAAATTTTCCGCTAAATGTGCACGCAATCGGATTGGTAATTTCGGAGTCTATATAGCATAGGTACATACAAACAATGTTTCATTGCTGTGAATATAGATAAACAGAAATTAAACAAAATCCCAAGTTTGCTCGGATAACTTCTACTATTTCGGGGAGTTGAGAAATCAGAAGTTGATCAACTTTTGATTTTCTCAACTTTTGAATATCGAAAGTTGAGGGAGTCAACTTTTAGTGAATAAAAGCAATTTCTCAAGTTGACAATAAAAATCCCCAAGTTGTGTTCAACTTCGAGTGAATAAAACGGACCTTAGTAGACGGTTTCAATTGTGTCAGCTTGTAATAGTTTAAAGTATTAAAAAATGCGTTCAGCTTTGACTAAAAAAAAATTCCACAGACAGGATAAAGGCGCTGCCAGCGGACTGGAAAGTTGTTTTTCTTTTCTTTCGTTACTTTCATTGTTAGAGGCTTTCAGCATTTTTTTTTATTTTTTGCAGAGAAAAACTTATTTCGTGACCAGTTTTATGAAGTTCTTCTACTTACTGACCAGTCGCGCATAAATTACCTTCAAATTCAGTAAAATACTGGCATAAGTCCTTTTTTACAATTTTTCAGGAGAACAATGGAAAGGTTTGACGTGAGGTTACAAGACAACTATCCATAGTAGGTATAAGAAAGTTGTTGCCACAAATAAAGTTGAGAACACATTTTTTTTATAATTATGTACTTATGCTTGCGTTAGCTTTATTAACCGTTGGAACCGATGTAAATTATTTGGTATCCTACCACTGTTCAAGCGTAGACAATTTTTTTCAATTATGTTTGTTCGTGACTTAATAAACAATCATATCGATTGCCCCTCATTATTATCATTAATTGGATTCTATGCTCCATCTAGAGTGCTTAGAAACCGTCTTCTTTTTTATGTTCCATTTCATAGAGTTAATTATGGTTGTAATGAACCTATTACTAGATGCCTTAGAGAGTCTAATAATTATAGTAGTTTACTAGATTTCCATTTAAGTAGGGAGTCGTTTAGGAGTAGACTTATTTTGGCTTTAGGTTTTGGTGGTAGTTTTTAAGTATTTAAGTATGTATATATATATATTGTAATAGGTAATCTAGCGAGAATAGTAGATGTTCTCATTTGATGATGAAATAAATAAATAAATAAATAAATAAATAAATAAACATAAGAGCATACGTCAAAAGATTACGGGAAACCTTTACTTATGCTGTTTTTCCATTTGCAAATTTTCGGGAAAATTATGTTGTATTTTCCTGGTCTATAACTCAGTAACCGTTAAGGATAATGAAACGTAAAAAATTATGCCAGTAGAATCAAGTATGACGCATCCGATGGTATCGGTAATTCAATGTTGACATAAGTCGACTTGTGCTCTTGTTCCTTGTCGCCACAAAACCACTCTTCTGTGGATGCGTAATGTAATAAAGAAGTCTTAAGACTCCAGATCCACTCTTTCACCACCGGTTAATGATTAGACTTCGTTGAGCTCGTTTTGTTATCAAATTAGATACCAGTGTGAATTGATAGCAAATTCCTTGGTCAAGTGACCACCTCACCATCTAATGAGCATGCAATTAACATCAAAATCACTACAATGGAAGACATACGCTTGTTTTCTTCAAGTCAAACACTTCACCGAGATTACATCAAACAGACGAGACACACAAAAGCGAATTGGGGCAATTAAACGACTCCTCCAAAGTCGGAGAAAGTCAGTATCTCCGGCGGCACACAATTCGGTACTAACCATTTTGTTAGTTAGCCTACCGAATACTGCGAGAAGCCAATAGCAACCATTGGCTGTAAAGTATTTTCTGACCAGAAAGCAACCTCAAAGATGCATATCGCACCGCAGTAGAAAGGTCTATCCACACGACGTTAATTACAGTGTGGCACTTATTCATGGGTGGAAAACACAGTTTGTCTTTGGTGTACGAGTGAAGAAAGGCTAGACTACTCTTCTTAACTGTATCGGTTCGTTAATTCTTCTCACTCGATAGCTACCGTGGTTCACTTTCCTATTCGATATCATCTGACTGTAGATTAATTTGAATAAAGTTTTAATGCATTTTTATTTTTTTTTATTTATTTCAGATACTCAGCTCAAAATGAAGACTTAAAGGCGAACACATAACCGCATTATCATCATCATCATAATTCAAACACCAGGAACCAATCTTTTTCTAACATTGCTGCATATACATAGTTCGTAGGTAAGTGAACTTCATTGCGTTTCTTTACCTTAATTTTGAATAGCTTGCGCTTCGTAGTATAAAAAGACGGAACAATCAGGTAAAATCTCCATCTCGGTGGCCTCGGAAACAGCAAAGCCATCACTATCAACGCAAAAGATTTTTCCATTGATATCTTGAATGGACTCATAATTGCCATTACCGCTGCATGTGAGACGATGGCTCATTCCGGCTTCACTGAATATTTTCTGGTCACGTGCGCAAACTGAAAAAAGAAAAATAATAATAATAAGAAGTAAATCCGAGTGAATGAATGAAAAGTCATGTGTGAAAAGTTTAATGTCAGGTGAGCTTGACATATCTGTAGAAGGTAGAGGAAAAGGAAAAATCAATTTGTGTCCATATATACGATTTCTTCTTTCTTAAGGTGGCACTACAGTCGGGGTGAACCAGGGCCTACTTCTCGCAGGCATTTGCACGAATGGAAGGGACCTACAGTTATTTGCCGGCTACGAACGGCGAGTTGAGAAGCTCCCCATGACTCTTTGAATGCTTGTCAGACATTCAGACTTGTCAGACTTTTAGGTGCTTGCTAGGATCGAACCCGGCCAGCATTGCGTGCGTGGTAGTCCAACGCACTGACCACTACACCACGGTGCTTACATATACAGTGATGGACATAATTATTGGCACAACAAATGACTTCAAACAAAACCATGTAGCAGGAAAAGATTAAAAATAAATTTTATTAAATTCATTATTAACATTGTTCCATTATTGGTTACGAACTTAACTGTACAAAAAATATTCACTTAAACACAAACGTAAAGAAAAAAAAACAAATAATAAAGTTCAGTTCTCATTTCTGCTTGGACAAAATTATTGGCACATTTTCATTTACAAGTTAAAAATAAACAATAAATACATTTGTTAATACTTCGTGGGAAGTCCTTTTCTCTTTATTACTTCGTTGAGTCTTTTTGGCATTGAAGATATAAGTTTTGTTGTTGTTTCTGCTCCAATTTTACTCCATTCCTCTAAGAGCACATGCTTGAGTTGAGCTTTGTTGGTAATAGTGTGCTTTCGTATACGCCTCTCTAATTCCTCCCACAGATGCTCGATGGGGTTTAGATCAGGAGATTGTGGGGGATGTGGTAAGACGTGGGGAATGTTGTAAATGATCCACAAGCGGACGTCAAGAGTGGTATGTTTGGGGTCATTATCTTGTTGAAAATAGAAATTGTTCCCCAAACACAGCTTCTCTGCACTTTTCTTTAGGTTTTCTTTCAGAATATTGAGATAAACTCTTTTGTCCATTATTTCATCTATGAACACCAACTCACATACACCTGAAGAAGCCATACATCCCCACACCATGACTCCGCCACCACCGTGCTTCACCGTACATTTTAGATTTTTTTCATCTAATTCTGTGTTGGGCTTCCTCCACATTAATATCCTGCCATCTGATTGAAAAATTTTAAATCTACTTTCATCAGAAAACAAAACTTGAGTCCAAAATTCGTCCGGCTTATTTTTATAGTTGTGTGCAAACTCTAATCTCTTTTTTTTATTTGCTTTACTAATAAGAGGTTTTCTTCTTGCAACTCTTGCCTTGTACCCAGCACGATGTAAAGTTCTACGCACTGTTCTTGGATGAATGTCCCTATTAAATTCTTCTCTGATTTCTGCTGCAATCGCTGATGATGATAATTTTGGGTTCTTTTTCACTTTTCGCACGATTTTAGTTTCTTCTCTTGCATTCAGCTTTCGCCTACGGCCGCTGTGTACTCTACTTTGTAAATTTTTACTATTTTGAAAGCGTTTAACGACACTGCGAATAGTAAAACGACTTCGTCCTACAATTTTTCCGATTTCCTCATATGTTTTATTTTGTTTCCGCAAATTTAATATTATTTTTGCTCAGCTACGGTGGTTTCCTTTTGTTTACGGCCCATCGTGACTTTCTTCCGTGAAACTACCGATCAAAATGACCTATTCGTATAAGAACTCGCAAGCCGAAATACTTCAATGGAAGATACCGGTACATTCTATACATTTGTTCTACAATGAGATGACTTCTGAGAATACAAACATCGTGATCAATACGTAGAAGTTGTTGTGCCAATAATTATGTCCAATGAAAAATGGGATGTGAAGTGGTTTTTTATGTTTTTCTCTGTTTTTGTCTGTAAGTGGAACTTTGTTTTTTATGGGGGATTATTACTTAAAAATGAGTTAATTATTTAATAAAAGTTTAACTCAAATGCAAACAATATTTTGCGTTTAAACTAAAGTTTTACCTCGCACCCATCATTGTGCCAATAATTGTGTCCATCACTGTATATGATTAATATTTGGCTTCAACAGTCCTAGGTAGAACCAAGCCTAGCTTCCCGCAACCATTTGTGTGTGCGCGTTATATTTTTGCACGAATAGAAGGGACCTACAGTTGGGAAGCTTTACATGACAAATGATACTCTTGAATGCTTATCAGTCATTCGAAAGAGGTGGCACCGTGAAAAAACTTTTAGGTGTTTGCTAGGATTGAACCCGGCCAGCATTGCGTGCGTAGTAGTCCAACGCACTGACCACTACACTACGGTGATCACATATATACGATTTACGGAACTTAAAAACGGATTTACGAAAACAGCATAAAGGCTCGATCACAATAAAAGTTAAGTGCAAAAAGTGTAAAAAATGGAGATAACACGAATACGCTGGTGCCATATCTATGTAGAAACGTCAAACAAACTTGAAATTGAAATTTGAATGTCATTTGAAAAGAAAAAGGACTGTTCGCTCAAAATTCCGAATAATAATGCCATCTATGGGAGAAACTTTGTAATATATTTGGAAATGTTTTGTGAGGGTATTGGTATTAAAAAGTGAGAGCAAGACTGTGTTTAGCTTTGAAGTGTTTTACTTTCGGAAACTTGCGAGAGAGTGCTATGAATATTTAGTGTATCGGATAGAGAAAGAACATATTTTTCGCATTTTGTGTACTTTTTGCACTTAACTTTGATTGTGATCGACCCTTAAGAAATGTGGAGTTTCAAAAAAGTTAATAGAACTTTTTAAAGGAATATGTCTGCCCAATATGTCTGGCTTTTGCATTTAAAGAACATTTCCCCATGTTTTAGTAAAACATGAATTCTAAGTACCTACTGTTTTTTTTAAATCGGTGTCTTTTTGTTACTTCTATTATGCTGCAAAAATTATGAACTGAGCTAATTAATTTGCAGAATTCTAATGCTGCTTAAACGAACATACCCAATTCTGCGAATACATACTAAAGACCTTAGGATAGGCCATGTTTATTATCGTTGCTATTTTATTAATTTCTTTGGAAATCTTTAATTTGCTTATTTAATTTTCTTCGCCACCTAATTGCGAATCTGAGAAAAGAATTAAAGATCGATTTATTGTCATAGAACTAAAGATAAGAACAATGAAAAAATATAATTGCACGGTTCCAACTTTGATTTTTTTAGATTAAATTTAGTACGTTTTTATTAGGTCGCTTTTTTGTCTGTTCTAATGTTCGGTAAAAATTCTGCAATTGAATTTACTCTAACTTCCCGATGAGCTAGGGACTTTAAACTTTAAGCATAGCCCTGAACGTCTGAACTGGATGACAATGCAAAATTATTTCGTTTTCTTGTCGGTCTGTTCGTTAGGGTTCCGAACCGTGCTTAAAACACATATATTTTATCTTAAGATATGCAACGTTTTTCTGGTGTTTTTTTTTCTCTGACTATACTTTAAATTGTGCATTGCTAACTTTTAAGCTGTAACACATAACTACCGTAACTAATGGTAATTTTGTTGGATCTTGTATTTTAATTTTGTGAGCTTTGACGAAACTGGAGTGAATAAAATGCTAATTATAAAAAATTATGAATTATTTATAGAAATACATTTTTAATATACCAAAGTTTTTAAGACGGACTACAAAGTACAAAGTAATTATTTAAATAAAAAGAAATTTTTAATATATGAACCTCGTTTTTAAGACGAACTTAATTTACAAAATTATTTTTCCACTGCAAAAGATATGAACTGTTGCGTGAGTTTTTTCAACGACAGCTGCTCTTTTACACTCCTTACTACATACGTCCAGTTTAACGAATACCCGATTGAACGAATTTGCTATAACGAATCAGATTTTTTTCCATTGATGGCTTGATAAAATACGAATGACGTACAAAATGTTCGCTATGTTTAACGAATGCTTTACAATTTCTTGTTCAAAACAAAATAGTTTGTCATTTTTGCGGATTTATCCCTACTCCTGTTATTTTGTCTATGTGAATTGATGTCTCTTTTCTTATAATAAATAAATTGGTGGGATTATTATCGTTTTATCTAAACGACGATCGATTTAACGAATGGCTGTGAATTATATAATTCGTTATATTGGACGTCGACTGTATATTGCGCCCCTCGTTTTTCGATTTAAGTCTTACAAGTATTTTTATAGTTATTCAAAATTCACAATCACAAATTTTCAGGCCTATCTGCTACGAAAAATACGAAATACTTCTGGTGTTTTTTTTTTTGTTTTTTTGTTGATTTTTCCCAATTAACTTCTTTTAACGAAGTAATGTTGTTTTAAATCAATTGAAAAATAAACATTATAACAAACAAGTTTTTAATTTATGGAATTTAACAAATAACGACGAAGTAATGTGACAAAAGAGGGTGCTGTGTGTTTTTTTGTTTTTAACTAATGAAACTAGCATACAGGCAACGTAAATAGTTAAGTTTAGTTCAGATTTGTATCAATTAAACATTTGTTTTGAAATAAAAACTTACAGCAGTTCATCGATGTCACTTTATTAGATTGCACTTGAAATGATCCAAGTTTCGAACCGTCTCTCCAATAGCAGGCTGCTCTGAAAATACGAAAAAGAGATGTGAACATAAAAACACAACATTTACCTCTTAAATCGACAAAATGTCTTTCACTTTAAAAAAATGTTATAGAGGGGTTTTCAACAAGGACACAACAATTTTGTATTTAAATAAAACGCAGAATAATTTAGATATTGGGCTGAAACTTACTCCAGGTGCAGTAGCCATTTAAGATTTAGGTATGGAATTCGATCTCGTTCATATGAACACCGAGAGCACGTTTGCAGCGATCGATTCATTGGAACCGATTTTCCACCGCTCTTCCACATATATCAGCCGGAACGTTGGCATTTTCGCGTTCGATATTGTTCCTGAGCTCCTATTACGTTGTTGGTTTGTTGGCATAAACCAACGACTTAACGTAGCCCCATAAAAAAAAATCCAATTGCTTTTAATCGAATGCGCGAGCTGGCCATTCGACCGGACCTCTCAAGATTACACGATTACCGAACTTTCCCTTCAATAGATCAATTGTTTGACCAGCTTTGTGGCATTTGGTTTTTACACTTTTAGCTCACTCTGAGAGATTTTTACCCCCACTCCTTGAAATTTGAAAATCTGTACATTTTAGTGCAGAAAAGTAAATTTAAGTGCAGAAAGCGGCGAAGGCCACAAGTTTTTGAGTCGCAGTGACAGTGAATTGAAACCGGACGTAAAGCTGGTACACATTTATGAAATATTTAAAAAATAGTTAAAATAAAAACTTTAAAAATTAGTGATCTGTCCTTGCTTTGAAAACCTGACTTGAAGATCGAAATGGACAGTCAATACTTCGCGGAAGGAGCAGGCTCCAGAAACTGCAACAGGTAGACTTAAAAGTCTCGGATTTACATATAGTAAACAGTTGCCCAGCTCTCCTGGCTTGGCTATGATCTAAAAGACATTCATTTGATTCAAACTTGTGTATACTGTATACATATGTATGTACGCATTTGACGCTCTTACAACTTGTTTGCATTTGATCCATCGCGGTGAGCTTGTAGACGCAGTGATCTGTCCTTTTCTACCTCACCCGCCAATTTTTGCAGAAATCTTGCTTAACGGTTCTACGCTAGTTTTACAGCGACATCAGATTGTAGCTGTCGTATAGTAGCTCAATAGTGGTTGAAAACACTTTCGAATAACACGTGATTTTGATACATAATTAAAGAGATAAAGGAATACTATCTTAAAGAGTCCATGTATCCCGTTACCTTAAGTTCTAGCCTCAATTAATTCCCAACAGCTTTCTCTCAATCAAAACATTCTATAAGATACACACTAACATGACTATGCCACAATGCGACCCCAAAATACCGCGTAAATAAGAGGTCACTTGAACTACAGCAAAAAATCAAAATATTCTAATTATATTCATAAGAATAAAAGGAAAAAGAAAAATTCAATTTTTATTTTACTTACATGCCATTCGTTATGGAGTATCTCCCATATGCGCCATCATAGTCGCACTGAATATTATTAAACTCAATTTTTGTCGTCCCGTGTGCCGCATACGCTTTCCTCAGTAGGTTCTGTGCATAGGCAGCACTCTCGCATTGTCTCAGATACAATGATCCGAATTTTTTATAATCATCTAAAAATACATTAGCAGAAAGAGGCTTAAACAAAACAAAAACCCACTCGTATCGTGGCTGTGATTATGTTCGTCATAAAGAATGCATGATGGTGTCATTGTTTGGGTTATACGATTGCAACCTTCAAGCGAGCGCGAATTTAATACAAACAAAAAAGCAAACACCACTGAATCGCCAGAGCACCCCACTGAACAATAACAGCACACTATTGTGTCATCTTTTGTTTAAATGTGTTTGCGCTTTGGTGCGGTGGCACTGTTGGCCTGATTAAAGTAGCGATGCGATGATGGAAGCAAACAACGAGGCTAACACGCGACTGCAATAAATGTCTTTGTGGATAGAGTTTAACTTACAACACGGTAAGAACTTCCACATGGCTTCTGGAAGTGCTCGTGTTCCATTAACGATCTCACCAGTTTTCGCGTCGGCACACCAGCAAACACCACCTGTACACTGGAGCTCCTCAAAGTTGCCCATTGAGTCACAATGCAGAGTGTTGTCACCATAACCCTCCTGAATCTTTTTGTACTTCATCCGACTGCAGGCGCATGTCATGTCTTTCGAGTTGCGCCACCAAGACCAACCATGAATACGTTTGCCCGTTTCTGAGTAGCAAAAGCATCTAGAAAGGAGAAAACCACTATTACGATCCACTGAGTGAATTCCTAAGTGAAATACCTTCCACTCAATCGATCTCCCTTGCATTGGACCGCTGCAAAGCTACCATCCACTTCGCAAGTGGGTAGAGCAGCTACGTCGTTATCCAAGTGATACGTGTAGGCACAAGTTTCTAATATAAAGACTTGAAAATAAAATATTTCTTGGATATAACAAAGATACACATACGTTTATCCAAAACACATGTTCGCCCTTTACACTTTAGACCAGTCGCACAAGGTGTCTGCTTATTACAATCATCATAAGGACCTTTTAGGGAAATCATTTCTTTAATATTTCACAATTTCTTTAAAATGGGCTTACTTACCCGGTAACCCGCTGACACATTTTGGACACAAATTGCAAATGCCTGCATTCGGAGTGATGAATCCGTCGGGAGCGCAATCTTTTTGTGTCAATGATGACAGACACAGATGATGACAATCCTTTTCCCGACATATCGCAGGACAAGACTCATTTGCTGCCCTCAGCTGCCTGTTGGTTATCGTAAGAATGGAAAGTACTAAAAGCAAGTATTTTGACATTTCTTAATGTTGCAACGTCACTTTTCGGAGGAATACTAACTTAATGTGAATTGAATTTCGTTCTTTTGGTTGCTGCTATCTTTTTCTGATAAATCGATTGTTGTCTGCCTGCCCCCTATCAGTGGTTTGTTGATTTTATGTTCTTTACTTACAACTGATTGCACGCGAAGTTTCAAGTTCGAAATAATTGAGTCAGGCAAAGGTGCATTTATGCATTTTAACGTTTTTCAAATGTGTGAACAAGGTGTGTCGTTCATTTTAAGCAATAAAAGTTATATCGATCACTATATATCCAACCTCTGTTTATTGAAAGATGTTCCATGTTGACATAAGCTGAGATACAGACTCAATTACTTTATAAGAATTACTCAGGCTCTAAGCGAACTGTCCTTAATCTACCATTGAACAGTATTAAAACGAAATTGAAAAGATTGCGCCTGCGTTGCATGCGAATTAAAAAAGTAATTTTACGAACGCAGCCATTTCATGTGTTACGAGCTGTGAAAGATGAGTTATTTTTGTGAAATTATTTTTCACAAATTGCATTGGTTTTCTTCGAATAACAGAGGTTTTCTCATGGGACTCTCATGGTTCTTCTATTTATAGAGGTTTTCGAATTATAGTAGTTCGAATTATCGAGAGTTCACTGTTATTCGATATTCTAAGCGCGAATGCTGAAGAAGACTGTTTACTACGACTACATCGCGTGGTTGATAAAGCACTTGGGCTGTGTTTCCCTTCTAGTTAGCTAGGTGTACTGTAGGCCATAAGTTTGAGGCGACCTTCGACAACTTCGACAACTCAAGACGTTAAGAATGACTTTAAAGTGTGGCTTTTATGTAAGACCCAAGCAATCCGCCACTCGTTACCACAATCGAGAAACAATCTGCAAACATCAGCATCACCCTTCTTGAAGAAGGCAAATCAAGGTGCTGCGTTGAACGTACCATTGAATGACACGCTCAAACCGTGAGTCTTGAGGATAAATCACAGTCAGAACGGCCTAGAACTACAACTAAGCACGTGGATTGGCTAATAATCCAAGCAAGCAAACGAAGTAGATGAAATACGGGCCGAAATAATTAAGTTAATTAAATTTAATACGAATTAAACTGCGGTCTTTGAAAACGATCGAACCACAACATTAATGACCGTTTATACAGTGCGAGCTTAAGTGTCGATCCAGGGATAAACTCAGGATCAACACGAATTGCGTTTTCACAGTGCAGGATTTATCCCACTTAAAAACCGAACTTCGTAGCTTAAGTGTCAATCCAGAAAGTACATAGTTGCCGTTAGTGTAATAAGATAATATTAACCCCAAAATACATTACAGAACGCAACAGAATATTTTGTCTGGCAATGCGGCCGGCATGGCATTGCAATTCTCTAGAGGGATGATTCTGGTGATATTCGCTGGTGACTAGAGTCCGACCGAACATTCGGTTTTATTTCGCGAAACTTCTGAATGCTTCGACAAAAATTTTGTTGCAGAAGTCCAGTTACACAGCTGATGTGTATTTATGTTCAAGCTTCAGTTATTTGAGAGTGGAAAAAGTAGAAAGTTGTTAATAATATCCTAAGTAGAGAAAAGAGTTGAGATGGTGTCTTCCACTTTGAAGTAGAAAATAATCTAGTTTCGAACACGAAAGACATTGTAAACTACAATTATTTTGTTTCGATTGCCACTAATCTGAAACATCGTGCCACCGAAAATAATGTGCAATCTAATCCGAACTTGTTTATGACACTTTCAGATTTATTAGTTTCGGTAATAACCTGTAACCGCGCTAATAACCTGTCACCGCGCTTGAAATGTATAAGCGAATAAACAGTCTCCACAATAAATACTCATGTTCATCTAAGGGTATCACAACCGATGTTTCAAAATAAATATTTTAACTGGACATTTTTCCGTCTGCGCGGAGAGTTGCTGAAGTTATAACTGTATTCACAAAAGGTAATCCAAAATCCATGCGCCAATACAGATTTTTACAATAATTATGAACTCACCCTGTATGGTTGAGATACGCATTTTTTTAAAAAAAATATTAACGAATGGCTCATTTAACATTCGAATGCATATTACATAAAATACCGTTAATTATACAAAAACGAAGAACCAATTTTGTGGAAATAATTTCAGCCGAGGAGAGACTTGCTGTTACGTTAAGGTATTCTGGACTAAACTCGCACATTAAATTACGATTCAACCCCCGCTTCGGCCAAAAAATGGCATGCGGTCGGACTCTACTGGTGACTTCAGTTGTGTATCATCAGCATGTGTGTTTCATCAGCATGTTGCGTAGTTTTTTGAATTAAAAATGAATAAATTGAATTATTTTTTTATTTTCAACCTTCTTTTATTCGGATTTTCACGGAAATGAAAATCAAATTTCGTTTGACATTTTCGACTTGTTTCCATAAACGGTTCACAATGATACTCATTCCATGACTGTTGACTGTGAAAACGCAAACTTCTTAAGTGAAGTTTATGTTGAATCCTACACTTAACTTGTCCGACACTTAAGCTCGCACTGTGAAACCGGGCATACTACATGGGTTGAAAAGTCTCGGGATTTTTAATGAAAATAAGCGTTTTTTAGAAAAGTTATATTAATTCCTTAACATAGTTGCCTTCGAGGGCAATACACTTGGTATACCCAATTTCCACCACTTCGATGCCCTTTCTGTGGTACGAAACGTCAAAGCCTTCGAAATACGCCTCGATTTCCGCGATGACTTCCTCATTCGATCAGAATCTCTTTCCCTGGAGTTCCCGCTTGAGGTTTGGAAACAGATAATAGTCCCTGGGATCCAAGTCTGAAGAATACGGTGGGTGAGCAAACAACTCGAATCGTAATTGGTCCAATTTGGCCATCGCTTTAAAAGACGTGTGTGCCGGTGCGTTATCATGATGGTACAGAACTTTTTTTTCGCCATATGAGGCCGTTTTTTCTTTATTTCTTCGTTCAGTTGGTCCAATAATTCTGCATAATACTCTCATGTGACTATTCTTCCCTTCTACAGATAATCGATGAAGATTGTGCCATGTGCATTCCAAAAAGCGCAGGCCAAACTGGCTTTCCAGCCACTCTGCACCACGTTTCATCCATCGTCAGAAAACGTCGATCACTCAAAACGATTCGATGCACTTGCTTGGCGATATCCACATTCGTAGCCTCTTTGGTGCTTGTACGACACATTTTAAATTCACTAAACCACCGATAAACTGTTGTTCGCGAAGGAGCAGATGTGGGATAACATTTTTGCGGAAGTTTTTCCCATCAAAAAATAATTTTTGATCAAGATGCGATTCCTGTTTTTCCATTATTTTTACTACGGCGAAAGTAGTGGCTTGCAAACGAGTGGACAAAATGTCATGAAACCTCATACATAAACTAGTGACAGATGAGCCTCTCGCAATGAGTCATGATCATTTTCTAGTGGCGCCACCTATTAAAAAATCCCTTCTCAGACCACGTAGTAAGGCATGCTGCCCTCGCTGCATAAAACTCTGTTGAAATCTTCTTTCGTCCAGTCCTTAGACTCTATCTCCTCTTCGTCACTACAGGTTCTAAAAATTTGTTTTGTTAGAAAATTTCTAATAACCGCTTCTTATGTAAAAAAAAAAATAACTATAAATCTTTATCTTTATAAATTAGGTCAACGTCTAAGATTACCTCACTTTGACTTTATCTAAATCACGGGTTTATCTATTGTATGAAATTGTAGACAAAACAAAAAAAGGTGAATAAGTATATTAAAATGACCAAAAAGTGCTTAAATTAACCGCTGACAAAGTATTCAAAATTCCATAACAAACGGTTGATTGTGTATCTGATTTCAAAAGATTGAGTTTACATACGAGTGTAAACAAACTAAATAAAATCCTTACTCTTATCAAAAGAAAGTACCAACTGCACTCATCCCTCATCCACCTTTGCGAGAGATAAGATAATAAAATATTTTACTTTTTTTTAATTTTGAATTAATTACTGAAGCAGTATGAACTCTCACATCAATCCAAGAAGGCTGTGACTGTTCTAAGGGTGTCGTCTTTTTAGCTTGAGTATAAACATATCTGTACGTGTTTTTCTAATCTATTACCAATTTGTATTTTTTTTTTTAAGTCTTATCGTGTTATGTACGTCAATAAGTTCTGAGACTTGTGCCGGCAAAATGTCCAAAAACCCCCTTTTCCAATGAGTTCCATCGATAGTGTACGAGCATTTTTGTACTTCCAATAACTTTTTTTTGAAGTGATCGTCGGATTTTCCAAGTTTGAAAGTGCGCTAACTCTGTCAATCCCACTCCCAATATTGATTGCCTAATCACTACCAGTCTTCCTATTAAAAAAAAATTTCGTACACGATTTGATAACAGCATTTTATCAATAAAATAAACATTTTTGGCCGCGACACGCTCAAATCGAATGCCATTCAGTAATACAGTTCGCAATCCGTCATCGTCTTTGTTCGAAACGGGCGCATTTTCGAAGTGTTTTTGCTTAGAGATCCGGAAAAGTGACATAAAGCCTCGTGCAAGTGCAGTTAAAGAAAAGCATTCAAAATGGTGATATAAGAGTTTTTTTTTTGTTTTAATTATTGAATTTTTTTTTTCCGGTTTCGAAATCGTGTACGAAAAGTTATGAACACAAATTTTAAAAGATAAGCTTCTTGCAGATAGTGAAAGATAATTTTATTTGTTTTTCTACTTGCGACATTTGGACAAAATAGAGAAATAAAACATGACAAAACACTTTTGTAAATGTTTTTCTCTTTAAAATCTATGACTGATCATTGGACGACTAATATGTTGACAAAGATTAAGCATAGTCAGTGGAAAAATGTTAAGATTTATCAATTGTAAAATTTAAATGTCTAGAAACATTAAAATGTTTGAAATTCCGGTTGAACTTGCTGTCTTCTTCGCAAATGTATTTTTAAATTGAAAGTTGTCACGGCCTTATCAGTACGAGTACAGTGGGTGACAAAGACAATACAAACATGCTTTCTAAGAATTCAGTTATTAAATGAATGATAATTGACAGTTTTCTTTGTGTCAAGTAAAAAACTAATTTATGAATTCTCGTATACATGTACGAGTACATACATATTCCGCTGTCAATATAACAGTTTTTCTAACATCATCTGTCAATCATTAAGTGATTGCGTTACCTGACAGTTGTTTCGTTAAGAGTTTGTGAATGGCATACATATAATATCTGAAATGTGCTGTCTTCGAATGCCTTTTATCGGTACATATCTATTTATTTAATCCAACAGCTATTACCTGGTAATTACCATGAGTTTAACGATCAGTCACCAGCCGTGTTGTGTTTCGGTTTAAAAGATCAGATTAACCCGTTAAGTCCGAGATTAAATATTTTGTAAAAAATTAATTTTTTCAAATAAAATGAAAGTATTTGTGGTGTTTGAGATAAACTGTGCCTTTTTTTTATTTTTTATTATTTTATTTTGGGAGATATGTCCTGGTACAATATTGTACCACTAGGTCAATACAAGAACATTCAATACAATATACACTTTTTTTTTAAATGCTGGTAAATTCTTTTAGTGACGATGAAATGGTGCAAAACAATTAATACAAAGCCCTATATTGCATTTGGTGCACTGAGTTTGAACTCTTTTGATGCAATTTTGACCTTGACAACGTCTTCTGGCCCCATTTGTTGCCAAGATTAAATGATCTATCCTATCATATCGCAACTCATCAGAAATTGTCATGTTAGAAGAGCTGAATTGAGAAGATCTCGAAATTTTGTTGAAGCTACGGACACAACCGAATTATCCATCCATCGAACTAAAATGATATTTTTATCTGCTGCACATTGGAAGTCATATGTTCCCCGGACTTTTTTCTTCATTTCAGCAGTAGAAATTAATTTGCATGCTTTTGGTATTCTATTTTCTCTAATCGTACCAGTACCACTGTAACCTTGGGAATTGAGATAAGCAAGTAAATTTATACCGGTGAATAAGTTGTCAAAATAAAGTTCTAACGGTAGACCTCTCCACTTTTCTTCAAGCTCATCTATCATTGACAACAGAGGCGCAGCAGCTTTTCCAAAATGCTCGCAATCCTCTTTCCGTATGCAAGGGATATTGCCTTGATAAACCTCAAAATTGATCAAGTATCCAAGTTTTGTATTCAAGCACCAGCATTTATATCCAAACCGAATTGGTTTTCCTCTAAGGAATTGCTTGCAACCGTGTCGTCCAAAATATTCGATCATACTTTCGTCATAGCTCAATTCGATTTCACCACAATAATGGGCAGCAAACTTTTTTTTTAATAATCTCATAAGTGGTCGAAGTTTGAACATTTTGTCATCGTTCCTGAAATTGTTATTGTCAGCACAGTGAATGTATTTCATAATCTCGAAAAATGTATCTCGTCGAATGGCATTACATACAAGCTCATTTCGGACATCGATATTATTTTCCCAGTAGTTCCGTTTGCTGGGTAGCTTATTATAGCCAGATAATAATAATATGCCTATGAAGCATTTGATGTTGTCGTTGGACACTTATTCTTACTGGAATATGCGGAATAATTTGGGATGGGTTTTATTGGCGTTTCACTTCTCAAATTTTCTTGTTTCCAGTTTAAATCGGTAGGTAACACTCGTGTAAACATCCTCGGGTGGTTACTGCTCAATTTTACTTTTTTTGGCAGAGGAGTGATACTTACTACAGCTTCAGACGTGTCTTCTAACCTCTCCAACGTATTTATTCTGTCACCATTCCTAAGAACCGCTTCCCCACCAGCTGCTAACTGCGGCCTAGAAATATTGTCAAAGGCACCACCTTCATCTTCATCCCTGAGTCTTCATCGGACAAAACGTGTTGCTCCGGGGGCTCAATATAGATTCGGTCAACGACAGCGTCAACCTCCTCTAAATATGACAGTATTTCGGCAACGTTTAAAATTCTAAAAATAGTCGAGTGAAAAGCCTGGTGGTACAATTTTGTACCAGGAGTAGATTCTGTGCTATGCAAAGACCCCATTTGAAAAATTTAACAAAAACGTTGTTTGTTCGGATAGAATAATTTATTTCTAATGGCTTCTTGATAGTAAAATTGCTTTAGGCACAGAATTACCACTGCAAAGGAGAACGAAAAAATGTCTTACCTTTGATTAGCAGCCATTTTTTTGTATCAGGATTCGAATCTTACTACATCCACACATGAAACACATCTAACCAATTTTGAATTCAAACTAACCAATTCAGCAAACCTTTCTTTTTGCCAATACATCTAAAGAGTTAAAGAAATTACTGTTGCCATGGCTACATAATTTAAAAACCTACTTTGGTTTCAGTGGTACATTAATGTACCAGTAGGTTAAAACGGGTTAATGCTTTGGTTGATTGATCGAGTCTAGGTACAGTAATTTTACGCAGTTTTCAGACACAGACAAATACAAACAATTTTTCACTGCGTTTTTTTTTAACAAAAAGTGTGGAATTGCAAAATTACGTTCAAAGAGAGAGAGAGAGAAAGAGGGTGATTGAAATGTTGTAGGGTTTTACATATGATGAAAATAGTCTTCGTTATCCAGATCAAGTCGAATTGTTTGTGCAGGCTTCAGTCTAGATTCATAATTTAAAAGTGAATACGCCTTCAATACTTTTAATTGCTATTTCGTCAGATTGAAGACATTACCGTGGAAGCTCTTCAAAACGAAGTTACACTCCTAACATGAATTAGTGGTAAACTTCCAACAACGTCAATATTTGACACCATGCGTTCTTTAACATTTGTTGAATTAAACAACTTTTTATTTTGTATCGAATGAGAAATGCTGTTGAATATAGACCTATACCTATTTTCCCTTTCTTGTCAAAGGTCTTTGAGAAGTTAATATTGCTTCAAATGCGTCATTACTTAACAAGGAACAATCTTCAGTCTGGTTTTCGACCAAAATGAAGCTGTAATACTGCACTAGGAAGGCTGTGGACGAAAACAAACCAACATTTCTAACATTCCTCGACTCCCCGAAGGCATTTGATGCTGTCAATCATTTAACTCTTTGCAAACTCAGAAGGAACTTTATGGTTTCATCTCCATCAACAAAACTAATATTACGGAAGGGAACAGTGCGTAATTGCAGGTGAAATATCGTGCTAAGTGGGGTGCCACAAGGATCCATCCTCGGTCCTATATTGTTCTTATATACATACATATAAACGATTTGCCTAATGTTATAAAACACTGTATAATTTATATCATCCGCATGATGTCCAACGGCTAACGTCCAATAAGTGAGATTGATATCTCAATTGATTTGTTGTATGAAGATCTTTCCAGGATTTATAATTGGTCATTAAAACATGACCTGCGTCGAAATCCTAACAAGTCAAAAGTACTAGTTTTATATCGTAGGGCCTTTGACCTCAATAAAAAATATTGGCGTGATTTTCAATCGCACCCTTTCCTGGGATACACATATTAATGCAACCATCATCGCCAAGATGAGACTACGTACTCTATGGGTTACACATCATCTTCCGCCAATTAATCAGAGCGTCAATTTTATGTCCAAGCAACTTGGCTGTGGAACTCTGTACCAGCACACCAGGGAGTGATCTTTAGTACGAACAAATTTAAATGTTCGGTTTTTTGTCAAATCTTGGGATCGACGGGCCCAGTCGATATTGGAACTTTTGGACATCAGAAAGAAGATTAAAATCTAACCACGACATGTGGCAACAAGTTTTCCAACATTTGAAATGTTTGGGTATGCCATCGACCGTAAACATCCTTTATTTTCAATTAGCGCTGACAGGTCTTGAGTTTTTAGGTTAAACTTATCTCATCAATAACGTCGCTGTCATTCAAGCTTCACATGAATTCAACATTAAGGTAAAGGAGATTGTTGGTAAATTGACACTCTTTACTTTACTTTAGGTGGCGCTACAGCTCGGAGTGAACCTGGGCCTGCTTCTCGCAACCCAAACGTTTTTTCACGGTGCCACCTCTTTCGAATGTCTGACAAGCATTCAAAGAGTACTATTTGTCACGATCAGCTTCTCAATTCGCCGTTCGGAGTCGGAACAAAACTGTAGGTTCCTTCTATTCGTGCAAAAATAGCAAGCATATACAAATGGTTGCGAGAAGCAGGCCCTGGTTCACCCCGAACAGTTGCGTGGTTGTTACTTATTATTTGTTCTCAATTCATTTTTAAATTGACAAGTATCTTCGAATTATCATCCAAACAAACGGACCAACTTTGATGAAATGGTGTGAAAAAGTAACGCTGTTGAAACCATTTTTAAAAACATTATACTATATCCTCTCCATATTGCCTCTTTTGTAATTAAAATTAAATTATTTCCTTTCAGGCATCTCTTACATCATCTAGACACCTTACAGTCCACCATGGAGAAGCCGATTCATCCATCGGCCGTTGGGCCTAAGGTTTCGCAAATTGCCAATCTATTCCAGCGCAAACAACCTATTGAAATAAGTAATCCCGTGGAGAGTTCAATTCCAACGCCAAAAGAAGCACAAATACCCCAAGGTGGGCCAACTGTCACAGTAGTTCGTACCGAATCCCATTCGACACGCTTCAATCACGCTCGATCTCTGTTCGAAAAACTCTCCGTAGAGAACAACTCTAACAATCCGCCGGCGTTGAGTGTGAAAATGTCCAGATCTGGTAGTCGCGAAGATAATCTCTGCAGCGAAATTAATTACATAGATCGACGTTCACCATCACCAGCAAAGCACCGCAACAGTAGTCCATTCCCGCCTGGTCAGGCGTCATTGATGAACAACAATTGTCCCACAGCAGCATCTGGTCAAGTCAACGGAACAAAGTTCATTGAACAACAATCCAAATTGCACCACAACATCTCACGTATCAAATCGGAGGAGATCTCTGGCAGTGAGAAGCCCGAGAAGCCCGAAAGGAAATTCAATTCCCGCGAGTTGATCGAGAAACAAAAGAAGTGGACCTCGCATTTCACCAAGACAAAAACGAACCGATCGCATAGCGACCCGAATCGTTGCGATATAATTCGCACGGGACCCGGTATCGCTCTCATACCAGGCAGTATTATCCAAATGAAGGATCCCGTCGTCCTGAACAACAAGACCGCTAACAACAGCAATAGCCTAAGTAACAATAGTGTAAGCAGTAATAACATTCTGACGGGTGTGTCCAAGTCGCTCGATATGTCCCTAGACGAGGATATGCCACCCAGTCCGCCGGTGCGTCATTCGGTTCATCCACCCGAAATTAAACCTCGCAGTACGGTGAAAATTGGTAGCCCAATCAAGAGTCCCCCCTTGCCACCCATTCCGTCGTCGAAGCCAAAAATTATAAGTCCGGTGAAATTTAATCCGGACCGTCTCCGGTCACCAACAAAAGTTTCTGAACCACCACCGCCCGTATTACCAGTATCACCTCCACCACCACCAGCCAAATTGGTGAATAAGTCATCGATAGAGGAGACCCCACCCGAGTTGCCAAGGAAGCGATCAATGGATCTGCTGGAGGATCAGCTACAGATGATTGGTAGTGGCTTGGAGCGAAAGCGCTCCTCTGTCGATAAGGACAGCGGAATGTTCTCGCCAGCACATGCGGTCAGTTCATCACCTAGTCCAGCACCGAGTGCATCGTCGGGACCATCCAGCCCGGTACACACTGAGGACGAGAAGCAGGAGAACGAATCCACCGAGAAGTCGGAGTACTTTAGTATGCCGAGTGAAAATGAAGGTGAGTTGGGAGATGAGGATTTTTATTTATTTGTTTTTTGTTTTCGTGTAAACCGTGACGTAAATAGGTAGGTTACGTTACGTTACGTAACGTTATATTAGTTAACATTAGGCGTGTTTTTAAAGTTAATACTTCTTTAGCGACGTATTGTTTTTGAAAACGAGTTACGATAAATGAGTTACGATAAATGAGTAACGATAAATGAGTTACGATAAATGCGTTACGATGAATTTCGATAAATGTGTTTCGATAAGGGGGAAATGATTCCATACCGGGGTCCGTCTGTCTGTCTGTCTGTCTGTCTCTCTGTCTGTCCGCTTGTCTCTCCGTCTGTCCGTCTGACTGTCCGTCCGTCTGCCTGTCCGTCTGTCTATCTGTCTGTCCGTTTGTCTGACTGTCTATCCGTCTGTTTGTCCACCCGTCCGTCCGTCCGTCCGTCCGTCTGTCTGCGTCTACCTTTAAACATCTAAACCGCTGAACCAATTATAATGTAATTTGGCAAAGAGATAGTCTGGGAACTGGGGAAGGTCTTAGGTGGAAAAACCGCTCGCTAGGGGGCACTGGAGTCAAGTTATTAACAAAACCTTTTCACGCCTAAACCGCTGAAGCAATTATAATGTTGTGTGGCAAAGAGACAGTCTGGGACCTGAGGAAGGACATAGGCGAAAAAACCGCCCGCTAGGTGGCGCTGGAGTCAGGTTATTAGCAACTTCTTTATTAACTGACTAAAATGGTTCATATTGACAATTTATGTTGGTATAGTACCAAGAGAGAAAACTACAAAAACTGGACCCGATGGGTGGCGCTGGAGTCGAGTTATTGACAAATTCCATATTTAATGAAATTTTGAATAGCTGTTCCTTTCATAATTTGCATTACAAAAATATAGTCAAGTTTGCATTCATATTTACTAAATTTTATTACACATTTTCTATCGATTGTACTAGACAAATTTCTTATTCTCTTACACATTACACATACACAACTGCTTTGGATTGGATAAGTATTCACTTCCCCCGTGAGCTTATGCGGATGAGGCTCACACATATTTTTTTTTCAAACCTATATAGGATAAACATGTTTCCGCAACATGTTTTCAATGTAAAATACAACAAAACTTTAGCCTGGATAATTATCCAGTCTTATTTTTGTATGGAAAGCTTTTTCGAAATCTATATAGATTTGAAAAAAAACGCGCCTATTTAACAATGATTTTAGGACGAGTTCGTGGACTGATGGATATTTTATTGAATAAACCGTTTGTTTAAAAAAAAAAAACTTTTTTGTCGCTTTATGTTTGCTCCACGTAACAGATGTGATATGGGTTGACAGATGAATTTTTATTGAATGAACAGTTTATCTCAAAATACATTTTCCATCACTTTACGTTTCCGTTACGTTACAGATGTGATATGCGTTGACAGATAAATTTTTATTGAATGAATCTTTAGTCTCAAAAAACCTTCATTGTCGTTTTACGTTTGCGTTTTATTACAGATGCTAGATACGTTGACAGATGAATTTTTATTGAATGAACCGTTTTTCTTAAAATACTCTTTTCATCACTTTACGTCTCCGTTACGTTACAGATGTGATATGCGTTGACAGATACATTTTATTGAATGCGTGGTGTGTCCCAAAACACCTCCACTTGTGTCCCAAATCCTATCAACTAAGGCCACTTAAACTGGGCTAAAAATAAATCGAAATCAAAGCAAACTTCAAGTGCGGAAGACCTCACTTGGTTTTTTGTTCCCTGGCAAGAACTAATTTTTCATTCATCGTCGTCGCCTTCGTCGGAAAGATACGAGTACTCCTCTAACCTTTGCACCACATGTTGCGTTTTGCCTGTCTGCCGGAAGATACAATTATCTTTGATTGTTTTCATTTGAAGTAACAAACCAAAACACATGTGTGTGTATACGTGTGTAGTCCTGCTGAATGGCTGCGCCTTAACCACAATGAACACAATAAAGTAAACAAACAAATTAACGGCGACAGTGTGAAAAATACAAAATGTAAATTTATTTTTGGAGTTTGCCATACGTGTTATCCCTCCAGCCTACCATCCTCCTACGTTTCCAGCGATGAGCGACACGATAGTGTCCCGTCCCCGTGTCCCACATCCATCCAGACGTGGATTTAAATATTTCGTGCCTCTTCCGCATGAAGTTTTTCTTATTTTGTAGTTTTCAGTGTGCATGTGTATTTCTGAATCGACACTGATTAGGCGGATTCTATCCCCCCATATGTACCTAACAGATTTTTTCTTGTCAAGGGGATTTGCTCCTCGGCGATTGTCAGATCAGATTCAGATGTGGGAACGACAACGAGTACAACAACGGGCATAAAATTGTATGAGGAGTCATGACGTGCATTTGAATGTAGGGCAGTTTTATGACCGATTTATTTTTAGCTCTATTCCTGTATACAATTTTATTAGTAGGCTGGAGGGATGCATACACACTTGTAGTCGTACATATGTATCTGCATTTTTTATTTTAGATACTCGTTCATAGCTGCAGTTTGCATGCAGTATAAGCAAAGCGTCATTCTACTACAATGTGTGTCGGTGCTCGGTGGTCACCTCGCACACTCGGCGTCGACATGTGCAAAAGGAATAAAATGTATTCATACAAGTAAAGCTTTTTGAAATAGAAAACAAATAAAGAAATTAGAACAGGGTGGAATTTACTCGTACGAAGACGAAAGCTTTGCTAAGCTTTTATTTTGAATTTAAAATCTAGTATGTATTTTGTTTTAAAAAATTAATTGGTCAAGTTGCCGGTGTATGGCGCTTTTCGATTTTAGTGACCTACGTAAATCGTATCAGTTAGCATGTATTTGGGACATGAACCGCATGAGGAAGTTAGGTGATAGAGGGTGAGTTGCAATTTACTAGTAAGTGTACACAACAACAAAACACACTCGATTGGGAAAGGGAGAGTAAGAGAACTTATTTTTTGGGAAGTGGTTTGAAGCTTAGATAATTTGTTTGGTTGATTTCATCTGATAGGTGGTGTCCAAAGCTTAACCGGGAGAGTTGTTAAGACCTCGAGCCATAGAATCCGTTGATGCGTTGCTATGTCGTTTAAACCCTTTGTTGACCAAGCTATTGTAAAGTATTACAGTGTACTCTCTCAATACGGACACCTCTTATAACCGGACAGATTTTAAAGAACGGAAATAAATACACGATTTTTCATATAAATAATTCTCCCATAACCGGACTCTCTCATAACCGGACACGGACACCAATTTTTGTATTTTGTTTCGGTTTTGTTCTCCTCTTCTTTACATTTTGCAAATAACTGAAACAAAAATGAAAACTTTGTGTTATTATCACGCTTGCGGACACATGATTTTCGGTGGGGAACGCCAGAATGACACACGCATATCTCGGGCATTTTGAGAGATATTTTATATTATTTTGTGCGAATTTTTTATACAGATAAAAATGATTCCACTGGTCGCAGTGAAGTGAAAATTTGTATTTGGTAAGACATATAATGCCTTACATTCCTAAAATTGTTATGACCCGCTAATTTCCTCAACCATTGACAGAATATGCTGTCTTGTCCGCGAACGTGTTATCCAACAACTATGTGTATTTATAAATCCCGTTTCTATGTCTACTGTGTTTCTTTTTTGAAGAATGTCGATTATTTTTTTCTCCCATAACCTCTCATAACCGGATAAATTTCTCGGTACCGTCAGTGTCCGGTTATGAGAGAGTCCACTGTATATCTATTATATCTTGTTTTTTTTTATTTTGAACATTTTATTAGTTGAGGGTGTTTTAGGATGGAAACCTCATTTTTAGATTTTTCAATGACGGCTAGGGACGAAATTTGAAGGTCGTACTCCAAGGTACCGTTAGGACCATTTCACACATACATGGCAGCCGACTACCCGGTCGTTGGGAATACATTCTTATGGGCGCGTTCACACCTGCAAACCGAAACCGTCCCCGGTGGTAACAGGCTGCCGGAAGGTTGTCGGCTTTGCTCACTGCCACAGCCGGCTGCCGAAACCGGGTTAAAGGGTTCTCAAGTCAGTAATGGATACATAAAATCAAATTGCGCCTTCACACATGCCCGGTTGCCGTAGTCGGTTATCAGTTTTCCATCTGCTGTGGACAAGATAGGGGTTTGTTTTTTGGTGTAAATTGTTTTCTTTTTGTGAGTTTGGTAATATGTACTTCGATAAGTCGAATCACCAATATCCACAAAAAAAGTTCGACTTATCAAGACTTCGAGTTATCCGAATTGCGTAAAACTGAAAAATTTGTTAAAATGAAGCACTGTATTATTAAAACACATTATTTGTTTTTATTTATGTATTTTTATACAAGTAAAAATTATATTAACAAATCAGTAATGTGTGTCTGACAATAGTTTTTTTGTTTGTTACTCGTATTATCAACAAATACAAATACAACTAGTGCTTGCCTTAAAATCATATTCACCAAATCGTTTTGCGAATTCTAGTGCCTTTTTCTTTAATATTCATCCGGAAATTGGCATATTCTGGTTGCTAGCTGCCGTAAACCAATCGATGACTTCTTTCTCAACATTTTCAAACATTGGTTTATTTATTCTTTTGCATCCTCACAACGAAATACCAGACTCGATTGATGTGATAATCAATTGCTTATTTTTTAATATTGTGGAAACCGTATTCGGTGTAGCACCATATTTCACAGCAACGTCTGTTTTGGAACCACTTTCTATTTCTTTAATAAGCTTGAATTTGTCTTGAATTGTTAAAAACTTTAAGACGTGTTTAGTTGCCATTATATAAAAATCGCTCAGTTTAAAACTCGACAAACCAGCAACCTTACGAAATCAAGAATAAATGAAAAATGAAACAAAAAGTCACATACAAACATAATGTACATACAAACATAGGTAGGTATGTATGAAACTTCCAACACCAAAATATTCAACGAATAAAAAAATTCCCCTAACATGAAATATTCGCTTAAATGGGGATTTCGCCGAAAAATTCGACTTATCCAATGCACGTATCATTTTTTTGTTCGATCTAGAAAGAAATTCGAGTTATGCAAGTTCGAGTTATCAAAGACAAATTATATGGTATTTGCAATCTAAACGCAGCTGCCACACAATTTGGTTCGAGTTATAAGAAATTCGAGTTATCGAAGTTCGAGTTAACGAAGTTTGACTGTACTTTCTTTAAATTTACTTTCAATCGCCACGAATGGAACAAAACTAACATTTCATAACTTGCTGCCTACCGGATGTGTGTGAAAACATACTTATTTTTTGAGAATACCGGCTAAATCTCGAACGAAAAAAATCTCGAAAATTTATTTGATAAATCTCGAAAACGAAAATCTCGAATGGACAAAATCTAGAAAGTACAAATATCTCGAAAGTCAAATTCTTATTGTTTTCAAAAAAGTTACAGAATTTACATTTTGCACCCGTTTAAATTACTTTTGCAGTAAAATTAAGAGATTTTAAAAATCTCGAAAGCAAAATTTGTTCGAGATTTTTTTTCGAAATATCGTGGTAAATCCCATTCTTACACCATTTTAGTTTACTAAAACCGAAATCTATTGAAATTACTTTCTTCAAAGTCTAATATGCTGCCAGAACAACCGTTTTTTCCTGGCTAAACTAAGGTTAACATATGTACATAAAGAACAAGTTTCATTGAGGTTATATGGTACTTAAAATTCTCGTTTGGGTTAAGTGTCCAAATTTATTCCTATAGGGATTTTATTTTCCTAGGAAAAATCACCCAAATAGTTTGTCGTAAATGCTGAGAATTTTGGCATTTTTTCCATTTTTTCCATTTATGAAATATGAAAAAACGCAAAAAAAAATTCTTTGGAAAAAACGCCAGAACATTTTTGGCCTTTTTTTTCAAATTGAAAAAGGAAAAAACCCCAAAAAAGTGGTTGCCTTTTATTTCCAAAAAGAAAAGAAAAAAAGGCGTGAGTACCAGGTACCTACTCGTGAAATTCATGTGTTTACTCATTGTGCATGTTGTTTTGTCGCAAAATAGAGAGAACATAGAGCATTGTTGTAGCAAAATTACTGTAATTCACATTGTTTTACCTATAATAACTGTGGTTTTTCTGGCGTGATTTCCATTTTACTTTTTGACTTTTTTTCCAAAAATTTGGCGTAATTTCCTTGTATTCTAGCGAATTTTCCTTTTTGGTTTTTGGCGTTTTTTCCAAAAACTTTACGCCACAATTATTTTGGCTCTTTTTCCAAAACACTTTTTGGCGTAATTTCAGGGAGCCGAAAATTGTATACCTCCAAGTTAAGAGGCACCTTCCATAACTTTAGTACCTTCTTCAAAAAAGAAACAAGACCCGTTGATTAGATAATAAACTGGGACGCCACGTAACCTAACAGGTTTTTTTTTGACAGTATTTAAAGATATTGTTCGTTGGGTGACCAAGCCTTTGTGACCAAGTGACATTCAACTCATCTCTAAATGCTCACAGCTAGTTTTAGTTATCGTTTTTTGGATTATTGCTTAAATGCCCATTCGAGTGGCTATCTGCTTAATTTTAATTGTCATAATAGATTAACCTTTCGTTGCATCCAAAAACACACGCGTAGTCGTGGAATTTTCAGTTTTCAGGTAGAATCACATTCTCAGAAAGAGTTTCTACGAGTGCACACTACCGGGAGACGTCCACTTGAATTAGTAATGTCATCCACAATGCGGCGTCCTTCTGTGACAGACCACTCATGAAGTCGCAGTGATATGAAATTATTATTATTTATGGTGTACGCGCAGTGTACGAGTATCCATAGGATCATTGTCCCATGCGAAAACGACGCTCCTTGGTTGTGAGAGGAGTACACTACACACACATGACGTGTCTGCCATGGCAGTGCTGAATTTAGATGAAGAGATCACCGATCATGTGCGCGCACTTGTTACGAACTTGTCACAGGAACATTGAGGGCGTACGTGAACTCAGCAAATTCTTTTACTTCTCATGTCCTGTGGAGTACCTTTTTCTCCTGTCAATTCATAGAGCTTCAATGCCGCGCCCCCCTCTCGCTGTCAGCCCATGTGTTTCACGTATGGACAGCCAACAGACAAAATGACAGCGCCCGTAGTAAAAACCACCATCCCATCCCTGTCGCTGATGGTCTTCATTATTTTTATTTAATTTTTTTTTTATTTATAATAATTTCATTTTCAATTGAGACGATGAAGACGACGACTACGACAACAAGTAGAAGACTACGCGCAGCTAAGCGAATAAATTTCGCATGCGCATTTCGTAGACGCTCTTGCGCCAAACGAGGAATCGCGTAATAGTGATGGTTTCTGGGTATCTGGTATCTGGTCTGTGTTCGCTTGTCTTGGGGGTATGCGCGGCGAGATCCGAGCAAACCCCATCCACGCTGGCCAGCAGAGATGTGTTCTTCTTGAAAATAGTTGAGATCGGTCGGGAAACGATTACGGGCGTGTGAGATACTCTTCTTATCATCATTGTCGTCGTTGTCGCCGTCGTCGTCGCATCATCATCATCATCATCACTCACATGTGATTCGGATTCGTTTTCGCGGTTCGGTTTCGCATTGTTCTTTTCCTCTCGTATTTTGCATAAAGAAGAATTAATTTATCAAGACTGTATAATTAAGCAAAAGAATATTGTTTGCTTAAGGTTATAGGTTGCGCCACCTCGCGTGTAAAGTGAAGCTACTTGCGTGCGGCGCGTACTCGAGGAGGGCGGGGACACAGTGAATTCTTCGTTTGCATGGAATGTGGATTTATAAATAAAAATGGAAGAATTTTTCGTTAATACTCCGCGTCCGCCGCACACACCGGGAAACGCATGTAGCGAATTTTTCTTAAAAATTGATTTTGTGTGATTTTTGCAAAATCCAAAACGCGAACGCGAACAAGTGAAATAGAGTTCTACAAAGGAGAATTCAACAAAGAAGTAGTGTGACTTAAGAATAGAAAGCTTTTCTGTGTAAAGATTTTAAATAAATTAATTTTAATTTATTATTTGCTAAAAAGAAGCAACATGTCCTTTTGACAGATCACAAATACTCATACTGTAGGTTGGAGTAAATTAATTTTTATATTATTGCATTTTCGAGACAAAGGAAGTGTGATTAATGAATAACACAAAACAGCTATTTTAAGCTTGTAAACAATCGTTTCGGGGTGGATTGTTATGTATTTATTCATATTCTAAATCTATTGAAATAGGAATTGGTGCATATGGTTGAGGTGGTACGTGGTTACTGTAGTTCAGAAGGCGTTCAAAACATTGCTGGTTCTGAAAATCGCATAATTGAACGTTGAAAACGTAGCGAAACTCGCCGCTTAGTGTCAGACACAACCATCAAACTACTGCATTTTAGTTTCTGCCATTTGGAAATGCGACTTAGCATTAAGAGGGTGCTCTAAGTTATAGTATTTTGAGTTAAAAAGTGGAGTGCTTGGACTTGGTAATACCTGTTTTGACTACTGTTCATGAAGATTCTGGCTCTGTCGCGGTGAAACATTTCAGTTTCAGTTTGAGCCGCTTGGAGTATTTCAAAGTACTAGTGTGCCCGTGGGAGAACTCTCGCAAGAGAAAATCCAACCCCAAAAATCTAAACTTCCCGTCCAACATCCAAACTCCCCATATGATTTCCATCTGTCAACTGATGGAAATCCCATGGAAATCATACGGGAAGTTTTTATTCCTTTGGGAGTTCATTTTGGGTAGAATATTTGTTTTGATCGGTTTTTTAATTTGTTAAAATTTATAAAGTGAAAGTGCAATTCGTCACTGCTCTAGGAGATTCTCTTTCTTTTGACACCTCATTTGTTAAGATTGGTTAAATGTGAGAGCCGCAAATGGTACCTATTCTACAAAAATAATAAGTATGATTCTCCATTTAAGCAAACTCAGGTTTACAAGAAGATGTTAAAAAATCTTTTTGTCCATTGCAAAATGCTCGATTTGGTCATTTTGGGAACCTTATGCTGCACATGAAGGCTAATTTGTTGAATTTTCAAATCCCTAATCAAGTCACAAAACCCACAGTTCTTAAATTTTCCCAGGACTGTTCCCTTTTCTTACGAAAAAGTTGCGTGCCTCCGTTAGAGCTTCTGAGCTATGTAAATAGTATAAAGTAGCGTTACTTCTGTAGGTGGCGCTACAGCTCGGGGTGTAACTGGGCCTGTTTCTCGCAACCATTTGTGTGTGCGTGTTATATTTTTGCACGAATGGAAGAGACCTACAGTTTTTTGCCGACTCCGAACGGCGAGTTGAGAAGCTCAAATGATACTCTTTGATTGCTTGTCAGACATTCGAAAAAGATGGCACCGTGAAAAAACTTTTAAGTTTTTGCTGGGATTAAGCGTAAGCCCGTAGTAGTCCAACGCATTTACCACTACACCACAGTATAAATGTAGCAGTCAATCAGTGTAGACTGTAGTAGCATATGTGTAAACAAATCCTCTCCATTCCACAGTCGCTACTATATTTAAACGGAACTACTTTAATCTGAGATTCATCATACTGGTTTCGATTATAATATCATTTCGAAGATTCATGAATAGATAGATACAGTCAAATTTGGTGTTCTTCTTTTTATGAACTTTTGGCCATACACTAACCATTAGTAAATATGCAAATAATTCAGGTTTAATCTCTTCAATTTCCCCCTCTCATTCTAAGAAAGTGAAAATAACAAATCTGCTGAATGGTATCTTTGGGAACAGATGTTTTAAAGTATTTCCGATGCAAATGAATTCTTTTGTCCAGGTTTTTTCTTTTTTTTTTTCCGTTTGAATATAATAAATATTAGATGCTCGTTCTGGAATATAATACAAAATACTTTATATATAAAAATATGCTTTACATTGTGTCAAACAAACATATGTACATATATTCAGATATTGTTGCAAAAACATTTGTTTGTCTGCACGCAGTCATCACCAAGCGCAAACATCTAGTACAATCTAATTAGTTCTAATTGTGTTGGCTCTCCTTTTGTTGTCTGTAAACATCACAGACAATTGTTCATTGACTACAAAAAAATTAAATAATTAAAATATTCGAAAGGATACTACATGATACATACATATGTACATAGATGCTTCGACTTTTGCTTACATTTTTTGAAATTAAAAACACTAAAAAGCCTTTCGATTCGTCAAACGCCATTAAAAACTCGATAACAATATATGTATTTACTTGCGACACATGTTCTATTATTTAAAAAATAACTATAATAACTCTTCCACTCATCTGGTGTCTGAGTGACATTTATTTCGTGTAATTAACCAAGTCCTTCGTTAACAAAACAAACAGTGTAATACAATGCAAACAAAAAAAGAATTATCCGATTGTCGTCCGCTTGACTTTTTCTCGTATAAATAAAGCGGAAGTGCTCCAGTTTCATTAAACCGCTAGCTCTGTCACATCTAAGATGGTATTTCTCATTTGGTCTCTTGTATTGGTTTTAAGTTTCGCTAACGTCAAGTGCAGTGTACCAGTCCCATTTGATTCGCATAATCCGTGCAACGAATTGGCTTGTCAAATTGCACGTGAAGATGATGCCCAGGTTACATTCGTTTACGTGGAAGCGATGCAGAGCTCCTAAGATGTCTATCAACAGCTTATCAACCACTCTTCACCTACACTTCAGTTAGTGAACCACCAGCTCGGAATTACTCAACAATGAATATTTTTACAATCGCAGGAGACACTTGACAGAGATTGACAGAAATTGGTAGCACTTTGAGTTGGATAAGAAGAGGCAAACACCGGTCAAAGTATATTCTTATTTTTAAGGTGTCATGTGAAGAGTTCCTCTATTCTATCTTCAAAAAGTTTTGGGAAAATGGCTTCCTTCACGTTATCGCATTGTGCGACATCTGTCAAGAGATCTATACCTATGAACCATTTACGGAACGCGGCTTTCAGGTTGTCAAACGGATGAGGACCGTGCAACCGTTCTATGACAAATTAAAGAATGTCCATCAGCACTGCTTGAAAGTATCTCAGCTTTACGATCCAATACGAGCGATACCAATGCAAAATAACTCCCATTTTCATGGCGTCGATGGATTCTTGGGAGAAACCGTAATTAAGTACTTAAATGCCACTATGGAGATCGTGGTACCAACAAATACCGAGATGTATGGCGAGCTCTTGAACGGAACTTTTACTGGATCCCTCAAACATGTAGTGACAGGGCTTACAGTAATCAACTGGAATTTACGTTGTATCGACGATTCTCTAAGTACTTTAGTTGATTCCCTCTACCCCATTGGCAAGCGGCTCTTCATTTACATTGTTGTGCCCAAGGCAAATGTGGTTCCACAATATTCAAACTTCATCCGAATCTTTGACGGCCTAACGTGGTGTTTGCTGATATGTAACTTTTTTTTTGTTGCTGTCATCTTTGCTGCAACGCAACAGTTGGCCTGGAAGCTACCTTCCGCTAATCCGAATTTGAAAATAGACTTCCGGACTGTCTTTGCAATGTTCTTTAAGACCGCTATAGGTGATCCGGTAGAAGGTTTTCATCGCATCAGTTCACTTCGACATTTATTCGCCAAAATGGAGAGTGTATTCATCCGCCCAGAGTACGAGCAGGACATTAATAGTCTCAGTGAATTGTGGCGTGTAAACGTGCCGATTTATGTGCATTCGAATTTTCTGGGTACCATAAAGTCTTTGGTTGATCCCAAGGTCGTTGATGTAGTCATATCGAAGCATCGCCTTTTACCTATGAATTACGAAGCACAACTACGGGCAATGACACAGGGCACTTGGTCTGATCGCGAGGACCTACGATCATGAGTCAAACAGACCGGTGTACCATTTGATGAGAGAGTACCTCGTATCACTGCCAACGTCGTATATCGTAACAAAGGGTTCACCGTTTGTGGAGAAGTTTGAGCAGCTGGTCATTTGGTGTGTAGAGCACGGTTTGATAAAACACTGGGAGGTTATTTCGAAGGCAGAGGCAACTGTAGAGCCTACAAGTTCAAATCCGAAAGAAGCTGCCGACGATAATTATGATGCTGGTGGGGATGTCGATGGACAGGTGGAAGCTGGCGGATTAAGGGGAAACAAAGCGATGGTTTTGAATTTAAATATTCTACAGGGTGCATTTTATTTTTGGATCCTTGGGACATGTGCTGCATGTTTGGGATTTGCCCTTGAGTTGGCCTACTGTAAATGGAGTCAAACTCGAAATCGTCGATTTTTTAATATGTCATAAAAAGTTTTGCACATATTTTGTCAATAAATCGATTTCATTTATGTACGTTTTTTCATATATTACTCTTTTAAGTAGGACGGTGTCAGTTTTGAAGGTTTTAGTGCTGTCACCTGCTTTTGGTTCCCATCTTTTAATATTGCATTGTTTAGATTTTGATTTGAAAAAAAAGCAGAGCGATTCTACCAGCGTTAAAAAAAGGGCTGCTAAGAGCAATTAAAAATGCTGCTTCTTGCAGTTGGGAAATGCTGAGTTCTCTCGTCATACATTGCTTCTTATTTCTCTCTCGATAGTTAAATTGACTCTGAAACGGCACCTAACCTGCTGCGATGACATCGATATCGTCTCACTAAAACGTAATGAGTTGCCAATTACACAACGTTTCTGAGATGCTGTTGCCAATTTGTAAATTAAATATTTTATAAACTGTTTCCGTCCAAATAATATCGTCTATCGTATAACGCGGAAGTTTACTTTAATTAAATCCACCCCTAAATAAAATGCATTTCCCCCGCCTTCAACACATTGGATTATTCTAATTTTCTTTCCTTTTGTTTTCTTTTGCAAATGGCAGCTTCGCTTAGATATAAATAACCTTAACTAAAGGGGGAAGAAGAAAATTCATTACACAATAGCATTCTAAAATGGCGACGCGACCCGACTTCAACTGAAATGGAAAATATTCGCTGTACATCGAAACCATCTATAATTGCAAAACGTCTTGCAAGTGCGATTCACTGGAACGCTAGCGAAGGGTCTCCGTCTCAGTCCCACAATAAGTGAGCGTTTCACATCATTGACCACCATCATCACCCTAACCAAACCGGAAGCCACGTATAGGGTAATCAAACGGAGAAAGGGAATTCGCTGCTCGTCGTACGTCTGTCTCTTGAAATGTGTCTTTTCTCAAATGTACTCGTAAATGTCTGTTTGATAGAACATCCTCGTTTATCAACAATTCATGTGTGAAGTGTAAGTTTGCTGGTCGAAATCAAAAGGAATTTGTTTTCGAAAACGTCCCAAAAGTTAACGGTATGTGTTTTCAAGGTTTCAAATGGCGTCAGTTTACTTTAAGCGATGTCTATTCACGTGAACTTGAATAAAATTTATTTATAGTTTAGTTAGGTGCTAGGTACGCATCTAAGTCTGTTTCTGAGAATATTTTCTTTGTTGTTTTTTTTACTGCAATCTATTTTCAATTTCAAGTGAATTCTTGTGGTGATTTGTCTCGAACGTCAGCAACGTGTCCTCTTTGATTGCAGCCGTATTTTTTTTGTTTGTCATTAGTGTTGAAAAGTTCTCGAGTGGTTTCTGTCTTTCAATTTCATTGTAATTAAAGACTGCGAGCTATTTAGTTGTAGTTTAGCCCATTGGATTGTAAGATCAATTGGGGTTGTGACTGTACAGTTTTGTTTGTTTTTATAATAGTAACAGTAAGCAAAAAGTACCGCCTTGTTAATCTGATCTTGACGCAGAATTATTCATTTAATCTAGATCTCAATCTAATCTAATGTTCATTGAATCTTATAAAGTTTCAGAGTAAAGATCCCTGCATGCGGCCTTCTCCTTTTTTGCCATTATTTAGCATCTGCGTCAGTTGGTCAGCTATTATTTTGAAGACCTGGATAAAAGACATAATCCAACGAGGAAGTTCTATCAGCACAATGACAGTGCCATCATGTGACAAGTTTAAGTATCACGATGACAGAAGGGAACACTGTCCACTTATTTCAGTTTTTAACCTTTGTGAACGCATGTAAAAGTCAGAAGCTTTCTGTCACAGTTCCTATTGGTTCGATGGCTAGGCAAGGAAATGGGATGGCTCTCATATGCAGTCACTCCGATTAACCTTACATAGTAAAACCAGAATTACATTACTTTCTGACAAATAACTGTTTAAATAAAAGGTACTGCTTACTGTAACTTATGAAAATCCAATTTATACACCGATGAAAAGATGTGTCCATCCAAAAAGTGACATTCATTGTCATCTGGGATGTGTATGTGTCTATCGATCGTCGTTTCCCATATAAATAACAACACAATACACATGCTGTGCTGTGTTTCAAATTATGGTGTATCTAGCTGTGCACACCACCTAATTTAAATTGAAATCAATGACCAGCTTTACTTCTTTATAGGAGCCAATGTACATACATATGTATGTATGTAAATCAAATTAAAGATTTGTAAAGCCCTGACATTCATGTGGGCAACGTATTTGTGCCCTTCAGCCTTTTTTCTGTGTCTGTAGTGTGAAAAGTTAATTCGCTCTACATGTCCTAGCTATCTTAAACGCCGAATGCACAGTTTTTTGACCAGGGCAATGTCGCTGTACAGCTCGTATAGTTTATGATTGAATCTTCTCCTCCAAAACCCGTCAACACCACCGGGACCGAATAGCTTATTTATTTATTTATTTATTTATTTCACATCATTATTACTTACAATAGCAAGATTAACAATCTTATAAAGTAATTGCAAGCCTAAGTAGATACTGAGCGCGGAGTGAAAAGAATTATAAGAAAACATATATGTATATTATGTATGATAAATTAGTCGATACCGAATAAGAAGAAAATGAAGATAAAAGTTCTAGAATATTTGAATCTATTTAAATGAAAGTGTAAAAGAAAAGTGAGCAATATTAACTATGTTCTATGGCCAGAAATGTAAAAACAGAAGATTTAAATTTGTTCGTACTAGAGATCGCTCTCAGGTGTGCTGGTAGAGAGTTCCACAGCCGAGTTGCTTGGACAAAGAATTGACGTTCTGACGGGAGGCACGAGTATCTCGGTTGGATTATCATTAATGATCGCGGTGATTGGAAAAAATTGAGTTTATTAAACAGGTATTCAGGCTGTCGAGTTCGCATTAGGTTGTTTAGAAAGCAAAGTGTCTTAAATTTTAGTAGGTTTTCAAAGGAGCACCCGGTAATTTGCCTAGAAAAAGACGAGACATGGTCTCGTTTTCTTAAATTAAAGATGTACCTTGCGATGCTGTTATAGGCCACATTGAGTTTCCTCATACTATTGTAGTCAGGTTTGCAAAAGATCTCACACCCATATAGCAAAACCGGCAGAAGAAGTGTTTTAGCCAACAACAATTTCATTTTAATTGGCAGAAGATGCTGTGTAACCCATAGAGTACGTAGTCCACCATAAATCTTGGCGATGTTTGCATTAATATGTGTATCCCAGGAGAGGGTGCGATTAAAAATTACGCCAAGATTTTTAGCGGATGCAATCCACTCGATGGGTTGTTGATTAAGTACAACTGACAGAAGATCTGTGAGGTCAAAGGCCCTACGATACAAAACCAGTGCTTTTGACTTGTTAGGATTTAGACCTAGGTCATGTTTTAATGACCAATTATAAATTCTCGAAAGATCTTCATTCAACAAATCAATCGCGATATCAATCTCACTCATTGGACGGCTAAGAAAAAGTTGGACATCATCCGCATAAAGGTGAATTTTACAGTGTTTTATAATACTAGGTAAATCGTTTATATATAAGGAGAACAATGTAGGGCCGAGGATAGATCCTTGCGGCACCCCACTCAGCACGGTAATAAATCCTGACGATCTTTCACCAGCAATTACGCACTATTGCCTTCCATTCAGATACGATAGCATTAGCTTTGTTGATGGAGATAAAAACATAAAGTCCCTTCTGAGTTTATTGCAAAGAGTTAAATGATTGACAGTATCGAATGCCTTCGAAAAGTCGAGTAATGTTAGAAATGTTGGTTGGTTGTCGTCTAAAGCCTTCCGGATCTCTTCAACTACAAATAATAGAGCAGTATTACAGCTTCTTTTTGGTCGAAAACCAGACTGATTATTACTAAGAAGATTGTTCCTTGTTAAGTAATGACGCATTTGAAGCAATATTAACTTTTCAAAGACCTTTGACAAGAAGGGGAGAATAGCTATAGGTCTGTATTCAACAGCGTTTCTCAATCTGTTCTTCGGAATGGGAACTATCTTGACTTTCTTCCACACAGACGGGAAAGTTGAAGTGGTCAAAGAGCAGTTAAAGATATGCGTAATGTAATTTAATATGCACGGCAGTAACAATTTAACAAACTTAGGATTTAGGCCATCAAGACCAGTAGCATTTGATTTAATCGATAGTATAGCTTCAACAACATCATCTGGATTTACCCTGTTAAAACAAAAAGCGTTCTCGATATCCCTATCTGGGCTAAGCTCAAGGGGATCACTAACGGAGCTTAAGAAGGATTTTTCTCTCTAGGCGTCCAATGATATCTTCATCCGCTTTCGATAAAGTCCATACTTCAGCTCCATATAGCAAGACTGAGATGATAACGGTTTTATATAAAGTTTCCTTAGTCGATCGGGAAAGGGCTTTACTACTCAATTGCCTTCTTAGCCCAAAGAAACAGCGATCGGCAAGAGTAATCCTTCGTTTGATTTTTGACGAGATGTACAGTCGACTCCGCTTAACTGAAACGACAATTTGCCAACAATTTTATTTCACTTCAGCGGTATTTTCACTTATGCGAAGCTGAATTAGTATTATTCTTTAATTTGGGACGTAATAATTTTTTCAGTTAAGCGTAGTTTAGATAAGCGGAGTCGACTGTAATTTTTTGATGTTATAGCCGAGCCGAGGGAGACAAACTCCTTTACTACCTCAAAGTTGTAGCTGTCTATTGTGACGTTCTGTCCTTTCATTAAATAGATTACTTAGCAATACGCCCAAACTTGACTTATATTTTTGTTCAAATAACATTGCACCCACCCGGTAATGCTTAACTAAAAGGTAATGCAAAAAATGTTATACTGTGTTGGAAGTATTCGAACTGCAAAACCGCTGGTTGCACTTTTGTACGAGTATGTAGATATGTAATACCTATTATTATTATTGAAGTATAAAGATTGTGTCCACTGTAAGTTCTAGACGAGGGAACATCCCTCTCGTCATCATACCTGTTGGAACTGGTTAGAGTAGCTAACAACTAGCCCTGGTGCGAATTGCATATACATATGTTACATTGCACCTCATCCAAACCAATTTCCATGAGAAATTGCAATAGTAGATTCGGTGCTATGAGTAGCAGGATCTCTACTGTAAGTTGGTATTTACCCAGGCACTTGAACCTTTTCTGGGTTAATGCCCCACATTCCAACAGAATGTGCTCTGTAGTTTTATTGGATTCATAGCCGTGTAAGGAACGCAGTCAGGATGCGGAGTTCGTTTTTGTCAAGACTTATACAAGCTTAGAATCTCTACAAATTATAATTACCCACAAGATTCTTCGCCTATCTTAGACCCTGAGTTTTTGTCTAGGACTTAGTTCTGTTCGTCCTCTCCAGCTTGGAAGGAATATCTTCTATTTTAGGAGCCGTTAATTTTATTACTACAGTTATTAATTTTTCTATATAGTTATATAGGCTCTAGACTCTAGAGGAATTATTTATGATAGTATACCACTTTTTGTATGATCAGTAGTAATTACTGCTTTATTATTACTTTGACCATTACCTGTAATAGCAGGAGTAATCACAAAACTTTTAACTGATGGAAATCTAAATACTTCAAATATAGATATACATGCACACTTGAGATAAAATGTTATTAAAAATAATATATTACTTGCAGTACATACATACAGTGGCGAGCATATAAATAGGGAAAAATAACCAAAAACAGTAATTTCTGTATGTTTTGCTAAAACTTTCAATTTTATTTTTTTAGCACTATACATTTTAGGTGTAATATTAGTAGGTATCTCATAGCATCAGTTATAGGAAAAATTGAACTTAAACGATGAAGAAAAATCCTTATTTCTTGGAGAACTTTAAAACGCCATTTATATACGTTCTTTCTGAAACAGAAATGTAGCCTTGCGATTTTTTTAATTATAATCGGCTTTTTCTTAATCCAAATTCCGCTTAGCGACGTCGTACTCTGTGTACACTCACAGTCAAGTTTTCTTGTGCCGAAATTTCAGCGTGAATGTCAACAGCGGTCCTGAAACGATCATTTTCAGAAAGGCGCTGCATCATCCAATCAACACGCGGTGTAGTTTTTCGTGGTCTGGGAGCGCGAGCTTTATTAAAACTGCTATCATAGCGTTAGACCTGTTCCAAAGCTCGATGACAAACATTAATTGATATATTTAAATGTTTCGATATTGCAGAGACCGTAATATCTTCAGTTCTTAAACGACAAATTTCTCGCCAACAAAGCAATATTTATGTAAACATTATATACTAAAAATTAAACATTTTCACACAGAAGTTGAGTACAAACTAAAAACAATATAATCTGTTTTGAGGATAAACTTCGCATTTTGGCCAACCTTTTTCCTTAAGTGCCGGTATATGGTGATTTGAACTATGTTGATTGAATTTTCCTATTTATATGCTCGCCACTGTACATATAGTTATAGATAAGTGGCATCACTTTTTCGTTTTTTAATCAACCTTTAAACTAACTATCACTTAGACCTTAGAGCATGTCACATTTAAATAGGCAATTACTAATAGTATTAACAATACCGATGTTTATAAGCACAAAGTTCCATAAAACCAATTAACTGTTTGCTACCATCGTCAAAGTCAAATGCTATTATCGATTATTTAAAGATGTTTATTGAAAAATGTTTTACTATTCTCCTTTGCCGGTGCCCGATTCTTCAGCGATAGTGTATAATAAAAACCGATTCGAACGTCCATTCAAAGTGTATTAAATTTCTTGAATCGAATTCGATTGAATATTAAGTATAAATTAAAGTGAGATTAAAAAAAAATTACGACTACATACCGGCAATGTGCATTTACCCCCGTTGTCGTCATCATCAGCAGCCGGTTGCATCATTTTAAGAGATAATCCCCCTCTGCGGCACCCTGTAAACGGTTTCCCTCTTGAACGCGACCACCATCATGTGCCTGAGCATTCGTAATTTTTGCACCAGTTGTCGAGGTTTGTATGCATCTTTTTAACCATTAAATTTCACAAAAAGAAAAAAGAATACATTTTCCATTTCGTAAAGATTAAGATCATCATTGCATTGTGTCGTAGCGTCAGTCAGAAGCGCAGGCATCCTCGCTCGTCCACGCCTCGCTGTTTGAATGAATGAAATTCTTTGTTTTTGTTAGGAAATGTTGTATTTTGTGATGAACTACTTTTGTTTAGAAGAAAAAGCGAAGCAGACCAGCACAGATTCAATCATTTTCAACACCACACACACTCTAGAGATAATATTTGTTGCTTTTCTATGTTTTGAATTTCCACATAACCCATAGGGTAGATCAACGAATGTTTGTACGAGTGACTTTTAAATGAAAATACGGATCTGCCAAAATGTACACTCAAAAACATCAAAGGCATCTGGAGGAGGAACGTGGAGGTGTTTGGAGAGATGTGGTATATTTTTAAATATTACGATTTATATAGGGACATAAAATGCGGTCATGAGCAGATACAAATCACGAGTAATTTGTTAAACAAAGGGACTGGGTTGGGTGTATTTTTGAAATTGGAGGGCGTTTTTTTATTCCAAAGATCTTGATGGGCATCAGTCTTAAAGTGATCGTTTAAGTGACGGCAAGTGACAGTTTTTTTTTTCAAGTGGTAAAAGTAAATATTAAGTGTGCTCTGGTATTGTGCTTGAGGAAAAGCAAAGTTCCGTTACGTCACTTAATGTTCTTAAGTGGTTTGTTTTGAATTTCTGTAATTCAGTTAGAATAATTAGAAAGTCGATTGATTCTTTGTACATTTTACCATTTACCTAGTGGCATAGGAATCATTTGCAGGATTGCATTTCATTCGGAAAGTTATTTTGTTTCTTTCATTTGACTGATAGTTTCGATTGTCTACAAAGTCTAGAAAATGCCTTTATCAGAAGCTGAATCTAGAAAATGTTACATAAACGAATTGATTAGCTTGAACTAAAAGAAGGCGATATGCAAAGGTTCAATGTGAATTCCATTTTTTTTTTTTTTTTTTATAATCTACACACGCTAAAGGGGATATGAATACCCTTATAATGTTATTTGACACAGCGCGCGCGAGCACATGAAGAACAAGAACAAGAGATAGACAGATCGGCGTAATGATAGGAAACTCAGGTGTTTTAGGTGTCAAATAACTCTATGGGTGGTGTCCAAGATAACTGGAGAGTTTTTGTGTATTATTGAAAGTTTTGCCCTTGCTTATGATTCACAGTAGTTTCCCTATTATTGTTTGTGCGATCAATTTCTTCAGCCATCCCACCAACCTACTGCCAGTGTTATGCCTTCGCAGTAGTTTTTGACATTAACTTCTGAAACTGATCAACTTGTTTTTATTTCGTGAGAAATAAATGTTTCGGCGACATCAGGATTTGAACCGTGAACCTTCAGCGCGGCAAGCGACGACGACTACCACTACGCCACGGCCACCCACAATTCTTTAACTTTCGTAGAGGAGTATGTTTAACTCGTGAAGTATTCGAAAAGGTTTTCGCCTCTAAATGGTCAATTCTCTCGCAGATAATTTATGCAACATAAAAAGAGGATTAGCGATCCCATAACCTCAAAAAGGGTCTTCAAATCGGAGTCACTGACCATATAAAATGCAGGACTCTCATTGTGTTCCATTTCATATTCTTGTAAATTGAATAAGCAGAAGATGTGAAAGGGTCGAGCGTTTTTGGACACGTCATTTGCAGTTTTGCACAAAAACTACGTTTGCAGGATATCTGAAAATGCAAGAACTGCAAAAGTCGTTTGTTCGAAAACATTTGCAGAGTCAAACTGCATTGGCATGGTGATCGATAATGCAGATTGCTTATGTCATTTGTTTGAAAACGTCATTTGCATTGCAGAAACGCAGACAACAAATTTTGCTTGCTAAATACATAAACAAAGAAAAAAGAAGTAATGTATTTCATTTTTTCATAGATTATTTAGAAGGATTTGTGCATGTTTCATCAGAAAATTTACTGACTCTTCACTTTTGAAATTTTTGCACAATTAAAATTAGTACACATTTTCAGAATCAGTATTTTTTCCTAATCGATTTTTTTTTTGTTTTGCAAATATTTTTCTTCCAATTGTATTACCGAATAATTTTTTGTATTTTCGAATAATTTTTTTTTTATAAACTTTTGCGAAGCCACCATTTTACATAAAACTGCGTTTGCGAAGACTTTCACACAGTAAAATGGCGTTTGCAGTTTGACGTTCGCATATGATTTACTTGAATTGACGATCATTTGACGATCAATTTGACGATCATTTTGACATTTCCGAAAACGCTCGTCGTTCTTTAAATTGATGAATTTTATATCAAAGATCGCTTGTCTTTTCACGAAGTGTCTTAACATTCACCTATGGTGGGTGGCAGGATATAATGAAACGATTCTACGAATTTTGTTTTCCCTTGGTTATAATCTATTACAATTATTTCTATGTGTTATTTGATTTGTTAATTATTTAAGAAGAATGTTAAACATGCAATTGCTTTTATGAATTTCGCTATGCTGTTCTAGGGCAAGACGATGAACGTTCCTATGTCATGCCAATCTTTCTATCTAGATTATAATGTAATGAGGGACAAGCAGTCGATATGACATAGGTACACGTCACACGCAAGATTAAGACAATGATACTATCCAGATTTGTTGATGTTTTGCTGTGATTCAAACATGTGCAGTATACGTTCAGTAGTCCGAAGCACTAACAGGTGAGACATGGCGCCTACCGTTTCAAAGAGGGCACTCAGGCGTGTCGACCATTGACCAAATACTTATATGTGCATTCATGTTTTTTTTTTTCGAAAAAAATAATAAAAACTCCTACGCATCTTTTCACGAAATATCATTCAAATTATAAAAGTTGACTAAACAGTGCTATAATTAAGTCTTTTTTTGTTTCTCTGAATCAACTTCCTTCCCATTTGTTTTCTTTTCAATTTTTTTGTTTCTTATTTTTTATACGAGTATAGTATTAAGTCCTGACGAAATATATTTTTAAAGAATGTTTCTTTGCTTCCCACATTGTCCAAAAATTTCATCAGTGGAGTGCGCCAATGCAAGTTTGTTTTTCTCTTATGATCAGTGGTACCAACGTGATATTATTTATGTCATTGGTGACGTAATTATGTATTTAAAAGCTTATAAAAAGTGATATACTGTCAAACCTAATTAATTGGGACATCCACGGATGGAAAATGAAAAATGAAAAAAAAAGAAACATTATTAAGAAATAAGGAGTTCTCACACCGGAGTGGTACGCGGTTACGGTACCGGTATACCGCCTGTCCGTGCACACAAAAGCGGCACTGAAATCACCCAATCTTGTTTTAACGCCTTATCTTTATCTGTCCATATTTTATCCTTTTTCCCTTATATTTGTGTACTCTGGATGAGTCAAATCAAATAAAATTGGATTTATTTTCAACAAATTTAATTATTCACAATACATTTTGACAGGCGGTACGCGGTCAACGTAGTTTTCTGCGGTACAAAATTGTACCGTTGCAAAACCGCAGTACCGGATGCGGTATACCGCCCCAGTGTGTACACCTATATTTACCGCAATAGGATTTCGTTCCGTTGTACCGTTAACGCGTACAGCTCTGGCGAGTGAGCTCCTTCAAAGGGCGGTATACCGCAGTTTATTTATTTTAAACAGTCTTTGCGTGCTTTTTAACTACATCGGTAACCGTTTCAATTTGCTGGTCACGGTATTCCAAGTTTGAGATTATTTTGGAATGTTTGAATTATTTGAGTATTTGTTACAGATAAAATAACATAATTTTTGATCCGAAATTCCAAAATTTCAATGGAGTTTCATCTTGGTTATACAACTGTCAGTTCATTTTGCAACAGAAATACTTTGCCTTTTCAATTTAATTAGTTCCAGTATAGTCGTTCGGGGCAAGAGTGCGCATTTTGGACTTCGGGCTTAAATTCTGGAAAATTTACAGTATGTAACAAACAAAAGAGCCTATTATTTGGTAGCTCTATATTTTAGGAACAAATTCGCACAAAAATATTTTACGTTTTTTTTTTAATGTTTCATATGTTTAGATCAAAAAACAAAAGGAAGTCAAGTTGCGCACTCTTGCCCCGAAGTCAGGGTAAGAGTGCGCAGAGGTATGGGTAAGAGTGCACAACCATTTTAAGTCACTGTTTTCGTAGTTTTAATGGTTTGAAAATGTGCTTTCACACAAACTAAATTCTTTGGCAGCCTTCCATGGGCTGCTTCCATTTTAAATCAGCTCCCTAGCCTCGCAGATTTGCTTTTCGGATATCAATTTCCTTTCCGTTTGCCTTTAGTAGATACGATGCATTTTTCAGGACAAACAAAAACAGCAAGATAGAGCTACAGCTTACCACCTACGACTATGATGTGCTTGTTGCATCTTAGGCCAGAATGTAATAGCCCAAAAATTGTTATTATCATAAAAAGTTAAATACTGAGTAAGAAAACACTGAAAACACCCACAGAATGACTTTCCCTAGACGCTACTTTTTCTTCATTGGATTGGAAATCTAAGAACGAATAATATTATCCACTAAAATTGTATCCTAAATCAAACACACATACACACACGTATCGAGTTGCCACGCTTTTCTTACATACTTTTAAAAATCTACTTTTTTTTAACAAAATCCGGCTTTTCTTTTCTTGTTGTTTTTATTTGTACTGTCAATTGGAACATTTTCGTAGAAGTTGTTCTTCATTGACGGCGATTTCTGCTAATTCTTTCACAGATGAAGAAAATGGCACTGCGTACTCTTACCCGACGTGCACTCTTACCCCGAACGACTCTATCAGTATTGGGAAACTCTTCCTGCTAAATTTCCCCAATTCGAAGTGTCACCTTAAAGTGGCATTTTTCTTCACAGCTTTTGTCTGAAATAATTCTGTAATCGATGAGGTAAAGTTTTTTCTAAGTTGATGGCAGCCTTGGTTATGACAACATTTCTACTAAAAAAAATGTAAGAAAATTTTTTAAATTTTATTTACGTCAAAACATTTCACGCGTCTTTTTATTACATTTAATGTATTTTTAAAAAAATAATTTAGAAAATGAAAACTCACTTTCACCAGGAAAAACCCGTAGAATTGTTTTAGTGCAAACAAACATAAAAAAATGAATAAAATAATTTATTTATAAATATTAACAAAGTTTTCGATAAATTTCCTCTTCCAAATTATGACGCATTTCTGGTTAACTCACATGGGACTGCTGTCTTCTTTTACGCACGTAGACATGAGCTGTGCGAGATTTAAAAAAAAAAATGAAAAAAACGTTTATAATGAAAAAACAAGGTTGTTGATCTTTTTCTATATTTTTTTCTTTTGCTCAATAAACTCTGCGTCCGGTTGTCTGTTGCCAATAAACAATTTTTTCTGACAGTTTTTGATTGGGGTCAAGGTTAACTATAGATTTATTTGGGTGGATGGAAAATAACATATGAGCTTTGACAACTTTGATTTTGGTGGTAATTGTGAAATTGCGGTCATTGGAAAATGGCGTTCTGACCAATACTCAAAATTAATCTTAGAAAACGATTCGGCGAAGGATATTAATTGCTAGATCGTCTTTTCTGCATTTTCTTTCCATGACTAGTAGGCTTGATTAGGTCAGGTAGCAGTGGCTGCAAACTTATCCCTGTGAAACCAAGAATCTTGGGGGTGTGTGACAAGTCAAAATTTAGATAAAGAAAATGTATACTTCCACAGTTAGTTTTTATTGGACAAGAATTACACACTTATACCGGTTCTATTTTTACTGATACCCTTCCAAGCTCTGAACCAAATCGGTTTGAAGGTTTAGTAGCAAAAAAGTCCTCAACTTGTTTCCGGTAAGGGTCTTCGCGGCTTCGCCAACCTTATAGTTCTTAATAAACGAGGCATACTTCTTAAGTTGTGTTTCTAATTCTGGGCAATCACATGGTTGGGCATGACCGGCCAACTCCTGGGAAATGGCATTCAAACAGAACTCTCCAAAGCCTACATTCACATTGCTAACGTCGTCATCATCGCTGGAGGCGGTCATTGCCTCTGGAACACTTGAATAGTCTATACTTCGAGATTGTAGGGAGCATTTTCTGCTGTTATTCTCTTTGTTCTCGGCAAATGGTTTCTTACAGCCCATTTTCATCCAGACGGGACCCTGCTGAGGATCACCCAACGATACGGCGAGGTACGCACAGGCACCTCGATTATCGTCGAAGATTTTCGTACTCAGATGCGATTGATAGTTTCTAGGACTAACAAGTGGAATGGATTCGGCGGCGGCAGCTTGCATTTCATAAACTATGAGTTTACGATCGATGTTGAGCTTCGAGGCGCCTTTGAACGGTGCCAGCGGACCTTTCGGCGGTAACTGCATGAACATTTCGCTCAACTGCGCGTTTGCAATGCAATTGGAGAGTTCTAACAAATACACATTTCTTAGACGCTTTGATGACAGATCCCGATAGATGTCGTTGCAGAGCTTCGATAGCCACAGCGAGGCGAATTCCTTTTCTGCTGGGCTCCCATTGAATATTACATCGGGATCTTGACATGTTTCCAATATCCAGAAATAGTCCTGCATCAGTTTTAAAGCATCCATTTTATTTTAGTGATATTTTTTGTAGTTTTTCAAAATATTTTCGACTTCTGACACTAAAGGAACTGTATCTTTTTTTTCCAGGACGAACTCCAAAATCATCTGAACGCAGTGAAATCGAGCCCTCAATCAACGTTACACCACAGGAGGCAGCGCCACGAATTCGGAAAGTGTCGAGCATTTGTTTGACTCTACCAGCGGCCGGGATAGGCTCCCGCCCGCCGAGCATCATAAGTTCAGTAAGTAACGACGAAGGCGGATTCAATGAGCCGTCGCCAGAGATCAAGGCAAAGCTTAAGCCGGCCTATGACTTTGAGCAGAAGTACGTAGCGCCAACTACGGAACAGCATAACAGTCCGACACAGGATGAGATTGAGAAATCCATGCCTCTGTCACCTCTGGTGTGTAATAAAGTGCAATACAACAACGATGACGAAGAGAAGCCATCTCTAAATTACGTAGATGTTGGCTATAGGCTGAATCCGGACGGCAGCGAAAGTCGCGAGGTGTTTGGTGAGGCCGAGCTGTATGAGACTGCAAAGATTGATTTGCACAAGAGTTTTCACGCCAATGGCTTTGCCCAAGAGACGACAACAGTGTATGCGGTGATTAAACCCGAGGTTCCTCCACCAGCTGAGCTGTTCTACCATGGGGAGCCCATAGTGCAGGAGATTATAACGTCACCTGTACGGAGTCCACCGAAAATTCCGCCAAGTCCATTGCGACGAAGAAGTTCTGATATTAGTGGTGGCAGTTCATCGAAGTCACCACCACCATCGTCTTCTTCGATACCCAGTGTGACTTCATCGCCTGTGAAGAAACCACCGGTGGCGGCACCACTTGAAACGCAAGATGAGTTTGAAAGTCCTGAATTGCCAGCGTTGCCACAAAGACCACCACCACCGCCCGGAGGACCACCACTTGATATGCAGGATATTGAATATGCCGACATGAGCGGTGGAGAAGATGACGAAGACGACATCAATGACCGCGAGGTCGATGTCGAGGAGCGCAACAGAGTGGATTGCTCACTCGAGATGGGACGCGAAGATAGCCTACCAGACGCTATGACTGCCGATGAGGCTGAGCGGTTGTTGAGTTCAAGGTATGAGTTGTTAATTTATATTTATTGTTTTGTTTTAGATAGATGGAGCTTGCTAAGTTTGACGTTTGATTGCGCCTTGATTTAGACAGTAGATGCATGGTTTGAGTTGAGTGGAATAGTTTCTTGTCATTTTGAAATTAAATTTAACATGAATAGTATTTAAAAAGTTAAATCGCAGTGTTCAAGCTTTAGACTGGTTCACCTTACAGCTCTGTTCCACTTAAAAGGAGAAAAAGTACAAATAGACCAGGAAGTATGTCTTCCCGAGAGCAATCACCGGGCTTTGCTTGATTAAGAATCTCAAAACAAACACTTCAATTCACCCTCCTCAGCATTTCACTTTAGTTCTAAATTTCTGTCACTTTTACTTTTTCTTCTCTCATCTCATTTCTTTCTTGGAAATGATTTACAAAACAAACTGTTCCACTGAACGTGTGCATTGAAAAAAAATAACGATAAATTCCAATAAAATATTCATCCATTTGCAAATGTCAAAGAACTGTACTATGAAAGCGGTAGCACTTCCGTGTTTTCTTCAACAGCTTTACAGTGGCTATGGCTTGTAACTTTAAACTGTTTCATTTTTAAGTAAGTCACGTTCCAATGCATTCAAAGTTCCGACATTGAGTGTTTACGTGCGCAAAACACCGGCGGCTGAGTGGGTGGTGTTGAATGAGGTATGAGGTTATGTCGTCCGTTTACTCGTCAATGAGACCCAAATGTTGAGCCTTAAGGGACTAGTATATCTGTTTTAATTTTTTTTTTTAGTACAAGCTTTTGAGAAGACACTCGTATAGAAATTCTATGTCAGCGGGTGTTGAATGAACGTCTTGGACACTACACTGAGTCCTTTCTTGGTGATGCACTGCGCTGAGGGTTTTACACGTCACACTTTTCACATAAGCTATGATTGTTGTCGATGGGGTTATAGTTCTTAGTTTTACTTGATTATTAAAAGTGTGATTGAGATTGATGTTATTCTAAGTATTTCAACTTGGTTGTCAATTGTGATTCGGTAGAATATCAGATTGATTTTTGGGGTATTTGTCTCAAAACATAAAATAACAGATGTCAGTTCGTTGCTTTTTTCGTAAGAAGGTGGAAAGCATCGAAAGCCTGTGTGTGTGACTTTAACCCTAACTTAAACCACCTATGCATCCGACCCCGTATCGCCACGCTACGACCGTTAGGCATTTCGTCATAGGGGCGGTTTTCAGCCGCTGCTGCTTCTCTCTTTGTCCGCTTATCCGGACAGCTGGGTGCGAGTGCACGAAAGTTGGTCTGAAGGGGATCTTTGTAGCAATGTGTAATCGTATTGTTGTTAATTGCCGGAGTTTGCAGATTCTTCATTTCTAGCTGCCCGTTCTTCTTGTCATAGCTGCTGCATTATGCTTGTGATGACTTCATTCGCAGTCTCCCATGCTTCGCTTGTTTCTAACATAAAGCTTATCAGTGCCGCCAGTATGGATCGTCTACGTATTTTTACATATTTGCAGATTTACTCTCGGAAGCATCCATGCCTCCACAGAAATTGTGTCAGGTAATAATTAACCTCTCCGTGTCCTGCTAGCTCACTCTTCTATGTTGGGGATCAGTGTATGAGTCTATCTTCCTTTGTTTGTACTGTTCCATTTGTGTTGCCACCCCGCCTACATGGCCTCGCTGAGGGTTCCGTGTGGCGCCGTTGACTCTTTCACTTTTATATCGATAGGCATTCTGCCTGAGATTACACTGATTGTATCCGCCGACACGGTTTTAAAAGCGCAACATACTCTCAGCGATACGATTCTGTTCATGCGTCTCATGTAGGATTTCACATCGGTCGCTGGTGCCCATACAGGAGACACATACAAAAGCATCGACTTGCTCACCATTGCTAGCAGATTTCTAATTGCTTGCCTGCGTCCTCCAATATTTGGAATTCAGTTGGACAACGCCGCTACTGTTCGGGAGGCTTTCTCACCTGCATATATCATGTTCTCTTTGAAGTAAGGCCTGTGATGCAACAACATTCCGATCTACTGTACGGGCTTGACTCGATGGTATGCTCACCAACCTGTATAGCAAGGTGTTCTTCTGTTTTCCTACTGCTAACTAGCACTGCTTCCGTATCTGATGTTTGTAGCCATGACCTGATATCCCTGATCACATCATTACATTTTCCAGATACTTGGTCCAATGTTTTCGCCACAACAGCTGTCAGTATAGCCGATAATGTCCACTCCTCTCGGCTTTGGTATTCTCAGGATCCCGTCGTACAGTACGTTCCATAGTAATGGGCCAAGCACTGACTGTTGGGGTACTCCTCCTGTAATTTTATACTTGTTTGGCCTTTCTTCTGTATCGTAGTAAAGGGTCCTGTCTTTGAAGTAGCTGGCAATTATTCTCATGAGGTAGTGAGGTATCTGCAGGTTGGCTAACGCTCTGACTATACAGTTCCAGTTAACTGAGTTAAAAGCGTTTTTGACGTTGAGCGTTATTTTCTGTTTGCGTAGCCATACGCTTTGAAATGCAAAGTAATGTTTGGTGATAACGTTTTGAAGGAATTTCATTAGTTTTAATCTCCTAATAAATGTAAAGAAACAACAATATCCTTTTGCTTTTGGATCTACATATCCTCATCAGTTGCAAATATGTGTATGCAGATTTAACACTCAAATTAGTGAGTGAGTCCTCATTCGTTTCTATTTGCAATTTTCATTCTTTTTTTTTTTTTTTATAATAAGATCAACATTAAGCTCAGAAATCTCGTAGAGTCATTGGAAAGATTTTTACTTGACGGGGATAGTAATTTTATCCTTTTTTTGTTGTTGTTTGGTCGGAGCCTTTAATTTCGCCTCACACCCAGCTGCAACAGCAGCAGTTCGTCCTTCGTGTTCCGGTGTACTTTTTCTCCACGTTTGCATGTCGTGCTTTTTTTCTTTCTTATTATTATTAATATTTTCTTCTTTGGAAAGAATTTGCTCTCCCTTTGGGAATGTCTACAAACGAGGTTTGTTGATGATGACTATGATGTGATGATAGGCTAACAGCAGCAGCAACATCGGCGGGATGCAGATTAGGATTGCTTTACTGAAAATCACTACAAACGAGAACGGTGCGAGGGTGGCAGGTGCCTGGTGGGTGGGAAATATCCATGTACCACTGAAATGAAAACTGCGCCTAGCGGCTCTGCGAGCGCTTTTCATTCTATTTTCTCACCCCTTTCTGTGCATGCACTGCTCTCACTCACTCGTCTCTTCTTGCCTTTTGGCAGTGTTCGCTTGCTCTCTTTCTTCTCAGAGCGTGTGTTTTGTTTTTTTAAATTTCGATTCGTAATGTGCATGACACATGCAACTGTATGTCACTGCTATGCGAGGCGATGGTGGTTTGCTGGAAAAACATTTCGTAAAATAGTTTTCCATTGGTGTTTCCTCAGCAGATGTCGGTTTCAGTATTGTTCGCGATTGTGTATATCTCATTAAAAAAAAAAAAATTACTTCAATTTACTGTGATTCATAAAAGTCTCATTAACTGGTCGATTGCATCCTTCAGTTTTTAAAGAAAATAGAAAAACGAAAAGTGCATCCAACTGTCACTTGACGCGATATCGACGCGTTAAAGTTTCTCTTTCATTATTCGCTTGCCGTGCTGTGAAGTGATGTTCAGTCGAGGGTGCTCCTCTGAAATGTGCATTGAGTAGTTCTAGAGTGCCTGCCTGTGACAACTTACGGCGCCTTTTTCTTTTGCCATCTTCATCGTAGCCGAGAGTGTTTATATTAAACTAGTGGCGGTACAAGTGGAAATTAATTTATCGGTAAGGATGGCACGCACGCACAGGCACCTACTTATAGTGATTTTATAGTGTAAACGGTTTTATTTTTAGTTGAAATAAATCATAATCCTTTCGAATGCTGAGAAGCGATGATGACGGGATAAAAATAAAATGAACTAAAAAAAAAAATTGAAACAAGTCCTTGGCACAGTTTAAATTGAATTTCTATTTTTGGTATGGAAAGAGTCCTTGATGATGTTGGCGATGGTCGGGGGAAACGAAAAAAGGACGTTTTTTTTGTAGTTTTGTTCTGTTTTTCTGCGTTTTGGAGAGAATCAACGAATGTCCTTTTATTGTGTGTGAAACAGTGAAGCTAGTAACTGGTTTTGCGATGTTTAAACCATGATATTCTGTGATTAAAACATTTAGTTAAATGTTACGTATACGCAGTGGTGTATTTGTTGAAAAGCTCGTAATGAGTACAACGCGCGAGTAATTCAATTGAGTCCGTTGCATCGTAACGTGGTTGAAATGTAGCAGATAATGAACTTAGCAGCAGCAGTGTCCGTGTAATGGTACACACAAGGATTCAATGCGATTGCAAAAAGGCAACGCGCTTAAGAATCCAATTAAGGACCTCAAAGGATCTATTAAGCAATCGATTTAGCGGTGTTGAGTGAAATGCGAGTTAAGACAGGTGAAAAAGCTGTTGTGCGGAAATACGATGATGGGATAGTTAGAAAATTTCTAAAATCTGTTTAATTTGTCCTTTCAATCGCTTCTTAAAACGTGGTGTTAACTTTAACAGCCGGATCTGTCAACCGGTTTCGTTCTTCTTTATCTATATATGTATGCATTTGCTGCTATTGAACCAAAGCATGTTGTCATGTTCGTTAGCTGTTGATTTCATTTCAAACAAGGTGTAAGCCTAAAGTCGCCGTGTGGATAAGATTGTTGATTTATCCTGTGCTACTAATCAACGTTTATAATCGGGAATAAAAGGTATCCTCATCCATATACTCACGGATAGTCAATCAGCTATAAAAGCACTAGGCTCAAACCTGATTGACTCCAAATTAGTCCTGAACTGCCTCAATACTCTCCAAGACATCTCCCATAGAAATAAGGTTAAACTTTGGTGGGTGCTCGGGCATGAGGGTATTGATGGAAACGATTCTATTTAACAGATTCTTCTTAACAGGGCATTGCCATCTTCGATATCTCACTTAAACAAAATAGGTCTTATTTTATGTGACTGCATGGCACTCTGCGCCCTCAGGAGACAACATTTCCACAGAAAAATCCTTACTCTAATGGAAACTCGTAGTCTCCACAAGCGAGATCCTCAACTGGTTCCCCAAACTGATTAAAACCTTTAAAAAAAATCAACGTTTATTCAAATTATTGTTTTTGTGTCGTGGTACTTTTACTAAATACTTATTTGGCATACATATCTATTAAGATCCTTTGTCTTCTTGCATCGCGTGAGCGGTTACTAATGACATGGTGTTCTACATGATTTTTATCACATTTTTATAACCTCATTCCCATAGCTCGATGTCGTTATTCGGACCACACAATATGTGGCCGCCTTCTCATGCATGCACACTTTACGATGTACATATAAATGCAAAATCTGTACGATTTTCTTAAAATAGCTTAAATCCGATGTCCCTTCCTTAATAATACATATTAGGACAATAATCTGCTGGGAAACAGGGGTCTGTTTTGGAGATAAATGAAGCATAAAAGGATGTAACAAATTTTACTGGTATAAACAGAACCTTCATAAGAAGTACATTAATTATTTCACATCCTTGCTCATTATATTTGGATGTCCATCAGTTTTGTTTACCTAAATCTCACTAATTGCACTTGATGTCAAAAAAGAAAAATAAACCCCTTGCTTTACCACTACTTTGTTCTTAATGAGAATTTCTTTTACCTTTATTCTGTTTGTGCGAGTTCAATGTAGGCTCTACTCGTATAATGGGGCCGGGCCATATGTAGATACTCGCAAATCATTCAGGACTATAAAAAAAAGGCTTAAACATATGACTATAGGTACCTGATGTAATCAAATAAAAAAGGATGCACCTCTAGAGCAACACGCGTACATGTAAGAGGATTTTGTACATTTATGTGCAACAGCTCTGGCGGCCGGCAAATTAATGCAATTTAAAAATAATCAGGCACACAAATAGAAAATTTAATTACGCACACACAGGGAATTATTATACTCGTACTCGTACCCTAAAGTTTGTCCCACTCAAACATATTCACGTGTACGTACATCGTGTAGGTGACAGAGCAATTGTTAGATAAATTATTTATTTTTAACGACGACTTTGTTGGCCAACATTTCAATAGAGGGGTTGTAGTTTGTACTCGTAATATAGGGTAGGTGCGCCATGGGGTAGAATAAAGTTCAGGGTTAGTCTAGCCAGCTGCAGGTGACGGCTTTTTGTATTGTTTATCTGTGTGTTGATAGAATTTCTCTGACCGCTTTATCAGCGAAATGTGCGTCGAGAAATCTTGTGGGGCCGGGTGCTGGGAGCACATCAAGTGTTTCAACGCGGGGGTTAGCCAAACGAAATGGTTAGTGCTGTGTGCAGAGGGTGTGTTTCTGTGAGCAATTATGTCATTTTCGCAAAAGTCGAAGGATAAACATTGACAAATTGATAAGAATCTCAAATTGTAGGTTACGATGACAGAACCATTCATTCGGGCGAAAAGGATGACTTACACAATTTGTGTGTGTCAATCAATTGTTGGTTTGTTTTTCCTCTTTGCACAATGACTGTGCAATTCGCAAACAATAATTTATTGGGGAATTGGGAGAGATATCTGTTTTTTTGTCACCAAATTTTACTCGCAAAAACAGAAATCGCAATTAAATGTTTCAGCATTGTAACTGGGACTTAGATAACATTTTGGTAAAGGGAAAGCAAATTAATGTTTCGAAATTGGGAAAGCTTCCCGCTGTTCACAGCGATGTGTGTATTGGAACAATGTGCCATGAACAGAATGAGGACCTTCTGGTATGTGATTATCAGTGGTGTTCGCGCGTGCTTTAGATCCAGTCCTATAGTAACCAGTTTGCAGAGGGCCTTTACTTAAGGGTATACGACTTTAGTCCCTATAATCTTATACCACAATTTAGTAAACAAGCATACCTACCACGATTTGAATTGTCTTTAATTTTTTAAAATTTGCACTTTGCTTTGAATAAAAAAAAAAAAACATAAAAAAAAGAAGTTCCTCACGACAAATGATACTCTTGAATGCTTGTCAGACACTTTAGGTTAGGTTAGGTTGGGTGGCTATCCCCATCAAAGTAGGTTCATTGTGTTGCCACGTGAGCCGATTCTTACCGATACTCTTGGAACCATTTTGAGAGTTGGATGAATTTCCATATTTTACTGATATCAGTTGAGGAAATATCTTAAAGGTCTATAAAGAAGTATTCTCCCAGAATCTTTGGGCGAGTTCGTAAACGCAAGACTTGCAAAGCAAAATTTCTGCAAAGCAAATGTTGCAAAGCAGGTGCAATGTCAAAAGCATACGTTTGCCTTATACAAAAGCAAATGTAGTGTGACGTGAGCAACATTTATTTGATAGTTGCGTGGATGCTCTTGCTTTTGCGCAAACTACTAAATTTTAGAACTCTTTGCTTTGCAGAAAATGTTACTTATGCGTTTGCGAACGTCCTGCTGTGCATATTTTGCGCAACATATGCGTTTACGAATTGGCCCTTTTTACTTAAGGAGGAGAGTGCTGGGCAATTGCATAGTAGGTGATAGGGCGATTCCTCCTTCTCCTTATCCTTGCAGATGTGACAGAAGTCGTTGGCGAGGATGCTCAGCCTGCTGGCATATCCGCCTATTGCGCAATGTCCTGTCAATACGCGAACTAGTATGTCGATATGTGCTCCGCTAATTTTTAGCAGGCTGCAAGTTTTACGTCGTCGCGTCAGTCGGTTTAGCTGTGGCCAAGCCTATCTGGCGCAGCTATACGTGTCAAGATTACGCCATCTTTCATTATACTGTTGCAGTGCTTGTGTAGAGATTTTGCGTTTTTTTGTTTCTTCCTGTGGGAGAATTGCACCTTTACTGGCTAGTTCGTCTGCTTCGCAGTTACTTGGTATATCACTGTGGCTAGGAACCCAGCACAGCGTGAGCATGTATCTGCTCGATATCTCGTTAAGAGATGCGCGGCAGTGGCTAACCAATTTTGATCTTATAATTGGTGATTTGAGTGCTTTTATATCTGCTTGGCTATCGGTGTAAATGAAAATGTCACGATTGTACATCGATTTCATCGAAAGTCGCTCGGCGGCTTCACGAATAGCTTCGCTTGGAAAACATACCAGAGATCCCAAGGTTAAGTTCAGGGTAAGCTGGCCCGAAAAGATACCCGCTCATATGCCATCACCTGTCTTGGATCCACCCGTGTAGATCTTCATTGCGGATTTGTCATTTAGATTGATATTTCCTACCCACTACTGACAGCTGGGAATATTAATCCTATATTTTGTATTGAAATCTAGAAGCGGAGTCATATAGTCGGTACTTCCTGTATTTTGATTATTCATTGATAGTATTCTCGCGTACCCTAAGTTCGAAAATACCCACTGTGAAGTTTCTTTAAGTTGCAACACCGTTTTTGCTGCTTTGTCCCTACCATACGGAACCATGCTACCAACGGAAGCATATTTAGCATTGTTTCTAGAGCAGCAGTGGGGGTGGTTCACGCATGGCTCCTGTAACGCAGACGCAGGCTGTTCTCTGAATTGTATTTAGTATACAATCAATTACTTCGATTAACGGTTTTTTGCCTCATATCTATATACGTAGGACCCTTGAAATAAGTTTAAATTAAAAATAGGCTGATATGTAGGTACTTGTACATTCCATAAGTATGTAAGTTATCATCTGCGTACACTGTTGAATCTACTCTTTTTATAAACATAACTGCCAATTGCATTTATTTTGGTGAGAATTAACAATTTCGAAGTTAACTCCTTTCAAAATGACAAGAAACTATCATAAAGAAAAATCATTTGATTTGTGCATCTTCATTATATTTATAATTTTAATATTAATTAAATTTTATTTGCTTATTTTTTTGTTTTTGCTTATGAGCTGCATTTCAGTTGTTTATCTTTTTTTTCTCCCTATTTTTTTTTTTTCTTAAATGAATGTCAACACCAATGTCATGTATCCTTGCTGATGTGACAATAAACAAAACCACGTTATTGTCACGACTTGTGCGCCTCTTCTGTTTGTTTTGTGTACCTCGGCAAATGCAAACAAAAAATAAATAAAAAAAAAAACTTTGCTTACCTCGAACTTCAATATGAACTCCATGTGTGCACATATACTCGTATCTATCTACGTATGACGTCTTTCTTGTATTGTTGGCGCATGAATTCCACAATACATGACACACACACACACACGAATAACCAACACATCGACGTCCGCTCTTCAACTATTATTAATTAAAAATGTATGACAAAACAATTATTGCTGCTCTACTGTTGTTCCTGCCGCGCTGCGCTGCTCCGGATGCTTCTACTACTGTTGACCTTGTTTTGTGCATGCATACATACAAACATCTCTCGCTATATCCTTGATACGCACACACCTGGGAATGACATTTGGTCATCACCTGCCGTACGCGCTCTACGTTTATCGTGTGCTTGTGCATCATACTCGTGTATATCCTTTTTGTCCATTTTACTTTGCATTTATATTGCTTGCGAATAAAAATTAAAACCATTTGTTACGTGTTACTATGTTTTGTCCTGTAGAATTTTGGAAAGCAAAATAAGGTTTGCATGACCAACAGCTTAGTGATTTGTACAATTTTTCTAACGGTATGTGCTTTCTTTTTCACAGACAACAACCGCTATTATCGGACGAGCAAGCGATAGAAGTCGAACAAATATTATCGGCTCCAGCAACTGCTGCAACAGTTACTGCCACAGGCCATAGCAACCACAGTGGTTCTAGTCATCATAAACATCTTCATTCAGCGGACGGCCGAAATCGGGATGAAAACCCTGAAGATGATGATAAATGTGACTACGAGAGGGTAGATGATGAAGACGAGCCCGAGTGGTTACGTGACGTCCTCGAAGCACCAAATCGAAGCTTAGAAAACTCCATTCACAGCGAATCGGCAGCATTCCTTGATGCTGACGATGATGCAGTTCCAATCGATCTCGGCATCACAGTAACTGCGAGCAAGGTTAGAACAACCTACGAGGAGGAGATAAACTGCAACACAACATTTGTGGTGGAATCCGATTACAAGAATGACATCCTAAATCAGACATTTGTTCAGGAGTCGTTGCATGATAGTATAGTTTCCGCTGAATCTGCCGAGTCGACCACTCACAACAGCTTACAGACAACCACCATCGAGGATAGCATAATCTCGAGTAAACATAACTCGAATTACTCATTGGCTGATACCGAAAATACACAGCAGCTGGACGAATCCCAGTTCTATATTCCCGAGTATCCGCCAGTGCGCAGCAAAGAGGTCTATGTCGAGAGTGGAGTGCATTACTTCGAAGATGGCAACTTCTGGATGGAAGTACCTGGTCTGCTAGAGTCCGATGATGATGATATAACGTATCCGCCCATTGCAGTGAAGAAGAACAATAAGATCCGATTTAGTTCGGGCCCAATTCAGGTGTTCTCCACGTTCTCTGTCACCGATTATGATCGGCGCAATGAAGATGTCGATCCAGTGGCCGCTTCGGCGGAATATGAGCTCGAGAAGCGTGTCGAGAAAATGCACGTCTTCCCTGTGGAATTAATGAAAGGACCTGAGGGACTTGGTTTGAGTATAATTGGTATGGGCGTTGGAGCCGATGCTGGCCTAGAGAAATTAGGAATATTTGTTAAGACAATTACTGATAACGGTGCTGCGGCTAGAGATGGACGTATACAGGTTGGTAGAAGATTAAATAAATTCTTTCAAGTTCTTACAAAGCCCATCTGCTTTTTAGGTCAATGATCAAATAATCGAAGTTGATGGTAAAAGTTTAGTAGGCGTTACCCAAGCTTACGCAGCGTCAGTTTTACGCAACACATCTGGTCTAGTCAAATTTCAAATTGGTCGTGAGAGAGATCCAGAGAATTCTGAAGTGGCTCAGTTAATACGACTAAGCCTACAGGCGGACAAGGAGAAGGAGGAACGACTTAGAAGGTATATATATACACACATTGTTTTGCAACCTCATTCAGTTATAAACAAAACAACTATTCAACAGACAACAAGAGGAATATCTACGTCGAACACTCGACTATTCCGAAGACTCAACACAACCGGCTTCGGCTAATTCTAGTGTTTCCGAGGGACCCACCAGTCCCGTACAAGTTGAACATCCAATGGAAGTAGAGGCTACACACTCACAGGAGGTAGAGTCTCTAAAGAGACTACTGCAGGAGGTAAATACACTTTGTTCCATTTAATTATGAAATTCCATTTAAAATTGTAAATTAAATTTAATTTAATTTATTGCGTTCTTGGTGGATATGTGCTTAAAAAATAAAATAAAAAAACAACAGCATAAAGCGGTAATTAGACGAAATTCGCTGAATCAAAATTATTTATTAGATATTTGCACACATACTTTTTTGCTGGCGTTTGTTCTTTATACATTCTTTATCCACTGCATTATGTTTATTTAATTTTGTTTTAAGTTTATTCTTTATTTTGTTTGGGATAAATTAGCTTATTCAGTTATTTTAACTTTAAGTTTGATTTTTTCTTAGAAATAGTTTAGTTATCGTCCATCTCGTGCTTTTAGCGTCACCTATAGATGATTAGCTGGGTAATAGATACATGAAGATAATTTTTTAAGTACCTTCTGGCATGAAAGTTGCAGTTCTTATAGTTTAAAACAAAATGTTGGGTTTTGCTTTAGAATAGATTTTATGATTTAACCTGGTATCATGGAGGAATTTATCGCATTGCGAAGAGTTAATTTAATAAGGTTTTCATTGGAGGAATATAGGGTTTCCAGCAGAATTCTGCTCCCGCACACAAATACAAAACAATCAAGTAGTGGCTATGTTAGGTTAGTTGAGAGGCTGAGCCATCGCAAAACTCTAGCCACCAGAGTGGGCCCATCGTGATCCCCTAAGAATCCATCCAAGGATGGCACCTAAACCGCCACAATTTCCTCAAACCTGCTACACCTATATGCTATATCATTACAGTGGCAGTGTACATTCGCGTCTATGAGTCCGAGCCTCTTGGAATGTTTGCCAAGAAGGCAATGCCCTAATACTATTCCTGTAGCTATTCTCATTTGTGCATCGTTAAATCTAAGGATTTCATTTGTCCTTTTACGATCCAGTGCCGGCCAAAGTGCCTTGGAAACCCTATGTCCTACAATGCTAGACCAACTATGGTCAACCCTACTCGTTAACATGTCGTTTACATTTGATTTAATGCAGAAAAGTGGTGGAGATACTTCCACCGCTTCGGTTAGTGGTAGCTCCCCTCTTTTTCTTGTCAACTCATCGCCAAACTCGTTGCCTTTTTCCCGGAGTGACCAGGACCCCAACATAGGCTTACCCGGTTCTGCGTGCATTATGCCCTAAGCATTGTGCGGCAGCTCCTGACTAGTGTCGATTTAATTATACACGATTCTAGCGACTTAAGCGCAGCCTGGCTGTCGATGTTAATATCAATATCTCCTTACCGGATATTCGTTTCATGTTCAGAAGCTCTGCAGCTCTAAGTACGACTAGAACTTTTCCCTGAAAAACGCTGCAGGTATCCGGTCTTAAGGACACCTTTAAATCTGGTTCCACGCAGTAGATACTAGACCCGCCCGTGAAGACTGCAGTGTCTATGTGCCGTGTTACTGTGTTGTTTGTCCACTCTTCACGTATAGAGTACAGGGTTCTGTACGATGTGTTAAACTCAAGTGTGAAGAGGGTATTATTCGTTCTTATTGAATTATCCAATTACATTTAGTACAGTATCCTTTGCCGCTATTCTTGAAAAAACCTAGAAGCAGTGGCTAAGTGGCAATATTCTTAGTTTTATTACAGCGTTTATATACATAGACTGTAAGACTTCACACAAATGCCTGTAGATTCTAAACAAAACAACTGTGACCGACAAAGAGTGCACGTGCGTTTTAACCCATTTTATATTCTAACCTTCTGGGTTCCAACATCCTACCGGTAAAACATAGAAATTAAACAAATACTGGACATTTGTTTCTGTTGAATTTTGAAGTGGGGCATGCGCATGCTATGACAGTTAAAACCCTTTCGGGACGGCTTTCGGGGAAGCATTATTCAGAAAAGTTTAGCTATTTACAACTTACAAAATAAACGGTTTTGCATAATAAACCTGACGTCTAAAAGCTGGCAATACAATAAGATACCATTACACAAATGTTGAAAGACGATCTGGTATAGATTTGAACCAAATCGAAGGAAAATTGTGGTTGTTAGGAATGTTTATACTTCTGGTGGTTTATAAATGTATCAGCCGTATCGAAAGGGTTAACAATATGTTATTCCAATTTTAAGTGTGTAAGTAAGTAAGTAAAAAATGGCAAAGGAAAGGAGGTTAATATCCCATTTTATCATGAAATAGTTTGGTTAGTCCAAAGACACAACCAACTTCATTATTTCTGTTTTTTTTATACATACTTTGCTTCCTTCGGGTGCTGGGTTCAAGTCGTTGATATCTTAGACTGGATAGCATGCATCCCAGTAAAGTCACTTATAAATCATTTTCAATGCACCAACACCTAAAATATTGCCTATCCATGCATTATAGCACAAAAAATATTGCGTAGACGTCATTTTACCAACTTTTTCAACTATGCAACTAATTCTCCAGAATAATATCCAACGAGATTCTATTAATGGACAAATGTGAGATTATCTGACCTATCTGAACTTCCTGCAGCCAATCATACGTTTCTTTCGCGAACTTGAATTTAGCTCATCGGTACAGTGATATACGGCACCAATCTAAGATATATGTAACGCAAAAGATTTCTACAGGTAACAGGGCTTGTCTTGTTGTCCCATCTAACCTAAACAAAAAGGAACGGCATTCACTTTAACTGACGTCGGATTGGAACAGTTCATCACTGCTACTGATCCTGATGCCGACTGAATCTCGTAATTTACCAATTCTGTAGCACTTTGTAGTTATATTTGGTTTTTATAAGAGTTAAGCAAACTCGGAAGTAAACTAGTTTTGGGCTTAGCTCACCGGGTTGAGGTTAGATATGTTAGTCTGTCCTTAAAGTTTATAAGTTCGATTTCCTTCCTGCAATGAGAGTTTATTTTATTTTTATTTATTATTCTGTTTGTTTTTTTTTTCTTATGTTTTTAGAGTGAAATGAGTTGCCTTTCAAAAGATGACATTATCACTAATTTAAGAAGAAAGGTGGGTTGTTGTAGCTTTCATTTTTTTTTTTGTATGGTTTCCTTTCCCATTTATTTGAATTAATTTTTTCTATGTTACTTTGTATTCTTTTTTTTTATTCTTTCGAAATACTCACATATCGCAAGGTCAAGTATTAATATGTTTTCTTTTATATGGTAGCTTGTTAAATTAGAAACAACGGGAAATGAGGACGAATTGCTCAACGAACGTTTACGCCAGACCGAAAGGGAACTGACCAACATCAAAAAAGAGGCTTCGAATCTGCAAAACATGTTACAACAGTCACAGAGTCAATACATGGCTTTGGATAAGAAATACAACAAAGCCAAGCGGCTTGTTCGTGAATTCCAGCAACGTGAAGCCGATATGGTACATCGTGAGGAGTTCTACCAACAGTTGTTGCAGGAGAAGGATACCGAATACAATGCTCTGGTGAAGAAGCTTAAAGATCGTGTCATAAATTTGGAGCATGAATTGCAAGAGACACAGCTTAAGGCCGGTTTCCCTGTTGTCCTGCCATATGACAGTACCAGCTTAAAGCTGACGCCACAAATGATTCGAAAGGCACCGCCGAAACCTCTATTCCACAAATTGGAAACTGAACTCTCCGATACCGAGATCTCTGATTTGTCACCTGACGGTGAAGGTGTTAAGACTGCAACGGTTGAGAGGAAGGTTCCCATTAAAGATGAATTAGATGCGGCTGTGCCGCAGCATGAACTGCTGGATAACTCGGCGACGAAGACTAAAATCGATCTGGGTAAGGGTAAATAATTTGTCTATGAGTTGATGTGGGGAACGGAAGTAATTGTGCGTTCTTTTTTAGCATCCCGTGGAGGCCTTGCCAATCGCCAGTTACCCACAGGCAAGAAGAGCCTCAGCAATAGCAGTTCTGACTGTGGTTTGGATAGTGAGGATGATCTCGGAACGAATGACACATCGTCAACCGGAACAACAATGGTTTCAAATGGTAACCACCAGAACGGACATCACAATTTGCACAACAACGAGAAATATGTCCGCGAACAACAAATTAATCAGCTGTACGCTCAAGTGCATAAAGACCACAAAACCCATTCCACAATACCAAATATCTTTAAGACCACCAGCACCGATTCGACATTTGGCGGTAGCAAGGATCTCAATAGCTCATATGACAGCATACTTGGCTCCAATGATAAACTGTCGGAAAACGAACAGACAGAGAATTGGATGTATCCAAGCCGACGAAGGGGCAATAAAGTTCCGCCGACATCGTTCACCGATCAACTCAATCAAGTGTTATCCGATCGCGAGAGGTAGGTTTCTTACGATAGCACAAAAGTGTGGTTATAATATTACATTTTAGACGCCTCGGTGATGGCTCATCCCGACATTCCAGCGATGATTATACAGAGATTAATAAAAGCCAAAGCTCAGCAGCGATCAGTGCCAAGACGTTGATCAATGAAATCCGACAGGCGGTCAATGAAGCCCAGCCAAAAGGTAATCTGCATTCGCTTTGATTTGTTTTCTTTTGAATTGAATGCGTTCAAAAAAGATTGCAAAATGCTTGCTACTTACTTATTTATTTGGGCGTGTTTCATACGTCTTTGATGTGTTTTAGATGTGTTTCTAAGTTTACCGTTTAATTTCTTTTCTTTTTCGTTTCCTGTTCCAAATTATTCGAAACAAAACTCACACACACTGTCACACAAAAAATGCCTTATAGTTAAAAACGTTGTTCCTCAATCCCTTTCTCCGCCTGGTACAGTTCCATGGCAGCAACAGACACAGTTGCCGCATCAACAAGGTCCACCGTCCCCAACCAGTATGTCGTCTGGTTCTACATCACCCGGCTATTCGCCGAGTCGTGGTATGGATCTATCTGGATCGAGCAGTAGTTTCTCTGAAAGGAAATCAATTCATAATTACAAAGGTGGACCAGTGCACGAGTGGACCAAGGAGCAGGTGAGTTTCAGTAAAAAAAATTAATTTTATCTCCCAAATACGCATATGCACATGCCCATCTATGTTGCTTTACAAATCTTTTATTTGAATTCTCTTAGGTGGGACACTGGCTAATGGGCATCGATCTTGATCGTTACATTCCGGTCTTTAAAGAACACAATGTCGAAGGCGGTGCATTGCTCACTTTAGATTCCAAAGATTTCAAAACCCTTGGCATTTCAGGTGATGACAAGCAGCGTCTCAAAAGGCGACTAAAAGATCTCAAAGCGAGCATTGAGAAGGAACGTAAAGATCAAGAGCGTGAGCGACGTGAACGCGAGAAGGCCATACGAAAAGCTGAGAAAAAAGCAGCAAAGAAAAAGTAAACAAATAAAAACAAAAACAAACCAAGTTCGACCGACATACTTACCACATAAAAATTATAAAAAAAGAAAAGAGAAATCACACATAAAAACACAATGGACTGATTTAATTAATTTATTAAACAAATTAAGGAAAACAAAACCCGAATTAAAACACAGCAAAGAATTTAATTTTTTCTATTTCTATTTTGAAAAATAATCTTTTGAAAATATTTAACACAATTTTTAAAGATAACCTTTTTTTTCTCTCTAAGTTACAGCAAAAGATAATATTAAAGATAATTAAATTACTACTATAAGGATACATTTTAAAGCGTAGCTATATTACTACATACAATATACATTCAAGTAAAAAAATAAATAAAAAAAAAATAAAATAAAATCAAATTCGTGTAATTGTAGTTCGTAATCCTAGTTGTTTTGGTATAAATGTTTGTGTGTACAAAAAGCTATTAAGTATATTATTATATTCATTATATAAACACTAAAAACAAATAAATATTCGTGCTAAATTTAAAATTCCCATTAAACTAGAAAGTGTCCACAAGAAAACTTTGATTGCAAATGCATTTAAAAAACAAAAACAAAAAAATTAAGGATGAAGGATTGGATTAGATTTTCTATATTTGTAACATTGAAGATATTTAACAAATGCGTTGGGTTAATTTTATATTATATTTATTTTGTTATATAATTTTTTTTTTATTTTTTTTTTAAAGCTATGAAATGGAACGGAAAGAATGTAGTGAAATAATTTCTCTTATGCTAATACATATGTATTTACATATTTATATTACTTTATTTTTTCTTTTAAAGAATAGAACAGTGTAAAACCGGATGGTCGGGGAAGGTGTATTTATCGCTTCATATTTATTTAAGCTACTAATAATATTTTAGAATTCAAGTCTTCGGGTTGAACGAGAAATACTTACATACGTTACTTCAGTATATGAGCATATTCTTCTGTAAGAGCTTTGCGTTCTCCTGAAGTGATTAGTTTACTTTCGTATGTTTGGGGAGACGACTTATGCTGTTTTCCATTGGGCACTCCAAAGAGCCCTCCGAAGAGAAATAATCACCGCTGTCATGGAATCTGAAATTCCCTTCACTTAAGCTTGGTATCGTAGAATCCACCGGGGAAGTTTCCCTACCGAAGTGAATGTTTAAAGGGAAGTGTCTCTGTCAAGTCGAATTTATGACATTGTTTTGGAATTGTCTTTTAGTTTTTGCAATAACGAAAAGAATTATAAATAAAAAAAATAATAAAATGGATAGCAAAGCTTTAGTTCTGGATTCTTCAGATGAAGAATAAGAATTATCATACGAAAGAAATATCACCAACATGGTATGGTGTAGGAAAATAATCATGCTTACGATGTTAAAGCACTAAATTGATTAATATTAGTATTTTATTTGCTGCAAAATAATTTTTTTTGTAAAATCTGTTAGTTTTAAATTAACAAGTCATTAAGGAAAGAAATCAAAAAGATGAGATCCGCAGCGTTTGAGCTGCGGATGAGAAATCTCATATTTTGTATGGATAGATCCGATTCAAACGTTTTTCACGATGCCATGAAACTCATTCACATTACCGACAAGCGAACGATTCACTTCGGCGGATTCAACGATACCGATGCTCAAATTACAGTAAATCTGCCTCCCCCCCCCCCCGGCGAATTCTACGATAGGGGATAATCGCATATTCCATTGGAATCCAGCGGGAGTGAATTCTTGAGTAAAGCCAATGGAAAACGACATTACTGCATTTCAGCTGCACTTATTTATGTATGCAATCTAAATAAATAGTTCTCTTCTAAAGCTGCTATTCATGGACTTTATTTGACCTTAAACTGATTACTGTTTTTTCTTATGTACCAACCGTACTGTATATCACTTTAAGTTTCGATTCAATTCCCTTCTTTATATAACACCAACGCGAACATAAATCGTGCTAACAATATGTCTCACCCGCAATCAACGGATAATTTTACCAACAATTTTGCTTCTTATGTGTCGAACCCCCAATCGCAGCTTTATTCATTGTTTTTTGATTGCATAATTGTGCATTTTTTTTAAATTAAGGTGAATTCGTAAACGTCAATTGTATGACGATAATTACTATCAAAAATTCGAAAACGTTTTGACACATCCGTCAACAATTCGAAATTCAATCAACAGCGCATTCGATTTCATTTTAATACGCTTGCGTCACAGCACTGTAAGTGATCATCGCAACTTTGACGTGATCGTCGTGCAATAGACGTTTATGAATTCACCCTGGTACGGGTATCAGGACGGAATTAAAGTGGGTAATAGTTTCGTTTTTTTTGTTCTTAGGTCGATTGCCTATTGATGCAGTGAGTCGGTCTTCTTTATAAATAATCGGGCAACATCTAATGTATGGTCATCTTTAGATTTAAACAGCTTTTGACTAATGTCTGAGCCAGTTGGTTTGTCTATCTTCAGCTTAGCAGTAGTTGCTTTGATTTCGGTGCTTTTCTTCTTGAGAGTAAACTAGTGCGTATATTTGCTATTTTGTAGGCCTCCATACATTGCGTTTACTTGTCGCAAGTAAAACCAGTTATATTTTTATCAAATTTTGCCAGTGTTTTCGCTGACATTATGCGTTCGCTACTGTTCGAGTTTTATGGCCACCCAAAAGTTGTAGTATCGAACGATAAGATTATTGATATTTATATCTGTATCCCATGCCACGAGGTTATATAAGAACTGTGTTTTTCTAAACACATATCACTAAAAAATTACGAATTTATGACTAAGCTGGGTCTCCTTTTTTCAAAGTGCTTACATTTCTAAGTACCTATAAAGAGTAAATATGGTATATCCAGCATTTACCCTACAACTGCAATAGTTCACCGTCTGACGAGCTATTCAATAGCTTTAGTAAGCAATACTACAAGCAATATTTTTTGTCAGTTTTTTGCTTTTTTTATTTTATATTATAACAACTTTTCTTCATGAATTAAAAAAGAAAACTGAAGCCTTTTTTAACTGTTTGCAAATTTAAAATAGCTCACGACCTGTGCATTACTTTTTTCAACCGTTTTTTTTCATTCATGTTCTTTGTTATTATTTTAAATAATTTAAATATTTATTTAGAAAAAAAATTAAATTATATTAAAGTCCCCTTATAGATATAGTTACCAAACCATTAAAAACATAAAAAAAATATTATAAATGCAATTCACCGAAAGCCATATTAACACACACACACACCCCCATTTATAAATAGTTTCATCCAAGCAACTGTATATGTAAAAAAAATAAAACGTTCACATAAAGTTTAAATTTAACAATTTTACAATATCTACACCCAAAAAAATATTCCAAGAAATCCGATGTAATTTCTAAAAGAATGTAAACGAATGAATGTGATTCATTAAATAAATTATTTAATCAAATGAAACGGTACGAGTATGTAGACGATTTTGTTGTTTGCTTTGAACGAGTATATTAAAAAAAAAAAAAATAAATAAATAAAATTGTAAATTTTTATATTTGTATTCGATTTTAAATTATTTATATAAAATTATTTGGGTTAGTTTATTATATGTATTTATTATAATTATTTTTATATGTAATGCGTATTTATTTTTTATTTATTCATTGGCGGGAATAAATACAAAATGTAATGAATCGATTTTTTTTCTTTATTTTTTTTAAAGATTAATAAACTTATTTAAATAAAGAAAATTAAGTTAAATTATATACAATATTAGTTATAAATGAAGCTACATTGAAATAATATATTGATTAAAATGAAATAAAAATAAAAGAAAATATTTTAAAAATATAATAAAATAATATATACAAAATTATTACTATTGTACTTAACTTTTTAACTAGAAATATTAATATAGAATTAATAAATATTTAATTAAATATAGTATTTAATTTGAGAAAAATGATAATAAAGTAATACAAAAAATATGTAAACTCTAATTCGCTGCGGTTTTTTGTTTCTATTACGTTCTCCGATGATTCGTAGAATTGATTGGATACGGTTCAGCTATGGCTGTGATCGGTAAACAGTTGAAGCGCTTAGAAGATGAAGGGCCTAAGTGACATTTTCAAACATTAGAGTAATCAGCGTTTAATACATTTTCAAAAAATATCACTTAAGCCCTTCATCCCCTAAGCGCTTCAGTTATTTGTTTTCGCATTTTGAGATGCGTGCATAGACATTTGGACTCTGTAAATCAACTTAATCGTTTTCGGGGATCATACAACGTCATACACGCGACACCAGCTTTGTACGATTATTATGCCAATTTAGATAGCCGTGGGAATGAAAATAAGTCAAATCAAGTCGATCAAAGGGAAACGATGCACACTGCACTCTCTTCACTATTATTCTCTTCACTATTATTCTGTTGACTTTTGAGTATCGCATTCTGTGTCGGGTTTTGAAAGTTTGGTACTTAAAAGATTTCGGGCCGAAAAACAGAAATATAAAACTCACAAAAAGTGGACTGAACAGTTCGCAGCGGACATGTGTTGTACATTCCCTAGATAATGCTTTTCAAAATCTCAAAAATACTCAAAAACACTCCGGATATCTGAGTCAATATCCTGGAAATAGTTTCAATAAATATTTATTAAAATCAAGTTTAAGTTTATGAACAAGCTTACGCAATTTTATGTGCGTAATCTCTCCACCAACTCATCAACTGCATTAGACATTGCGAACGGCAGCGGTATGGTTCCTTCGTTTACTCGTATCTCTTGTTTTGAAAACTCTGACGTATGTAGATTTAGTTTAAAAAAAAAATGCTAAAACAATGCACCTACCTCCCCAAGAGAATTGAATCTTTAAACGATGGAGTTGACGACGCTATCAAAGTATTTTATAGTTGCACTATAACCTTTATAAGGTTTTATAATACTTAATTGATCTCTGATCTTTTTTGTTTTCACCCAATCACCCCTTTTATTACTAAAACAAACAATTGACACATTACAAAGGCATTTGAACAAATCAATTATTTCGTCTAGATTAGACTAGAAACACTGATGAAATTTATAGATTCATTGCAATATTCGCCTAGGTACGAGTCGAGTATGATCGTATCATGAATGTTATCAGAGGGTCGACACATTTTCCATTCGCCATTGCATAAACCCATATTATTTACGGACCCCTGCAAATGCAATAACTGTAATAACAATTAATTTAAATAGAACAAAATACTTTATAGATGTCAATCGTTTCTACGATTATTAAATGTCGCAATTTATTTAAATTTAATCCCACATCATAATACCCCCAATACTTTGTTTATGTTAACAAGGGCTGATTTACACTGATAAGCTGCTGTTTACAAATAAATTTATATTTAATTGTGTATATAGTAATATCTCTACATACATATGTTTGTGTGTAATTTGTTAAAAATCCATTCAAACAAATAGGATCTCAGCGAAATTCTTATTCGAAAATCCATTGCACCGAATAGGTAAGGGCTTAGCAACAGATAAGACGCTGATGGAAATGTTTTGTTTTGAAAGCGGAATACAGTAAACAGATAAAGGAAATTTGTCGTCAATAATTAAAGGGAAAATAAATTGCATTTACATATTACATATATATTTACATAAAGAGATATACATTTACATATACCGGTATGTTCTCGGTTCTTGAACTAAAGGCTTCTGAAATCAACTTAAAGATAGTCGTGGGAACAGTTAACAATTGACTATTAACCTAATAGGGTTTATCGAATTTAGTGGTTAAAATTGCATTGAATTGAGGCCAGTTTGAAACAGAAATGCTTCATTATGTATAGATTACAAAAATTGTGCACTTTTACTAGTTAAAAACTGGGGCTTATTGTCTGAAGGGGACTTCTACCTATAAATAGAGAATATCACGAAATAAATGATCATATCCCACTGCCTAATCTGATCTAAATCGATAATTTACGATTATGTGCAGTTCTTGTGAATGGAGTATGTGATACGAAATATGACTAATGAGTATATAGGAAACTCTACACACGACGCCCTTTTAAGTCGCGGGCGTTCTTGTGTACAGTGTTATTGCTTTTTTAACTTACTCATGGCGCGCGGCCTAAAGGTTCTAGTTGTTATTGTAAAAAATCAGATGGTCTGGGCGAATTCGTAAACGCATATGTTGCGCAAAATATGCAAAGCAGGACGTTCGCAAACGCATAAGCAAAATTTACTGCAAAGCAAAGAGTTCTAAAATGTAGTAGCTTTCGCAAAAGCAAGAGCATCTACGCAACAATCAAATAAATGTTGCTCACTTCACACTACATTTGCTTTTGTACGTTACGATCTATGTACAAGCATTTAAGACCAATGCGCATCGGTATCTCCTCTTTAATCCTCCCTAAATTTCCCTTGGCCCGCGCTGTGCAAGACATTTTAAGGGTATTCATAACCCCTTTAGCGCGCGTGTATTATAAAAAAAAAAAATAAAGCAAACATATGCTTTTGACGTTGCAACTGCTTTGCAACATTTGCTTTGCAGATATTTTGCTTTGCAAGTCTTGCCTTTACGAACTCGCCCTCTGTGTTAGGTCAAAACCCTTTATATGTAGACTAGACCAAAGGGTTTGATGATTTGTTTTCAGTAAGAATTGATTATCGAACCCAAATATCTAAGAAATCAACTTTCAGATATTTCTAACCACAATACAACGATAAAGACAGGCAAGCGAAAACAAAATGGTGGGTTCCCAACATTTTCAATCAGAAATCAGGGGTTTCGTTCGGATTACATTTGTTTGAAATACCTTCAGTAAACAACGATTAAACAAATTTTGCAGCTTTCATGTGCAACCCTCATTTCATCGAACTCAAATAGCTTGCCCTGACAACTCTCATGCATTGAAAACTTAACATAAATCAGATTTTGTTAATTTTCATATATGTTTGCACTTGTTTAGTTCGTTGTTTTGTTAGGCAACCTATCCGAACACAAAAAACACAAGCACAATGAGCAAAACCAACGCAATGAAAAATAACCAAATGACAAAACAGCTGATTTTATGTTCTGACAGCCCTTTTTTCTTGCACTGACGAAATACTCGGGGTAAATCCAGTGAAGAACCAGTGTCGACAGCGAACGAAGGGCAGCCAGCATATTCAGTGCGTTTTCAGTGTTGCACTGGCGGACATAAAACGCATCAGTGCGTTTCCAGTGTGCCCTGGTGCGCCCTAGGGCTGACATCAAACAAACCTAATGATATCAATAGGTCCGTTCGCGTACTTTTTGCACTAAATATGGGTTTTCTGTCAAATCTCGAAGAGTGGGGGTAAAATTCTCTCAAACACAGAAAAATCACGAAAAAGTAATCGAACGCATTAAGCACCAAAAAATGAAGAATGTATGTGACTTGACAGATTTGACAGTTTTCATAATACACCCCAAAGAAATTTCTTGGACGAAAATTCGTAGCATGGGGAAATTTCTTACTCTCTCGTGAGCACTCTCTTCTACGAAAAATTACGAAAATTTTGCGTACGCGAACGGGTTTTCGTTGTTATTCGTTATTTTTCGTGGATATTCGCTGTTTTGGGAGGGTACGCGAACGGACCTAATATTGCCAAAAGAGATATTTTTTGCGGTACAGTTTTGTAATGGCTATTAAAACTCAAAAATTGACACTTGGTGCAATTCCATCACTTTTCGCAATCAAGTTTTCGAACATGTGACCTGATATAAATAGAATGCACCCAGAATTTACTATTTGTATTCATAGTGACATAGAAACGTTCTTTGATGCACTGTAAGTCGGGGGTTATTGATTTATTACCCATTCAATATCCTTGAAAACAATGTAATTTAGCAATTTTGTTCTAAATATAGGACCTCAGTGTACACTCCTTCTACACAGGTCTATGTACACATGTCACTGCTCCATTCAGTCGTAAAAAAATAAATCAATAAAATGATAAGACGAATCGTAAATATTACCAGTTGCTATATACATATCTATGTAAATATTGTTGTTTGTTGTCGAGTAATTATTTTAGCACTGATTGTGCGTCAGTTAATCTGGTCCAAAGCTCCCGGGGGGGCAAAGCCATTACATATTCCGATAATCCGCCAAGGAGAGATTAAATGAGCTGAGAGATGTCAAATAATATAAAAAAAATATTAATTAGTCACAACAGCAGTTTTAGTATATCTACGTAGGTGATATAAATGCGCACATCTTATTTCTAAGTCGTATTCAAAATTATCCTATTATAATAACTACTTAAAATATGTACCATGCACCGTATGACTAAATACTAAATACTTCATTATCGGCTTATGGTTGGTTTTCCCTTTTGTTTTTCTTGTGAAGAAACCAAATATTTCTTGCCACCGCACAAAGCTAAAACCCGTAAAGTAAAACCTCCTAATCGGCCCCTCTATAACTGCAACAACTTCGAAATGCCCAGTGTTTCTCTCTTTTTTACATATCAACGAACCTCTTAAAGGAACCACCTCTCAATTGAGTGATGTTCGTTTAGCAATTATTTACATGCAAGCAGCATTGCATGCTGTATGCTAGAGTCCAGTGATTTGAGAAAAAAATCAATTCTTCTTCAACATGAGTCATGATAAAAGTCTGTCTTATTCTGTTTCCTCGGAAATTTTGTATTGAATCGGGGATTAGTATTAATTGGAGTTTTATTTTATGCGAAATTGAATATTTGAGTTGGAATTTGTGATTTCTTTTGACTCCTGCAGTATTTTTGTGCCACTTGATGTTGTTCTCAGATTATCCAATTCTTCGGTGTAGGTATATGATCAATTGGGGCACATTCGGCACCGTTTTTACTAATTCATGCTGTGGCGAAATTTATCGCCGAATCCCAAAATGTTTGATGATGGGAAAGATTTGGATCTTTAAGCTATGAAACCTCATAAGAATTTTGCCCTTAAGATTAACGCAACAAATTTTTTTTTTAATGTTAAAAAAAATAATTTGTATTGCACCACAACCCGAGGCACATTCGGCAAAATAGTTTTTAGTTGAAAATAATAAACTGTAATTTTTTAAATATGTATTATCTTGAATTAAGAATATATGTATATAGAGCAGGGCTTTGGCTTTAGAATCTATTGGATGTTCAGTACATCAGTACCGTACATATGCTGTTAACTATTCAAAAAGGAATAATTCCAATGACAATACAGCACTTTTGGTTTTTTATTACTTCATAAAAAAAAAATATATGACAAAAAATATAAGAAAACAAAACAATAACAAATCTAAAATAAGTAAGTAAACACTCAACAAAACATGATATATTCACTTTGTTATAAGTTTACACAAGAATTAAATTCAGTTATTTCCATAATATCTATCACTCTATAAAATTATTAGTATCGCCTGTTGTCGAAATTCGACCTATTGTGCGAGTATTAATATTTATAAGTTTACCTGGTTTTTAGCTGGCTTAGGCACAACATATTGGAAAAATTGCGCACTGCACTGGTCCTCTTCACAACCTTTCCAACAAAAAAAAAAAAAAAAATCAAGCGAATATGTTGTGTTAAGGCAGCTCAAAGTTGACCGAAATTTTTTACTTTTTTTCCACAAAATACATACCTTTATAATTTAATTTAATTTTCAATGCAAACATGAACTGTCTTGTTGGAAGATGAATGCAGCCTAACGGTCTATTTTGAGACAAACAAAAAAAAAAAAAAACACATGGTTTTGGAGGAAAAGCTATTGTCCCATTCCTACCCAGTCTGCCCTATGTACATACATATATGGATTGAAAACCACCTTCTGTAAGACTTTTGTTCCCTGCATCGGAAGTCTCACCAATAAGATGGTGGTTTTTCAAGCTCAACCCATTAACGCCCAAAGTGCAAACTGTAACGCATTTAAAAAAAAAAAAAATTTGAAAAGTTGTATAGTCATGTGCCCACTGTACTCAAATGAGTAGAAAAAATTTCACATAAATGACGAAAGAACCAAAAAAAATTTAATTTTTCACTTTGAACTTTGTAATGATGAGTAGTTTAACAAAAAATCATAGTAAAAGGTTCCAAGTGGGTGTACTCAATTTAGTACAGCGGGCGTTAATGGGTAAATGATCTCGCAAATTGGCTCTAACTTTAAATTTTTCATAAACCTTAAAATCTACATAGATTCTAGTTTCCTATCTTAAAACTTAAGATCAATACATGCTAAAAATATCTATTATCAATTCATATAAAATTGGCCATGCAAAACTCTTACATATCCGTATTGAAAAACAACATCGGAGCACGCAAAAACATAATACTATTTTTTATTTTTGTTTTTGGCTTCTTTTTTTCTTTAGGTAGCGCTACAGTTCGGGTAGAACCAGGGCCTGCTTCTCGCAACCATTTGTGCCTGTTATATTTTTGCACGAATGGAAGGGACCTACAGTTTTTTGCCGAGTTGAGAAGCTCCTCTTGACAAATGATACTCTTTGAATGCTTCTCAGACATTCGAAGGAGGTGGCACTGTGAAAAAACTTTTAGGTGTTTGCTGGGATTGAACACAGGCAGCGTTGCATAGAAGTCCAAAGCACTTATCACTACGCCACGGTGCTCAATTTTTTTTCGAAAATTGAAAATAATTTTTTTTGTGGCTATCTGGCTAACTATAGCTTTTATACTACAATGGATCACATTTTACCGTTAAAGATCGTAATTAACCAGGAGGGTGTTTGCTGATAGCCTGTTTCATACTAAAAACGGGCTTGCCGAATGTTCCCCGATGCTGAATGTGCCCCAGTTTACCATTCCACATATGTAAATAACATCAAACTGATTAGCCAATTTTTTACATCTCCTCGCATGTGCCAATTGTGTAGATAGGTATCCAATTTTATTTATTTTCTATATGCATTTAGATAAAAAGGACTGAACATTTTCGAAAACTGGTGTTTTAAATGTTTATTTTAAGCCCATCTAGTTTTTTTCCCAGTCCAATCTCATACAGTTCTGAGATCCGCTTTGGGTATATAATTTTTTTTCAGTCAGTCAACGTTTTTGAAAAGCAACCAAAAGCTCAAAAGAACACATTTTGAAGTTTTTGCGAGTAATATACCGAACCGATTAGCCAATCACCGAAATCGAAAAACTCCACTAGAAAATATTTTCGGGACATTTTTCTTTCGTTTCAAATCTACTCGACAAACTGCACGTACCCACTCTTCCTATCATCGAAAACTATAAAAACCTGCTGAAGGAAAAACACTTTTTAAAAATTTTCCATGGAATTTGTATGGTAATTTGTTTTAATCAGCCGCTTGAATACACACACAGTGTAATCGAATCTGTTATGAACATTTTCCATTGGGAATTCCTTTAAATCGGTGATTTGATACCTTCTAAGAAATCCCCAAAGAGTTTATTTATTATTTGTTAAGATCGTTGGAGCTATGTTTTTGTTTATTGATAAAGATCGTTTTGTATATGAAAACAGTATGGCTTTGAATATCGACAGAAAAATTCAAATCAAAATATGTACATATGTAGGTATGTAAAAATAAACACACATGGAATCTATACGACCGGAAATCTCAAACTTCAAGTCAAATTTGCAATTCATAGATTTAATAATAAAGATCCCTTCACCGTAGTTAATTTCCTAACCATATATTGAACTCCTAGGATAAATTCCATTCATCTGAAACAATCAATGCCTGCGTACCTTTATATTTGCTTTAATTGCATCCATTGGTCTGAGGAAGTTCTTTAAACCTTCCTGAGAATCCGAAGAGAAACCAGATCCATCCACTCATCTGGACGCCATGCCAAATCAACATCATAGTACAAAAACTGGAAATCAACAAACAAAGAATAACCATGAACCAGCTCCAACATTTGTATGACAATCAAAAGGTTTCTGTTTATTTTGCCCCTCAACAATGTTTCCATAATTTTTATAGATATACATACGTGTTTTTGTAGCAGCTCCTTATAGCAACTGCATAAGGCAGAGTTGCCATCTTATAATATTCGAAAATTTCAAAATATGTGAATTTAAAATTTATTCTCCTCGCATTTTAGTTTCGACTGTTAGATATGAGGTTATATGTGTCCTGGTTATGTGAGTCTGTTATCTCATGGCATCCGTCATTCACAAAAATAATATTGAAAATATGTACATATTGTTAAGAATTAAATCAAACTCACAACAACACAAGTCACTTTTATCTACCTATCTATCATGTATCTCTTTATTCTCCCTAGCTACACATCCCGCCACTTACAATAGCCGTGTTTTATTATTTGCATGATCCTATCCGGATCATCGTTTTACACGCATTACAAAAACAAAAGAAGATCTTCCTTTTTATCAGGATCTCTTTACGTGATCTGGTTTTTAGTTCACACTATTCACCACTAGGTTTAGTTTTGTTTTGTGAGGGTTGGTATGCTGTCAAAACATGGTGAAACAGCGGTACTGCCAGATCAGAAATTAAAATGTAAAAAGAATGCAAAATGCTATTTATTATTCAATCAGTTTATAAATTGTTGGGCTGTGCTTCCCAATAGGTCAACCTGAATTTTCACCTTTTTTATTATTTCTAATAAATATATGTTAATCTAAGATGTTCTGTATGTGAATTGATGTGAGGAAACATTTGTTTATGTGCTTAAAACAATAATAAATTTTTTACAAACCCATACAAATCTGCACAAAAACCGTACAAATGTCAGCAAATTTGACATAAAAATGACTTGACAGGCTGTTTTTATTGCGTTCCGCCCTGCCTTAGTCTGTGCTGAACAAGTTATGAAAAATGCAATGAATTTACGGCAGCTATAAGTTTATTTCACCATAAAATATTTTGCACTTACTGTTTCGCTTTTTTTATTTGGCAATATATTATTTTGTATTTTTAATTTGTTTGTTTTTCATTTTATCACATGTAAAAAAATTCGCGCGAATGCAGAATATTTTATGGTGAAATAATTACAAACCTAAATGAAAGTTTGCCAAATAGATAAGAAAATTATATATTTCAGTTTTTCGAGGTTAGAATTTCTAAAATTTAAAAATTCTTTTTTTTGATTTATTTGTTATTTCATTAATTTTATTTTTTTTTTTTGTATTTTAGAGGTCATTTGGGGCCTATACATTTTTTTTTTAAATCCAAAGGTTGACCTATTGGAAAGCAGCCCCTTTATTGATGTTTCATTTAAATTTAAAAGTAAAATATACGATACTTAATTCCATTATATACCTACATCAAAAAATATTTTTTGGAGATTCGCAAATTACAAATGGTAACTCCGCGTTTTTTTTTTTAACTTCGCGCCAACCACGAAACAGTCATATGCAACAAAAAAAAAAAAACATCTCCAGAAGTAAACAATGGAAAATTACCGAAAATCTTAAGTTCAGATAAGAAAATTACAACATACGAGTATGTACAAACATACAAACATACATAATACATTTTTCCAGATCAATTTCAGGGTGGACGAAGCTGAAAAAGCCAAAGAAAATAAAAATCAAATTCTGCTTCTTCGTCCACTGTTTTAATTTATGACAAATTTAATGTCAACGTCAAAGTACAAAAGCAGTTGTACCAATACTTAAAAGTTAAAATTTGAGATGATCTGGATCGTTTTATTTTAAGCACTTGATCGGATTAGGATCATGCGAAAAATAAAACACGGCTAATAACAAACCGCAACTGAACTGATTGACTGCCTATGTGATATTTTCATCTAGCATCGCCATCTAGTAGGCAATTCCAACGGCAGCGGTAGAAAACGATACTCTTCTTGTTACAATAGGCGTGTTTTTTTTGAAACGTAGCTAGCCAGTCGTTCATTAAAACGATTCCCAGCCAGCCGAACCCAGCTGACTTACCTCAAAGTTGGCGTGTGTGATTTCGGTCATATGTGTGTGATTTCAATCAGCTGTTAAGTGTGAACTGTCACAGTATTCGGCATTCAACCAAATCGATTTTTTGTTATTTGTTGTGAAAACAATTAATTTCGGTAATTTATTCAATAGATAATTTACATAAAGTGATATGAAATCATAATATAGTGGATTATTTCAATGAAACACCATTTAGTAATTGAAATTATATAATTTTCGTACACGGCAGTCTGTCAAATGTTCTAAAAATCGCTTTCAGCGCCCACTGACGATGAGTAGGCGTAAAATTCCTAGCCAGCTGCTTTTGGCTGCGGATAAAATCAAGAGTTGTACCCAGCTGGTTGTTGTATTTGTTTTACGTGTGAAATTTGACTTTGCTAGCAACTACTGGCTAGCTACGTTTCAAAAAAACACTTCTATCATAAACACGTTTATCATTGAGCTTTGATCTATATAAAAATAGCTGACCCGCCCGGCTTGGCCCGTGCATGCTCACGTAGCACATCTTTGTATACTATAAATTAAAGATGACCCGGCGAACATTGTTTCGCCTAAAATGGATTAAATTATTTATGTCCCTTTCGAAAGTCGAGCATCTCTAGTAAAAGAATGAAGATCTTTTGAAATTAAATGGGATAAAATGCATTTTATTTACATGGAAAATGGATTTCACACAATTCAGGTCACTGCAACGCTTTGTTATAAACAACATTCGTAAACGGGCTTGTTCATTATGATGTGCAAGCTGCTATCCGTTTCATTTGCACGTAGATTAGTCACCCGTCTCATATTTTTATTGCGAGCTCCAATGTTTGATCGTCTTATCGGTGGTATTATTACACTAAACCGTCAACCAATTGTATTAATAACAAACTGGGGTGGAATCGGCTAACGCGATAATTGACTGTCGCTTTTTTGATTGTCGTTTTTAAAAACGACACCTAAATAGCTGTCACCTAAAATCAACGCAAAAAAAAACGATTGTCGATTTGATAATCACCTTACACAGAGCAAAAGTGTCGATTTTGATTATCAACTATCAACTATCGCGTTAGCCGATTCCACCCCTGGTCGTTGACAAAATACCTTATTGAAAATCGTTATCCACAAAATTAAAGAATATTATAAAACGTAGGAAAACAAAGGAGGAATAAAGGTAATTTGTATTGATGTAACTCCAGATTCGATGTGCCAATAACCTTATTTTTGGAAATCACAATTTTTGGAAAAAAGCACAAAATTCAACACCAATCCATTGAATTTCACTTGGTCACTGAGCAAATAATTTTATTTACTTCGTTGATCATAGAACAAAATACTTTCGTTGATTTAAAATTGAAAAACAGCAATACCCTTATTTAGAGATTTGAATGAATATGTACAGTACATAGCTAGTTCGAAAATTAAAATTTGAAAACGTATAACAGTTATTTCGAAGGAATAGAATCTAAAAAAAGTAATGCATTTTCCAAATCTGGGGCTCTGGCAATTATTTTCACTGTCGAAATGAAAAAAATGATTTTCCGGGAAAATTTTCCAAATTTTGAACTTTTGCAACCATTTGAACTATAATATTACGATCAAAATGAAAAAAAGAAGAAAATTTCCCATCAAAAATCTATTTTTCTTAATTTTCCAATTTTCGACTCCGCTGTGTGTTTAGCTGGTTCAATACGAATCTAACAAAAAAAAAATCCCCATGCAAATCGGATGATGTTTAGCCGAGTTATGCTTGTACAAACACCAATTCATTTTTATATACATATATATAGACTAGCTTAAGCCCCGCCCGGTTTTCCAGGCATTAAAACATGCAAGGGCTTATGTACATATTTCATAGCCTATCATCTTTGTCCCATAATTATCTACGCTTAAAAAAAAACAAAGTAAATTAGTTGAAAATTACGAGTGGTAATTGATTGAGTGATTTTACAGATATATTCGTATGTATAGATATTGAATTCGATTTGTTATAAAATTTGTGACCATTCTACTGAAATCTGATAACAGCACATATGTCGATAAGGTAGGCACTCCCAATTTTGGTACGTACATTACATACATATGTATATATTCTAATGAGGATCTCCAGTTATTGTTCATCCAGAGGTGCGGAAAGACTTACTGTTGCCAAGGATAATAATTTTCCTAAAATAATCTCTTAAAAGAAATAAGAAAATTCTAGATTCCATGCACACATATTACAACACAAAAAAAACCTAAAAAACGCATTGAATGATTTTTAAAAACCAGCAGTTGGCAACAATTACACAACGTTCTTTGACATCACGGCACGGCACAGCTCGAAATTCATGGGCAGAACTATAAAAGTAGCAAAATATGTACACAATAGCACTTCACTCCTCTTTCTTATCTCGCTCAACCGAATTCTTATCGGGCACTGTTGATTGTACGAATATAAACATCTACATGAATGTTGCATGCCAATTTTTTGTCGTCATACCATACACATGTATATAGAGAAACTAGCATTATAAAAACAACAAATAAACATTATAAATATCGCTCGATACAAGTTGAGGCAACAGTTGAAAGTGAATCGCTAAGAAGTTAACGTCGGACATTTACTGAACAAGTGAACCACGCGTGAAGAAATATTGGCACATAGACTTTATTTCGAATAAGTATAAACTTTAAATCAAATTCGTATTTATAAACTGAACAAAAAAAAAAAAAAACAAATTCATCAAAATGACTGGATACACAAACAATGCTGACATTATAAGTGCAAAAAGAACCACAAATGGCGCCACAGGAAATGGCAACGCAAGCGGAACATACACTGCAACCGAAAATGCATTGTGAGTAGAAATAGAAACACTTTTTTAATTCTTAATTATTTATTTATTGAATCTCTGCAAGCTGGACATAATTATTGATAGTGACTGGATTCGACAAAAAAGTTCTTATAAACATTTATTTTATTGTTTTTATTTTCATTATTTGTTTATCTTTTAACAATTGTTTAAAGTTCATGTATACATAGGTATACCGTATACGTATGTATGTCATACGAGTAATCTTATTTAAAAGAATGTTTATAAAGAATGCCGTTTCAAGTTCGAAGGTAATTTTTTCTAGTTACCGTAAATTAACTCTGCAAACTGAATTGTTAAGCAAATATAATTGAAATTAGATTAATTTATAACTGTGTTGGTAGGACTGAATGATAATGCATTGTATATTTGTTTAAATTTAAAAACAAATGCAGTGTCATGGAAAACTATCCGAAGTACTCACATTATAAACCATAAATCGTTGAGTATTGTTTTACAGCTCTATTAATTTAATTACATCGATTTTGCTGTACATAATTGACTGCGATAAAGTGACACTCATAGTTATTTGCTGAAAACTGTAACTTAATCGTTAACTTCGAAATTTCCCAGTGAAGACTTGTAAATAAATAAGCATCACGTTCGGTGGAAGCTAAACAATACATAATTTTGATAAGCTAAATAGCACGGTGTAAACTTGCACTTGCTTTGAAAAGTGATAATTTCACAGCATGTAAATCGATTGGTGTGTCATTATCTATTTTGTTACGTTACATGTACAGTGTTGTGCAAAACAAACGCAACAAACTTAACTCTATAATTGCTACAAAAAGGTATGTAATTGAAAACAATAACAATTCACATCCATAACACATGACAGTATGCAAAACTAACGCAACACCTTCCTGTTCTGCAATAAACAACACAATACAAGGAACTAACTGTACTTTTTACAGTTTGTAAAATGCTTCTCAATGTTTAAGACATTGAATCATTAGAATTTGCATTAGTTAAATTTAGATCCTTTTAGTTAGTGCAGTTTTCATCATGGCTGGAAAAAAATTGAGCGACCATTTAAAAACAAAAAAAAAAAAAATTGAAGATTTTTTATTTATTATTTGTTGCTCAAAAATATAGCACTTATAGATCTATTGTATGCCAATTAGTAAAAAAATATAAAGCAACAGGTAGAGTCCTTACCAGTGCATATGTACTGCATATGTTGCGTTTGTTTTGCACAGGCATATTGTGATGTTTTTTTTTGTTTCATATTTATTTTTTCAATACATGAATTATTATTTTGTTAAAAGTATACAAATATAATCTAGTATTATGAAAACATAGTTCCACAAAAATTTTTTTTTTCTAAAATAAATAAATCGGTAACAAATTCGCTTCTAAATGCTGTTGCTGAGTTTGTTGCGTTTGTTTTGCACAACACTGTACATATGTAATATGTAATATGTGGTCGCCGTGGCCGTGGTGGTTAGTGCGTTGGACTACCACGCAATGCTGCCCAGGTTCAACTCCTGGCCGGGTCTAACACCTAAAAGAGTTTTTTCACGGTACCACCTCTTTCGAATGCCTGACAAGCGTCCAAGAGTATCATTTGTCACGATTAAGCTTCTCAATTCGCCGTTCGGAGTCGGCAAAAAACTGTAGGTCCCTTCCATTCGTGCAAAAATATAACACGCACACACAAATGGTTGCGAGAAGCAGGCCCCGGTTCACCTCGAGCTGTAGCGCCAACTAAGTAAGTAAGTACATATGTAATAAAAAATTGAAAAGACAATTCTCCTATTTATGAAAAAAATCCGGTCAAGTGCAAGTTATACTTGCGCAATAAGTGTTCCGAACTATGTATCAGTTATTTTAACTACATACTTACATATGTACATATGTCATAGATTTATGTTGATAGATCTATATGAACCCTTTCTTTACGATACGATTTCTACTAAAGATACAATGCTACTTTGTTCGATACTCACATATATGTATGTATGTACATACATAAAAACATATATATATGTATATATATAGGTACATATATGTACATATGCACTTGTATATCTGCAGACACAAGTAAGTACCTACATACATAGTTTTATGGTGCACAGCACATTTCAATACAAACATATTGAGCACAATTTGCGAAAAATAAATTCAAATTTGTACCTTCATAAATGTATACTAACACAAAAGTTGAACAAATTACCTACATATGCATCTATTTATGTATGTACATATGTCTCGGATGTCCTTTCTCATCTGCTCAGAAGAATAGTTATACACACACACAAAGTAAAAGAAAAAAAAAAACCAATAAAGCATGTATACAAGTACATACATATATACCTACATATGTACATATGTACATACACATATACCTACATATGTACATATGTATATGTATTTACAAGAAATGTGCGCTTGTGCATCAGATTTAATTTTTCCTCTCGTTATTCGTTCAAATGCATTAACTGCGAAGAATTTTGTGATTTGTCTCCCTCTCTGTGTCTGTATATACACAAATTCAATTTTTCCCAATATAGTAAAAGTAGAGACACCTACATTATAATAGGAAACCATCAAGCTTCCTTTATGTGTTATATTATGTATTATTGGTTTAAGTCTTAGGTCAATAGTTATCCGGTAGAAATATGCCACGAAAATTCGCTGCGGGTATAACACTTTTGCCATCAATTATTCAATTTTTACTCTCGTATCTACTTTTAGGCGTTGTGATATTTTTCTGGATATGTAAACAGTAGGGTAGTTGAAATTAAAAAATGAATTTAAAAAAAACGGTTAAAGTAGGGCAGTCGTAATAATTATGATTTCATCTACACTTTATTCTCAATGTTTGTGATTTTATTCAGATTTTTCTGAGCGATATTTTCGGAGAAAAAGCTCGGGACAGCAAGGTGTAACGTTCTGTGAAAAATTCTTAAGAAACTACCCCCCCAAAGTCGAAATTCAGCTTTTTAAGTTCTGGTCTGTGTTTAGGCCACTAATTGCTACAACTGTTCCAAATTTCAATAGTCTAGGTTAAGTAGTCTCTGAGAAAAAGGCCTGTGACAGACAGACAGACAGACAGACAGACAGACAGACACCGAACTGATTCCATTAGTGTTCCGTTTTGGTACGGACGGAACACTAACAAAGTAATCTTGCGTCTTGCACAAATTAGCTAGTGATTAATAAAGTCTATTGAGCCAATGTCAATGCAATCCCAATCGGTGTCTATTCTATTTGAGAAAGAAGTAATACGAGTACCTATATATATGTATGTATGTATAGCTAAAATGATTAGTGGCATTATGGCATTAATCGCTGGTCAGAAAAGTTAACCTTTGGAAATTAGTTCACAAACCCGATCAACTCTCCTTACTACTCCCCCGTGTCTTATTCAGAAAAGTGAATTGTAGTAGAAATGTTCTTTTAGTTCAAATTTCTAAGCATCGCACATAGGGGTATTTGAACAATCTACGCGGCCAAAATTATTTTATGGCCAATATTGGTTCCAAAAGACATTAGTAAATAAAATAATTAATATTATATCCAAACTATAATTTTTCAGAAAATGTTCATCTTCGCTGTCTGAAGAATGACCAGGTTCGCCAATCCAGGCATAGGAAGAATAATTGCTTTTAGCAAGAAAAAATTAAGTTGTCTACTTTTTACGGTTCTCATGCTACTTAACAGAGGGTTCGAACCTAAATCGGATACAGAAAGATGAAAGACTTTCTTTAACTCTTTGTTGACCGACGGTACTTACAAGTACCAGCAAATTTAACTTCAAATGAAATCCCTATAGGAACAAATTTAGACACTAAAACCAAACGAGAGGTTTAAGTACCAGATTACCTCAATGTTCTTTGAGCATGTTTAGCTTAGTATAGCCACAGATATAACGGTTTTTCTGACAGCATATTAGACTCTGAAGAAAGTAATTTTAGTCGATTCCGGTGTTAATAAACTAAATTGGTATTTTTACTTAATTTCGATCATTAATTTAATTAAAAGCTTATGTATTCGAAAGCCAAGAATAGCATAATTAAATAAAAAAAAACCTAACTAAAAATTTTATTTTTATAACTTTAGCTATGCCTAACGGTACTTTGGAGTATGACCTTCAAATTTCGTCCCCAGGAGTCATTGAAAGTTCTAAAATTAGTTTTCCATCTTAAAATACCGTCAACTAAAAATCTTGATCGTTGATCAACAAAGGGTTAAAAATGCGCTTCGCAACAAATGACTTTGAAATTTTCGTAAAAAAGAAACAGTATCAATAAATTATGTACATTCCTATCCGCGATTTTCCGCGGCAACTTTTTAAACTATGTATCTATCTATTCTATCTATTCTATATTTATGTATAATTAAATCGCTAGCGCAAGAGCTTATGATTCCTCCTGAAAGTTTATTTCTGCACCGATTTCAATGATTCTAACACTGATCAAAAGCTTATCAACTGAACTCTGTTCATCAGTATAAACAATTTTGGAAAAGTGCATATGAGTAAAGTAATTATGAAAAAACATTATTACCAATACCTATGTTTTCTTTTTTTTCATTAGTGGGATTTCGTTTTTTTAACGGTTTTGCATTTTGAAAATTTGAATTTTAGCCGCGTAGATCGTTCAAATACCTGTATGTGCATCGGATGTGAACACTATTGCACTACATTTGTCCACCGACAATCGATTGGGAAAACCGAAAAATATAGATTGTGGAGTTGAAGATCTCTACCAGGATATGGGAAAATAATCACCCCTATCAATAAATCCGCCGGGGGGAATGATTCACGAAAATTCGCAAATCGGTATAATTGAATCCGTTCGAAGGAAATCGTCCACTTGTCGGTAATGTGAACAACTTTTCACTTAATCATTGAAAACGAACGGATCGAATCTCTCCATACAAAGTTTGACGTTTCAAATCCGCGAGAAAATCGTTACGGATCCTGGTGCTTTTGCTGTGGGGTTGGCTAGAATTTTTTTTACTGCCATAAACTTTGAACATTGAAAGTGCAGAAACAAACAAATGGAATCAGAAATAGTGCGGGATAACTTCCACCATTGGATCCATCTTATTTTCGGCCAAAACCACACGCAATGCAAACGGGACAGAATTCCAATTTTCTCTGGTGTTGTCAAAAATCGGGAATGATAAGTGTGTATAAGGCTGAGTTCCAAAACATCAAAAATATGCGCATCGGGAAGGCATCACTGCCATTGTTATGCGATGTTACGATGCTTTCATTTTGCAATGCATTATGATGCTTTAAAAATTTTGACTTTTTGGAACGGTTTGTCCATATCATTTCATCAATAAAAATGTCTAAAAAATTCTGTTCATTTTTTCTGAACATTTTTCAAGAAAATATCAAAATAACAAATAACTAAGCTTAAAATAAACATGGTAGCTAGTGTTTTTTTTTATTTTGTTTTGTCGCAATAAGAAAAAAAAAATCCTCAAGTCACAACGCATCATAATAAACAGTGATGCGTTGTTTGCTTTTATTTGCGCAGTGGTTGCTTTCATGATGCGATTTGGAACGCGATACATTGCATCACTGCTATATATTGACGATATGGAAGGCTTGACTTTGCAGTACTGCGGAAGAACTGCGTTTTGGAATTCAGCCTAAATCTTCAAGTCGACTCGAGACGTATCGTCAAAAGTCGCCAAAGTTATGTAAGATGTAAGATCAGCCCGAAGAGTAGTTTGAAGATGGAGGATCTAGAATAGGCGGCAGAAGTTCAAAAGAATGGTATTGGCACAGAGTTGACCTGGTCACTGCCAAAAACTTTGAACATCGAGAGTACAGAAACAAACAACTGATGAACTAACTTCAGGCATACGTAGAATACAGCAAAAGCTTAAAGAAAAACCAAAAAAGTATTTATTCATAATTTTTTATTCCTTAGATTATTGTTTTCACACCACAATCGCCTTTTCAAGTGTCAAATCAGAAAACAGCTGATTTCGAAAACATAAAAAGGGATGTAGATAGAGTAGTGTATCCGGCGGATTTAATGATCACGACGATAGGTGAATGTGAACCGAATGAGTGAAGGGAATCTCAGATCCGTCGGATTTAATGATAGGGGTGAATAAATCTCATATAAAAATTATTGAGAAATACTTGCGGACTTACATCTAGATATGTCGGAAGGCATTCGGATATTCCAATGGAGCCTGAAAAAGCCGAATCGAGTAAAGCGCTTCTGGATCTTTTCAATTCGAATTAATTGAATATTATAGAATGGATTTGGAATCAGATTTTACGTAAAAAGAAAACAGTGTTTTGACAACCTCTGTAAGTCTTCTTGTAAAAGAACACTATCAAACTCGGACTTAATGGTTCCGAATATATAAATACATCCATATCCTCCGGAGACCCAAGCTAAAACCAGAATGACCATGTGTTTGATGTTACTTGTGGTCACTCATAGGGCATATCTAAAAGTTAATTTCGACCCTAAAAAAAAGTGTGGGGGGGGGGGGTTCCGAGAAAAGGGGGGTATAATATATTATACATTGGGTCTATATCTAACAAACTAATTAATTTTTTATTTATTTTATTTGTTTATTTTGAAGAAAACATAATTGTATATTAAGTTGTGTAAACAAAAGAAAGAAAGAAAGCAAGAAAAACAATGCTAAACTAATTTATAAATATAGCCCTCTCTTCTTCGAAATACCAAAACGACAGATTTCTGAAAGCACAACGATTGGACACCGAAAACAATTGAATAAGCCAAGGTATCATAAACGATACCGGGGGTATCAGGAGGATATAATGAAAACGCTTGTTTTATTATAAACCCTTTGGTGATTAGACTCGTTAATTGTGTAGCCAGTTTCAAACTGATATCCGAACCTCAAAGATTTTAAATTAACGCTTAAAATTGTGTTTTTTTGTTTAAGTTTTGAAAATTTCTTTATATTTCTTAAAACCTTTACAATAATATCTTTAAGTTCCCCGCGAAGCTTATCTGCAGGTATGGTTGAATCTTATATCGAACAGAGTTAAAAGTACCAACGTCACAAGATACTCACATGCACTTTAGCATGTTTACTCTAAATGCATAAGCACTACCAAGAGAATGCCCTTCTCTATTTATATTAGATTATAATCTCTTATCTATACTGCGCCCTCTCGTACGTGACAGTTGTTATGTTAGACTTTTTGGGCTTACCGAGCCCTACGTACGAGAGTGAACTTGCGACTGCTACCGTTCTGTCAGATTTGCTGAGTGTGAAATGTTTGAATTTCATTATCTTAACTCTATCCCAACGCTTGTGATGAATGAAATAATACTTTAATGTGTTTTTTTCTTATACCAAGTCCTGGCCTGCCTTTGTTCTGTTGCAAATTCAAAACGCCGTAAAAAAAAAGCCGTGAGTACTCGTGTAAACATATATAGAGAACGTTGACGTTGCTAATGATACCTATTGTTGCTATTAATCTGTGTAAAGGAGAAATGAACAAAGAGAATCATATACATACAGAGAACGCACTAATACTAAGTTTGGTAACGCGTGACGGTGAGAAACTCGTGAGGCCCATACCGAGAGCTAAGTTGTTTAGACATCAATAATAATTGATAATAAATATTATAATAAAAAATACATGTTCGCTATCACCGCGGCCCGTCAACACTTCCGCTTCTACCGTTACATAACTTAGGTGGACTCAAGTTTCTTAGAAGAATAATAGGTACACCGACTTTTAGTTTTAATTTTTGTGATGAAAGCCCTGGAGAAGATAGAGAATTCAAAAATTCGATCAAATAGGTTTTTACCTCTTGGTCCATAACGGTTGATTGAAATGTATTCTGCATTTTGACCATCAACACGTGCCAATATCTCGCTATTAATTGCTGCAGCTTGATCATTCCGAAGTCAAACAATAGGTCGCTCATAAAATAGCCATAAAATAGTCAAAAAATAGCTCGCCCATAAAGCCAAGAATTCTCACGGTTTATTAGTTGCGATATATCACCATAAACAGATGAGATAAGTTCTTCGGTACCTCGTGGCCCTAGTGATAAGGTTTGCCTTAAGTCTCCACAAAATAGCAACGTAATGCCGCCCATCGGTCTATCGTTTCGTTTTATATCCTGTTAGGTTCTGTTAACGGCTTCCACTGCCTTACGGTGTGCCATAGTGCATTTGTTCGACACAATCAGATTACAGTCACGTAATACTCGAGTTTTATCACTATTTCGGGGAATTTTGCAAGCTGGACTTTCAGTGGTGTCTAATTGTATGGGTATTTTAAACAATTCATGAGAAGTTTTACCACCGGACAGAAACGTACCTACCATTCCTGACGACGCCACAGCCAAGGGTGATATTACCGTGGCTTCGTACTAATGAACAACAAATACTCCCACATGAGTGAACTCTTAAAACAACAGGTGTTCATTTTAGGTAGAATATTTGTTTTTGATTGTTTTTTTTTTTTAAATTTGTTAATAATATAATACTATAATTTGTTAATACTAAACGAACTAGTTCAGATATCTTTAGTTCAGTAGTTCAACGGCTCACCTCTCATCTGGATCTGTATCTGAACTAGTGAGTTGTGAAACACAAACACAATACAGATGACGGTGACGGCTCAGTAGCTCACCAGTCACCACTTCAGAACCAGAAGAATGATAAGTATGCCCATACAAAACCGAATTTTTTCTACACGAATTCTTTGGGAACGTATGCCCCTATTCCATAACACAACTCAATTTATTCGAGTTGGCTGTCATTCAACTCCACTTTCGCGCAACTCAACGAATTTTTCATATTACATAAAACAACCTTTTTCAGTTGTGATTGCAAAAAAAAATTGCATACTTTTAGATGCGAATAACAACTACAAATTGACTATTTAACGTAAATCTGACCTCTGGTGGTCGAAGTAGAAAATAATTTTGCCAACAGAAACTCAATATTCAATAAAAACAGAATGAAAAGAAGTTTTGATTTGTTTTTTTTTAATGATAATAATGATGAAGATAATATTGTTATTGTTGTGCGCATATGAAAATCTATCCGTGACATATTCCAATTCCAAATAGAAAAAATGCTAAGTAAAGAATATGCGTTTGCAATGTGTAAATTACTTATGTTATTTTTAAATATTTACAAGTGTTTTTGTACTGAACACAGAAGCATTTTACTTCGTTCAAATCGAAAACAAAGATTTCTTAAAATGGCATGGACGCTCGACTGCAATTGCAATACCACTACCAGTTCCGAGTGCTGAAGATGTAAAACTATTTTCTCCAACTGATGTGGACTAAAGGCTTTTAAACTGCACACATTTTTTTAATGACGTTATTAATAATATTGCATTATTTCATTTGTCCGATATACGTCTTTTTGTCCATTTTCCATCTTTCGTTTCTCAACATTTACTCTCAAACAACTGCTTAAACCCAGTTGTTAGTTTTTGACAGCTCTAGCAACCAAAACATAACTGCGTTGTCTACCATAATACCAGAAAAATTCCCACACAACTCTAGAGAGGATTCGCCATCTTGATTTTATGTTGACAGGCAACTCTTTTTCTCAGAGTTGTGTTCAGTAATACCGAATTTCAAATTTCAACCAAATTTCAACTCAACTTAACAAAAGTTGTCTTACGGAATAGGGGCAGTATCCTTTGTAGTTGTAGTTGTCCAGTAGTAGGTATACCATTCACTACCATATGAGAGAGAGATAAAACCACAGATAGATACATAAATATCGCACGCAGCTCGCAAGCGCAACCCGAAGGATTGTTGCATCGATCCAATTCAAACCACTTTAAGTTCCATGATCGAGCAAGTCAACCGTCCTCCAGTGTGTTGTGACTACGGTATACACACATTTTTTTCATATTCCACCCTTAATTTCGTACTTCCTCTCAATCGAACTTGTAAACGAACATATACGAACGTTTGACTGGTCTATTTCTGGATATAAACTATACCTTATGGATGAGTATGAGAGATGAGATGAATGTTTATTGCGTCACAGACACAACTCACTCATAAGTTCAGCTGGTGGTAAGTGAGAGGTGAATGGTGAAGCTGATTCTGAACTAAAAGAACTAGTGAGCTAAAAGAACTACTGAGCTAAATGAGTTACTGAACTACATTGGTGAACTAGTTCGATTTAGTGAACGAGAGCTACTGAACTACTTCAGTGAAGTGAACTAGTTTGCCCAACTCTAGTATCCACTGAAGGAAAATTGCGGCCAATGCATGAATAATTTTTTTGAACATTGCTCAACTCAGGACAATGCAAAGGATGTTTTATATCTCAAATGAATCAGGGAGAAATCACTTATTTCATCTATTTTTTTGTTTCTTAATCTGATAAGATAAGTCATTATTGAGTTTACTTTACTTTTACTTTAGGTGGCGCTACACCTCGGGTTGAACCTGGGCCTGCTTCTCGCAACTATTTGTGTGTGTGTGTTATATTTTTGCACGAATGGAAGGGACCTCGGACTTGCCGACTCCGAACGGCTAGTTGAGAAGCTTCATTGACAAATGATGCTCTTTGATTGCTTGTCAGCCTTTCTTTGGAAAAGATGGCAACGTGAAAAAACTTTTTAGGCGTTGGAACCGGGCTGGGATTGAACCGGGGCAACATTGCGTAGTAGTCCAACGCACTTACCACTAAACCACGGTGCCCATTGTCCATTATTAAGTAAGGGCTGTATAATTATAATTTTTCTTACAAATATCCAGTTTGTTCACTATTTTCTAAAAACCATGCCATTTTCCGTTATAAAAAGTAAAAATGATGTTGACCAGGAACATAAGCAAACACTATGTCAATGTTTCATAAAAATCCGTCCAATAGTTCCCGCGTGATGCGTGTTTTTAATCTACAGGTTTATTTTAATAGATGTAAAATTTGTACGATGGATGCTAAGAGAATCATATGCAGAAAATGCACTAATACTAAGTTTGGTTACGCGTGACGAACGACGGCGCAAAATGTGCCCATACCGAGAGCTAAGATGTTTACACATCAAAAAACAGTAAACATTTTGTATTCAGTATTGTTTCATTCATTAGACCATAATATGGATCATTGGAAAAAATAGGTTTCACTCGAAATGACTGCCTTTTGCTTTTACACAGGCTTTCAAACTTTGTGGTCATTGGGCTATAGCGACACGCATGACATCCATGGACATCGTTATGGCTGCTGCAGCATATGCTACCTTGAGGCTTCCCAAATTTCTGTGAGGAGTCCTGCAGGCTATGCTCTCCAATTCTGACCATAAAGAATAATCCAGTGGATTCAAATACAAATCTTTATAGCAACAGTCGTACTTCCCGACACGGCAAATCTTCTGCTGCTATAAAGCCAGGAATACTGACCCTGAGTCACTCTTGTGGTTTTCGCTCTAAGCGCTGGCGCAGAGTCCTGTTGGAAGATCCAGTTCTCTCTATTGAATGGAGCATTGGTCAAACGTCAAACCCTTCGCAGAAATGGAGCGAAGTGACACCTTAGTAAGAGACGTCACACCAAACCATTATGGAAGTGGAATGATGGCCACTTCGAACCCTTGGAATAACTTTGTTCGCCTCCTTAGATGATGTAGCATACATTTAGTCAGTTTGCTTATTGCAAACGTCTTCCACGGTAAAAAATTTCTCATCCGTAAAATTTTTATGGCCATTGTCCACGTGTCACTGCAAAAGATGTGTAGATTATCCCAAATCAGCCTACACATGGTTCTACTTGATAGATATGTATATCGAATTCATTGCACATAGTTTTCTGCTTCCGGAGGGTATTCCTGCGAATTCGTTTACCCACCGCTTTTACTACCGCACTTGTATGAGCGGCGCGGAGAAACCCAAATCTTGGCTTTTCCGTTACTTCAGACAGTTCACCGAGGCGACCAATAGCCCGATAAATGAACATTATAGATATTCCAAGTGATTTGAACAACTCCAACTCTTTCTGCACTTATGCAACGCTATTACCGCGATTCGATTCTCTTTAACAGCCTACTCCGTGATAATAGATCGCAAGCTGAAACCAAATTGGCTAGTACCTATTCTGTATAAGCCAATTCATGTATTCAGAAAAAAAAGTTAGAATCTGTTTAACAGAACTTATGGCAGGACTAGGTATTAGTAGAGTCTCAATCACACTTGGTCAATTTTCTGTAAAGTCTAACTAAAATGTTAATGTAGCGTCCACTCGTATTTCTAAATCTTTCAAAGCCTTGCATATTTTGCTGCCGCGTTTGTATAATTTTTATCGAACCACGATGCTTGTCATCCAGTCCATCAACTGACAATAACACGGACACGTGCTATGGTTTGCATCTTTCTATTTTACATAAAAATATTTTTCATTACACTTTAATGGTTTTGAGCTGCTGACCCATTAACAAATTAAAATCAGCAAATTTGCCAAATCAAACAAATATTTTAGACTACGCTCATAATTTTGTATACCCCACTGCCAGTTCCATCCAGTTTTGGCCAGTTGACACAAGTGAACTTTAGTGACCTGAAAAACAACAAAAACAGCGATTCGAAGTGACTATTACGTAAGGTTATCTGTTTTAATATTGTTGCTTAATTTAAAAAACGAAGAAAATGGCAAAAGAATATTTTTTTATACATATAAATGCAATTTTTTTTATGGACAAACAAATTAAAAAAAATACCTGATAGCGGCTAACTTTTAAGTTCATTAATGAAACTGAAAAACAGAAAAAAAATGTTTTCCGACGAAAATAAATTTAGTACGAGAACGTCTGTATGCTTGATCGCTTGTCTTAAGTTTGTTGATGAACACTTTCGAATTTCCTTAATTAAATCATACGAAACGTTTTCCAGCCAATATATCAAAATATCGTTCCGTTTTTTGTGCAAAGCCTTAACGTCGATTTCAATACTCTCCTTTAGGCAGTTCCACGCATATTAAATTAAATAATAAAAGCCACAGTTGTTAATAAATAAATTATTACTTATTGCAAATATTGCATCATTAAAGTGTAATCAGTAATCATTCATGCCTATGGTCGAAATACTTTAATTAAATTACGTCATCGTTTCACTGCTTATATGAATATGTTCTACATTAAGCAGTAGCTATCAGTCCTATTTTTCTATTTTTAAGTCTGGTGCTTTTAATGAGCAATAAAATGATTTTTAATTAAGTACATATGTGTGTACTTCATCTTATCACATGTCACGTTGACCTCTCCAGCGGAGTGTGGCTGTCTTAGATTTATATACAAAAGAAAACAACAAACTATTCACGGCCAAGTCCTTATTAACATGATCTTGAAATCTATTAAATTTTATAAGAAAAAGAAACAATTATTTAGAATGCACATAATAGTTTGGCGAAGAGTTTCTTTCCAATCATTGACTGTCAATGAACTAAATTGCAAAAGTTAATTGATTCAAATCAATGTGTGCAAATTTTTGTAAAAAAAATATCTACATAAATCAATTGTAACTTGTTACACATCGCACATATCACATCACACTATTAATTTGAATAAATTCTATGAAATTGATGAGTTCGGAAGTTACGCAAATAAAAATGTAAACAAATCATTTTTGTTATTTAAAAAATAACATACATATGTTTTTTTTATGGGCTTATCTCGAATTTGTTTTTATAAATTAAAATAATTCGGATATTTTTCTTCTTTCTATGTACATACATACATATAGGAACATACGTATGTATGTACATATGCGTAGTTAAATATTTAGAATTTTAAATTTAGTGTAAATATTTGTATGTGTTTAACAAAGTCATTACTCAATTATTGCTTTAATATTTTGATTGTAGAATTTCGGCAGCTTTTCTATTCAAATGAATAAAATTTAATTTAGTTTATCAAAAATATTGAAAGACAATAGACGCGAGCGCAGTTATTCGTGGAAACGAAAAAAAATGAAATTTAAAGACTTTTATTTTGTGAACGTTTTAAATAATTCTGAACCGGAATGGTAAACATAATTAAAACATACTCGTACATAATGCAAATTAAAAACGGAAACACTAAAACAATAAAACCATTAAATCGCTAATCAGAATTTTATCAAAAGATTTGATAAGAGATTAACACGAAGTGGTTAAATATTTTGCACTACATATTAGCTAATAAATTATTGCACAATTTGGAAAATAGCATTGTTCTTCTTTTATGGTGTGTTTTCGAGCTGATAAAACTCAACTGGACAAATGATATGGAAACCTTGGGGACTTTTTTTTTTCTTTCGGTCATAGTGCAAGTGCAGTAAACCTAAGATTAAGTCTGTGCAATGTTGTTTTGAATTTACATATGTATGAGTGTTGATAGGGGAAAAACTAGTTTGCTCTTTTATAGCTACTAATTATAAGTTTGAAGGGTTTAATGGGTTTAAGCAAACTGATTCGATTGCCTTGGGTGTCAACGGGTTATTTGTATTACAGTGCAAACTCTGTTAATGCATCCGTTGATTCGCTCAACTCGCCAATGTCGGCAACACCAAAATTTGCCCATTACAACTCTGTAAGTGCAAAGCGCTCTGTGTGTCGTGTAAACTCGAGTGTGTTCGAGAAATCGATTGATCTGAGCGATATCAGCCCAGGTAGGACGACGACGTGTATTCCTAGGTGTTTGTGCCTTATTGAGCATAAAGCCGGGATGTCGCAGAGGAAGTGTTTTATGCTTTCATCCTCTTCTTCAAAACCTGGGCAGGTGCTGCACTGCGCTAGTCCCAGTCGGCAACCTCGTTTCTTTTATTTTGTTTCGATCGATTTTGTTAGAACCAATTGTTATAAAGCTGGTGGGATACATATGTATACTTAGACCATTTTCTCTAGATATGTTTCTAGCGTTATGTACAAGTTCACAACGTTTTCTTTTTATTTTTATTTTTTCAAAAATATACTTTAAATATTTTGTAAGTCTACGGGCTTGCGTGTTTTTAGTCGTCTTCTTGAGTTCATTTCTTGCTCAGGTAAACTTCGTATTTGAGTATTGGTGTGGTCACAAAGCGCAATTTGATGTCGTCTGCTGATTGTTTTTATTTCTCCTCTTACGGTAAAGATGTTGAGGTCACGGTGTAAGTTTGCATCGGTTATGTGCTTTCGTCCGAAGAATTTTTGTTTATAGTCGTGAAATGATATTCACATTTGTCATGCAAGAAGTTAGTTCCCCAGATTTTAGGACGACATAATATAAAAAAAATTGGCCAATACATTTCTCGATTCTGCTATTCACGAGTGAATTTTTGAACATTTTTGAAATATTTCTGAAGCAAATCAGGAAGCATTTTTTAAGTCATATCGTATGGAGAAACTCAAAATTGGCAAAAACAAGAGGTTCCACAAGTTTTACTGCATTAACCAACTTTCCCGAAGAGATTTACAATGGTTTTTCATGTTCAAACGGCTTTTAAGCTCATATGACATTTTTACTCTGTTTCTTTATGGCCGGTTCACTCAATGGTTCTGTGTCATTTTTCCTTTTTGTAATTTAGTCCTTTGATAGATTTTATTATTTATTTGGTAACAATTACAGTAAACAATTACAGTGTTCGATTTACTGGAGAGATCGGAAGGCTTATGGGAATGAATTTGTTTTCTGATCTTTGTTTGTTTTCATTTTCCACATAAACAGTGACGACAATGTATTTTTTTTTTTTATAGAAAACTGTTATTTTAAAAAGATGGTTTAAAACCCGTTGTTGCCTGGTGGTTTCGTAATTATACCACCAAGCCCAAAGAGTTTCTCTGGTGTCTTTGTGGTTTTAATACCAACTTATCACGTGTAATTCTGTCAATTCGTATATCAACGGAACATTTTTTTCCGTGCAACCAGTTTAAATTTTGTGATAGTTTTTATTTAAATCTTATTTTGTGGGTTTTCAAAAAAATAACAAATAATAAGTTTTCTTTGCTTGTATTGAGCTAAATCATATTTTGTTACTTAGAAAAAGCATTGGATTGCGACCGATTGACCCTTGAACAATGCTGGGACACCGTGGAAACTTATTTCCAAAGTGAATACTTTGTGCTGCAACAGTGAACATTTCGCAAAGAATAATGCACCAACAGTGTCTGCTGTATGCAAGTTTGTGAAGAAAGTATGTGAGATTGGCATACTATCATCATTCTGTGCTATTCTATTCTATTCTAAAACGCCGAAGCCCAACGACCCCAAATCGAAGATGGCAACAACATTACGGTCAACAGAGAGTGCTTCAGAGGCATGATAGCCGTTTTTTTTTGCCAGAAACTAAGGGAATATATTTGAACGATCTTCGATTCCAGCAAAACGGCACTACTTGCCAAATATTGATATTTTTCTCCCTAAGCTCAATAATCGTGTAATCAGTTCTTTTGGTGATATTGCTTGACCTCCGCGGAGCTGCAATTTGAGGCCGTTGGAGTTTTTTTTTGTGGGATGTTTAAGGGATCGGGTGCCCTTGATAATCGAAAAACGATTCATGCACTTGAGCGCAATATTGATCATTCGCGAAATTTAGCCAAAGGCCTCCGTTGCTCTGGCTATCCAGCTAACTAGTAATTTAAATTACTAGCCTAGCTTTTAAATAATAATAATAATAATAATAATATTGCGAAATTGAATCGGGTACTGCCAAGCCCTTTCAATGAAATTATTTCCCAAGTTAATCGAAAAGTGTATTCTCTTCAATCTTCAACCAAAAAACCTTTGAAAATATAGACATGGACTTTTTTTTATAGCAACTTTAAAAAGAAACCAACACACCAAATTTATTGAACAGTTTATGTATTTGGTGCTTGTACGTGTACTCATATGGTGTATGAAAAAATGTATTCTTTATCGATACTGGCACTTAAGTCCGTAAAAAACAATTTTGGCGTCATTATGCCAAAGCGTTATCTTAATTTATAAAAACGTTGGTGCGTATGTATGTTCGACTATCACGGCTGAACCACTGAAGCTATCCACCTTATATTCACACCATATGTTCGTTTTTGTTTATGTTAGAACCCCCTAGGTGACATTGGGGTCGCTTTTTTAAAATTCTTATTTATGGGCCGAATTGGCTCAAATTCACATCATATAATATATAAAAAAAAAGTCTTTGCCAAAATTTCGAGCCGATAGGTGGCGCTGGTGTGCAGATATTTACGAAAATGTAGTTTTCCCCGTATATAATTTTCATACAAATAATATTAAATTTAAATGTAATTTGTAATACAGTTTGGTGTAGTCACAAAACCTTCCCACAGGTGGCGTTGGCAATTATCTGTTATGTGAGTAACGCGACTGTTTGCGTACACGGGCAAAGCCGAGCGGATCAGCTAGTATTATATATTTATATATATAAATATTATTCATCCATTCCATTATTTTATGACAAACCCTCGTTTAATCGAGTAAAATCTTACCATTTCGATATTGTTAATTGGTTTTTAATTGATAATATTGAATATTTAAGTTAAACATAGATTATGCAAGAACACAACACTATTACTAATCGATAAACAAAAAAAGAGGAAGTGTTCAAAATTTGCGAATTTAGTTTGTTTACTTCTTATCATGATAACTGATAACCTACGGGCCCCCTAAAAAGTCTCTAGGCTAGGTATGTACATAAGTTTTGTCTAACGCGTCACAATATTATTTAATAATGAATTTGCGTAGTCCAATAAATTTTTTCAATTAACTTCCTTGTAATAAAAAAACGAAAAAAAAAAAAATGTTGAAATGTGCTTGAATGATTTAATAGAAATGTTATTCTATTTATTTTCAATTGATTTGGCTAACACCGTCTAATAGAAATGTCATTAGCACGAAGATGTACTATCAATTGTTTGAAAGATAGAGGGTTTTCAACCTCACAAGAATTGACATAAGCGGCGATGATAGTTATTGAACTCTTTTTGTTTTGAGTCTATTTATTTATTTATTGCTTAATACAAGCATACTAGGTTAGGTTATGTTAGGAGGGTCGTTTGCAGTGAATGCAATTTCACCCATAAAGGTCTATTGTGAATACAGTAGTTGTGCATGTAGAAACATGCATTCGATCTTCTAATAAATCTCTGTAAGCGGTGTTTTAGCCAGGTCATTTATAGGCAGTCCAAGAACCGTGCTCTCATTGAAGATAGGTGCCCTTCTTGAAGAGCCGGGCAGTCGCAAGACGGTGTGCTACAGATTCTATTTCGTCCTTATCCATAGAGCTTCTATAGAAGTCATTTGTAGGTACGCCGTATCTTCTAGCCATGTTTCCTACTATACCTATACAGTGCCCGGTTGACCGGTTGACACCGACCAGTATATTGATCTGGCTTCTTCTCATAGAATGTAGGGATAAAGTTATTTTCTGATCGACTACGGGCCACAGGTTGCGGGTTATGGCATAATCGCTAGCATACTTAATCTTAAACAAGGTATAGGGTGATTAACTATATCTGCTGGGCCACGGAAGACCGCGTAGTCTGAAACGAATGAATCGGCATTAAACTGCTTCGATTCGTACAGAGAGTGGGTATCATAGTAATGTGACATAGCATATTCAATGATCGGTCTTACAAGGGTAAAGTAAAGCGAACTCGTGACATAAGGGCTAGAGAATTCTTTGAATCACCGTTTTACATAGCCAAGCATGGAGTTGGCTCTGCTAATTATGTTATCTATAATATGGGAGCGAAAGTTAAGTTCCCTGTCGCAAATAAGTTACAGAGGCGACACGTTCATTGTACATATATAGTAAGTTCTAGCAGATGGTGGAAGGCGCTTATGGAAAAAAGTGATAGCTTGACATTTGTTGATATTGAGCTCTTAAAAATTATGTTCACTCCAAGTTGAAAACCGGTAATCTTGGAGTGGGCGAGAGTCAGCGGGAGATCTTATGCAGCGATAGATATTCATATCGTCGGGCTAGATTGATGAATAAGAGTCTCTACATCATTTATTGTTAACAGAAATATCAAGGGACCGAGGTGACTACCTTGAGGGACTCCAGATGTGGCTGTGAAGGAGTAAGACTTTAAGGTGGCGCTATAATTCGGGGTGAACCAGAACCTACTTCTCGCAACCAACTTTGTGTGCGTGTTATATTTTTGCATGAAGTAAAGGGACCTATAGTTTTTTTTGCCGACTCCGAAGAGCTGGCGAGTTGAGAATGATACTCTTATATTGCTTGTCATATGACATCGTAAAACAAATGTTCAGGTGTCTACTGAGATTGAACCCGGGCAGCATTGCGTAGTAGTCCAACGCACCTACCACCACACCACGGTGGTCAAGGAGACTACTTAGAATTTTCACTTAGTAAGCACTGAACTTTTTATTGTGACTTATCGACCAGAGATTTGGCTTGAAGTCTGGCTGTCCAACTCGAAGTGGATACAAAACTTGCGAATTCAGTATCACATGAATATGAGGCTCTCGAACTCTGGATTCCTGTAGGATTTCTATCTTTCTGACTCCTTTTATTGACAAATCACTAATTTTAGCAGTGAGTTTAAAAGTTAAGAAACTCCAATGCCTAATTGAACTACATATTTAATGAGCCGGCAATAAGCGTTTAAAGCCACTTAAACATTGATGCAAATGAAGAGCTTACCTGTTAGAACTGTTGCACTTGTCTCTCACCAGAGTATTGTTTGTAAGATGGGTTTTCTATTAAATAATACATAACCTCACAATTGCATCTACCTAATTATTGTTCTGGTTCTTTGTATAGTTGCATCTGTCATCTTGCGGGGCGTTCTCAAATTTGAACGCGATAAGAATGCATTTAGATGTACTTCATGACTATGTAGTGAAACATGTGTTACATTTTAATGAGAGCTGATGTGATCAATCTAAGTGATCACATACATAATTAATGGAGTAGTAACGATTATTAAATTTTATTCATTAATAGTGAGAATAATGTTGTTTAAAATGTATCAATAGTGTTACATCACATTTTATTATACAATGAATCACCACGAGCCATTGCAAGTGACAACTGTTTAACTTACTATTTAAAGTTTAGTATAGTCACTAGTATAGTCACAGTTTTTGCTAAGTTAATAAAAGAAACTACATGAATTATGCGCTATTTGTCATCACAAGTCATGGTGTCGCCTTTAGACAGATTGACGTACGATATAATTTTTTTTTCAATATTCAAATGTAATTTAATTACTTGTTATTTTTATATGGCATGAAAATTATGAAAGTGACAGTTGAGTTAAAAGTATCAATTGTGTAACATCAGTTTATATTTCACAGTTAATCACAACGAGCCATTGCAAGCGACAACTGTTGAACTTGATACACAGTTTTTGCTAAGTAAATATAAAAAACTACATGAATTATGCGCTATTTGTCATCAAAAGTCATGTGCTGTCGCCTTTAGACAGATTGACGTACGATATAATATTTTTAAATATTAGGTCCGTTCGCGTACTTTTTGCACTAAATATAAATCTCGAAGAGTGGGGGTAAAATTCTCTCAAAGACAGAAAAATCACGAAAAAGTAATCGAACGCATTAAGCACCAAAAAATGAAGAATGTAATGTATGTGATTTGACAGATTTGACAGTTTTCATAATACACCCCAAAGAAATTCCTTGGACTAAAATTCGTAGCATGGGGAAATTTCTTACTCTCTCGTGAGCACTCTCTTCTACGAAAAACTACGAAATTTTTGCGTACGCGAACGGGTTTTCCTTGTTTTTCGTTATTTTTCGTGGATTTTCGTTGTTTTGGGAGGGTACGCGAACAGACCTATTTTATTTATCCACCTGTTCTCCGAAGTATCTACAATCTTTGTTAACAAATACTTGTTATATGCCATGGAACATTATGAATTCTTTTGTTGAGTTAAATTTGCTAACTGCAGTTAAAAAATAAATAATCTAACAATTGTTGATAATTTATTGCTATAGAAACAAATATTTTATAGCATTTCTTATCGTTCCTTATTATAATTGCACTTAATGAACTTTGACCAAACTAGTAATTTAGATCAGAATTTAATGCTTATGTACAAAAATGCCTTCGCTGTCTTGCAGAGTAATTGTTATTATCTCTTAAATGTTTTAATTAATAAATTTAACCAAAACGAACCAAACAATTATTTTTTCCAGACAAGAGGGAGGCCAGCAACAACAACAACAGCAACATCTATCACCTGAACAACAAATTGAACTCGTTTTAAATGAAGAAAAGTTAGTAAATTGCTAGAAGATAACAATTTTGTTTATTTTAAATAACATAACGTATACCTACATATACTTTGTTTTCACTGCACACATCGAGTCAACAATGATTACTTAGTAAATTATTCGTCTTTTTATTTCTTCCGAAAGGAATCTTTGTTAAGCAGTACACTGCTTTTGTTGATTCGTTTCCAATTTGCAAATATTATACCAGTATAAGGATAAGGAAGTACATACTTGTAGATTTATGCAGAATAAAACTAAAATAGAACGTTACAGTGGACACTGAGACTTAATCATACACTTCCAAGAAATCGTTTGCTTACCCAGTGATATCTCTTAACCATTTGTAATAATTTTTATTAGTATTCGTTTCACCGGCTTAGTTTATAAATTATGCTAAACTTAGCTTAAAGTAAATGAATGTAATTTGCGAAAAGATAAATATTCATAAATTGGGTTAAATCTATTTATTGATTTAGTCGCCATCTAGTGGATTTCATTTTCAAAAGTGTATTTTATTTGCGCCTGAGGGCATGTAAGGATTCCGGAAATTTAATTTTATTATTTGGCCGCCATTTTAGTTTGGCGAAGATAATGCAACTAACTGATCGCCAAAAGTAATTGTACTTCTAATTGTATACGGGTAATAAGATTTAGATATCAAAAAATTATTTAATGTGATCTTAACATATTTATAAATACCGTTCGTACCGATCGAATCTGTGTGTTATGGAAGAGAATATTGCATTTACTAGCGCAGAAGGCAGAACACATTCTAGCTGCTCTAATCTAAACAAAAAAATCATTAAGTACCTTATAAGTATAAGTAAACGGTTGGCTGTAGTTCCAAAAAGCGATCTTAATAAATCGACGACAAGCTTGTATGTAACGATAGCTGAGACTTAACTAAGTAGTCCTTTTGTGAGCACTTGTCATATTTTAGGGCAAACTCAAACTTCTTAATTTTAAAAATGTATGCCCGGTTTCACCAACCACTTTTAAATATTTAACAGGCTGTTTAGTTTTAAAATTACATTTTTCCGTTGCACCAACCACTTTTAATTTTAAAATCGCATTAAACAGCCCCATTTACGCCCATTTAAAATTTAAAAGCGTGATTTCAACCTACAAAAAATAAATTGTTTCACATTTGTGACATTTTCTTCATTAAGGAAGTGAATTTGCTATCAGTAAAATGTCACCCTTTTTTCGTTCTAGCATTTCATCCTCTTTATTATCCATTTTTAAGCATTTCATATTCTTTATTATTATGTAATTTTTTTTCATTATTTTTTTATTTAGCATAGAGCACAACCCTTAGCCCATGACACAAACTTTAGCATTTTCACAACTCACTTCATTGATTTGCTGACTTTTTCTATTTTATTTGTTATACATATATAGTTGATATTATATCTATTTAACTCTGTACCCAGGAGAATTTTTTACCAAATACGCTAACAGGTTAGTTAAAAATTCAATAAATGGGGTTGGTGAAACAGAATTTAATTTAGGTGGATATATTTTAACGGCCTGTTAGCCAAAACCACTTTTTGTAAATGTTGGTGAAACCGGGCATTAGAGTTTGTTTGAGAGGTCATCAAAATTACTTTTATTTCAAATTGATTCTTTTCCCTGTTATTGAACTTAGGAGATCTTAGATTACCTAGAAGCATAATTTTACAATTAATTAAATATTCTGATAAAAATCTCGTGTCACTGTGTTTGTGGTCGCACTCCTCCGAAACGACCCGACCGATTTTTATTAAATTTTTTGTGTATATTTGGCAGGCATGAGAATAGGTCATAAAGTGTATTTCATCCCGCTAAGTGGCGCTGGAGTCAAGTTATGTATGTATGTTTGTCTTTTACAGACTCGGAAACCACCCAAACGATTTTGTTAACATTTTCAGCGTACGTTTTTCTTAATATAGAATACAACATAGCATCAGTGTGGTTTTGGTACCTGTCATACAAAATTTCGTAATTTCAGGTAAAATGTGAATGTGAATCATTTTGATCAGTTAATATAGGCAGGCAAACAGATAGACAGATAGATAGACAGACAGACATATAGTCAGATAGACAGATAGTCAGACAGACAGACAGACGGACAGAAAAAAATGGAAATCGAAGTTGAAAAATAGAACAGGAGTGATTGCTACCTACTATGTACTTCTTTTCTATCATACATTCATACCAGAATAACTATGTGCGCGGGCAAATTTTGAAAAGATACGGGTTACGGCTAGTTGTTATATAAAAACAAATACAGTCAAGCTTCGATAAGTCGAATCTCAAGAATCTGAGTTAATCCAAATTGCGTAAAACTGAAACCTTTGTTAAAATGAAGCACTATATTATTTAAAATTGTACATATATAGGCCGTTGAATGAATTCATGATTCATCTGCCAAAAAACCACATACTTCCAACCAACAGCATATCCCTTAACATGAAATATTCGCTTAAATGGGGATTTCGCCGAAAAATTCGACTTATCCAATGCACGTTTAGTTTTTTTATTCGAGCTATAAAGATATTCGAGTTTTACAAGCTCGAGTTATCAAAGAAAAATTATGTGGAAGAAAACTTTCTTGTTACATTTTTGCAGACAAAGGAAAATGTTCAGGGAAATCCCCCATTTATTATTATTAACACAGTAAAAATGCAACTGCAGATAAAATGATACTTATATAGAGTTGAAAAAGACTTTTTTGAACAGTTCGGTTTCTTGTGTTGAAGCACCATGTTCAGCCAAATAAGGTAGGTACCTGCCTTTTAGTTCCGCGATACATATTTAAAAAAATTCATAACTCAACAGGCGCTTAACAAGTTCGCTGCCGCCATAGAAAAAAAGCGTGACTAGAGTGCCAGTAGTGTTTTTTTTTATATTTAAAGTAATAAATAGTTACATGTTATAGAAATTGTGTCTTCTGTTAGCAGTGATCTCAACTATTATTATATCTTCTTTAATGCTTCGTTAATCCATTGATATATTTAAAGGTTTTTTTTTGTCTTGCAATTGAAAACTTTTCCCGACAAAATTAAATACATTTCATACAATGGTTACAACGGTCTTACGCAGGATACACAGTAGACATCATCCGATTTCTATACAATCCATCGCGTACGATCATGCGATATCGGTAGAACAGCGTGTTCCACAACCGTAAGTTGATCACAACCGTTGTACAACGATTGTATCGTGTATTTGCAGCTTAAGCAATACTTTGTACAATCAGTTTTCGGTTTAAGTGAACTACCATATTTTAGAAGTTCTCGAAAAATCAAATTTTTTTTAAATTATTTTGAGAATTGGGGATTAGTAAAGTTCATCTGTGACCCCTGGTGCCACGTAGCTGTCAGCATACCATAAGAATAGTATGCAACCTAAAATGTCGAAAAACTTCGGAAAAAAAAAACTAGTTTAAAAAACAAACAACCATCTATTGTGACTAGGGTGACCAGATATTTTTGAAACTAAAAGAGTATTTGTAAATTTTTAGTTGCATTTTTTTTATTAAACTTTCGAACATAGTAGCATCAGTATCTTCAAGCTGTTTTTTTTTTTTTTTTATTTCTGATGACAGAACAGAGATGAAATGAGATTTTTTTCGAATTAAGATTTCGCCACCCTGTATAGTTGTTTCACAATATTTTTAAGTGCTAAGTAGTCTCAAATATGTGAACCACATTCCTAGACTGTCATTTCTCATCTCTATACACTATCATTCCAGGCATGACATTTTTTCTAATATTTTTTATCTACACATCATTAATGCATCATTCTCATTCTCCGTCATTCTGTCAAAATCCACGAAAAATGTCCACCCTCATCATTCCAATCGCCATTTTTCATTCCAATCTACACACTGTCATTTTTACATCATTCTAGCAAGAATATCATTTCAAAAATGATGATGACGAGTGTTTAGTCTACTCATCTACTGAATAAATTTGTATTGAATAAATAGAATAAAAATAAGAATATATGTATGTATATGCTAAATATTTTTATACATAAAATTTTAAGTATTTTGTACATATGAACATATATTCTTATTTTTATTTACATCAACTATTGTTTTTTTGGATAAAGGGCAACCGACAAAGATAAAAAGGAAACCATTTTATTAGTTTTTAGACAAAAAGAGCAAAAGAGTACCTATATTTAACAATAATTTAGTAAAAGTGAGAATTATGCCGGAAAGAGTATTTTGTCCTAAAAAAGAGTACGTCGGGTCAGCCTAATTGTGACTGCAATTACGAAAAAAGTGAAAAAAAATTCGTCTGGAAATTGTTATATTTTTTGTAAACAAATGGTTCAAAATTTTTTTGGTATTTGTGAAAAAGTGATCAAAACTATTTTTCTACGCTTCTTGAGTGTACGAGAATAAAGGAACTGAATTGTTTAAATTGTAAATTTTCATAGAAAACTATTGCACTCATTTCGATCACGATAGAAACTAATTCACTTATTGTTTGCCAAATAATTTATTTTGATCCGCACATTTCATTTTTATTAAGTTGATTTCGGATAGCCTATAATACTCTAAAAGCAATGATTGATCGGATAGTGATGATTTACCAGTTTATCAGTTGCAAAATTAAATTTGTTGATGTGATTTTCTCAAAAACTATGCAACTTACAACAGTGTTTAACTAAACGCCTACAAACCATGATTTTTCATCATATTTTTGACTTAACCCAGATATGACTAACGTCCTTCATGTAAAACGGTCAGAATAAGTACAAAATTAAGTAAGCCATTTGGAACACGCTGTTTGTGCATTGGCTTTTTGCATTCAGATCCATCAAAAATGTAGGACGTGTTTTCAGTGCAGTTAGTAAGACAAAGCAACTATGTTTCCTTTCTACCAATTTGCAACATGGCTGAATACGGTATTCGGCTCGCAAACTAGGTATTTGTTTTGTATTTAGATTTAGTTTCGACAACAATAGTCAAATCAGCTCTTAGAACTACGTTTAACAATGTTTTTTTGTGCATAATGAATGGTGTATGGTGTATGGCCTCTACAGAACTTCGATTCGAGGAAAGAAGTGGTTCTGTTCGCTCAAATTTCTTCGATCCCGCAATTCACAACACTCGGCAAATATACCGCTACCATATTGGCGACTAAGACCAACATACGGGTACAGAACAAAAAGTCTTAAAACACGAAAGCAAATCTATCGAAATACATACATACATAGTATGTACACACATATGTTTGTATATTATACAAGAATGCAAGTTAACAAATGAACATGATCACGGATAATAGAGTGAATCTCGCATAGCCGAAGCTTCGTGAAATGAAAATTGATTTTGAAATTTCTCGATTAGTCGAATAACGTTTAATTGAGAGTCATCTGTAGTTTGCATACACAATACCCTCTTTTGACTGTTTAAAATATTTCTTAAAATACACTCTTTATTTTCATAGGGCGGGGTTAGAGGTAACAGGGGTAAGTTTAATTGTGTGTGTCAGTCACACGCGGTAGAAGTGAAATAATGAACATAACGGTAGTCTGCCATCTTGGTGGACCGCCATATCGAATTTCGAATGACGTCACTTAGTGTATTGTTTGTCTTGTCAAACCCTTTCATTTAATACCCATATTAAGGAAGTCGTGAAGATAACGGTAGTCCGCCATCTTGGTGGACCGCCATATCGAATTTCGAATGACGTCACTTAGTGTATTGTTTGTCTTGTCAAACCCTTTCATTTAATACCCATATTAAGGAAGTCGTGAAGATAACGGTAGTCCGCCATCTTGGTGGACCGCCATGTTGAATTTCGAATGACGTCACTTAGCGTATTGTTTGTCTTGTCAAACCCTTTCATTTGATACCCATATTAAGGAAGTCGTGAAGATAACGGTAGCCCGCCAATCTTGGTGGACCGCTATGTTGAATTTCGAGTGACGTCACTTAGCGTATAGCTTGTCTTGTCAAACCCTTTCATTTGATGCCCATATTAAAACAGTCGTGAAGATAACGGTAACCCGTCATCTTGGGGTGTCCACCGTATTGAATGTTTCTATGACGTCATATAACCTAATATCGAATCCAACGACATAATATTTGTTGAAATCGGTTGAGTAGTTTAGGGTTTAGGTAAGCCTGTAGCGTTAGCGCTGTCCACTTTCTTTTTCCCGCTCTCTACCATCGCTTATCCCTCCGAATGCGTCCCCCACCCCGAGCGCTTATTCTCCTCTGTGAATATTTTCGTTTACTTTTGTCAATAATTGTCATTTGTTATTGTCAATGAACAAGTAGGCTGTTTTTTTTAAATTATTTTATTTATTTATACCCCTTTAAATTTCCCCTGTTCAAAGGTGGATAAGTCTTACAAACTGTTTCATATCCAGAAAGATATGGCCAAATTACAATAGGTCAAAGACCAATGAACGAGAGTCAGGTAGGACATACCGGGCAAACCCTTCTTCGATGACCTTAAAGAGATATCCGAGAAGAGGATTGGAGAACTGATCCTCTTCTTAAACCCCACTGGGTGGATATAAATTAAATATCTTAAGCTACATCCAAATACAGGAGAAATCGGTTATAACAATATCGGATATAACGACGAACCGGATATAACGATATATTTCCAAAGTCCAGGCCAAACTCCATTTAACTCAAAGTAATTTGCTATCGGTAATAACGATGCCGGATATAACGATGAAACCTTTTATAACGATGAAAATGTATCAGATTTATGTCGAAAAAATGTTTATAGCGATGAAAAAAAAAACGTGTTCTTATGTTACATGCTTGCTATTTTCATTTCATTCTTTCATTCTCTTATGTTTGCAAAAGTAAACGGAATCTGAGAGAAGCCGGCTGTCATTATGTTTGCAGTATACAATTTCTGTGTATTCGTATATTTTCTTATGCGTGCGCGCATACCATATGCATGCAAATATCTATTATGGTATGTATCTGAAGCATTCAGTTAGTCTTGATTTTTGTTTAAAATGAGTGGTGCGGGCAGATAGTTTGTCAACATGGCGACACTTAATAAGCGAACATCCTTTTCCATTGCCAAAAAATATGACTACTTTTGATGAATACTTGAATACTTTGAATACTTTTGAATAATGCTGATGACGAGGATGACGAATAATTCGACTGCAGATCAGGAGACCGAAGAAGTGCACGTTCCATCTATAAACGAAGCACTTACGGCAGTGGCAACAATAAACCGTTTCATGCTCCTAAATCCGGTATGGGCTGCTTCAAATTCAAATTCAAATGTTGGAATCCAAACATCAGACAACTATCTGAGAAAAATATTTTAAAAAAAATAAATAAATATACGGCATCTGCAGTCCTATACAGAACCAAGCCTAGCTTTCTCGCAACCATTTGTGTGTGCGTGTTATTTTTTTTCATGAATGGAAGGGACCTACAGTTTTTTGCCGACTCCGAACGGCGAGTTGAGAAGCTTCTCATGACAAATAATACTCTTTGATTGCTTGTCAGGCATTCGAAAGAGGTGGCAACCGTGAAAAACTTTTTTTAGGTGTTGGACCCGCGCTGGGAATTGAACCCGAGCATCATGCGTAGTAGTCCAACGCACTAAAGAAAAATATTTTACACAACCAAATGTGGAAATTAGCGATTTCTTTTCTCGACAATTTCATTAAGCTTTTGAAGTGATCTTTGTTTTAATAAAGTGTTTCTTTTTCGACTTTTTTCGTTTTTTTTGTTCTTTCGGATATAACGATGAACCGGTTATAACGATGAAATTGTAAGGTCCCTTCGACATCTTTATAACCGATTTCTACTGTACATGCAATACATGCAAATCTTGCAATTGCTCCATAAGATTGAATGAATCTTCTTTTAAATTGTTTTGCATCACAAGAATTGTATGTTGCATAGTTATAGGCTCCTCAGCTCAGTGGTTTGTGCACTAGGTTATTGAGCTGAGGTCAAGTCCTATTTCATGAGTCAGTGTATTTATTTATTTTAATTCACCATGCATACATGGCGTTACCGAATTCCTCGGTTGAAAAACAATGAGGAACTGCTGCGACTGTTCATTCCGGGAACTGCCTAATATCTATCCCCATTATCTGGATACAACTCGAAACCAAAATGACCCAATTGCATCTAGTCTAGTGATAACGGTATTTATAGAAAACATTTGCACCATGTTGTCATATTTTCATTTATCCAATAAGCACTTGTAAAAGATAAAAGCCAGACAGATTTCTAAAACAAAAAAAAAAAAAAAACAGCTGAAAATGCACACCTCCTTTTGTGGTTTTCAATATCAATACACGGGTATACCTAAACATGACCTTTTAAGCTTTGACAGGTTGATTGACTAAAAGTTAATAAGAGATTAACATTATGTAGGTAATGTTCTCAAGTTCATATAACTATATTAGGTCATTGTCACAATATATGTAAGTACGTATATATATTGTAGTTTTTATTTGGTTACATTGCTGTCCTAGCTTATCGTAACATTCTGACTGATAAAAGAAGTGCATATTTTGTGCATACATATCTGATATGTATGTACATATCCAAGTATGTTTGTGTACAAACAAGTCTGTGAACAGAATTCTGGTTGTAATTTTCGTCAAAATTAGATTTGTGTTCTTGGAAACACGTTACTGGACGTGTTCTGGAAATCGCACGCACTCATACGAAATCGGATTTTTGAAAATGCTGTCAATGGTGTCTAGATGCTGTTCTTACTTTTAGCTCATGACCCGTGGAAAGCATCTGCCACTGCCAGAGACACAACTGCCTTCCATCGTTTTCGATCTCGGGCACACTGTTAAGGGGACCTTCTGGTCTAGCGCCATTGAATTTGGCGAGTTTTTAGAATCGTTTTTTTTTTAATGAAAAAAATGAGCAATTGTATTTAAACTTTGTAGATATATTTTACTACATTAAAAATATCCAAAAATATTAAAAAAAAAAAATAATAATAATTTTAATTAAACAAAAATTGGATTTACAGTTACCCTCTTCAGAAAAATGTATCTTGGTGGTGTGTTGTGTTTTGGTTCTTCCACTGATCGAAAACAAAAAAAACAAAAAAGCATTTTAATCAGTATGAATGTAGTTATCGCAGGAACTAGAATGAAAAAAAAAAATTAAAAATTGACCAAATGGCGCGTTGTTGAAATTTATGTTTCGCAAAAAAGACCGTTTTCATTACCTTTGTATGTAAAAAGTAAGAAACGTACAAATTTTTTTTTAGTTCCGACGATAAGCACTGGTTTACTGAATAACATACTACTACTACATACTACATATTTGAGATGAATCGGTCGAGTAGTTTTTTTATTTTTGTCTCACACCGCGCAGAAAAATATAGTTTCGAGATAAATGAGTTTAAACTTATTTACTACTACTGTAATATTTCTGTATGCAGAAAATAAATAGGCTGTTGAAGTCAAAATACTGGAAATATTAATACGAAAATTTTACAGTATTATACTCTTAAAAGCCTATAATTTTTGAAATATCAAAAAAAAATTGATTTTTTGAAAAATCCAGACCAGAAGGTCCCCTTAAACCAAGCGCTTTCGCACTGGCGATAACTTGGTCTATAATAGGCTCTTCCTTATCAACAGTTATTCGAAGTTCACTGTTCATTTGCTCGATGTGGACAAGCGAATTTAGTCGGCGTGATTTGTATTTCTGGACGTCATCCACATGCTTTTACAGTTCATTAAGTTCGCGATTGTATACATATATCTAGTGCGTTGGACAGAAGACTTGCACGAACCTGGGCAAAACAGTCATATGACAAGCAACTCTGGCGTCCGTCTTGCTTATGTCTGCAAGAAACCATTTTTTTTTCAAGCACCTGTATTGCATAATGTTTTCTTCACAATTTTGGAAATTGCTTTCCACATTTTTATTTTTTCAACAACTTTATTGATAGTTCCTTCGTGTCAATGGATGTTTGCTTTTTATTAATTTTTTTTTTAAATCGGTACTGAAAATACGTCTTATTTTTATATGTATACTAGCTGACCCGGCGAGCTTCGTACCGCCTCAAAATCAATAAATGTTGTGTCAACTTATTAGCTGTATTGAATTCAATTTTTTTTCGTAAGGTAACATAAATAGATTGTTTAGCAAAGCAACTCGCATGTTTGTCGCCGAATCATTGCGCCTCCAAAACATCTTGAGTCATTGCGCAGATCTTTCATAGTTCGATTGAGTGCTTTCAATGCGCGTTTGTGCGCCATTGTGCATTCATCCCAGATGACGATTTAACTTGTTACCAAAACTTTGGCCATTGCTGACTATCTTGCAATGTAGCATGTCGGGTTATCAGTCGTTTGAAGGTTTAAAGGCAATTTCAACGCGGAATGAGCCGTTCGGCATTCTTCTAACGTGGCGGCTATTCCAGAAGAATCAACTGCTAAAGCAGTTTTGGATCTCGTACGATCAGTGGACAAAATCAATGACATGAGGAATGTCTTCCCAGTTCCCCCGAGCACATCAAGGAAAAATATGCCATTGGAGGCTCAACAGTGGTACACTCATGCGAACTGATTGGTTCAATGCATCCCGATCATATTCACGTTCAAGTTCCAATTCTCGATTGAAAGCGTCGTTCATTCCACGATATGGCGTTGGCATTCCTAGCTTGACTAGCAAACTGCCGCACATGAGGTCACACATGATCAAAAGCAAAGCCTGGTTATGTATCTCCTCATTCAACTCGAGATCGGGTTTCCTGAACTGACACGAATTCGATGTAAAATGTCTTCTGACATGTCATCCTGGATCATAAAAATTGCTCCAGCCGTTCTTGAGTTAGAAATGGTGTAACTAACCCGACTTTGTTTTATATATGTATATAGATATAGATTAAATAGTGACTCTTAAAATAACGTACAAAAACATGTTGAAATAGGAAAACGCGTCAATTTATTAGAGTAAGGGAAAAACAATCTAAATTTTTGTTTGGTTACATTCCGGTTTATTATTTGTTAATAACATTAAATAATTTAGAAAATAGATATAAAATTACATATTTGGAAAACTTAACGAATGCAGTTTATTTGACTTTAATATTCCTACAAACTGCAAGAATATTCAAGATACGATTGCAGTGTAGCTGCTGTTGAACTTTTTTTTTTGATTCACTGTATGTACATAAGTTCACACTTATTTGGGTATCAATCGACGTAAACAACGACAAATGTCCTGACTTATTCCTGAGAACTCAGCCCAGTCTAAAACTCCTGACAATTATCCGGTATTCACTCGCTAAAGCTTATTGCTGTTCCAGCTTATTTAAAAACGGCTGAAGGGATTTCAATAATTTTGTTATTTTTTTTTCACAGCAAGTGAACATTCAATTCGACAGCAAAACAGTGGATCGCTTCCATTCGTGCGAATACTTTGGTTCTGTCCAGCTCTGATTCGGACAGAAGCGTCAGTTGGTTTTGCTTTTATTGTCATTTAAGCCGTTAATGGCGTTAATCTTTTATTTAAGTGTTTCCGTCGAATCTACAATATAAAATGTTATTTCTCTCTCTTTCCAGTTACTCCTACGAGATCGTCAGGGAAATCGCAGATTTTCTTCTAGCCCGCACGGAAATTCGCCCAAAAATCGGCATCATTTGTGGTTCAGGGCTGAACTCGCTGGCCGATCATTTGGTCGATACAGTCGGCTTCGATTACAAGGATATTCCCAATTTCCCCGTGTCAACGGTAGAAGGACATGTTGGTCGCATGATCTTTGGCTATCTGGAGGGCATGCCAGTCATGTGCATGCAGGGACGCTTCCATTTCTATGAGGGATATCCACTGGCCAAGTGCTCTATGCCGGTTCGCGTCATGAAACTCGTCGGCGTAAGCTATCTAATTGCGACAAATGCCGCTGGTGGGCTCAATCCGAAGTTCAAAGTTGGTGACCTCATGATCGTGCGAGATCACATAAATATTATGGGCTTTGCAGGAAACAGTCCACTGCAAGGACCAAATGATATTCGTTTCGGACCACGATTTCCGCCAATGACCAACGCCTATGACTCCCAGCTGGTTCGCAACGCTCGCAAAATTGTCAAAAAGATGGGCGTGGAGAATGACGTTCACGAAGGCGTGTACACGTGCCTAGGAGGACCCAACTATGAATCAGTTGCGGAGTTGAAAATGCTTCGCACCATGGGTGTCGATGCAGTAGGAATGTCCACCGTTCACGAGGTTATTACAGCACGCCACTGCGATTTGACCGTATTTGCATTCAGTTTAATAACGAATAAATGCGCCACCGACTACAACAGCAGCGAGGACGAGGCGAATCACGAAGAAGTCGTCAGTGTTGGAAAGATGCGTCAGAACAGATGCGGAGAGCTGGTTTGTCTCATGGTCAAGTCCATTGGTGAAGACCTCGCCGAGAAATTGGCCGAGTAGTAGTGTAGCTAACGACCCAACAGAATGGCGGTTATTCTACTAATATTCTTTTTTAGTGCTGCAAAGAAAAAAAGAAATATTTTTCACGTTATCTAGTGTAGTTTTTTGTTTAATAAGATTTTTAAAATGCATACTCTATCATCACCGTGTTCTTAAATTATTGTCAAAGATATACATAGGTACGAGTTGAGTAGAAGAGTGTAGTGTTAAGAACAAGTATTCTTTTTTATGTCATACTTATGTACACACTGGTATTTAATACGATTTAACAAATAAATTTTTGTGTTTACTTAACCGAGTTGCTTTTTAATGTACTCTAATGTGTTCTCTTAAATATTTTTAACTTCTTTTATGTTTTATAATAGGGCAAGGACATATCTAAGAAGCAAGCAATTTCAAGACCAATGTAAGTTATCTGCCAAATCAGCACATTTATACAAATGAAAAGTCCTTGCATTGCATTAATCGAGATCTCGAAATGGATCTAAGGGGTTAACCCTTAGAAAACGGAACTGGTTCTTTTCACCAGGCAATACAAAATGCTTCAGATAGACCACCCCCCCTCTTTATACGGTACCAAACTAGTCTTCACCGTCAAAGCAAAGTATCTTTGTCTCATCAGGAAAGAGTAAAGAAAGCTTACAAGCCCTCTACTCTTGCAAGAAAGCCATTGGCAGCAAATGGAGACTATGTGTCTGCTATAAGACCGATTCTGATGCATGGCGTAGCTATAGACAACACTATACATCGCGACAGTCTTGGAAAAGTACACAGATAAGCCTCTATGTGCATCAGTGGAGCGCTAAGATCAACACCCTCCGCGGCATTAGACATCCAACTGTATCTCCCACCCCTTGATATAACTGGTAAGCAAATGTCAGCCAGTGCTGCCATAAGACTCAAAACCATCTCACAGTGGTCAAGTAACTATACTGGTCACTCCACAATACTGGATCACTTAACTCTTCTTCAAAACAGACAAAACTGTGCCGAAGCCTAATCTTGATAAAAACTTTAAGCTTACTATTCCCGATAGGTCCTTCTGGGAGGACTTCGGTGCTATTACTGACAAGTCGATACACTTCAACACTGATGGCTCTTGAACCAATGATGGGGTAGGAGGAGGTGTTTTCTCAGACAGATTAAAACTCAATCTCTCCTTCCGCCTCCATGATCACTGCAGCGTGTTTCAAGCGGAAATTATGACGATTTCGGAAGCACTGTCCTGGATCAGGATATTAATATTCTCGGATAGTCAGGCGGCCTTGAAATCCCTGGAATCAGTTTCATCTACTCATCATTCCAGCGAATAGTAAAGCTGACTAGATGCTAAAATAGTAACAGCAATACCTGTTTTACCCGACAAGAAGTATATAGGTATGCCCCTCGCTACTAACAAGCTAACAACCAATGCTAGATGAGAAGGTTGAACTACCTTCTAACCGATCAAAATACCTTCTGTCCTCAAAAAGACTAGATACATATAAGCACGACTATCGGCAAGCATGCAACAAGGCTTGGTATACTTTCAAATGACTTCTGTAGAAGTTGCAGAGACGAAGAAGAGGAAGAGAGCCCAACACATCTCTGTTCATGTCCAGCTCTTTCCACCTGGGAGAATATTTCTTCGACGATCTCAGTGACCTAGCACAAAAAGACGTGGGAAGCCTTATTCGGTTCATTTTTAAGCTCCAAATATTTTTCATGAGTAGCGGGGCTAAATATCCCCAAGATCTCTTGTTATCACAATGTGCATCTATCTATAGGCTCAAGTGTGCTGGTACTCGTTACCGGCAGCCACTGCTACCTAACCTTACAAATACTTATTGCATGCCTATAAGATATGCTCTGCGATAATGAATCCTATCATTGTGCTTTCTGGTAGAGCGTTTCAAATCCAGCCTGTGTCAAATCCGTCTGCTGAAATGGTATTTTCTACCACACTCTAATTTGAGTAATTGCTTACAAAAGGTGAGAGACACATGTACCTACGTTTCCTTTTTTGGGTATACAGTAGATTCCGCTTAATTGGGACGGCGGATAATCGGGACAGTCGCTGAACTGGGACAAATGGTCAAGAACAGAACAGAACAGAATAGATTGGTTTTTTACTTGATAGTCACATCGCATTATTGGGACAGCTGCTTAATTGGGAGTGTCCCAAATAAGCGGAATCCACTGTATCCACAGTGTTGTTGTCCCAACTCTGGCAGTGTTATCTTTTTACAGTTCCTTGCAATGAATGCATCAATGGCAATCAGCTGAGGTGGGACTTCATCAACTTGCCAAGAGATTCAAGAACTTGACTGAATTTCGAAACATTTAAACTTTTGTTTACCGAATAACACCGTTGCATCTTGGAAGCATTCCATCTTAAACGTTTAAACTAAGCAGATACGCTGCAATGTTGTCACTTATATTTATGTTGAAAAGGATAGTAATGGTAGATACTATACTCTACTGGATTCATCGAAAAAGCCCTTCTTCAGTAATAAGTATAACCGAGGCACCAATCTTGCATTTAAGATCCTATTCTACGTATTGTGCGAACAACTCAATGATACTATTTAGTAGTACGACGGTATACTTAATGCTCAGAGTTAAGAAAGTCCTAGTAAGGAACAACCAATTTGAAGTTCAGACTCACTTACTTTTTTCGACACCCTAAGCTGCATTTACCGCTTTGAACTTTAACACCACACCGGAGAATACACGGTGCAATGTACAGTAGCGGCGTTAGGGTAGCGCGCGGTTGGGCGACCGCCCAGGGCGCCAGACGTGAAGGGGCGCCGATCCAGTTGCATATTGTGACATTGTTGCATTTGCGGCAGCGGCCAAGTTACCTGTTAGAGTCTTAAATTCCATAAATCTGGCGACAAAATTAATAATGTTACAACACTAGGATACGAGTTCCGCTGTACATTTTACCGGGAATCCCCGTCAATAGGAATAACTTATTATTTATCCCGGTGCACTTGTAAAATAATTCGAGTCCGCCACTTTGTTTGGGATACTTCAGCTTCTGTTCATCGATGGAAAATTCTATTTCGCTTAGGATACTGCTATGAAAAATGCAGTGAAATACGTTGGGAAGCAAGAATAAGCAGTATTAAAGCAGTCTATCTAAAAAATAAAATAAAAAAATCTGGCTATCAATGGACATGGATCTCGATAAATGTGTTGAAAAAATACAGCGCTTTCTTGGAAGGGCATGAAAAGACTGGCTTTAGAAGCGCAAGTTTAACAGCGAAGCAATTGGCTGAAGAACTTGAAACTGAACTTGTATTTAAAGCCACAACGAGAAATCAATGTGCTAAACGCCAAGCTACCGCGGATGCCAGTGCGCTTGGTCTAGGCAACTGGAAGCGGCGTGCCCGTGATCGAAGAGAGTGGAAGGCTGCCGTGTCTCAGGCAGAAACTGTTCACGGGTCGGGAGCCCGTTAAGAAAGTAAGTAAGTAAGTAGTAAATGCCAAGCTCCGACGACGAGCCTATAGCTTCTCCAGATAATAAATTTGAAGTAACATTTTTCAACTGTCTATTAAACACTACCCTCATTTCACTCAGTGAATGATTTGAACAGATTTGAACTTTTTTTTATAACTTTTTTTGTAAAACAAAAAAATCCAAAAAACTAGACCTTCTCAAACTCTGTGATGATCTCCAATTAAAATTAACTGGAAGCTCGAAAGCAGTTATAAATGGTTGTATATTGTGTGATGAACTCATAAGCCGATCTGCGATAGAAAATATCTCAATCTAGATTGACAAAATTGGCAACATTGTTAATCGGAAATGAAACTGAAGAAAACATAGACTTCGGTGTTATAGGTCAGAAAGTTAAAATTCTTCTTTTTTTTTTTAATACATAAATGGTTATTATTTCGTTGTTTCCCTTGTTTTATTCTTTCCTTTTTTTCACATGGCTTTGGATAACAGATAGGGGCGCCGTAGAAATCTCGCCCAGGGCGCTGGTAATGCTAAAACCGGCACTGGCAATGTACAATTGAAAACATCTGTTCTGAACATTTGCGAATATGTACTGAATTTCTGCTCTGAGATTCGGTAGCATGTGATTCCTTCAATCTCATGCTAGAGCAATTAGTTCTTAGAGTAGATACAAACGAAAAAGGTGCTCTTAAATGGCAATGACTTCCTCAGATAAACGTTCTAAGCATGAATCGAGGAACGTTGAAAGAGGTCAAAGCGTTATCTACAGGTCATGGAAATTTCGGGTATCTTCTAAAGAAGATGGGCCTTTCAGAAGATGATACAGTAAAACTTGTGGATAGTGGAATCTGCGAATAAAAGAATCCTGCGAAACCCGGATAGTAGACATTTTTGGATGCCAATTTTGATTTTCTTCATACAAACTTACTCTTATATAGAGAATGGAAACCTGCGAAATCTGAATACTGTAAATTTTTTCAATGAATTTTGTTTTCTCCCCATGCAAATTCACTCTTCAATAGCAGAATCAAGATATGAAGACGCCAAAATTCATTAACTATGCCTGGACGAATTTGAGACAAGCGGCACATATATTGTGTCAATGTCCAGCACTGGTCGGCAGAAGAATTCTTTAAGAATTACTTCAAACAAATGCCAATGAAGAATTGTGTAGTAATCCAGAGGGTCTCGCTGAGTAAGATGGATCGTGGAAGAGAGATGAAGAGGAGCCCAATATGGCGGTCTGTTTCGGCTATCTCTCGATCACATATTGTATAAGTCAACATTTGTTTCTTAAAGATTTAATGAATGTACTGGTACATGTTGTACAGATTATGGCATCTCTTGAGAATTTACATCTTTGCTGTGTTATATAGACGATATCGATCGCTGTCACCCGGCAATCGAATAACCGGCACAACGATTTAAATTGACCAAAGAAGCATCTGTCTGCGAAACAAGGACACAATGTTGCCTTCCTCGAAGTAAAATCATTTCCAAAATGTCCATTAATTCTTTGCTTAATATTTGAAATGCGTGCTCTACAAACAGATTGTTTCAGTTCTCGTATATGGTGCTGAGAACTACGCTTCTGAAGTGCCCTGTAGTATTAGCAACTACGTACACAACTCGTTTGATAAGACGCTTTGTTTATGAAATCAAACACATCAGCTTCTAAGTATAATTTCCAATGACTAGATCTTTAAGTTTATTTTATCGTTGATATACTTTGGTATAATAGCGTTTTTTTTTTGGTTTCACAATTTATCTTAATTAATTAAAAACCCAAATTAAGTGAGTTAATTTAAAAATACTTTTGATAGGTTAAAAAATTGGTGGCATGTTCTTTTAATTTTTTAACAGCTTTTTTTGTAATTTGAACAATTGAACAAATAAAATAAGACGTGTAAATTGTTCCATATTCAATAAAATTGAAAGCACGCCGAAGGCTAAACAGCGCCCTTTTCAAATTGCACACCCCAATGGCTAGCTCTAAAAAATTTACATCTATAAACGAATGTGTGAGAGAATCAGTCCGAAGAGAGAAAAATAAACAACGATGTATGTGAATATGTTAAATATTAATTAAGGCAAGATGCAATGACTAGATGAGATGACTACAGAGGGTGTGAGCGCACCCTCGATTCGGTGATTAATGCAAACGTGTTCTGTTCCCATTTAAAAGGTGCACTGGTTCTAGGTTCTACAAGTGAGTTGACTTAAAAACTAAAATACTGAAGAGCAATCGTCCAGTTTTAATTAAGCTTATCCTCGTAGAACCCCGGTAATTCTGATTCCAATCGCAATAGCTGCACATATGTAACCAGCTTAAAGTCTTTTGTTTGATCGTCTTCCTTGAAGGTTGAATAATATGAGACAAGCTCCTGAGATCCGTCCTGATCTAGGTCAGCGATGAGCAGCGAGTTCTCCTGGTTATTCAAATCAGGTTGACAGACGACCTCGTTCCGTTCATTCCTACAGAACTGGATGATATCACTTTGGCTGGTGTTCTCGATTCTTGTGTCGGAACCAATGAAAATGACAAGCACCACCGTTTCTGTGATCATCTGACGCTTGTAGCCGTTCAGGAGAAGGCTACTACTGGTCTTCTTGCGCGTAATGTTGGCGGTACTACGTTCCATACGGGTGATTTCGCCGGGAATCGTGTACGTATGACGCTTCTGCACTAAATGATCGAAAATGTTAAACTCACTGGTTGGAAAGACTGAGCTGTTGTCTCCTCCTACGTCCTCTCTCTTCTTGCGGTCAGTTTTGATGACGGTGTCATTGTTCCATTTCCAGAATTTCATCACAAAGCCGGACATCTTTGATTTGCTGTTCTTGAAGTGCCACTGCGCTGGCACCATGCCATACATACCGGCGTTGGTGAAGTTGCGGACAACATTCACCTTGCCATTGCGTTCCTCGCTAAGAATAAACGAGACATTACAGTCATCTGGACACTTGCCACGATTTTCGACGATCAATTCACGTCCACTGAGCGAGTATATGTTTCGCTGAGCTTCGGTCTCCTTTCTTTGGCCGTAGTGACGGTGTTGAGAGATTTTCAAAGCCGGTGTCAGTTTCTCACTCTTAATCGACCGATTGGTGATCAACGAGAAGAGATCTGTGAGCGCCTTCGACTTTTGTACTTCAGTACTGTTGCGAATGCAGTTGAAGGTGATCACATGATTCTTTTCGAGCTGGAATTTCCTGAGTACATCGCACTCGTGCACCTTGTAGCCATCTCCTATGGGTTTGCCTATACGCCCGGACAGTATCCGCAAAAGATTCCTGGCACCAGCTGGTGCATCGCCATGAAATTCATCGTGAGGCTTAATAAAATTTTTCGGCTTCGAGTCAATGATTGGCGAGGTGGTCGCCAGCAGTATCTCATAGACGCCATCGCCATCCAAATCAGGCAGTATCACAGGGAAGTCCAAGACATCGATCTTGTGTAGAGATCTTACTCTAAACTTCCAGTGCCACTGACCCGAAATGGGATTAATCACCCCCAATTCTCCATACTCGTCAATAACCAAGCAGTCCGGCTTCCCGTTCTTGTCGATGTCGATCAGGGTGCAGTCGATGGTTATCGGTTCATCGACTATTTCATCGAACCAGGCAATCGCTCCAGAGCTTCCAATTAGCGAGATAATGCCATTACGTTTCGTATTCGATGGTTCGAACTCCGGGAAAAAGGCATCACCTCGGTACAGGAAAATTAGATTTTTCTCCCAATTTCTGACGCCATCCACAACGTTGATTCCTCCCTTTAGCTCGATTTTTGTGTAGTTGTTTAGCCAGTTGTGTGTCTTCACGCGATCTGGTGGCGCCGGGCATGTTCCCGACTCACTGCATGGGATCACCCAGAGAAACACCACCACGGTGAATACACAAAGCGAGATCGACGCAATAAAGCAACACTTCCTGGTCGTACTCATGGGCTCGTCTTTTGCTTCGGTACTTCCCAAAATTGCTACATTATCGGCGTCTGTTTGATGGCGCTCCTCGCCATCGCTATTGAAACTCGTAAAGTTACTGCCGCCATCCATTACGCTGCGAAAGGAGTTTTGCAGCGACATACTGCTGCTGTGATGCATCTGGTGACCGTTGCTACTTGGATATTTCTGGTGATATTGCAAGTTATAGCGGCTGTGGTAGCCAAGTTGATGATTGCTGTTTGGCCTTGATTCACGATGGTTTTGGTTGTTGTGTTGGCGCTGTTGATGCTGCGACTGTTTATTGTGGTTCTGGTGCTGGCAACTTGATTGTCGGCTAGAATTATGTATTTCTTCTTCGCTATCAGAATCTGTCATTACTTGACTTAATGGCGCGTATATGCCCTGCTGCGAATCACTGCTGAGCATCGTAACTGAAAGACAAATATATTTTGTGAAAAATCAATAAACTAGAGTTGACTTAAAAATTTCAATGATGTTTACGTGACGAAACGGATTTTACCTTAAATTGAAAACGCGCAGATAAATACTTGAAATCCAACATAATTTTTAGAGCATTCTATATATTTCTTATGTAATTAATTTAAAAACATCGGGTTTTCTTTTGAGTTTTCTTGAAAGCCGAAAAAAGTACACAAATTTTCAATTGGATTATATTTGACAGCAATCGGGTATGAGTATGACATATGTCAGCTGTTTAGTAGGGTTTTCTTCAGTGACTGGAAAATAGGTTTTAGTACTACTTAAAGGTATGTGCGCATTTTTGATACTTAGTGAGATAGGTTATTAAAATTACTCAACATACTGCAATTAGCACACCCAGATTTCTCTTGTAATTTAAATTATTATATTTTCGCATATTTTTTCTTTTTTTAAGTTAAACAATAATGTTGCCATTTTTAAATTTAAACATAAACAAAAAAAAAAAATGAAAAATGAATTTCCGTCGCGAAAATTTGTATGCAGAAGTTAAAATAAATTAATTAAAATTTTTACCGCATTGTACCTCACTCAGCCTCGATTTCTTTAGGCCAAGTTATTGTAGAATAATCCATATGACCATATTGCAGTTCAGAATATTGACTAGAAATAACTATAAGTTAAGCTGTGAGGCATTTCATATAACACTTTAGTAAATTTCACTGAGCTATATGTACATCATTACAGCCGCCATTAAAACCAAAACCAAAACATTATCATTTCTAAACTATTATAATCAATTTATAGTGGTTTCACTGTGAAACAAAATTCTCTTCTCAGAATCGTAAGATAAACTAATGTACCAAAAGAACGATTTCAGAAGAACTCGTTTTGATTCTGGACGCTCCCGGACCAATGGAAAATGGCATTAGTTATCTGCTGGTTACGTGCAGTAACCGCTTTTTTAAACAACAATAAAAGGCTAACAAAACTTAATAAAAAATATTTAAACTTATATATACATACTTACCATTCTACACAGATTTCATAAAAATTTAAACCAAACATATTATCAACATTTGAAAAAAATTGATAGGTCCGGGAACAAAGAATTAAAAGTCGAAATTTCCCAAAGACACCTTTATGAATACTAAAAATTACCCAACCTGGAATACATTCATCTGACAACTAACCCTTCCAATTGGAAAACGTCTCGTTCATTGTGGAAAGCATATTGGAGCAAACGAGACAAGACACCGACACCGAGCCACAAAAGAAAAAAAAACTGGGCCAGTTGTTTTGCGAGTTGCACAATTCTACGCGATTGTAATCGAATTTTATTAGTAAAATCATCGCGAATAATTTTTCGATTATTTTATAATCAGCTCGTGAGCAAATAGAAAACATTAACGCGTTTCGTAGTGAGAATCGCAGCGCGTTTAAAAAATTTCAGTGAAAACAGTGGAAAGTGATTGAATTGTGATGTCCTCAAACATGGCGTCGACCCTGGAGGAGCAGCAAAGCCTTCGCGAATGTGAAAATTACATTCAAACACATAATATTCAGCGGGTGTTGAAGGATTGTATTGTGCAGTTGTGTGTTAGCCGTCCGGAAAATCCTGTGCAATTTTTGCGGCAGTATTTTCAGAAGTTGGAAAAGGTAAGTGTTTTGTTTGTGGATTTTTTTTTTCTTGGTGAAATCGTCTGCCATTTGGATGGTGTTGGTTAGAGTGGGAGAAGTAGATTGTTAAGGGGTGGCCGTTGGAAAAGGAAGCTTTAAATTTCCAGTGGAAATTCGATAAATTTTGACAGATGGGAATAATGCGTTTTGTTTACATGTTTTTCGTTTTTTTAGGATTAGGTAGATGTTTTTTTTTTTTTTTTAATTTAAAAATATAGAAATTTTTATTATGCGCAGTTGGGTTAGGTGTTATTTTGTGGTCTTCGTTTGTAGAAAATGTTATGAGTGAGGGGAGGTGTGATGTTTTTTTTTTTTGAAAATTCATGACGCATGAGGATAGAAAGTGAAAAGCATTTGAATATGTCGACCATTATAAAATATTTAATAGTTCAAATCTTAAGTACCTACCTACATAATTTATTGCTTAGCTTATTTATTATCACAATATGTACTAAAACAAGATAAGGTTAAATGGTCGGCTTATATTTTGTTGATTTTCCATGATATTAATCCGGGATCGATTAGCTTCCAACTCGTGATAACGCCACTCTTAGTCAGTCAACGATATGTTACCTATAAAACCTTACCGTTGGTCTCTTCCGGCAATATTATTCATTGCAAGAAATATGTCTTGCAATTAAAATTTCCAACATAGGCCATGGCATCAATTTCAGCTTTTATTTCTTGCCATCTCTGTCGACATAAACCCTGAAATAAATTTGACAAGGATTCCCAATTTGAGTTTTATTACAAGTGAAACATGATAGGTGAATTTCTCAAACACAGACTCTCGCATTAATTAGTTGTTTTAAACAGTATGAATGTTTGTGGGACTACAAAAGCCATTTGCATAAAGGGAACGACTTGAAAAGAAAGACCTGAGGGGGAATTTCAAACCAATTTCAACGAAGTGTCTTTCTTCTATAAATGGACTTATTCAAAAAAGTATTTTGGATTCTAACCCCGAGGGTCAACGCAACAGACGACTACCTCGCCTAAGGTGGCACGCACAAGTAGAACAAGAACTCAACCAACTTGGAGTGTGCAACTGGAGGCAGTTAGCTAAGGACCGGGCTAACTGGAAGAGGTTGTTGGTTGAGGCCTTGGTCCGCGACGGACTGTATTAAGTCACCTTAGTAAGTAATTATGACTGAAATAAATATGTCTCGTGGAGACTCGGTGTTACACAAACTGTGGCTTCTAATCGAAAACCTCACGTTTGAACTTGCCCCGACTTAACTGCTTTTGTTGTTGTTTTGCCGACAGCAGCATAAGTAGGGCTTTCTTGAAAATTGGTACTAGCATCACAGCTAGCAAGATACTGCCAGTCTGGGAGAACACGTATAGTTAGATGAAGGTTCTGTACAGAAGTCAAATTAGCACCTTTTTTTTTACTGCATTCATAATAATGTTCTGCTGGAATTAGCCCACTCAATTTTACCGGCAAGACTTATTTAAATCAAATACATTGCTCTTGTAGGTATGTACACTAGCTCTGTAAAACATACACTGTACATAAAGTGGATCCCGCTTATTCGGGACACTTCGGTCAAGACCAATTGGTACATTTAGCAGCTGTCCCAATAATGCGATGTGACGATCAAGTAAAAAACCAAACTGTTCTGTTCCTTACCATTTGTCCCAGTTAAGCGGCTGTCCCGATTATCCGCCATCTCCATAAAGCGGAATCCACTGTCCACTGATCCAACCAACATCTACTCTCCTACTGCCCCGCCCTCCAAAAATTACGCCATAGGTCATAACAGTCACAACAGAACTCGAAAATTTAAAGATATCGGATCTTCTAAGATTCATCAAGAGCACAAACTGGCTTAGGAGTTGGTAAAAAAAGGATTTACTTCCAAACTATGAGGGGATGTGCAGAAAAAACTGCGCAGGAAATGCAAAAATGCATAAAATAACAGTCTAACATGACTTTGCATTATTCTGTGTATGCATTGTTTTTCGGTATGGATTCTTCTTTTAAAAAATAAAACAATAAAGCTGCTATTTAAACTGCCCAAAGCGCTAAACGGATTAACCGTAAGAAAAATCGTTGTTTCTATTCAAGTGGCGCGTAGTGTATACATATATATACATAGATGTATAACAAGTGCCACAGGGAATCCACGATTTGTTAAATGGAATATTGGTAACTCTCTTCTAAGTTCTTTGGTCTATGAGTACAATGACTGTAATACACCTACTGCTCGATAAGTTGGGGAAAATATATGTATCTTGTTTTTTTGTGGAAATGAAAGAATAATCTCCAAACACACTCCATTTATTTTATTAAACTTGACTGAAATTCCTAAATTCGATTTGTTTACGTTTTATCGAATAAACTGACCCTCGTGCCAAAATAAAGCCAAAAGTCATATTTATATTCACAGCCATAACCGAAATTCATAAAATTAAACTTTTAGCATTAACGATTCACCTGAAGCGCTCCGTTCTCCCCACTCACCGCCGACTACCTGAACTTATCCTATTAAAGTTTAAGAAGCTAACAAAATACCAACACTCAATTATTCATAAGCAACAACAACGTTTTACAACTTTTCCTATTTTCTATTGCGTATCTCGTGGCGAATTACTTATTTTACGATACAACAGTATATCGGGGTTTTTTTTTTCCACCGTAAACCTCATCGAACCTGAAAATATCCGTTTCATTGTTAATAACAGTCGAATGCGTGCCTCCTCACACCTTTCATCATTTTCACCCAAAAATAATTATAACTACTGACGGTATTTAAGTAACCCGCAAGTTAATCCCGTTCACTGTTGTGTTATCAGGGAATAGAAAATCAATATGTTTTACCTTTATCTACTGCCTCTATCAGTGCTTATCGGAGGCAATCCTGGTTCCGCGCCATCGATGTGATACAATGGTGTTGTTGATGATATTATCAAAGGCACATAGGCGATACAGGTATACCGTCACCACCACCAGGCTGTTGGCCAGGCTCTTATTAAATTTTATCAATATAACGCACAAACACATACATACATACTCGTTCGTCTGTACTAGTAGCATAGTTACGTGCGGTGGTAATTTTCAGGTTTTCGTGGGTTATTGATTGATCCTTAAATAGCATTCGACGATGAAGTTGTGGTTTTTCTCGATGACTCTGGCCACGGTAGATGGTAGTTGTTAAAGGTGACTTGTTGCGGAAAGATAGTGAAAGGACGAACGGCGCGCGTGCAATGGGCAATACGTTGACAGTTAATTTTTGGCATGAAAATGTTTTGGATAAATTCAAATCGGGAAATGGTGGTGGTGCCCATCGTCGGGGTGTTAACAAATTAAATGACCAGTCGTCAGTGGAAGAGGAAGCGGCAAACGCGGATTGTAATCGACAATTAACGACAGAAGTGCGAGAATCGTGTGGTGCTGCTATTTCCGAAGAAAAGAATAATGTGAGTACAGCGGACACTTATAGCATTATTGTTGTTTGAAGTTAAACACTTGTTGCAAGTTGCAATAATTTTTCTGTGTTTATCGTAGGATAATAAATGTATGTACATATGTCAGTAAACAATTCTTGGTGTAACGGGATTAAATCTATTATGGTAGTAGACGATAATATGCGATGTGGTTTGTATTGAAAATAATTCACAGAAGCATTATTCAAAAACCGGTAAAGGGTTAGTTGTGATCCCAAAGGTTAACCAACAAATCACTGTCACTGTGACACGAACGGAAGTGTATGTAACTGTCTGAACTTTGGTATATCTAATTTGAGTCTTGAAGTTGTTGTTATTTAGGTTATTGCCAGTTTTGCTATAAGGAGGACTAGGTAGAAAACTTCATTTATTACTCTAAACTACGTGAAACTATATCTATTGTGCCATAAATTGGAGAAGGGGGAGTTTGTTTTCGATCTGTAACCGGACCTGGTTTGCCGCAAATAGAAAATGCTACCCAAACTACACTTCATTTGGCAGTTCATCAATTCGAGCACACCTTTTACCAAAATTAGCATATAATTTTAAATTTTTTTTGACGGAAACATTTATTGTAACCTTGAAATGTCACTATCCCTTTAAAAGCTAGTTTTGTGGGTGCTGGTTCTGAATGATGTCCTTAAGATGGAATTAGTGTAACCGCCTACGCTAATGATGTGGTTATTATAGTCCGAGGCAAATTTACTAATATACTGAGTGTTGGCGACCATCGCCAAATGGGCAAAGAGGTGCGGACTTAACGTAAACCCCACCAAAATGGAACTATGTAGTTATTTTTACCCGAAAGTACAAGATACCAACGTTCAAACTCGCCAAGCTTAACGGTGCTGAACTTTATCTATCAGATCATGCAAAGTAAAAAAAATAAATATTTGGCCTCAGCAGTCCTAGGTAGAACCAAGCCTAGCTTCCCGCAACCATTTGTGTGTGCGCGTTATATTTTTGCACAAATGGAAGGGACCTACAGTTTTCTGCCGTCTCCGAACGGCGAGTTGGGAAGCTTTATATGACAAATGATACTCTTGAATGCTTGTCAGGCATTCGGAAGAGGTGGGCACTGTGAAAACTTTTTAGGTGTTTTATTTCACAGGATAGAATCAGAAAGGCGTACAATGCGCTCTTTATTTGTAAAAGAACAGCAGGAAGAACTTGGGGCTTCAAGCCGGCAATGATGCACTGGCTTTACGCGATGATCGTCAGACCCATACTCTCGTACGGGGACTTGTCTGTTGGAAAGCATCTCTCAAAAGAAACATATTAGGAAGCTAAGCAGCGGTTCAGAGAACAGCAGGTGTCGCCATAACGGGAGCCCTACACACAACACCCACGGCGGCACTGGATACTTTTCTGCATCATTCGATCGGCATACAATGCACCTGGCAAGTAGGAGTGCGGTTAGACTCACTAACTTAGGCTACTTCAGAAATCGAAGCTATGGTCTGGTCATATTCTGAAAGAATTTAGAATTGGCAGCCTCGATAGAACGGATGACATTCTCCAAGTTCCGGACTTCGCTACACCACACGAAACGCTGCACCCATAAGAGCTGTTGGTGACGAAGCTAATAACGGATAAGGTTATCATCATCTACTACATCGACAGTCAGGCCGCGCTCAGAGCACTAGAATCGTGTATCGTTAGATCGGCAATTGTAAGTTAGAAGGTTGTCGCCCTGTGCTCAGACCACTAAGCAGACACAACAGGGTGAAACTGTGCTGGGTACTTGGATACTCTGGTGTAGAGGGTAATGAACTTGCAGATGAGCTAGCAAGAAAAGGGGAGGAACTGCCTACAACCATCATGCGGCATTAGTACAACACGATCATAAGTTTGGCGGACCACAGATGTTCAAGAATAGGAGGGACATAGAGTATCCAAAGCACTTTGGGCGGCCATAGACCGTAAAAAAACCAGGGTAATCCTTGGACTGAATAGGGCAAAGTTAAGAACTCTTAATAGGAATACTCTCCGGGAACTGTCTCTTGAGGAAACATGTCAAAAGAATGGGTGGTTCAAACACGGACGAATGCAGATACTGCAATTACATAGGAGCATCGGAGGATATCGAACATATCCTTTGTGATTGTCAGGCTATTGCTTGTTTTCGAAAGAAATTCTTAGGAAATTACTTCTTTGATACACTGGAAGAGGCTGGCCAAACTGGCCACAGTAAAATCTTAAAATTTTGCAGTGAAATTAAATGTTTTTTCGGTTTTTCTTTATTTCCCTACGCAGTCGACGGAAAAGGCCACTGTGTTATTCACTCTCCAATCCTTTGAATGCTATTTGACCACCATTTAATGTGCTCCTCAATCCTTAGACCACTTCTAAAATAGTCTTGCCATGTACAGTCCCAATGGAATGACATTAAAAAAGATCTTTGAGGAGTTTGCTAGATAAAGTTTAAAAAAAGGATTTCTCGGGACCTGAACCCAGGCTGGGTATACCAATATCTTAGGTCAGAGCTTATATTGACTTTTGGGTTTCTTGTCGTTTGAGCCTCGCCATCTTTTTAAACAATTTTTTGGACATTACCTATGTATGTATGTGATTGCCCGCCTACACCCGGACCAGATACAGTGAAACCTTGGGAAGTTTGCCACCTGCGTTGCAAGCATTTTTGGCCAACTTATAAATGAAATTTAATGTTTTGACGGAAATGTTTCGGTTTAGGAACCATCATACGATCGTCCCAGGAGATAGCGATGGGTTGTGTTTTGTGATGGCTCAGCCTGGTAGCCCCTTTCAACCTAACCCAACCTAGTTTTCTTTTGTTGAGAAACGTTTTACTTCCACTAAAAGTTACTTTAAAGTGAAAAAAAAGAACAAAATTAGGGAAATTTAGACAAAAGAAGAAACACGTATGCACATAGTTGATCTTTTCAATCCCCTATAGTGGAATATAACTTGCACTTCATATTTTCAAGATTCCATCTTTCCAGAGAGTTTATTTCCTTGAAAGTCGTTTAAACCTTTCCTCGAAAAATGTATGCATGTAAGTGAAAAAGGACCATAATAAAAGTTATCTATGCCAATATCCGCACACTCAACAAACCAAGTAACTTTGAAATTACTCTTTCTCACTTGTTTTTAAGCTAAAAGGGATGCGGTTATTCACAGGTGACTGGCAGCTAATATAATATATAGTAGAGTTAACCTTCAAGAAATACGAGTTCCTTTGGGAACAAAAAAAGCCCAGGAGAATGATATCCATTAACAGCGGTGAACTGCGTAACTTTTCGAACTCTCTTCTAATACCATAAACATTCATCAGCAGCACCCTCTTATGGTTGACTAGCGCATTAGCATGGAATAGACTTTTATTTCTAAATGAGTTATTTTAAGACAACCAATGGTTATGCTCACACAAGTCTCCTTTAATGAATAGTAGAACCAGTGCTACTCTAAAACTAGGCAGGAGTCAAAATCGATTACTTCGCTGGGAAAATATTTAACATGCATGACGCACAGGATACAATTTATATGGAAACATGGTACGAGTATATAAGCATAAGGCATAACTGATTTATGAATGAGAAGAAGAAAAGTAAAAGCGAAACTTCTGCTATCTATTCAAAGTCACGCTATTGTTTTGCCACCAAAGAAAAGAAAGTAAGACAAAAACCCATATGAAGGCCGTGACTCAATTTGCCAAATACAAGAAGGAGCTTAGTTATAAAGTGTTCTGGTAGGTGACTTGACAGTGTTTTGACATCAACAAAAGACAAGAAAAAAACCAAACAGCCGAGGTGTTCTTTCAATGTTAAGTAGCTGTTATTATATTGACCTTTTTCGAACAACATACTCGTACTTGTAGGTAATATTCAGAACTTTATTCCTTGCTGAAGTTTATCATAGTTACCGAAGTAAAAGAGCTCATAATAAATGCTTACTTATCAGAACTTTTATAATCAACCATTCACGAGTACATAAGAAGCTGATGATGGTGGTAGAGATATAAAACTTGGCACTAAACACGAGTACCAACATAGTCGTTCATGAGTATCTCTTCAAGTATTGACACATACTAGTACTCTCACCCATCAGTGGATTTTAATTAAATCCGCTCAGTTAACGTAAATGAATCATAAATTCACACAGAAGCAACTGATAGTGAGTGCGCTGAAATGTAAATTGCTTTGGATACACTGCAGGCCAAAAGTATCGGGCAATTTTATTTAGATATGTAGCTTATCATTTTTATATGGCCCCCAAAGCACTTGTTTTATGATTACATATATTACCACCAAATATCCGCGAAGGTGGATTAAACCTAACCGAAAGTTTATAAATTACTTTTTCAACGTAATCTTCGTGTAAGAAACATTTGCAAGAAGTGATTATCCAAAAAATAAAAACAAAGTAAATTTTTAATAACAAGTGAGTTCTATTTTTAAAATATGTCAGACAATAAGATGAGAAAATAAAAGTAAAAAAGAAACTTTTAGTTTGAGCTCAGTAACATAATTATTGTTTAGAGTCAACACCCGCTAGCGGTCGAATCAAGAAACATAGAACCTTGAATTTGATATCAGTTCATATTTAAGGCTCGACCAACAACTTAATGTCCTCAAACCAATGTTAACACCGCCCAAATTAATTCGGGCATGAAAGGGTTAAGGGGGTTCTTGTCTAGAATTTTGAAAAAATCGTTTTTTTTATACATATTTTTAAAGATTGAACCTTCAAAAATATATCCTCCAAACGTTTCCTGAATTATCCTACAAAAAGTCTCTTATACGAGTACACCATGAAGTCTCAGACAGTCATTATGTGAAGGTCGTTGTAACGTATTTCTTTAATCGCGAAACTAATTTTTCCAGCACATCTGACATGATTTCTCCAGTAATAATGAACCGATTAGATTTGGCGTGGAACTTCTTTATACATATATCCCTCTATTGTTGGAACTATAATTATGTAAACATTTTGTTTTTTACTAGTTTTATAAAAATCAAGACTTTGAAAAAAGGGCAAACAATCACTTTTTTTCTCAAACAGCCGCCATTTTGTGAATTTTTTTTTTTTTTATTTCCGTAGCTCAGACTATAGCGACATTCTTACTGATTAAGGGCAGCAATCCCTCTAGAAATTTAAAAAAATCGATTTTTTTCTTCTTTCATATTTCGAAAATATAATGTATTGAGAATATATGCACGCGAGGAAAAATTTAAATATTAAATATTTACATAGTTATCGCACATATAGTCGAGCACATATAGTACACTGCATATTAGGGTGTGTCAGATTTTTCAACTTTAGAATTTTCATCTCTAATAGTTCTCAAAAGTTGCATTGACGATTAAAATTAATTACTTCATCTATAGTTTTCATTTTGGAAAGTACTTTTGGCTCCCTCAATGACCTTGAAATTTCGAAGAAATTGAAGAAATAGGCTATTGAGTGAATTTTTTTTTTACATCTATACACAAAAACTAGTTAAACTAGGTTCAAATAAAGTAAATATATTCCATTTTAAAATATTGATCAACTAACAAAAAGATTTAAGAAAAAAACATATTTTTACAACCTTCTATTCTCCACAACGTATTGCGCCCAACAGTGGGTATTGAATATAAAAATATGTAATATATGTACATAGATGTTTTTTCATTTTATTTCCATATAAACTTTACGTTTATTCATTTTAAGTTATTTGCTTAGCAGAAATTAACACTAAACCATATCCGAGTAATGGGTGAACATAAGCACTGAAAACCGTTTTTTACGAAATTTCAATCAATTTGAGGGAGCCAAAAGTACATTAAACTTGGAATTTTTTTCACATATTCTGACACCTAGGATCCCAATACAACTTGAGAGGTATTGTGCCATACTAAATGACACACCCCACTGCATAATGGTAAAGTGAAACTTTAAACGCGATTATCTCGAATCCGTATTTTCAAAAACTGCTCGTGCTGTAACCTGTAACTTCAAAAGTTATTGATCGATTTGGCTGAAATTTTGTGAGGCTCTTCTCTATATCACTACGGGAAGAATAAACCTAAAGTTTTAAAGATTTCATTTAAATAAACTACTTTTTGAGGATGAAAAATGTCGAAAAAACAGTATAAAATTATAACATTTTATTAAAGAGCGTACCTAATTTTTAATTTTATTCTTTTTTATGATTTTATAGGTTTATCCTTCCCATGCATGTGTTAGAAATAGAAAGACATTTTTTTTTTGGTAAAAAGATAAATAGAGAAAGACTGACAAATGCATCAATTTTGGACCTCGCCTCAAAGACGCATGGAGAGAAATTGACCTGAGCCGCAATTTTGTGAAAAAAAAAATAAATAAAATAATTGTTTTTATATTTTTTAAATTAAATTTTTTTTTTGTATTGCTAAAATATTAATAAATATCTAATATGACAATGGCAGTTAAAAATATTCTTAGTTTTTTTTTTTATCGAATTTTAAAAAAAAACACCCAAACTCGTACCCTACTCGTACACTACTTCTTCCATTTGAACTTGAAAACCATAAAACACTAGTTTAAACAAAATTCTAGAAGATCTAGAAAAATACGTTTAATACAGGTCTTCGCTGAAAATAGAGAGGGTGCGCCAATCATTTAAAGTCACTGTTATGGAAAGCGTGAGCACCGTGGTGTAGTGGTAAGTGCGTTGGACTACTACGCAACACTGCCTGGGTTCAATCCCAGCAAATACCTAAAGGTTTTTTCACGATGCCACCTATTTCAAATGTCTGACCAGCATTCAAAAAGTAGCATTTGTCACGAGGAGCTTCTCGACTCGTCGTTCGGAGTCGGCGGCAAAAAATTGTAAGTCCCTTCCATTCGTGCAAAAATATAACACGCACACATAAATGGTTGCGAGAATCAGGCCCTGGTTCACCCCGAACTGAAGCGCTACCCAAAGAAAGAAGGTATGGAAAGCAGTGCATTGTCCGGTGCGCTTTTTCTTTATTTCCCTTCGCAGTCGACGCAAAAGGTCACTGTGTTATTCGTTCTCCAATCCTTTGAATGCTATTTGACCACCATTTAATGTAGTGGTGGCCTTACTCCTCAATCCTTAGACCACTTCTAAAATAGTCTTGCCATGTACAGTCCCAACGGAATGACATTAAAAATGATCTTTAATGAGTTTGCTAGACAAAGTTTAAAAAAAGGATTTCTCGGGACCTGAACCCAGAATGGGTATACCAATATCTTAGGTCAGAGCTTATATTGACTTTTGGGTTTCTTGTCGTTTGAGCCTCGCCATCTTTTTAAACAATTTTTTGGACATTACCTATGTATGTATGTGATTGCCCGCCTACACCCGGACCAGATACAGTGAAACATTGGGAAGTTTGCTACCTGGGGTGCAAATATTTTTGGTCAACTTAAAAGGGTGTGTGTGTTTTTTTTTGAAATAAAAATCAAACGTCGATACATTGCAAACGGTAAAGCAAGAACGAACATTTGGGTATTTTACCGCTATGTCTTGTTCAGTGGTTAACCAAATATATGAAACAAAATCCATCACATACTACCCTTGGCCAACTATCGCCAGTTATTAAATATGAGAGATGACATAAAGTTTTCAAATTTTCGGCCAAGTTCCAAGATAGGCCAGGTGGACAACATCCACTTTTCCACTGTAGTACATAGTTTTTTGGTACTGTTATGGTGTATGCTGTCAACCTGTCAACCATTGCGAACATAATATGTACATTAAAATGTAGTTTTCTGTTTTGTAGACCAGTCACTCCAGGAGAGTGTGACCGCCTGGTAAAATAGATGAAAAATTTAAGGATTCGTTTTTTAAGCATTTCCCACTTTGTTTATTCAATATTATTAAATTTTAATTTTAAATTTATTTTAATATGCATTCTCTGTTGGTTTTATTTTTTTATTGTATGTTATTTGTTTGAATGCTTCATCCAATACTTTTTGTCTGCAGTGTAACATATGTACGCGTATGTCCCTCAAAACTTATGTCATCTGGCGCAGGGAAAGAACAACACTAATGTTCTCTGATATCGAGTGATTTGCATTCAAGTTCAACTTATTACTTATTATTAACATCTGCGCTTAATTAGGAAGAACTCCGTAATTTATTGCTCCATTGAGTGCACTTTCATTACGGTAAACGAAATTGTTTTGTGTGTTTGTTGATATCGGGACTTCAAGGCTCATATGTGGCTTTTAATTAAAAATAAATAAAGTTTCTACTTTAGTAGATGGAGAAGTAAGGTTATTGAATACACATGCACATGCTGCTCTATGATTTCGATTTAATAAGATACGCTTCAGTGCAAAACAAAAAAAAAAAACAACACCCTTGACATTTAACTTTCATTAACGCTGCGAGTTCAAAATACGAATTCTCTCAACAAGAGTTGAGCGAAAAATTAGAAAGTCCTTTAGCATCTCCTTAGTGTGGTCACCACAATAATGACGGTTGTATCTAGTAACCACAGTTACAAAGTAATGAAATCTCGCAATGTGGAAAACGGTAGTAATTTATTTTTGGATGGATCCTCTGAGCACAATACACTTAAAAATCCTGCGTAGCTAATTATTTTTTGAAGAAGGCAAACACACAATAGCAAATGAATTATTCATTTGTCTGTTTGTTCCCAAGAGAGGAGCGATTCCAGGATGAATTGAAAGGTTAGTTGATGGCGCTATGGTTTTGAGGTCGTCGGTTATTACAAACTAACACAGCGACATCGTGAAAGGACATTTTCTAATGAAATTGCAAATGGCAATTGTATTTTTATTTTTTTTTCCACAAATGGCGCTTTTTGGAAACAGACAAGTAATTCAAATTAAGGCATAAAGGAGCCTGTGGCTAAATAAAAAGTCCACAAATCAATCGAACTGTCTTCAAGTTGATGTTCACTTTTTTTCCGGTATAAGAAACAGTACCACCGCGATAAATTCAGCTCATAAAAAATTTAGACAGAAGCAATATCCGAGTAAACAATTCTTATCCAAAATTACCGATATTTCGCTTTTCTGAATGATACGTATTAAGGTTGGGAAGATAGGGAATAACACTGCCCAGACACCAGAAGACAAAAAAAAAAAGAAATATAAACAGCGAACAGATCATGGAAGAAAAGTTGCGTTTACGAGTTACTTTTTTTTGGAAATTTTGCAGTCACACAGCTAACAATTGTAAGAATTAAATTGTTGCTTTTACTGAGGTCGTACTGTTTCCCTTTCTTGTAAAGCTTTTGTTTCTTTTTGTGGAAGGTATTTAAAGAAAATGCTTCGTTTTCTAAAGCCCCATATAGATGATCAGTTTCAGTTTCAGTTGTCAGTTCAGTTGATATTTCAGCTAAAAAAGGTAGTGCATTTAGACTTCAGTTCGGTATTCAGTTGAGCTTTTATTTTAGTTTCGAGCAGTTCAACTGACAACCGAACTAAAAACTGATGAGAATTCCATAAGTTTCAGTCTCAGTTTCAGTTTCAGTTAAACGTTTCAGTTTTTGCATTTACACAGCAGTTTAACTGAAACCTCAACTGATAGCTCAACTGAAACTGAACTGATCATCTAAATACGATGTAAGTTGCTGTTTTGTTTGAGCTTTTTAAACAAGTATCAGTGAATCTTTATTCGACGCGAAGAAAGCTCGTGTTATTTTAAACCAAAATTGGAATCTGTTTCCAACTGTTCAACGGCCCGCTGCGGTCTTGTTCCATAAACGTCATAAACGTACCTTGCTACTCGTTTGACAATCAGCACGGATTTTTATATATAGTTTTTGATGTGTTGGCGAAGTGCGCACCTTTCCATAAAATGACAGAACACAAACGTCACAGAAGAAAAGTTTATTAAGGAAAAATAAAAACATTTCAAATATTTTGCGAAGCAAGTTTAAATTCGCCATTCTTTACGAACTGTCAACTCGTGATTCGCATTTCACAGATTTGCGAATGCGATCCACTACACCACAGATCCAATGAAATGGTTGAAGCAGTAAGAGAGAGTGTTGCCGAGAACCCACGTGTGTCGTATCGTCACCGCGCTCAGCATTTTGACGTCAGTGGAATCACCTTGCGGCACATTTTTAAGGGTAATTTGCATTTGTTTCTGTATAAAGTGCAACACACCGTCAACGTCGCTTGAAATACGGCAAAACAGTCGCTCGAATGGTTGACACTGAACCTGATTTTTTGAAGCATTGTTTGATGACCGACGAGGCCCATTTCACATTCTCTGGCGCCGTTAACAAACAAAATTGCCGCATTTGGGGAACGGAGGATCCACACGAGATCCATGAAACATCATTCCATGACCAAAAAGTGACTGTTTGGGCCGCGGCGTTTGCGCCAAAACCATCATTTGGCCATTTTTCTTCAGAGAAGGCAAAACAGTCGATGGGAATCGATATCAATGCAGTTTCTGCAACGAAAATGGCGACATTGACCACCAAGATTTCCATATTTGACCCCTTCAGACTTCTTCTTGTGGGGTTATTTGAAAAGCAAAGTGTACGCCAGCAAGCCTCAGATCATTGACGAGCTCAAGGCAAACATTCGTGCCGAAATCATCGCTATACCGACCGAGATGCTCGAAAAAGTGCTGGAAAACGCAGCAAGCAGGACACACTTAGCTTTGTTCAATAGAGGCGGTCACTTGATTAATGTTGTATTCAAAAACTAGTTTAAATGAATTGTAAAGGGCCAAATTAAATAAAATACCTCATACAGTAAAACCTCTCTAATTGGGACACCGACCGACGGGACGAATTTTTTTTGTCCCCATTCGGAGGTGTCCCATTTAGAGAGTGTTGAAATTTGAAATTTTTAACAGCTAAAATTCAATAACGCAGTTTGTAAGAAATGCAAATATTCTTTCCATTTAATTTAATTTGATGCAGCTGCAAACATTAAACCAGTAACGTTCTTGTAATTCATAACCGTCCCGATTAGAGAAGTCACAATTGTTTGAGAGAGGTTCCACTCGAATTGTCCCGATTAGGGAAGTCACATTTGCTGACCTTTTTAATAAAATGCCCCAATTCGGAGGTTTGGGACAGTTATGGGGGTTCTAGGAAAGTTAAATTGAGTGTCCCAATTGGGAGGTGTCCCAATTTCAATGTCCCGATTACAGAGGGTATATTGTATGAAAATTCTTAAGGTGGCAAATAGGTTCTCCCGATTGGGAGGTGTCCCGATTACGGAGTGTTTGGTTTAGAGGTTTGAGGTTTTACTGTATGTAAATTAAAATTTGTTTTTTTTAGGGTTCCGTACCCATATGGTAATACGGAAACATTATAAGCTCGCTCTAACGCAAAAATGTCTGTCACGATAAGAATATCAAGAACCGTTCTTCGTAGAAACTTGAAATTTGGCACACTTATACATTGCGGTGGTCCACATACATGGACAACATATTACTCAAAAATATTGTGACATAACTATACAGGGTGGGTAAAATGTAATCTAAAAAAAAAAATTCTGAAAAATATATCATGTGGAACATCATTCGAAAGGGCTCGAAACAAAGATTCCAAAAATGTTTTTCTTAATTTGTTAGAAACTTTAGAAGTTTTTGCCAAAAATGTGTGCAAAATATCATACCAAAATGTCCCCTACGGTTTTCTCGGAAACTACTGAAGTCAAAATTATGAAAAAATCATAGTTTGTAGATAATTAACTGTATTTCTAAAGATAACCTAGCGAGCCTCGGAAGTTGTATAGCTTTTTAAGAAATTCACGTCGAAAAATTCAATTTTATGTCGAAAAAATCGATTTCTCAACAGATTAACTCGTAAACTACTGGACCAATTTCAATGGAATTATCACTTTCGATTAACAATCATTTTGAGAAAATTAGATTCTATCCGAAATTGTGCTGCCATATAAAAAATAAAATAAAAAAAGTAAATGAAAATACGGATTTTGCCAGGAAACGAACCTGAGACCCCTGAACTCAGTAGCACAGCGCAAAAAAGATTAATGGAGGCGATTTACACTCAGCCGCGTTCTTAATGTTTATCGAATTTCTCATAGCGAATAATATTACTTATTATATAAGTTTGTAAAGTGAATATAGAGTTGGTCGAAACAGTTAATTAACCAAAATATAACTAGTTTTAAAACTACGGAACCCTTTGAGCGCGAGTCTGACTCGCACTTGGCCGGTTTTTTTTAAAGTTATTCAATATTCACATACCGAAATAAAAGATGGCGCACCATATGCTATTTTTCTATGAAATCAATTGATTGAAGCAATACAAATGCCAAAAATAAAAATTCAATACGGAGTGACTGACCCCGCATTGCATAATACTCGTACGTAATTGAATTCTATAGTATTGGAGCACACATCAGCAACGTATCAACACTTTTTGAATTGTTAACCTGACGATTGACATCAACAGTATTTACAGGTGGCCGTGTGATATAATATCATCAAGTCCCCCTTAAAAAACAGCAAATAATTGAAAATTCCACAGTACACTCGTATCCTCTGTTCAGGTCCAATAATCAGAAGCTCTCAACAACTTTGTGTACACGCAACTCTAAAATAAACCCGCAACAAATTTAAAATTAAATTGAATAGAAAGCTCCCCGCCAGCCACACAGACTTGCCACGGGCATTCTATCGTCTATTACAGATCGACTAAATCCTGCATCCTTCTTTTGTACCCCTTAAAAATAGGAGCGTCATGAACAAACAGTATATTCCTTATCTCGGCACCAGCCACAGCACAAATGGCATCACATTTGTCTCACTTACAATGGTGATAAAATTGGATAACAGCTTTGAAAAGACTCGTATTAGCTACCAGTGCAAAAAATGTATCCATTGCGTATACGCCACAGCAGCCGGATCCCGAACCCAACCCACCCACAAATTTCGAGGAGTAAAAATTAAATTCAATCATACATTGTTGTGAATTTGGACGACACAGCGTGGTGGTGGCATTGTGGCAATAAAAAAGGGAAAATACTACATCGTTGTGTCGGTTTGTTCTATGAGCCATTTTCGTCCTTGATACATGTCAGTGACTAAGACTGAATCTGAGTGAATGTAAAAGCACATATCATCGTAGTAATAAATTTAACATGAACTTGTAAGAGCAAAAAAGCATCCTGTCGTCGCCTTTCGGTTCCTCTTTGACATTAAGCATGGAAACAACAAACATAATCGCTGTGACGCCACAGTGCAAACGAAAAGCTCTGTGTGCAGGACACGATTGGCAGAGGTTCTTCTGCTCCTTGCGTTTCCTCTCTCTCTCTCTCTGGCATTCTCTCTCTTTCCTGAATTGAACTTGAAATTGGAAAGTTGTAAACCAACAAAACACACAGGAGAAAAGCTCACGCAAAAAATTTCCGAAGGTCGTTTAAACATACAACCCACCAGTCAGCAGCCACCCAATAGCCTGCCTCAACAAACGACTACGGCGACGGCGACGACGATAACGAGGACGCCGACAATACCAACACCGAGGACATCATAGCGCATCTGAATTTTCAGTTTCGATTCTACGCTCTTATCCGACAGTTGCTAGGTCTGAATTTCGGTTGCGAAATCCACGTTGGTTCAGGTTGCTGGTTGCTGATAGTATACGCGCGCAAATTCTGCTGCCGTCCGTCCAAAGGATTTTTGTTTATCGTCGTCTTCCAGCCGCTGCCGTCGCCGTGTTCCAAAGTGTGATTCGTGTACTTCCCGGAAATAGGGATATCGTTTGGCATTATTTTTGTTAGTAAACAAGAGTGGCTAGTGACAGAAGAAGTTGCTCGTTTATTTTTTTTGTGCTGCTAACAACGCGCGTTCTATTTCCACTGACGAAGGATTCGAGTTATAGTTTACCCTCCTTTATATGGTACGAGTACTTTTATTTTTGAGTGTGTGTTTTGCGCTAAAAATAAAAACAAAAACAGAAATTTCTTAAGTTCGCCTTCCTCGTTATCCTTATGATTTACAATGCAAATTTAATTCTCTTTTGCCACCGTGCCCCTGTGTTTTAAAGGTCAAAAGGTGGCTGTACGCATATTAATCCGCTCGCTTTGCTGTTGACATTGGCTAAGAAGAGGAAGAGTGTTTTCCTTTTTATTTCTACACATACATTTTCCCTATGTGTGGATTCGGGATTTTGGGACGTAATGTAATTAGATTGTTAGGTTAAACGAGGGCATTTCAGGCTTAAAACGAGTGTGTGTTAATAAACGGACGAGTGCGGGCCGCTTGTTATCCGAATGGAAATGTGTTTTATGGGAACTTTGGGATCCTATTAAAACAAAACAAAAATATCGAATCGAACCCCCTGATTAGTGAAATTGTCGTGTTAAATGAAGCAGATAATTTGTCGTCCTTATAGATTCAGATATACTCGTTACTGAGTTTTCTTGAAGACAATTTTTGAAACTGACATCCGGTTGGAAGGGGTTTAATTTTCCGACCGGAATCAATTTAGAAATAATAACTATCAATCGAAAGTATTTAAATTTGCGATGTTTGATAGTACGGATGTTTGCAATAAAACGTCTAATTTTATTAATATTTAAGAGTTAACGGAAATTTGAAATAAAACCGTTTCTTATTATACAAACAATTATAGATAGAACATCGATGACAGCGTCCTCATGTCTTACGATATTGCCGGCGGCTTCGATCAAAAGTCAGACGGTAGAACCTGTCGTTTGTTCGATGAATTTTACTCGAATCGAAGAATCCATTCTCGGAGGTGCGCTTCCTGATCGAACACGTCGATAATCCCGAATAGGAAACGTTGCTTGGAAATCAGTTAACATATCATATCATATCATACTAATATATAAATCTCAATGTGATGCTCTTACCTGTCAATCTTACGATTCGATAAACACAAAAACGAATGCACACAATGAAGTAAAACTTCGTATTCCAGATCGTTAACATCCTGTGCCTATTATAGGCCGATTTTAAAATTAATTTATTCGCAATATTATTTAAATTAATGCAAAAATAAAAACACTCTGAATAAGTGACATTTCGCAAGAAAGTGGCATTTGTTAAACTACAAATACTTACAATCCACACTTGTGGATTGTATATATTAGTAGATTGCAAACCTTTGCCTTTTGGTCCATTCGCACTGTCTTTGATTCTTCGAACTAAATGACAATGTATGTATTGTAAGTAACACTATATTTTTTAGACACGGGCGAAGCCGGGCGGGACAGCTAGTTTTGTTATAAATCACGGTAGTCACAATTAACAAAATGGTTTGTGGTTTTGTATATGAAAAATTTTACTTTTACTTTAGGTGGTTCTACAGCTCGGGGTCAACCTGGGCCTGCTTCCCGCAACCATTTGTGTGTGCGTATTATATTTTTGCACGTATGGAAGGGACCTACAGTTTTTTGCCGACTACGAACGGCGAGTTGAGAAGCTCATGGTTTATTTATTTATTTAATAATAAGAAGCTATCCTCAGAGTATTCCGAAAGTGTAATAGAGTTCTTTAATGGCTTTTGTATGTTACGTCGACAACTCCTTCATTGCATTCATTTTATCTACTGATCTCTTTTTGTAGATTTATTTTGGTTTTTTTCAAAGTGAAAGTTTTCCTCGCGGATAAAACGCCTAAAAGCAGGCATCTTTCTTTTACGGGTGACTTTGGCGTAGTGGTAGTCGTCGTCGTCGCTTGTCACGCTGAAGGTTCACGGTTCGAATCTAGATGTCGCCGAAATATTTTTTTCTCACGAAATAAAAATAAGTTGATCAGTTTCAGAAGTTAATGTCCGAAGGCATGACACTGGCAGTAAGTAGGATTATATGGCTGAAGAAATTGATCGCACAAAACAATAATAGGAAACATCTGGAAACATATCTGTGAATCATAAGCAAGGGCAAAACTTTCAACAAGACACAGCTCTCCAGTTATTCGGAACACTACGCATAGAGTAAGTTGAAACCTAACTTCTGAGTTTCCTATCACTACGCCGATCTGTCTGTCTCTCGTTCTTGTTTTTCATCTGCTCGCGCTGTGTGTAAACATTATAAGAGTATATCCCTGCTACTTAATTATTTATCACATTCTTAAGTCCAAGATCAAGTTCAAGATCTTAAGACCGCTCTCGTACGAACGGGCATCGTTAGAAACAAATCGGGGATTCACCGTACCCCCATACAACAAGCTTACTCATTTTGATCTTAGTAAATCTGTTGTGATCTGTGAGAGATATCCAAGCCAAGCCGTCCGATTAATCGAAGAAGTGCGCCCATGCGTGCAGCGCAGTGCTAAAGTAGGGGCTTATTCAGACTACAGTAAAATCCGCTTAAGCGAAACGACAAAAAATCAAAAAAAAAAAATTTCACTTAAGCGGGTTTTTCAGTTAACCGGACCTTGGATAACTGAAAAAAAATTTCAGTTAACTCTTTGTATCGCACGGCGTCAAAATCAAAAAAGAAGTAAATTTTAAGCTCCCTTTGGTGCCAAAAACTATGATCTGTTTTACGAAATTGCATTTAATTTGTTAATTTATATTTTATTTATAAGAAAACACTTTCTTGGGTATATGCGAAAAACGACAGTTTTCCACTATGATTTCACAGAAATGTTACTCAATGTTGCTCATTATATACTCATTTCATAAATAATCAACTTAAGCTTACATTTACACAAACAATAAAAACACAATTTTTTTATTTGATTTAAAAACTTCGATCATAACTGTATAATTGACTGAGTGAACAAAAATAAAAAGGAGCAAAAAAACCCCATATAACGGTATCTACTGTAAGTCATAAGTATATTTTTCATTGTAATATGATTCGCAGATATGGAAAAATGCGCAACAACGTCTCTTATTTGCTAACGTCTAATATAAAATAGACTTTTGGGGTATGTTGCAGTTCTGCTTCACGGGGATACAAAGGGTTAAGCGGATCTGAGATAGGTGGAAAATAAATTTCACTTAATCGGATCTCAAATAACTGAAACAAATTTCTTATGTATAAACCTCGTATGTATAACAAAACAAATTTTATAAAATCGATCTTAAACAGCTGAAAAACGTGTTGTAAACGTTTGCTAATAATTGTCATGTTGAGAAGTGGATGACAGTATTGGAGGTGAAAATAAAACGTAACAATTCAGCGCGCGTTTACAAATTTTTTTGTTCTGTTCGATTTTAAATTTTTCAGTTAAAGTTTGGAGAATTTTTTTTTTCAGTTATCCGGGTTTTTCACTTAAACGATTTTCAGTTAAGCGGATTTCACTGTACCTAATTTATGCTATGTTTGTCATGATGCAGTGTCCGGTTAGTCGACGGATTTGGCATTTTCCAATTTAAAAAAGTTACGGTCCATAAACTGTGGGCTTGGACACAATCACTTGTGTTTCGCCTAAGTCCCTTAAATATATGTAGTAGTGATAGCATTATCTATAATATGTTAAGCAGTGTTGAAGGAAGTTATATCTAATTAAGAATCATGGCTAATCAGTTAGTCAGCTTTTTCGATCCCTTCCAGCTTGAAGTGTGGCTTGACTATCCATACAGAAGGTGGTGACTAATTGTGCTCCTTCCCCAATAGCGTATATATTTGCTTGAAAGACGCTGCAGTAATTGGCCAACCAGTAGGGCTACCCCCGTTCCGTTTCCTAGCTATTTGTAAAGAAGGGTGTTCTTTGAATTGCAGTGACAGAGTCGTTTCAAGCTCCTTGGTCTGTTATGATGGCCTTAACGTTTTTGACAACGTCAAACTGGGTCTTCTCATACACTGTGCAGGGTAGAATGTTGTCTTCATGTTAAAAACGGATCCAAACAACATCCCAGAATGTTGCGTATGTAAAAAACTACGTGAATTTAAATTGAATACAAGTTTGTTATGAGTGCTGTAGTCATCCTTAACTCATAGCCACAGTAAAATGCACCGACTCCGACATCTGGACAGGGTACTGGCAAAAAAGCATTCAGTGCAGCTCTACACCTTTCTTTCCGGCTGTATTGTATTTTGTTCTCAGATTCCAGGTGTGCGTCCTTGTCTGCAAGGTGAAAATACAATGGAGCACTTCCTCCATCAGTTTTTATTCTGCTCTTGTGAGATTCCAAATAATGGCCTTCGATGTCGTAATCAACTTGTTTTCTGTTGTTTAAGCTCAGCGTTTTCTTTAACGTAAAAGGAAACTGGACTATGTTTCCCTTTCGGTCTTCAAGTACAATGGTCCATTGTCCAGAATGTTTAAAAAAAAAAACTTAACCCCTTTTCTTTATTTATATTAAAAAATAATGCAAAATCCTTTCGATGTTAAGGAACATCTTCAACAGTTTGGCATCATCTATTAAAATTTTGTACTACCCTGGCTTCCAACCTTAAATACCATTTCCTTTGCTATAAACAAACAAATTACCAATATCCATCATTGTGGATTATTACTCCATTATTTCCAGTTGTAAATTGTAATTATTGAAAAGCATATTTACATTTGAAAACCCACTGTTCTCCGACGACGACCGACCTCCATTATCAACAAGAAGAGGGGATAATCTGTCTCATTGAAAATCCATCAAATCCCTTTCAGGAGTACAAAGTCACTCGTACCCGCTCCACTGGTTGGTAACTGCGGTCGTTGGTTTCGAATTCAATGTCGTCTCAATCTCAATGGACTTTCGAAAAGATTTCACCAAGGATTCCGGAAGTAATTCGCCATCCGCCCACGCTTTTGCTTCTTGTTTTCATTGTCATTCATGCAGCACGGCAAAATGGTTGATCCTTGGAGACAACTTATGCTTCATTTCGTATCAAGAATTCACGCGTGTGACGAGTTGGAATGTTCTCCTACAGCCGGATGTTGTACTTCAGTGAAAGTAATTAAAGCATCTGCTGGCAAACAGTTTAAAGGAGCTGCCTTGCTACTTTTTGTTCCTTTAGAAAACAAATATTTCGTAATTACTTTTTTGAAAGTTCACTTTACCTTATTCACTCTGTGTGCGAGTAGAAGTCCTAAACTTTCTTCATTCTTCATGAACACAATTATTATAAATTTTACATATGTTTTCTGTAAGATTGTTTCGCAATATCCTTTTAGGAAACTGCTGTTTCCGGAAGCGCCGAGAAAAGTCGATATAGGACGTAAGATTTTATGCCTTTTTTCGTTTGGAAAGGGGGAAAGAGGGACGGAGGTACTCAAGTTTCCTTTTGTTTTTGTTGCTTATCCTGCTAATGTTAATTAAGAGTGTTGGGGTTTTTTTCTATCAGTGAACCGGAAAATTGTGTTTTTAAATAATGATATACAAGGAAATACATAGGAGTACTCGTATACATGTGGAAATGAGTAAGTGACAGGATTCGTTGCTTAAGTTGCTTTTTTTTTCTTGCAACGTAAGCTATGACCAATTTTAAAGGTTGCCATTAAATTTGGTGTTGCGTGACAAATTGTTTAAAGGCAGTTTTTTTGTTGGAATTTTGCTGATGGTTGGAGTCGTGTGAAATGAAGGACATGGTTGAGATTGTTTTTTTTTTTTTTCTATACCATCTGTCTGTGGACATTTGTGCTGGTTTTTACGGCTCTTTTTAACCGTTGCTTAATGTCATTTTTTGTATTGGATTTGCTGAAGTTTATTTTTTTGTATTAGATTGATTGGAGTTTATTTTTCGTTTTGATAAACCAGCTGCAAACAATTATTTTCTATTTAATGAAGGGAGATTTGTCACTTAACGACTAAAGTATAAAACGTTGCCAAACTTGTATGATGTATGAGACAAATCCAATCCAAATACTGGGCGTATCAAAATGTTATACAGTGGCTGCTCAGAAATTAGAACCATTTTCTTTCTCGGGTAGCTCTAATTTCCGAAATGTTCTAATCTCTGGACGTTTTATTAATTCACTTAAAAAACAAACAAAAAAAACATACTTTATATCCTAGTGCAATAATATGATTTGTTAATAACTTGACTCCAGCGCCACCTATTGGGTCCAGATTTTGTAATTTTCTCTTTCGACACTAAACCAACATACATACATATATTGTGAATATGGTTCGAATAGTCTCTTTGTTTGATGTTTAACCGCAGGCTTGCCAGATTTTTATAAGCTCACAACGCAAAATTTTAATTTTTTTCCGCAAAAACCGCAAAATCAAAAGAAAAATATTCGCAAAAGCCGCAAAATGCTAAAAATTAATAACAATAACATAATATAACAACTTATTTCATTTTTTTTATACATTTAGTCAACGGAAGACAACGAAGGAAACGAAAGACTAAATATTTTTTGTGTCTGGTTTAAAACGAGTGCAGAAAATTTGTTTCACATTGGAATGAATTCTAATGCGCATCAATGGTTCTAAAAATTTAACTTCAATTTTAGAAAGGCTTTTTATTTGTATTGCATTCATGCTTAAATAATATGCTCTTTCCACTATGGCATTCCTTGCTGGCAAAGAAAGTGCACTTGAAGCAAACTGACTAAGCTCCAAAAATTAAGATTCACTAATGGCATTTGTTTTTCTTTTTTGCATACTTTGACCCAAAAACTGTACTGCATCTTCGATTGGTATTGGTTCAGGTTGGAACTCTTCAACCCAGATTGGTCGTAATTGTAACTAATGTTACTAACATAAATCATCCACTAAGTCTTTCATTAATATAAGTTTGTTTTAACTCTTCTTTTCTTTACAAATAGCTTTTTTGTCTAGCTAGATACATATTTTGCAATCATAATTCTCAAACCAACCCAAATTAAAATAGAAAGTACAATCACGTTTGTGATATGTGAACTGTCAACTAAATGGTTAATCAAGTTTTGCATTGCGTTTTTAAGAATTGACTAAATGGTTAGTCACTAAAAAACGGAATACGCCCATTGGTCTTCGGAGAAGAAAAGGAATTAATTGAAGTGGATGGGATTTAAAGTTAAATGTTTTTATTAAATCGGCTATAAATGTTCATGGGATACATGCTTCATTTAGTAATGACACACAATACCGCAAAATATAAGATATCGCAAAATCAAATTTTACACCGCAAAGTAAAAAAAAATAATCGCACGTTTTGCGATATATCGCGCAATCTGGCAAGCCTGTGTTTAAGGTCTCTTCCGTCATTCTTAGTGAAGCATTGCAGTCTTCTGCAACAAAATCACGTACTTTTTGGATAATTTCAGGCGTCCGAACTAAAGTTGGCCTCCCTGTGTGTTCGTCATCAACCAGCGTTTGTCTGCATCCCAAAAAACGTTTCTGCCACTCGAGAACAACTGTTATACGTAAACAATCATCACGATACACTTGTTGGATCAATCGGAAAGTTTCTGACGCATTTTTCAAAAGTTTTGCGTGGAATTTAATGACCACTCTTTGTTCCGTGTTAAAATTTCAACGTCAAATGAAAAGGTGATCTGGAAAAATAATTTTTGTAATTGCTAAATATCATCCAAATGTGATGACAATTTGACAAATAAATGGCGCTTTTGGTTGCTGAGATATGGTTCGTGTCCGGGATATTATTTGACATACTGTGTATATTGTGAATATAAGTCATTTTGGTTAGTCAATATAGAATTTGTCAATAACTTGACCTCAGCGCCACCTATCGGGTCCAGAGCTATCCTATCTTTTAAGCTGGAACCAGCCATACATACTCACAAAATTTCATCGTAATCGGTTGGGCACATGATTTTTATATATTAAGAAGAAGATTAAGCTAATTAGTTTTTGGTTAATATACCAACACCTACATATTATAATCAGTCATGTTTTTTTTTGGTTGTATGGAATTTGATATAACGATTTCCTTACGGAGAGCCAAAATATTGGCCATGTGCGTAGTTGTAGTTGTTGAATAATTCAACACAAAAAAACAAATTGTAACTTAAGATATTTAATTCCTACCATTTTTTATTTTCGCCACATAATTGTCGTTTATGTCAAAAAAGTCGATAGATACCATATACAGTGGAAAAAGGAGAAACCATACGGCGCAAGATCTGGGGAAGGAGAAAGGTGCTAGAATAATTTCATTAACCCTATTACTGCCATGCTATCTGACTAACGTAAACTGCCATGGTGTGACTTAGAGACACTAATTGAAAATACATAGATAATTCATTTAATTTATTGAAAAAAAGAAAATTTAATACAAATAATGTGGTGATTGTTATTTAACTATTTATTTATACATATTAGGCAAACAACAGTTTTCTGTGAATGCTCGTTACACACGGGTTTCTGACCAACACTTGTATTGCTTAAAAGGTCGTCCTTTTTCATAAGGGCAGTAGTAATAGCGTCGCCTCTTATGTTATTGTACTGCTAAAGTGATACAGTTGAAGATAGATTTGATGATCAGTTTTCCAAAACCTCGTCTATCTCAGCAACGTTAGATTTCGACATACATGACATACATATTCGGAATGACTAAGGCCTTGGCGAGTTGTTTCAAAAAACGTTTTCGACTAGAATTTAGCTTCGCCTGGTTCCAGTTAGAGTATAAATTCAGCCCAATAACTTTTGCCGCAATACCACACATGCACACACATCAACGATATTATAAAATTGTGCGAGAGGCCATCTACTCGTTTTTCGCTTTACAGTAAAAGCGTGACACACATTTGATTTAGCGAGTGTACGCCTCCCTTTGTACGGTTATAGTACATACGAATTTGTTTTGAATGTATATTTTGATAGTTGACAGAAGTATAACTGATCGACGAAAGGCAAACACGTTGTTTTCAACGCTGGAAAGCATCTTTTATTTTTTCGTTATGTGCCGACACATGTTAGTCCCTTCGATAGCAATAATTGTCGAATGTCACGTCCCTGTTTGTCTTTGCAAAAGGTAGCATCTCGATAACTTGAGTAGAGATATTAATTCTTTTCCGAGGTACGGAATGCCATATAGCGGATAACTGGTGCTGGCATTAAATTCACCAAATGATCATTCCATATTTATCCGGATTAGAAGGCATACATTGGCAAAATACCTTTCCCCTGAAGGCGACTAGTTATTCATCTATTGTCAAGTTACTACCTGGCATGTAATACTTTCGCAATTCTTTGTTGATAATATACCAAATATCCTTTATTGACGCGAATTTACATATCTTGACCTTGAGCTCTGCGAGTTGATCGTGTGGATTTGTCATCAGAACGCGATAGTACAACGAATCTATTTTCGGCATGCAAGCCCGATAAATTGGACTTCCAAATGAAGGATGCCAGAAGTTTTCATGAACGTACCACCTTATCTACGTAATCTAGCATCGATCAAAAGTTGCAGAGATAGTGTTTTAACATGAATTTACATTCACCGTCGTTATAGTGTCTTAGAGTCACTACGTGGCAGTTTATGTTCTTTTTGAATATTTTGTGTAATAAGTAAACATTACCAAAACATAAAAACAAATTAATAGTTTATATCAGTAACGTAATGACCAACAATAAAATACATTAAACTGATTGTACGTTAAAATATGTTTTAAATCATTTATATTGATTGAAATTGAATAGTGACTCACAGTCACAGCGTGGCAGTAATAGGGTTAATACTCCAGAGCGTAAGCAAGTTGTGTCGTCCTTTTTTTTTTGGTTTCTTAACAAATTTTGGATAACTTGTGGTAAGCAAGTGTCTCTGACCAGTTTTAAGCGGGCTGGCAGCTACCACTTTCTGGTGAAGTAAATCGACATCTTGACTTTTGTCGCTGTCTTGCGTTGCTTGGCTTTTATTAGGGGATTTGCCCACCTTCTAGGATCCATATCATGGCCTGCTGTTTGCGTTCTGGGTCGTATTTATAAAACCAAGACTCATCACCTGTAGCGATTTTATTAAAGTAGTCTGACTCTATTTTGGAACTTTTCTAGAAAATACTGGACAAATCGTACACGAGGCGGGGTTTGCTTGATATCTTTGAATATTTCAGGTGATGGTTCATTATTCGTTGTAAAAAGTCATGGCACTCAAGCCCAGCTCATCAGCTATCGTTTCCTGTGTCGTTCTGAGATCTTCGTCAAATTTGACCAGAGCCACATTTGTATCATCGGTCGGTCGAAGATTCGTTTTCGACACTAAAATGCCCAGTCTGGAATGTTTGAAATCACTCTTAAACAGTAACGACGGATGGTGCATTTATTCCACACGCATTTTGGCATTCGTGCAAAATTTTACCAAACGTGAGCTATTGTCGAAGTTCGAAGAGAATAGCAAAACGAATTTCTTCCATTGGTTGCCAAAAAAAAGACGCGGTGCTTGGGTGGAGTAATTGGTCGAAAATGCCCAAATAGAGTGAAACTGTCCAGATTCTTATGAGATGAAGATCATTCATCCGGATGGCCGATGAACAGTTCGAGCGTGTTCACAATAGTTAGCCTTAGTTGGACACGATACATAATCGAGAACTTATTTGGGATTATGTCAGTACGTTTCTGAGTCCTGAAAATGGTTATAGCAATGGACGCTGTTCAAACAAAAAAAAAAATAATCTTGTTGCTGCACAACAAGCAGAAGTACGCACCTCCTAAATCCTCTAACTGCTCTAATGCCGATGGGGTACATACAGACCAGCCGATAAGAGATAGATGGCCAAGTGTACGCCTTGGAACCTTTATCAAGCAATGGCATTCCGAACCTTTACAATAAAAGACTTCAATTTGTATTAACGAATTTTTATGTATGTACATCCTTTTTTTTATTGAAAATCCTATTTTCCATCGTCAATGGTTCTCTGATCACTTGGGAACGACGCGACTGTGTTTTCGGTGGCGAATCGCTTTCGAGATGCCAATGTCTGTTTTTGTACCTACATTTATAAATGAAAGTTAAAAATGAGTGAATGTTCATAAGTTAAAAAAAATTACCTCCATTTCATCCCAATAGTCGAGTAAAGTGCGATTCAGTCGGCGTTTTAAAGCAAATGCATGCTGTGCCGGGAGACTTCGCAGTTCAGCTGCGATGAAGTCGCCGAAAGAAGCATGCTCATCGCTTTTGGTGGTCCTTACATGTAGGAGTTGTGCAGCAATGTCCCTCATTGAGCAACTGGCAACAGATGGCGGCGGTGTTTGTGTTCCTATTGCGTTGGAGCGTTGTTTATGTTTGCCCACATTGGAAGTCGTCGTGGAATACGATTTATCTCTCGAATCGATATCCAATGGCACGGAACAATCGCACTAAAAAAAAGAACCAACAATTTAGCAGGACAAGAAAATAGTAACAGGATTGCAGAACTTACCACATCGAAATTGGATGATGAATCAGTAGATTGCTGGCTCCGGCTCCTGCTGATAAACTGCATCGCCTTAAAAAATCGCCAGTGTACTTTTGCATCAGTAGTGCCTTGCGCAGATTGCCTTTTTTGTATTTTGTCTAGATTGCATTTGTAAGTGACCCGCAAACTCTGCCACTTTGTTCTGCAGTCATGCCATATAAATGTATCACCCAACTTTGCTGCCACTTCCTGCCATATTTGTGGCTTTGGGATCCTGTAATTTGTGCCGCCAACGTTCCACAGCTCTGGTCGCAGCTCAACACAAGAAATCAGCTCTCTTATTTTTTCATCTGGCCACTCTCCCTTCAACACCCTGCTGATACGTTTTTGTTTTTGTTTGCCGGAGTTCTCCATAGATATACTCTAAAATTATAAACTTTATCAAATCACAATTACATCGAAAAGTAATTCACCTTTCCAACAAAACGCAGTCCTTCGCCTTTCACAGCACAATGAACAATGAGCGGGCACTTTACTTATTTAGCGAAATGCCAGTCTCGTTCAAATTGGTAAATAACAGTTTCTGACTGTCACGAACAATTTTTACCCAAATGGCAAAATGCCATATATTTTCTGGTGCCAGTCACTGCCACATGCAGATGTGCCAGACGTGTTTGTCACGCAAAAATTGGCGATTACAATGTTCTGTTAACAGACAAAACACGCCATATGAACACGTAGGGCATTATGCCATATACTCTAATCGTAGCCTACGGATTGCAGAACATGCGAGAAAATATTTTCCGTTCTGTCAGAAGCATATCTATTTCATTTTTGAAACTGTGCTGGTTTTACTCGTCATATGAAGTCTTATGTGCATTTTACTGGGAAATTGTAATGTTGTTTTTTTCCAAACGTGTTTATACTATATTTAGCCTGTACGTACTTGAAAAAAAATAAATAATTTATACTCAATGGGGTACTATAATATACGCTTTCTTTAACTTGGAAAAATAAAATCATCCTATAAATATGAATCCAAAAAATATAATAAAATCCGCCAAGAGCGTGTTTGGCACGCCATGATAGGCTTCCGTAAAGAAGTCGAAAGTAGTTTTGTGATTAAAAGAAATAAATTTAAAAAAATTCAATAATAAAAACAATTTTGCATTTGAAACGAGAAATCAAAAATACATACATTGTGTACATATTCATCAGTATACTCTAAGTAAACCATCTGAGATTCACTTCACTAGTTCGATCCACGTGAATTTGTTGTCGGCATCAAAGAATCCGCCGGATGCACTGTTTCACCGACACGTCGCGTCGGTTTATTATTTCGAAAGAAGATGTTTTTAATTTGTTGACAGTGAAAATATTTGTTTTTTGTAAAAAAAGAAGTTAAATTTGCGAAAAGTATGCCTCTATTACGCAAGAGAATTTTTGTTAAGTTGAGTTGAAATTTGGTTGAAACTTCGGTATTACTTAACACAACTCTGAGAAAAAGAATTGCCTGTCAATAGAAAACCAAAATGGCGAATTCTCTTTAGAGTTTTGTGTGTATTTTTTCTGGTATTATGATAGACAACTCAGTTATGTTTTGGTTGCTAGAGTTGTCAAAAACGAACAACTGGTTTTTTAGAAGTTGTCTGCGAGTAAATGTTAAGATATGAATGGTGGAAAATTAACAAAAAAATCTATGTAGGACAAATAAAATAATGCAATAGTATTACTAATAACGTAATCAAAAAAATTTCGTTAAAAAGCATATAGCCCACATCAGCTGGAGAAAATGGTTTTACAGTGGTATTGCAGTCGAGCCTCCATGCAACTTTAAGAAATCTTTAACTTCAATTTGAACGTAGCAAAATGCTTCTGAGTTTAGTATAAAAACACTTGAAAATATTTAAAAATAACATATTAGTAATCATCTTTACTTTACTTTGCATTTTTTAGTTCGAACGTGTTGGAATCGGTCACGGATAGATTTTCGTATGCGCGCAACAATAAAAATATTATCTTCATCATTATTATCATTAGAAAAACCAAATCAAATCTTATTTTCATTCTGTTTTAATTAAATATCGAGTTTCTGTTTGCAGAATTAGAGGTAAGATTCACGTCTAGTAGTCAGTTTGTAGTTGTTATTCGCATCTAAAAGTATGCAAACTTTTTTACAATAACAACTGAAAATGGTTATTTTATGTAATATGAAAAAATCCGTTCAGTTGTGTGATAGTGGAGTTGCGTGAGAGATAACCCAATAAATTGAGTTGTGTTATGTAATAGGGGCAGTAGACTGTGACTCTATTTTTTGGACAAGATGAGAAAATTTCTGCAAGCAGAAGAGCTCGTACGAATTTAAGAGCAAACACTGAGGAGGAAGTGAATTTCAAGTCAAACACAAATGAAGCGGCTGTTTAACTCTTGTTTGTTAATTTTATAAAAAAAGCTACACATATATGAATACAAATAACACTTCTTTTGTTTTTAAAAGATAAAATAAAATCAACTTCATTTTGTAATAAAAAAAATTAATTAATTAGAAAATCATTTATCCACACACAACAACCAAATCCACAGTGAAATAGTTGTGGATGTCAAATATATGGGGAGATTCGATCCGCTCGTTTTGAATAATCAAGTGAATCTCATTCACATTACCGGCGAGTAAACGATTCCCTTCGACCGGATTCAATGATAGGAAATTTCGAATTTCGGTGGAACATTCCCGCCGACGGATTCTAGAATAGGAGTGAACGTTTATAACCTGTCATTTGGAAATTCGGACTTTTTTACTGCTTTCAACCCTTACGTTTGTATTCGGCAAAATGTGGCTTTGAATGCGAATATCTTGGACTCTGAAACTACAAGGTTTCAAGGCATGTTTTGTTGCATTTCCTATTTAACGACATTCTACTCGTTGTGGTATGTGTAAATGTGTTATTTCCTTTCCTTCAGACAAGTAGGTACCAACAGCTTTTCAAATATAACGTCTGCTGTATTAAATTTAGAGCAACCAAAATGGGCAATTGACAAATGCAGACAATTGATTAGTGTTTATCACAGTTGAAAACTATTACCACCCGTACTTCAATTTACGAGATATGGGACATTGGACTTCAAACACAGATTTTTGTTATTTTTTTAAACCAATTTTTGTGAAAATCACATTTATCTTTGGGAAGTGTGCTTATAATTTTTGTTTTTATTATTATTATTTTCGTGTGTCATAACGTCACCGTCAAATTCACCATAACCTGGGGCTTATAGTTTTCCTGGTATGAAGTTAATTTAGTCACAAGAACCATTCAAAAACGAGTATAAGCCTGCATTTAGTCTGGACGACACGGCATACAAGGTAATGCTCGTTTCTATTTGAATCTCAAACCGGACCACCCTGTATATTGATGCTATTAGACAATACGAGTCTCATCTCCGATTCATTTCAAACTCGTTCCCCATAAAACTGGAGTCCGAACTCTCTTAGTACAGGACATCTACCCTTCTCACTCTCACGTGAATTGAACAAACATATATTGAACGATTGGTAATCGACTATATAAGGTCTCTAGTACTCTACGGAGCGCTAACAAGTGACTCAAACGATATGGATGGCAAACCAAATTGGAGTGAAACCTGAATGAACTTTATTTTATCCATTATTTTCTTTTTGTCGGAGATAAAAACATTCCCCTGGAGGACTTAGGCACAAATCATCTGGCCCCCTAGACATGTATGAACCAACGTGAATGTGTGAATTTACGATGATTTCAGGGATACCAATTTTGTTTTTAAATTCATTATCCATACTAGCTTGTATTTCATTAGGAACTATACGAGCGTCGCCCTTCGCTTCGATGTTGATCACCAATGCCCCCATCATGGTCTTTTTCAAGTTCCAGTAAAACACCAAAATATTTGTATTTTCTATCCATCTATCGAATGTCTGACAAGTAATCCTAAATATAATGTGTCGTAAACAGTTTCATAACTTGCCGTTCAGTGTCGACAAAAACTGTTCCGGTCCGACTATTCGTGCGAAAATAACACGCATACACAAAAGGTTGTTCAAGTTCACCCCAAACTATGCAGTCCCATCGAAAGTAAGTACTCATATAATATGCTACACTTTCAAGGATTCTCTGAATTTATTTCTGTTTCCCCATGAGTACTCAATCATTGTTCTATCCTATCGAGACGTGTTCAAGTAACGAAAATCAGTCTTTTCATACAAATTCCCGTATCACACAGATGCAAAGACATCGATGCTTGTAAATGGATTCTTTCTTTTGTTTCACCTCCTTTTGTAATTTTATAAAAACCAAATCAACGCAGGTCCTCGCCTTTGACCATCTTACTATTGACTTTGCTTTTATTACCATTTATCCCAAAAAAGAAATGAATAAAATTCAACACAACCCCTTAGGCGCACGATACAAGGACTTTTTCGCATTATTTTTCCCATTTCGAATAATAAAAAAAAAAACCTTTTAATCTCTCATTCCACTACGCATACGTATACACCGCAGAACAAATACTTATATCGGGATAAAAAGATTTTTCAAACACCCTCAAGTGGCAATTATAGGATTCAATCCTCGAAATCGTCCCCCGAAAACCAATGAAGACGCTTCAGGCAAAAAGCTTTTGTTTCCTCGGCCTTTTTTTTGGGACAGGAAAAAAAAATTCTAAGGAAAAGTGTGAATGTAAAGTGAGAACGAATCACTGTACCAAAAAAACCACGAAACAAATAGAAAACGAAAGGGGAATGGGAAAAGCTTCTTTAACACCACCCCTAAGGTATGACGTCAGTAGGTTGGTTCGTTTTTGCAGTAAAAGAAAAACAAAAATCACAAAATAAATGTCATCACCGTGCGTGTGATTGTAGTCGTAGCTAAAACAAGAGGAAACGACTACCACTACCGGCTGTTGTAGTGGAGGTGATAAAGGAAAGTCATTTGATAATGAACGAAGCATTCTCGGCATTCCGAATTGGAAGGGTTCGAGCGGGAGGAAAGGTCATGGTAGGCTAGTTTTGCGAAAATTCGAAACGATTTTTCGGTCAATCAAGGGGGGAGGGGGGCAGGGTGGAAACCCCTCACATTCTGTCTGAATGGTATTTTTCTACGAAAGTTATTCTAGGTGACTTGTGTGAATAAGATGATTTATTTGTGGTTGTAGGGCTATAAATGATTCATCCGTTACTTTGTTGGTTATTTTTTTTATTTTTTTTTGTTGGTTTCTCCTTTTGTATTAATTAACATAGGTACTTCAATGTCCTTGTTGTTGATCCGGTCGTGGTATCATAATTATTCCCAGTCTTCTACTAAGCACCGCTGTTAAAACTAATAGGAAGTAAGGCATAGCAAGATAATTAAAATTATTACCCCCTTCTTAAGACGTGCTCATAGGCCTTCAGAGGCCTATAAGGAGGCATACAACTTTTTTCTGAGTTAACTTGACATACTATAAATGCGTAGCCTTTGGTTGAGGGTTGGTTAACTACTTTTGATCACATTTTACAGTGGTGGCGAGAAAAATGTATCAATAAAGTTGTGTCAATGGTTATAGCTGTGATTATATAACATACAGTAGCAAGCATGTAAAGCGCAACACGAAAAAAAACCCACATCTCTTCATTTCTTCCTTTTTTGTCGATAAAAAAAAATCAATAAAATAAAAAGTGTTTACTATAAATTGTTAACCAACTTGAGGACAATAAAACAAGATGTAGAACTATTTGCTACCGGCACAGAATCCGAGCAAATTAGACTTTCCAAGAAAGTCTGCTCCCAAAGTCTGACCAGAAAACTCAATGTGTGTTTGTAGCAGATGAAGCATTCCATTCCCTATCCTGCAAGATAACTTCAAAAAGATACTGATGCCTTATATTTTAACTATCGCTTGTCACAGATTGGAATGAATGTAGAACATGCATTTGATATAAGCTCTGCTCAATTCCACATTTTATTAAAAGAAACTAATGTCGAGAAGGCTGCCAATATTACGATAGAAATTTTCGTTCTACACAATACACCCATACCTCGCTATACGGCCGCTCGTTACACGGCATTTCGCTATAATGGCCTCTTTTTTTTATGACTTTATTTCGGTTCTACGGCCAAAATTTTTCGTGATAACGGCCAAAAGAACAAAATTCTCTTAAATGTTCTTACAATGTCCTTGGTTTACACTGCGAAGCGACACAATGAATTGGTGTAAAGCATCAATTTTTGGTTATTCTTTTGAAGATTTTGAACCAATCTGGATCAATGGATTTTGTATGAAAACAAAAATTACTCGTTATACGGCATTTCGTTTTACGGCCTGATTTTCTGGAACGTATCAAGGCCGTTAACCGATTGTACTATAATTGACATGGAGAATACTATTTTTCCCAATATCTTGGACGACAATATCAGGGAAATCAGAGAAATACGCTTAATTTACAGGACTCTAAATCAAATAATCATCCATTCTAATCAAAAGTCGGGCGACGATGCGGGAAAAATTAAACAATTTGAAATTTCAAGCAATCCGTGCGGTGCGCAATATCAACAGCAATTTGATTTCTGATTTCAGCGCAACACACGCACGCACGCACCGCAGTGCCTGGATTCAATTAGGACATAGAGTTACGAATCCCTCCTGTACGTTTTTGCCGTTCAACTGTGCTCCTAAGTGTTTTTTTTTTGTAATAATCTCCTGACAGTCGACCTGCTGCAACTAACGTCTTTACTTATTTTGGTAATAATCAACTTTGCCACTTCAAAACAAGCAATTATTATATTTTATTATTTTTTTAGTCCCCCGTCAATTGTTTGTAATTTGGCATTTTTCACAATTATTAATTTTTACATCAACGCTGATAACTTCGAAAACTAAAATGACTCTGAACTATTTGCAGCACACTTTTATATACCCAAAAAGGATGAATGTGAAATAAAAACTGCTACACAAAAATAATTAAGGATTATTCTGTAAAAATTGGGTGTTGCACTTTCCACAGGTACTCGTATCTCCCTTAAAAAAGCTCTGCTATCTCCGCTGCTGAATAGATTGCCACAATAAATACACTTTGTTTGCAGCAAACTCGTATCTAGTTGCAGTCTTATTTATGTTCTTCTTTATTATCCAAATCAAATTTATAACCGCGCCGAAATTGCCCATTTCACCCGTTCTTGAATACCAAATCGCCGATTTCTGCGGGTACGATTGAAATGCGTTCCATTCTCGCATTCACATATAAAAAGAGTTATCGCGCCGCAGGCGGATCCCATTTCTATGGGGGTTGTAAAAATGTGATTTTTGCTTTTGTTAAACCCAAGATGATTGAAGGATATAAATCAGTATTTTAGCCTTTTACCTTTTACTTTACCTAACCCATCATCGTCGCTTAGTTCATCATCATCACCATAATCGTTATTAAAGAGAATTTCTTAACATACCAAGTTAATGCATAAGTATATCCTTAGAAATAGCACTTTAACCCTCCAACCACAGGAGCATTTAATCGTAAAATAAACGTTTTACATTCTATATTCAAATTTTGATAGATCGTCAGGAAATCCATCCATTCACCCACCACAAAATGCGATGCGAACTTCATCGATGAACAACCACTAATAGATGCAAAAACAATAATGATGTCTCAATTTACTTTTCTGTGGAGTCTTATACTAACAGTAACACACAGATAGGTATACATCGTAGGAGCACATTAAACAATGTTAAAAGCCACTTTATGGGAGACAATTTTGCTTCTTTTTTTCGTTCAATACCGTCGTCAGCCCACCACACTTCCGGCGAGAAAAAAAAAACAGGGACGGAAATAAATAAGAGAGGAGCTTGGTTTTTTTTATATCTGTTCTGATCCTTTTTCAATACTCCTATATTCTAAGTTCCTTGACATTTATGGTACGATAAACGAAGCGTAATATGAGTAGAAGAATAAATAACAAGCAAATACATTTTCACAAACGACTAAATATAATCATGTCAAGTTGAACGATGCCACTAAAAGAGTTTCTATTATTGAAACGTTTTGGGACGGAGTTTTGCAAAACTAAAACATTTTATAAAAAAAGTTCTCTTCGATCACGACTGACTACTGATGCACGATCTAAACAAAAGTGACCGCCTTTATTCTTTATTTTCTTTTTTCACCTCAAAAGGTACTGCCATCTTTACTGTAATTTATTTTATTCACTTAAATAATGTTAATCAAGGTGATACAAAGATAGTAGTGTATTAGATTATCCTAATTCAAAACACGCAGTTTTTTTTTTTGAAAGTACATACATATGTACTATACTCGGTGCCAATAGAATTGTCAGTACAGGCCTTATGGGGGTTTCAAGGCACTCAATTCGAAAAATTGCCATTGAAATAAAAATCAAACCACTGACTCACACAAATTTTGTTTTTGTATTTTCCTCAAATCCGCATATATGTAAATACATTGTACATATCCCATCATGACCAGCCTGCCATACAGCTGATGGCAGTATGATTATGCGTGGCAGACTTCAGCCATCGCTGTGTGTATGGAAAATATGAACATCAAAACAGTGTAACCATTAGGAGTGTTTTTTTTGTAACCTATATAGACTTAAAAAAAACTTTCAGTGTAAAATACAATAACAACTGAAACTATGTATATAGTAAAATTCGTTTAGCCTGGATAGCTATCGGGGATTAGGACTTAAGCCGCGATAAAACCTGTGCTACCAAATTGCTTTTACCGAAAAGTGTTGTACAAAATGTCAAATATACCAAGACGTTATCAATTATGACAGAGACTGATATCTTTAAAAAAGAAAAGGCAATAACCAAAAATAAAAGCTAGATTGAAAAATTTCTGAATACAAATATCCTTTTTTTTTCTAATTATCCAAAGAAAAAAAAATACTGCAACTGAAAAGTCACTATGCACATAAGTGTCAGGTGTACATTAAAATAACTAAAGCCGCGATAATCTTTTTTTATGCGCACTTTTTCTTAGCCTATAAATGTTAGGTTACAAAAAAGACACGCCTATTAGTAAGTTAAAACAAATCTTTTTAGCATTTTCTGTGGTTTTTGTCAAGGAACTTCGGGATTTTGTGCTTTGAGAACCAAATAAATGAGTATGTGAGAGTGTTGCCGCTTGGTTTTTTGTTTTACCCATTTTCTTGTTTTTCCGGAGAAACCGTTAAAATGCAGTTAAACCATTTTTCGCTTTTTGTTCTTTATAGTGAAGGTTAATTTGCGCGAGATGAATGCTGGATGCGGAAACGAAAAGTCGGTTTTTTTTTGCGTTTTGCGAATCTCGTAAACTAATCATTTCCGACATATAACATTTATACATCAAAATACTCGAAAAATGTCTTTTACTTCATACTAAAATTTCATCAAAATCGAGGTGGTGGCTACTTTGTACACAATTATCTTTATTTCGTTCAACAAATTGTGTTGTTTTTAAATCAGCAAATGGTAACCCTATGGGTATTGCTCTTCGACTTGCGGCTTACTACGGTAACCCAGTCAGAGCTTAAAAACGGGACAGGTTTATGCAAGCTTTTGCAACCAAAGTGAGAGGCAAACATCCTATCTTCCCTGTATTGAAAATTCTATTGGAACAGAATATAGCTATATACTTTTGAAGTAGTAAAATATATTTATTTGTTTTAACAAAACGGAGATAATTACTTGCTTTATGGTGTCTGTTGTCTTTTTATGTCAAATGATAAAATAAATTTTAAAGTTGCTTAAGGCAATTTGACATACTTGGTTCAATATTTTGTTCTCTATAAAAAAAAGCGGCCAAGTGCGAGTCAGACTCACACTCAAAATGTTCCGTAGTTTTTAAACTAAAGGGTTTTTCAATAAAAGCGCTACAAAAGTTTTTTTTAAATAAAACAAAAACAGTTTTGGATATCAATGAAATTCTTTATTCCTGTGAAAGTACGTTCGATGCCATTATGTATGGAACTCGATTTCTTTTGCATGGCCACCACGGGCACGCTTGCAGAAGTCCAGACGCTGAACCCAATTTTCGACGGTTTTCAAGCATAAATCGGCCGATACTGCTGCAATTTCACGTTCGATATTCGTACGAAGTTCATCAATCGTCGCTGGCTTGTTGGCATAGACCATAGACTTGACGTAGCCCCACAGGAAATAGTCTAACGGCGTCAAATCGCACGACCGAGGCGGCCAAGCGACTGGACCATTTCGTGAGATAACACGTTCTCCAAACTTGGTTTCCAATAAATTGATTGTGACATTCGCTGTGTGGCTTGTGGCGCCGTCGTGTTGGAACCACATGTCCTCCATGTCCTCCACAACGACGTCACAGAGATGCCCAACGCTTGAGAACGACGTGTGAGAGACACATTTGGGCTTTCTTCAACTGAAGCCTCAGCGGCAGCAATATTCTCGACACTACGGGCACTTCTTTGTCTCACTGGCACGGGAACATTTTGTACTGTGCCTGTGGATTCAAATTTTTCCACTAGACGCTCAATTGTTGATCTGCTAGGACGATTATGACGACCATAAATTGGACGTAGCGCTCTTAACGTTGAGGCCACTGACTCCGAATTTCGGTAGTAAATTTTAATAATTTCGACACGTTGTTGGCTCGTATATCTTTCCATCATGAAATGGCAAACCTTACTGAAGAGAAATGTCAAAAGAGCGGCAAGAAATATGGCGTCGCTTGCTGTCCCTGTCGCTCTACTTTTGTAGCGTCCCTGTTCAAAAATCCTGTAGTTATATTTTGTATACCAGTTTTGTTTTGTTAACACACAAAACGAAAGCAACCCACCTTTATATTCACTTTACAAACTTATAATAAGTAATATTATTCACTATGATGAATTGGATAAACATTAAGAACGCGACTGAGTCTCAGGTTCGTTTCCTGGCAAAATCCGTATTTTTTTTTTTTTAATTTTTTTTATATGGCAGCACAATTTCGGATAGCCTTTAGTTTTCCCAAAATTATTGTTAATCGAGTAGTGATCACTTACAACTTATTCTTTAAAAATATAGTTATTCACCTACTTATTCACCTTTTTGACTTAAGTAGTTTCTGAGAAAAATGTGTGGTACTTTTGGTATGATATTTTTCACACTTTTTTTTGGCAATAACTCCCAAAGTTATTGAATGTTTTTTTTTTTTTTTTTTTTGTATAGTTAATATATGTATTTGAGTAATATATTGTCCATGTATGTGGACCACCGTAATGTATAAGTTTGCCAAATTTCAAGTTTCTAGGAAGAACGGTTCTTGATGTTTTTATCGTGACAGACTTTTTTGAGTTAGAGCGAACTTATAAAGGTTCCGTTTTACCATATGGGTACGGAACCCTAAAAACAAAAAAAAAAATCTACTAAGCATATCTACTGAACTGGAATTTGACACGTCTTTTTCGTAAAAATGTTCTCACCTAATATTTCTACGAAAAATACTTTAAACTGTACTCAGCACTTTGTAACGGTAAAAGCATTCAAATTCGAATTATACAGACATTTTTGTGTTAAAACTACAATTTACCTAATGTAAAAATATAGTCGAATTATAGGGTAGTTCGCATTACTGAGTGTTTGAACTAGCGAGGTCGTACTGTAATAGGAACCGATTAATGTCTCTCTTAGCGACTTGTTAAGACAATCGAAAGTGAAAGGAAATTACACTGTAAATGAGGGGAACGTTTATAAATTCTGTTAGATCTGAACATACGAGAACTTTAGTTGAGTTTATCAACTTGACAGAGATTTTTATGGCAAAGATTAAAATGTCACCTGAAAAATGTTGTCAAAAGTTTGAACATTTCTACAAACATACATAAATGTAGATACATACGTACATAGATACATATATCCAGCATAATATTCTTAATAGTTTTTTTTTTTTGATGTGTCATCTAATTTCCAGTGGAGTAATTCTGGGATCTTGCCATACGGGGACGAAAATCCGAACGGGTGCGCAGTCGACTGCTGCGCATGGAGGGGATGCGAAAAACTAGAACAAAATCAATAAATGATTGGCTTGAATTTTATCGAACATAGACTGGTTATAATTTACTTTCTTTCCAATGAAGTGGAGCTACACACCCCATCCGCGTGATGTTTCCACATAGCTCGGGACTGTTGGATACAGTCGCATAATTTTTTTTTTCTTCAGATTACTAATTAAAGATTACATATTTTAATTAATGTTGAATTGATCAGATGACTCGATCTGATAACAACATGATGACAGTTCTTATTTCTACCTCAAATAAATCCAAACTAAGAATAGAATACCGTAAAGAACCAAAATACGGGAACTATTCTTTTGTTAAGCGGAAGTATGGTTATAACTAAAAATATTCACACGCTATAGCTATGAGATGATTTAAATGTCAAAGTGACGTGACAAGTAAAACAATCCCTGGCATCGTAGTTGTTTGACTAAAATTAGACATCTCCGAAATAATGCATTTTCCTATTATGTATTATTTCACTAAATCAGTCATTCAAATAAGCACATGATGAACAAAAAGCGATTTCATTCATTGTTTTTGATTGGGGTAGTTCCGACGATGACTGGTGCAGACACCTACTCGCTATGAAAACCACGAGATTAATTCTAAGAATACAATTAACAATACTCCTGGCGCCTGGTAGTGTAGGTACTCGTTGAATAATGCAGCTGTGCACTTTTGTTAAAAACTTTTAATTGAAATCTTTAGCGGGAAAATCATGAATAATAAATCGTCAAATTTACCAACCCCCAGCAGTGCAGGGAAGTTAGTTGTCAATTGATGATGCATACTTGCTCACACTCAAGCAGTTGTGCAAACGCATATCCTATTCGTTGAGTAGGTACTCACATGCCTACGTGACAAATTCACAGAGAATTTTCAACGACAGTACGATTTCTCTTATGAGGTTTTCCCGCGCCGTGCGGAATTATCTTTCCTTTCGATTTTTTTTTAGTCATGTGAATTTATGGTTTTGTAAAATTGTGTGGATGTGTGTTCTCACACACCAAGTCATATCCTTCGGTCCGTGCGGAACTAGATATCTGTTTTTTTTTTGGATTAATATACTAAAAAACGACGATATAAATAATACGGTAAATACATACACATACATTTCCAAAATCGACCCGCTTAGGTTACTGCAATACCCTATTAACTGAGTGGAGTTATGGAACGTCAACGACTTAAGGGATTGGTCTTGTTTTTATATTTATATTCAAAAGGGAAAACCAAGCTTCCAATGGCATGGTTCTGACGAATTGTTCAATTAAATGTAATTACATTTTTTTATTGGAAGGTTGGATCATTTTATGTTCTTTGTAAAAAAGAAACTTACATACTCCTACATGCGGACATTTTGAAAATGAAGGCATTGGTTGATGCCCAACTGAGGTTTACTTTAAGTCAACCGCTTTATCTTGATGTTTGCCTTTATTAAACTTTGATTAAAACCAGTAGAAATGACGAAGGAAACCTTGTATTGGAAATGCAGTTGGTGCTAAAAGCATGGAACAACTACTTCTGCAGACTATATAACGGCAACGAAAACCAATACTCCGCTGTCAGAATGAACCATTCAATTTAGATGATGATAGCCAAAACTCCCATCCACCTGATTAAAACGAATTGCGGGAGCAATATCCAAGCTTAAGTCCAAAAAGGCTGCTGGACCTGACGGTTTACTCGCTGAGCTATTTAAAGCAGCTGCAGATTACTTGGTAGAGAGCATACACCAACTCATCTCTAAGATTTGGTCAGATGAAAGTATGCCTGATTAATGGAATCTCAGCATCGTTTGCCCGTCCACAAGAAAGGAGACCCCCTCAACTGCTCCAATTACAACATCGCCTACAATATCTTATCTGCCATATTGTGTGAACGCCTGAAACTCTTCGTCAACAACCTGATTGGCCCCTATCAGTTCGGTTTCAGGCCAGGAAAGTCCACAATAGACCAAATGTTCACACATAGGCAGATCCTGGAAAAATCCCATACCCACCACCTGTTCATCGATTTCAAGGCCGCCTATGACAGTATACGGAGGGATGAACTGTATAGAGCCATGTCTAGTTTTGACATCCCTGCCAAACTCATCCGTCTGTGCAGGATGACGATGGAGAAAGCTCGCTGCTCCATCAAGGTCGGTAATGACCTCACCGAGACCTTCGATGTCAAAAATGGATTCAGACAAGGACCGTGCTGTCATGCGACTTCTTTAAAACATCATACTTGAAAGAATTGTTCGAAACTCACAAGCTAACACATAAGGAACGATCTCTCAAAAGTCCGTTCAACTACTTGCATACGCCGACGACATTCACATCAATGGTAGAATACAGCGAGCTGTCGCCGGTGTGTTTGCTAGTATAGAAATGGAAGCGGCTAAAATGGGTCTAGCCATAAACGAGGGCAAAACAAAGTATATACTGTCAATGAAAAGGGACACTCAACATCGAAGAATTGGACAGAACGTCACAATATACAGCTACAGCTTCGAGGTAGTAAAGGACTTTGTCTACCTTGGCTCTGCTATAACATCAAAAGATGACATCTCGTCGGAAATCAAACGAAGGATTACTCTTGCCAATCGCTGTTTCTTTGGGCTAAGAAGGCAATTGAGTAGTAAAGTCCTTTCTCGATTGACTAAGGAGACTCTATATAAGACCCTTATCATCCCAGTCTTGCTGGAGCTGAAGCATGGACTTTATCAAAAGCGGATGAAGATATTCTTGGGGGTAAGGTCCTTCGTAAGATATTCGGTCCCGTTTGCGTTGACGGGTTTTGTAGGAGAAGATTCAACCACGAACTATACGAGCTGTACATTGTGATTGACCTTGTCAAAAAACTGCGAATGGACATCAACGCTCCGGCCCGCAGAGTATTCGAATCAAACCCGGATGATCAGCGCCGCAGAGGACGACCTCGCCTAAAGTGGCGCGCACAAGTGGAAAAGGACCTTAACCAACTTGAAGTGCGCAACTGGAGGCAGTTAGCTAAGGACCGGGCTAACTGGAAGGGGTTGTTGGTTGAGGCCTTGGTCCACCCGGACTGTAGCGCCACCTAAGTATGTAAACTTTGATTAACTACGATTAATGTTTGAGATATTTTTTTCAAAATTTGTTACATTACATTGTGTCACGTTACGTTACGTTATGTTACGTTACGTTATGTTATGTTACGTTATGTTATGTTATGTTACGTTATGTTACGTTACGTTATACCACGTTACGTGATACCACTTTACGTTATGTCACATTACGAGTGAAAAGTGTTTTCTTTTAGCTATCTGTTTAATATTAAATGTTTCCTAATTGGAAGCTATCAACACGTCTTGGTTACAAGAAGAGCTCCATCCAAACGCGCCGCGTCGATACAAAATTGGTGACAGACTTACTCCTACCACAAATTGATTGGATGTGCAATAAGCACGTATGCTTGCGTTATTCCGAGCACGAAGAAATTTGCAATTTCCTATTAAATCACATCGCTGATATCCTTATATTGCTTTAATGGCAACAAAAGTTGTCCTTGATGAGTTTTACGACAGCAAAATGCATATGTTAGTAGAAAATTCGGCTCGGACTGGAGAGCAGGCAACATTCAACGACGGAAGGAAGTGATTTTTCTTTTACCTCCCTACCACCCATTTTCTATCATCGTTCTTTCATTTTGTCATTTCCTTCAAGGGCGCCATTTGGTGCTCATCGTGCTCATGCAAGACGAACCCAATACTGTACCTTGTAATTTAAAACATCACTTGCCGGTCTAATTGAAATCAACGGAAACATCATAGCAGTTTCTTCCCCAGCCGTTACCCGCGCGCCCCAAGATAACATACTGAAAACTGGAAATGGGACATCCCATTTGGGGAAAATGTTGTTACCCTTATCATTTCAGTCCTTTCACTGTACCAGCAGGACCACTACTATTGACGAGAATGAAAGATGACGCCTTTGTTATTTTTGTATTGTGTGCTGCCCCAAAACTCCTTCTACTTTTTTTTGATTCTGTTGACGGTCCTCGGTGGGTATTTCGCTTGGCATTCTATCAAAATCTCCGTTAAGTGAACAATTATTTATTCAATCAACTCTTCAAGGACAGATGACGGGGAAATTTATTTTTGTGAAAATGAATACCGAAATGCCATGCAAATTTTCGGGCTCAACCTCTTTTGAGGGTTAATTAGGTTGGGAGTTGGTAGCGCGAACGCTGCCTCGGGTAGGGTCTAAAAATACGTGATGTTCATGAGATATTTTGCCGTGTGGGTGCATGGAAGGTGTTTGAAATTATTTAACTGAAAAGAAGTGAATGGAATTTGCTATGATGTTTAAAGAGGTCCTGAAGCTATGTTGCATTTCTAAATGGGTGGCGGGGAAACCGCTCAAATTCTTTTTCAAGGATTTTCTAAGACACGGGATCCCATGGAAATATTTAGAATGAACTTGAAGTGGTTTGACATTTTATGTCAGTCGGAATGATTTTGAAAGAAATTTAAAATGGAAAACCCACGCTTATTTGATGTTGCGTAGAAATTATTTCGAATCATTTCGTCCTTACGACGGAGACTCAGGGTGAGTTTTTTTTTCGGAATTTTTACTTTGAATTTCTAACTATCAATTCAATGTAAAACAAATGAAATGAGAACCTGAACTCTGGGGCGCTAGTATCCGGTCATTTGCAACCGCTAGGTACGCTAGTAAAAGCACTTCTCCGGGGATCACCACGAGAAGGTAAAGCTAAAAAAAATTGTCTATCGGCTAGGTTCCAGAAATCGAGTGAAATCAAATAGAAATCGAAATTGAAAATTGAGTGAATTCATTTTCAGTGTTCTACATTTCGACCGATTTTTTTTTAAGTCACTCCGTAAAATTGGAAACGGCTAATATCTATCATTTTGGGTATTAAAAAAGTATTTTGATGTTGGCAAATTGTTTGATTGCTGATATTATTATAATAGATCTTATTATGAGTCATGTGTTAATTGCTGCGGTATTGTAGACGGAAGGGCATAAATGTGCAAGACGGAGGCTGAGAAATATATCTAATCCGTTGGAAATTGCAAATGGCTGTGTATGTTATTAAAGCTAAAAAAAGAAAGTTAAAGTTTGTTTATTATTTGCCATTAACATTTGGTTGGTTGGTTGGTTTCTGAGGGTTAGGATTGCTCCTCTTCACGTAGGCCACAAGTCGGGCCCGTTGTGCTCCCCTCTGTAACTGTGCTAAGAAAAACGGGTTGGGGTGTGTGTTAGTAAAAGGGGGTAGTATAGTGGAATGGAAAGGTTGGACGGAATATGTGAATTCAAGAAAAACGCTCTGTGTGTCGTGTAAACTTCAGTGTTTTCGAGAAATCGATAGATCTGAGCGATGTCAGCCCGGGCAGGATGTGTCTTCCCAGGTATTTTTGCCTAATTGAACATAGGGCAGGACAATCGCAGAGGAAGTGTTTGATACTTTCTTCTTCTTCACAACGCGGGCAGGCGCTGTGCTGCACTAGTCCCAGTCGGTTGGCATGTTTATTTAAGTTGATGTGTCCCGTATATAAGCCAATCAACAGTTTTATTTGAACTCTGCCCAAATTCAGTACCTTCATAGCCCGCAGTGGATTTGGAATTTCCATCATTTCTTTGGCAGCCTTACATGTTTGGATCTGACTCCACATTAGTGCGTGGCGTTTTGCAAAAGACAGGCTATAGGCAGTTTTCACTGCTTGTACCGCCGTACCAATAGTATTTACTGTGAGGTTTTAACCATTAACCTTTAAGTAGGTAGGTGAGTAATAGTAATGTAAGTAGGTACGTGGGGTGCTAACAACACCCCATCATGAGTTCACTTTATTACGCTTATCTTTCCTCTGGTAAGTGGTTCTATGGTGGAATTGTCATTATAATATCGTTCTGGGGTAGAACAATGTTAAAAGAATTAACTTTAAGACCCTTTTATAGAGTTTTTAGTCGTCCTTTCCAAAATACAGTAGACATCGGTTATAACAATACCTGATATAGCGATGAACCGGATATAACGATATTTTTTCAAAGACCAGGCTAAACTCCGTTTAACTCAATGTAATTTGAAATCGGTTACAACGATGCTTGGATGCCGGATAAAACGATGAAACCTTTTATAACGATGAAAATGTATAAGATTTAAGTCGAAAAACTGTTTATAGCAATGGCAAAAAACCATGTTCTTACAAATACTGCTCGTTATTGCCATCCTGTTTTTAAATATGTTGTATGTGGACAATTGTTGAAATTCATCACATGTGCTGTTTTAATTTCATATTTCGTTCATTAAGTGTTGATTTTTTTGAAACAACTGGTGTTTTCTTAATATGATGACAATATATGTTATACATAAATGACAATGATTTTCCTTTGCCCTACAATGTGATTGTATTTCAAGAACTGAAAGTGGTGTAAGAATTGATTGTACCGGATATAACGATGAACCGGCTATAACGATGAAATTCTGAGGTCCCTTGTTATAACCGATTTCTACTGTAGTACTTTCCGTATGTTGTCAGTCGCAAAGTATAATATTTTTGAAAAATAAGGGCTTCGGGTGTTGTCAACACCCCCCTACCCAGTTAAAGGTTAAATATAGGTTCATATCAAACTACAATCTTATTAAACGTGCCTCCGGAATGGTGCTGCAAATTATTGAGGCACACCTTAAACAATCTTCAATTCCTGGCACGTTGAAGCCAGCGTTGCCATTGTGAAACTAAGTTGTCCATTTGGACGCTTTTTAGCGATCGGGACACCTGGACACCAGTTTTTGATAACTAGTTAAAATGGACGCTTTTTTCCAATATTTCAATAAAAACCACCAAATAATTTTTTTACTTCTGCGTAATTTAAATATTTTCCATCGATAATAATTTACAAGCACTGAATACGGGGCCACCTCGTTCGAATGTCTGACAAGCAATCAAATAGTATCATTTGTCACGATTGAGCTTCTCAACTCGCCGTTCGGAGTCGGCAAAAAACTGTTGGTCCTTTCCATTCGTGCAAAAATATAACACGCACACACAAATGGTTGCGAGAAGCAGGCCCATGTTCACTCCGAGCTGTAGCGCCACCTAAGCATGCTAACATTAAATTATAGAAGACACGCAAATGTCAACTAAAAATGACAGATATACTCGATACGCATAAAAGGGGCTTACACGATCCAATATATCTTACAGACTCAAAAGACTCCGACTCAAATCTGATAATGTGAACGTAAGAAACGCGACGGTCGGACAGACATTTCCGATGGAATTCAAATTTGTTTGATATTTTGGTGGATAGACAGATACATATGTATGTATGTTTATCTAATAGTGTGAACGCATGCCTGCCAATCCTATAGGAAACTTTTATTTCTGATAAGTAATTCAAGCGGCGTGGTTGTTGTCAGAGAGTTAAAAATGGCTGTGTGTGGAAATATTGAATTTTGAAAATAAAAAAAAAAAAAAAAAAACTTTGCTCGCTTTTTCAAACATGCTTCCTTCGCAATTCGCCTCCTTTTCTTTCTTCGATTTCTTGTTCATCTAAAATTTTATCAAACACAAGCGAATTATTGGTGTGGTCAACTGGAGGAGGCGAGGCGATGGTTTCACTTTGGGTCGAATCACTGTGTTCAAAATTTTGACACAAGTACTAAAAAGTTTAGAGTATTGAATATGTCCAAAGTGGATAAAACTTGCTATGTCGGACGACGAAAGAAGTAAATCAAAACGACATTTTTTGGACAAATTTAATATTCCTGGTGTCATATTAGAATTTCGCAACCGAATCAAGATCCACCGCTTTTCTAAACTAGAAAAGGATATTTTTCAATGAGTGCAATGATTTCAATTTTCTTTTTCAAAGAAAGTACATAATTATTACATATTTTTTCTTTAAACAGATATTCGATTACAACTTGGTAATAAAAGCTATCGACGCGTGACGTTCAGGATATAGTCATGTCATGATGCTCTAATCTGGAGCATGGGCAAAGCTCGGAATTATCTTCAAAGAAGATATGACAGTCGTGAGCATTCTTTCTGGCTTTAAGAAGATGCTGGCTAAGCATTTTTTACTTCCATTTTCAATCGCGTCTATTTTGTCTACTATTTCACATCGAATGAACTAGTACTAGACCGATTTGAAATCACTTTGGAACCGACAAAATCGATCGAATTCTGGAACACAAAAATTTCACTTTGTTTCGATTTTAAAATTAAATGAAATGGAAATCGATAACACAGTATAATCTCGATAATTCATACCCCGTTAATTCGTAAACCCCGCTTATACGACATAAACTACCGGTCCCTTGAAAACATTTTCAATAATTCGTAACCCCGCTATTTCGAAAACCTCTATTATTCGTAATAAGCTCTAGGTCCCTTGGCACTACGATTTATCGGGATTGTACTGTAGTGAAATGTTCACAATGTGGAACAGAAGGTCACAATTTAATTTTCAATCGATTTTGATTTTATTTCGAGTGAGAGTGAAATGTAGAACCCAGCTGAATTTAATGAAATAAAAATCATTTAAATCCATTGAGCCATTTTTAAACACATTGAATTTTAACAAAAAGGGAATAAAGTCAGCAGTTTTTTTTTTTAAATTTGCACAACACGAAATTTTCATCGATTAGTGCTAACACAAAACAAGCAAATATTTTATTTAAGAACAAAAACACGATGGGTTCATGTATTGACTTCCATAAATCCTCCCCCTTATAGCGGTGCGAGTGTAATTTAAAATTCCGGGCAACCAACTGCATATATGTACATAATATGTAAATCTGTATTCTCTACCAACCAGGTATCTGATTTAACCAACCCTTGGTATTGGATTTGTAAGCCCTTTGGGTGTAGTTGTTTGCTTGCCATCAATAAGAGTGGAGAATAAATCGAACATTGCATTCGTTGTACGCCACCAACCAACGTAGATTCCCACGGTAATAAACGTGTTGGTAAATTAATTGATTCGCAACCGTCAACTGAATTGTTTTTAGCTGATCCTGTAGTTAATTTATTTTTCCATTTTCTACTGCGCCCACACATAGACTCGAGCCACTTAATTTTTAATTAAAAAAGTTCCAAACCACTTTCTACGAATTTCCCATTTTCAAGGGAATTGAATGCATTTTATTTCCAATGATCAAACTCAATAAGACAACAACAGATGTTTACCAAATGACATATGAGTACCTACTCCAATCCAATTGTTAAAGTATATATAAAAATTCTCACTCATTTGATCCAGTGTTCTTAATTTGACGCAATTTCCATTAAATGCTGCAATCTATTCATTAGGGGGGAGCTTGTTGTTACTAGCTCTTTTAAATTGGAATTGTTTCAGATAAGGTTCGAGTACGACGATGATAAATAACTTAGAAAGTACTCGTATTTGAGGACAATAGTCAAGGTGATTGAGTACATATGGTGGGCGTGTGACTTTATTGTTTCCATTGTGATCTACCGACTGACTGTTTTATTTTTTTTGTAACTGAATATCGCTTATTGAATTCTAAATTGTCCGTCCAAAACACCAGCCGTATGAAGACAAATTCCAACCAAATGATGGTGTGCATCGCATTATACAATATTTTTGAACGTAAATAAGTTTTGATAACCAAAATATACACTCAAACAGTATCACTTTGGCAGAAACTCAAAAATTAATATTTTAAAAAAGAAAATAATAAAAATATATATAAAAAAATCCATTTTAAAAATACACTTCATCTGACGGTAATTTCGCTCGTAAGTAGCCGCCAAGACCACCACGACCACTGTCACCATACGCTAGCGCAGATAATCGTGTGTTTTCCTCCCCCTTTCACGAAAGTTCTTTAGAGAACATAAAATGTCCACAAATATGTTGACTCTTACGCTGAGTCTACATATTCTCGAATATAAAATATTTAAAAAATATATAAATAACTAAAAATAATCCGCTGCACCTTACATACCCGGACTTCGATTTTAAATATATTTCCAATTTCAAATCGTGTTTTCCCAATATTGGGGGTTAATTAAAATTTAATAAAACAACTCGGGTTTTTTTTTGCATCATATATAAATATTTTTATAAAATTTTTTCAATTCAAAAATACATTTTTTTTTGATTTTTAAAAAAAGGGGAAAATAGAAAAAAATGTGTTTTTTAGGGGATTTCTTCAATGATTTAGGTGAAAGTTTTGAGGAAAAGAAATAAAAAATGTTGTTGCATAATCGAGCGAGTTAAATGTTTTTCTAAAGATAAAACGAATGCCGTTGTTTTGTTTGTGGTAAATTTTTCACTTTCAATTTTATTTTCCTTGGGGATTTTTTTTTTGCTCCGAAATATTTGCTTTAAGATATTTTTGCTGATAAGTGTGTTATTGATTGCTTAGAAATGTAGATACTTTTGTGTGTACAGAGAGAGTGTTTTCAGTTTTCACTTCGATATGCTGCTGTCGGTTCTGTGTGATGGGAGCGCATATCTTGAATAATATAAGAATAATCTTGTTTCAAATTTGACATGAAATTTATTTCAGACGAAGAAATATGTCGCATGTTGAATGAAAAATATCGTTATCGATTTGTAGCTGTGTGATTGGTTACAGCGAAAGATATCGTTTGTCGTCAGTTGTGAGTTTATTTTCAATACACACATTTGTGGTTTTTTTTTTTTTTTTTACTAAATTCTTCAGTATTCGACTTTTACATATTTCACAAATAATTCAATTTAAATTGAATGGCTTCTGATTTTGGCGACCTCTTTATTGGATGAGAGTGAATGAAAATGTCCTACGAACTAGGTACACATTGCAGCGGATCAGATTTGATGAATACGGTGCGAGGTCTATCATTTCGAACTGCAATTCGTGAATAGCCCGAAATTTATAGCAATAGGAGGCGTTCTTGATGACTGTTATAAAAAGGCCTTAAACGGCTCTGCAGGCGGTGAAAAATCACCTTCTTAGCCCACAAGAACAAATTGCTTGCCGAACCAGAAATTTTTTGGAAATTTTGCTTTCGGTTGGGTTCAAAACGTACTTCGGTAGTACAAAATCACTGCCCAGGGAGCTGATTCTTCTTTTTTAGTTCTTTAGGTGGCGCTACAGCTCAGGGAGAACCTGGGCCTGCTTCTCGCAACCATTTGTGTGTGCGTGTTATATTTTTACACGAATAGAAAGGACCTACAGCTTTTTGCCGACTCCGAACGGCGAGTTGAGAAGCTCAATCGTGACAAATGATACTCTTTGATGCTTGTCAGATATTCGAAAGAGGTGGCAACCGTGAAAATCTTTTTTAAGTGCTGGACCCGGGCTGCGATTGAATCCGAGCACCATACGTATAAGTCCAACGCACTAGCCACCAAGGCCACGGGGACCACAAAAAACATATTTGTTTCATCGTCCATTATGGTGCATGGAAATTTGGTGTTAACATTTTATTTGTTTTCGCTTTCTAATCTGGAACTTTTTGGTTTTTTTACGTTTTCAAGCCCGTACATTTTTGTGAACTAAAAAATTCGAGCAATCTACTTTTTTTTGCCAAATTTCGTTCAGAAATGTTCGGATTTGTTTCAAGAAGCTTTAACATTTTGGTGACTCTTTTCTTTCAACTGAGAGATCCTCCTTGTAAGTTTCGATAGCAGAAGCACTTGTTTATCTGTTAACTTTTAGATTTTTGTTGCAATTTTTAGATACGTCGACCTTGGGTGTGCTAAGTGAAATTTTATAATATTTTTTCTTACATCCGATACAGATTCCATGTTGACTGTCTTAACTATCCATCGGAAATGGCATAAAAATAATATTCGGGGCAATAAGACAAGAATCATTTCATTGATTTGTCGGTAGTTTCTGGAAAGTAAATTAAATATGAGACTGGGTAATTTGTTCGATGGCACTCCTTAGAACAAACTTTACGTAAAAAATTGTTCAACATTCGTTGTGTCCTATAAATGTATGAACCTTTTAATAAGAGATTACAATCAATCGTCCAAAATTGTTGACATTTTAAGATGTTTCTTCCAAAAAATATTACAAAAATAGGTATTGGTTCAAATTACGAAAAAACGCTCCATTTAGTTTTGTACAAAATCAGATTGTAACGCAGAAATTAAATTTGAGGGGAAATATTTGATATCTTAAAAAAATCGACAGACACAAGGTTCAAATTTTTCGTACTACTTAACTGCGAAAGTAGTTGAGAAAATAGTGTGGATATTGCTTATGGCGAATCCCAAATTGAGGTTAGCAATACTACTGTGATGAGTAACGCTATCTTCAAGTTGAGGCTAAAAACTTTTCGAACAAGGGCTGCTAGCTACTTAAGTTTTGAGATAGACAAGATAAATAATTTAATATTTAATTTGAGATAGACAAGTAAAAATAAATATTTATTATCGAAAATGGCTTTATTGTTTTTTAAAATATTCTCCATGAAGATCCATGCGTTTGAACCAATTTTCGAAGCACTTTTTCCACTCCGATTGAGGTACCTTCAAAACATGTGATTTTAACGCATCAACCGCTTCTTCAGGCGTCGAAAAACGTTGACCTCGCATTTTATGTTTGATCTGCGGGAATAAGAGGAAATCATTGAGTGCCAAATCAGGACTGTACGGCGGATGAACAATCAATTCGATGTTTTGAATGCTGAAAAATTCACTTGTTTGAGCCGATGTGTGAAAGTTTGCATTGTCGTGGTGGATAATGATGATTCGTCTTCTGCAATTGCTTTCCCTTACTTTTCCGAACACTTCTGGCACAGAAATAGCGGTGTACCATTCAAAATTGACCGTTATACGTTGCTCTTATCATGGCACGCTGGCGACATGTCCAATCATTCCGAAAAAAACGGGCGACCATTTGCTTCGAAGTGTGAACAACTTTTGTTGGATTTGGCTCGTCTTAAAATACACATACAGTCGATTGTCGTTTAGTTTCGGGTTCATATGTATAGATCCATGATTCGTCACCTGTCACGATCTTATAGGCGTCATTTGAAGCACCGCTATTGAATTTTTTTTAACATTTCTTTGCACCAATCGACACGAGCCTTTTTTTTAACGATTGTCAAATTATTCGGTATCCAGCAAGAACAAATCTTTGCACTAAGCTGCTAACAGGCTATAACAAGAATTTTTTTTTTTTTTTATTTTATCTACTAGGTACAAAATATCCTTAACAGATCTTAACATAAATATAATTATTATACAAACATACATAAAATAAAGAAACATTTCAACAATTGAATTACATAAATTTAGCTCTTAAAATTACAGCAGCATTTTGCTTAAAACAATCACGCCTTGAGCTTACATCCCATTACATAGTAGGGGTCCCAGATTACATTACGCAGCAGTATTCTAATCTGGACCGAACTAAAGCGCAGTAAAGCGTCTTAAGTACATATGGGTCACGAAAATCTTCAGAGTTCCTCTTAATAAAGGCCAGCAGCGAATAGGATTTAGACACTATTCGGTCAATGTGCAAATTGAAATTTAACTGTGTGTCAAAGATGACCCCTAGGTCTTTAACCTCAAAAGCACGACTAAATTTTACATTGTTGGCTGAGTAGGAGTAATGGAGGGGGCAGGGTGAACGAGAAATTGAAAAAATCACGGGAATAATAAAATACGGCTAATATCAGATTTGACATATTTACACTGGTGTTGCCATATCTCGAAACTTAAGTAGCAACCTACGCATACCTATCTTACAAACGAGTAACGGCTATCTTCAGGTTAAGACTTAAACCTTTTCGAACAACCATCGCATATGTGCGTATTTTACGAAAGGATTTCCAGTTTCTATTATTGAATGCATTCACTTCACAGTCCTCAAGGTTTTCACGTAGGACCTATTCTCTTCATTATTCTGTTTCATCGTATCTGATGCCAAGCTTGTTAATTTTTGTTCATTAAATTTCAAATACGAGTGTATGCTGTTAGTGTGAAAATAAAGTACATAATTAATATCAAGCACTATTTATGAATACAAATGACATTCGGCGTGGCTGGCTGGCGTATGTGGAACATTTTAGAAATAGTTTCTTTCTCTGGACACAGACTCTATTTGCATTTCTACATCTGTGCTAATTGAGTTCATAGCGAAGAAGCAATTTTCAACTCGAACTATACGAACAGCCGAGTAGCAAATCCCAAAGTAAAAGTTTAAAATTCGTTACACGCAAAATAATTTCCCACGAATATTAATTTCAAAAAAAGGGGCGAAAAAAACGAACAATACATTTTCCAACTTCACTTGTGTACCGATCCGTGCTGTGAAATAAATCATAATTTTCTAAATAAACCTCTCAGGAGAACATGAAATTAAATTCAAGGGATGTTGTCTGCTGTGTGTGTGGCACGGCATGGAATGGCGAAAAGCTTAAAATTCGCCAAAGATATTTCACTCAATTTATCTACCATTCTTCTGGCACTTTATTCTTCTTTCTCCGAAACCAGCAGGTGTCTTATGCTAAGCAATTAATGTGTGCCATTGAAGTTTACTGATTGTGATAACTTTTTATGCCAGCTCTCGTAGACGGTTGCTTACCTTCGTGCAATTGATTTACAAATGCAAAATGGCAAAGTGGCTTGAATAATATTAAAAATATTCTCCCCTTTTGTATTTATTTTGGAATTGAAAAGATGTTGTAATTTGATTTTCGTTTTTATTTACTTTCAATGAGTAATATTTGTTATTTACTTTAACCGAAAGTCGAGAATTATGATAACCGAATTAGAGTTGATTAGTTTTTTTTTTATGGCATTTTGATAAGATAATCGTCGTTCTGGTACTCTTGTTTGGTTGCGTCAGACAGTACGAGCACAGACTGACGTAGGCAGGCGACGACGCGACACGGTTGCAAAGTCATTCATTTAGCTTATCTTAAATTTTTGTTTGAGTAGAAGCACGAGATATTTGAGTCATTTAATTTTTTTTTGTGTATTCAACTACTTAACAAAAGCCTAGCAGATGTTTTCACTATACCTACATGCACTATGAGAGACAAGTTTAAGTAACAAATAATACACTTGTACAGTCAGCGAAATGGTTATAGGTTTAGGGGGTATTTTCATTGCTTGCTTGTCAATCGAATGCGTTTGCAATAAAGTTATAACATTTGTGTTTTTAATTTGATGTGGAATCTATTAGATTGCAATTTATGGCATGATTTGGGGGTTCAGGTCTAAAAAAAAAAAACCGCACGAAAACGACCCACATCTATATTCACTGTACAAACTTATAATCAGTATTATTATTTGCTATGAGAAATTGGATAGATATTAAGACGCGGCTGAGTGTGTAGCGCGTCCATTAACCTTTTTTGCGCTGTATTACAGAGTTTTAAGGTCCCAGGCTCGTTTCCTGGCAAAAAACGTATTTTTATTTATTTTTTTTAATTTTTTTTTGTATGGCAGCACAATTTTGGATAGCCTTTAATCTCCCCAAAATTATTCTTAATCGAATAGTGATAATTTCATTGAAACTGGTCCAGTAGTTTACGAGTTAATCTGTTGAGAAATTGAATTTTTCGACGTGAATTTCTCAAAGACTATATGCATAACTTACGAGACTCGCTATATTTTTCTTTAAAAATATAGTTAATCACCTACGAACTACGATTTTTTCATATTTTTGACTTCAGTAGTTTCCGAGAAAAATGTGTGGTCCCTTTTGTATGATATTTTTCACACATTTTTGGCAATAAATCCCAAAATTTCTAACGGAAAAAACTAAGCAAACTATTTTTGGAATCTTTGTTTCGAGCCCTTTCGAGTCCCACATGATATGTATATTTTTCAGAATTTTATTTTTTTTTAGATTACTTTTTACCCACCCTGTATTGTTGTTTCACAATATTTTTGAGTAATATGTTGTCCATGCACATATGTGGACCACCGTAATGTATAAGTGTGCAAAATTTCAAGTTTCTAGGAAGAGCGAACTTATAATGGTTCCGTATTACCATAAGTGTACGGAACCCTAAAAACAATACAAGATTCTTCATATCTTTAAATTTAGACTATTAACTGTAAAAGAAAACAGCAGCGATGTTCTCATTCTCAAAGAATGTAACCAAAGATGAGAGATAAAGTTGCCTGGCTTGTTTTTGACTCATACTTTAATTTATTGCAGCAATATTTTCAGCTTAGCGACACTACTACGCTAATATTTGAATCATATTGCTTAAATTTATTGCTCGCATATTTAAATAAGTTTCATCTTTCAAACGACTTTCTCTTAACGACAAACCTTTTCTCTTAATGATGAGAAAAAATTTCATCAGTGATAAATCAACGTCTATTTGCCTGCATAGATTATGAATTCTGACACTTGATGACAGTGGACGTCTTCAATTTTATGAAAATTAGTCGACTTTTGTTTCCGTACGCTTAGATTTAGTAGAATTGCACATTCTCACGAATTTCGTACCCAAAAATTTCTCTGGCTAAGTTTATAAAATTGGTAAAATTACTAAAGGAAGTTCCAGAATGTACGCAGGAAGTAATTTTAATAAAAATCACGGGATTTTATGTACCAATTGCAAACTTTTTATTGATTCATGAAGGACAAAGTAAAGTAGGGTTATGTAAGCATATCGGATAAATGGCCTCCACGGCTTTGCCGACATATACATACGTACTCTTTTGTCGAAATTTTCCATGACCGTTTTGCATCGATGTGGCTAAATTTCGTTGATTCAGCGCTCAATTGCTTCTTCAAGGTGTGGGTGGTCGTGGGCTTGTTGGCATACCTTAGACACAGAAAGGTACAACAGAGTTAAATCGCATGATCTGGGCGGCAAATTCTGGTCACCAAAACGTGAAATTACACGACCAGGAAATGACTCATGCAGTAATTGAATTGTTTCTTGGGTTGTATAGCATGTAGTACTGTCTTGTTGAAACCACATGCCGTCCACATCAAAATTTTGCAATTTAGGCACAAACAATTGGATTATAAGGTCGCGACACCGAGCAACAGTAACTGTTATTGTCTGACCAGCCGATTTTTTAAAGAAGAATGGTCCGATGATGCCTACAGCCCTTGAAAATCCGCACCAAACAGCAGTGACACGTTGTGGATGCATTTGTTTCTCAACAAGCCCCAATTCAACAATTTTGACGATTAACTACCCCAGCAATGAGCGTTGGCAACACTTTACCGCACAAACAGCGAAAAATTCAAAACTTGCGTGAATTTAGGAACACCCTTTACAAACTGAAAATGCAAAGGTGCCGTCGATGAGCATCAAACAAACCTAATTTGAATCATATTGCGTAGATTTACGGGACCATATTATATAAATTTACTTTATGACACATAGTGGACCTATTCCATGTTTTATAAGAATCAAAATAAACAGTTTTGGAATGTAATTATAATTTTCCTTCTTTTTTCTTTTCAGGTAAGTCCACTAAAAGTTGGCAATGCTAAGGCATATCGTAAGTGACTGCTTTTACTGTGGACTTTTTCTAGTATTCTTATAGTCTTATTTGACAGCCAGACGATCAACAAAAGATGGCAGCTTTTAAAAAGGGAATTATTCTTGTGATTAAAGCGGCATCTATTAAAAAAGTCACTGATTTATCATCACGGCCCTACATTTCGTTCTTTAAGGGGTTACATGGGTTTCCTCGGTTAAAAAACGGCTTGTTTTTAGCAATTTTTTTTATATAAAAAATTAAATATTTCATTCAAACTTTTTATTGCCTTTAATTTACACATTTGACAGAGTTTCTGAAATTTTTGTAGAAAAATATTTAAAACTCTGCCATTGCGACGTCATTACCGGTGACCCCTCGGAAAAAAGGTGATTGCGCGTTGACAGCAGAACTCATGACAGGATCAACTGAAGTCAAAAAAAGAAAATACGTGTTTTAGTTAATACCTTAAACTATAACTTCGACGAAGGAAAACACAAAAAGTGAAAATTGGATTTTTGGCAGACATTTTTACAAAAAAAATTAAAAATTTCGGTTTTTTTTTAAAAATAGTTGCATTTACATGGGTTTCACGGCTTCAAAAAATTGAATTTTTTTTTATAGTCTTATAAAATTCTACAACATCTCTAGAATATTGTCCTTTCGCATTTTAAGTTTTGAATGAAAATAAAACTGAGCCCAACTGAGCACGCAACTTCCGAAAGCTCTATCTCCGAAACTATTACTCCGATCGACTTGAAAATTTAGGACAATATTCTAAAGATGTTGTAGAATTTAATAAGACAGTAAACATTTTTGAAATTGGCGATATAAGAATAATGTTCAATAACTGCTTTAAAAACATTTTCGATATTTGAAGCTCAAAATTCAATTGTAAAGTTCCCAAACTGTTAATGGCCCATAATAATCGTTAACACTAAATGACCACGTTTATCACTTGCAGTAGTGATTTTAACGAATGTTTTTAAGCAGTTTTAAGATTCCACTACAATAATGTGAAACTTTTGGAAGTATTTCCAGGAATGGGCTATATACTCGTGAGTAATATAGTTTGTTTAACTTTTCTGTTTGAACTTCTGTTTGACAACAAATGCACATTTGACCACATTCACAGAGCATAAAGACTTCCAATCTAAAGTTAAAAAATCGCTTCTTCTTGGGGATCCCTTCCAAAGGGTGGGCCATCTGCTGGTTACTGTTTAAAACTGCTATAAAATCCAATTATTATTTGCTTTATTGAAGAGAAAAAAAGCGCTTTCCGTTGAACGTAAAGTTAATACTGTCTTCGGGTTAAGGTCGTTGAGCTTAGGCGTACCCTTTCGATAACTGCAGCAACATTCTCGACTAAGCTCACAGGATGAACACAAGGATAAATTGTGTGACCAATTAAGCGGAGTGTTTCTGTTCATTTTTTTTGAGTGCGAAAGAGCTGCCAGTGTCAAAGTTAGAAAGAAACCAGCAGATGGTCCACCATTTAAAAGTTGCAATAGCTTTCCATTGGATTGAGGACAACAAATGCACAACGATCACCTGAACATCTGATTTTCCCCATGACTGCTCAAACTTAATTGTATCTTTGTCGCAGTGATGACTGACAGGCTCTTCTTTCTTTTTCTTTAAAGCTTGTTTATTGATAGTAGAAGTACACCTGTGACCAATTCCCTCACTGTATCGGAGAATTTTTAATGCGAGTCTGTGCATATGTAATCCTACACAATTCCTACACAAATTGACGTGACACATAAGCCAAAGGCACAAGTAGATGAATTGAAAGGCGTAGGGGTCGAATTGACAACGTTACAAAGCACAAAGCACAAAGCTGAAAATGCTGAAAACATAAGACACATCTGTGTGAATGCGTTGCCTGCAGATGCTTCTTTATACTTTTGCAGTCCTCCTCAATTGAAATCATTACTTATGTGACATTTATACGGTATGTAGGCAGAAGGCAGTAGGCACTAGAGCACTTTCCTCCCGCACTCTCGAATCTTTTTTCCAAGGTACGCTCTGAGTTGAGTCTTCTTATATTTTTTTCTCATTTCATATAAATTTTTTTTTTGTATCTTTTTCTACTCTTAGACTCTTGTATAGTGTGTCTTGTTGTCGCACTGTCTTCGAATATGAGTGACTTTTTTTCCCGTAGTCGTTGTCGTCGTTGTAGTCATCCCACTGCTGCTACAACTGGCTATCGGTGTGTTTTTGTTGTTGTTTTTGCGTTAACGCTTAGCGAAAGACAAGTCACCAAACTATGAATTTAGTCAGTCAGTATCGCGCATTTGGATGTTGAATGTCGTTGGCGAGTTTTGTTTTTATTTTTCGTTTTTGTATCTGTGGTTGGAATTTATTTGATTTTTTTCCGCGCACCGTTCTGATTTATTTTGAATTTTGAATTTCTCATTTCCACAGCCCTTTTAAGGGAAAAAGGTGTTTAAAAGTTTACAAAACTCCAGTGTGTGTGTGCATAAAAGTGTGGAGAGGAAGGGAATACAAAAAAGGGTATAAAAAGAGTGCAGTTTAAAAAAAAAAGTGTACAAGTTGCCGTGGTGATACATATACCTGAAGTTATTTGAACCATAATTGGATTAAAACAGGCAGACTCATTCCCACCCCCCATCTGGCAAAGAGGTCTTCAGTTGGAAATAAATCGAAAATGCCCAAGGTAGAGAATGTGGTGGTTTTTGTTTATGTAACAGTTCTTGGTATTTTTATTTATTTAAAAAAATAAAATATAATCTTTTTGGTAACCTCATTAGAATTGACAATCCATTATCTAGAAAATGATAAATCACAATTTGCTTTTTTAAATTCGAAATAATTTGATTTATATCTCAATCCATCAAGCGCTGGGTGAAGTGCTTTCACATGTCTACCTTTTTACGAGTCTCACTGAGAGTTCAGTGCCATTAAAGATGGATAATTATAAATTGATGAATAATCATGGAAAGGTTCAAAACCGTATGATAAAGAGAAGGAAACGATAAACCGGAGAAGTAGGTTTTTTTTGTTTTTGTTTTGGGGTCAAACTTATTACTGCCTTTCAACGGTCGTCAATCGACGATGCCCCCTTGTCACCTGTGTTTTGCCGTGATTTGACTTTTGTTAAATTAACACTTGGAAGCGATTTGTTATAGTTAAAACGACGCTTTTATGATATTTTATGGATATAGATGTTATCTGATGTCAGAGGCGTCAGAGATCTATCCGGTTTATCCACTGTGTCACATGGTTGGGTTTTGTTTAAATTTAAATTAGTTCAAGATACGAGGTTCTTTTGAATCCAAAACCGACCTTATGCTTTGTAACGTCTGACATTCGTAAGCAATGTTTGACAGGTAATCCCCAGTTTATACTGGTCTACATATATCGAACTATAAAACAACTCACATTACTCAGACAAAATAAAACAATGTCATTCCATAGAATGTTTAGACTTCCTTAGCTGAGAGCAAAAGAAAGTGTTACAACAAGACACAGCTGCACTTCTTTGAATTCCTGTGACAGCATCAGCCCTAATTGCATCTCTCTAAAGTCGTATCATATCCAGTCCAGATGGAAGTGTTAGTTTACCTTACCTACTATAGGCATTTTTCTTTTTTAGTTCAGAGTAGAGTCTGAGACTGAGCGCTCTGATTTATTTTTGAAACACACTTGAGCACTTAGCTGTCAAATGGATATGGTTGTCAATCCTATGGTCTCAATCATATTTTTCATCTATGTATTTAAGGCCTAAAGGTGCGTGTCCACTTGAGAGCACTTTCGCAAGCAAACTCTCGAGAGTTACTCTCAAGTAGCTTTCCATTCCAGAGTACAATTTTTGAGATTTACTATCGAGAGAGTAAACTTGCGGATAGTACTCTCATACCATTGTTTTTGACAGCTCACGCTCTGTTTTGAACTAAAAAAGAAAAACGCCTTATGAGTCTATGGATTGGACATGCTTATAAGCCCGACAAAATCACACGTCCATGAACAAATTTCCAGTGTTTTTTGCTTAGATAGGCGGGCTTGGGACATCAATTCCTCCAATTTTCCAAACCAGAGTGAACGCGAAGCACAGAGACTGGTTGAACTACGAATATTGACAATTAACCCGTATTCTTAGCCAAACGATCCGAGGGATGCTCCAGATTTGTTTTTTAGTACATCTAAACTTTTAAACTCAAAATAACCTCAAATAATTGGGATTTTTTTAAAGGAACTGACAGATACGAATAAAATGGGTAAATTAAGAACCTGGAAGAAATAGGTCCTTGGAATGTAATAGTTTTTTAAATTTGATTCGAAAACTGCATTTGCTGAATCATCCAGGTCAGCGGCTTTGATGGCATGCCTTTCCAAGATGTAGACAGATCGTCCTATAATCTGGCAATAAAACGTAATCTTCATTAACTCATCACTGGAGCAATGAATCGTCTTTTGGCGACATCATTTTTCGTTGAGCACGAGCATATTTCTAGTTATTATTTTTAATTTTAGTGACTTAAGATTTGGCATTCCTTTGATTTTAAATGTTGTCAAAATTTCTCTTTTTATGAAGCTGATATACGAGTATGTATTAGCATTCTTAATTTCGTATCAGTTGGAACCAGTTACGGTAGGCAGATGGGTTCTTTGTAAGCAGAGTGTCGGAACCAGTTCGTCATTGAATTGTTGATTCAGATTTTCGTCGTGGCCAGTTAGATTCGCTTTTTAGTGTTTGCAGTCATCTGTCTGGCGTTGCCTTTTCAAAATGTCATACAACTAAAAAAAAACTTCGCTAAATCCATTCGTAATCTTCGCACATCGATATCGAAATGAATTCAGCGTCACCTTTAAGTCTTTCGTCATCAATCAATAGATATATGTATTTATTAGCCATGCCTCTAATATCAAGTTTTCCAAAATTCCGTTTGACATGAAATCGCTGCCAAACCAACTTTTGAGTTCGATTGAAAATCCATTGTCCTACATGAATTATCGCTAACGGCGACGGCACCACAATTATCATTGTTTGTATGTATAAATCTAAAGACAAAGTTTGGGCATCCTACGACTGGGAATGTAAATAACAATCTCGATTTGCTGAGTATCAATATGTGTGTCCGATTCGATGAAAAACGTGATTTACTGTGTACCAGTATCAAATAGAAAAGTTGGCCAACCTACATATGCAAACAAGTACATCAGCGGCCGGTGAATTTCTGCTGAATTGTTTAGTCGTTGGAAAATGCCTTTGGAGAAAGGTCGCTTCCTCCCACGTGTGTAGGTCAGAATATTGATTTCTTTTGTTTCTATATTGAAAGATATCCATAGAAATAGCTCAGAGGTGGACTACACTTTCCTGTATAATAGACTGATGTCCTTTGGGTGGGATTGGATCATATAAGTGAGTGTGAAGACAAAAATATCATTTTCAGAAGTCTATCAAGTGACTACCGCCGTAAGCGGGACAGTAGTCCATAGATCCTTCATATTGTCGGCAAATATGAGAATGTTGCTATGTCTTATGAATGATGATACATCATTAAAAGAAAAAAAACAAAAAAAAAATTGGACCAAGGTGACTTCCTTGAGGCACGCCAGATGCTGCTTGGAAGAAATCTGAAAGAAAACTTCTAATTTTAACCTTACATAACCTCTGGTTGAGGTACGTGCAAACTCACGAAGTAAGAAGTAGGGGAAAAACCTTACGTCTTGAGTTTGTAGATAATTGTACTACATTGATCAAAAAGTTCCAGAAATTACTGCGCTGGTCATCTGCCATCATGTTTCAGTTAATCTGCCACGAACATTCCCTCCCTCCCGTCATAGCTTGACATTTGTAAAAGCTACGCTGTCGAGAGTATGTACATCTGCCTCCGTGTGTGTTTTCGATTTTCAACGATTCCAAGAATTGAATCAACTTTACAACAACGAGTTTCTATCAAATTTTGATTTAAAAACAGTGCGATGTCTTTGGAAATGTTGGAGAAGTGTCTCGGCAACGAGTCTCTATCGAAAACAAACGTTTATGTGTGGTAGGTCGTCGACATCTAAATCCGGACATCGGATTTGTGGGCTAAAAACTCGTGGGTTTTGCACCACGATTACGCACCGTCGCATCGCACAATACCATTCCTATTCGTGAGTCCTTGACCAAGAACCTTCCATCACTGAATTCGCCTGATTTACTCAAGACTCAAGAAACCCGCTCCGTGGAACGCGTTTAAGCATCCATAAGGGGATAGTAGAAAAATCGACGAAGGATCTGATGACCATAACAATTGCAACTACAAAAAATGTTTCAAGGATTGGATTCAAGTGCTGCCATAAGTGCGTTTCAGTCAATGGAGAGTACTTTGAAGGGCACAATATCGATTATCAAGAATAAACTTGTATTTTCAATATTCTAAATAAATTCCTAAAACTTTTTGATCAAGGTAGTATAGTAAGAAACCAATGATGGTGTAGGAGGAGGTGTTTTCTCAGACAGATTAAAACTTAATCTCTCCTTTCGCCTCCCAGATCACTGTAGCGTGTTTCAAGCGGATATAATGGCGATTTCGAAAGCACTGTCCTGGATCAAGAGGAATGTAATATCCACTAACGATATAAGCATTTTCTCGGATGGCCAGGCGGCCTTGAAATCTGTGGAATCAGTCTCATCCACTTCTAAGACCACCTCCAACTGCCGTTCATCTCTTATAGAGATGGCTAAGCAGTTTAACATTCACCTTTGCTGGGTGCCGGGGCACAGAGACATTTCAGGGAATTGCAAAGCTGACGAGCTCGCTAAAATAGGAACAACAATACTAGCACTCAAATTTTGACACAGTCAATAAAACTAACGCTAGATGGGAAGGTGGAACTACCTGCCTTGCTACAAAGCAAATCTGGCCTAGATTAGATCTAAACCGCTCTAGATACCTTTTGTCACTAAAAAAGACTACATATCAGTACGATTATCGGTGTCATCACGGGACACTGCCTTATAGGCAAACACGCTACTTGACTTGGCATCATTTCGAATGACTTCTGCAGATGCTGTAGAGACGAAGACAAGGAGGAAAGTCCAACACCTCGTGCCTGCTCGTGCCCAGCTCTTTCTCGTAGTAGGAAACTTCACCTAGGAGAATACTTCTTCGATGATCTAAGTGATCTAACACAAAAAGACGTAAGAAGCCTTCTTCGCTTTGTACAAAGCTCCAAATGGTTCTCTTGAGTAGCGGGGTAATTATCGCCAAGATCCTTGGTATCACAATGGGCCGCTATAGGCCTAAGTGTGCTGGTACTTGTTACCGGCAGCCACTGCTACCTAACCTAACAGCTTTGGCAGAAATCTATGTAGACACAGTCCACCTCATAATCTCTTTCTAAGGCATCGGACCAGTTGTGAGAGAATGTTAAGAGACTGTCGCAAACAGTTGTCCAATTCTGAAATGAAATCTCGGTTAAGAACAATATCAGCTTTAAGTATCAATGAACAAGGGCAGGGTGAAAAGTTATCGTCCTGGCACAAAGATGGCATTGCTATCAATCAAATAATTGTTTGTATAGTTGGTACACGTGTCACAGTAACGAGTTTTAACTGCATCCGTGACAAAAATACGTAAGATGACTATTTTCCTTTAAACAAAGTTCTAAATGGTTCTCATGAGTAGCGGCGAAAAACATCCCCAAGATCCTTGGTATTACAATGGGCCTATATAGGCCTAAGTGTGCTAGTAATCGTTACTGGCAGCCAATGCTACCTCTGTAAGGTAGTTTCCATCAAACGCGATTTTTAAGTTTCGTCGAAAGAGATAAACTAGAATATCGTGCTGTCATAAAATGACGTTTGATCGTCAATGAAAACAGAGTTTCTAAGAAGTCTGCTTCTGGTGAAGAAATGTAAAGCTGAATTTAATTGTAAAGATGTACACTTGAAGGGACGTTCAAAAACTACATATCTTCGGATGAAAACATCGAGATGATGTATAATATGCTCTTGGATGATCGGTGATTTAAGGTGTATGGAGATAGCTGAGCCCATTTTATTAAAATTGGAAAATAGAAACAAAAATGTCATCCAGATATGCCAGCAATGCAAAGATTGAGGGATTTCTGAAGAACCATTTTTTTGAAACATCCACCATATAATCCAGATTTGGCTCCCTCTGACTCCCATCTATTTGCAAATTTCAAGAAATTTGTGACTGGTAAACTTTTTGAGTCAAATGATGAGGAGCTCGGGACGGAATCTATTTATTGGAAAAACGTTGGACAGAATGCTTCTTCTTCTTCTTTAGGTTGGTGCTACAGATCGGGGTGAGCCAGGCCAGTCTCGCAACTATTTGTGGTGGGTGTTATATTGTTGCACGAATGGAAGGAATCTATAGATTTTTCCCGACTCCGAACGGCGAGTTGAGAAGCTGCTCATGACAATTGATAATAATCTTTGAATGACTGTCAGACATTCGAAAGAGGTGGCACCGTGAAAAAAAATTTTAGGTTTTTGCTGGGATTGAACGCGGGCCCAATACCACTACACCACGATGCTCGTTGATCAGTATGCATTGAACTAAATAGGGATAGTCCTCAATCAGGCCGAGAAATGTTCTCTTTGCTCTCTTATCTCTGTAAGCTGATTATCCACTCCGTATCTGACGGACAACCGAATGACGTGAATTTATCTCTTAATTGCCTTGTTATCGAAGTACAGGTTTCTCTAACAATACAGTTGTTTTGTGTTTCATCTTTATTCGAAGGTTAAATGCATAAAAGTATCTCTACATCTGAACACCTACAACTGGCCTTTATTTGATGATTATGATATCTCACGTGAGCTAAGATCTTTCCTTTTATTTTTAGTTTTATTATCCAAAATGTACGAGTACTAATGTACAGGTAATTACTTTTTCACACCAATCTTTCTCCTTGTGTGTATTTTATGTATAAATACATTTGTGTTTGGCAACAATTAAATTTACATTAACGCCTTTTCAAGAGTTTGTGCCCCGGTGGGGTAATTTAAACGCACGGAGCTGAAAGATATTTAAATCGAATTATTCCTATTGGGTATTCTTTTTGACGATTTCATCTGACATGCAGACGAGGATTCTTTCCACCCACCCTAGAAGCGATACCAGTACTAGTACCAGAGGAAGAATCGACCGATTTGTATTATTGACGCGCACGCTTTTCCCCGCTTGCCAAATGTATAATAATGTCTATCATTACTTTAATTTTGAGAAAATATTTTCTTACTCGATGCTCTCTGTAAATTGATTTAATTTATTCAAAATGCGTGGATTTAGAGATCGTTCTCCTAGATACTTCTAACTGGCGATGCGTGTGGGTTGATTATTATCAGCAAATGAAATGGGGGATGGAGTGGGATTGAAAATATGAGATAATCGAAATATTCGCACATGAAATGCAGATACATATTCACAGGCTGTGGATAATCTTATTTAAGGAAGTTCCTGGAGGGATAAAAGGAATTTCATTCGATTTTTTATGTCGTCGCTGGAAATAGGATGGAAAGTCGGGAGGATTTTTTCACATGAAATGGAATACTCGAATACACAGGGAATTTGTAGTCTTCCGCATTCGGCTATCTTCTCTCAGTTGAATACGGTCACAGGTATTTAATTCAAAAACCACACCACAACCAACACGTTTTCCAATTTCCAGTTCAAATTAACTAACGTATGTTACCTTATCTTAATTATTTAATAATAATATTTAATAATATATAATAATATTAATAATTAATAATTACATTATTCCTTTCCGTTCAAAAATACGTCTTCCTACTCCGAATACCAATCTCGATATCTCTGTGTTGCCATTGCAACCCAACCTTTCTATATCTGCCCGTGCTGCCAATGCACATTTATCTCACTCGTTACAATCTTAACACCGGTGTGATGCTCCGCGGAATTTCTGTATCTATATTTTTTTTAGGAGGTTTGCCCCCAATATTCAGAGGATAAAACGTCAATATTATTAGGTTTTTCAATCCAACAAAAAATGTTCTCATGACTTTACCTGTTCATCTTTAAATTTGCTCTGAGTTTAATTAAAAAAAATACATGGGTTAATTAAAACTTATTTCAACAACATCCAAAAAGGACGACCATCAGCGATTTTATTAATGACTGCGATGCGCCTATTTATCATTTTCATAAGTCACATGAATACTAATGTATCTCATAATTTGAATTCAATGTCCACCCACTTTACATTAAGCATTTAAAATAACAGATAACCAATTCTCAAAATTCTCGTACACATTGAACGTAGACCGTTTTTATTTCATTTTCTGATTTTCTTATTTCCATCTCATTAAATGTTGATTATCTCATTCTATGCGACATGAGATTTTCTCGCATCAGATACTTAGATACTTATTAATTTTATTTCATTTTATTATTACTTTTTCTGTATTTTGTAATATATGTATGTATTTTGTTTTTGATCTCATGACCACTGTTGCGTTGTGCGAAAATGGAAATCATGTCATCTGCATTTTAGATACTCGATAGAAAATGTGTGTTTGTGTGTGAAGTTTAATTTTCAAGCGCATTCAAACCTGAACTGCGTGAATAAAAAGTTGAGTTGTTAATACTCGTAGATATGCAAGTCAAGTGTTGTATTTTTTTGCAATGAACTACTAAGTGTGGTAATAAATTTTTAGTTTTTTTTTTTTACTGATTTTCTAAATCGTGTCATTAATTTTTTTTCGTTTAATAACAAAACTTACTTGCAAAAAAAGCACGTAGAAATATTTTTATCTAATGTGGATACTTGACAGTAAATTGGAAGTTTTAATTCCAAACTGCATGCGGATATTGGATTGTTAATTATGGCATTTTATAGCTCTTCAAGGTTTATCGCTTTACATTCATTAGAAAAAATGGTTTTTAACCCGTGGAATAATAAAATAATGTTTTAAGGGAGGATCTCGTGGTGTTGGCAACATTGATTGGTATATTATAATAAATGTCAATTTTTGAAATTGATAGAAATTTGCAGACAGATTGAGAATATTGCTTGCGAATCGCTCTGGCTAAAGACTAAAGTTGGCTGATTTTGAGGAGAAATATATATGTAATAGATAAGACTCTTTCAGTCTTATCCGTAATATGGTAATGAATAAGCTATGTACACGTACATATGTATAATTTTGACCTTCAACAAAATATTGGTATTCGGCCAATTCCACTGTTAATAGTAATTGCTGTTGTTTTCTGCGGGAAGATCGGGAGCCATTTAAAGTGGAAGCATATTGTTTCTAAAAAAAAACATTAAAAACAATTTTTTTTGTTCATTTGGATAATCATTTATTTCAGTTCAAGTAGATTTTTTCCAGCTACTTTTTGCAAATGATATCGCGCTAATGGCCACCTTTAGCCTTTACGGCCAAATGTGCTCTTTCTTCGGCATTTTCCATCGTTTTGGCCAATCTGCGACCGATATGGTGGCGATTTCACGTCGTATGTTGGCTTTCAATTGAGCTTAAGTCATTGGCTTATTTGCGTATACCTTGGACTTCAAATAACCCCACAAATAAAAGTCTGGTGGCGTTAAATCGGGTGATCTGGGTGGCCAGATCGCCACGGGAACAATTGTATTACAATAAATTGATTATTTGTTTAGATGTGTGGTTTGTAGTGCCGTCGCCGTCTTGTTGACACCAGTAGCCACCCAGGCCATTTTCACGAACACGAACACTGCCTTATAGGCAAGCATACAACTAGGGTTCGCATTGTTCTGAATGAGCTGCAGGAACGAAAAATGGGGGAGATCCCAACACATCTGCTTTGTTCATGCCCAGCTCTTTCCCGTAGTAGAAAACTACACCTAGGAGAATACTTCTTCAACGATCTCAGTAAAATAGCACAAAAAGACGTTGGAAGCATACATCGCTACAAATCTCCAATTGGTTCTCATGAGTAGCGGGGATACTCATTCTTGGTATCACAATGGGCTAAGTGTGCTGGTACTCGAAATACTGCCAGCCACTGCTTCCTAACCTAACCTGATCTTTGTTTCGACAAAAGTCATTTGTGAAGCATCCCCAAACGTTCTACATGTGTTGGTGCCAGAGATCACCTGTGTTCCACTGTGTCTGAGATAAATCAGGATCTCCTAATATTGCCACAGGCTAATATTTCAAAATGTTTTTCCAAACTTTAGCAACAAAATTTAACTTTGTAATACGGTCCCCAGTACTGGTAAGTTAACAATCTGTTCCATAGTGGTCTAGAAATGAGACGGTTTTAGCTTTGAAGAAACTTGACCCAATTGTCACTCTGTGATGAAACAGTCAATTCCTTTTCATAACTTCATGTTTATGGAATATTAACATACAACAAATGTAAAATGAATAAAGTCGGGGTCGTTTCGTTGTCTTTTAATTCTCATGACTTTCCATCATATCAGCATTTCTGACGCTGGATGTAATATCCTCCCATCCTAAGTAACCAAATGAACTTTTTAAACTTTGAGCCAACAGTTGATTTCAGATGTCTAACTTTGATACGAGAAAATAATATTTATGGCATCTGACAGCATCTGACTCCATCAGAGTCCCGTAGAATTTATGTATACGAGTATAATGTGCCATGTATAAGATGTCAAAATCTAACCATCTTCTTTAGGTGTCGCTACAGTTCGGGGTGAACCAGGGCCTTCTTCTCGAAACAATTCATGTGTGCGTATTATATTTTCGCACAAATTGAAGGGACCTACAATTTTTTTCCGACTCCGAACGGCGAGTTGAGAAGCTCCTCTCATAACAATTAATACTCTTTGATTGTTTATCAGACATTCTAAAGAGGTGAAAAAACTTTAAGGTGCTTTCCTGGGATCGAACCCGGGCTATAGCGTAGTAGTCTAACGCATTTACCACTACACCACGGTGCTCACTCTAACCATCGGTATTGGTCTTCTGTCATTCTTTTCAAATGAAGTCTGCCTGTGTCAGTGGAACGGGATCCAACTCTAAAATCGTGGTCCATTTTTTGTATTCAAACTCACGGTACCCTTAAGATTGCAAATCTCATTGTTTTAAACTATGAATTGCATACAAGCCAATCAAACATTGAAATCATTTTGTAAATGAAACCGACAAAAAAAAAAGAAGAAAAACATTTCAATTTCCACTCAATTCGGGGAGATTTATGTGTATGCGTAAATGTATATGTAAACACTCATACACTCTGTCTGTACCTATCTGTCAACGGATAATCATCATTATTGGCTTACTCAAATTGTTTTAATTTTGTTTGTGTGTTTTGTACGAGTAAATAAACATCGGAGTTGATAGACGCCTCCACGTCCACAGCCGCAACCGCCACCCACTCGGTGGTTCCGTTGATCTACAATATTCCACCTTCCATCTTGTGGTGGTGGAATTTTTTGGTAAACATTGTTTCATTTCATTTTTATACCCTCTCCTTAACCTTGTCCATTGTCCAATTTGTGGCGGCCTGCAGGGAGGAGGTGTACGGGTCAGCACAGAGTTGATGTGTGTTCCTAATTAGTTTGGGGGCTCTCAAGTAGCACATGTGTGTTCGTTCATAATGTATTCTTTCGGTCATAAGAAGGTGATACTCTCCTTAGGTGTTTACTGAGGCTTAGCGCCGTGATGATAATAGATAGATAAATATATGAACTCATAAAGCTCGCATGTCATTAAATGAATTTGCTAAATAAGCGCAAAGCTCGCAGACGTTGAGGATATAAAAAAAAAAAAAAAAAAAACAAATGAAGCCATAAAAATAACTGAACTGTGAGGGATCTTCGAGATAGTAGAAAAATAAATAGAAGAACGTACCACCACCGGAATATGTCGTTTATGTAAGTCATAGAAATATGTGACAAAATATGAAAAAAAAAGTTGCCTCAGATGTCATCCCAGGCATAAAAATGAAACCCGGAGAACTTGGAATAACATTTTTTTTTACACAAAACATCATACGTTGGTGGGGTTTCCTGGTTTTCATTCAGCTCCCAGGTTGGAAGTAATTCCTTGTTTTTAGTTCACACCGTGAAATGGGACACGACAGGAGGTGGAAATTCTTTTAAGTTTTTGTTGTTGTTGATTTCCTCGGAAAATTGTCGTGGGTTTTTAGTTTATTGTGCAAGTCCATAGTTGCAGTTTTTTTTTTTTTTTGGTAGCATTGAACGTAGTCGAGCTGCTTCGCAGAATTAAGTCACAAAAAAAATGTCGACATTCCATGGATTACCTTTCACAGTCGCAGGGAGTAGGAAATATAAGCTTTTTTTGGATCATAAATAGATTACTTCTTTACAGATGTACATACATACCATATGTTCGGAGGGATATACGAGTACAACTTACCTCCTTTTGATTTGAGTTGTAACAGTCGACAGACGCCTCGTGACACGTTACTCTATTTTTCAGCTGTTGCAATGGCTTAAGCTATCTATCGGTAATAGTTTTCCTTTTAAGGTTCTAGCCCGCTAGTTACAGACCTTAAAGATATTTTGCACCGCAAAATCAGTTTAGGGAACCGGAAGAGGTTCAATTCTTTTGATGAAATTAAGGATCTCACTGGTGGAGACTTTCAGGATTTCCCCGGGAGTTGGGATTTCCCTGTGGAAATGTTGTCTCCTGAGTGCATATGTATATGTATGTAGTGCCATGCAGTCACAATATTTTCCGCAGTTTCGCCGTCTTCCATGCAGAGACGACTCATTTTGTTTAGGTGATGTCGAATATGGCAATGCCCTGTTGGAAATCCCACTAATCTCTTGATATCATTCCTATTGAGGAGTAGCTGAAATTGTGTTTCTTTTCTTAGCAATCTTAAGTATGGCGAATCGGGCCAACAAATTTTATGTTTTTCTTCAATTTTGTAGTTCGAAAAATTAATCCAATTAAATATTGCAACGTTAAGGTAGTACGTCAGAATTTTTATTTATGCATAAAGATGAGAGCTGTCCAGTGCTGTTGCTACAAATTTAGAGGCAGAAAAAACTCTACAAGTAGATCCTCCAGTAGAGGTGGAGAACTATCGGTAGTCAGTGCCATCAATATTTGTCAATATTTGGCTTCTGAATATCAATAGTTATCGATATAATTCGATAGTTTTTTTTCCTCTTAAGGGTAACATTAAAAATAAGTTAAGTGCACCATATTAAATAAGCTTTTCTCACCGAGAGAGATTATATTCTAAGTTTTAAAGAAACCCGGTCCAGGTTTTTAGGTGCAAACATCATGTATTGCATACCTATACCTACTTACCTATAGACAGAGAATTCAAAGACCAACTTTGTCCTCACCTTTATTTTCGTTACGTTAAGTTTGATTAGTTATTTTTTGTTTACAAATCCATAACTTGCTCATATAATACTTAATCGCTTCTGATTTTTCAATAATTCTGCATTTGCAATAATTCAAGACCAATACGCAAGTTACATTTTGACAGTTGGCTTACTAGATCGAGTTCTTCTGTGAATTTTTAAATATACTCCGTTGGTTAGGTATTGGCCGGTTAAGGAATCTTTTAAAATTTCATATTTAAATGGCTATCGAAAACAATCGATAGTGGCCAAAAAGTTTCGATAACAATCGATAGTTCTCCACCTCTATCCTTCAGTTGAATGGGTCACTAGAGTTGAGAGTGGTGACATCTTTCCACAATAGATGGGAAATGTTGTGCTCTGGTTTGTAGACGGAAGGGATCACATTATTTTAGACAGCTTCAATAATCGAAATTCTTTGTGTAGATTTTCCCATTGGACGAATATACATACCTGTATGTATAAACCCTTATATCAAAGGTTAAGAAATCGCCATTATTGGATTTTTGTGTAATTCTATTATACGTTTGCGCTAGGTTGAATTATGTATGTATTAGGTCGTTACATATGAAATTGCCGATTTACCGATTATTCCTAAAGTGATCGTTGTGGCGTAAAGTTGTGCAGAGAAATTGCAAAAACAGTTTTTGTCAAGAAAAGGGTGCAGTTTAATCTTTCTAACGAAAAAAATTAGTTTACGCTATTAGCTCAATGAGTTGACCTTTTTTCTTACATAGAAAATGCTTTCACTAACAAATTTAAGGGCAATTTTCGTTTTTCAATTTAAAAAAAAACATGAACGCAGCGACTAGAGAAATTAACGGTTCTTTTGGTTTGGGTACGTGTAGTGGGAGAACTGTTCGAAACTGGTTTACCAAGTTCAGCGAGGGAGATTTTTCGCTTGAAAATTTCCCAAGGGGTAGACCAGAGAATGTCATTAATCCTTCCTCAAACATGAAGAAACAATCACGGCCAAGTCGTATTGTAGAGAAATCGACATAATACACAACAAATTGCTCCAAAAACAGCCGTCACTGGTAAATATGCATGTTCCCATACTGCTGCATGACATCGCAAGACCACATACCGCACAGTCGACGTTGCTGAAGCTGGTGGAGTTGGGTTATGAAGTTTTGCCTCATCTGCCTTACTCACTGGAATTATCCCCGACCGATTACAACCTTTTCCGAAGTTTGGACAATCCCCTCCAAAGGAACAGTACATAAGCCCAGATGCTATAAAACAGGACTTTAAGGACTTCTTCAAAAGAGGCATTTTTGATTTGGTGGAACGTTGGAAAAATGTCACAGATGTAAAATGGAGACTATTTTTTGGAATAAACTATTTTAATTTTTGAAATATCGTTTTTTAACTTTCCACATAAAAATCGGCAGCTTCATATGTAACGACCTGATACATTGTTGTAAAAAAATAAAAAAAAAATCCAAGAGGCTAACTGATTCATCAATCGACTCATCAAAGTCAATTAAAGTCTCACCTAAACATTTTGTATAAAGATTAATTTTTTTTTTAATATGTATACTAATTTGTCCTAGACGCTTAAAGTTTAATTAAAAATTGATTAGGAACTGTGCATTTGTATACTCATATGGGTAGTATTTTCTGGTATTTTCGAGTTTAGAAAAAAAAAACAAAACTGTGACAGACCTGTTTGCGCGCAAACGTGTTTGGTCGGTTCATTTAAAATAACTTATCTATATTTAAATACATACTAACAGGAGATATGAGTGTGTAGATACAAATATATGTACGTAATGTGGAAGCGGTGGGATATCTGAAACTAACATTAATTTCACTGCACACAGTAATAGTTAACTCTTTTTCCTTATTTAAAAAAGAAAAAAAAATACGTAACAAATTTGACGCTTTTCATAGCAACATTAATTAGGCGACAGTCCTAGAATGCGTGTGACCCTTTTCCCCTCTGCCAGCGTGACTTCAAATCACATTCATTTCGATTGCTACCTGCTGAAGTTGATTATGTCGTTTAGTCACCTAACAAAGCATCGCCTAACCCCACCACATTGGGTGTTGTGCTAAATGGATGACACTTGATTGAGTAATCAGCTTATTTTCGATTCTTTTAAACGTATTCAAGCCCAAGTAATGCACTCAAACTCATTGAAATTAATTAGACCCAATAACGTACGCATATTTACTTATCCGTAAGATTGATTGCGGTAGCAATTGTGCTTTGCCTCTTCCCAGAGTGGTAAGGAACATTGTTGTATGTCATGGTCGCCTATGAAATGAGAAACAACACTTTTGTTGTTGCGCGTTGATGGCGTTCGATCCACGTCGTTTTCGTGTTTATTTACTTTTTCACGTAAAAATAATATCGCAATTCACTTAATGGGAAATGTAAACAGCTCAAGTCTGAGTGGCTAAGTGCCGCCGCCGTGTGTAGTAGGGAGTGTCAGTAATAGCAAATGTCTTGGGTGCTGATGTTTTGCTATTTATGTTTTTTTTCCTGCTGACAAGTGCCTTACGACTTGAGAATTACAAGACGATACAAGAGTAATGCATTTGGAAGCGTATGTAGTTGGAAAATTGATAGTTTGCATGCGGGGCAATACTGAACTGATGTTCGGGAATTGATGGAGTGTTAACACGATACGTTATACGTTTAAGGATAATGGTGTTTTAACAGATGGCTATAAAGCATTCGAGTGCAATATCAAATATTGATTTGGTCGTATAGGGTTTTGTATTTTATTGAACAATTGGTCTTCTCTTAACTTGTTTGTTTTTTTGAAAGCGCCATCTAGTGGAATCTAGGAATTTTTAACATACCTGGATTTGTTTTCAGACTAATTTAGTGGTGTAGACATACATTTATTGGATACAGTTGCAGTTGAAAGTTCTAAACAATAAGATCATTCTTTTATAAAGTAGTAAATCATGTTCTCAACCTAAAAGATTCCATTCCACACCCCTAATTCACTAGCAGCGTTTCCCAAATGTTGATTCGCGGAACCCTGGGGTTCCATGGTAGGGTCAGAGGGATTTCGCGGTCCCTCCGAGAAAGAACTCGTAGAAAACAGTCATAAGTCGTCTACACACGGAAGTGAGATGGCTTAAAGTCGTATCCAGGTTATTTGAATTGGGCAACGAGCTTAAGATATTCTTCACCGAACAGCCCATTTCTGCATCCGTCAGTACGCCTGTTGAACTATTGCACGATGAGCAATGGTTGATGAAATTGGCTTATTTGGCCGATATATTCAATAAACTCAACGTAATTTGCAAGTCCTTACAGGTAAGAACCACAACCACGTTTACAGAGATAAAATGCCTTCACTTAAAAACAAACTTGGCTTCTAGATCGAATGTGTTAAAGAAAAATGTTACGAAAATTTCACTATTTTAAATAGCTTTCTGGAAGAAAATGAGTTGCAAGTAACCTCAGATGTGGTGAAAAACATACAGGAACATTTTATTAACCTTAAAAAATTCCTGAACGAGTATTTCCCAGAGCTCCAGATCTGCGCGTTCAATTGTCTGACAGCCTAATTTTAGTGCTATTATAAGTAAATATGTGAAAAAATTTCATTCTTCACATTAAATAGTAACGTTGTATTTTTTTGTACAATAAATATTTTATAATATTTATACTAATAATACTTATAACAAAACATAAAAACTTGAATAATATCGTCGGTTGGTGAGGTTGAGATATAACAACTAAATGTAGAGCTAATGTGCATTTTAAAGATATATCTGGTTGCGAGTGGTAATGTTTACAAGTGGCTCAAAATAAATCCAATAAAAAGTGTGCAAATCCTCTGAGTTGCGGTTCGAAACATCTCCAATAGCTGAATAAGTCAGCTCTCTATCTGAGTCGCTATCTGTTTTTCGGCTGAAGAAGATGAAGAACTTGAGCTAAAACACAAAAAATTAAGTGCATTTGGTGAAGAATAATAGTGGTGATACAAGAGATTCTCGCATGAGAAAGTAACCTTTTGTTATTATCAAAATGGGGATTCGCCAAAAAAAGTATGATCAATTAGGGTTCCGTGGCCAAAAAAAATTGGGAAGCTCTGCACTAGACTACACGTATCATAGCACTCGTCCACTTAGGAAACTTAATAACTTCATTTTAACTTTAACCTTATTTGGCCGGTGTGTGTTACAACAAGATTTAATTAAACCTGCACATTTGCATAACTGCCCAACAACAACATTTCTTTAGAGAGTCATGCAGAAAGCACATAACGTGAGACTTCCTACGTCAATCCGGGAATTGGGAGCACCAATGTATGTAAAGATTGCATGTGCAAACTTTAATAGATTGCAGTACAGCTGACAGTATGCTAATTAAATTAGTCTTCGAGCTGCATATTGAAAGTAAAACAATGACGTAAAGTATCAAGCAAAGCATTCCAAAAGAACCACCAGAGATTTGGCCGACTGCGTGTATCCATTTATAAACAGATCCTTGGAGCAAAACCACATGCAATTCCTATGTTAATGAATTTCATATTCAATTTGCCGCCGACAAAGGTCACATAGAAAGCACCTCTTAAATCGATATCTAGATTTTTTCCATCGAAATCAATACGAGAACGAGTAATATGCATATGTATTACACGCACGATAAGATTTTTCACATTGGGTCTCTACATTTCAGAACACAGTGGACAAAAGGGCGACATTGACTGGTAATGAGTTTAATTTAAAATCCTTTATTTGATACTACAAAGGATCCATGCAACGTGCTACCGATTCCACCGGTTCGTGAGAAAGGGCGATTTTGAAGTTATTGTTTGGGCATTGGTATTTTTAGAAAATAGCCACAGCCCTTGTGGTTGGATGGAGGCATTTTATTTATGCTTGTTGCTGCATACACGCGTCAAACACATAAAAGGTCATAGTGTATCACTGATACGGGGGCGTGGGATGTGAACACACTGGACATCAATTGTGCGGTTTTGCTGTGTTAAATGAATAATTAAGCAATTGCCCGCATGTTGCATCACATCGATTGTGCACTCTGTACATAGAAAAACAAAAACAACAGTTAAAATGAAATCCTCTTGTGGGCATTTCTGTCATCGGGGCGGGGCTAATTACGGGAATACATTTTGCATACGAATTGAATTTAACAGATTTGCATCGTAATTTTGGCTAAAATAATAAAAAATGCAATTTTAGAAAATCAATTGGAATATTAATAGCATGTAAACGTGCGTGGGTCATGGTCATCAAATATGATTACGCTAACTTAGCCGCAAGCCTAATGGTATGCAATGAAATTTGAGGTTCAATATTTGCGGATAACAAGATGGCGCTGATGTTGATTGTAGCAATGGATCTTGATTACCGCTACCTGTTCTTGCTTTATTTAAACTGTTATCGACCCTAAATCCTTGACCTGCTTATTAGATCTGCTAACGAGTTACTGCATCTTATGAATGACGTTGGTGATCAGCTTTTAATAACTATAGCTACACATTTATATTGCTTTTAACACAAGCCGTGTTTAAGTACACATATATTTTTCTCAAAAAGAACACGAGTCCAACTGCCAAAGTGTTAAATTTACCTATTGATTTTAATTTCATAAACTAACAGCTCATCTACTTGCAGCTATGAACACGTTTTGTTTCTCGCAGCTTTATATTCAGGCAAATATGTACTTGCACAATAAAACATTACATACAAGTCCAATCTTTTAACGTCATGCGGATGAACTGCCCAAAATGATTATTCACCTACATATTATATTTGTAAGGTTGATCAAAATTTGCCTATCAACATTTTATGTTGTATAGGCCATAGGGTGACCAGATAAGAACGATAAGAAAAAAAATTAAATAAAACAACAACGGTGTCAGATATAAAATTGATTCTGGCTTTATTTTGAAGCGCTATGTACATTCGTTCCATTTTTGGACACTCTCATTCGGCTCTCTCTCTTCCTGATTTTTGGCATTCTTAAGTAATTTTACGAAAAATTACCAGTTACCAAACAGACCTAACAAATATCATTGCTATCTGGTCATCCTATAACTTGTTTTGACAATTGAAGACATTTAGCATATACACAAACCATTTGCAGGGTGCATTGTTTAAAATATGCAATCGATTAACTGACAGCTTAGCTAAACATGCTTAGTTGTTATTTTAAAGTTAATGAAACAGTGTTGTTGAAAAGTCTCCAATAAATCAGGCTTAAATAAATCACACCTAATACCAATAGAGAGCCTGAATTCTGGACTAATACTTCGTTGACACTTGGCATTATAATTAGTACAAAATTAAGAAGGACCTGAAATACAGTAAAACTTGCGAATAGTGGAATGCTTCGGTGCACATTTTTTTTCCACTATTCGCAACATTTCTACTATTCGTAATTTTCTCCACTATCGACACCTAAATTCTTTTATTACTTTTCGATCAATTTTGATATCGGATTTCAAAATTTGTACTTGTTGAATGTAGCAGCTAGCAGAATGAGACACACACGAAAAGGAAAAATTTAAATGTCAAAATTCTCAAATTTTAGCGCATTCATATCTTGATTCTGCTATTGAATGGTAAATTTGCATGGGGAAAAAACAAAATTCATTGAAAAATTTTCCAGTGTTCAGATTTCGCAGGTTTCCACTGTATAAGAGTGAGTTTGTATGAAGAAAATCAAAATTGGCATCCAAAAATGTCCACTATCCAGGTTTCTCAAGATTCTTTTATTGGCAGATTGCACTATTCACAAGTTTTACTGTACTTCAATTTTTTTTGGGCCATCTTTTCATGGCTTCAACTATCAACGTAGACTCTAATCAAAATAAAACTATATTCCATCGGAAATCTACGTCACATCTTATTTGGATTCAAACAATAAACTTGTTCCTTTTGCGTTTTTCTTTAGCAAAAAAAACTCCGATTTGTATGATTTCAACTCCAGGTTTTGATTTTAATTCCCCTTCGACATTTAAAAATCGAAAATTTAAATCTCCAATCGAATTCATCAGGGTTCTGTCCTCGCCTCCTCGGGCTCAGGAAGCCATTCATGCACATTGCACTTCAAAATGCACGTGGTCGCTCACTAGTGTCATTTGCATTGTGATTTGCAAATATCGGGCTGGAGTACAATAATTGTACTCAATTGGATTTTATTTAAAACATGAAATTACAAAAAAATATACCAAACTCGATTGGGGAGTGAAACACGTCCTCTGTGTAGGATGATAAATGGAAAAGTCGGACAGCTGGAGATTACTGTGATGATCCATTAATAGTAATGGATTGAATTGTTTTCTTTTTTTTTGCCATAGAGAATCTGTTATCGTTTGGTTTTATTGTTGTTTTTTGTTTATACATACATTCATACATAATTCAAGATTACCACCGAAGACTATGATAATTTATTTAATTGAAAAAGACTGGCCGACTTTTACTGATTGTGTTTTTTTGCTTTGTTTTGTTTTTAAGACAAAATGTCACAGACAGCTTGTCTATACTGAATTACAATGGAATGTTGCCTATTTAATTTAATGTTAGTTTTGAAACAGTTGCTGTAAAATTAAATCGATAATGATACTTACGTCGCGTCGGTTGTGAAAATGAATGTGTTAACATATGGAAGCTTAAGAAATGCGAAGCAGTTTTTATTCAATATTGATTTTCTCGAACTTTCATTATTCTCAGTATGAAAAATACTGTTATAAGTCGTTTTCCATATCTGATTACATTAATTTCTGGTGACAAAGAAACCTCATCAATAGATTGTGAGCTGTCATGATCTACTTTGACATCTGTCATACCTAACTCAACTTCGGAGTACAATAATCTTAAAGGTCTAAGAAATATTTCTTTTATACTCGTACTCGGATAACTATTTTTTTTTTTCAATATTTCCGCACTTGGACATTTCGATTTGTACTCTTCCAATTAACTGTAAAGCATAGAGAAGATTCCAGCTGAAAGTGTTATAAATTTGTTATTTATTTGAGCTTTGTTCTGTTGATATCAAGAACCGTACGCCAACAAGAAAATACAGTGAAAGTTGTCAAAACAAAAAAAAAGTTTGTTAGGCAGTGGAAAGGAGTTAAATATTTAAATTGCCGGATTACAATGTATTTACCCTTAGTAAGCTTAAGCTATAACACATTAAAACAAAAAAATAAAAATATTTCTTTTATTTACGCTATGGTTTGCAAAATGGTGTCAATACAATTTTTTTATGAAGTAAAGTAAACAGATTGGTTAATATTTTTTTTATCGTAAATGTGTAGCGTAAAAGTACATGTGTGTCAGTAATAACTGAATATTACTCACCACATAATTGTATACACATTTTATGCAATGTTTACATTCATGCATGTGTTAATTTTTTTCATTATCTTTAAATAAACAAGTGGTACACGTTTTATTGAACTGAAGAGAACATTGACAGCACATGTACAGTTTGCAACTAATCAGCAGTCATTTCGATAATATTGGTCGACAATAAACAAAAATAAACGATCAAGTGCGTGTACGTACAGTAGTTTTTAGTATTGTTTCATAAAAATTTTAAGAACAAAGCTTTGTGCTTTATTTTTTTCTGTAAATTATCTCTTTTATATGATACACCCTTGACAATTCCTTGTTGCACTAAACTCTAGAGTTTTCATATGTACAGTGGAGGCCAAAATAATAAAATTGCACAGTCAGCTTTCAAATAAACGTTTATTTCAATTTTGTAAAAACACATGTCAACACAATACTACGATACGGGTGATTCGCAAAAGAGTTCGCTTCATATCGAACGTTCGATTCGCTTACCATAATAGGGCTGTATATTATAAAGAAGTGAAAGTAGTATTAAATTTGTGTATTGCTAAATGCAAAAGATCGTAGTACATGTTACATGTTAATTTTTGCCGATATACATATGTAGAACCAAACTTTCAAATACTGAGCGTGTCAAGCCCAGCGCGAACCTTTCCGAACTGAACGATGTGGTTAAGGAACCATTGTCTGTGAATGGTCTTGCAGATGGCAGGCTAGTAGCAACTGCTTGGACAACATGGTGTTGTGGTCTCTTACCGATAGTATCTTTGTCTCATAGTGAAGGTGATATTGGTGGGACATCGGATGATAGTCCTCACGTCCCAAAACAAAAATGAAAAATGCCCCCAAAAATGTATACGAAAACCAACAACAACAAAAAATTGATTCAATTTTTTGGAATTGGGGTAAAATTTCATATTTTGGGTCTATTTTAATTTTTCAGTTTGGGGTGATTTTTCATTATGAATTACGGCCCCAAAATGTTGGGACCTTTTTTTATGTCCAATGTAATAATGGAAATATTGTGAGGTTGGAAGGGGTCAGAGGAATTCGTATGGGACGAATTTTATACTATTACTCTATCTAAAGATTCAATTTAAAAATTAAATATTTTGAGCATTAGATAGATAGTTTTGCAGGATAACCTCAAAAACTCAAAAACAAAATATCAAATTTTTAAATTGAATCTTTAGTTTTTGAGCATAAGTTAGAGTAATAGTATAAAATTCGGTGCAGTGCAATAACCCCCACGGAAATAAGGCCCGCGGGTCTTATTTCCCAAAAAAAAGGAAATAACACCCGCGGGCCTTATTTCTCTTTTGAAGTGGCTATAAATCCCACCAGAAAAATGCAAAAAAAGGAAATAACATCCGCAGGCCTTATTTCTATTTTGAAGTGGCTTTAAAAGCCCACCACAAAAAAAAACATTAAGATTTTTCAAATCGAAACTTTAGTTTTTGTAGAGCGATAGTGAAGTGAAAAATTCGGCAAATAAGATAATACGTTTTTGAAATATATCGTGGATGCTCATCGTTTTGACGAATGCTTTATAAGTGCCATGACATAAGGCCAAATTTTGAGCATGGTCCAGAAGTAAAGATTCGATTTAAAAATTAGATATTTAGTTTTCGAGCATAAGATAGAGCAATAGTAAAAAATTCGCGCGAATCCGACGGGGGGAACGCTTCACCAAAATTCGGGAATTCATATCATTTAATCCGTTCGAAGGGAATCGTCCACTTGTCGGTAATGTGAATGAGATTCACTTGATTATTAAAAACGAGCGGATCGAATCTCCCCATACATTTGAAATCCGCAACTATTTTAGTGCGGATTTGGTTGTTGTGTCCATAAATGATTGTTTAAAAGCTGATAAATGAATAAGCTGAAAAAAGTCCTATTAAGTTCGAAACTGGCAGAAATTATTGATATAGCTGCATTATTCTTTATTTCTTGAATTATTTTTCAATAATAATTGGCCTTTCAAATGTCAAATCAAAAAACAATTGATTTCGAAACATAAAAAGCGATGTAGATAAAGTAGTGTATCCGACGGATTGAATAATCACAACCGGAAGTGAATGTGAACCGAATGAGTGAAGGGAATCTCCGACCCGGCGGATTTAATAATAGCGGTGAATGTTTCTATATTGTGTGTAAACCTGTTTTCTCTGAAAGAATATGTACAATAATACTTCAAATTACTATCAAAAACATTGGGGCCTCTTGTTTAATCTTCAAAATGTCAACTTTTAAAAATCCTAAACAAGATAATTTTAAGCAGCATTGTTCAAATAGTACAAATGAATCTCAAAACAATTTAACAACTAGTGTGCCGGTGCGAGAACTTTGGCAAGAGAAATTCCAACCCCCAAAATCCAAATTTCCCATATGATTTCCATCTGCCAACTGTTGGAAATCACACGGGAAGTGTTTATTCCGTTGGGAGTTCATTTTGGATAGAATATTTATTTTGATTTGTTTTTTAAGTTTGTTAAAATTTATAATGTGAAAGTGGAATTCGTCAGTGCTTCAGGAAATTCTCTTTCTTTTGACACCTCATTTGTTAAGATTGGTTAAGTATGAGAGCCGCAAATGGTACCTATACTACAGAAATAATATATATGATTTATCACCAGTTCGGCCTTGAACGTGTCAAAAATGGTTGGCGTCAAAATAAATGTCATATTTGTCTACCTACAGATCTGTTTGTATATGTATATTGTTTTGGTCTTATTTAATTGGTTGACAGCTCAGGTACCTCCGCAAAAGATTCAATTACATTTTTTCCTTTCTTATTGTTGCATCATATGCGCATTCCGCTTCAACCAAATCCATCAATACGAGCAAAAAAAAAAAAATCACAACATAATTCATCTTACCCCCATTTATACCGCCTTTAGAGTTGCAACTGTAGAAATAAAAAAAATCTCTTAAATAAATCACTTTTACGCAATCAATAATAATCTCGTTTCTGGTTTCGAAAACACTTCAGAAAAAAACAGAAAACAGTTACTGACCACTTTGTTGTTGTTGGCCAAATCAAGATCTTGTTTTGCCAATTGGGGCAAACAACTCAATAGATGTGCGTGCTGCTTGCGTTACTTTTTATGGAGCCTCGGAGAAGTTGTTCTTCCATCGGCGACATAGGCCCCCCAAAAAGGTTGTTGCAAATCTCATGGGAGTACAATGAAAGCGTCCCGTCTCGTAGTGTTTGCTCACTGGGCCATTACCTTTCTGCCTCGCTTAAACTTTGCGTAAGATACAACACGTTTGGAGCACAAATAATAGATGTCAGAGGTTAAACGAATTTCCATTATATTATTCTATTCATAAGATAAAACGATGGCCATTATTATAATTTTTGTATTTTTTTTTTTTTTTCGCAGGAGCAAGTAAAACTTGATGCCACAAAACAGGCGACCAGCCCCGATGATTGTGATGACTTGAGTCCAATGCCACAGACTGCTGCGCCACCAGTACGTCGGCGAGGCGGTATCTCAGCCGAACCAGTCACCGAAGAGGACGCGACCAACTATGTGAAGAAAGTCGTACCAAAGGACTACAAGACTATGGCAGCGCTGTCAAAGGCCATCGCCAAGAACGTGCTGTTCTCACATTTGGACGAAAATGAACGATCGGACATATTCGACGCAATGTTCCCCGTGACACACTTGATGGGTGAGAACATTATCCAGCAGGGTGACGAAGGTGACAACTTTTACGTGATTGATATGGGTGAGGTTGAGGTAAGTTATGAAGACTATTTGAATAGAAGTGAGAGTGAGTTCTTTGTTAATCGATTTGCTCCTCTATCTGTGCGGTGCGGTGCCTCGATTCCTCTTTCTGGCATCCAATTATATTCCCAGTTCCCCCTGCTGTTATTTTTCCTTTGGATATGTTTTATAAATCCCAGCAGGACGAAGAGGATTTATTCATTGTTGTATCCTAGGGCGGCGGCGGCAGCCGCTCTTGCTCACAATGTAATGACCGTGAATATTTATGTCAATGGGTTAAATGTCGTTTTGTTATTATTTCTTCTCATAGTCGTAGACGAAGTTGGAAGAGTAGGTGCTGTTTTGGAAGCAATCATTTCGTCGACATTATATGCTAAACTTGCTCTATGGAAAATTAATTTTATAAATAATGTAAGTGGAGTACTCCCCCCATTTGGATCGATGAAATGGACAAATAAAAACGAAATTCTAACACAATTTGACAGAGGACCGACCGCTTCTATATTATTAAGTTTAAACGCATAAATAATGATTTCAAAGTGACTTCCAGTTTTTGTTTACTTAAACATCGGAAAGAAAAATTGTTTACATACACTTCGACGATATAAACGATATAAACTCGTTTCGTAAAGTTTGAATTTAACGATACTCGTATATTTCCGATTTGATGTGTGTTGATAGCCTTTTTCAGGGCAACATTTATATGAAGGTTATCTGTAATTTTAGAAAGTGATGAGTCAGTTTGGCGCCATGTCTAGAGGATGTGGTGTAGCATACGAGATTTAATTCCTTATTTATGGCAGCCGTGATGCTTAGATAAACTAAATCGATGTACGAAAGAAATTGCCAGAAAAATGTATCGTTTGATGAAACAGGTCATTCAACTATTTGTTTTAACTGAATGTGTTTTTTTTTTGTTTCTTTCTATATCCAAGGCCGTTTAACTTGTTTATCACGGATGTCAGTTCCTTTTTGTTTTCCCGCTTGGCTTTCACAATATATCAGTTCTGTGAACGCATCAACATAATATGTGTGTACATATACGCACTTCCGGATACATTTCGATAAGAAAGAAACGTTTTGTGTAAAAAGAAAATCATTTACTAGGGATAGCCAGCACAATTCAATCAGTAGTCATATTGAAGAATCCGTTCCATGAGTCACTGAAGATTTAATTTATGTTTTACTTGGGGTATGATACTTCCTGATGGGATCACCCGAACGACTAAAATTTCGAACGAAAAAAATCTCGAACATTTATTTGATTAATCTCGAAAACAAAAATCTCGAATGGACAAAATCTAGAAAGTACAAATATCTCGGAAGACTTTATCTCGAAAAAAATTTGCTTTCGAGATTTTTAAAATCTCTTCATTTTACTACAAAAGTAATTAAACGGCTCCAAAATGTAAATTCTGTAACTTTTTTGAAAATAATACAACAATGGCGCGAATTTATAGTCAGCCCATGAATAGTGTCTATAGCCGACTTTAGATATAGCCAACAATAAATAAAAAGCCGGCTATAACTTTTCGTTATTCATAAACACATTTTTGCCTGCGTATTAGTTAGTATCGACTTTGGTTTGTTTTTGTAAAGTTATTTGAACGAACAAACCCAAACGTCAAAATATTATATGAGAAATTTAGAGCCGACTATAATTATTTAAAGTGACGTTTGGGTAATTTTAAATTTCGAGCCGACAATAGTGGAAGTCGCTTATAACGACCGTGAAGGGACCGAGCAAATGTGGTCTTTATAACCGGCGGTCGTTATATCCGACTGCCCTCCATATGTATTCAGAGACAACTTTAAAACCTTCAGACAAAATTAATTTATTTTATTTTTAAATTATGAAGGTTATTATACAGAGGTCATAAATTAATTAAATTTATTTATTTTTTTTAAAGTCTAACAAAATAAATCATCCAAATACTCCAAACTCGTGTGATATTACGCTATTTTTTCACCTGACTCAAAACGGAAGAAAATCGTTGCCTTTTCCGCTACAGAAAAGTTCCTACGTTTTCTAGAACTCATGACTGCATACGAAAATAAAATCAATAAACTCCTAACTAATACCCTACTTTTTAATGACAATGCGTTGACTCAAAAAAATACACAAAACACTAGAACTAAGATCAGCTATCCTGGTGACAATAATAACATTGAACAGATACACAGTTGCACAATGTAGAACGGCACAAGAAAACACTAAAAAATCACTAGAATGAACAAGAAATATTCATGTATATGCATGTACGTGAATAGGTATGTAATTTTTTGTAAATTTTCTCTCACATCGTCGTTATAAGCGACGAAATCGATTCTTTCTTCTCGAAAATTGGTCGTTATATCCGAACCGTCGTTGTATACGACGTTATATCCGACGGTAGAATAGCTTAAAATATAAAGAAACCAACCAACTGAAAGGAAAATGGTCGTTATAAACGGCTGGTCGTAATATGCGAGGTCGTTATAAGCGACTTCCACTGTATATGTTTATAGTCGACTATAAGGTGACTATGAATAGCAAAAAGTATATTTTAGGTTATGAAGGTGAATAAATTCTTTTATTGTCGGCTTTATCTATTTGCGCCGATCTTTTTAAAGAAAAAAAATGTTGTTAACTGATTTATTTACTCAAAATATGTGTGTACATACATAATAAATGCATTGCTATTATATGTATAAATAGTTGAAACTCAAGTTGTAGGCAATGCCCATACAACTTTTTCCTCTTTTTCGTCCATGATTTTTAAAATGTTTTTTTCTTTTGGATATTGTACAGATATGTAAATGTGTGGTCTTCCCCTCAAAACTTTAAGCTTTTATGCCAACTCTCACATTTATTTTGTATTCTTGGTAAGCTTAGTTGTGCTTGTTCAGTACATCCCAAAGGAAGGCAAATTTATTGGTTTATATAAATTTTTTCTAAAACCATGTCCATGTCGATCAGATCTTAGAAGACCTGTTTGTACCTCATTCGCATGCATGAAGCATGATGCATGAACAGCGAATCAAACACTTTTCTATATCAATTCGATATTTGTTTTTCTAGATTTTTGCTGTTCGAGATTTTTGTTTTCGAAATTCTTTTTTTTGAGATTATGTCCTAAACCGCTTCCTGATTAGTCTTACAGCTCTAATCCAGCGTTCATTACAATGAAATCTCCATTAGGCGGACAGTGACGATGACAACATTTTCCTCCGCCTTGGGAGTTGTCCGTCCAACAGATAAACACAATTTATTTTAAATAAATAATCTTGATTTATCAAAACAGAAAACTCAACTTTATTTGAGACGACTGACAGAACAAAAAACGAAAACAAACAAAGATTGAGAATCTTCGCTGGGAGATTATTTCATAGACCTTCAAATATTTCCCCAACGAATATCAATAAAATACGGAAATATATCCAACTTTCATGGTGGTTCCAAGAGTTCCGATAAGAATCGGCTCACGTGGCAACACTATGGACCTACTTTGACCTACCGAGTACGGTGTCACCGTACGTACCTAGCCTAAATACGCAGGCTGTATTCACGATATTTCAATATTTCTGATGCAATATGAACTAAGCTTGGTTATGAAAATTTGTCCGTCTAAGGGATCTTTCCGTCGAATGGAGCTGTTCGTAATGGGAGATTTCACTGCAGATGATTGTGCAAAGTTTTCACTTATTTTGGAATTTCGCTCTGTCTGTGTTAATCTTAGATGCCTGTTCGTAGTTCTTCTCCTTAGGAATCTTCTGCTTGCATTTTTCGCAGACTCAAATCTTCACAATCCGTACATGTATAGAATAATGTATAGAATAACGATATAAACAAATAACTTAATACTTTTCTCATCATTCACAGGTCTTTGTAAATTCCGAAATGGTAACAACAATCGGTGAAGGTGGCAGCTTTGGTGAGTTAGCTTTAATTTACGGCACACCACGTGCAGCTACAGTACGGGCTAAAACCGATGTCAAACTGTGGGGCATCGATCGTGATTCCTATCGAAGAATTCTCATGGGATCAACAATTCGCAAGCGAAAAATGTACGAAGAGTTCCTATCACGTGTATCTATATTGGGTATGTCTTCTCAAATCCAATATCTTCTATTTTTAATGAATAAATTAACTTATGTAAACTGTTTTTTTAATTCATACATCAAATAGAGAGCCTTGATAAATGGGAACGACTGACAGTTGCTGATGCCCTAGAGACAGTCGCATTCGAAGACAGCGAGACAATTGTGAAACAAGGTGAACCGGGTGATGATTTCTATATAATTGTGGAGGGATGTGCTGTTGTATTACAGCGAAGGGCAGAGGTAAGTTTTTACACACTTTGATGAGACTTTGTGAGAGAACGCTTTTCCTTTTTATGGCTTTATTGTGTAGATGATAGCCAATTTTGTAGAAGAAAACAAAAAAAAGATACCAATATTACCAGAGGCAGATTCACAACTGTGGCTAATTGTACCTAAACCTTATCTTAGACTAAGTCAGTAATAAGACGGTCTCATCTCATACATTGCACCAGAAATTCGCAAATCTATCATGTGCTATCACCAAGGCTATGTGGAAAATATGTATTTTACTGTCGTGAAAGTGATAAAAATTAATTCTCTTCAAGCAAATGCCATTTGAACCCTCTCTCTTTGGTTTTATTTAGGTGCAGCTTTATGCAATTATATCGGATTACGTTGCTTAAACTGACGCATATTATTAATTTTTTTTGTATCGAGAACACTTTGCGACTCAATTAATTCCAAAACTCTTATACAGAGGAGAATGTACCGGCAGTGGAATGGCAGTTAAAATAAACAAACCGTGCTTGCCAGTTACTAGTCTTAATTTATTATAGAATTTTATGGTAGTACTTCTCAAACATACATATCTCATAATCTGTATTGCTTTTGGCACCACCCATGAATAGTCATTTACTACTGGCAAAAAAAAATAAAAAATAAAATCAAAACACCTCACTTAGCATGCATTGAATAAGTTAGGGTGCGGGTCATGAATAAGTTTGTGTATTAATTAATCATATTGCGAGTTAATGTGTGAATTGTTTCATGTGGATTAGTTATTCTGATTTCGTTGCGAATGTAATTAACAAAAATAGAATCCTTGAACATTATAATTCATGAAAAAATCAAAAGAGGCACCTACATCTATAGTAAAAATGAATTATATTTATTTTGTATATAAATCTTTTAGTTGACATCTTTCGTACATACAATTGATACACCGCTGCCAGAAGCGAGGAGTTATAAGGGCGGTCACGCTCTCTTGGATGGTCTTTCTTATATGGCACTACAATCTTGTGTGAGTCATAGCTTTAATAAACAAGCTTTTAATAGTCTCCTTTCGTTTTAGGCTATTCAAGACATCAATAATTCATCTGCCTCTTAGATGAAATCGAGGTTGGGTTAGGTTATAAAGGGTTGTTTTCAGCGTTGTGCAATTCCACTCGGAGCTCGGCGACCCTTTTCTGTGGTGGAAAGTTTCTAATCTAGCCGGATTTCGGTGTGAATCAATTTAGGTCTTGATATTGTTCATTTCTACGTCGTTGTTCATCTTTTTATGTCGTTATTTACTATGCTTATTATGCTTTACTTTCAATCATCGTTTTGTCAGATAAGAACGCAAGCAAGTAAGGGTTGAAGCTCGGAGTTTCTACAAGTGAAGTTTTAAATCTAGTCGAAAGTATTAAATTGCTCAATAAAATTTGTTTCACACTTATGTGAGACGTTGTTTTCCTTCTACGAATAAGGAAACATTTGTATACTTTCTTTATTTGGTTGTAGATTACTCGTACCTACGCACTAAAGTTTTAGTTTTAGGTAACTTTGGTATTCATGCAAATCCTGCCACTTCGCTGCTACTGCGGTTCGCTACTTCTTTTGATGTGTAATTCCAATTCGTTCGAGTTAGTTGCTTGCAATGACCTCTCCACTTGTACATGTGTATATTAATATGTAGTAAAATTTGGTAATTTGTTACACGCAAACGACAAATAATACTAGCCTGCATAATTTCGCGGAGGTGGAATCCTACATAAACTAGTTTTCCGTCGACTGCTATAAAAAAAAAACAAATATTTATCATAAGCAGAAAATATAGGGTTTAAGGTCTAGCAATCTCACAACCACATTAATGCAAGAAGCTGTAGTCTTTTTGCGAACTAAGAGAGTTCTTTCGACAAATATTTTATTGACATTCAAACCTTCATCACTACCTTGTCATCTCTTCTTCGAAAGGGATACTGGTTCTGTTTTTGTTGGAGTATTGCATTGCGCTCATTTTGTAGGCCTTAATATGTTAAAGATTAAGAAAATTATTTTGTTTTTAGATATTTGTGTTCTTACACGACTCAATTGGCCTGCATGGATTTGTTGTTAAGATATGTATAATTGTATATGTATCCATCCAAAGAAGACCTTCTGCCATTTTGTTCGTAGATATGTATCTCTTTTACGTTGTCAAAGACATGAACGTCGTCCAATGAACGCTGTCTGGTTCTAACTATTGGCTGACAGAAAGTGAGCCAGGGCATTAGCAAATTAAAAAATTACATTTCTTCTCGAAAGAGGTTGCTTTCGATATTCTAAGTAGTGACTACCACAACTACCTATGAACCGTCTCAAAAGTCTTAAACTTGCTTACATTTAAAAATCAAAAAATAATCAAATTTCCAATATTCAGCAGGGAGATGAACCAGCGGAAGTTGGCCGCCTCGGACCCAGTGATTACTTTGGTGAAATTGCTTTACTATTGGACAGACCACGAGCCGCTACGGTCGTTGCTAGAGGACCACTAAAATGCGTCAAGTTGGACAGAGCGAGGTTAGTTTTTTTTTCTTTATGATTTTCTCAATTTAAAAAAAAAAAAAAAAAAACAACTTCCGTTACAGATTCGAACGAGTATTGGGTCCATGTGCAGATATCCTCAAGCGCAACATAACGCAGTATAACAGTTTTGTATCTCTCTCGGTCTAATTTGCATCCAAATCTATTTCAACATGCATCCAGATTAACGCAGACCTAATTGAAACATCTCCCGTTTTGCCCGTGTAAAAGAAACAAAAATTTCAAAATTAATTGTGGAAAAAAACTTCTAATCTACGATATATTTTTCATATTCATATTCTCTATGAACAACAAAGCAACAAATTTGTTATAAAATACAAAAAAAAAAATATATTTACTAAAAGAAAAGAAAAATAAACAAAAAAAAATATTGAATTATGAATGAATAGAACAATAATTGTTAAGATGCATCAAATTGCCGATTAGTTGATAGAAAAAAGAAACATGAGAGGATTTATTTTGTGCAGTGCATAGGAAAGCCCCTTTTTTAAAAAAAACGCAATTTAACAGAAAATAAAAACATAGAATATCTGATATACACAAAAGAAGTAAAATAAAACGAAATAGAATAAATCAGGACAAAGAAAACAAAGAATACATAAATAGAACTGAAGAAGCAAGTGTTAGGTAAGATTTTTGTTTATTTCTCAAAAAGAGAATGACTTGATTTGGAATGACAAAAATACGTTCACTTAAAATGTAGCTCCATATTTAGGAATAATTTTCGTTTTTAATTTGATATTTAAAGCGGTTGTTTTTTTTTTGTTTTCATTTAATATGTTCATTTTGTTCCTTAGCGCAAAACAAAAATAAGAAGGTTATCTTGAGCTTTGTATTTAGCAAATTGTTTTTAATTGTAGGAAATTTAAATTTATAAATGAAAATCATCTTTTTTTAGGACGTTGTAATATTTATTATTTAAAAAAAAAATACAAAAACAGTTTAGCGGTTGGGAGAATTAAAACCAAAAGATTGGGATCTTCAAATGATCTCTTGGCATAAGAACAAGTCTTTTTTAAGCTGTCGTTTCCGAATATCGCGTTATCGAGTAAAAATAAAGTCACTTCGAAAGTTTTAAAGCAATTGATATCGAAATGTTCTTCATGACATTCAGTTACGCACTATATTTGTAAAGACTTAAGCACAGTAGAGATTATTGTACATAAAGGATCCCACAAATACTTTCTTAACTTGAATATGTCAATTTGTCTTCTTTCAAACGAGAAGAAGGTTCTTTCAAAGACTTTACTTGCCATGCTCACTAATTTGATGAACGATCTAACGATTCTACTTAACGTCTCGTACATAAATATGCTTTAAAAGACTTCTCCCAACAACAAAAAAAGCAAACAAAATTTCTAGACAATTATTAAAAAAAAAAATAAAATAAAAAAAAATTGTTTGCATTAAGTACCGTACCGACCTATTCTAAGATAATGTATTTTTTCATAATTTACTTTTTGTTTGTTCAATTTTGTATTCAACAAAATGCATTTTATCGTTTTACTTCATTTCATAAAATTTGTTTAAGAATTCTAACTGCCACTCTGTAAGACTTTCTTAGCTAAATACGGAAAGTACTATTCATCCAGACACATTCATCTCATTGTCAAAAGAACAAACGCATACATAAAACGATAAAATGCATTTAAATTCAACAAACATTGTCATTTAATCATCAAAACTTAACTATTAAATTATAGAAACAAATATAAAGAAATGCGCACTGGTGCGCCATCCATTGTCGTCTAACTGAAAGTAACATTTGTAATACGAGTATTAAAATTGTATATAACACCAAAAATACATAACTACTAGAACAAACAATGGATATACCCGCCGGCGGGATAGGTAAACAAAAAAATAAATATATTAAATATAGAAAATATTTAACACAAAGATTTATAATAAAAAGAAAAAATATATATGCAAAGGAAAAAGAGAAATAAAACTAACTATATTAACAAAGAATGAAAAACAATTGTATTTAGAAAGAAAATATATATGTATAATCAAGTAAATATTTTACCAACTCTATATAACAAAAACAGTGCGTTCGGCAAATAGGAAATGAAAATTTCGTTGGTGAAAAAAAAAGATTTTAAGCTTAAGTTTTATTTTTGATTTTTTTTGCTAATTGTTGATTAATATAAAACTAAACCATTTACGAACTGTTCTAAAGATAATGAATAATTTATTACGAGATCATAATAAAAAAAATCATAAGCCCGCATTTGTAGAGTTTTACATCAATGATTTGTGAAAAAAAAGAAAAACATAAATTAATAAAATGATAACTGAATAAGATTACAAATGGAAACATTTTGTTTAATTGTAATTATAATTGTGTATTTGATGGTACTTAATGTCTTAATAAAAATATAATAAACAAATAAAAAACAGGAAAAATAGATGTGTTTTTATTTATTTATTTTTATTCTTGGAATTTCAGTGACATTTTGATTTAAAAAATCTATAAGTTACTGACAAAAATAATAACAAAACGAGTGGAACAAAAACTGGACTTCTATCAACAAACGAGAACAGGCGGTTTCAGAAGTGGTTAAGTACGAACCTGCACACATTAAAAACTCTTATAGAGAAAACCATAGAATACAATCCTCTAGTACTGACATTCGTAGACTTCCAAAAAGCCATCGACACCGGTAGATTTACACGCCATCATGGAAGCTCTAAAACAGTGCAGAGTAGATGAAAAATAGGGTGAATTCGTGAACGTCAATTGCATGACGATGATCACGATTAAGAATTAGAAAACGTTTTGATACGGCCGTCAACGATTCGAAAACATATTGTCACTGCAGCTGATGGCAAAACATCGTGCAACGATTCGATTTCATTTTAATGCACTTACGTCACAGCACTGCAAATGACCATCGCAACTATGACGTGATCGTCGTTTGACGTTTACGAATTTACCCATACATCCAACTCCTCCAGCATATATGTATACGACACAGCTACAGGGTGCGTTGTACTGCACGAAAAACCGGCAAATACCATGTAGAGAGGGGTATAAGACAAGGGGACACCATATCACCGAAACTTTTCACAGCTGTTCTGGAATACGCTTTTAAACAAACACATTGAAATAACAAAGGAATTAATATAGATGGAGAATATCTAAATCACCTGCGTTTCGCGGCCGACAGTAATAGTGACCGATAATCTCAAAGATGCGCGAACAATGATAGAAGAATTTCAAAAATGCCGGTCTAAACATAAACTTCGAGAAAACAAAATTTATGACCAATCTAGTCCCGAGCGAAAATCTTAAGAACGAAGACGGAGCTGAAATAGAACAAGTTTTGAGTACATACATATAAGTCTTTGGCACACGAGATACGAATCTCTAGAGATATCCAAACCTGCCCAAACGTGCGTCGAATTGAACTCGGATGGGCAGCCTTCGGAAAACTAAGGCACATATTTAAAAGCAATATCCCCGTACATCTAAAAAGAAAGTATACGACCAATGCGTATTACCAGTGATAACTTACGGGGCACAAGCTTTAACCCTAATGAGACACACTATTGGCAAGGTTCAAGTAGCACAAAGAGCGATGGAAACATTACAAGAAGAGACCGAGTACGCAACGAAGAAATACGCAGGAGAGAAAAAAGTGAGGGATCGGATATAATAACAAGTATAACAACGGCAAAATGGAGATAGGCTGGATATCTAGCTCAGATAACAGACAACAGATGGACTAAAAAATGCTGGAATGAAGACCAAGAGAAAACCTAAGAAACAGGAACACCACCGTCAAGGTGGATCGACGATATCAGAAGAATGACTGGGAATTGGCTCAACGCAACCCAAAACCGAAGCGATGGAAACATTTAGAAGAGGCTTACGTTCAACTTTGGGCACGACATGCTTTTTGATGATGATGAAGAAGGGAGTTTCTAAGAATGATGTCTGATTTACTTATCAAGCACTTTCGCCCTTATATAGTTAACATCAGGTGCATTGTACCTCAGCTGAGTTGGTTACAAATTCTTTGGAAGGCAGATGGTAATGGTTTGACTTACGAATGAGTCTTTTAAACATTTTCATGTAGAAGAATTAATTGTTCAATTAGACTCAAGCCTATAGTTAAACTTTGTGAACACTTTTTCATTATAATTATGTGGGAGGTTAACTTAACGTAAAACCAGCATGGGGGTGTAGTAAAGCTAGGGATCGCATCCATTAAAGGATTAAATGAGAGCATCATCGTTTTATACAGCTTTTTATGCTCTTTTTCAGAGGTTGGGCGTCGTAGTCTCTTGTAGCTCTTGTAAAGAGCGACCGACGAATGATTGCAAATGTGCTGTAATGCGCTGCAGCAGATTGAACGCATGTGTTAACAGGAAATATCGCGTATTCAGGAAGCGTATCATGCTGTTGACATCGTTGCAATTCGTCTATAAACTTTTCTTTAATGTCAGGGTTAACAAAATGGGTTTGGAGATAAGATGTGGGCACAAGAAAATTGGGATTAACAATTTAATTTCAATGCAATTGAAATTAATTCATAATATCAATAACTACAATAAAAAAAAAAATCATTTCCAAATAGAGTGAGTGATCGTTAAAAATTAATTTACTATTAACGAGAAATTAAAAAAAAAAGTCATTGGATGTTTTCTAGCTTGAATTAATATTAATGTATGCAATTTATTTGATAGATGTTATATTAATTGGCACGTAATTTTGTAATGCCAAACAATTAAGAATAAATGACAATACACAATGGGTCAATGTCGTTGCGAACCTTGCAACAAGTAAATACATACGGGTATTTAGCAGAATATTGCATACATGCATTCACTTATTAATTTTCGTAATTTGTTTTTACACTTTGATAAACCTATCTGAAAAGCATTACCTTTACCCCTTTAGGTAAGGTTAGTTTTAAGAGAGAATGACAACTGGAGGTTACGCCCGTCTGGAACAACTCCGACAGTACCATCATCATCGGAACATCAACCTTTACAGATGGCTCTAAAACAGAGAAAGGCACTGATGGGTACCAGGGCTGCCGAAGTGAGTACTAAGGGAGTATTCGTACTACTCTCTCAAGCACTGTACTCCCGTGCTCCCCTCGTCCTGATTGTACTCCCCTCGTCCTGATTGTACTCCCCTATTAAATATTTCCATTTTTTTTTTAAAACAAGTAGTACTTTGAGTACCTTTGTCTTTATTGAATAGTACTTTGTTAAAATACTAACACGATAATGAAATACAGTGGCCGCTATAAGTATAAAGACAGACATTATCAAAATGTTCAGTTTGATATACAGACTGAACTACTAACTAAAGAAGCCATGCACAAGAGGCGAAATACTTCAGTATAAAAACATTGTGTTTACCTTACAATATTTCAGATGATTGATAAGTATTTTTATATTTAAAATATTTTAAAGGTAATTTCACAGATGACTCGCACTCCTAGTAATTCGAAATGATAATAATTATTCAACCTCTATTTAGCCATGCTCCATAGGTATACGACATAAGTATGTATATCGGAGGATATTGAACACATTCTTTGTGGTTGTCAGGCTATTGCTCGCTCTCTAGAGAATTTTTTAGGGAATGACTTCTTTAACACGAGAGACTGGCCAAACTTACTACAATAAAATTTAAAAAGGGAAAAAGGGAAAAGTTTTGGTTTAGGTACCATCATACGATAGTCCCATTATGGTGCCTCGTGTTTTGTGATGGCTTAGCCTCAGAACTCCCGACAACCTAATCTAATCTAACCTAGTCGTGCCCCGCGGAACCTATTTGACCCTGAAAGGATGGGCAGTTATTGCTATACAAAGAGAGCATGAAAAGCGGTCAGTTGCATCGAAGGTAGGACGATCTGTTTCCGTCGTGTGTAATTTCCTCAATTTGGGTAAAAATTATGGCTCTGCTCTCTCATCTAGATCCGGTCGACCAAGCTATTTCACGCAAATTCAGGTGAAACATGTCGAATGCCCGTCAGGTAAGGCGCGAGTTGGAACTTCCCGTAACTGTAAGAAGAGTGCAGCAACTGTTGAAGCAAACTGTCCCGATGGTTTAAGTTTTTATTGGCATCATTTGCGAGATGAAAAAGCAGTGAAAATGACCCGGCACTCCGGAGGTGGAAGTGCAATGGTTTGGGATCCCTTTGGGTATCATGGAAAAATCAATTTGATATGGCTACCACCCAAAATGAATGGTGTGAAATACAGAAAGATGCTCGAATATGCTTAAGACGAATTTGGAAAAATTCCGGCAGGCGAAAACTTTATTTTTCCAACAAGACAATTCACACGGCAAAAATAGTCCGCGAATAGTTGGAAGTCAGCGGAACAAGATGTTTGCCGTGGCTATCATGTAGTCCTGATCTGAAACCAATCGAAAACATGTGGGGGATCATGGCTTGAAAAATGTATATGAGAGGCAGTACTGGAATATGAAAGAGCTAAAAACACAAACAGCCCAGGCATGAATCGAGATCAATGGAGAAGTTCTGTAGAGCTTGATAAATTCCATGCATAATAGAATTTTCGAAGTTATGTAGAGCCGAGGAGGTTGTACGAAGTACTGAGTTTCAGTTTGATAGGTAAAACCCAAGACTTGGTTATTTTAATGCTTAAATTTCTTACTGTTATAGTTTTATACAATATTTTTTTTTTTAATGTTTTTGGGGTTCATTAAATCATCATTTATCAAAAATTTTGTTTTTCTGTCGCTTTGCTATGTATTAAAAAAAGCGAACTTTTTTGAAAAAAATGTTGAGGCTGCAGTCCAAATAAAATAATTAAGTTTTAGAGTTTTAACAGCCTAATGGTTGTTTTTGATATTGGATTTGTATCGTTTCTTTTTTGTACTCCCCTTGGACACAAAATACTCCCCTGTAAACGTCTAAAATACTCCCATTCCGATTTTCAAAACGGCAGCCCTGATGGGTACCCGGATATACGGGAATAGAAGGGAACGAAACAGCAGATGGACTGGCCAGAAAAGGCTCCGATATGGATTTAACACTAGCTGGCAAATAGAACTTACCGGTTTTCAACACAGCTGATAATCGAATAGACCGCATCGGCACTAATTTAGCCGAGTACCGATGGCGCCATGCTAGCGATTGTGCCATAACCCGCAACTTCATATAAATACTTGTTTATATGAATCAAACTTCCTTCATTGGATGGAGTTTATTATTAGTTGTTGGGGCTATCGTACATAATTTCTTGGAAATATGGTATGTATGTAACTTTAGCTACTGCGCTTATGTTTATGTTTCTGTCCTTATACGTTTATTTCTTGTCTATAGAAATGATAAACAGATTATGTTGATCTGGGTGTAATATATGCTGACATGATACAACATTTAACAAGCTACATACACTTGTGCTCATACAATTAAGCCACATAAACACCATCACGCTATTTTCGGTAGAACAAAGTTTTATTAACAAATTCAGATTAATTAGTTAAAATAGAATGTTGATAAGTATTTGTTAAATTCAATTCTTCTTGGTTGTTGTGTTTAACAAATCATTAAAATATAAATTTTGCAGATTATTTGTTTATATCGCTTTGAGCTCGGTGACATATAATTATGCCACTTACTAAAAAAATGGTTAAAATTAAATATACATTACTTATTGCAGATATTAATGCATATTCTATCTCGTTTACAGTCAGTACTGTGTTGGTAAAGTTTTTTGTCCAATCAATTCGGTGCATCTATCATTCGTAGCGCTGACCAGGGCTGTACATTGAGTGGGTGTGATCTTGTTCCATACCTGTTGAATAACTTGCCACAGAGTCCTTGTTTGCAGATTTTTTTTGCAGCAACTACCCTTTTTATAACCCCCCATCAAATTTTTATGGAGTTTTAATCGGGACTTTGAGCTAGCCGCTGAATGAAATGAATGCGGGTGGACTTCAACCAAGGTTTAACGATCCTGGAGCAATGCTTTGTATCTTTATATTGTTGGAACATCCATACTAGTGGAAAATTGTCGACGAATTTTTCATTTAAATGATTGTTTATGATGTCGTTATAAATCTCACCAGTAATTTTTCCATTTACTTAGACAATCGGAGAAACGCCGGATGATGTAAAGTATCCCCAGATTATCGCCGATGAGCCACCAGGCTTGACCATTTTCTTGGTGAACCTATGGTCCAATGTTTCAATGAGGGACGCCTTAAATATGGCGTATGACGTTTCCTTACGATGGATGGCTATATGTAAGGCCCCCCCTTCTAAAAATTGGACCAGAAGCTCACCCAGAGAATGATCATGCCTGGTGGGTCATCGGTGATGGCCTGGGAATACTTCCCCTCATCCGGCGTTTGTCCGATTGACTAAATAAATTGAAAAATGACTGGTGAGATTTATAACGACATCATAAACAATCATTTAAATTGAGAATTCACAGACAATTTGCCACTAGCATGGATCTTTCAACAATATAACGATCCAAAACATTGTTTCAGGATCGTTAAACCTTGGTTGGTGTCCATCTCCTTCCGTGGGTAGCTCAAAGTCCCTATTAAAAACCCATAGAAATTCGATGGGGTGTTATAAAAAGGATAGTTGCTGCAAGAAAACCTGCATATAAGGCCTCTGAGGCAAATCATTCCACAGGAATGAGACAAGATCCCACCCACTCAATGTACAGCCTGGGTCAAGACTATGGACTGACTGTAAACGAGATAGAATATATTTAAAAAGCTACAATAAATAACTCACATTTGATTTTAAACGTTTTTTTTGCAAATGGCTTAATTATATGTCACCGAGCTCAAAGCGATATAAACAAATAACCTGCAAAATTTATATTTTAATGATTTGTTAAACAGTGGTCGCCGTGGCCGTGGTGGTTAGTGCGTTGGACTTCCACGCAATGCTGCCCAGGTTCAACTCCTGGCCGGGTCTAACACCTAAAAGAGTTTTTTCACGGTACCACCTCTTTCGAATGCCTGACAAGCATCCAAGAGTATCATTTGTCACGATTAAGCTTCTCAACTCGCCGTTCGGAGTCGGCAAAAAACTGTAGGTCCCTTCCATTCGTGCAAAAATATAACACGCACACACAAAGGGTTGCGAGAAGCAGGCCCCGGTTCACCTCGAGCTGTAGCGCCAACTAAGTTCAACACCAGAAGAATTAAATTTAACAAATAATATATATTATCAATATTCTATTTTGACCAATTAATCTGAATTTGTTAATAAAACTTTGTTTTACCAAAAATAGTGTGGTCGTATTTGTGGTTTTGTAAGTGGCTTAATTATATGAGCACAAGTGTATGTAGTAAAATTTTCAATGTTTGCAATCTTTTATTGAAAAATTTGGTGATTTTCTCAAAAGAATATTCTTCAAGTCCCTCTCACATTCTTAAAGTTTCTCAAGACAGTTCCTACAGACTACGGATTTTTAAAATACCAAACAGGATGCTGAGGGTATACCTATCTGAGTTTTTACTATCTCAATTTTATCTGCGTGATTTGTAGATTTTTTTTTTGCAATTTTCCAACCAACACGTAGAAGTATCTAGTATCTTTTATTTAAAATGCAAGGCCACACCTTAGATCTCGACACGTTGCTAACTATATATGCATACTTAGCATAAACAGAATGTCTCTTAATCTATTTCCAGTTAAAAGCAAAGAAAACAATAAAAACAAAAACGGGAAATTCAACTTAAAATATACTGTATGCAACAGTTTAATGTCAATGTATCTGCAATAAAGAATTTAAATCCATAATACCCACGAAGCGTTTAATCAAAATAAAACGAAAAACTAACAAAAGAAACAAAAAAATTAATCAAAACAACAACGGAGAATGGCATGAAATACACAACAACCTGCTAAATACAATTTACTCGTATCTATCCATCCACGCAACAATTAACTGCTCCGTCATGAAAGCACTGCCCTATCGACTGTCTCACGCTCTCCAATCTCCAGTCTCTTTTGATGTTCTCGTTCTTAATATTTTTGATTTGATTTCAAAGCAAGCGATACATTTTTATATGGTTTAGCCATTTCGTTTTCAGTTATCCAATGGAGAGTATCTAGAGAAGTACCATACGCGCAATAGCTAATTAACGAACGATCACTTCGAAAACACCTGTTTGTATGTTTTTTTTTTAATTTGAAATTCGATACATAAAAATCCCGATCGTGATCTAAAACAACTGTGTGTGGGGAAAAAATTGAAAAAACAAAACAAATAATCATTTTATTTGGAATTTATAACGAGATTTGACATCAGAAATAAAATAATAAACAAAACAAAAAACATGTTCGACACCATCATTTACATTCCAACAATTTTGGCCTACACCTTTATCAGCCTGCTTATTGTCATCATCGGCTTCATTCTAATCTATGTCAGCCACAAGGTGTATCTCAACATTTACGACGTTTTGCCGGTAACGGACGACACTAAGCCCGTATACCAACCCAAATCATCGCCTGGTAAGTTCCATTCGACATGGAATAATTAAGCCCACTAACTTCTGGCTGCTTCATGTATATAATTGATTGGATTCTTCTCGTTTATGTTTCGGTTTGTGTGTACAAAAACAAAATAAAAATAAAATAAAACAAAAAAATCCGCAACAGTACAGCGTTGAGAATCTACATATGGATGGGACGAAGCCGTTTAGCAGTTCTGATATTGGACCCAAAGGGTGCACCGGGTAGGCCACTATTGAAGTACACCCAAAGTATCTCGGAAATACCATGGAACGAAAAGGATGGCGCGTGCATCAAATGCACCTCAAGTTTCTTCCAATCCAGACATTAGGGGCGAATACGTAACATGAGTGGACAGTAATAATAATTGTGTGTGCCTGGATGTGTGTATGTGCAGTTTATTTTTGTTTTGTTAATTTGGTTATAGTCGTGCGCGAATGTAAAGAGGACTCTGGACTTTTTTTTTCATTCTATTTTTATGTGACACTCGTTGAACTTGAAAAAAAAAAATTAATTACAAAATCTATCCACTCGTACAACATGCAATGGAATTAAATTTAATTTACGTTTAGCATTTTAATTTAAGACTCTCGCTGTACTATTTTTAATTATTAAGTGATTGAGTTGACGAACGATTGTGATTGTTTTAAATGGGTATAAATTGGTACAAATTATTGATAGCATTTCAATTAAAATCATATGTATATATAAATTTTATAATGACGAACGAATAAATTGAAGACACAAATGGATTCCAATTGTTAATTATTTCTATGTTTAATAAGCCGAAAAAAACAACAAAAAACAAAACAAAAACACCTACCTACGCGTATGAGTATTTCATTAAATGTAGAAAAAAAAGTGATAAAGCAAATAATATTTATGGCGGAAGCTTTTATTTTTATTGCGGTAATTTTGGTCGGCCTAAAAAGGTCGTTCATTGTCAAGGAGAAATGAATTTGTTTATTCGGTTTACATATAGTTTATTAATTAGTCGCTATTTTGTCAACTTGTAATTAAAAAAAGAAATTGCGATACTCGATATACTCGTTTGTTATTTTGCAGATAAAGTTCAAATCATTAATAAAATACGCGACAATATGAACAAAATAAAGATAAATCCAGAGCTAATAATAATAAATTAGCAACGAGTTTTATATTAAAAAACAAAGTTTACCCGTCGAGTATTTCAGGCTGAGTGACATAAGACTTATAGAACAAGTATAGTGGAACGATGTTATGAATTCAAAATTATTCAATTATTTGCCACATGATATTTTGCTAGCCGCAATCAACCACATACAAGTTTATTTACGGATATAATATCATACGTAAAACCGACAATCGGTCAGATAACCAAATGAATTGATATGGAGACTTGCTTGCTTACTAAGACGGAGCTTGTTCTGGTAGCGGACCTGGTAGCAAATAGTAGCGGGAAATTTTTAAGAATTTCAATGATTTATCAGTACAATCGACAATGTGCGTTATTTAGGACATCTTAGAGTATATCAAAATAATTATAACATCAGCTAAAGAAATGGAATCTGCCCGTCACTAAAAGTTGATGACCCTTGGCAATTAACTTTTCAAAGAATTGAGCTGGTGGACCTCCTAAGATTCATATCCTCACCTAGGTTGCTTTAGATCAGTAGTTTTTTTTTTCCATCTTCTGAGATGCTTAGGTTAATGCCAAAATGGACACAATGGATCCAAAGGTACAGTGATTCTTGTAACAGCGCAACCATCTACCTGAGCTTAACTTACTTTCCTAGGTTAATGTTCTTCAGAATGAAATTGTTGAAACTTTTTTGTTGAAAAGTTTAGCTATATCACGATCTGAGAACAAGAAGGTTCTATATGTGCAGCAACAACGGTTTCGAGAAAACTAAGGTTGAAGGTTTCGTAGCGTTTTAGTTTTAGCGGTATTCGAAAGAACGTATGCTATTTAGTACGGTGCAATGTATAGCTCAATTTGAACAAAAATGCCAGTTAAAATCCTGTTATCCTAAGGCCGCGATATGCAGACTATCAGACATGTCAGCTAGTTCCCGGATAAGGTATTGCAAGGCTACATGAGAAGTTATTTAGTAGGAAAAGGAATGATGTCAGAGACTCAGATGTTCGTTCGGGAGCATCAAGTCAGAAGTGGAGGGAAAAGTCCATCAAGACCGGAAACACTTTTACGCTTGTGTCAACAGTTAGGTATTTAGATGCGTATGTGAGTGCATATCCTATGCCTTGGATGCAAAAAATCGACGGAATACCAGCTCCTACCAATTACTGTTCCCTAGAGCTAAAAAAAACTATGGACTTCGACCTAAACAAACAGAATCGCAATCAACTTTCTATTTTTTTAAGATTTCATAGAAGTGGCATCTCTCGGAAGATGCTGGTTCCCCAAAAAGCTGGAAAGAACGCCCCTACACACAGAACATCTTGTAGCTTTATTAGTAAGCGTCTTCACGTCTCCCTGTGGCATCACCTGGGAGTTTCTTTGGAAACTACGAAGTGTAAAGGACGAATGGCGAGTCCCCTGCAGCACAAAATAGGAACAGTGTCGGTTGGTCTGTGGCTCAGCGAACCGAAACCGGAAAAAGCAGATTGTTCCGAAAAAGCAACACACTATATACCTCGGATATGGAATGATAATGTATTGGTATTCTATGACTATTAAATACGGACAATGATTTTATACTGGAATGTGAGAAAGCTCCTCGATTTACGGGAAGAAGGAAACGCCAGATTCCTCTAACAGGCTCAATTTTCAACCGTTTTCAATTGTTTTGATGACTTTAACTGTGTTAGACTTTTGATGAGTGCAGACCACGGATGTATGTCCGATTCGATTGCAATTATAGCACTTCCAATTCTTCGCTGGACAAGATTTGCAATCATGATGACGACCACACCTTTGACATTTTCCCCATTTACCACTATTATTGTTGGACTTTGACTGATGACTTTCGCGATGATGTTTATGCTGCGGACTTGATGATGATGTTTTGACAGAAAATTGGTTTGAGACTCTCGGATGTATCGCCTTGGATTCTTTCGTGGACATTTCCATAGTGAGCGCCACATTGCAGCATTTTTCAAAATTGAGTGAAGAGTCATTTAATAAGGCACGTTGTATTTCTTCATTCCTTATACCTGCTATAAATCGATCTGTCAGGGCGTCATCCAACGCAAACGACTTTAATTGTATTGGTTTAAATTCTTCCATATTTTCACAGCACTTTGTTCTAGTCAGACTAATTTCCTTTGCGAAATCTCCAAAACCACATGTTTGCGCAACTTCTTTAAGGTGAATGATAAACTCCTGTACACTTTGCCCTTCTTCTTGAACGATTTTATTGAATTTGTAGCGCTCCGCCCGAATATTTAATCGCGGTGCAAAATACTTTTCAAGAGCTTCGATTAAATAACTGTAAGAGCACTCTGATGGACTTTTCGGTTGCACGAGTGATTTGAGTATTTTAAATGTGTTTTTGCCGATCAGACTCAATAAAATGAGAGCTTTTTTGGTATCTTCAATACCATTTATTTTGAAATAAATTTCTAGACGTTCTCTGTACGTATCAAAATCTTCACCCGGCTCAAACTCTTCTAATTTACCCATGCTGTGACTATTAGACATCGTGCAACTGTATTTTGAGGTTATTAATTTTTTGACATTCACGTGCTTGCTTTTTTTTTTTTTTTTTTTTTTTTTTTTTTTTTTTGTTTTTCCTCGTCGCCACTTTGTTGCACCTTCACTTGTGTGTAAATAATAGACTTGACTTTTTAATTCATAGGAAATAGTTCATTTATTACTTATGCTTAGTAACTTAAATGTACAGTTTGGGTTGAGAGAGTAATTATAATTGGAGTGTTAACTCATTCGTGGTTGGCAATCGACTGACTTTTATGTTGCTATACACATGACTCATACTAACGCATGTTAGTATGATTCTTGTATATGTCTCTTATATACTTCATTAATACATAACAAGAACCTCGGGCGATAGGTTATCCCACTCTAATCGGATATTCTTTCTGAGCGCTTCCAGGTTCCAAAGTCTGTGTCTTGTTCTGACTTCAAAAACCCCAAAAGAAAGGAGTCTGGAGCGGTCAAATCGGGCGATCTTGTCGGCCAGTGGAAATCCTCAAAATGTCCTTCAAGATCTCTATTGTTGCACGAGCTGTGTGTGCGGTTGCACCGTCCTTTTGGTCCTCCAGTCCCAATTCCTCAATTTACAGTAAGCGCGGCGATGTTCTCGTCGTAGCGAGCACACTACGATGCCTTCCGGCGCCTCTTCTGTCACGTAGTCGTATTATTCTAGTCTTTTCTAGGTGAGCGGCTAAACGCCTTAGTGTGTGACCAGTTGGCATAGGACGATCGGGATATCTGCGCCAAAATCACTGACGAATTATTCCGTAAAAAAAGAGTTACGAGTATTACGCGATCTTGAGGAGTCTTGACAGAAAATTTCAAAACAAAACTGACAGTTGCCGCCATTTGCAAAAGTTATAGCATCTTTCAATAGGGTGATACATTTTGGGCCACCTTGTAAGTAAACGAGGATGAAACAAAGCATATTTTAGCTTGAGAAGCCAATTTTATTTCAATGCTCTATCAAGATTCACTCAGTAGACATTTAATCAGACCAAATCAAAAATAAAGGTCACTCCAGCAAGAACTCATCTTCGGTAGTGTGTGCAACTGATGACAAATGGTTAAAGATAACACAATTTTCAGTTGAGTTTTTTCTTGGTTAAGGTCCTGGTTCATCCTGAACTGTAGCGCTAGCCAAAGTGAATTTCCATGTTATTCATAGAGCTACATATAAAGTTACATTGCTTCTCTGTTCTCTGGGTTTCAGGACGCTGTTTAAGGGAACGAGGGGCCGACAAACTTACCAGGCGAGGTTCAACGCTTGACAGCTCACTAGCGGAAGACATTCATATTCTTATAGGTGCTGTTAAGGGCAATATACTCTCACACTTCTTAAAACTTGCCGGTCTCAAGTGGACCAGTCTGACAAATTGTGTCATATCCAGAAAGATGTGACATACAGTTTCTGCCGTAGTTGCAAAGATGAAAATGAAACAGAGTCGCTTATTCACTTTCCGTGCAAATGTCCAGCTCTAGCAACGCATACTGGGCAAACTCTTCTTCGACGATCTTAAAGAAATATCCGGGAAGAGGATTGGAGATCTGATCCTCTCTCTAAACTCCACAGGTTCGATATAAATATCACATAATTATGTACATCCAAATAAACGGGTAACCTGAGCTTGTGGTATCAAAAGGGCTATGCGCTATTTGGGTTTTATATATACGTATCTGCTCACAATAAAACTGAAGTGGTGAAATCCACACAAACCTACATACATATACCACAGCAATATCTATTATTTCAACAATTTATTGATGATAACTAAATTTACTTTATCGCCTCTGAACATAAACAATCTATATTCGTATTTGAACTTGACTTATATTTCCATAAACAATAAATTGTGATACACTTGTACGAGTATGTGTCATCAAGCTCCAATTTTTTATTGACTAAAAACCTCCTCAAATTACCTTAGTGGAATTTTATCAGGCTCAGCCTAACATGTTTGCGTGTGATATACCTACCTACACAATCACTGGGTGGCAAAATAATCTCGAGAATTCTCTCCACCTTTTCTTATCACATTTTAATTTCAAAAATACATAGTTCATTAAAAAGTATTCAGATACTCACTTGCTATCGTAATCTTTGAGAATTATAAAAAAATAAAAAATCTAACCTCGCTAAAAAATTACCAAGATTCAAATGAAATCATTTGTCTAGACAAGAGTTGCGAATTGTAATCGATCAGTATGACCATCGTACGACCAATTGATAAGACCATTTTATTGGTCACCTGATTAAACAATTTCGCATGGGGCCTTGATGCGGCATAACAATTAAAAAAAAAAACACGCACATCATGTGTTCGGGCGAGGTATTAAATATTTTTCAATTCCGAAATACGAGTAGAATACAATTTCATTAGTGTAGATGTAGATATAGAAAAATAATAATTGGAACATATGTACTCGTACCTACGTGTTTTTATTTATTTTAGTTATAGGTACCTCCGTATCGTGATATCGTGAATTCAATCACGAGAGTCTCATGCACCAAGTCCCATAAAATTGTATCTAACTTACTTTTGTGAGTACATGTTTTTTTATTGTTTTAAGTACTTACAGTGTTGTGCAAATAAATTGGGACAAGCTAATTTTTATGATATTTCCATTTACAGTAGACGCTCGATATAGTGAACTAATAAAAACCAGGCCTGTTCACTGAAGCGAGATTGTTCATTGTAACGAGCGTGGACTCCTCGAAGCAAATTTTATCAAAATGTGTACAATTAATCGAAAATAGAATATAATTACAATTTTTTTTTGCGATTACTAAAAAACAAGTCAATATTTATAAGAAAGAATATCTTATTTTTAACAAAAACAACTCTTCCGTAAAAAACATAATACATTCCATGTACCTACTTAAAAAAAAACAAAATTCAACAAACTTAAGCTGTGCTTAAGCAACACGCACTTTGTTTTTGCACTAAAAACAACCACAAGCTGTGAAAAAAACAAATATTCTAAATAGTGAACAAACTTGTTCACGTGTTGCTATGTGTTGCTGATACCAAGTTTCAGTGTCTACGGGCTTTTGTTCGAACATTTACTCGAACTGAGAAAATAACTTGACAGAGGAAGGAGAGGAGATGTGTTCAACTACAGTTCGAGTGAATTGGTGTCAGTTTGGTTTCATCGTCTGCGGGTTTTAGTAAGACCATGTTTATTCGTACCATGTTTTAGTGTTTACGGGCCGCTTAAAATATTGAGTGTTCACTATATTGGATTGTTCACTATATCGATGTTCACTATATCGAGCGTCCACTGTATTTGCAAAACATTAATTTTTTCTTACATTAATAATTTACACGACCGCCTTTAACACCAATAAGCTGTTTTATTCTGTTTATCAAGGATTCACATATTTTTTCATTTTTTAGGGTTCCACACGCATATGGTAATACGGAACCATTATAAGTTCGTTCTAACTCAAATATGTCTGTCACGATTAAACATCTAGAACCGTTCTTCCAAGAGACTTGAAATTTGGCACACTTATAAATTACGGTGGTCCACATACATGGACCGCATACTCAAAAATATTGTGAAACAACTATACAGGGTGGGTAAAATGTAATCTAAAAAACAAATTCAAAAAGATTTCATGTGGGACATCATTCGAAAGAGTTAAAAATTCCAAAAATGTTTTTCTTAATTTATTGCGTTAGAAACTTTTGGAGTTATTGCCAAAAATGTGTGAAAAATATCATACAAAAAGGATCATAGTGTTTTCTCGGAAACTGCTGAAGTCAAAAAAATTAAAAAATAATACAGTCAAACTTCTCTATAACGAACTTCTATACAACAGAGCTCTCCCTATTACGAATGTTTTTTAAGTACACAGCTTTTTCGTTCTTCTTTTAGTGTGTTTTGAATTTCCATACAGCGAATTTTTCTTAACAACGAACAAATCGAAATCGAACTCTCATACGTTTTTGTTTTCATATAACAAATTTTTCAAATAATTTTCTGTTTCGCACTAAAAAACTTTGTACCGAGAAAAAAGTAAGACATAATAAGGGGATTCCCCAAAAGTTGACGAATTTCTTGATCAATTGACGTATTTCGAACCTTTTTGGCGATGATGAGGAGTAACGTACCGACTAATGTGTTTGAATCTCTGTATGTATTAGAAGATTTTGTTAAGGAAGAAAAATGGAAGAGAATGGAAGAACTAAAATTACTGATTACTATTAATAAAAGTTGATAAAAAAAAAATTCTCTAATTTCTGTACAACGAATTTCCTATATAACGAATTGATTTTCTGGTCCCGTGTTGATTCGCTATAGGGAAGTTTGACTGTAGTTTGTACTTTTGTAGATGATAAACTACCTATGTTGTTAAAGAAAAATATAGCGAATCTCGTAAGTTGTACAGTTTTTGAGAAATTCACGTCGAAAAATTCAATTTTATGTCGGAAAATCTCAACCGATTAACTCGTAAACTACTGGACCATTTTTAAAGAAAGTTAGTGGTACTTTCAATAATTTTGGAAAAATTAAAGGCTCTCCGAAATTGTGCTGTCATATAAAAAAATAAATAAAAATACGGATTTCGCCAGGAAACGAACCTAACTCAGTAGTACATCGCGATAGGGTTAAGGGACGCGCTACACACTCAGCCGCGTTCTTAATGTTTATTTAATTTCTCATTGTGAATAATATTACATATTATAAGTTTTTGAAGTGAATATAGAGGTGGGTCTTTTTCGTTTTTTGTGTTAACGAAACGAAACAGTCATTTAAACAAAATATAACTATAGTTTTAAGACTACGGAACCGTTTGAGCGCGACTCTGACTCGCACTTGGCCGTTTTTTTTTCCATTGTGAAACCACACTTCAATAATACAGTAGAATTTCGGAAAGATGAACTATTCCAAAAGATGAACTACCCCGAAAAATGAACGGAATTTATTCACCACTGCAGTATTGTAAAAGATGATTTTTGGATACTCGAATAGATTAACGCTCTACCCACAAATTCTTTATTCTTTATTCGTATTTTAGTTATTCCTAGTAGATTCATATAACCGTTATTCTTTGGAAAACTGTTCTTTTCTGCTTGATTTTGTAGTTTTGCATTTCATTTCGTTTGTTTGCATAGTGTGAAGTGAATTTATGTAGAGAAAAGATGCCACCAGTTAAATGCCAAGTATAGTTTGTAAATTCAAAAGAAAAGTGAAAAGTTTTGAAAAACATCTTAACCAAAATTAAGTACCTACTTAAAATTAAGTATCTAGGTACTCAAAAAGATTAACATTTCGAAAAGATGAACTGAGCCGGGTTTTTATTCGTTCATCTTTCCGAGATTCTACTGTATCTGAAATAAGTTTGTTTTTGTTTGGTACAATCTCATTGCGTAAGCCTCGCTTTTATAATGGCCCAAAGATTTTCGATTAGTTTGAGGTCAGAGAAGTTGCCCAGCAACTTCAGCACTTAATATTTTTTTCTGCAAAGAATTGTTTCATTTTTTTTTAAGTATGCCAAGGAGCAAGATCTTGTAGGAAAACTGCGTTTCCAGTCGGGAATTGGCTTTGCATGGTGTTCAAAAGCATAGGTATGGCTCAAGATGTCTGTTTATTTGATGCTGTTCATCATTCTTTCGATTGGCTTCTAGGACACACGGAGATGAATTAACCCCAAAACATAACTTTTGGGTGCTAAGGGGTTTGCACAATGTGATAAGCTCGGAGGTTTCTGTTGTCACCTCTTCTCACACCACTTATCCGGTATCCCTGAACTTCAAAGTGGTTCTTTTCTGGAAACTTTACTTTTTCCAGTATTCTGGTGACCAGTCTTTGTGTGCTTTGGCACAATGCTGTCTTTTCTTCATCATAGTCTTGGTGGAAAGATGTGTTTTTCAGAGGTCTTCTTGCGCCCCACTTCCAGAAGACGCCTTCGAACTTGATGAATCCAACACCGCACCAACTGAAGCCAAGTCCCTTTGAATCTCACTGCTTGTATTCCAAGAATGAATCAAAACCATATCGTCATGATCTGTGGATTTGCGTTTTTGTCCGTAATGTACTGTCCGACGCGTTGCAGTTGATCCTAAAGCTTTGTGCAGGGCTATGATCCTTGCAACACCTGATTTTGAAACGTCAATATAATGATCGTAATCCGCTTCTATCCATTCTCAAATTTAAATGAACTAAATTGAACAAATAAGCTTAAAGCCTTATTTTTATAAAATGAATCAAAAATTCAATCTACCTTCGACAAAGCTAACAGAAAATATGAGCCTTAATTAATACATAACTAATAATAGATCTGTTTGATGTGCTTTTCGTGATCCAGATGGCTGTTTGATAGATGTCCCGGGACTACTATATGGATGTGGAGTAGCACGATTTCGTAGAAGGGGACATTTTTTGACACCCTCATTTGGCTCTCTATTCTCTTGATTTTTGACAGGTTCAGTAAATTTACGTAAATTTACTGCACACCAAACAGACCTACTGTAATTACTGGACAAATTAGTGAGTAAAACTTATTTCTGAACTTTGCAAATAATCACTTCCACCCCGGTAGACGGCAGTAAACGAAAAATAAAAACAAATTCAGTCAAATAACAATAATTATTTTATGGGGTCAATGAAATGTTTACTTTTGATACTTCGTAGTGAAATTGAAAACAAACTTGATGATGCAGCGGATTTTTTTTATTTTTTATTTTTGCTGTCTCAGGGAGGGTAGTGTCCAGTCCATTTGATCCGTCTTTTGTAGGTCATGTTTAAATGCAAACAAAGCTGAATTGAAATATGTACATATGTAGGTACATGTATAGGTATAAATGCTTGGAATAACACTGCGGACGTTTCACAAGATCTTTAAATGAATAAAATATGGCCAGTTTTCTTTAAAGTAACGATATAATTTTTATATATATGGCCACTCCTCATCAGGTGTCTAAGAAGGTGCAGAACACTATCAGCTGGAAAACTGAATGACTGGCTTAGCTATGGCTGTATACCAACAACGGCTGATAATGGTATCAGCAGTATGGGAGTCTCAAATTTCACTCACACAGCTGCAACCGAAAGAAGTACTGGGGATTCATTATCATATCAAATTAGAGGTTACGCGTTTCTAGAAGATTTCATGGTTACCTATCTTCAACGATGATGTCAATAAAATATTGTTGGCTTGCGTCGCACCAGAGATATAAGAAAATGAGTACGTGTTGACTCCGATTAGATGTGCTGCATCCAAAACCACTGGTTTGGCACCAAATTTTTGCAAAACAGCAACTTTAAGAGCGGCAACATAGAAAATGAAAGATGGACAAGAAAACACCATCTATTGAGTAGATACGTCAATCCTTAGCTATGTAGCTAGGTTCAAAGTGGTGATTACAAAAAAGTTCCTCTATTGCCGAAAACCACATTTAACTGCATAAATCAGCCAATCGCGTATACTCTGATTGGAATAGCTCATTGAAGGTAGAAGACCCAATAGGTCCGCTCAAGACTAGGTCGTTTGAGGACAATCGATAAACAAATTTGCATTATAAAATCAGCTTATGCTCATACCTTCTGCGAGAAACAAATTAAAATGCATCATCGAGTTCAGAATAGAGGATAGAGGTGGAGAACTATCGATTGCACTATTGATTATAATCGATAGTTTCCACTATCAAAAACAATCGATACTTTTGACCACTATCGATTGTTTTCGATAGCCATCCAAATATAGAACTTGAAAAATTTCTTTAAATGGTTGATACCTAACGAACGGAGTATATTTAAAGGTTCACAGAGGAACCCGATCTAATAAACCAACGTCAAAATGGCTTTAACTTAAAAAGGGGATTCCCCGTTTTATAGGTCAGTAGCGTAGGAATAGGGGCATTCGTATTTGTCTTTCTCTTAACTTAAAAAGGAGATTCCCCGTTTTATGAGTCAGCAACGTAGAAATAGGAGTTGGTCTCTCAATTCTCTCTGTCTATACGTAGGCAGGCAGGTAAGCATTTTATGATGTCTGAACCTAAAAAGCTGTACCGGGTTTCTTTAAAACGTGGAATTTAATCTCTCTCGGTGAGAAAAGTTTCTGTTAAGGCTAGTACGGTGCGCTAAACTAAATTTCCGCCGGTCTGGTTGTAGAAATTGATAAATCGACCCTTGTCATAAACCTTTTTTTCTGTGCTCCTGATTACTTTAATTTTTTTTTTGAATTCCTCCGACATTGCCTTTTAATTTTCATACTCGTGCTTGAATAAAGAATCAGCAGCAGCAGTATACATGCACTTATTTACCTCTTTTCAGAAAAATCGAATATTTGATTTTTGTTTTAAATTTATATTTGAATTTAAAACGTCAATGTTCCGCCGCTAAATAAAAGTCCCGGACATTAAATGGCTGGTTAAAATTCTGTGGAGACATATCCTATACAACTACCTATTTAGCGAGCATATTAGCCCGAGCACCGTACGCTCGGATAAATTTCCCAGCGGAATTTTATTTTTGCGTTGAGAAAGGACAAATTTTGTATAAGAAATTTAGTTTAGCGCGAGCACCGTATTAGCCTTTACCCTTAAAAAAAACTATCGATTTATGTATATCGATAAATATCGATAGTCAAAAGCCAACTATCGAGAACTATCTATGGACCGACTATCGATATTTCTCCATATCTAGTTCAGTCGTAGGCAATACATAGTTAGTTTAGGTAGATGGCGGACAGGTCTATTACTGCAAACGGCACATGGTCTGATTACTACTGTGTGGAACCAGAGCTAAGTGTCCATTATGCCTGCAGCCAGCCTTACTTAGAGCTGTAGAGCTCTTGAAAAAGAAACGAGTATCCGGCGATGATATTGCAGCCAGATCGGCATTTGTCAGGAGCTGCCGCACAATGCTCAGGGCATTATGCATGCAGAACCAGGAAAGATTATGTTGGGTGCTTAGTCACTCTGGGATAGAAGGCAACGAGTCTGCCGATAAATTGGCAAAAAAAAAAAGCAGGGGAACTGCCTCTACCCAATGTGGTGAAAGTTGCTCCGCCATTATGCAGCAATCAACGATAAAAGAGTGTTTTACGGGAAGGGCGGAACATAGATGGTCTGACATAGTAGGACATAGGATTTCTTATGCACTTTAACCGGCACTAGGAATATTCTCCGGACATTGCATCTTGAGCAAACACCCCAAGAGGCACGGACTTACATACAGTTCGGGGTGAACCAAGCCCTGCTTCTCGCAAACCATTTGTGTGTGCGTGTTATCATTTTGCACGAATAGAAGGGACCTGCAGTTTTGTACCGAGTTGAGAAGCTCTTCATAACAATTGATACTCTTTGACTGCTTGTCAGACATTCGAAAGAGGTGGCACAGTGAAGAAACTTTTGGGTGTTTGCTGGGATTGAACCCGGGCAGCAATGCGTAGTAGTCACTAACTACTACGCCATGGTGCCATCTAACTCGGACTTACAGGCACGGCTATTTGCAGGTACTGCAATGATATAAATGTAGGTATAGCAGATCGCGCATATTCTATGCGAATGCCATGCCTGTCGCTACGTCTTAAGTTGTCTGGAGGAGGTAGGCCAAATCTACCAGACTCGTTCTAAAATTTTGCATGGTAATAAAATGCATTGAGGAAATTGTGGCGGTTTAGAAGGCATCCCGAAATGGGTTTTTCGGGGATGGCGCTGGGCCCACTCTGGTGCCTATTGTTTTGTGATGGCTCAGCCTCACAAACCCTCTCATCACCCAGGTAGATGGCTGTTCCATGACATAGTACATTTAATTGGACCACAGTAGATCAGTGTGGGCCCATTAAGATTTTACCTTCAAATCTGTAAACATACCGCTAAATTAGAACCACCCAGAACCAGATAGATATGAATATCAGGAGGTTTTACCGCTCATTTTTGCTTAAATCCCCCAGCTCAACGAAGAAGTAAATAACTATCAATAGTCTTCATTATCCTGTCAATAACCGAGGGATAATCACAAAGCCTACTTACATCTGTGCTCGTCGGCAATCAAATGAATAAAACTCTTGTTTTTTTATGCATACTAATGCAAGCTTTGAAGTTTGTGTTCAGCATTTTCTTTGCCTGTCTTAGACCCTGAGTTTTTGTCCAGAATTTAGTCCTGTTTGTCTTCTCCAGTGATCGGAGTTCCTCTTTTATGAAAGGTGTGGAAGTTCCTTTCTTGGCGAGTTTGTCGGCCTCCTCGTTACCTTCTATCCGCAGATATTCTGGTACCCAGTAGATGGTGACATTGTTTCCTTCGCCCACTATATTTAGTTTATCTAGGCATTCCCAGACAACCCTAGATTTAATGACCTGAGCTTCAATTGCCTTGATAACAGCTAGGCTATCTGACATTATTACTATGTCGCGTCTGTTGTAGCGTTTACCAAGATTGAGTTGGGTACATCTATCAATAGCGCAGATTTCAGCTTGAAATATGCTAGTGTAGTTGCCCATGGCCCCATGGGTTCGAAAAATTTGGTACCGGGTCAGAACACTCCTGCACCCGTTGCTTTCTCAGTATGAGGACTCAGCATGTAGATTCTAGATTTCTTGCTCCAGTATTTCTTGTTGATGAGTTTGATGCGAAAGTTTTTTTCCAGTTAAATTTCCTAATCGCATCGTCTCTAGGAAAAGTTAGAAGGTGAACCTTATTGGCCATTGTATCATGGTCTTTATGGCTGATACAGCGGACATAAGTCGGTATCAATATTATTTGTTTTATGTGAGAATGGTGTTCACACGTCAAACTTCCTTATTCTTCTCGATTGTGATCGATATAACTTTTACACCAAAACATGTGTATGTGTAATAAAGTTTATTATCTATTTGCATGAAAAAGACTCTCGATTTTCTTCACTTTTACAGTTTTATTATATTGAATATGGTCAATCCTCCATTCAGTCAGCCTGCCTCTGGTCGTTGTTTACGTTTGTTCTTAATAATTATTTACTACCATTTTTAGGTTTTGTGTAGAATTAACTCACACAAATTGTTTCTGCATAAATTAACATAGTTTTATTTATAGAGTTCTTATGATTTAATTACAAAAAAATAACCGAGTCTGCAATAAAATATGTGTCTGTGTGTGTGCTTTAATGTGTGTATCCCATTGATTTTGTGTATCTTATATTTTCTTCTTCTTCATCCGATGATTTATCTTATAGCAAAAATGATCGCCAAAAATACAAAAAAAGAAAGAAAAATAATAATCTTGTCGGACAAAAGAACAAAAATCATAGCACTCTAACGAGATGAACATATAAATAAATACAGTATACATTCATTCATTGTTTTTTTTTTTAATATATATTTAACGCAGATATTCAGAAAGATGAGTCGTTGAACGAGGTTTGAAAAAATGCTCTGATATCCAAATAAACAGTTGGACATCATTCGGTTGGATCACTAAACAAAAAAGAGATATATAAACTGAGTAAGATCATTGATAGTGTAAACATACCCTGAGTAAGTTTTCGTGTGTTGCCCAGAAGCGATTTCATCTTCTTGATTGCCGATTGCTTTTTTAACATACTGAAAGAGCAAATATTAGATTAGATTGAGACTTGTAAAAGGGGCGTTGAATTTATTCTAGGTATTGATGTTTTATTTAGAACCATCCGAAGCGATCACCACCTACTGTGACGCTATTGAACAGTAAAAATACAATAAATCGTATGAGTCGATGTATTTGACAATGAACGGAGATTCGATGTTAAAGAAACTGAAGCACCAAGCTATTTTTTACAAGACATACTTACTTTTGGTGGCGCTACAGCTCGGGGTAAGCCTGGGCCTGCTTTTCGCAACCATTTTGTGAGTGCGTGTTCGAAAACGTCATTTGACCGTCAAATTGATCGACAAATGACGATCAACATTTGCAACACAAAGGGTTTTGTATGTGCAGTTTGCGTTTAAGAACATTTGGAGTAAAGCAATTTGATGCAGATGACGTTTTCGAAAACGGCCATATTTTTGCACAAATGGAAGGGACCTACAATTTTTCGCCGACTCCGGACGACGAGTTGAGAAGCTTATTGACGAATGATACTCTTTGATTGCTTGTTAGACATTCGAAAGAGGTGGCACCGTGAAAAAAGTTTTAGGTGTTGGACCCGAGCTGAGATTGAACCCATCATACCACTACACCACGGTGCCACTTACAAGACATGGAAATTTAATTTTAATTCAGCTTAGTACAAGCTAACTAATATAAACTAATACAAACTTGGACCTTAAATTAACTAAGTACTATTAGAAATTAGAAATATTACAATTAAACACTAAGAGGATACTTAACTTCTAAGAAAGGGAGGGAGATTAGGTTGAGTAAAGGGAGTTTCTCAGTGCAAATCGCTGCTCAATTCAAAATCAAATGATCTTTGCGGAGCATTCTAGACATTGGCTGGATATACCCATAATTGGTACGGTGAAGATTAAGGCGGAAGAGTGGTAAAAACCTGAGGTTGCGTAGGCTTGTGGTAAGGGAAATGGTATGTAGGAGCGTGGGCAGTCAATGTTGCCAGTTAGAAACTGGCGGATAAAGAGTGTGTCAGCTACGAGACGACGTTTTTCGAGAGATTGCATGTTAATCAATTTTAAGCGACCCTCATATACATATTCAAGAATAGGCCTAACGAAAGTGACGTAGAGAGATTTCGCGACGTAAGGGTTGGAGAATTTCTTTTTATGAAGCCAAGCATAGGGTTGGCTCTGCTAATATATCAATATGACAGGGAAAATTAAGTTGTTTGTCACATATGACACCCAAATCGCACATTTGTGAAACGGGGGGGGGAGGGGGGACAAGCCCGTCACCGATGAAATATGAACGATTAACTGTTAGAGGATGTTTACGGAAATAAGTTATAGTTTGACATTTGATAACGTTAAGCTCAAGGAAATTATTTTAGCACCAAGATGAAAAGTTGTTAAGGTCGTCTTGTAGTGGATGAGAGTCAGTGGGTGTTGATATACGTCTAAAGATTTGCATTTCGTCGAGATATATGAGTTTTTGATGATGTATTCAACGCCATTGATTGTAAGTATGACAATAAGTGGACCCAGATGGCTACCTTGGGCAACTCCGGTAGTGGCTGGAAAGGGATCTGATACAGAGGATCTACAAAGCACTATGTATTGACGCGCTTCGAGGTATGATTTAATCCACGCAATAAATCCCTGTTGAAAGTCAAAAGCTTTAAGTTTAAAGAGGTAAACAGTGGAAGAACATTGTATCATAAATAATACTTTCGAAGAGTGGGAATACAGGAGAACTTGGACGGTAGTTAGAGATTTTGTTTTTTGGGCCTTTTTTACGTGTAGGGGGATAATAAAAGCAGTCTTCCAGAACATTACTTACTTACTTAGTTGGCGCTACAGCTCGAGGTGAGCCTGGGCCTGCTTCTCGCAACCATTTGTGTGTGCGTGTTATATTTTTGCACGAATGGAAGGGACCTACAGTTTTTTGCCGGCTCCGAACGGCGAGTTGAGAAGCTCAATCGTGACAAATGATACTCTTTGATGCTTGTCAGACATTCGAAAGAGGTGGGCACTGTGAAAAACTTTTAGATGTTTGCGGCGGGATTCGAACCCAAGACCGCTGGCTCAGTAGTTCAACGCACTAACCACTTGCGCTACGGTGCCAACGAACAGAACATTGGAAAAGTCAAAAAACAATTGGAAAAGAAATGGATGCCGTCATTCACGAGGTTTAAAGTTTTTGAACCGTCAAAGAATCTCGTGAACTGATTATGAGGGAAAGAGTTAATAGGAGAGGGGAATTAACAAAAGATGTCCGTCTTTGTCTTCGTCGTTCACGAAACAAGAATTCCCAAAGCGCTACTGTTCACAACTGCGGCTTCGTGGAATTTAATTACCTATCTCTAAATTTAAAAAAAGATCCTCGTAGAAATCGATTTGGTAGTGATGAAGAGTTCAAGGGAATTTTAAGATAATGAAGCTTACCATTGGATTTAATACGATATCTTCCTCCATTTTGTTAATTTGTTTAAGTAATTCCATTACCCCAGTCATATCGTCTTGCACTTTAAGGAACATTTCTGGTGTATTGTATTTCTCTGGGTCATCCTTGAACACAACCATACCATCCTTTTGATTGATTGTAGCATAAATTTCCCCATCCTTAATCTTTGAGAAGAAATCAAAACTAATAATTAATAAAGGCCAATGGACAAATCTAATACCATATGTAAAATATATCTCTCCGCTTCGGCAGCGGTGGCCAATTGAACTCTACTGGCCACATCGGGTAACGACAGTGTTAAAAACGTTTTGGTCAATCGCTGAATATTTTTCTTATATAATGAGTGTTGAACCTATTAGAAAATATAAGGTGATATAAAAATAACAAAAAAACACAGAAAATATTCACCTGTTTAACTAGACCCATATTGATATCCCTAGTGAACACTTCGCTATACTTAATGACCACAGTTCGCAATTCATCGCTGGACGATGAGACATATGCTGTAGCTAGTTCGTGATAGCCTGGACTCAGTGGCTTCATAAATCGCGAAACCACTTGTGATGAATATTTGGGGATTATGAGAATCTAAAAGAAATCCCTTTTTAATCTCAAGAAACGGATTCTGTAACCACTCACCTTTCCGTGCAATATTAATGAAACTAAAATGAACTTCTTATACGACTCCAGCATGATGTGTGACATTGCCATGGCGGGTGTTGAGACGGCGACTTCGAAGAAGTACAAGGCTCTATCGTAGTTTTTGACAGCCGTGTAAATCATACCGCCATAGTAATAGTATAGGAGGAAATATTTCGCATCATGATTCGAGTCCTGCAAGTGATACACAAAAAAATTAAGAGCATTAACTTTATGACGTGGAACAAACAACAACGTACCGATCCTCGATTTGATGAGCCATCGGTGGCAATTGATGTGATATCGATGTCTAAGAATTTTAAAGCCGTTTTAAAACATTTCGTCTGTAAACTGAGCAAACACAAGTCCGCATGTACGGCGGTTAATTGCGAATCGAAAAGACGTATTTTATCTATAGCATGAGATAGAATCTTAATACCATGAATGCACGATGGTTGACGAACAATGAAACTAGTAAACAGGTGGCATAGTTCATAATCTATTTAAAAAGAGACCGAATTTATTTAAAAGGGTTTCAGTGGATTTAAATTAACTTACATGAATGGCTGGCGAAACGCACTTGCTCTCCGTTGCAAAGCGCAATGAAATCCTTAAAGAGTTTTGTTAAATGAGCGGCATCTACTGTTGCGTTTTGTGCATTCTGCGAATAAGAATAGAATTTTTGTATTTCATTTTAATTTGGGATTAGTAAGTGTTTGGCTGGGATTTTTCAACAAAATGAACATTCATTCACATACTGCACCCCATTCGTTGACGATGACAGATAGCTGATTTGGCTCATCTCTATAATTATGCCTGTCTTCGAAGAGAGAAGCAAATGCGAATGGCCTCTTTGACGAGCAATGCGGATTAGAAGTTTCTCGATGAACGATTCCCTATAACGTAACATGATCACGGATTAGCATAGGTTTTTCACAAAAAAACACTTAGGTCACTTGAATGGACAGAATCGACGTTCACACACGAATTAACACAAACTACTGACAACAGAGAAAGAGACGTTACCAACAGCTTACAACGGTCGTTTCTGCTTTGTTATTCATATAGAAGTTTAATCCTGCCCACGTTCTGTTATTTCCAACATCGTTAACAGACTGTGTCCGTCAGCGACGTATGCAACTCTAGACTGCTGATATCTGGAACATTTCCTAAAGACAAATAATAGTAAGAGGGTTCATTTCAGTGTGGGTGCTTATTTTAGAGGCAGTCTTCATCTTTAGCCATTAGTGAGTGATGATTTTTTAGAGCTTCCACGATAAGATGTATGTACATAAATTGCACGCCACAGTCACAGCAGGGTTAATATAGCAGTACCGAAGTGGGTGATATATTATTTTTGTTGGATTTGTGGGATACGTAGTTCCCTTGCATGCGATTCTACCTCTTAGAAAATCAACACGCGCCTACCAGAAAGCCCCAACTCAGAATCTTCCATAAGTAGACACCCTGTCGCATTCGCATTTCGTACATATGTCCGATTTATGGACATCACCGAGTTGTTTTTGTTGTTTTACAGATTGGTTCTTACGAGATTGCTGAGAGTATTATAGATGTTTACTTATTGTAGTGTCCACAAGAACTTACACTTTTATCTATTGAAACTTACTGATTAATAGATACTATTCGTTTTAACATTTATGCGAATCCATTGACAATGACAAGTAATATTCTACTATTTAAACAATTATTGTTAGTTCCATGCGGACACATCATATACACACATAATATGTAGCTTTTAATGCAGTCGTTTTTAATTTTTTCGAAAACTTAACTACCTACCTAATAACAGTTTCACCAATCGTCTACTTTAAAATAAAATCGAAATTAATTTCTAGTGATACACCCCATGCCATATCAGCTTTTGTCGCTATCCCACTCCACTAGTCGCCGGCAATATTACTTTCGCCTTTTTATTTTAAGACAACTTTTAAACAAAACATTCTGTACCCAAATCCTTCGTCCATACATACCAATGCGTTTGAGAACTTCGCCAACAAAACATACATAACTCCCAACGAATGCTGTTGTATATCTAGAGTTTCCAGGACATTGTCCAAGATGGTCGAGTTCTTTGTTAGCAGTTCAATTGAGTCGTTTAGATGATCGACCAAAACATCAAATTTTCCTATACAATTACATAGAAAATATATCCATTGTTATAAGCAAGAATATATACAGTAAATGATAGATTAAATGCCAATTCATTGTGGATTAAATCCTCGCAAAATTATCCTTACCCGATGCACTTAATGTACGAACTTCATTTACGTAATTTTCCAAGGCAGATGCCATTTTGTCTACACTAAAGTTTAGTTTATAAATAAATTCGCATACTCTAGAAGTGCGCGATATTTTATTTAATGCAGTTTTCTACTATTTACTGGTTAAAAATGCTTTTTCGTTCCAAAAACTTTTCCCAACTGGTGGTGTGTGCAACAAAAAGAGACTTTTGCAAAGCAAATCTGCCGTCAAAATTCTATACACCAACACATAGAAATTATAGCCATGCATGGCAGATGAAGTGTCAGAATTGGAGGTTTTGTTGATTAAATATTAATGTGAAGTTGGAAGCAATTGCATTTGTGCCGGTTGCGTTAAATAAATGGGTAAATCTAATACGTATAACTACACGTAAAATGTAAACTATTTCTGATAAATCAAAACATTTCCATTTTATTAAAAAGAAATTCATTTCCAGTACTACTACTAAGCAAAATTTAATCTGAAGAAGTATTACAGCGCAAAAATAAAATACTTCCACCTATGTACCTATATCACAAGAAAAAAATGCAATTTGTAATTTTTTTTTTTTTTTTGATAAACCGGGAAAAAGAATTAAATATGTGTTTTTGGAAGGAGTAGTGGGGAAATAAACTAGAATACTAAAAAAAGTAGGCGGAGCAAAAGTAAGAGTAACTTCATATTACTTACTTCATATTCGTAAATTTTGAATTCATCCTTTGTAATTCCGTTCGATTTCAATCCAGTCTGAATTGATCACAAGGGTGAATATTAGAAATCCAGTGGAACAACAACACCGCTTCTGCTCAATTTTGAAGTCTTTTTCTTGTGTTTTCGCTTCTTGAGTGGATTCTGACTTGAAATCGAGAAATGAAATTCTCTTCTCAGAATCGTAAGAAGTGAAATTTATGTGCCAAAGGAACGATTTCAGAAGAATTCGTTTTGATTCTGAACGCTCCTGGACGTCCAATGGAAAATGACAAGTCTCTCTCTCTAATTTATTATTTTAGCTAAATATATTCTGCCACGCTGAATACTGTCAGTTCTCAACAAAAGGCTGAATTGTTGAACGCAGCTACTAAATGCTGGTTGACTTGACAGTCGCGGACTACCGAAGTATGGCTCGTTCCTCGTTATGAATTTGTTTTCCGATGAATAATTGTTATACGTGTTTGTTTTAAAAGAACATTTTGAATAAAACTTATTCTTTTACGTTAAAAGTTTATTATTCTAATTTCGTTACAATGGGTGACTGCGGTAAGGTAATTCAAGAGGAAACGTCTTGCGAAGTGAGTACCTTGAAGCTGTGTACATACATAACTTTTTGTTGACATTTTGTTGTGACAAGTAACTGGTTTGTGTATTTGATTTAATCCGCACATTTTTATGGCAGCTAATATAACAACCTATTTTATGGCATTTCATTCTTTCGTTAGGAATTTAATTTCGATGAAATCATTGCATTTTCACCGGAAACCGTTGAAACCCATGACAATGTGAAAAAAATCACAGCATTTCAATGTACTAAGTGTGAATTTGTTGATCCCAAGCATGAGGTTGTCCAGAAACATCAAGAATGTCACGATAGGCCACCAGAAAGTTACAAAGAGGTAGTCATGTTCGTCTGTAGCCTTTGTTACGGTCAGTACACATCAGTGGAAGATTTACGAGGGCACATGATTGAGTTTCACAAGTGTAAACCTGTGGTTGTGGAAAACAAGAAGGGAAAGGTGGTGACTGAAACAAAAAAAGTTGAACCACCAATTAAGGAAATTTCTCCATTGGTCAAAGAACCTGATCTGAATCCTCTAACACTGCTTCCTGTTCCTTTTAAGGACTTTAAATTGATTTTGAGGAGGAATTTGGTTCAAAAGTTTGTTGCAAGTAAATTGATCGATTGCGAGATTGTTATGTTATCAATTGCAGGTGTACACTCCCCGGTTGCTGTTATAAATTTGAAAGTCAGGACAAACGAAACCTGCACCTGAAATGCCACAAAGAAGGGAGCATCGTGGAATTTAAGTGTTCAGAGTGTGGAATTGTCATCGAAAATTGGAGAAGGTGCTCGACGCATTTATGGAAATCTCATAGAATCCCTGTTGGCTTACTACAGTGTCCCTTGTGCGCATATGCTTCAACGTCATCAGGTAATGAAAGCCGAGAAAGCATAGAAAAACTTTGTTTGTACTTTCTATATCTATAGTTCGTGTCTGGCGTCACATGCAAACCCATCGTAACTGGAAATCAAAAGTTTTGAAATCTGTCAAAAGTAAAAAAGAAGAAAAGCCACCTCCAGTGCCGAGAACGAAATACTATGCTGAGAAGCATTGCGATATTTGTAATCGAAAGTTTGTCAACGGCAAGACACTTTCTAAGCATGTCAAGAGTGTCCATAATAAGATCAAACCATTCATATGCAATGTGTGTGGCTTGAAGACCACAAGAAAGTCCGTTTTAGCTGTAGGTACATGGATACCTTTTTTCCACTAATGATAATTGATGGTCTTTTATTTTAGGTCCATATGCGTCAGCACACTGGCGAGAAGCCACTAAAGTGTAAGGTTTGTAAGTTCCGCACTCGTGACCCGAGCACTCTAAAGAAACACGAAATGCGACACGAAAAAGTAAGAAATCAAATTCTCTTTCAAATCATGTGGTTCATTGCGTCTTTGTTTAGAATCGAAAACAAAAATGCCCCGCGTGTGACAAGTCCTTCATTCAAACAGCCGCCTTTAAGTTTCACATTCAAAAGAATCACCCAGAGGAGTATAAGAAAATTGCATGCGAGCTTTGTAGTTATGTGACAATCAGCGCTGAGAAACTTGAAGTGCACATGGGGGACCATAGAAAAGGACTGATTGAGAATAATGAAGGTGAGTACGGGACTGCAGTTCGATAAATAAACAGTTCCAATCTCCCTTTTCCGTAGACTCATTCGATGCGTCTCACGAAAATTCTTTTAAGAATCCCGGGAAGTTTAATGCGCACGGCAAACACTTGGGTAACACGGAGGTAATAAACTTGTTCACCAACATGACGGAAGCTGATTTAATGAGTTTGTTTTTTTTTATTAGATTTCATCAGACTGCTTTCTACCACTGGAGAGTGTGGATTCCATACCACATATCCCCGCTGTAGATACGGGTGGAGTGACTATTCCGGCACCAACTCATTCAGAAGATACACAGTTTCCAACGTTTTTGAATGATTAATTTGTGCATGTGTTTTTGTATGTGACTTATGTCTAGTAATAAGCTTGTATATGTTAGTCAATTTTACGAAAAATATAACAAACAAATTTATATCAAATAAATCTATAATATAAAAGCAGTGTGTGACCTATTTTAAATGGGCGAAATCTATTTCCAAAGAACAGTGGAATATCAGATACAAGGCCGCGCTAGCTATTCTTTCGTCCGCTATTAGCTGATGCGGAGTAATCAAATAGATATATATGAAAATAAATATAAGAATGTCACAATAAGTCCAACTAGCATAGTGCAAAGCTTGGTGATACTTTTTATACGACTGTAGCACCAGATGAATTTGTCGGTTATGGTTTGTCACTCAACTAAAACTATGTATGTACAAATGTACTACAAATGTGACCAGGGACGCGCAAAGTAATGCATTTCATAGAAAAACTAATTGATTCTGAAGGCAGCCCATATGTAAGCAATGTCCCACAATGGTCGACGACTTCTCCACAGTACTCGAAGAGATTGGTGTCTGCCATCTGCTAAGAGATGGCGAAAATGCCGCGCTATGGCGGAGACCATTCGTTTAGTCTTGCTACATCCAGTAGAGCCAAGCCACCTTAAGTTCTGTTCACTAGAAGCGCAAATGTAAATGGAAGCTCTGGCAGCGGACGCTGGTAGACTTAACGTCCTTTCTCTTCGAATATTAACCTAAGAGGGGGTACCTGCGAAAACATACCTAAAGCAGGGTTGCCAACACGTACATTTGGGATAATGACTTTGTCTTTTTCAAGATTTCTTTATCATTTGTCCTTCCCGGCAACTTCTCAGTCCCAAACTGATTTTATAAAAAAATGGAACGAAATTTCGTTCACTTGATTGTTTTAAAAGCGAACTCTTGAAACTAATTGTTATGCTTAAATATAAACTAACGAAAACTTGATCTGCTTCAATGGCAGAATAGGAAACAATTTTTCGAATTGTCACTGGCAATAAAAAGTGGGTTCATTACGATAATGCCAAGCGCAGAAAGTCATGGGTTAAGCCCGGCCAACCATTAACTTCGACGGCGAAGCCAAATATCCATGGATCCAAAATCATGCTCTGTATTTGGTGGGATCAGAAGGGTGTGGTCTGCTATGAGCTGCTCAAGCAGAATGAAACTATCACTGGAGATCGCTATCGACTACAGTTAATGCGCTTGAGCCATGCATTAAGGGAAAAACTGCCCGAATACTCCGAAAGACACGTCAAAGTGATTTTGCAGCTCGACAATGCTTGTCCGCACGTCGAAAAACCGGTCAAAACATACTCGGAAACGCTCAAATGGTAATTCCTACCCTACCCGCCGTATTCTCCAGACTTTATTCCTTCTGATTATCACTTGTTCCGATCGATGACTTATGGCCTGTCCGAGCAGACGCTTACTTAAGAAGATTGCAAAAAATGGGTCGATTCGTTGATTGCATCGAAAGATGAGGCGTTCTTCCGACATGGTATTTGTATCCCGCCCGAAGGATGTAAAAAAGTTGTGGCTAGCAATGGACAATACTTTGAATAAAAAAAAATGCTACGAATTAATTCCAACTCCAATAAATAAACAAAGTTTTTGTTCAAAACAATACTATATGTTAAATTCACCCCTGTGATCAATTCCGGTCGGATTGAAAAAGAACGGTATAACGGAATTCGAAATTAACGCATTTTCCGAATTCATCACTGGTAATTCTGTTCCAATCCAATCCAGACCAAAATTGAATGTCTAATTTGAGTTGGAAAGTAAGGTATTTGTCTCGAAAGTAGTTTCTCCGTCTTTTTTTGAAGTGAAACTTCTTTAGCCTCGGTAGGGCAAATAGACGAAAAAGTGAAACGCTTCCCCTTCTCCAAATTATAGGTTAAAAAAAAAACAATCATATTTGTTTAAAAAAAAAACTTATAAAAAAATGTTTAAGTTTTGCATGCCAACCATTGGGGGGTGCCAACAAATGGAGTGCTTACCCTATATTGAGAAAAAAACCTCGTAGCGAAACAAACTAAAATGGGATTGAAAGGGAAAAGTAGTACTAAAGGATGCGTTATTTAGAAATGACTATAAAAATTTGCTGTTCTCAAAAAATTACTTCAAATATCGTCAAAAACCGTATTTTTAGCACTTTCAATTGGTAGGTATATCTCAAAATTCAATTGTGTTGCCAGATTTAGATTCAGCATGTTAAACTTTAAACTTTAAAGAGTTTAACATGCTGAATCTAAATCTGGCAAGAGATTAGACTGACTTCTTGGTTTTGTATATTCTTTTGTATTATATGTATTTGTACATTGTCTGATAATATTTTAATATGTATATAAATATAAGTTAACAATTTTCATTTTGTGGCAAGTAAAATGGATAAAAAGTCATTGCACAAAAAGAGTGCGAGCCTCCTGCATATAAAGCAACCCTACGGCTACGGTTATTGCTCTCCGATTTGCGGGGATTTGCGTTGCATACTACAGTAACCCAATAAGAGTTTAGAATCCTTTGTAACAAGACTGAGAGGCAAATGTCATATCTTCACTGTACTGACAACTATTGTGGACCAGAGTATAGAACCTAAGAAATTTCACTTCTAACGCGCGAGAGTCTCACGCATTTTTTTTTCTTGTATTTGTCTCAAAACCTTCTTTATGTGGGTAAGTGGCAGCCGTGTCCGAAGCAGACGCTTTGGCAAAAATAAAACAAAATTATAATTTGAAATTATTTTTTTTTATTGATATGGTTTTTTATTTAACTTTCATTTAAGACTTTTAGTTTTTTTGTTTTGTTGTTTTTTTTTTATTTCGAATTCGAACATTTTTTTGTATTTGTTTAATTCTGACGTTTTATGTTTTTTCTTCTTGTTTTTTTTTTTAAGTTTTAATACATAAGATACAATATGTCCTAGTTTTATTTTTATTTTTTTATATTTATTTTCAGCTTTCTTCAACTCTTATCAATTAAATAAAAAGTTATAGTAACAATAATCTCTCCACTTATACTTTTCACATTATTTCTTTCAGTTTATAGTCGTTGGGAGACGAATGTGCTGCGCTCCCAATTCATCTTCGTTTTACCCTATTTAAAATCTCTTCTATTTTCCTATATGACTCAGTAAAAGGTTGCTTACTCTTAACATTTGCTTAATGGTGACGACTTTTGTTTTGTTTTTTTTTTTATAAATGAATAAATGATTCGAATTGAACTCACTATTTACAGATGTAAGACTTAACGTTTGATTTAATTTATTTGTATAGATTTAGTAATATTATTTATTTATTTTATTCTGACACTCATTCCATTTGAAAATAAATAAATTCATCAACTCTTATGCGCGCTTTATTTCACATCCATATACTCGTACATATAACTTTTTAATATTTAAATTAATTTTTTTTCTATTCATTCCATTTTTGTTTTAAGAGTTTTATTGTCTGCTTTCTTTTTTTTAGGTTTTTATTTTTTTATATAATTTATTCTGAAATTAAATTGTTGCTGTTATTTATATCCTTTTGGGGAGAAATTATTTTTATAAAAAGAAAATCTCACTCGTTTCGTGTTTGAAATGTGAATGAAAATGCTTAGCGTGTTTTTGCTTTTTTGAAAATATTTGAAAGATATTCAATTAATTATTTTTTTTTGATTAGAATCAAAGGCAGTGTTAAGTTGGGGAAGTGTAATCGTGTACCACTTCGATGATGAAAATTAAATTTTCATTTTAAAGAATTTATTTCTCTAATAAAAATAGTACGCCATTTTTAAAAATTTAAGAACTAATACATACGCATATAGTGGCAGTTTTGGATGTTAAACATTTTTTTCGTTTCGTTTGGTTTTTTTTTATTTTTTTCTTTTTGGCAAATTAGTTACTTTTCCTAAAAAAAATATTTGAACCGAATTGTTTTTTTTAAATTCATGAATTCCAACAATTGCGCTTGCCGCCGATTCTCTCGATTAGACTACTTAAAATAGTTTTACATTTTTTTTAAATTCATGTACAGTGTAATACCGATTAACCGGGGTCCAATTAACCGGTAAGCCCAATCAACCGGGAAGTTTAAAAAAACCTTGCTATCCTATTGAAATTCGATTAACCGGAAAGATTGTATTATCCGTTCAGTTAACAAGAAAAACGAAACATTTTATGAATTGTTATTTATTTTTCGTTTTTCCTAATGAACTCTACTTATTTTCTTTAGTTTTTGTTTTATTGTTTTCTAATAAATTATTTTTTGTTAAGTTCTGCTTATTTGCGCTTCATAGAAAAAACATTCGTTCATCCGGGATTTTCGATTTTCCGTGATGAGCTCGGTCCCGACCATCCCGGTTAATCGGCTCTAAACTTTATTACTTTGTTGCGGATGTAGGGGGATAACATTATGATGGAACAAAGGGAATGATTTTAAGGAAATGGGATGTTATGGTTCAATAACTTTCTGAGCCTACATAGATTTCGTTTCAATCAGTGATTAAACGTGATCTCCAACATTTATTCGAAAAATTGTCACTTCAAATGGACAAAATAGGCACTTGAATACACTGTACTTTGTGCTCTAGGCGTTATATTCATGAAGCCAATATCTCAAATAACGATATCGTATCTACAGGGAGAAGGGCCCAAGTTAGCGAATCACTCTAATAGCGAAGCATTGGATCAAAAAAGTGCTGTAGCGCAAGCGGTTAGTGCGTCGGACTACTGAGCCAGCGGTCTTGGGTTCGAATCCCGCCGCAAACACCTAAAAGTTTTTCACAGTGCCCACCTCTTTCGAATGTCTGACAAGCATCAAAGAGTATCATTTGTCACGATTGAGCTTCTTAACTCGCCGTTCGGAGTCGGCAAAAAACTGTAGGTCCCTTCCATTCGTGCAAAAATATAACACGCATACACAAATGGTTGCGAGAAGCAGGCCCAGGTTCACCTCGAGCTGTAGCGCCAACTAAGTAAACTATACAAACTTAACCAAAATCAGTTTTGTTCAATGGACGGTAAGCGTATGCATTTTTATTATCTTGAAAGGATCGAGGAGATCGAGAAGGTCCAAAGGCAGCCATTGAATAGATATTATTTTTCCTAAATAATAAATTACATAAAATTTTCAATTTTAATGTTTTTATTAAAAAAAAAATCAAAAAATCGGGATATCGAATTGGAGCACCTGCTTCAATCATAACGGTGTGAGAAATAGTGTTTTTACAAGCTTTATGTTGTTAACTTCACTTTCTGTGAGGGCCAAATCTGCGAATTGTTTTTACACCCACTTCCAGATATCCCATCATGCTGGAATTTGCGCACGCATATAAGTCCGGAGACAATACAATACGGTTATTTGATGACGTTGTAAATCCAATATGGCGGACGCTTTTTTAACTTCAATTTCTGTGAGGGCCAAATTTGGGAATCGATCTTACACCCACTTCCAGATAACCGAGTATGCTAAAATTTTGCATGTCCAGTGACAACTCAATATAGTATATTTGATGATCACGTAAATCGAATATGGTGGACGCTCAAAGATGGTGGATTACCGTTATCTTTACGTCCTATTCAATGTGGGTATCAAATTAAAGGGATTGACAAGAAATGTCTTTCCAAATTCAATATGGTGGACGCCTCAAGATGGCGAATCACCTTTTTCTTTACAACCCCCATGGCATGGGTATCAAATGAAAGGGCGAGTAGAATCTTAAATATTCTGAGTTAACTTTCTTATATCTTATAAGATTAAAAAAAAAAAAACTTGGGAGCCCCAAGCTTTAATTAATAGAAGACTCGGAAAAAAAAAATTTTTTTTACTTTTTAGTTCATTAAAGCTGGTTTTTAAAAATTATTTTTTATTTTTATATTTTTATCTTGGAAGCTATGTGAAGTATAGTTAAATGGTGTATTCCAATAACCCCCAAATATTTTGAGGCCGAAGGATGAGATACTCAGAGTTATTTATGAAATACCTTAGAATTTATGGCGAACAGTAATGAAAAATGGGATCAAAAGTGCAGAAGTCTGCAAGGCTTTTCTTGGCGCCCGTTTGCCCGATAGTTTTTTTTTCAAGATTAATGCCAATATCTCGACAATACCACCTCTTTCGAATGTCTGGCAAGCAATCAAAGAATATCATTTGTCATGAGAAGCTTCTTAACTCGCCGTTCGGAGTCGGCAAAAAACTGTAGGTCCCTTCCGTTTCGTGGAAAAAATAACACGCACATACAAATGGTTGCGAGAAGCTATAGGCTTGGTTCTGTATAGGACTTCTGATGCCGTATATTTATTTATTTTTTAGAAATATCAGTATTTAAATATATTTTATTTCAAACTAAAACTGTAACCTACAAGTGAATCACACTAAATTTACGAGCGCAGTGCTCTGGTCACTCTATCGTTTAAAAATCTTGCTCGGTCACTCTATCGTTTAAAAATAGGGCTCCCACACACACTCTCCATAATTTAAAGTCCTGACTTCTGTGATTTGTTTGTACATGCATAGACCGACCGCTAGATTCAATACTCAATGTCCCAATGCCCATACAGTTGAGGATAAACGAAAAATTGTCCGATTCAGAGGTTTCGACAGCTAAGATAGGAGATGCAGCTGATGTTACCGCAAGTAAATCTAATGTCTGTCGTATGATTCGTAGTGCCCAATACCTCAAGTGACTTTAGCTGAAGCAAAAACCACCACTTAGTGCTTCGCGAAAAATCCAAAAAAATTTGTTATGTTTTCTTTTTCCTAAAAACATTGCAGTTTCGTTAACGTTAGCCGAACGAAATTTTAACAGTTGGCAATTTGCAAGCTTATTTCATTACTATCGAGTTTGAGAGTACAAATGTAATGCTGATGCGGTGGTGGGTTTTTTCGTTTATTACATGAAATTAAATTCACTTTATTTAAGCTAAATAAAGTTTAACTAAGGTTTCTTATGTAACGACTTGCGATTTGTAACTTCTTGCTGCTTCTTAAGAAGGTTTTCGTAATGTTGCGCGGCGGACACGTTTAATTGAAGCATTGTTTAGCGTAAAGCAAAAAAAACAAAAAAAAAAAAAAAAATACATTGTGAGAGATGAAGAGCTTGACCTACGGAACTATAAAGACTTTGGCTTAGATCCAGTAGCTGACAATGATTTAAAGCATTTAAAGACATCCAAACTTAACAAGTTCGCCAATAAAAGTTTTTTAAATAGATATTTTCCAACATTTGCCTACGTTTGGTCAAACAAAATTATTGAACACTTTTCTATTTCATTTTCCTTTACAAATTTAATTTATAATAAATATTATCCATACAACCCTATCAATTGGTAACGTTTGATTTTTTTTAATATTTTTGTTTTTACAAAATATCATTTAATTTTGAAGTTTTTTTCGATCTATTTTTATCTATTCCTACTTTTTTAATACACAACTTTTTTTTTTTTTGGTTTACAAATTAATTTCTCTATATTTAGTTATTTTTTTATTTAATTTTTTAACAGTATTACTAAAACGTAGTACAAAATTCAGTTGGTTGACGCAGAGATTTCATTTGCTATTTTTTTTTTTTAATTTTTTACTAGAGTTAACTCTTTGTTTATATTTTGTGCGTCTGTTCGTTTGACTTTCTTGTTTTTTTTTTTTTACCTAAGGACTTAAAAATTACGAATCCTGGCACGTATTTATTTTTTTTTTAAATATAAATGTTTAACCTATTTAATTTTTTTTTTAAAGAGTTAAATTGGAATTTAAGTTGTTTTTATTTTCTTTCTCTCTCTCTCTCTCTCTTGTGTAGGTACCAAACCGTTGGTCTTTAATTGCATATTTAATTGTTTTATATTTAATTTTCAACAATTTATTTAACTAGAAAATACCTTTTATTTGTAAAAAAATTTATTAAATGTTTGAAATGAAAAGAGGAAAATAATAAAATACACATTTCAATGGAAACACCATTGATAGTAGTCATCAGTAGTTGATAGTTGCTGTAATATTAGTAGTTGTAGTAGTATTGTTGGTTTTTTCTTATTTAAAGTCTCTAGTTCCGGGGCACAATTCTGTACGATATTCGTTGAATGTGGTCAGACAGTGGTGACACGGTCTATTTCCACATATCGTACAGAATTGTCGGTTTGTCAGCAAATCACATCTTTTTCATCGAATACGGCGGTATCCATGGAACTGAGGGACTTAAGACGTGTCTGCAGCACCGATGACCCTCGGAGTTTTCGTTTTATTTTTCTAAAAAAATAGAAACTATTATCTCCATTCTATTTGAAAAACCTATAAGCAATTTATTCAAACGTGCTGCTGACCCAGAATGGAAAGCTCATCAACTTAAAACTACCCCCCTCCTTCCAACGCTCTTGTCATTGCAAACAGACGTTACAATGCAATTGTACTTACTTATATGCGAACGCAACGAATCCACAACAAAACAGCACCATTAGGATGCACAATGTGGCTAAAATTTCAGCTGGCAGCTTCATGATGGCCGAGCACTGCAGGAACGATTCGTCATCACCGGATGGACAGTGCGAAATGCCATCACACCACACGCTCGCATTAACGCATGCCTCCAATTCGGAGCACTTGTATGTACAGTCTTCTGCAAGAACGGATACTCATTAGGCACTCTATCTTTTGTCCATTATAATGGAAATATCCATTAACCAGCACAACGTACCTACTAAGCCCAGGGCAGGTCTAGGAACCAATTCCATCCAATTGAATGTGAAATCACCATTCTCCGGTCTGAGGAACTCGACACTAATAGCCTTTGATCGGTTGGCTAGCGCATAGTTCGGTCTCTCGTTCCAGCCGGCACTGAAAATCTCCACAAACTCATACGCATTCGAGTACTCGCCCAAAGGACACGCTGTGATTGTGAGACCTGAAGGAGTAAAAGATTTTCATGATAGCATCGATGTGAATGGCACACTTCTCCTTACCTTCGGAAGTTGTCAACACCACTCGTGCCTTGGTTTCACAGCGGTACGAGTTGGTGCCTATCACTGTTGCATTAATCGCTTTGTAAATATTCGGATTGTATTTTCGCAGGAAGATACCCTTTAGCCGAATATACAGGAACTTGTTCCCATGCGATGGTTCGATTAACCATGGTCGGCTTCGGCACTCCATCTGGGGGGGTGGGAATAAAATGGACATTAGATTTTAGTCTACAATGCTGGACACACGGCCGGTGACTTACATCTCCGAACGTCATGTCGATAGTGCCACTTGGACCGAATTTTCTTCGGCCATCCTTGCAGTTGGTTGGTCCTTTGACAAACTCGAAGAGACCCTCGAAGTTAAGAGCATCCGGATCATCGAGTGTGGTCATGTTGAGTGCGGTAAAATGCACTTCGATGTCCCTGCTGGTCGACGTGTACTCCACCGGCAAATGGGATGCATTAGACGAGTTGCACAAGCAGCCACGTGGCAGTAGAATCGAATCATGATACGGACGTTCGAATATCTACAAACGACAGTTTCACTTTATCACTATTGTTCAAGTCTGCCGCCTGCACTTACCTCTACACGAACATTGGTGTCACCATAGCAGAATGACCTATTGATGTCTTCGTCCACTTTGGAGGTGCACACACGATTCAATGTGGTCACTCGTCGCATCTGTATGCGAACACGTTCGCCTCGTTGTCCTTCGAATTTGTAGATGCATCTGAGATTGCGAGTGCCACCCCGCCCGAACATGAATATGTTGCGGACGCTCCGGAAGATGGCTGGGTCCTTGCGATCCATTTGGCTGCTAACGAATCTCCGATTACAGTCGTGTTCGCCAACCATTGGCATTCCGTCCTGATGTAGATCCACAAATTCATATTTAAGCTTGAAGTCGAGTGGTCTGTGGGGAAAAATTGTTGTATTCTGGGACTGTGCAGGAGTTACTCCTACCTTAGTACTGTGGATTCAGTGTTCCTGAGCTCGAGTGTTATGGTATCACCGCTGGATACATAGCTTTCGCTAACCATACACGGACGTGCATGGGTTTCGTTGATATTGGCCCGGTCACAGGTGCGTGGCACTGTACCCCTGCAGAAGCGAGCAATCACATTGGTGTAGTTCTGGCCGTATTGTGCCAGCATAGGATGATTGGGGATGTCACGTTCACTGTCGAGAGGAAACAAAAGAAAAATAGATTTATGTGGCTTATTGAAAGAGATTGTGTCCCTTAAAAGATTTAAAACAATCAAACTCACCAATTTAAATCCTTACAGACAGGTGGCTCCCTAAGGGCACCATCCCAAATCCGTAGCATCCCACTGCAATCCTCGTGCGTTTGCAGGACACCAATCGCACCGTCAGACGTCTCATCCTGGAATCCAAACGTTGGATCTAAATTGAATTTCAGCATCGATATCCAGACTTTGAATCGTGATAGCGGTATTTGATGTTGTTGCCCCGAGCGCCGGGACAAACTCAGATGATCGTAGGTCTTGAATACACCCGTACCCTGCAAGTGGTACAAGCACGTTGTGTTTGGCGCCAACGAATGTTTTGGATTCTCCAGAATGCCACGCCCCGAGCCACGAATCCAGAACTCACACAATTTTTTATTCTTTGCATACGTTGGACTTTGTATATCGACAAATAATACCTCAACCTGTAAGTAAAGCGGGGGAGGGTGGATCAATAAAAAAAACGATATAACCGCCTTCGGTAGCCTCTAACCTCCAACTGGAATCCATGCAGCGGTAGTATCTGCGACGAGGTACCAGTAAACGTTCCATACGGCGAGGTGGTGAACTCAACTAATAACTGTGGCCCACTAGATACCGCCGCCGGCACGCTCTGTCCGCCACCACAGAACTTCAGGATAACCGAGTCCCTAATGGTGTACCCATCGTACACGGTCACGTAATCCTGCAAAAATATTGGAACGGAACTTCATGAAATTCGTGTTTTCACCGACGACCCAGTAATTTGCTTGTTTCGATTGGCGATTTCGATCTGCTACTGGTTGGGACCGGAGGAGGGCAAAGGGAGCTAGGAACTGGTGGTTTGGTGCCGTTTTGGGCCTGGTGAAACGGAAGGGTCATGGAATGGGACATTCAGTGTATCTCTTGGTATGGCTCTATGGCTAATGTGTGTTGTTGCAATGGGAATGTTTATTGCAATTGACTTTGTTCAATTATTTATGTTTGGTTGCCATGTGGGGTTGGTGTACGAGTTTGGTGTTTTTTTTTTTCTCTGATTCCATTCTATTGATGTTGCAAATTGTGGTTTTAGTGTGGTGAGTGTCGTAGTGCTGATTAAAGTGTTATAGGCAGTGAAAGGATATGGCAGGTAAATTGTGGTTCTAATTATTTTTATTTTTTATTTTGTAATAAAAATTTGTTTTATTTTTTATTTAAAGGTGCTGGTGATTCTTGTGCAGAATGGGTGGCGGAGAGACATTGAACTTTTAAATTGATTGTGGTCAGTGGTGCGCGTTAAATTGTGGGAACTACGGCAGTTTGCATTTTGTTTTTTTTTTTTAATTTCCGGCAATAATTAGTTTCGTTTAAATCATAGAGTTTGAGGTGATGGTTCATTTGATAGTCACCATGTCCATAGTAACAGAATATTTAATTTTCCCGTGGATCGTGAGGTCAGATGCATATGTTAATTAAGGCTGCAGCTGTTGTACGTTATTGCATTGAACGGAGATTAAACATTAAGCAGAAAATTACATTAAAATCAATTTTGTTGAAGACTATTTCCGCAAACTGTAGTAGACTTTTGATTATTGCAAATTTGTTTAAACATGTGGCCACTGGAATTCGAATTTACGGACGAAATTTTTGCTAATACATACGTCCAAAGTAATTGGAAATTAATTAGATAGATTTTACCACATTTACAACCGTAACTGGAAATAGATATACGAGTTCTTAGAAAGGCGAATCTAACATGGGATTCGGCTACAGAGTTACCAAGTTTTTTTTGTTTTAATAATCTACACACGCTAAAGGGGATATGAAAACTCTTATAATGTTTACACATATGAACAAGAACGCTTGGAGTTATTTTTGACTCTCAAATGAATTTCTCTTTACAAAATGACCATGCGGTTCTCGGACCAAACTCAATGTTTGGATTCGTGATTATAAATTTGAAGATCCGTACACCTTCTTGAATTCTCATCACCAAACTAGTATTAACCGAATTGAATAAGTTCAGAAAAGATTTGCAAAGTTTGCTTTGTGAAAGGTTTTTAGAAATTCAAATGAGATCAGATGTAATTTGGATTGACACCATTGGTCTCAAGAAGAAAATTCTATTTAATACTTCTTGCCTTTGATGTCTCAAAATGTCAAATAAATTGTCCGCTGTTACTTTCAATGTTTGTGATTTACAGCTGTGTTCGATAAAATAGCAGTGTGTTTCTAAAATTTCTTAATTCGAACTTTTAAGTCCCTACTTTGGTTAAAGAAATCCTTATTTCACAAAATGTTTTACTTGACCAAAGCAACAAATCAAGGAAAAAATTATACAATTTCGTATCACTTTTACCAATGTAAATAAATGACTGAACTTTTAAACATCCAAATCAGCTGTTCTTTAAAATAGCAGTGCAGTAAGTTTTTCGTTGAATTCAAATGTTAAATTAAAATTCTTAAAAACTTTACTCTTATTTAATTAAATTAGTTATTCGTTATAATTTTTTTAAATAATAAGAAAAAAATAGGGTCGATTTTTCAATAGTCAGATAAACCTCAGATAAACATCAGATAGGACTTATCAGTCAGTTAACAAAAAATTCGATTTTTCAATAGGCGAATAGCAGTTATTCTAGGAATATTATAGATATCTGTCGAATAAAGTTATCTGTCCGATTGTGAGCTAGATAAACTTTAACTGGCTGTTTGTGAACTGTAAAAAGTGAGTTTTAAGTGCCAAAAAATTGAAATTTTTCGATATTTACGATGATTTTGATATTGAAGAGGAGAATAAGATATTCTAGAATATCTAGAATTGGAAGATGTCAATTTCAAAAGAAGCATGATAGTCTTATATTTTCAAACTCTGCTCTTAAATACCATTCCGATAATGGGTCCTGTAGAAATGGAATATTAACTGGGGGTAGTGGATATTTCCTAAACCATCATCTTCTTACTTCGTATAATAATCCAAAAGCAGCAGCTCAACGTTTGTACAATGAATCTCATTTAAAGTCGAGATATGCAATTGAGAGATGCTTTGGTGGAAACATCGATTTCCTGTTTTGAGTATTGGAATGCGATGCAAACTAACTCTTATGCAAGACGTTCAGTAATTTTTTTATAAACATTTTAGTGATCGTTTTTGTGATGTATTACTCTAGGATCTAAGCCATATACATATGTACTGTATGTAACAGTATAGTTTTGTAATAATTCTCCAGCCAATTTCCATCTATGGGGTCTTGAGCTAAGATGTAACTAACTCTTGCTTAAATATTTATTTTCAAACTTTAAAAAGGGGTTTGTTATATTTCCCCACGCTTTTCTTCAGCGAAACCTATCATATAATATGAACCACTTAGTGCAAAAATCATTTATGAGTAAAACTGCAGCACATAACCGTACTTTTTTTTAATGATTTTTTTTTGGTTGCTGCCCACGTTTTATATGTAAATTATGGTTATAAAGGGTGATTTTTTAGCTGGTTTGGTTTTGGCAACACTGGTTTTGACAGCTGACGTGTGTTTAGTACCTTGTGTCACTGTCAAACAGCTTCAGTTTGGTTTGCAATTTAACCATGGATCGTCTTACAAATGAACAACGCTTGCAAATTATTGAATTTTACTATCAAAATTCGTGCTCGGTTCGAAATGTTCATCGCGCGCTGCTTCCATTTTATGATCGGCATTCTCGACCTTCTGAGCAGTCTATTCGGAAGATTGTGACCAAATTTCGCACCAAATTTACTTTGTTGGACATTAAACCACCAACACGTTTACGTACTGTGCGTAGTGAAGAAAATATTGCGGCCGTATCAGCTAGTGTGACAGAAGACCGCGAAATGTCGATTCGGCGCCGTTCCCAGCAGTTAGGCCTTTGTTACAGCACTACGTGGACAATTTTGCGGAAGGATTTGGGCGTAAATCCTTTTAAGATACAGCTGGTGCAAGAACTAAAGTCAGCCGACCTACCACAACGCCGAATTTTTGGTGAATGGGCTCTTGGAAAGCTGGCCGAGGATCCGCTTTTTTATCGAAAAATTGTGTTCAGCGATGAGGCTCATTTTTGGTTGAATGTAAAATAAATGGTAAATAAGCAAAATTGCCGCATTTGGAGTGAAGATCAGCCAGAAGCATTGCAACAGCTACCAATGCATCCCGAAAAAGCCACTGTTTGGTGCGGTTTATGGGCCGGCGGCATTATTGGGCCATATTTCTTCAAAGATGATGCGAATCGCAGCGTTACTGTCAATGGTGAACGCTACCGAGCGATGATAACAAACTTTTTTTTGCCCGAAATGGAAGTTCTTGACTTGCATGATATGTGGTTTCAACAAGACGGTGCCACATGCCACACAGCACGCGAAACAATGGCGCAATTGCGAGGCGAGTTTGGTGAACAGTTAATTTCACGTTTCGGGCCGGTCAATTGGCCGCCTAGATCGTGCGATTTGACACCATTAGATTATTTTTTGTGGGGGTATGTCAAGGCTAATGTCTATAGGGACAAGCCCGCTTCGATTGACGCACTGGAAGCCAACATCCATGCATTCATTCGTGAGATACCGGCCGATATGTGTGAAAGAGTATGCCAAAATTGGACTCAGCGGATGGGCTACCTGAGACGCAGCCGCGGTCAACATTTGCATGAAATTATCTTTAAACATTAAATTGCAAGGTTCAAACTATCGATTCAAATAAATATTTCATTCATTTTTTCGAATTTTTTGTGCTTTTTTTTTAAAAAAAGTTCTCAACCTCTTAAAAAATCACCCTTTATGTAAATTATGGATGTCCTGAATAGGATTCTTTTAACTTCAGACCCCCTCATAACGGGTTTGAGAAGCAACCCGCACAGGAAAAGATAACCTTTATCGTCAGAAGTTTTAAGTTTGCTATCAGAAAGTGATATAAGAAATGTTAGCATTATCGACCATAGTAGGTAATAGCGATGAAAAAATGCCTCGATACCTGAATAAGTCTTTGTTTTACTAATTTTTACTCTAGAAGTCAAATAAAACTCGGTTTTGTAGCTGTTACAAATATAAAATATGTTTGGCCAGGTTTTGGGGCTCAATACCACACTGTGCGTCGTCCGTCATGCGTAATCAAACATAGCATTTGTGCGTTCTCTGTATATGATTCTCTTGGTATTAGTGCATTCTTTGTCTATCCGCCATCATAAAATTATAGAAACTATGGCCATTTCAGACATTTTACGAAAGAGACCACTAGCAGTCAATATATGTATAATATGTAATCAAGAAAATTGAAAAAGAAATTTCCCTACATATTTTGTAAGCGCTCGGCCACACTGCACACATACACGTGTGTTTACACATCAAATTTCACGAGTACCTGGTACTCACGCATTTTTTTCAGAAGAGGGTCAATATTCCACACAAGTGCGGGGTTGTTATAAAAAAAATAAAAGATAAACAACAAAATGTTGAAGGAAGTCACATTAGGAGCTAAAAACAATTGAAATAATTAACGATTTCATATTTCTCTCCAGCACTACTATTTCATCGAACACCAAAAAAATGTCAATTTCTATTTTTCGTTCTAGTACTTTTTTTTAAATAAATTACAATGTAATATAATTTTTTTTATAAATCTTAGGTTAGTTACAAACTAAAAAAAAATAATATTTGGTAAATTAATGAAGTATATTTTCAAAATGCCTTTCAAAGTGCATTGTTAGATGCACTGCTATTTTATTGAACACAGCTGTATGCATCCTCTCGTACCTTACGACCAAGAGAGGTCCTTATCATTATACAAATTATAAAAGAAATAATCCAATTACATCTGCTTGTACTACCTACATATAATCAATTTGATTATGCTATAGATTTTAATATGAATATAGATTAGCTCTTAAGAAAATTATTATGGAATTGTTATAATTGTTATTTTTCTTTTTGTTATTCTGTAGTCTCTTTAAAGTTGTATAAAACTTGATTGGCGAAATAAATAAAAAAAAATAAAATCGAACGGATTCATATGAAAACAAATGCATTTTTAATTCCAGTTTCCATATTTTATTTGGACTCTAATTAAACAAAAACATCCTTCGAACTGATTCGCTAGACTTCTAAAATTCAAGGAATTGGGTAGAGGCACTAGTATCCGGACAGTGCTAGTATCCGGACACTTCGTCGTTTATTGTCAAAAAATAAGATAATTTTCCGGATTTAGTGTGAAAATGACATAAAAAACAATCCTCTATGTTTCTTTCATACACACACGTAGTTTCCAATAGATGAGATAATTGGTTTGCAAAATATGCATAAGTTAGTACGTGGGGGTCGTGAAGTGTGCAGCTAAGTGCGTTTTTTCTCAAAAAAAAAATAGTGACGCTATTTTCAAAATGTAAGTATTTTAAACATTATTTATTGCATTTGAACATTAAATTAGGTTTAATTTTAATTAAATATAAATAATTTCTGTGTTCCATTAAAAAAAAAAAAAATGTTAAATTCTATGCAAATTATTTGGTGTCCAGATACTGGAACCCAAATTTTATACTGATTTTAGTTTCCGGACAAAGTGTCCGGGTACTAAAACTTTAATACAAACCTTAAATTCATGTTTTAATACTTTTAAACGATACCTATGTGTATTTTGCTTAATTTCAATAAAGAATATTGCATGTTTCTTTAATAATTTCAGTATGCGGACAGTGTTTTTGAACTAAGAAACCGGCCGCCCGGGTACTAGGTTTAGTATAAGGTTTAGTATCCGGACAGTTGTTTTTTACGCATTTAAATACATATGTAAAACGTTAAAAATTTCATATTTTTAGATTTAATTACTTAAGAATGGAGGAAAGCAGTTTAACACGGGGTTTAGAAGATATTCGGACAAACAAAGTTTAAGAAAAGCAGCTGCCAAAAATGGTCTGTGTCGATCAACTCTTCATGACCGAAGAAAAGGTAAAATGCTAATTGGTGAAAAGGCAACAAAAAAGTGACCAGGTCCTTACTTAACACCTGAAGAAGAAAGTAAATATACTGAGTGGTGCACCGATATATGCAAATGTGGGTTTCCCTTAAAGACTGATGGCCTCCTCTAAAAGGGAAACACCTTTCAAAGATGATCGAAATATAAATATTGTAAAATGGTTTAAAGAGCCGGAAGACTTTTTAAAGAGAATAAACCAGAAAAAAAATTCCACGATCCATCAAGGATCCTCGACGGCGATGAAAGCAGTTTTTATCTTTGTCCAAAAACTAGCAAAGTAATAGCACCAAAGGGTTATAATTATAAACATTTTTACGAAACATCTGCTGGTAATGAAAAAGAAACGTTGGCCGTACTAGATAATTGTTTTCTCGGTTGATGGAAAACTTTTTGAACCTATGGTAGTGTTTCCATACGTACGCCCTCTAAAGGACATTGTTGAAAGTATGCCCCAATTAAGTTAAGATACTTTTACAAGTAGGTATTCTTTATATTAAATATCTTTTATGAATTCCTTCTTATTTTTTGGTTAAAGAGTATATATGTACATCCATTTATATTTATTGTTATGTATTAACTATGTTAAGTTGTTAACAAAAATGTGATTAGAACTTAATTTCTTGTATAAAACTAAATACCTACCTATCTTTATATTAAATATCTTATGAATTTTTGTTTTCTTACTTAAGGAGTAATAAAATACATACATATCTAAACAAAAATGTGAATCAATCCTATTTTTTTCATGTAAAACTAAATAAAATGTTTCATTAATCAAAAAGAAAACGTTAAAAGTTGATATGAAATTTTGGTGTCCGGCTTCTGAAACTAAAACGTCCGGACACTAAATATTACTGTCTGGATACTAGCGCAAACAGAACTTTTTTTAAGAATTAAAAAAACAATTATCTACAATAATAAATATGTTTGAGGAGTTTTGCTATCTTTTCAAAAATTATCTACATTATTTTTATATCCAAACCTTTTCACTGAAGCTTTAATAGTTAAAAAATAAGAAGAAGTCAAAGTTAAAATTTGTGTTAACTGTCCGGCTACTAGTGCCTTTACCCTACCTGAACTTAGAAACTGGTCAGCAGTCTTTCAGTTGTTATCTATTTTAACATACATATAATGTTTATCAACTTACTTAGTTGGCTCTACAGCTCGAAGTGAACCTGAGCCTGCTTCTCGCAACCATTTGTGAGTGCGTGTTATATATTTTTGCACGAAGGAAAGGGACCTACAGTTTTTTGCCGACTCCGAAGCTCACTCGTGACAAATGCTCCTCTTTGATGCTATTCAGAAATTCAAAAGATGTTACACCGTGGAAAAACTCTTTAGGTGTTAGACCCGGGCTGGAATTGAACCCGGACAACATTGCGTAGTAGTCCAACGTACTAACCACCATGGCCACGGCGACAATGTTAATCAACACCCATTGGAAAAGGAAGAGAGGAGACATACATACAACAATATTTATATTTTTGTTTCTGGTTTTAAAAAAAAAACTTCATCCACCACATTGTTGGTTTTAGTTGGTACATGAACCGGAAAATGTTTAGCACTTTATGACGACTCTCACTTTTTAAAACCCCAACGATTCCGTTCGTAAAGTACACACAAAATCACATACACGCAGCTCAGAAAAAAAAAACAAAATTAAAACAAACAACGCACCCACTACCGGATCCTGGTTAATGTCGCGTTACAAATATGTGAATTTCGCTGAATTTTTCATCCACGTTTTGCACGTTTAATTACCGGCTTCCAACTGAATGCCAATTGAAGGCACCAATTTCATTCTTTTTTTAAAAGAAGAAAACAAACATTTTCAAATTAAAATAAAAATTCATTCTACCGTGCCTCGTCCTGAGATTCGTGTAAGCACCGAAAGTTTACTTTGAGGTTCTTTTTTTTTAACTAATCGGCCTCCAGGTTGAGAACACAACCAAAGCAAAAATAAATACGAAAATAAAGTCCGCACATTATAATTCAGTTTATTACTCAAGGACTCGCGCAAGCACGCTACTCGTACTTTAAAGTATCTGCCTTCAAATACAACCACGCCGAACATTTCAAAAGTGTAAACATCCCTCAAATTAAGCGTCGTCACCACAACTGGTAGATGCATACGCAATCGTCCTTGCGGAGCTTTCTAATCCTCGATAGAAGCATTCTTTATGCTTCGTCATCCATTAGATGATCCTCTCTGTGAGGAGTCTTTAATTTGAGTAGAATATTATCCTTCCGAAGGATAAGTGGGCATTTTAGACCATTAAAGCGATTTGCTGAAGAGCGCTCTGGCCATCATCGTTTGCAAATCCCTTTTCTATTTCGAGGAGATAAATGGACGACGACGGATTGAGTGGATCTAGCAAAACAAATGGAATTGAAAAATTCTCATCCTCTTGCAGGACCGAAGGAATTTATTATTTTGTTTAAATCACCCAAGGACATGTGGTAGAGGAGAGAGATGCCTGCCTGAAATCAAAGATCCAATCAATTAAAATCAAATTTCAGATGACAACCACCCCGAACCTCATGCAGAACAGCCCTCATCCATCAGTTTGCTGCCCGGAAAACGGAAACTTGAACCAGACGATAATAACAAACTTTGTACTCGTACTTGTAGTCGTACTCTATCCCGTCAAGGATACTTCTAGGAGAGAGCTGTCCATTAATCTGCCAGAAAGGATGTAGGATGTAGATTCTTTTTCTGTTTCGCACCACCACCCTTTTGTGATGCACCCCGACTCTGCCGCACACACTGCGGTTGGTTGGCTTGGTACTAGGTGCCTCTCTGCCTCTGCCTACTCGTGGATCGTGGTGTGCAAAAATTGTACCAAAAAAATAATATATCATCGTGTCTCTTTATTATCCTGTGTATGTGCCATATAAGTATTTAAGTGAAAAAACGTGCTGAATTGCTATTTAATTTTCAAAAGTGCCTTCCTAAATGTGTCTACCAACAAACACATACTCGCACACAGATACAGTGTAACGTTTTCAATAAAATGCAGAAGTGCGATAGCAAAAACAGATGAAAAAGTGAATAATAAAAAGGATATTCTTCTGAAACAATAAAAAAAAAACAGGAAAGGAGGAATATAGTTGGACGTGTGGTGGTTGTATGTCTTGTGTGCCAGCATGCGTTCCCGCTTTTCATGGGCTGGGATATTCGGAGGGGGATCCTGTTTTTTTGTTCCGGATTTTATTATCCTTTCGAGTGTTGGTTACACGTCAATGTGCTGTGTTTTTTGTTTTGTTGCTTTTGAATGATCATCTCTACCAAAGGAGGTTTTTTTTGTTTTCCTTTTTTTTCTCTCTACTAGTTAAGTACAATGTGAGGAGGTGTGTGTGGTGTTGGTGGTTAAATTTAAAGTTACAGGACTTTGACCTTTTCTATGGAAATGTTTTTTTTTTTGTCTTCAGAACTCTAGATTACAAAAATGCTACAACACAGAACAAGTATGTAAAATTCAATCAATCAATCAATTAAAAATTTAAAATAGGAAAGGATTCAACAAATTGCTATATGTTACATTACCGTTGATTTCCATTTCGGGTTGGGACTATCCTATTTGAAAATTTGTATCTTTTATTAGTATCACCAAGACAACAAGGTTGGGAACTAGGGGGACTTTGTCGGAGTTTAGTTTTTTTTGGCGATGTTTATTTTTTACGGGTTTTAGTTTTGAAGGGAGCATTATAGAAAAAAATCGGAACACATAAGTTAAGAAAAAAAAAGGGGAAAATATAAAAAAAAAATGATATGTATTAGTATTTATATTTTTTTACATCTGCCTCTAAATATGCAAAATTTGTTATCTGTCAAACTCTATCGGCTCTATCGATTACCGTCAGCTTAAAAAGGGCAAGAAAATCATTTTTTCTCTTTTAGATCTGATGCTTTTTATCACTACACAATCTGACATTTGTAGAAATTGTCACTTTGACAGAAATCAAAAGAAATTTGACAGAACTTCAATCGTCGTGCACTTGTACTGTAAACTGCTGTGTTCAGATTAACAGAAAAAGAAAAAATGACGTCACTAGCTGTATTTCTGACATATGTGATTGCATACCAAAAAAAAAAAAAAAACACTGTGTAACAAAATTTCAAACAACGTTTGTTTATGTACACCAAATACATCCTCTCGCTATCAAGAGTGGAATGCAATTTACTACTAGCCGTCATCACAGAGCATTGCCTTATAGGTTATCACGCTCGTAGGCTCAAACTAGTCTCATCGGACATATGCAGAAACTGCAATCAACCGGGTATGGTAGAAACATTAGAGCACCTCCTGTGCGCTTGTCCTGCACTGGCAAAAAGAAGGCACAGACTAATGGGAAAATTCTATTTCAACTCACTCGTAGAAGTGGCAGACATAAAACTTCACCTTCTCATTAAATTTGCTCAACAAATTTGCGTGAGAATCTCGCGCGTTAGAAGTGAAACTTCTTAGGTTCTATACTCTGGTCCACAAAAGTTGTCAGTACAGTGAAGGTAGGACATTTGCCTCTCAGTATTGTTACAATAGCTTGCATAAATATATCCCTCTTATAAACACTCACTGGATTACCATAGTAGCATGACAAATCGCCGCAAATCGAAGTGCAATCCATCTCCTGATTTAAGAACAACACGATTCGTCGAACGAAATAAAGATAATTTTGTACAAAGTGGACACCACTTTTGGCATCGATGCATAAAGATACTCGAAAAAATACCCTCGTCAGTCTACATCATACAAAAATTTCATCAAAATCGAGGTGTTACCCATTTTGTACACAATTACCGAAATAGATCTTGTATTGCAATGTGCATTACACAAGAAAGAAGTCTTATCTGCCACCAAAAAACTATCGAAATATTCAAAAGTGTATTGCAAGCTGAATTTTAAATGTTTGAATTAAAAACGACGTTATTTATTCTTCATGTCATTAGGAATAAAATCAAAGAATTTACAAACCCAAGAAGTCGCATCTCATATAAAATTTTTGTATGAAAACATTTTTACCCACAGAAGAAATTGTATACATAAACCCCTTTTCACTGTGGTAGTATTTTTTCGAAGCAAAATATTTTGCAAGTTGTGTAGGTATGCATTAGTTTCCTACATCATTCAACCGCTCAAACTCCGTAGAAGATTTTCAGTCGTTTCTTACCGCAGACGGCAGACCTCAGTCCCTTCGCCTACAAAGAAAATGTTCTGTCCGCAAAAATCATCTCGTGTGCGAAGGCCGCTTGCATGGTGGGGTTGAAAATAAGACTTTTATTTTCTTCGCTTGTTTTGTTGTTGTTTTCTTCGCTTGTTTGTACTTTTGATATTTTGTGACTCGATATGTAGGTATGTGTATTTTTTTTTTAGAATTTATTTTACTGCCGGTTGAAATTGGAGAAGGAGAAGCGTTTCACATTTTCGTCTGATTCAGGCAAATTTGCTCTACCGCGGCTAAAAAAGTTTCACTTCAAAAAAATATATAAATGAAAATTTAATTCAAAATGTTACTTCAAATTTTAATAACCTATCATATATTCAAACAAAAAATATATAGACACTTCCATGTGAAGTGCAGACATTTTTGAAATTTCCCCTTTTTAGGTGCCAGTCGTAGTCGTCCATCATATTGGCATTCAATTTGCCTTGGTACCGGCTCTCCATTGTAGCGATGTCTTAGGGAAATATCTCACCATGTTCTTCACTAATGCTCCCCACGTTTTCCCTAACAAAATCTAAATGAGAGTGAAGAACATGTAGTTTTAGCGACATCCTGCATCCTAATATATTAAGCCTATCCCCTAAATGTTCTACAAGTTCTACATAATTTTCTATTTTTGTATTTCCTAGAAAGCCTCCTTTTATTTCCCTGAATGCTGTCCAAGCATTACGTTCCTTTGATTTGGAGCGGGGGCATAAGTAATTTTCCTGAATCTACCAATAGGTGGAACTTCACGTTTTTCTGCATCAGATATAAACGATTCTCTTAGCGGTCATGTTTTCGTATAATTGTTTTCAGTGTCAGCACGACTGTTCCATAAACAAATGAAACATTTTTAATTTATTTTCTCAACTAACGATTAGTCACACTTAGTTGCAGAGGTCAAATGATACATTTGCTCTGCTTGCATTTCCGTTAACATATTTTGCGATGCCGTTATCGTAAACAGTTAGAACGAATGAATACTCAAGTGTGCTTGACTTATCATAAGGAAGCAGAAACTAACAAAAAATTAACAAAAAAAAAAAAATTTTGTTACACAGTGTATTCGTTGATAATTTTTTGACAACTCACATCATTAAAATTCGTTGACCCTATTTTTTCCAATGTTATCCCAGGTAATGGTTTAACGAGCTTATTATTCATAAAATAAATTTTATGGGCAAAAGTAAGGATTTTTATTTCGAAAATAATTGGAGAGAACTTCTGTCGGCACAATTCTTGGTTAATAAAAAAAGGGACAATCTATAGGACTAGTCCCTTAAAAATGGTTCAAAGTGTTCTGAGAATATAAAGCGAGCACATGTTGAAACGGAATTGCGCCCTAAAATCATTATTTTAATTGAATTAACTGATTATAACTTTGTGGGGCGGAGATTTGAATATATCCCCAGCTGATGATGCTGTGAGTATATTTTAAAGGTCTTAGTAGTTAATTAAAATAGTAAGAAGTTCGGTTTTGTAGTTTATATCTTTCGTTATCTCTACTTTTTCCTTGTCTGAGCAGTTATTTTGCAGCTATTTTTTAGATTTATTTACGTGTTTATAAATGATTTAATTATATTGTGGTCGGTAACGTACAGCTTGCAAATTTTATTTGTAAGTTACGGCTATAGTAAAGAAAGAACCTAAGCAGAAAATTGAAATTTTGGAAGGATTAAATAAGGGTGCATGGCTAAATCACTCTTTGAAAAACACAAGATAAACAAGCCAAATGTAGGCAGAATTAAGAGGAGAGGAGGTGCGCTAACAAAATTCGTTGCTAATGCTGAACTCGGACCGGGAAAGCGAGTAACTCTAAGAGTATGTGAAAAAAGCGTTGTATGACTGGTTCTTAAAACAGCGAAAACTAAATCTTTCAATTTTCATCGAAGGCATAAAAACACAAGCATGTAAACTGCATAGCATTATCTATCGGAGAAAAGTCAGGATCCTTCAATGCTAGCAATGGCTGGTAGTCAAATTTTAAAAGACGGAATGGAATTCGTTTGCTTAAAAATTTGCGGAAGAAAGCTATCAAATAAGCCGAAACTTGTTGAACCATTTTTGGTAAAATTCGAAAATAAAATTAAATAGTTCGGTCTATCAACAGATCAAATATACAACGCAGCTCATGCCAAATAATTAAATTGAAATCGATGGGAAAAATGCTGTTGAGGAATTCCAGCGACCAAAAGTTAAAGCGAAGGCTGCAATTGAAGCACTCAACACTTACCTTCAATGGGCTGAAAAAAAGTCAGCTTCACTGGGTAACATCTAAGCTCTGCCTTTTTTGCAAAGAATTGTTCATAAAATCTCTAGAATCAATAATTAATCAAAAACGTCACTTATCCATGTCAATACAAAATGTCTCCTCAAACTCGTCAATTTGCAGAGTCATTTATTGCGGAGATCGTGATAACTTTTCACACGTGTGCTCGCTTTTAGAGATCATCTACTTGGAACTTCTGTTCCGAAGACCGAAAACATTACATACTTTGGACATATTTTGAATATTTTACAAGTATTCCTCTTATTTTGGGGAAATTGTGGCGGCCCTTGGATGGACTCTGGGGGATCGCGATGGGCCTACTCTGGTGCCCGGTGTTTTGGGATGGCTCAGCCTCTCAACCTAAACTATTGTAAAATGGACTTGTACTTCCTATGACTTTCCATCTATGCTTGAAAGTGACTAAACCGATGTTAATGGTTCTTCTCTATTTATTTGGAAGTTTTTCAAAGAAGGTGCTCATTGTGTTTAAAGTTTGTGAAAGCTAAAATAAAAAATTAAACTTTGCTTCCCTATGAAAATATATATACACTATTATTACATTCAAATAGCTTTGTGAATTTGAATCTTCTTTTTGTTTGCTTATGGATCTCTCCGGGATTTTTATTTGATACTAGCCGAACCCGGTGCGCTTCACTCCACCTATCTTTTCAAAATTTTCCCGCGCACTTAGTTTTTTGGGTATGATAAAAAGGAAGTACATAGTAGGAAGCAATTAATGGTGTTCTATTTTTAAATTTTTTTTATCTGTCTGTCTGTCTGTCTATTTATCTGTCTATCTGTCTGTCTGCCTATCTATTTGCCTATCTGTCTGTATATTTGTACCTCTATCTATCTGTCTGCCTGTCTGTCTATCTGTCTATATGTATATTTGTCTGCCTATCTATCGATCTGTCTGTCTGTCTATGTGCTTACAAACGATTATCATTTCATTTTTATTATATAGATTCTGCATTTTATAAAGGCCTAGATAACTTTCAACTGAAGTAGTTTTTAGACAAGGAAGACTGTAAGATTGCATTTGTTATTTAGCCGTGTTTGCAGCTCATCTGTTAACCACTATACTAGTGTCAGGCAGTAAATGCGTTGATTATACTTCTCATAAATGATGAACAAGCAATTTGTTCCAAAAGTATTGGATTTATTTGTCATAATTTCATAAATACAATCTAGAATGAACTTCAGCATCACTGTGCATGAACATCTCACCCCAGACTAGAGTCCGGCATGAGAGTGAAAAAACGCCAAACAATCGACGGAGTAGATCCGAGAATGCCTGGAATCCTCTAAAAACTTAATTTGCCAAGCTATTAAATTTATAATCTACAATCTTAGAATTTAAATAAGGACATTTAGCTGAAAATAACAGCCCCTCTTTAGTCGCACGTATTTCTATTAAAATGCTAATATTCCCTAAACTTTTGTTAATTTTTTTCTTAAACCTAGCGGTGTCCAAGAAAATCAATATCCACTCTGGCGTATACGTAACATTTTTTCCAGGTCAAAGGAAAATAGTATTAAAACATTTTTTTTTATCTCTTAATATGCCATTTACAATAAACTGCTCATTAGATGTTGATTTTAAATAAATACAAAAAATATTCTCCTTGTGTTCCACATATGTAGGTACCTACACCAGCCACACACATAGACACTTAACCTTCCACAAATTATGTTACAGTTCCATATTAATATCCAATTTCGCAGCCATAATTTTTCCTCCTCCTCCAGCTGGAATGTACATACTCGTTCATTTGTGTACAGAGAAAATGGTAACAGTAATTTGCCCATTAAAATTCGTCTCATTATCAACATCTAAGGCACTCGAAGCAGCATCACACTGCTCGGTAACCTAATTTCACCGAAGCCAAACTCAATAAACTAAATTTGTAGCCGAAATCTGTGTGTGTGTGTGTGTACAAAATACACGAACACCGAAGGGCGAAAGTGTATCTAATTCTAATACAACATCCGGAGGGTGAGTCCTGTGTGTGTGTCTGTCCTTCTCGCTATGACAAAACCGAAAGTAATGAAGAATTTAATTTGATTACACCGATTCATTATCTAGCGGAAAGAAAAAAGGAGACTAGAATTAGTCGAAGGAAATAGTCCTTTATTTCCTTCTTTCACCCCTAATCTATTCCCTCGGTGGACTCTACGAGAAAGTAATGATGTCAAAACAATTTATATTTCTTCGCAGATAGTTTATGATGGTATGGGATTAGTCAGTGGGAAAAACAAATTTAAAATTCCATAGCAAAAAAAGGACATCAAAGAAACCAAGTGAAACGAAAACAAGAAAAGGAAAAAAACAATATCGGTTAAAAGGATAGCAAAAAAAAAAAAAAAATCTGAGAGAATAATATCACGGCGCAAAGTCATTGTGCAATCTAATTACCTGAATGTAGTCACAGTCATTCCAGGTCTTGAGGCGAGGTTCAAATTTCTTATCCTTCTCATTTGTATTCCCTATCTTATTACCTATTGTCTCCTGCGTGGATATCCAAACGAGATTACCTTTCGGTTGACGCACAAGGATGAGAGCGTGCTTTCCATCGGGGACATCGTGCTGTAAGAAAGTCAAAATGAGAAGAAGAAAATGAGGAAAGAAAGGACGACATAATAAATTATTTCGTAAGGGTAAGTTTCCGTCGTCTGTATTTGCGTATCGTTGTATATCCCTCTATTTTATCAGTAAAGTTGTAAAAAAAGGATGTTTTTTTGATGTTGTTTTTTTTTTCGCATTCTACTTCCTGCGCTTTAATTTAATTGGAATTAAAACTCTTTTTTTATAGTACACGAATGATCAATAAACTTGATGGCCAGTGGCTACTGCCGATTTTATTATCTTGGTTGTGATGGTGATTTGCTGGCAGTTGGTAGGAAAAGATGTCCTTGTGCTCTGGGAAATCTGTGTGAAATGATTTAGCACGCAGGACGTGATAGTAAAATGGAAGATTGTTTTCATGCCAAAGACAATGTTACTTGTTAATATCGATTTTTTGAAACAACAAAGCGGAAGTAGTGCTTTTTTTTCATGATGACCCGTATGCTGAAAGGAGGGGTGGTGACCCATGGATATGACTCAAGACTATTGCTTAGCTAAAAACACAATCGAACGAAGTTGTTATGCCATGTTGAACTTATGAACAGCTAACCAGGATAAAATGCACCCAATTTAAGTTGGTGGTTTGAATATTCTATCAAAAGGCTTCAAAGGCGCCAATATCGATGAATTTACAAAAATTCGAACAGAACACTAAGTTTTGCAGCCTCTGGTTCTGTTGTCTGACTGATTAGATAGATGGACTTAGTCATCGAATTCTCCGAGCCTGAACCTTTCTATTAAGGTAATGGGGCAAAAATCCCAGCCAAGATAAATAAGTGGGAAACAAAGTAGGTATCCAGGCACTTAGATAAGCCAACCGTTTTCTCGAAATGCAAAAATAAGAATATTAGGTTACTACCACTTCAGATATCACCTCAACAACCTATCTTTTGAGATGTAGTGCAGCCTTTATTTAGAAGAGAATCGAGCACCTACATTTCGTAGTAGTCCAACGCACTTACCACTACACCACGGTGCTCAAAATATAACACGCACAGACTCATGGCTGCGAGAAGCAGGCCCTGGTTCACCCGAACTGTAGTGCGTTGGACTACTACGCAACGCTACCGGAGTTCAATCCCAGCAAACACCAAAATGTTATTTCACGGTGCTACCTCTTTCGAATGTCTGACAAGCATTCAAGGAGTATCATTTGTCATGAGGAGCTTCTTAACTCGCCGTTTGGAGTCGGCAACAAACTGTAGGTCGCTTCCATTCGTGCAAAACAAAACTCGCCACATTTAATACAGACTACGCAAATTGTAAATAAACATTTTAACTGGGAGACTTGAAAGACCAGTCTTAAGAAGGAAAGTCCCAAAGCAGGTTCTAGCTCCATTAACAACATAAAAAAGACACTTTGCATTTTTCCTTCTTTCAAAGAGGTGGCACCATATTAATTTCAATCAGAATATAGTATCTTCTCTCTACAAGTTTATAAGACACACAAACAATAAGACAGATTGGGTCTTTTGTAGGACTGTGTGGATCTAGAAACTTGGAACTGATCTAAAAAGAAACTGGTGTCTATTGCTCGAAAAGTGATTATGTAAGAACCAAGCAGCACAATCATGTTGAGCTTGAGACTCTTTATATAGTTAAGCTCCTAATTCCAAGTTCTACTGGGATACTATTAAAGGAATCAAAAATTCGATAAGTCAATATTCACTGAAATTCAGAAAATATACTGACGAACAATTAGCAACTAAGCAGAAAGATTTGAGTTCAAAGGCTAGAACATAATGAAATTATGAAAATTCGTTATTGCAATTTTTTACTTAAAATGCATTTCTCTCTAAATTTTTACTAAATAAAAAGTTTTTTTTTATAAAATTTTTATTTATTTTTTGACCAATTTTCTAAGCATTCTAAAAAGAAATGCATTTTAAGTAAAAAATTACTTACTTACTTAGTTGGCGCTACAGCTCGAGGTGAACCTGGGCCTGCTTCTCGCAACCATTTGTGCGTGCGTGTTATATTTTTGCACGAATGGAAGGGACCTACAGTTTTTTGCCGGCTCCGAACGGCGAGTTGAGAAGCTCAATCGTGACAAATGATACTCTTTGATGCTTGTCAGACATTCGAAAGAGGTGGGCACTGTGAAAAACTTTTAGGTGTTTGCGGTGGGATTCGAACCCAAGACCGCTGGCTCAGTAGTCTAACGCACTAACCACTTGCGCTACGGTGCCCACTCAGAAAAAATTGGAACAACGAATTTTCATAATTTTGAGTTTAACGAGCTTTAACTTTTTTGTGGCTGCAGAGAATTACACGGAGTCTGCATCATTTATTATGTGGTTCTGATTGCCTTTCCGAAATGTACAAAACTAAACTGTAGTAGTTCAGAAGTTATATCATTTAAAGTGGTCTTACCACCAAATCGGAGGTCCCGCACTTCGACGGGCTATAACTTATAGGGGAGTGAAAATAGACCCCCACTGCCATACGATTTTTTGTTCACTAGAACTTCAGAAATCTCTTGTTAATGGATTATGCCTCCAAACTGAGACATTCTGTATAATCATTTGTAGATTGCTTATGTTTACTCGTAGGTTTGTAAGAAGTTTAACCGTTTCTCAGAAGATTGCGCCTCTTCTGATCCTAAAACTGATTGATATGCCATCAGCAGAACTTTCCGGAATCTCCCTAATTCAATGCCGGATAATGGTGAGACCATGATAACAATTACCACTTTTCACCACTCCGCTCTCCGAACTGATCATAGGTTAGGCTAGGTTAGAAAGGGTGTGAGCAATCAGACCCGAAGATCCATTGTGAATTCTCTCATGCTTTAGGAGTACCTAAGTCCTCTTCTTACCAACTCGTAAACCAGTTTGTGCTCTTAGTGAATCTTAGCAGATCCGATCTCTTTAAATTTTCGAGCTCTGCTATGTCTACCCCTAGAATCTATGGCCTTATGTACGGAGGCACAGTTTTTGGACGGCGGGGCAGTAGCAGAGTAGTTGCAAGTTCTTTTTCATCTCCGCAGCTTCTACAGATATTGTTGGACTCAGGTAGCGCTTTGCTGGTCCTTATATTTTTGCACGAATGGAAGAGACCTACAGTTTTTTTTTTAACTCCGAACGGCGAGTTGATAAGCTCATCGTGACAAATGATACTCTTTAATGCGTGCAAGGCGTTCAAAAGATGTGCCACGGTGCATCATGTGTAGAAGTTCTAACCACTAGCCACTACGCCATAGTGTTACCTGTCATCTAATGAGTTATAAAATCACTGCTAGTCTTAATTGCTCTTTTGCACACCTTCGTGATACGTGATACGATGTAGGATGTACGTGTTTGCGTTTTAACCACATGCGTCAAAAATGTGGATAGCAGGTCGGTCAAGTAAGTTCTTTGACTGTTTGATTACTTTCTCATAAAGCACGTATCATGTATCACGTATATTGTAATCGTTACATGAAGGTATGGAATTTAACGCCCGAAGTAGAAGGTGACGAGCTCAAATGTTGGAAGTCCATCCCAATTTGTTACAAAAGACTGGGCGATAAAGGGAAAGATAACTCACAACACGCAAGGTGTATAGAATCGTTAAGGCAAGACTGCGAGACAGTCATTTACAACTACGCGCCAGAAGAATGCATCCCCATCTGCAAACGAAGGCAACAGGAAAACGATGTTTCCATGCCCCTGCAGTTGAAAAAGTTAACTTTTACAAAAAATACCCACCAGTGACACTTCTTTGGTGATCCATTGAAGCTAATATTCCACCAGTGCTTTTCATTTCCTTTCATTACAGTGGAGTTTTTCAAACTTTCCAAAAGTGTTTTTTGGTTGGTTGGGTTCGGGGTTTTCGAAAATGTCACGCCACCCATTTTGCTACCAGGGAAATCATTAAAATTGTCAACTAACATTTTCATTAAAACTCGCACAAATACAACAAATAAAAGGACCTTCCTCCTTCTGTAGCCAGAGAGACGAATCCAGAAGATAACTTTCCTTTTTTCACTACTAGTATTAGAAAATTTGTAATAAAAAAAAGAAACAACTCAAACTACATACGTAATAAAATTACCGAAAAGGAAGACCAAACTCCTACCGGTTCCCCGTCGGGCCCGCTTGAAATGCGCAATTGTGCCGGTAATTGCGAAAGTTTGTGTGGTTAAAAGTTTTCCCCACATATACTCGTATGTGTGTGTGTCTCGAAATTGGAATGCGAATGCGAATGTAATACAACTCACCTGCCGTACAGCATAGTAGCAGGTTAAATTTCTCGGATAGATTCCTGGATAGTTGGGCGATTGAAGACGACAAACTTTCTTATCACAGTCACTGAAAATTCTCGAACAATATGTCCCTGGAATCAGATCTCCTGTAGGAAAAAGAAAAAAAGAACAAAAAAGCAATTAGATTTGTTTTTGTTTACACATCCTCACATTTTACCAACCTAAATAATATCTCGGTTCGGTGTAATTTTGGTCGTCCTTTAGCACTGGCTTATCGAGGGAACTCGTAAAGGACTTATCGTTTGCGTACGAACTGAACAAACTGAAATCCTGTCCATAACGATCCGAACGAGCACTGGAATTGGTGAAATCCTCGATGGCATTTTGATGTAAAAAATTGCTAACATTGTACCAAGGAGCGAAATCTAGAGGATAATCGAAAGAAGACAAAATGAACAAACAATTTGGATTTGCAAAACAACGGCGCGTCCTTAAGGGGATTTGCCCGAAAGTCCTTTGTTGGTTTCTTTTTATCAGGTCATATCATCGTACAATCGCATACGTGTGTGGTTGAATGATCCCGTATAACAAAAACCGAAATACAAGTAAACAATTCATAGCGCTTACCTTCTAATTTAATCCCACCGTAACGTGTGACTGCACTATCCCGGGACAGTACCTTGTAACGTATACGAAAGTCGAAATTGTATCCGCTTTGATCTCGGGCAAGTCTAAGAGGACAAAAAGAGAACAAGAGAAAAAGGACATAAAATTGCAAATTGTAATAATAACTTTGGGATCGGATTTAAATCAGCAAAAGGGTGTTTTTTTTTTGTTGTATCCTTTATGCTTTTAGCAGTATCACTCGAAAAGAGGTGACTGTTGCTTTGTCAGGCTCGGTTCAGTTTCATTAATCTTGGGATGGGTCAGGTCAAGGGGTTAATAAAATTTGCCATCGAAGAAAGGCATTCTTTTTATGTACTAGGATATTAGAGTACCCAATCGGACAGTCATCGGGATGAGTAGTACGAGTGGGTGAAGTCTTTAAGTAGTGGATCGGAATAAAAGGGTCCATAAGTCAAGCACATACAAGTATCTATGTAGATGAATGAGCTTATAATCTTATTAAAAAATATTACTTAAATTAACTGACCTTAAATAAAATACCCTGTAGATATAAAGGAGTTGATACTAGAAAAAAGGAGGGCTCGGCGAAAATGGCAAACCACGAGGTTTCCTGACGATAAAAACGAATCTGTTATTTCAAAAATGATTCACTTAGTAGATACTTAAAAAGCTTAACGACAGATGCGTCAACTGAGTACTCCTTATGGAAAGCAGCTAGTCGCTTGAAACGACCGCAGTTACAAAACCCGTCCTTGAAAGTACTAGATAGAAAATGGGTCGGAAATCCGAAACTGAAGGCTGATCTCTTGAATATTTTCAGGCCATTCTCATCCAGTGCAATCACATAAAGCTTACAGCTTTTTGATAGAACGGACGAATGTGAAATTCCTATCGTCACACTAAAAGAAGTAAGAAGCATAAGTTATCAAACAAAAAAAAAAAAAAAAAAACAGCAGGGTACGATCTAATAACTGCTCAGGTTTTGGAAGAAATGCCAACGATAGCCTTTAGGAAACTCCAATATCTAATAAATGCACGCCTTAAGCTTCGATATGTGCCACATCATTGGAAATTTGCAGCATTCATTGTTATAGCCAAGCAAGGTAAGCCACCATATCGCTTACACCAATTATGGTCACTGGTATGTCACTGCGTATAGGTTTGACTCCGTTTTAGCATCGTCTTTTTTGTAGACCTTAAGGGTAATGGAGTCAAAGCCTTAGCTGATAACTCTTTGCAAGCCAGGGATTCCTGATTGCAGGCACTCCCGAAGAGCCCTCTGGCTTCGTCTAACCTACCAATCTTCAAATTGTGTGTAGGAAGTTGGGGATTGCTTAGCTGAACGACGTTAAGAACGTCAGCAGCATTTGGAGGTTCGGTTGGGATCCAGGTCCGGGTTCTTGATCTGCTCGGCAAATCCGCCTTTGCTATGACCTCCAACTTCGCACCTGGCCATACCTCACCCAATTGGCTTATTGCCAGCCTATATAATTGAGCCGATCTATCATCGGTGCAGGCGATCAACTTTAAATGGCCCTGATGCCATCCGTTGTCGCGATATATGTTTTTAAGGTACACACTGTGGAGCAGGCTCTTGACCAGCAACCACCTATCAGGGGAGATCCTGCCATCTGGATCGCTGCGGTCGATGACTGCAACCACCAAATGAACTTTAAGGACCTCGCTGAAAGGCCTTGTTACGATGCTGGACAGCTTAGATGTGATGCTGTTCACCTCGGCTCTTTTTGAGTCCAGATGGGACTCGTCCAGTGACCTTTGTCTCATTTACGTTAATTCTGAAGACGCAGCTGGTGTTCTTTTGGTGATTTTCATCGCCCTTTGTTTTGCTTACTCATCTGGCCTCTTCTGGAATTTCGCCACCAGAATATTGGAAGCAGTCCTACGATCCCTGCTTAGAGGAGCGATATTCCGTTTCTGGCCGAATCGGACATGTGTCCGAATCGGACATATGTACGTGGGCAATTGGAGTATAGCAAGAAGAAGAGCAAGAAGCGTTCGGTCCTCCCAACGTATCCGAATGGGTTTTTATAAGCGGATGCACGTTTTTACCAGCCAGGCTTGTATCTAGCTTAGGTGCCAGATTCTCTACTGATGCTGCTTGGTAACGTGCATTATCAGCAGAAGACCCTGAGGCCTTGCTGCTGGCCGGGATTAAAGCGGACCAGGTCTTATTATTTAAAATGTTATTGTTGTTATTTTTTGAGTTATGATATTTTGTGTTCATGTGTGGTCCCACAACTGGCGGAAAAAGAAGGTACACCTGCACAGAGATCCGCAGTATGCAGGTAAGGCTGGCTAATCCGGATTTCACCAGGTTTCCGAATACTCCGTGCGTGACTGAGCTATTTAAATGGCTCTCAGGCTGGTCGATTCTCAGCACGGGTCGTATGACACCTTAATCCAGCCCGGGATTGAGAGGGGAAGGATGTGTGATGGGGTCGACTTTCCTTTGGTTCGGATCTCCTCTCGGGTTGATAACCCGGGAGCCTTTGACTTTTTAGGCCGCTACACCACTACGAGGTAGATAGTCAGGGAGAGGCTAAGCAATTGCCGCTTGGTACATAAGAAATAGCGCATTGCCTCGTGACTTACAAATAGACATGGTTACAAAGGTGGTTAGAAAGCACGCTCTTTCAGAATCCCACTCGCTTCGTACCAATGAACTACCGAGTGTAACCCAATGCCTATTATGTACTCGTGCGTCCACCTATTAGCAACTGGAACTAACTCGTAGAAGTGAGCTAAATCAACAGGCAACTGCAGGTATCTTATGGTATTTTATTAGCGGGATATAAGCTATGAATTCGCCGATGAGAACCCTTTTGCTGCTGTAAAACGGTAAATAGGAGAAAATAAAACCAACTTACTTATTCAGTCTGACGGTGAAAATCAAAGATCTGGTCTCGCTGTAGAACAGCACTGGTCCCCATGATGATCCGCACCACATTCCACCGATAGGCGTCCGTGCTGACTCAGATATCTGCATATATCCATCAGGGCATCCGTCGTGAACGTACGACGTGAATCGTCCAATAGTGAAACTATCCAGCGTTACCTGCAAAGAAATCAATATTAACAGAGAGCGTAAACAATTGGCCAGGTCAAGACGATAAAATATCCTTAAGATACGTTTTCGCAATTTCGATTCTCCCTTCCAGTCGTCTCCGAAGAACTTCTGTTCCTAGGAAGACAGGCACAGACATATGATGCAATCTATCTCCTGGAAGTGTGTGCTAATGTTGTAAGTTATTGCCAATGTGTGTATCGTATTTCTTTCCACAGAGATGCCACAGAGTAGGTTACACATCGAAGGAACAGGATTCACGTTGAGGTGGCAGGATAATAAAGTGGCCTTAATATCCGCTTGCACCCAATCCACGTGTCCAAATGTGCGAATCTGATGTGATGTGATGTGAGCTGTGTAGAGATAAATACGTGCCCATGGCATGCACCGAGTAACGTATTCAAACACGTTTAACACCTGACCTCCATTGCTGTTATTGGCATTTGGAAATCTTGAGGAGTATGATATGGTAGCCCGCACTAAGTCGGGAACAAAATGGGAGCAACACCAACGCCAACAACAAACCGTAAAAATGTTTGAGTCGACAGAGGTAATAATTTTTCCTGAGGATATTTGTTTTTATGGCACCATCGCCGAAGGATGCAGCGATCCAACACCAAGGCGCGAACAATAATGGAAAATGTTATCTCGAGTTGGAGATAAGAACGTGTGTACTAACTATATGCGTAGCAAGGAGTGGGCAGACGAAATACGTATCCTTGATCCTAGGGGCAGTAAAATTCTTCTAAACTCCCCCAACCGCCCCCGCTTATAAGGATAATTTTCAATTTTATTTTCTATAAACAGCACATGTACGTACCTGCACGACGTCGCCATGAATCCCGCCGGCAGCAGTGAATGTCAGTACACAGATATACGGGATCTTATCCTGTTTTGGTCGGTGTAGCTCGAGCGAATACGTTAGTCCGATGTCGCCATAGTACGTCTTGTTACATCCTGCAAAGAGATACAAATTAATTTTTATTATTTTCTCATCTCATATACCCATTGAGGTAAGGTTGGTTTGGTGAGTCCTTCGCCTGCGTCTACGGACTAGTACAATTATCAAGGATTGCACTGTTTCGTTGTAGTGTGCTTCCTTAATGCTGCGAAACGTGACGTTTACAAATGGAATCATGGTTGTACTTGAGTCTTTAGCTGCGTTAATTGAAAACTGCGGCCAAGTGAGGAGGGATGCAGGACCAAGGATGGACATTGATGTATTGTGGTTATTTTGTATCTTCTTTATGAAGTTTTTTTTATTTTTTGTTTATGAATTTTCTTTTAATATCATTTTTAAATGAAGTCTGTGGATGTGGTAAATGGAAGTGTAGTTGCGGTTGTAATTAAGAACTTTTTTTTTCGTTTTGTTTTCGTTCGCGAAAGGAAAGATAATTTCTCGTAAAACACAGGAAAATTGTTTTTCTTTTTTTTTCATATTTGAATGGCATGCTCTTGAAAGGAAATTGATTAGGGAACTGGACTGGTAGGCATGTAGTCCTTTTGATTCCATTAAGAACTGCGGTATGGAAAAAGTATAAGTTTGCTTCCAACTGTCACAATGCTTAAGTTTGGTTCTTGGCAAAGCCTAGTGTTGTAACTGTTACCACACATCAATTGTGCTTATTTTGCCTCCAAGTGGTAGGCATCGGATACTGGTTGCTACCCATCCGAGCTCGGCTTGCTGAACTTACAAGCATGTGTGCTGATGAAGAGAAAAAATCCGGTCAAGTGCAAGTTATACTTGCGCAATAAGTGTTCCGTAAAGGTTCAATCACATTCAAATTTAAGTGCAAAAAGTACACAAAATGCGAAAAATATGTTCTTTCTCTATCCGATACAATAAATATTCTTAGCACTCCGTCGCAGGTTTCTGAAAGTAAAACACTTCAAAGCTGAGCACAGTCTAGCTCCCACGTTTTAAAAATGTTCAACTATATAACACTCTCAAAACATTATCAAAAACAAACACCAAATTGAATAGTTCTAAGTACAACTATTAAAATTTTGCACTCACACACGCAAAATCTCTACACAAAAAAAAAAGAGAGAAAAACAACAAATACACAAAGTAAGTACCTACATACTAGGAGTGGGTACAAAAAAAAACGAACTGGTTTAAAAAACCGTTTTTCATCCCGTAACGACGTAACCGTTTTTTTATAATAAAAAAACAGTTTAGAAAGTGACTACATTTATCTACTTTGCGTTTGCACATTGAAAATTCATTGAAAAAGAAACCAAAGGCAAACGAACCCAGCAAACTAAAAAAATAACAAACCAAAGAATACACAATCCAACACAGGTGTGCGAATGAATAATTCTGTTACGCACACATGAAAACGGATAAAGAAGAAAAACTAATAGTACCTACCTACATAACATGATTCCACCCTTGATGTATGTATGTAGGTATACTCCAACTACTTCACCCGTTCGTTATCGTTTTTTCGTTTTTAACCCTTTGTTCGTTTTTCGTTTTTCTAACCGCGAAAACGACCCACCTCTAATGTGCATACTTATGTATGTATATATGCACTTATATACCTGTAGATACGAATAGGTACATATGTATGTATGCATATATTTCAATAAAAATTCAGCATGATTTGCCAAAAACAAATTTAAATATGTATGTACATATATGTACATATCTACACAAATGTAAACAGCTTGATAAGTCTCATCTTCTCGAAAGAATAATAATTATACATATCTACATGGTACATCCACAAAAAAAAAAAAAAAGTATGTATGAGTATGTATCCATACATATATTTTCGTCTCGTTATTCGTTGAATTGTATTAAATACGTGGAATTTGGCGATTTGTCTCCCTCTCGTGTCTGTACGCAAATTCAATTTTCATATCTTCATAGCAAAAGAAGAGACACCTACATTACAATGTATACGAAACCATCAAGATTCCTTTATGTGGTTTAAGTCTAAGCTCAATGGTTATGTATGTATATACAAAGGTTATACCGGAAGCATTGTATATATTTCATATATTTACAATGACCGGAAGTGAATTTTTTGTAGCGAATGGCGCAACCATTCAATTTTTACTCTCACACATACAAATTTCCCTTCACGTATTCACTTTTATATGATTGCGATATGGTTACGTCACTTCAGTATAATATACTCCATATTTGCATATTATGCAAACAGTCGGGAAGGTGAAATTACAAAAAAATTAATAGAAAAAAAACTGTCGAAGGTAATGCAGTTCTGATAATTGGGTTTCCATCTACATTTTATTCTCGATGTTTGTGATTTTATTTAGATTTTTCTGATCGATATTTTTGGAGATACAGCCTCGGACAGCGATTTTTTAACGTTTTTTTGAAAAAGTGTTAAGAAAAAAGTAACACAAAAAAATATTTTATACATTTTTGAATTCGTGCTTTAAGTAGCTTTCATTTGACATCACACACGATGACCGCAACATTAAATTAAAAAAGTTTTTTTTTAACATTTCACTTATCCCCCCAAAACTAGCCCCCCAAGTCGAAATTCAACTTTTTAAGTTCATGTCAGTGTTTGGGCCACTAATTGCTATAACTGTTCCAAATTTCAATAGTCTACGTCAAATGGTCTCTGAGAAAAAGGCCTGTGACAGACGGACAGACAGACAGACAGACAGACACCGAACTGATTCCATTAGTGTTCCGTTTTGGTACGGACGGAACACTAAAAAGCAGCACTATCGCATAATATACTTCAGCGGACGAATTCCCTCGATGGAACCATCCAACAGTGACGTTAAATTTCCAGAACGGAAACAAAACCTTCGACATATTCGGAGCCCAGGTCGATAAGGATTTCCATCTACTAGCCAGGGTCTTGGAAAAGAGTTGGTGATGGATCGGCACTGTGGTATAGTGGTATGTGGGTTGGACTACTACGCAATGTTGCCCGGGTTCAATCCCAGTCTGGGTCCAATACCTTAAAGTTTTTTCACGGTACCACTTCTTTCGAATGTCTGACAAGTAATCGAAGAGTATCAATTGTCAAGGAGCTTCTCAACTCTCCGTTCGGAGTCGCCAAAAAACCAAAGGATTCGATTTCACCAATAAAAATCGAAAGAATTGAAAACGTCAAAGTCTTTGCGTTTTTTAATTCCGGCCGTTTCTGCGCACACCCCTCAGTTCGGTCGAATTTAAACAAAAAATCAGCAAACCAAAGTATTGAAAACGGTTCGGATTGGAACTCGACAGAAATGGATTATAGGGATGAATTAGGGAAATAGTACAGTCGACCCTCGTATAACACGGTACTTTCACAACGCGGATTCGCTATAACGCGATTTATGAATGGCGGCAGAGAAAAGCTCGGCAAAACTCGTCCGAAAGGAATTGCAGAGAAAAGCTCGGCAAACTAGCATAACGGCTTTTTTTTAAATAAAAATCATGTCCAATATGTATGAAACATTAATATAAATTTACAATAATTTACAATTACAACTTGATAATTGTTTATTAAATTTCCAGCATATATTTAGGATTAAGTTTAAAGGCTAGGAAGGTATGTAGGTTCAGTGGCTGTATGATAAATCTCGCCACACACAAAACAATTAGCCCTAGTGCGCGTTTTTGATGACACAGCTCAAAGTTACCTAATTACCTTAGTGTGTTTAAAGGAGGTATTGTGCTCTCGATCTTTTGACCAGGTTGAGTGATCTATGTTAATTGTAAGAGGGCCATGTTTTCCTGGATATGGTACAGTCATTGACGTTCCTCCACATGGAGTTGGCTTCAACTAGAAAGTTTTGAAAATTTTTACCCTCGATTAGTCATTACTAGGTTGTACTACCACCGCATGTAAGCAACTGCTGAAACACGTCTGGCAGCCAGACCAGCTCATCGGCTCTGTCATATCCCAGCTAGCGTTGCCGTTTGAGACGCTTTTGCGTCATTTTGACGCTTTTTCGGTGATTGGACCCGGGACCACAATTTCGAAGCATTTTGAAAATATAGGACCCTTATTTCAATCTATTTTCATTTCATGTCTCTTTTATTTTTAAAACATAGTACTTCACTCCTTAAACACACGTCTCTACTTATAGGCTTCGTTAAAAATTGATAAACACACCACCTAATCGTTTGGAAACACAAATAGGGCTTTTAATAGCATGTCGCATTTATTTTTCATGAGAAACAATCTAGTAACTCTTGAAGCAGTGTTTTGTGTTGTTGTTGTTGTTTATTTAACTTTGTCAAATGATTTCCATTTGAAATACAAAACTCTTTGCACTTTGCCCCTCCGCAACATTCACAGTGAAATGCTATGGAAATGTGTACCTTTTCACACTTCCAGAAGAAAAACAATCCGGAAAATTGTGAATACAGGAGTGGCAACAGCTGTAGGGACAAACAATCCATCTAAATTCCGGAGTAGCAGCAGTCACATGCACACACACAGGCATATAAGAGAGAATTCCCGGAACTCATTGTGAAATTTCAATGGAAATAGTTTCAAAACACTGGATTCTGGATTCATTGTTGACGAGCCGAAGCCACCTGGGAGGTGGGAGGGTGCATTTGATGTCAACGCGTCGTGTGTCACACATACACGTCAAAATATTCACATGTGTGTAGTAAAATGTGAATTGAAAAAAGAGGTCCCGAAGGATTAAAGTAATTATTAACAAACAGAGGAGGGAGAAAGCGAAGTTTCCTTGGCTACCAAACGAAACAGAGACAATACTGAAATGAGTTTTATTTGCTTGTGGCATCATTCGGGATGTGGAACTCTCCCCGGGGATGTGCGATACAAACTCGTCTAAAGGCTTCCAGCAATTTGGTCGCTGTAAATGTGTGCTTGGCAAAGATGATTGAAATATGAGCGGTTTGTAACTCTCTGGGTGTGGTTTCTCGTATATGAAACTTTTAGAATATTGAAACAGTGGGAAATGATTGAGAATATTTCGACTACTGAGTTGGAGCTAGGATGTACAAATGCGAGTTAGTTTTATTGCCAGGAAAATGGGAAATAAAAAATTCGATATTCGTATAAACTGAGTTGGCTTAAAAATCGAATCTAGAACACGTTATTCAAGTGCGTCAAGTCTATATACATATGTATAAGAATTCCACTTGCCACAGAAAAACTAATTTGATGTGATTTCATAAGTTTAACCCTTTGTTGACCGACGGTACTTGCTAAACTATTCGGCCACATTTAAAAGCCCTGGAAAAGTACGAACATAGTTTGGGTGAATACGGTTTGAATAAACGGCGCAGACGATAAAACCGTTCAACTCAAACTTCATTATTTTTGGGACTTAACACGATTCTCTTCGCTCCATTTGGTTCGCGTTCTTCCACGAATTCGTTTCATTTTCACTCGAACATCATGCAGAGTTAACAACTCCACCACGAACATGAGGAGAGGCTTTTTAGTGAACCAGGACTTGTCTATGAAGAAAAAAGGAACCGACTTCCTCCCAAAAATGCAGGAAAGTTGATATTTCTGCACCACAACTTTCCTTGTTTTTTTCTACTCCTATTGTTAGGTATTCGGTATTCGGCTGAATAGTAAAAATGGGCCCAATAGGCCGAATACCGAATAGTAACCGAATATTCGTTTTAACACTAATTGATACCATAGGATCAAAACATTTGTTAAACTGAGTAGAGTCCGTGAGGTACAGGTACACCTTTCGTTTAGCGGTAGGTATATAAATACTCCTATTCTGGCGGAATCTCAACCGACAATCAAGAAAACGTTGTCTTGTCGGGCAATTCAAGTGTATACACGTTATCTGTCCATACCACTGATACAGACATACCTGACCACCATGTTTTTGTCAACAGCCTTGATTTTGGTTACTATTTTATTCTTCAAAAGCTCAAAACTACCATCTTCCCTCATCCGTCCTGTGAAAATATACGTTGTTGTAATTTTTGAAGTAAAGCAGTTCACATACCTACAATACATACATAGTCGTATATTTGGTCCATTCACGGTATTAAAAGTCACTTTGAGTTTACATGACATACTTTATCTAAAACCATCTACATATTTACCAAGTCCTCTACAATACATCGTTCGTTTTCTTTATAAAGTTAACAGTGAATAGGTCTGTTTAGTAACTCACGAATTCGTACGAATGCGTAAGTTCTTACGAATTTCCTGTCTTGCGAGGGGAAAATGAGAGAGTAAAAAAATTCCCCACCTTACGAATTCCTACATCGGCTTTTTCTTTGGGTAAGGTTGAACAACACCGTCAAACCTCATTTTAGTTGAAAACAAAAACAAATTTCCACTGGCTGAGAGGATGTTCCCTCACTTTTCAAATTATTTATGATTTGACAGCGATGTTGGGCATTACACAGAAAAGATACCAAACAGACCTAATATTTGTGTTCTCGCATTGTTTGTTAGTTTTTTTGACAGCAAATACATGACCGCCAATAATAGGTTAGTTTGATGTTTGACCTAGGGCACACTGGAAAAACACTGATGCGTTCGATGTCCGCCAGTGCTGCACTTAAAACGCACTGAAAATGCTGTCCTGCGTTCGATGTCCATACAGATTCTGCGCTGGATTTGCCCTGGGTATCTCTTTAGTGCAAGAAAAAAGGGCTGTCAAACCATTAAACCAGCTGATTTGTCGTTTGGTTTTGCTTATTGTGCTTGTGTTTTTTGTGTTCAGATAGGTTTGTTAACAAAACAATAAACTAAACAAATGCAAAAATATACGAAAATTAAAAAAATCTGATTTATGTTAAGTTTTCAATGCATGACAGTTGTCAGGGCGAGCTATTTACGTTTGATGAAACGTGAGTTGCACTGGGTTCTTTGACAACCACAGAAATAGCTGACACTTTTCAGTGGTCGCCGTTGCCGTGGTGGTTAGTGCGTTGGACTACCACGCAATGCTGCCCGGGTTCAACTCCTGGCCGGGTCTAACAACTAAAAGAGTTTTTTTCACGGTACCACCTCTTTCGAATGCCTGACAAGCATCAAAGAGTATCATTTGTCACGATTCAGCTTCTCAACTCGCCGTTCGGAGTCGGCAAAAAACTGTAGGTCCCTTCCATTCGTGCAAAAATAAATATAACACGCACACACAAATGGTTGCGAGAAGCAGGCCCCGGTTCACCTCGAGCTGTAGCGCCAACTAAGTTTTCAGTGCGCCCTAGGGATGGGGACATCAAACGAAGCTAATATTTCTATCTCAAGTAAACATAATATCAATGCCAATGTCTGCTTTCACTTCCGTTTAGTTTTTTCCAGGTAAAATAAAATGATTGATGATATAACGTGTAACGGTAGTAGTAATAATAAAAATTACCACCTTCACGCAAAGGACACCATTTTGTGTGTAAATAACTTTGTAATGAAAGTTTAATCGCTTCCACGACGCTAGCTTAAAACGTCATAATCTCCGAGATTAATCCCTTGATATTTATTTACCTTTTGTAAATAAATTATTTATTTTCATATTTATTTTTTACTCACGTGTACAAAACCGGGGCTCATCACTGCCGTCGCCGCAATCATTTACGTTATTACAGAATTTATTTAACGATACACACCGTCCGTTGGTGCATGTGAATTCTGACATCGTACACTGGGTGACAGGTGCCAGTTGGGATGGTTTCGTTGTCGTTGGTGTTCCAGCACCGTTCACCACCGACGACATTATCGGCACCAGGGTAAGAATAACGATGAACATTGTTGTTGGTCGCATCGATGATGTGGCGAGAACTTTTTTCGATATCGAATCGATGAAAATTGTCGAAATGTCGGTTTTTTGCTGCCATTTCGTCATTATTGAATCTGTAAATAAAAAAAAAAGGAAAAAAAATTGTGAAAATAATTTGTGTACGAGAACAAATTGAAAATGCAAAATAATAAAACATCGCTTTTATTTAATTATTAAATTTTGTTTTCAAAATGAAATTGCAAACCCAATGCGAACACCGACATTCAATTTAACGGTTACCACTTCTGGTATTCAATTTGATGTGCAAAAAATTGTTAAACCCAAATGCCAATAAAGATGTAATGAGCTATGTATATATACTCCCCCCAAGGCAGTATTCAAAGGATCACACTGTGCTCAAACGATATTTTCAAATTTAACGATGTTAATTTTATTGTGTCATATAATAAAATAAAACTGTAAAATTTACAACAAAAAAAAAATACGACTTATACCCACGAAGGTGTATGCACGAGTCTTACATTGTCAATATCATTTCAAAGTACCTACCCTTAAGAGACCTATGCTCGCGGTGTATCGTGGAATTGATAAAAATTAATGAAAATATATTTCTTCTCATAAAGTTCCTTTTTGTTTTTCATTTTTAATCCGGTAGATTGCAGTATTTGCAGTGAAAGTAAAAAAAGGTCAAAGCTGAGAGGGGAGAGGTATGAAATTTTGAATGTGTTTACCGCAACGTGGAAAATATTGAACTTTTATCTCATGATCTTGTGATGGTTTGTTGTTTTACAAATGAAATTAATAAAAGGAAAATGGAAGCGCGATGGAGGGTTTTGTGGTTATGTCAAATTCAATAAAAAAAAACCGAGTATTTTTTTTTACAACCAGAGTTTAACAGCTGGCTTAACACTTTGTATTTATTATTATTTACAGTTGTACCTACATAGAGCGGCGTTAGTTCTTATCGACCGAGAACATAACACCCAAATTTAAAAATGTCATAACGCCCAAAAAATTGCTAAGCAATTTGTTGTTCTAAATTCACGTTAAATTGGTTGATGTGACATTGGTTTTGGGGGTAATGGCGTTGGGTCTTATCGCCCAAGGTCAAAACGTCCAAACAAATAAATGTCATAACGCCTAAAATCTGGCACATCACCCAAAATGTCAAGAATTAAAACGTCATTGCAATTTTTAGCAAAATTAACGTAAAATGTAATCTTCATACACAGCTTTTTTTGTCTACCTAATTCTTTTTCGTTTTTCAAATTAATTAATTTGGAATTAACACTTTTACCACTAAGGTTCTTAAAATGCAAGTGCAAAATGGAAGAGTAAGTTAACGGTTTTGGTAGCAAATGACAAAATTAAGAAAATGTCATAGCGCCCAAAACTTATTTTGACATTTTGGGTGTTATCGAGCAAAAGTATAATATCTTTTGATAAAAATGTCATAACGCCCAGATTTAACAACAACAAATATCTCAGGCGTTATGATACTTTAAGATTCGGGCGTTATGATATTAGGCAATAATTACTTTACCTTTGCGACGCTTAATACCTTGGAATTTTGGGCGATATGTCGGTTTTTGGGCGTTTTGACATTTTTCAATTCGGGCGTTATATGGTTTTGGGCGATAAGACCAAACGCCGCATAGAGCTGCCTTGAACAGCCGAACGAACTTCGAATTTAAAGATACCTTATTTTACGAGTAGAACTCTTAAAGATTGCTGTTGTACTTTGAATAAAGTTCCTTTGAACTCAATTTTTACCTGACGTTTATATATATATAGACATGTTGTTTGAGATTTGGCGTCACGGTCGCTGGGGTCTAGTTTAGTATAATTAAAAACCAATATTGCCAGTCGACAAGAATTAGAGGGTAATATATGTCTCAACGTAAAATCTATACTGGAGATCTAGAGGGTACAATCGATAACATGTGATGTCATATAATCGAGTCTCTTTTCCGGCCCACCCAGCCTGAACCCATTTTTAAAGCTTCCAAATCATTATAGTGTCTATTCGTAAAGCTGAGTGGTTTTCCATGAATCGTGACATAGCTTTTTACACCGATTAGCAAGCAGCTATTCAAGCACTCGAATCCCAAATTATGTATAAGACCAAAATTGGTAAGGCACTGTCGCGCATCTCTGAACTAGATATCGAGCAGATTTACAGTCACCTTGTGATGGCCTCCTGGACATAGAGATATCCCAGGTTAACGATGAACTAGCCAGATAAGGTACAACACTAGGGAATTCAACCACAAAAAGTGAATTAAGAAAATCTTTACGCAAATACTGGAACATGCTAATGAAAGATGGCGTTATTTTGCTACGTGTACTACATTACATACAGTAAAACCTCCCATAAGTGGACACTCATGGTCCTCTCATTTTTGTCTACTTATGAGAGCTGTCCGGTTAAGAATTTTTTTTTAAACAATCGACTTTACTAGCGCGAATGGATAAGTTATCTTTATCCAAAACAAAATTTTTTTGTTGACGTCCTGCAGCCTGCTTTTTTGTTTTCAAAACCAATGAAATGACTGTGAAAATATATAGTATGCCTGAGATGAATAACAGGCGCAATGTAGAAACGCAGGGGTATCCCACAATAAACTCACAAGGTAAAATCGCTCTGTCCGGTTATTAGAGCTTCGAGTCCGCTTAGCGGAGATTTTCCATGAAGTTGCTGGTAAAAAATAGAAAGCGTACCGAAACCGGATTCCCTGTATCTTTCTGTTTCAACTGTTTATACAAAAATAACCCTTCAATTAATTAATGCGTCCATTTATGAAAGACGCGTTTGAAATGAGTAAGAAAAAGTGTCCTCGTCCGTTTAAGGGAGTGTCCATTCATGAGAGACGCATTTGAAATGAGTAAGAAAAAGTTTTCGCATCCGTTTAAGAGAGTTTCCGTTTATAAGGACGCAATTTGTATGGGAAATTATAGAAAGAAATTGGCTTCCGAAAAGGTGTCCATTTAAGGGAATTGTCCGCTTATCGGAGCTGTCTACGAGTAGAGCTTTCACTGTATTTTTATTTTATTTTCATCATTCTTAATTTAACAAATAATTAACAAAGATTTTTTATAATCTACTATAGCAATGATTGGTAATAAGAATAGATAGTGACACTATTGTTTCAAAAATTAGAAAAATGGGTAATGCCACTTCATAAAATATTTAACACGTTGTGAGGTGAACAATGTTGAATTAAAATAATATGCATATTGTACAAATTAAAAAGGAAATAAATAAATAAATATTAACAATAAAAGAAAAGAATGGATAGCAGACAAGAAAATCAAATAACAGAGTGCAGCAAGATTTTAATCTCTTCATGGTCGAAATTGAGAAGCCATATTTTTACTTTTCTTAAAAATTCAGGAAAAGATCTTATAACACGAATACTCATAGGGAGCCTATTAAACAATTTTCGGGACACAACGGAGTAGAAGTTTTTGAATAGTATGGTGCGAAAACATTAGTTGAGGTACTACGCAAAACGCGGACTTTGCATATAACCACCTTTCATAAAGAAAATTTAAGAAACTTTGAAATAAAACAAATGCTTTAGTGGAAGAATTTGCAGTGTTCTAAACAAAACCATAGAAGGCGCCAGCCGATATGCCCCACATACTTTCCTGATAGCGCACTTTTGTAGAACAGCTAAAGGCTGAAGCTTCGTTTGGTAGGCGCCCCCCAAACAATTTGAGTCACAAGATAACTGCTCATTGGGCAAGACTCTTGAAGGTACCCCAGCACAAACACACACACATGAAATCAACACAACATAATTTGTCAAGAAGAACGGTGTGCTTTACCATGTCAAAAGCCTTGGTGATGTCCACGACGAGTCCGGCGCAACATTTTTTATCGTCCAGTGCTTTATGTATAAGAGAGCAAAACTCTTAGAGGGCATCTTCTGTGGAGAGGCCTTCCTAAACCCAAACTGAGCATGGCTAAGAAAATTAATTTTTGAAAGATAACCTAGTACTCTACTTTTAACAGCTTTTTCGAAGACTTTTAAAATTGAAGACAATAAAGAAATCGGCCTGTAACTATTTTTGTCTTTTTGAAAAGTGGTATAACATTAGCACATTTTAGTTTGTCAGGAAAAATACCGGTAGAAATACTTAAATTAAAAATATAGGCTAATATGTCCACCACATGTAGTGCAAGATTTGAAATACCGTCATTACCACAAGAACTAGAATTGTTTAGTGAACTGATAATATTGTAAAGCCCAAAGCCTAAAATTTCCAGAAAAAGAAGCTATTATTATGAATGTACACCACACACCATTCATTTGGAGAGGAAAAATATTAAAGCAGTTTAGAAAAACCTTTGTACACTTTGTACACATATTATGCCACATGCACTGATTTATGGTTCGAGAGATTTGTCCGCAATCATAAAGCCGCCATCATCATATGACTTTTCATCAATTAAGCGTGAACACAAGCAAAAGTTACAGTTTTTGTTTAACAATTAATCACTTGTTATGTATGGCAGCATCTTTCTCTTCATTTAAAATATTTTTCTCTGTCTATAAACGGAAAAGTTTATCCCAACTTCAGGGTAGAGGAAAACTATGTAGGTACTACCGTGCAGTAAAGTAGATCGTAATAACTTTGTGCTCTTGCCCTATCAACACAAACGCCTAAAGCACTTTGTACATTTTTCGACCGACCGAGTTTTTACCACAACGAAAAATCTATCCGTCCGTCGATCATTATTTTACGTTCGTATCGACATCGAAACTGAAAAATGTTCTTGACGACTGGAAGAAGAGAAAATTCGCAAAAATAGTGCACAGTGGGGAGGAAAATTCGTATTATAAGCGGGCAGGTTGGTAGTTAGTATGTGTAGGTGGGTGGGGGTTGGGGGGTGTGCAGAGGAGAATAACAATTTGATTAATGCATGTGCTTGCGCGTCTGGTCGGACATCAGGCGACAAATGATTTATTGCTTTTGTAACGGTAAACAACATCGTTCCAACGGCAACGACGGCGGCCACCATTATTATAGAAAAGAGCACACTCTGTGTGTCGCCAGGCCAGAACATAACCACGACATAGGGAGCTATTGCACGCTGATGCCTGCGGTGATGCTGATGCTGATTCATCTGCAAATCGGTTGGACGTCAACCAATTACGCCACCTGAAATTATTTGCACGATTAGGAGGACCACAGAGCACAGACATGTGCGTCAGGTTGGCTGGCTAACATCTAATTACAGTGCTTGTAAAGTCTGTCATTACAGCATGTTTGAGTTACAATTACACGAAGGAGCACATCATCGGTAGAAAATCGATTAAGATGAGATGGTTTGGTCTGAGAAAGAGAGGAGTGCTTGCCACACAACAAACTGCTTGTGTTTGTCTTTGGCTAACAAACATTCTTTATTCTTTTCAATCCACACACTTCTATCCAAAGCCTATAGAGTGAGTAACTAAAGAATCTCATCACACTCTCACTTCCTAGAGGAATTCAAGAAGCGTCCTACCACCGAAGCTATCATCATTCATCCTTTGTGTCTTCCTAAAAGGAACTTTTCTCCAACTAACAAACGAAGTTGCTACCTCAAAAGGAAAGTCAAGTTCTCTTCCGGGATTCCGGGAATGAATACTTTACTGTGGCTTCCCGCAGCCACTCTATAGATACATCGTATCTATGTATGTATATGCAGCATGCAAAATTAAACTTCTCGTATTATTTGATGAAGGGATGTGTCATTTCGCGTTGTGTGCTCTGTACATCATCTGAGAGGTTCTTGACGTTGGCATATACACTCACGAGAGGGTTGAGGGGCAAGAATTTACCACCCTCCAGCAGAGAATATTGGTGGTGTCTTGTCATCTTCATTTCCATCAACGCAACGTCAAGATACATACACTCGTACTAATTTGGAATCTGCTTCATATTAAATATTTCGTATAATTTCGAAATAACGAATACCAATGACGGCAGTCAGTATACCAGCGTAACACAGCGAATCGCATTAGAATACCAAAAAAAAAAAGGATACAGACAAGAATTCCCGCTAAATTATATGAATACGCTCGAAGCAGGACGAAGACGGATTGAATGGGGGTACATTTTGTAGAAATGAGCGCGCCACCCCCTTAAATTAGGTTCGTTAAACTTATCTCGAGAATGACATCAGGTCCTCGTCTCTTTTTTTGGGAATCGGATAGACTCATGTTGTACTTTTGAAAGAATCTTATACGGGGACACACATATTCTATGAGGACAAAGATTTTAGTTGTGTTAATTTTCGTTCTGGTGTTTATTCAGCTGGCAAATGATATTCAAGGATTTCCTAAGCACAGTCGCTGTCTTTTCCTAATGAAAAGGGGGGCGGGCGACAGCTCGGATAGTGGGTATATTTTCCCAAGCATGGAAGTGGAATAAAGGTAAATGACATGTGATTTCACGATAGAGCGCAGAGTTCCTTTTAAGGTTTTTAGATAAGAAAATTGCTTTTTCAGATCGCATGGCACAGATTTTTCTGTATACGAGTATCTATGTCACATGCAGAGGGCAATTTAAATTCCACTAATATATGCCACGAAATATAATGTGTACTTTGACGTTGAGAAGTTTCAAACAATTCACAAGTTCATCAGGCATGAGGCGATAAGAAGTTCCTTAGCTTAGCATTTGTGTGTTTCGATTTGAAGACAAATATGGGAGATAGTATCGCCATCTTTTGAACGGAGGCGGTATTGAGAAATTAAGTTTTTTTTGTTGTCTTGATGGGAAAACATAATTTATATTGCGGATATTAAAAGTACTCTCGATGGATAAAGAAAATGTTCTTGATTTGGATTAAGATTTGCAGGAAAGTAGAATGACTAATCTAACGCAAAAAAAGCCCATCAAGTTACGGTGCTCTACTTAGATCTATTATTTCTGTAATGACATCCTATCGGTGTGATTTTTTTACTAATGTTTTGACACATGAAATTCAGATGATAAAATTGTAAATTTTGTACAGCGCTTTCATAATGAAATCCCACTTCACTTTCAAAAGTGGAGAAAATATTTTCATTTGTAATTCTGATTGTCGGACTTGGTGCAGGTAACAATTGTGTCTAAATTCAAGTCCAGAGCGAAAATACAGTGAATTTTTTTTTGGGACTGCGGCCGATTTGAGATTGGCGGGTATTTCTCACAGAGATATAGTTTTATTATGTGAAAGTTGGCAGTAGTGTTGAGCTGTCAGTGCCGGCTCCATGTCAAATCGCCCAAAATGAAAAAATGTCACACTATGACAAATCGCCCAAGAAAGTGTGGGCGTTTTGTCAGAACTCATGCTTCCGATCGCACAAAATGAAATAAAATCTGAAAAATGTTAAATCGGCCAAAAATCTTTGTGTACTTATTTCAGATTGCGCCATTACATTTTTCAGTTTTTAAAATACAATGGTGTACTTAGACGGATGCTGAATAAAAAAGGAAACTTTCTCATATTCATCAAAGTCCTACAGGACGGGGAAGTTATGAAAAGCCGTAATTTCTCTATGTTTATAGAAAGTGGTGGAATTATTGGTACCAAAAAATTTAAGTTAAATAAATAATTGGATGATTTGACAAAAGGTCCTCCTATACTCATACATTATGTATGTTGGTTTTTTTTCGGATTCCGGTAAAACGCCCATTTCTTCTTTTTTGGGCGATTTGACATTTTTATTTTTTGGTCAATCTGTCATGATGTTAAATCGCCCAAAAATGTTGGGCAATGTGACATTTTTGAGATTTGGGTGATTTTTGAAATATAGGGCGATATGACACAGATCCGCCCTAAAAAAGCCGAAACACAAAATCGCCCAAAATCACTTTTTTGGGTATTTTGACATTATGCCAAATCGTTAAACTTTCTTTTTGGTGATTTGACATTTTTTTAATTTTTTGCATTTTGGGCGATTTGACACTGAGCTGTCAGTGCCATTTCATTGACAACAAAGTGTTTTAGTTATGTAAACAATTTACCAAAAAAAAAAACTTCGCGTTGGTTCCAACATATGCACTAGCGCTCTTGTTTCGTAGCGGAGAAGTGTGGAGACTTACATTATTTTTGAACTCGCGTTAGCCGTTGGTTTGTGTTTAAAATGTTTTTTTTTTAATAAATTGTTATAAATTGTACTTCATTATATAGCAACAAAACAAACTATTAATCAACACAAAAAATTCAAAGTAAATTTACCATATTTATCCAGTTTATGGGTCCCTAAAGAAAAGTAATGGCTATTTTCAATTATTTTTTTTGAAATGTTTGGTAGTGGCATCTGTTGGTACCAACACGGCAACCATATTTGAAATTTAACGTATTTTCGCAGTAACTGAAATATATGTAGGGCAATAGATGGTTATGGTTTCTATGTAAAATTCGCATGATGGGGGGATAATTGTTTCACTTTGCTGTCCCTACGAACCACGTTGCGCTAGTTATATTGGAACCAAATATTCCGCAGACGTTGTACGAAGGTGACATTTCACTAGCAGTCCATTTATAATATGTCAATGGGTTCAACATTTATTACAATACAGCGTAAATAGCAGGGTTCATATTGAACGATTTGCTTGACCGATTTGTTCAATTCGAACGGCGTTCAAGCAAGTTGTTCAACTTACCGTATGGTTTTTAAAATTTTTCAACTTTTTGCCTTGTCAAAGACTTGTCGTTTAATTTGAACTATTGCCATCCAACTTCGGAGTATTTTTAATTTTTAATTGCGCATTCAGTAAACATCAAAAATAAAATATGGCGTCGTGCGCGGAGAAAGAGTTTTGGTTGGAATTTTTCGAGGTTCACAGTTCGAAGGCTATTCACATATGATGTCTGTCAAGCATGTCGTACAATTCGAACACTAACCCTAATTTGGTCGCCCAACAAATCTGTCATCAAACCGTTCAATGTAAACCCCACTAAGAACGTGATTTTTTTGATCGACGAGGAGTGCATGTAAATATCCACAATTTCGAAAACCCTTACTTAGTAATATAAGTGTTTTACCGAAGCCATTCATCAATCATAATTGACGCAGTAAGGGGAAATGTGAGTGAAAGCCGGGAAACTTCGATTTGTCACCGTGCTCAAGAAATTAGGATTTCTCTAACGTAGAAAAGTATGCATTTAATTTTTGGCCTGATGTTGCTTGGCTTTGTCTCCGAAACATAAGGTTTCAGGAAGATGGTGCCGCAAGTCATGCAACGGTTTTCAAAGTTCGAAACATGGAATTTCATTCTTATTTGAAGTGCAACTTAAAGAAGCAACAAGTTATTTTTTATATCGACACCAAGTGCCAACTACACACCTGTATAGCCATTACCCTAAAGCCCAGATCGTTATACGTTATATTCTGTTATACCTTTGACAAACTTTCAATCTTTATTATATTCTCCGCTCAGTTTATTTCACAAAACGATAAATCTTTGAGGAATAAAATGACACGTTCGAAGTGAAGTTTTATTCACTTTTGCGAGGTAAAGTTTCAGGCTCGTAATAATGAAATGAAGTTCTTGTAAATACCTTCAATAAATAAAACAATAACTTTACGTGTATGTATGATAACAGAAAAGACATACATATGTGATGTTTTCTAGAAGCAATATTCAATATTATTGATTCGCAGTGACTCTGAAAATACATATGTAAATATATGGCGTACACAGCACACTAATCCAACAAACCTTTTACTAAGGTGTCAAAACAAAACAAATCAGTCTTCTAATGAAATGCGTTTGAGTAATATGCAGATCGAAGTAGAATTTGAGCTATCAGAAAGCCGAATCGAAATGGTAAATGTCACGAAGGAAGTTTCGAAAGTCCACCAAGTATAATATTTCAAAGTAATTTAACATTTTATTCATTTAGAAGCAAGAGCTATATACACTGCGGTTCACTAGATTAGAAGCAGGTAATTTCGGAAAATGAAAATGATCTATATCCCGATATTTGGCAGTTTCAGAACAAAAAGTTATGGTGAAAGAAAGAGTGGTCTGTGCTGAATGCAACGTTGAATTCCAAAATGTTAAGAAAACAGGCTAACTTTACTTTTGAGACATTTTAGCTGAATCAGTCAGATTCGCATGCATTTGAATCGGTTCATAAAATTAGAAGCACCTTCTAAATTAATGAAAAAAACAATGTTTTTTGGTTTCTTTTGATGAAAATTTAATTTTTATTTTGAATTCATACTCCAGGTACAAATTTTAATAATGAATAGAATCACCTTTCTTAAAAATAACCTCCAAAATTCGGTTTTCTAGGTAGTTATACAATGAGGCTAAATAGTCGAGTGAAATCTCATTCCAGACAGGTTTAACGGGTTCGAAAGCACTTCTTTATCAACGTATTGCTTTTCACCTTCGTATACTTTTCGTATGAGCCAGCCCCAGAAAATTTCTATAGTGTTAACGTCTGGCGATTATTGGGACCATGGAACAAGTTCAACATTTTTACTGGCAACAAACGATTTTACAATGTGAACTGTGTATATAGGAGCGCTGTCGTGTTGTAATATCCATGAAAATGGTACCAGATTTCATCTCCACTGTGCAACTATTTCCTGTCATTCTAGAGCTTTGAACCACCAAATCGATGGTGCCCTAATAAGATACTATACCTCAGACTATTACGCTACCTTCTCTGCTATGATGGCGGTTTAAAAAGAGCTTCATTTTTCTTAGATCGTGGAAGTAATAGTTGTAGGCATCCGGTACAACTAAATTAAATTTTGTTTCATCAGAAAAGACCTCCTTTTTCCAGCTATTAGAACTTGCTCCTTATTGCATATCGCAGGTCATGTGGTCATTCGCGAATTGTAAGCTTTGTCTATTTCGAGAAGCATCAAGTGGTAGTTTTTCTTTCAGCTTAAGATGCTTGTCGTATTTGGCACTACGAATTACATGACGAACAGTAGATTTACTTGCGGTAACACGAACTGCATCTCCGATCTTAGCTGTCGAAATCTCTAAATTGAAGGCTAATCGGACAATATTTCGTTTTTCCGCAGCTTTATGGGCCGTGGAAACATTTCCTTTGTATTTATTTCCGTACATTTTGGGATCCTGTAAATGATAACCAACAGCATGATTACTCCGATTGGTCCTGCCACTGATAGCACGCTTAGACAGGCCTTCCGAATAGTAAACTTCTATTTTCGCCCTCTCTGACAATGTCAAATAATTTTTTTTATTTTTCTTGAAGGAAAAATAAAGCTAACCCTTTCTTATTGACAAAATTTACTTTTTATACAAAAATAAAAACAATCTTTTCACAAACAACGATAGTAATTTGACTGCTTCTAATCTTATGAACCGATTTAAATGCATGCGAATCTGACTGATTCAGCTAAAATGTCTCAAAAGTACAGTTAGCCTGTCTTCTTAACATTTTGGAATTCAACGTTGCATTCAGCACAGACCACTCTTTCTTTCACCATAATTTTTTGTTCTGAAACTGCCAAATATCGGGATATAGATCATTTTCATTTTCCGAAATTACCTGCTTCTAATCTAGTGAACCGCAGTGTATGTACATAGCTTTGTTCGATGTTCTCAGTTCGAGGGTGCCCTGACTCAGTTCAACCACCATCTCATCGAACACAAATAGCTTGCCCTGACAACTGTCATGGATCCAATTTGTAAATTTTCGTATATTTTTGCCCTTGTTTTACTAATGAATTCACCCGAACACAAAAAACACAAGCACAATGAGCAAAACCAACGTTTTTACTTGCACTAAAGAAATACCCAGTGCGAATACAGTGCTCAACATCGAACACAGCATTATCACTGCGTTTTCAGTGTAGCACTGGCGGACATCGAACGCATCAGTGCAAATCGAGTGCACCCTATTGCGGACATCGAACAAAGCTAATATTTCGAGTATCGAAATGGGGAAAAAAATATGGCGAACTATTAAGGTTTTGACTGAATTTTTTGGACTTCTATTTGGTAAAAATTAGTTTTCTTGGTACAGAACTCACTCTGAACCAAGCAACAGTCAAAAAACAGTCGGTTTTGCCATTACGGGTGCCCTCCGTACAACACCTATGGCGGCCATAGGACACATTCCTGTACCTGTTACCGCTCGATTTGTATTTGAGGAAAGTGCACTAAGACTCATCAACCTAGGTCTTTTTCAGGATAACGGCAAAGGACACTCTACTATTCTTGCAGAAATCCAAATGGAGAATCCAGTTAGAACGGACCATTCAGTTCTTCTATCTTCTGTGTGGAGACAGATCTAAGAGTGTCCTTAAGACTCCCGGATGCCTGCAGTGTCTTTTTAGGCAGAGGTTCTAGTCGTACTTAGAGCCGCAGAGCTCCTGAAAATGAAACGAATATCCGGCAATAATATTGTTATTTACATCGACAATATCAAATCGGCACTAGTCAGGAGCTGCTGCACAATGCTCACGACATTATGCACGCAGAACCAGATGGAACTGTGCTGAGCGCCTGGCCACGCTGGCATAGAAGGCAACGAACATACCGATAAGCTAGCTAGGATAGGAGGGGAGCTGCCACTGCGCGAGGCTGTAGTTGTTTTAGCATTAAGTCAACGGTAAAAGATAGTCTTATTAGAGGGGCTGACCATAGATGGTCTAACATGGTAGGACATAGAATCCCTAAGGTTCTTTGATCGGCACTGGGCCGTAAAAGGACAAGTGAAATCCTTAAACTTAGTTGGGCAGATAAGAAGATTTGTGATTTGCATTAGATCTGTTTGTATTGCAATACCATATTTGAGTAGTACATGCGTTTACACTGTGTTACGTTACGAAACGATTGTCGTTCCAGTACTTCGACAGAACTACAATAAGGAATTGGGTCACGTAGTGGCGGTTTTTCAAATTAAAAAACACAGATCTGCTGCATATGTAGAAGAACGGCAACCTTGATTTGAGTGCACATTCAATTCAGATCAATTTGGATTTAAATATAGCTCGGGGTACCATTTTATTTTCCTCAATATGAAATCTTTCAGAGTCTTAAATAATATCTCCTTTTTCCTACGTTATATAGGCAAATTCATTTAATTATCCATAGAATATTCTGTACAAACCGAAATTGTTTAGTCAATCTGCGTCCACTTAATCAAGCATCTTCTGTATTTAACTGACGCGAAAGTTAAAAGGTCGCTTGCCGAAAAAAGAAAATAATTCAATTCAAAAGATTTATTTATCAATATTGGGGAAAAAAAAAATTTCCCAAGTACGTGTTGCCTGTTCGAACTTTTAATTAAAAATGTCGGGCATTTCTGCGAAAACAATAATAATAACGACGTCCGTATTCGTTCCAAGGGTACACGATGGGATTTCATTAAAATTAAGGTTATTAGAACCAAAAGTCTTTTATATTGAATTAGGCAAACGCCTTTATAATACTTTGAGAAATCTTTTGGGTATTTTCAGAAGTTGTTTATTTTGCATTTTCACTGTTATGATCGTTCTTTTCTTATACCATTCGCATCAATCGACTTTTTTGGGTGGGGACTCCTTCTAGCGAAATCCTTTAATATTTTGCTGTGTTTTTATTTTTAATTGATGATACAAGTATTTTTGAAAACAAAACTTTTTTTCTGCCGTTTTCAATAACCGCAAGCAGATAGCTTCAATTTGTATTTGGTACCTACTGAATAAAAAATGTTGCATACTTTTTGGCGTAAATTGTAAAAGTTCTGCCATATCAAATGGTATTAACATTTCAAGAAGAAAATATTTTGAATAATGAAATTATTTAACGGTATTCTTACTTACTTAGGTGGCGCTACATACAGCTCGGGGTGAACCTGGGCCTGCTTCTCGCAACCATTTGTGTGTGCGTGTTATATTTTTGCACGAATGGAAGGGACCTACAGTTTTTTGCCGACTCCCAACGGCCGGTTGAGAAGCTCAATCGTGACAAATGATACTCTTTGATGCTTGTCAGACATTCGAAAAAGGTGACACCGTGCAAAAAAACTTTTAGGTGTTGGACCAGGGCTGGGGTTGAACCCGGGCAGCATTGCATAATAGTCCAACGCACTAACTTTTTTACTTTTCAAAACATTTTTATTATTCATTTTCAATAATAACTTACATACTAGACAAAAATGCTTAAATCTAATTTAAAAACTACTGAAATGACTTAATTTATCTTACTGGCCCTTAGGGGGTGCTCTAGGCTCAACTCTATTATTAAAAACTATTGCCTTTCGGCCTCAAACTTTCTATACTACGACTAAGCTCATCTAACACTTATATTTAACTCCAAGAAAAGCTTAGAAACTTGGATATTCTTTCGGATTATTTCTTTTATTATTCTTAAAACTATAAAAACTTAACCTATACCTAAACTACCCTAAGCTACTTAACCTAAACTAATTGTAATCAGGGTGGTGAGCACTCGTTGCCTAGTGCCCCGAGTGGTCACTATCCTGATTGCGTCTTCGGGCACTTAGCCATCGCCATTACGATGCCCCCTCGCGACACTGAGACCTACGCGAGGCCGTAGCGTCGATCACATCTCGGATACAGTAATAGCGGGCCCGGCTATTCCACGAAGACCCCCTAGCTAACCTAAACCTACATCACTAACCTAACTTAGAACCAGGATGTTACAAAAGTTACGCACCGACCTGGGAGAGCGCGTCATCGACCGCATCCTCCTCCATAAGTCACCAAAAGTAGGCGTATTGCTTTTCCGTATCTATTATATCCCGGTCCATAATTGCGGTACTGAAACGAAGGAGCTCATGCGTGGATGAGCTGCTTATCTTACGGAATGCGGTGGCAGTGGTACAATACCGGGATACCATCCCTTTTTTGAACTAATCCTTTAGCATCAATATGGAGAAATACCTCTGGTGGGATAAAGCCCGATAGGAGCGTACTCTTATGGTGCATTTCATTGGGGTAGTAAGCCCCAAAGATCAGGCTATTGTCGCTGGTCATCGCCCTCGCAATATGCCTTCGAATCGCCTAATGAGGAAATTGTCAATCCTGTTCAGTTGTGCCTCATTGTATAGGACCTTGATGGGATAGTATTTTATGTGCTGGGACTCTGGTGTTCTGTACAATCTGAGACAGGTCGTAAGACATTGCCTCTCAAATACCCGAATCTTTTCCATATAGAAAGGCGCCACATTGAACCACACCGAACCACCATATACTATAATTGGTCTGATTAGGGCAATGTAAAAATGCCCTTCACCCTGGAGTCAAGTTGACTGCTGTGAAACAGTCTTTTTGTCAGAGCAAAGGCCATTTTAACCTTAGCGAGACCAGCATCTGTATGTTTATCAAAATACAGGTACTGGTCGAGCCAAATACCGAAATATCTAACCACACTTTTCACAGCCAATGGCCGTCCATGCTGTCCAATGATGCCAAACTTTTTCCAGTTTTTCTGGTATCCCTAGAAGCCCCAATCAATGGGGTCCTGAACAAACCTGTTTCCGTCTTTTGGAAGTTGATCTTCAACTTCCAACCATCGCAATAATCCTTTATTCGATCGAAGTCACGTTGCAAAAGGATATTAATAACCTCGATTTTTGGACCTGAAACCAAATCGTCTGCGTACGCTATACCAAAGAGCGCACCTTTAAGATCACTTGTATAAATGTTGAACAGTATCGGAGAGTCCAACGCACTAACCACTAGACCACGGTGCTCACGGTACCCATAAAAGAAATGCATATGCCTATTAGAACAAGGTGACACAAAAAAATGGACACTTGTGTTAAGTACGATTGCCTGTATCCAACTATTTGCATAGTCAGGCAAGACACCAGTTGGTTCTCGACTTGATTACCTCCTTAGTACTAATTTATACCTAATATAAATTCTTCTGATGGCTCCATGGAGTTATAGCACTTATTACTCCTCATCCACAATGACCTCAATCAAATCCTTCGTCGTCCTTAAAGCAAACCCCAAAATATTTCCACCCACACCTCAATGGCTCTCATGAATGTCCATTCTTAATTAGTACAAAGGCAAAGTTTCGAGTAGCTTTCTAAATCCCATCCGTCTCGCAAGAGATCCTTCCACTTTCATGTCACAACCGCTTAGGTTCACCATCCACTCACATAGTATGAAGAAAAAGCAGACGACAGCCACAAGGAAGACGACACCAAAACGTGGCTGCTGTGCTTGTATAGGTACGCCACTTAACGGTGGAACCTTTAACCCTGCTACATCTCTTTCTCGCAAGACTTACTACTCGGCTAACTTGTAGTACTTAACCTATTACGGGTGGGGGGAGTCAAATTAATTAAATTTGTCAAGTGCGGCAAATAAAAGTTACCCTCCCCCTCTGCCAGGCATCAGAGACAGACAGGCAGGTAGGCAACAATCAGAACGAAATACGTCAGGAGACGATAGGACTTCACCTGAACACTGAACTAATTGGTCCATGTGCTTGCGACTTTTATGGAAGTGTGATTGCCCATGTCGGCTGGGCTGACGTTACCTAACCAACCGCACAAGTAAAAAAGGGTTCAAGTTGAGAGAGAGAGAGCAAGGATTTCTGAGAATGGATCTCACAAAGGTGACACAATAATGGCGATGAATGGGGATTAAATGCCTGTGAGTCATGGTTCCAGTGAAATAACCATTAGAAGGGATAATCAGGTGCAATTTTCATGGTGAGTCCTTTTCAGATGTCCAACAATGCTTTCGCCTAATGAGATTTTCAAATCGCCTTTCAGGGGTTCGATTTTTCTCTTATCCTTTTTGTCCGGTTCACTCCATCGGAAGCTGACAATACATTTTAATTATTGTCGCCTTCCGGGTCTCAACTGACATCACCATTAGAGTTGAAGTGGGCTGCATGATCCACTCATTTAGTCGGCGATTATTGGTGCAAACTTCTAATCCTGGCCGGGTCAATCAATTAAGTATTCAAACAGTGTGCCATTGTGGACGATTTTACACTTGCCTGACATCGTCGTCCGCCTCAAACTCCTTCTAATCCGGTGGCAAATCTGTTTTCCATTTAACCCTTCTAAATAATTAATTTCTTGAAATTTTTGCTGCCAGGGTGACGACGTTCGGACGTCATTGGTATGCGGCACAAGTCCGATGTCGTCCATGTCCTTGAGACATTCAAATTAATTCATTTTCATTGATGTTAGAGTTTTGTGTTATACATTCCGTGGAGCAGGAGGCAATTAGCCTGGCATTATTACTGATATTGAAAATTACGAAAGATGTCGCCTACTTCAATGAGCTATGGAGTCCTCAAGTAGATTCTGCTGCTAAGGAGGCTATTTTGTTTTATTGTTTTAGAACTGTTGAGAACGACAGAAAAATAAGCACTTCTGCGGAAATTTTGCATAAATTCAAGTTTTCTTTATTAATTTTAAGACATTTAAGGCGGTTGAATATATAAGTAAAGCAAGAAAGACCAATCTGCTTGGTAGTTTTTCGCTGGTCAAGTCAGGTTCGCAAACCCACATTGGACATGCTCTGCACCGTCGTTGATGTTATAATAAGTGAATACTGCTTTGGCGGAAAATTCGAAGTTCATATTGGGGTATTGGGGAACGTACTACACGGTCTAACGGCGGTCTAGGGCGGACCCAAAAAGTCTAGTATGGTACACTGATCGAAAATGGCCTCTGTGGTTGGCGCTGGGGCCCAACACCAGAAACTATGTCCCTCTTGGATCATTCCCCAGCGTGTCTCAAGCTGAGGTCTACCCCACTGAGATCTGCGCCTTAATTAACCTACAGCCAAGCCGTACTCAAAGCTTTAGGGTCCTAATCTGTGTACTCAAGACTGGTAAAGTGCTGCTTTAATTCTCTCCAATCCCTAGCTACTCAAAATATGGTCAAACTTTGGTGGATACCTAATCACAGCGGCATTGAAGGAAATGAGATTGCGGATGAGCTGGCCCGTTCAGGCTCTGCTGCCGAATTCTCAGGCCCGGAACCATTTTGATGCATAAACTGGGCAACTATCAGCCTTAATTTACAAGTGGAAACATAATCTCCGACTCTCTTATTGGAGAAATCGCCCAGGGCGTAGGCAAGCGAAACTGTTAATTAAGTCTTATACCCATCACTGGGAACTTCTAAACCACAGTAAGAAGGATATTAAGTATTTAACAAATTTCCTCTTCGGTCATTATCAATTGCGATAGCACCTAAACAGGTTTGGCCTGTCTAACGAGACCGATTGTCGAATGTCGACTCTGCTCAGATGAGGTCGAGACAGTCGAGCACGTCCTTTGTGATTGCCCGGCACTTTTCGATGTCAAATGGCGTACCCTACACAAAAAAACTCCTTAGACCTTTTGAATTAAAAAATGCGCCAACCATGGACACACTTTTCTTATTAGAAATGTGATTTGCCTCCTGGACTAATTAGTATCCTTTGAAACAATAGCTCTTTAAGGTCGCAGTATCAGCCTTTGGATCCGTTATTTAAAAAAAAACCACCATAGATGGGCTTATCTCACTCTGTTATGTTAGAAAAGTTCCTATGAAAAGCCCCAACCCAGTCGTTGGTTCTTATGGACTTTCTTCAAAAATCAGTTAAGTCGTTTCTGACGTGTAGCTAACTTTCGAAAGTGCATTTTATTTTAGAAACCTTTAATGCCATTTCCGAGAATACAAAGCTCTTTCTTTGTACGTTCATCCGAGCAATTATTTATTCTACGGAAGTCTGCTTTGACAGTTGCGATACATTTCTCGACATTCAGAAAGCAGATATTCATTTAAATTTAAATTTACTTAAAATGCACCCTAAGAAGATATTAGATTTAACTTCTACGTATGCAGTGAAGATAAAATGTTTAATAGACGTTTTACGGGACACCCGGTATCGAGAAAAAATACATACATACTTTGCTTGCACTTAACTGACACGAAGTTATTGATTCATAATGACCACGAATGTCAAAAACTCAATTTTGCCTCATTTCTCTGCGGGACACATTTTAGAATTGATATTGATCCAGCAGATTCCAATGAGCTGTCAGTGCTTGGCATTTATCAGCCTTAGACCTTCGCTGAAATCAACAGACCACCGCTGCTTCCAAAAGTACTGCTAAATATTTTACATGCCTCAAATAATGTAAAAGATTCTTCACACCCTCATAGAGGGATAAGATCTACAAAGCCCAGATTTCAACGAACTTTATGCTTTCTTGATTGAATTTACTTGATCGTATTCGTAGACAACTTGTTTGTTTACGAAATGTCACTTAATTGTGATACTAAGTTCTTTTGTCAGATGAATAAAATCTGTCAAATCTTTGGCTTAATTTTTGGCTGTAGTTTCTTCCGTGACATCTGTCAAAATAACGAACCTGTTGCCGATTCAACAAGATGGCAACACTAAGGTGGTGTCCCAAAAAGAGAAATTTGTGAATCGGTTCGTTTTTTTTATGAACGGTTATTTTATTTTCTTTAAATAAAGTTTTTTTTTGCTTTTGGAAATAAAGATCATTCCACTTTATAACGTTTCGGACACCGGCCTTTTCTTTCGTCGTTCTTCTAAATTTCGATTCTGGGAATTTTTTTTGGGAATAGAAAATAATTTATATTTTAGGTTCAGTGCCGAACATTTCGGTCCTTCGAGCCGGATCAATCAACGGAAATCAGAACTAACGAAGGAAAGAAGACAGTCAAGGTTCACCACACAGAAATATCCGAAGACCGCTTAAGCCACAGCATTCATTCATCATCAAAGTTTCTCGAGCCCCAAACGAATGAGCAGAATAACTGCGTATTGCATTCGGGTCACCAACAATCTACGAAGGACGAGCTCTAAGCGGACTTTCGATACCTTGGACCCCACTGAACTGGAAACAGCGAAGAAGTTCCTCGTTCAACGTGCTCAACTTGAAATGTTTTCACAGGGGATTAAAAAGACCCGAGGTCTTAGGACATGAAATTCTTGGTGGGACAATGAGCTAAGAAGGTTAAGAAATGCAGACCTGAGCTTCAACCATTTCGGACATTGTTGCAGCCACGTGAGGTACTCCTGTTGCTAATGTTTCCGGAAAATTTACCTACGTGCTTGAATATATTTCCAGCGATCATGTAAAGGTTTATGTATGTCCTAAAAGGTGGGCCGACTCAGGCACGGTTTACACTTCTTGGCCAAAAACGAAGTGCGCTGGAGTTTAAGCAGTGGAATTGTCAGGGTATTCTGAAAGCGGACACAGAGGCCTAGAATCAAGACACGCTTCGATCTGGGCTAGCAGTGTGGCGAGCTCTTCATAGGTGAGTGCTCCGTGCTTTTGGAAATAAAGATCATTCAACTTTATAAAGTTTTGGAAACCGGTCTTTTCTTTTGTCGTTCTATTAAATTTCAATTCTGGTCATTTTTTTGGAAATTAAAATAATTTATATCTTACGTTCAGTGTCGAACAGAACGAAAGGCAACACTAGCAAAACTGAACGAAACTGAGCAATCTGGTTGCATTTACGAAACTAACAGTGAATAACACTTATATTTTTCCTTAAGCTCGTCAAATGGATTTAAAAAAATCAACATGTCAGTTTGATCTTTCCCGTTGATAGTTTCGTCTAAAAGTAAACAAAATCGGTTAAAAGGGTTTCTACAATTATTGTCAAAATGCCTCTCTGGCAGCCATTTTTACTTGACTTGACAGCTGTTTTTTATTTTCCCGTTATATCAACTCAACTCTCACTTTTAAAAATCTCCTGCATCGAACTGTAAGTTATCAGAACCGACACCCAATCGTTTCATTTTCGGTGAAAAAAAGGATTCAAATTCAAAGAAAAATCCTTTCACACTTACGAGTATAATTCAAAATGAGGGAGAAAAAAAACTATGTCAAACTGACTCCTCGAAATATTCCCGTTAAGATGAAGAACGTGTCGATTGTAAGAGGAGGGAGGGAGGGAGGGAGGGAGAGCAAAACAAATGAACATTTTTGTAGGTAAAGCTGTTGCAGGCTTCAATGGTGCCCATAACTAGGACGAAGCGAGTGATGGATTTTACTGAGTATTTTTTTTTTTTTTTTATTATTTTTCTTCTCCTCAATACTATTTTTATTGCTTTTCTGTAATTTATTGTGCTTCGGGATGAAGGCGGTAGCCATTTTAACAGCTCAGATACTCTGTGTTGGCAAATACTCTTGTTGGAGTCAAAATACTAGAATACTATACGTTTATCGACCCGCTTTGCTATTTTTGCTGCCTCCTTTTCCATATCCACTTTATGTGTGTGTGTGTGTGTGTGTGTGTGTGTTTGGCACTTGTAGAAAAGCAATCAAAGTACCCCTCAACGTATTCCAGATATTTTGCATGATGGATGGATGAATGGCTTGCATTACTCTCTGGGGGATAGAGAGAGCCTCTGAGAGTTGTGTTCGTATATGTGAAACCCTTCGATTGAGTGGTGTTGGTATATGACGTCCAACAATATGTCATATGCGGGTGGGACGCTTATTGAGTTCATGGACGATGAATATTGAATTTTTTTTTATTATTTTTTTATATTTATATATGTATGTTTATTGGAAGAAATAGTTTCGGGAAGAGGGGAATGCACCTTAAAAGTGAACTACTTTCGGCTGTGGGGGGAAGTTGAAGTATTAAATGGATCAAATCTAGTCGCATTTCAATTGGATGATGTAGCAAGTCCTTACCAATGCCAAACATGTAATATAGCGGAAGCTATGAGATGTGTTAATGAGTTGTAGACACGAGGAAGGAGCAACTCATAAATAGTCCATTGCTTTTTTGACCTGGGGTTCTACCCAAGGACTGATGCAGAGATCTAGAGAACAGGTATATACAGTGTACTCTCTCCTAACGGACACCTTTCATAACCGGACACCTCTTATAACCGGACAGATTCCAAAGAACGGAATTAAATACACGATTTTTCATATAAAAAATTCTCCCATAACCGGACTCTCTCAAAACCGGACACGGACACCAATTTTCGTAACCGCAATAGAATGTCGCTCTCTCTTAAGTGGACAAAACACATCTTGTACGTATGGTAAACTTTTAACATACTTTATTTTCTTTTTGTTTTGCTCTCCTCTTCTTTACACTTTGCAAAGAAACTGTGGAGTGTGCCTTTGCGTTATTATCACGTTCGCGGACACATGATTTTCGATGGGGAACGCTAGAATGACACCCGCACATTATTTTGAGAGATATTTTATAGATATTATTTTTTGCGAATTTTGTATACCTAAATATAAAAATGATTCCGCTGGTCACATGAGAACAATGTTGAACTTCAAATCTACTGTCGACTATAAAGAGGACGATGGCATCGGATCTTGTAACGACTTCTTTTGCTTAGTCAGAAACCCAGCTCGAGTGAATCCATGTTTTTGCCTCATATTGAGTGAAAACTGCGTTACTCACTCGACTGTAAATCTCTTTGTAGCTTGACATTTAAGTTAAGTCCTTCATACGTACATACATGCTTAAACTTTTAAAACTATTTACCATGCCACAGAAATTTACAAAGCGCATGCAACGCCGCTGGAGGACCATAGAGGAACACATACCAAAAGTTGAGCCAAAAAAAAAAGAAAAGAAACCAACTTCCTTTGTATGAGGAGTATACTTGTTCTCGGGTAGTACGATAGTTCCTCATGAGGTGTGCATACATTTCACAAATTCTCTCTCTGGCTAGGGTGTCAAAGGCAAAGGACCGACGGTCGTCGGCGCCATCACATACGAGCACATAGCGTTTTGTGCATAAAGAAAAGTTATTTGCGACCAAATTCCTCGCTGTGATTATAGCAAAGCTGTCCCCGAAGATATGTGCCCGCATGGGGACACACATAGTCTCACACATCGAACGCACCAGGATACATGACAAAACATAGATAGCGTGGCAACATTATCCCAAAGATAAACGACTACGGTGTAGGTAACCTTTCTGCAAGGTCGTTTCGCTCTATCGTCGTTGGTATAAAAAGAAGTAAATCACCTTTACAAGGATTCCCCAAAGTAAGAAGCTCTAGCGAAACCTTGAGGGCGATACGTGTACTAGCTGTGTATCGTTTGCTGTTTCGTGTGGGTGTTTATCTTGTTGTTTTGTGAGTAGGTACATACGAGTCGAATAGAGCCATAGGGGATGAATTAAAGGTGGGATTCTGTACGTAGGTGCGTGATCGAAATAGTTTTGGGCAAATAAATTATCTGAGAAAAACCTTTGCTAGATACTGCTAAAAAGTGCTAAAATGTTTTTGCGAGGTTGGTGGGCGAGTGCGTGTGCTAACTGGGTGGGTGGTCTCACCTATTCTGAGATAGTTTCTATGAAAATGAAGTAGAGCCTTAATGGCTTAAGGCAATTTAATCAAAAAAAAAGGGGTAGACATAAAAAAGGAGCTTCTCATGAGATATTACACCCTTGGAGGTTGATTGGTTGGAACTTTTCTTTGCACCAAACTGCCTTAACTTAGAAAAAAGACCTTAATTCAAATTGGAAAGACAGCTAATTTCGAATTTTCAAAGTTGTTTGGGAGTTATTTATGAGCGGTCATAAATACGCATTAATACAGGGTTTTTCAACAGGGACGCTACAAAAGTAGAGCGACAGGGACAGCAAACGACGCCATATTTCTTACCGCTTTTGACATTTCTCTTCAGTAAGGTTTGCCATTTCATGATGGAAAGATAAACGAGCCAACAACGAGTCGAAATTATTAAAATTTACTACCGAAATTCGGAGTCAGTGGCCTCAACGTTAAGAGCGCTACGTTCAATTTATGGTCGTCATAATCGTCCTAGCAGATCAACAATTGAGCGTCTAGTGGAAACATTTGAATCCACAGGCACAGTACAAAATGTTCCCGTGCCAGTGAGACAAAGAAGTGCCCGTAGTGTCGAGAATATTGCTGCCGCTGAGGCTTCAGTCGAAGAACGCCCAAATGTGTCTCTCACACGTCGTTCTCAAGCGTTGGGCATCTCTGTGTCGTCGTTGTGGCGAATTTTGCGAAAAGATCTTGGCCTACATCCTTACAAGATTAAATTGACGCAAGAACTGAAGCCGCTTGACCACCAGAAGCGTCGTATTTCGTGAATTGGGCTAAGCAACAACTTGAAAATGATTCGGGTTTTCATTGAAAAATCATCTTCAGCGATGAGGCTCATTTCTGGCTGAATGGCTTCGTCAATAAACAAAATATGCGGTATTGGTCAGGCAGCAATCCAAACGTTCTCCATGAGTCATCATTGCATCCCGAAAAAATTACGGTTTGGTGTGGTTTATGGGCCGGCGGCGTCATTGGGCCGTACTTCTTCCGTGATGATCAAGACCGGCACGTAACTGTGAATGGGAATCGCTACCGTTCAATGATAACCGAATATTTTTGGCCCCAATTGGATGATATGGACTTGGAGGACATGTGGTTCCAACAGGACGGCGCCACAAGCCACACAGCGAATGTCACAATCAATTTATTGGAAACCAAGTTTGGAGAACGTGTTATCTCACGAAATGGTCCAGTCGCTTGGCCGCCTCGGTCGTGCGATTTGACGCCGTTAGACTATTTCCTGTGGGGCTACGTCAAGTCTATGGTCTATGCCAACAAGCCAGAGACGATTGATGAATAGGTTTATGAGACACTTAGTTCAAAATTAGTCGGTAAATACCGGCCTGAGTGGGCCCCGTGTTATATCGCCAAAAACCAAATCGCCCGTAATGCAAAAATCAAAAAAAAATTTAAATCACCCAAAAAAAAGTTGGGCGATTAGACATTTTTATATTTTGAGCGATTTGGCATAATGTCAAAATACCCAAAAAAGTGATTTTGGACGATTATTTTTTTTCGACTTTTTTAAAGCGGATCTGTGCCATATCGCACAAAACCAAAAAATGTCACAATGTCTAACATTTTTGGGCGATTTAACACTATGACAGATTAAACAAAAAATAAAAAATCTCAAATCACCCAAAGAAAAAATTTACGCTTTAACGCAATCCGAAAAAACCAACATACAAAGTATATATGACATTTAACGAATTTGAAAAAGTTTCCTTTTTTGTTCATCATCCGTCCATGTACCTACACCATTGTAGCCTTCAATATCCGATGTTGTCCTGGTCAACTTTTTAAAAACTGGGAAATGTAATGGCTCGATCTGAAGTAGGTAAGTAATGAAAAGAAAAACAGCTTTAATGCGAAATGAATGATTGAAGAAATGGATATCTTATTTGTATGTACAGTGTAATCTCACTTTATAGACACCTCTCATAACCGGACACCTCTTATAACCGGACAGATTTCAAAGAACGCAAATAAATATGTATTTCCGCAATAGAATGTTGCTCTCTCTTGAATGGACAAATTGACAAATACTTTATTTTGTTTTTATTTTGTTTTCCTCTTCTTTACACTTTGCAAAGAAACAAAACAAAAATGTAAACTGTGGAGTGTGTCATTGCTTTTTTATCACGTTCCCGCCTCCCGGACACTTGATTTTCTGTGGGGAACGCTAGAATGACAGTCTCATATTTCCGGCATTTTGAGAGATATTTTCTATTATTTTGTGCGAATTTTGTATAAAATGATTCCGCTGGTCACAGTGAAGTATACTCACTCTGATAGGATAAAAAATACTGGTATATGGAAGTATCCTGTATTTCTCGTCAGGATATCCCGCCTTGTTCTAACATACCTAAAATTTTCATGACCCGCTAAATTCCTCAACCATTGACGCCATATGCTGTCTTGTCCGCGAACGTGCCATCCAACAACTATGTATGTGCATTTATAAATCCCATTGCATTTTTAAATTGGTTTGTATGTTAAGTGTATATACATATGCATTGTACATATATATGTATGTGTCATTTTACGCTTGATTGTCATAGACAGAAATTAGTATTTTTTGGTAATTTGTGTTTATGACATAAAAATTAATTCCTTTATAAAATAAAATTAATATCACGTCTTTATTTTTTAAAGAACGTCCATTTATTATTTTCTCCCATAAGCGGACACCTCTCATAACCGGACGAATTTCTCGGCACCGCCAGTGTCCGGTTACAAGAAAGTTCACTGTATACATAAAAATGGTGTGAAAAATGTATAGTTATTCATTAATTGAGAACGGCTGGGCTGATTTGGCTCAATTTTTTTTTCAGTTGTTCGTACTTACCAGGAGAAGGTTTTTACGAAAGAAAAGTCGGGAAATTTAAGAAGTGAAAAAAATCACTGTGAAATAAAGCGGAGCAACGCACGCCGGTTTTCGGCTAGTACTAAAGCAAAAAGTCAGGTTCCATCTAAGGGGAAACAAACGAGCGAGGGAGTGGCGCACGCACGGCATCGCATAGGCGCGAACCGCTTCACGCGCTAATATAAACGTTTCATAGAAAAAACAACAACATTCTGCTGTGACCATTACTGTACTTGTTACAATTGCCTTTGAACACACTTTTAAAACCAATCTAACGAAAATGTATGATCGCCCAAAATTAGTGATACTTTTGGGCGATTTAACATTTTTCGGATTTTCTTTCATTTTGGGCGATTTTCGACGATCGGAATCATGAGTTCTGACAAAACGCCCACACTTTCTTGGGCGGTTTGACATTTTTTAATTTTTGGGCGATTTGTCATAGCGTTAAATCGCCCAAAAATGTTGGGCAATGTCACATTTTTTAGGTTTCTAGTTTTGGGCGATATGACACGGAGCCGCCTGAAAGTGAACGCATCAATTGTCCAAGTTTTTGGATAAAGTGCGTAGCGAATGGTCGCTCTAAAAAAAAAAAACTGCAGAACTGGTCCTGAAAGCTTTCAAATTATTGCACTGAGCTCAAGTCAAACAATTGATTTGGCGATGCAGATAAGCTGCTGTTATATTTTTAAATCGCGTTTACCAGAGAACATTTTAAATGTGAAGCAAAACATGTATCTGAAATACCAAGACCCGTTCGAGTGGTGATTGTCTCTTTGCACAATGAAACAAATTACAATACATCTAAATATCGCCAATAGACACAAATTTTGTCCTGTCATCTCGCCGCTTTTTCTGGCCATCTATTTAGCTCAGCTGTCACTGTCACTTGTGACTTTAAAAAGAAACTTGTGCTTATCTGGCCATTCGCAAGTTTGTCTTTTTATTGATTTCTCACATTCTAAAAATAGACACCCAATTAGGCTTGCCACCTTCTATAAAATCTCGTGGAGGACCTTAAAAAAAAAACTTTTTTTAAAACTTAAAATGCGTATATATTGCCCAATTATTACAAAATAAATAATCATAAAATAACAATTCAATGCAAAACGGATAAATAAATAGACTAGAAACAAAAAATAAAAAAAAAACAAACAAAAATGCTTCGAAAGTCGGACAGAATCCCGAAAATCCCGCAAGGCCAAAATTCCGAAAGTGAAAATAAAAATTCGTTTGTATGAAAAAAATTAGAAGAACATTTATTTAACACATGTATTAATTAAAATAACAAACTTTCAATAAACAAAACATAATAAAACAGTTCAAGTCTTATTGACAAAAACGTTTTAGGAACGATCTCTAACAAAACAATATCTGATACAAGTTCATATCGAATGCAATTCACATTAAAAACTGAGTTCTATTTCAGAACGCGCGTAAATTTTTTAATTTTGTTTTCCTTAATAACGTAACGTTCTCTGGATTCCGTTTTCGGGATTTTGGCGTTTCCAGATTTTCGATTCTCGGGATTTTGGATTTTCGGGACTTTGGATTTTCGGCATTGTGGATTTTCAGGTTTTTGAATTTTCAATATTTTAGGTTTTCGGGATTTTGGTTTTCGGGATTGTGACCCCTACCCAAATGCTTCTTCAATAGCGCACTAAATAAAAAGATTGCTTGAGTCAATAAACTTGTCAGAATAATAGCGAAATTAATGTCTAAAAACGTATTTTTCATTGGCACTCGATAATTTGAGAAGCTCATTATTGCTCTTGACGTCATCATAAAAATCGTACTCTTTGATTCTCTGAGAAGTGAAGGGAATTAGATTTTGTTATAGTAATTATGTGTGTGGAGAACATATTTCCTTTTGAGGAGGATGGAGAACATCACCTTACAAAGGAGGACTGTCCTACTCAAAGGAGGACGGGTGGCCAGCCTACACCCAATACAACAACTTAACGTCAATCTGTCAAATACTTCGCTCTCAATAAGGAAAACGGTGTCAAATGATGATTAACTGATTGCAGTGTTTAACACTCGTTTGCTTTAAAAAACCAGTTTCAACATTTGACATTTTGTCAAACTGTCAAAAAATAGATTGATTATAGTTCAGTCGATTTTTTTTATTAATCTCGTCCTGCCTATTCAAATGGCCCTCGTCCACGGCTCCGTTAAATTTAATTCATTTATTTTTTATAAGCCACTTAGAAGATTGCTTTTGCGAAAATTCAGGAATCAGTATTCATTTAAACTCCCTTAATCTGTGAAAATGTATCGCAATCCCAACTGAGAAAATCCCTGCACACAAAACACATCCCTTTCACAGCGCGTACATAAATATTTCCATTTTTTAACACCAACACCGCTAATCCATTATGAACACATTAAACGACCACATCCGCCACTGGATGGCAGGACTAAGGATCGAGGACGAGACGTGTAGGTAGAGCGCGTGTCGGATGCGAGAAAACACTTAATCGAAATTGGTTTCACAGATCCAGAGAACAGCAGAAGCTTCAACCCTCTTTGTGTGCGTTGCGTTCGTTATCCTTGTCGCCTACCAAACCGGTGCAATTTTTTATTCATAAAATGCGAGTATTTTCCCGCACTTAACTTCATAACTTCATTGCGGGTTGCTACCTACGAGTACGTTATTTAATGTTGCGCTCACGCGAGCAGATACTAAGATACTTGAACAGGTGTGTTTTGAATCATGCAATCGCAAGCACCCTTCCAGTATTGTTTCCTCTTTCTGTGGCTTACGGTATTTAGTTGCCTCCGGAGTGAACAGCTTAAAACATCATTCCGGCGGGATGGATGGTAAGACTCTACTGTTTATGCAAGTGATGAATGTGCTGCGATTTTCCAGCTTTTTTTCTTAACACTCCCGATGGACAAATCGCCACATCACCAGGCAAATGGGCAATTTATGGAAATTTCCTGCAACGATTTGCATAAAGGTCATAACCAAGAAGGAGACCACAGTTGGACCGACTCTATGCATTCATCAGCATCATGAACAACGGTGGAGTCTTCGATGGGGGCGGCCGGCGCTACGAATCGACAGAGCAGCTTCCGCTTGCCAAAAGGAATTTTGATTTCCTTTTCCTTTTCCTTTTATTTTGTGAAAATTTTCCAGTTTATGTCGAAAGGGAAGTTTGCACCAAAACTATGTACTACCAACGAACAAGAGTGCAGTGAAGCTGTCAAATTCCAAAGTTGACAGCGAAATTTATGCTGAATAAATTTATGCGCTCTTAAACACGGAGCAAGGATCGACAGGGACTTATAGCAACTGAAAACGTGTTTATTGATCCATTAATTTGGTTTGCGAAGCGTTTGCATCCAGAAGAGCATGCACTTAGCAGTCAAACTGAAAGTCGGCCTTGACCTTGTTGTTGTGTTCATGTGCATGAACATGAATAGATTTGCGGTGCGCAATAAGTGAATCCGAGTACAGAATTGAGGGTTAAGCTGTTTTTGGGGGGATGATAAATGTTTTTTCGTATGTGTGTGTGTAGGTTAAGTGGAAATGCTTTCGAAAACGTTATTAAAAAAATATAAAAACCTGACTTTTTTCGATAAATAACTGTGTTTTCACATGCAGCACGAGCAGATACTTGCAATTTGAGGGGGTACCCCTTCAGTTTGGAAAATGAGATATTCCTCGAATACTTGAAGCACCACGAGTATGTGGAAATATTTCGAGGGAAAAGTGCCAAAATTGTTGGCCTATTTTTGAAACTTAATGTAATTGGGCACAAGGTTTTGCCTCTGTAAAGGACTTGCGATAGGTTAGGTTTGGTTAGGTTGAGAGGGGTGTATGATTGAACGAGCAATAATTTTCACTCGGAGACCCGAAGGTCCATTGTGAATCCCCTCATAGTTTGGGAGGAAATCCTCTTGTTACCAACTCGTAAACCAGTTTGTGCTCTTGATGAATCGTAGAAGATCCGATATCTTAGAATGTCTGAGTTCTGTTATGCCATCCAAGAATCTATGACCTAAAGTACGGAGGCGTCGTTCCTGGAGTGCGGGACTGATTCGCTTTCTTCCTCATCATAGCTTCTACAGATATCGTTGGACTCAGGTAGCCATTTGCTTGTCATGATGTGACCTATGGCACAGTGCCCTGTGATTATTCCGGTGATTAAGCGTATGGAGGATTTATCCAGATGTATTATCGTCTTATTAAGATCTAGTTTCGGCCATAAAGAGCGAGATGTGCCTCAGTCGGTTCGTGTGAGCAACAGAGCGTTGGTCTCTTTTTCAATTATATGGTCGATTGTGCTGAACAGTGTTGTAATCGGTGGCACTATGGAGGTGTCAGCATCACTATTGCTCATGGCTGATCCAGTTCTAGCTAGTTCGTCTGCTATCTCGTTCCCTTCGATATTGCTATGTCCGGGCACCCAGAACAGTCTAACATTGTGGTGCCTTATGGTATTTAGGGCATTGCGACATTTTTGGACTGCCTTTAATTTATTGTGTTTAATCCTATTGCTTTCAGAGCTGGCTGACTATCCACCAGAATGGCTATCTCCGATGGAGGGAGGTCGCTTCCTTTTATGAATATTGCGGCCTTTCCGAAGGACTTGCGAAAAAATCAGGGACGTCGCCGACGTGGATGTACGGAATGGGAATATGAAAGATTTATTTTAAGCCTTCTGATTCTGAGGCAATTTAAAGGATCCGCCTTTTTGAAAATCATCGAAATTGGACCCTTTTTGAAAAAAGGGAGCCTTTTCGGACCCTTTCTGTAAATTGAGAAACAATTGACACATTCAACCGAAATTCCTTCACTTCTTTTAGTAGGCAAAGTCACCGACAACAATCACACTTTTGCATTAACCCGATTTCTACCTATGTATGTGTTTGCCAATGCCAAAATGTAAATTTCCCCTGTAAACAGACAGATGCATTCAAATATCTGGTGCGTTTGTTTTTTTTTTTATATAATCTGCACACGCTTAAGGGGATATGAATACCTTTATATTTTATAATGTTTACACGCAGCGCGAGCATATGAAGGACAATAACGAGAGACAGACAGTTTTTCATACTTCTACTATTGCTAATATAAAAAAAATGCTATCCGCATTAAATGTTTTGGAAGATGAAGAGTTAGAAGAGTGGGTCCCTAACTCGAATTTAATTCAGAAGTTTAGGGCTTTCATTTCTAACAATTAAGTTTTCCAAATGATGACTTTTTTTCAAATACTTTTCTTGTTTCTTTTGTTTATGTTACTTTATTTTTAAATGAATTGCTTTTTTTTAAATTAACTGATTTTTTTGTTTTCTTTAAGAGTTGTTATGCATAAGCTTTATATATTTTTAAGCAACTGGACAAGAATACAAAAAAAAATTATTATTCTTATTCTTTAATTTTATATGGGACCCCTTTTTTCGTCAGGGACCCCTTTTTGGACCCTTTCCGGATATTTTCAGAGGTAACCCTGATTGGGGGCATTCCGAAACTTACATGACAAAGGGCATCTGATTGGTCGAGAGCCATGTAGTCTACTTTCATTGAGGTCGGGACTGGATTTTTAGTCAAGATAATTTTGACTACACGTCGAAAACAGTTGCCTGATTGGTTTCAATATACTGCGTGGCTGTTGTTTGCTTGTTACAAAAATTCAAATCTAAGTAAATTATGAAGGGATATTTTTTTTTTTTAATTTTTCATGCAGTTCATATACAATCGCCGAACTCTGCAAACCGTTCAGCCTCTAAGTCGTCCATTAATATTTGTAAGCTTATTTTCGTTCTTATTTTCTTTAAAAAAAATAAATTTGTTGTGCTGCAATCACAATTATCCAAACAATTTCAGAGCGAAAATAGAAAGTAAATTACATTTTTGACATTTGAACTTTTGACTAAATATCGTGTCACTGTGGCGTTCAGAAACTTAGATTATTGCATGCTCAAGTATCTAAGTTTCAATGCATTGTTAGCATGATTTTTTATCATTTTTGTCTGACAAAAAATAATTTTTACTACAACTTCTGTTGTTCGTAGGTAAAAAATTCGTTTAACATAATTTTTAGAGAATTTACCAAGGATGATATTTTTGTAAAAAAAAAAGTTTTGAGAAAAATGCATTTTAAGTAAAAAATTGGAAAAATTTTCATAATTTTGAGTCTCAGGAGCCATAACCTTTTAGTGGCTGCATAAAATTACATGAAGTCTTCAAAATTCTGTATCCGCTTCTGATTGTCTCACCAAAATGTAAAAAACTATATTACATAGTTCAAAAGTTATATTTTTTAAAGTGGTCTTACCACCAAACCGGGGGTGCCTTATTTCGACGAGCTATAACTTGGAGGAGGGTGAAAATAGACCCACCCCTGCCGTATGATTTTTTGTTCTTCAGAAATTTCTAGTTCCCCTTCAGCTAGAAACGTGAAATTGCAGTTTCTGGCTATTTTCGGTCTAGTTAGAGGAAATCAAAAAAAAAAAAATATTTGGAAAAGCTTAAAATTTTCCGGAAAATTCACGTTTCTGAAAATTCAAAGAGGGAGTAAAATTCTTCAATTCAGATTTTCACCGTATATTTGAAGTTACTAAAATTTATTTCAATATTTTTCTGAACAAATTTAGTTCGCATTTATTGAATTCAAACTCATAACAAAAATATTTTTTTAGATTAGTGTACCGAACCATTAAAAATGCTGCTTTAACATTTTGACAATCTCGAATTTTCAAGATGCTATAAAAAAAATTTTAAAACAATTTTTGAGAAAAACGCAAAAACAGGTCAATTCGTTATTTTGATGAACTCTCAAAATCAATAACTATTTCATTAAAACTCTTCATCAGATTAGATTTACATGCCAAAATATAGCACGTTGCGTTTTCGCAACGCTAGCCGGAAATGGGTTAAGGATTATTCTTCTTAAGTCCCTTATTCCCAGAACAAAAATCGTTGCGAGAATAATCCTAGCGTAATATGTCAAAATTCTCCAACGTTCACTGCGAGAAACATGAAAATGAATGGTTCGGACCATTCTTTCTCGCAACTATTTATTTTTCGATGCGATTTTTTGACATTGTTTTCAATGAAAGAGGAAACAATTGTATTAATGTTGAGAAAGGCAAAAAAGGAAACTACACATTTTCGCGCATTTAAACGTCATTTCCTCTTTAAAAAAAATTAAGTTTGTTGTTCGAAATACTTTTAATTCAATATGAGTGATAAGAAGAGGAAAATAACACAAAAAATAAAGTTCTCAAATGACGAAGAAAAATGTCAAAACTCGTACGTCAAAAATCTCGTTGCGAAATTTGAAATTCTAGGAATTTACCCTCAAAATCTCGCACCACAAGCTATGATTTTTTTCCCGCAACGATTTTTGCTCTGTGAATACGGGGCTTTAAATGGAACACCCTGTATAAGAACGGTTCCATGTCGCGATTGACACTTCGGGACATTTGTTTAATTTAACAAATTGTTGAAAAGCAATCAGCGTACACAGAAGCGAGTTGACATCACTTAAATAAGAAACAATATATTAGGCGTGTTTTTTTGGTGATTTACGATAGGTAGCCCTACAAAAGAACATATGTGCAAAAAACGGTCTTCGGTGATTTGGCAGCGCTATGCTAATTGACATTTGACATTTAAACATCTGTTTTTTTTTTCAAATATACACTATTTAATGAGCAAAATGTCATTTTTTTCTGACTTTCAATATTTCTTCCCCACTTTTCCACTTGTTTTCCAAGCTCCTTTGCATAGCATTAGGTTTTCATCGCCGCAATTGTTTTCAAATGTGTCACTTACATGTCATATTTGACATTCTCGATAACATTTCGATAACAATCGACAAAAAAATGGTTTGACAAACCATTTTTTTATCCAGCCTAAAGCGGCCCTTACACGGTCGATCAAAATGACATCAATCACTTATATGGCTTAGTGAAAATATGATTGTATGTGTCACATCGCTTGATTGAAGAAAATCAAAACGTGTTTGATTTTTACACGTACACGGTGATTGATGTCATGTGATTGACCGTGTTAGGGCCGCATAACGACATAAGAGTCGATAGATTTCGTTATTCTATATAGGCTTAGTTGTTAGTGTATTTAACATGAAAACTATTTTCTAAGGCTAAAACATGCCCATTATTAGGCGTGTTTTTTTCAAAACTATATAGGCTTAGAAAATTTTCTCCATGTTAATTACACTAACAACTAAGCCTATATAGGCATACGAACCTGGATAATTATCCAGTCTTAGGTGCTTAGCCTGGATAGAAAAATGTGCTACCAAACTGTTTTTCGTCGATAGTTATCGAAATTTTTATCGAAATGTCAAATATGACAAGAAAGTGAGGGAGAAATATGAAGGCCGGTAGCTATCAACCGAAGTCTGCTGTCATTTCAAATTTAAATTATTTCTGTTCATTTTAAAATGGGTAGAAAAGAAAGAAATACGAATTTATCCGACACGGAAAAGAAAATTATAATGAATTAAGTGAACTTGTTGCTTATTTTACTATTTAATTGAATTAAATTTGATGAAAAAAAATTCTATCCACCAACTTATTAATGAGCGCTTGATAACTACCGGCCTTACTTTCAATGAAAACAATGCCGATGTGAAACTGTCAAACGTCAATTAGCATAGTCCTGCCAAGTCACTGTTCAGCGTTTTTTTTCTCATTTGAAAAAAAAACACGCCTATTATTATCGCAATAATTCCCGTGTTTTATTTGACAGGTGACGTAATGATCTAAGTCCATTCTGTCCAACTATTGACAAAACAAAAAATGGAACTCATGTCACGAACAACGGTTGAAATCCCTCATCTTTACAATTTTCTCTGCATTCCTAGAGTAATACGATCGACGACACCTATTGTTCAGACACTGCAACAAAATGTAACCGCAAGTATTACCAATAGCGTCCCGATTCGCATATACTTATTCACTTTGCGCACTGGACGCTTTTTTAGAAGTTAATTGGTATAATAAGAGGCAATGACAGCTTCAACTGAAAAATGTTTATTTGGCAATGCAGTCGTACATATACGTGAAGCTTGAATACGTGAATGTAGCACTTTAAGTTGCTTACTTTTTAACTATTTCTAATTTAGGCTTTCGGGCTTTCATTCCTTGTTTTTGTAAGACAATTTTTTTTCAACAGTTATCTTTAAGCAGAAGAAAATTGCTGAAAGCTTAATGTCAGTTTTGACGTTTTGAAAAAGCTACAGTGACCGGTGTTATCTTCTCAAAAAAAAAGGAATTCCTACCAAATGACAGATATCATGCAAAATTGATTATCTGTCCAACTGCGAGATGCCATTTTACTGACATGACACTCAGCGGCCATTTGCATGATACTCTTCATCGATTGTGTGTACTCGCCTCGTACACAAACTCCCCAACTAAGCAATGTACTCTTTCCATTAAATTGGCTTTCCCGTATGTAAACATTATTTTCATTAACTCCCTTGCCACATAGAAATAGGAACGCACTCCCGTTTCATCGCCATTATAATGTTTCCGTTCCTTACTCATTATCTTTTCTATTATCCTCTAAATGAGGTAACAAGAAAAATCTCGTCCTTATCGCTAGCGAAAACCAACAACTCTCGTAGCAATCTCCATTAGCATACACGTTAAGCACCTCCGAGTGCATTTTATCTCGAAAACATACCCCGTTAGACCGGAAGCACGCAGCCATGGCAGGCAGGTAAGTTTACTGTAACAGATCGAAATCGACCTAATTGAGTCAACGTTGATGCGGTGCATGCCTCTGAAAGTGGCGTAAGTATTCCAGTTGTTGGCTGACTCCGTTATGCAAATAATGACCCAATAAAGAGAACGAACAGAAAAAAGCAACATGGCGACACTTATGCCTCGCATATGAATGATTTGCATTTTTATTAGAAATCCCGTATACCGGAAGAGACCCAAACCATTTCCCTCCTGATGATGCTACTGTAGGGTAGATGGCTGGGACTTGCCTGGAAAATAATTTACATAAGCGGGTGAGCGTGGTTAGGGTCGATGTGTGTAGCTGCACATGTGGAAGGACTGGATGCGTTAAGTGCGCAGTTCGCTTCGTAATTTATTCCGTTTTAATTTGCCCCATTAACCGCAGTAAGCAGCCGGCGACGACGATGCTCACTCGAGCACAAGGAGTTCCGTCTAATCTCGGTGCCGGAGCTTGTTGGTCTGGCAGGAACTGATAGGAGCTTCTTAAGGAGCTGCTGCTCGTGTGCGTGTGAGTTGTTCCCTTGTTATTGCCATGTGTGTGGTTTTGCTGTTGCTGTAGCTGGCTCCTTTAGAGAGTGGATTTTTATATTTCAGAGTCAACGAAATTATTCCGCTTATCGCAAATTGTAAAGTTATGTATAACCGGGAATAAGCTGGAGTGGAAAATTGTTTCGCAAGAGCATGAAAATCGCTCATACATAAATCCCCGTGGTGGTGGTGGTAGCCATTGTGAGTGCATGCAGTTCGTGTGCTATGCACTTGCGAATGTATGTTTTGGCTGTAGAAATATTGAAAATTATTTCGACTTTTATCGCCCTTATACCGCTAACGGGGGTCTTAATTGACTTTAAATGTGGAGGAGTAGGTTTTAAGTTACGCCGAGGCTATTATAAAAACGGAAATTACAGTGTCGCCATTTTCGGAGTGATTTATAACGAATACTACGAATGTGTGCACATAACTTTGATCGGAATGAGTGTTAAACATGCGTTGATTGTTGGAGCTGACAGGTGATTCATAGAGTTCGAAGAGTGAAAAGCAATGAATCGGTGTAATAAGGAAAACCTCCTCAAATTGTGTGAACAAAAAGGGTTGTCTAGGCTGACCAGACGTACTCTTTTTTAGGACAAAATACTCTTTCCTTAACATGGATTTACTAATTCTCTCTTTTCCTAAATTTTTGTTAAATATATTCTTTTCCTCTAGATAGATATGAATAAAATTGTGAAAAACAATCTTTCTTTTCCTCTTTGTCGGTTGACATTCGTCATAAGAAAAAAAAAAAAAAATAGGTGATGTAAATAAAAATAAGAAAATATTTAAAATTTGATCAAAAAAATTTAGCATATTCTTATTTATATTCTCAACACCTTCATACTTTAATAGGATTACGCACTATCATTTTTAAAATGCATTCTTGCTAGAATTATGTAAAAATGACAGTGTGTACCTTCGAATGAGAAAATACGATTTGAATGATAGCGAGAATGATGAGAGTTGAAATTTTTCGTGAGTTTTGCCGGAATGATGTAGAGTCGTTTGGCGTAAGAATGCGCTGCGGGTAAGAGTACGCAGTGACATTTTCTCCACCTGTAAAAGAATTAGCAGCAATCGCGAAATGAGAAAATGTGTGCTTGACTAACCGCCAATAGTGAGTAACTACTACGAAATTTTTTCAATTAACAGTACAAAGAAAATTAACAAGGAAAAAAAAGCCGGATTTTGTTAAAAATAAAAGTTAATTTTCAAAAGTGTGTCAGTAAAGCGTGGCAACTCGATACCCCATAAGTAGTACGTAGGCATAAACAGTGTATATGTGTGTTTGGTTTAGGATAGAATTTTACTGAATAATATTATTCCTTCTTAGATTTTCAATACAATGAAAAAAAAGTAGCGTCTAGGGAAAGAGTGGGCAGCCGTTCTGTGGGTAAGAGTGCGCAGTTCTTTCTTACCCAGTATTTAACCTTTTATAATATTAGGTTGTACAGCGGTTTTTGTTATTTATATTTTAAATGATGTATTTTACAAGAAAATTTAATTATAATACTTTAACTTTATATATCATTTTAAAGTGCGTTTTTCGCTCTATCTATTCGTTGTATTGGTTTCGTTTTAAATTATTTTGGCCATTTTTTATAAGGACTTTAAAAATAACATGGATAAGAGGCAAATTCGCACGATTTTCTTGTTCCAGTTCAAGCTAGGCCGAAAAGCTGCTGAAATAGCTCGTGATATCAACGATGCGTTTGGCAGAGGAACCACTAACGAACGTACGGCACAATGGTGGTTCAAGAAATTCCGCAGCGGTAACGAGAGCCTTGAAGATGACGAGCGCAGTGGTCGGCCATCCGATGTTGACAACGACCAATTGAGAGCCTTAGTCGAAGCCAATATATGCACAACTGTTCGAGAGCTTGCTAAAGAATTGGATGTAACGCCTATGAAATTTCCAACCACCTGCAAGAGATTGGGAAGTCAAAAAAACTCAATAAATGGGTGCTGCACGAATTGAATGAAAATCAAAAAAATCGCCGTTTTGAAGTGTCATCTGCTCTTCTTTTAGGCAGCAGAAATGACCCGTTTCTCGACAGGATTGTGACGTGTGATATAAAGTGGGTTCTGTACGACAACCGGCGACGTTCGGCTCGGTGGTTGGACAGCGACGAGGCTCCACAACACTTCCCGAAGCCGAAACTCCACCAAAAGAAGATTATGGTGACTGTTTGGTGGTCTGCAGCCGGTCTCACCCACCACAGCTTCCTAAATTCAGGCAAAACCATTACGGCGGAGAAGTATTGCCAGCAAATTGACGAAATGCATCAGAAGCTTCGACGTATGTGCCCTAGATTGGTCAATAGGAAAGGACCAATTCTCCTCCACGACAATGCTCGCTCACACGTCGCACAACTGACACTACAAAAGCTGAATGAATTGGGCTACGAGACACTGCCTCATCCACCATACTCGCCGGACCTCTCGCCCACTGATTACCACTTTTTCAAGCACCTCGACCACTTCCTTCACGAAAAATGCTTCAGAAACCAAGTTGACGCTAAAAACGCCTTCAACGACTTCACCACCTCCAGAGCTCCGGACTTCTACGCTACCGGCATAAATAAACTTGTTTCTCGTTGGCAAAAGTGTATTGATTGTTATGGTTTTTATTAAGATTAATAAAGTTATGTTTGAATTAAGATATGCTATTTTGAAATTGAAGGTTGAAAGCCGCAAGAACTTTCTTTACAACCTAATAATAAACATTTTTAGGCTATTACGTTCTATCCAAAGATGCAACGAGCACATCATAGTCGTAAGCGGTAGGTGGTAGCTGAACTATTTTTCTGTTTTTGTTTTTCCAGAAAAATGCCTCGTATCTACCAAACACAAACGGAAAGGAAATTGATAACCCTAAAGAAAATCTGCAAGCCTGGGGAGCTGATTTAAAATGGAAGCAGTCCATAAAACGCTGCCGAAGAACTTGGTTTGAGCAAAAGTGCAGTTTCAAACCATTTTAACTACTAAAACTGTGACTTAAACTGGTTGCGCACTCTTACCCATGCCTCTGCGCACTTTTACCCTGACTTCGGGGCAAGAGTGCGCAACTTGACTTACTTTGGTTTTTTGGTCGAAACATACGAAACATTAAAAAAAATATAAAAGATTTTTGTATAATTTTGTTCCTAAAATATAGAGCTACCAAATAATAGGCTCTTTTGTTTGCTATCTGTTGTAAGTTTTTCAGAATTTAAGCCTGAAGTCCAAAATGCGCACTCTTGCCCCGAACGACTATAGAAAGATGTTTAATGATAACTAGGATCGCCTGTGGTAGAAATTCGACCGATTGGCGTAAGGAACGGACATTTGCATTGCTCGAAAAACAGTGCATTCGGAAATCCGATAATCGATTTTCTCATAGTCGAAGTAACATAGAAATAGCGCCTCCTAACTTTAAAATCGACTTATGAGCGGTCGGTGAACCAACGGATATGTATGAACTTCGACGGATAAAGGTTTACTTTCCACTTTTTACATCCATCGATCCGTTGTCGGTACACACATTAACGCATTTAAGTTCACACATTCACATATTGAAGTTCACGCATTCACGCAAATTAAAAGTATGCATTTTCATTGGTGGAAGCATAGAGAGAATGTAGAGAAACTGTCATCGACGTTGACAATCGTTTGACATTTCAACGTAGGTACATATGTGACGAATTCTTTGGGACTTCTCTACAACGGAACGACGTCGACGGATTCTATGGGTCAAGTGGCCATTTTGGCAGCACTGATTGAGCGCTCTCAATTCCAGTCAACAAACGAGGTGTCCTTGGATTCATCTTAATCTGGAGAGTGTCCTAGGCTAAATGTGGACGCACCAAGCAAAATGGCGGATTCCCTTTTTTGTTCCTTTACAACCGCCTTGATAGTGGCATTAAATGAAAGGGCTAAGTGAGTAGAATACGATACGCTATGACGTCACTCTTAATTGAATCTGGCGGATGTTCCAAGATGGCGGATTACCATTATCTTTACTTACTTAGTTGGCGCTACAGCTCGAGGTGAACCTAGGCCTGCTTCTCGCAACCATTTGTGTGTGCGTGTTATATTTTTGCACGAATGGAAGGGACCTACAGTTTTTTGCCGACTCCGAACGGCGAGTTGAGAAGCTCAATCGTGACAAATGATACTCTTTGATGCTTGTCAGACATTCGAAAGAGGTGGGCACTGTGAAAAACTTTTAGGTGTTTGCGGCGGGATTCGAACCCAAGACCGCTGGCTCAGTAGTCCGACGCACTAACCACTTGCGCTACGGTGCCCACACCATTATCTTTACTAATTTCTTAATATGGGTGTCAAATTAAAGGATTTGACAAGTTATGATAAGCTAAGTGACGACATTTAAAATTCAATATGGCAGACGTACGAATATGGTGGATCAGCGTTATCTGTACGACCTCCTTAATATGAGTATCAAAGTAAGGGGTTTATAGAGTAGAACACGACATTGCTTACCTACAACTTACGTATACATTCTACATATTTTCTGAAACTAAAAAGTTGTAAATAAAAATTAAGTAAAAAAAAACTAACACCCGACTATTGGAAAAACTAGCTGAAAAGTACGAAACAAGATGAAACGAAACGATAATGTTCAGAGTATAGCTGTAGTCTGTTTTTTGTAATTTTTTAAAGTTCATATGTTATAACTGCGGCTTAAGCCTTAGTAAATGTGATAGGGAGAGTTTGTGACTTTTTGAAAAAAAATCTTTTACCATTGCACATTTTACACAGATGTCTAACACAACTGAAGAAAGCTGAACGATTTTCTAACAGAGGAACTGACACGTGTGTCGCAAACCACCAAAGCGCCATTTTTCTCAACAAAAGTAGTTAAAAGCCTATAACCGATTTAGTATTACTCGTTATAAACCTAAGCCTATATAATCTAATTTCAATTTATTGCCCTCTACAAGAATGTCTCCTATACAACTATACCCCCAAATGAACTCACTCCCATCACCACCAAGGATAATTCAATTACTTGAACAACCTTACCCCCCACACATTTTAAGGCAAGTGTAGAGGCCCCCATTATCACTGATTACTGTGACACATAAAACCATAATTAAACCGCATATATCCATAAATTTCATGAGAGTCCTTCATTAAGAATCATATTCGTACTTCATTTTTTACTATCTGGGTGAAAACTTCATTACTCATTACGGTTGGTGTCGTCCTGGCGAAACGCATTTTACTTAAGTCCCGTTTCGAGAGTACCACTAAAACTTGGCGAAATATTCACTCCCCACTCACGTCCTAGATACATGTTAATTGGAACCGGAGTGCAGAGGGGATGTAAATTAATTTATTAAAAAAAAAAAAAACGTCCTTCTTTGGGACGGCGGACTGCAAGCGACGGATGATGATGCCAACTGCAGCTGAAGCAGCAGTATCAAAGTGTCCTGTAAATTATGAACAAAAAGGATGTGTGCGTATGGTTGTTGTGTATGTATAATTAAATTTAAATGAAGTGTAAGTAAACAAGAATTTATCCAGATAATACAGAAAAAAGGAAAGAAGCAAAATGAATACATTGAAACCGTGTAATTTAATGACTCCGTGGGATGGTTTGATATCCTTATTTGAGTTACAGCACTTTTTTGTTTTTATTTACGTCCCTCTCATTATTTGTCTCGCAAATTTTTAACACCAACTGAATAAAAAGACAAACCCGGATACGTTTCCATGAACGTATAAAGAGCGTACATGGTGCGCTCAACTTAATTAAACGACAGGACTTTTAATTTTTATTTTTTTATTTTTTTATGCCAACTTTTTGTTGTTGAATTTATTTATGTAAAATAAAAGTGAAAATGTGGGCATATATTTTATTCCCAGATAAGGAGACGATGTGAATGGATTAAAAAAGAACTTTGCATCGTGTTTTCTTTTATTCCTCATCGCATAGGGTAGATTAATTTTATTACATGTTTTATGATTGCAGAAATAGGGAAATGAAAGCCGTACTTAACATTTCCCCTTACCATGTGTTTGACGGTTTTGATTCCGATTTTATTCGAGACCCGATCCGATAGTAATCAAACGTACTGAAAGGGCAGTCGGCAATTTTATTTGCAAACGAAATATTTTTAAATACCTAACATCATCTGGATTGGGGAGTCTCATCTACTACATCCGATCTTTTCGCATATAAAACTTCTTCTTTACCAAAAATTACAGAAAATATGGAAATCCATTTTTGTATTGCGATTTCCGACTGAACCCAGAACCTACTCCAGACGGCCAACACTCGCCCCTCCACTAAGGCTCTCAAGGCAAGAATCATGGATTTGAAAGTGACATCTGGGGGTGAAATCGGCTAACGCGATAACTGACTGTCGCTTTTTTGATTGTCGTTTTTGATTATCAACTATTCTTTGCTCTGTGTAAATTGATCGCAAAAAATTGTTGATTTATTGGCATCACTTCTAAGTCTGTCAAGAATTTTAATGTCATTTTCGAATTGTATTGTTTTGAATTTGAAAGCTAAATTCAACAAAATTTGTTTACAAACATGTAAGTACATAATTTATATCTCGAAACACTTAATAATATTAAAAATAATAACAATTTTGTTTTTCGTAGGTCTAATGCAACAAAACAACAAATCGCGATTCTTTCCGAATTCATGGAGAAACTTAATTTGTTAAACGAAAGGTTTTCAAAAATCTAAAATATTATGAGTACTAAGAAATAGTTTTAAAGGATATCCATACAGATTCGAACATACAACGGTTCAAGTCAAGGTAGTTCCAAAATATTCACTCTTTTTTGCAGATTTGTTTTTATCTGTCGGACCTTTTTATAATTATTTTCACTCCTCACTCTCCTCGTCCTCGCGTGTTGCAAAATTGCAAATGATGTAAACATTGCACTTGAACTAATTTGCTTTATAGAATATATGTCAATCCTCAAAATACACGTTTTTCTTCGTAATATATTAACCAATTTGAAGTCGACCGCACCAAAATCCTTATTGAAAATGAAATAAATGTATGAAAACGACACCTGAATAGCTGTCACCTAAAATCAACGCAAAAAAAACGATTGTCGATTTGATAATCACCTTACACAGAGCAAAAGTGTCGATTTTGATTATCAACTATCAACTATCGCGCTAGCCGATTCCACCCCTGTAACTGTAGTCTCTAGAATTTATATAGCTTTTTTTGTGACATAATAAAAACATCGACAGAACCGTCGGTTTTAGATGTTTCAGTCAGCTCTTGAAGAGAAACGCTAGGCTGGATGAGGCTATTGGGTAGATGCTAAGGGAGCCCCATCTAGCGGCAGGCTTTGACTATTTCAGATTGCTATGCCCAGGGAATAGAAAGAATTGTTATCCCCATCCACAGATCGTTGTTGTCGTTTGGTCTTAGTTTTTTTTTTTTTGTACAGTACCCGAGCATATTTCTTGTAGGGATATCAACTACGTACACATGTAAGTCCACTTGAAACAAGTGACTCGGCAGCATATCTACCAATCTCATATATGTACACATTGTATGAGTCAGGATTAAGCCGTAGGGTCAGTTTCGGTGTAGGTGTGGAGGTCGGAGGTACGCTTGCATTCTTGCCAACCCCACCATACACCAGCTGTTCATACACCAAAAATTTCGTGCCATAAAAAAAAGAGAGAGGGAGAAAGCTACATTAATCAGCTAAAACAGATAGCAAAGAATAGAAAAAGAAAGAAAAGAGAAGTACGAAAACCTATGTCGATACCACAGAGAAAGAGAGGAAAGGAAATGCGAAGCTAAACCTAGCTAGTCTAACTTAACCTAAACTAAACCGAAATCTTATAAATAAACCTTATATTAAACCTATGCTAACTTTTATCTACCTTCGACTAACCCTAGGTCGAGATTCTTCGTTTCCTCTGTCTCTCTACGGTAAAGGTTCGTCAAGAACCCGAAACATGTCTGGTGTTGTCGGCAAAGGTCTGCCAAAAGTCTGGCAAAGGTCTGTCCTTAATGTCCGAGGACAACCGATAGCTATCGCTTTAGGCGATTTAGTAGAGGTAGCCCCTTAGAGAAAACCTTCAGTCACAACCTGAGTTATGTCATGTAGTGGATGTAAAGTATTGTCGTAACTTTATGTCGTCATTATTCGTTTTTCGTTCTGTTATGTCATCGTTGTTCTACTAAAGGACAGCCTGTTTCATTTCTCCACACCTACACCTAAATTGCCCCTGTGGCCTAATTTTGACTCTAAACATATAGGACGAGGCCTCCTCATGTAGTTCCATTAAAATTAAAATTTTGACAAAGAAGAGAATACATCGACTTTTTAAAGTGACATCGACTTTTTAGAAGCTAGGATCATGCGATTGTTTTTTACGTTGCTCGTTTCCAACCCTCTTGCAAAACTTAGAAGAAGTCCTTCACTTGGTGATTCAGCAAGAGTTCAAACTTGATCCAGTTTATGATAATAGAGACATTTACCGACGATATTCTACAATCAGATATTGATAACTTTAGTACTTCGTATGGAAGTTTCATTCATTTCACATTAAAAGGACCCTTTCAACCTCCCTCCATATTTGTATTGAATAAAACTCTTGCAAATACGACCCTTGTTTCAAAGAGGGGTAGGTAGATAGGTAGGCAAGTTAGGATGGCTGTATGGCGGGTCTCGTCATATAAAATTAGCGCTAGTGCAGCTTTTTGAAGCCATAGCTCAAAATAACATGATTTTCTTGGTGTGTGACAGACATTTCTGAAACGTCCTTAAGGAACTGGTTACCGGATGGTGCTGGGCATTCACGCAGGAAGTGGAAACTATTTTTCAATTATTACAACTGCGGCAGTGGGGATTAAAAGGGATACTTAGTCTTGAAGCGTGAGTGCCGATTGGTAAGGTTAAGAGGGGTTGAGAGGCCGAGCCATCCCAAAATACCAAGCACCAGAGTGGGCCCATCGCGATCCACTAAGCATCCATCCAACCGCATCCATCTAAACCGTTACAATTTCTTTATATCATTTTATTACCCTGCAACATTTTAGAACGAGTCTATGGTTGATTCGGCCTACTTCCTCCAGGTTACGAAAGAAGTAGGACCCTAAAATGTTCCTGTGACTATGTGCTATCCCCAGATATTCACATAGAATATGTGTGATATCGTCTGTCTGCTACACCTAGATCATTACAGTATCTGCAAATATCCGTGCCTCAGAGTTCGAGCCTTTTGGCGCGTTTGCCCAGAAGGCAATGCCCGGATAATATTCCTAGAACTATACTCATTTGGGCCCTGCTAGGTCTAAGGATTTCACTGGTCCTTTACCCAAAGCGCGTTGGAAACCCTGTGTCCTACAATGTTAGACCATCTATGGTCAGCCCTTCTCGTAATCATATTGTTTACCTTTGATTTAATGCAACAAAGTGGTGAAGCTATTTCCACCACCTGACTGCGGCAGCTCCTGACTGGTTTCGATTTAATAGTACAGGATTCTAGCGCCTTAAGCACAGCCTGGCTGTTGATGAAAATAACAATATCCTTACCGGATATTCGTTTCATGTTCAGAAGCTCTGCAGCTCTAAGTACACATGACTAGAACTTCTGCCTGATAAACGCTGCAGGTATACGGGAGTCTTAAGGACACCTTTAGATCTGATTCCACACAGTGTATACGAGACCCTATGCCACTTGCAGTTTTTGACCCGTCGCATATTGTGCAATTTTGGCAATCTAGGCGAGCAAAATTATTTCGGCTGTAATATTAAGACTTTTGTTACTTCTTGTAGTCATAACTTTATTACAATACTAGCTGTTGCTTGCCCGGCGTTGCCCGTGCTAAAAATCAGTCGCGTCATTTGATTGTAGTATGATAGAAAGGAAGTAGTAGGAAGCGATTTTATTTAAATTAAGATTCTAAAGAATTCTGAAGCCAATACATTATTATCTGAACTAAGTGTTTGTTCCCTATAGATGAAACGATTGCATAAAAAATTTATGGAAATGTAATATACCTGTGTACAAACACGTCTACACACATATGTACATAATATGTATTTTATGAGCATCAAATAATGGTACTTTCTGGTTTCTTGTCTCTAATAGTTGTACTTAATGTTCATATTTAAAGTACAATAGCATTATGTAAACGCCGAAGATATTAGGCTTTGTTGGAAGCATTGATCGTGGAGTAACTGGTGAGGTTTGTCTGAAACCACCAACTATTTACTAATTTTAAGACTCAACATCGCCTGCCTACCCCTACTACAATATATGTATTTGTGAATTGAAATAAAAGGAAAAACTTTATTCTAAGGTATCCACTGACTTAACCTTAAGGTAACCAAATACCGCTGTAAAGTGACAAAAAAAAGAAAGTAAAAAAAATCGTGCATTTCCCCCTTTCTGTGGATCTAGATCCGCACGCTGATGAAGCAGAAACACAACTAACTAAAGTCGGTAGCAAATATCAGCAAAATCATCCCTCCTCTACTTTGAGTCACAACTCACAATCAGGGCTGCCGAAGTGAGTACTAAGGGAGTATTCGTACTACCCTCTCAAACACTGTACTCCTGTGCTCCCCTCGTCATGATTGTACTCCCCTTTGCAGTATTTTAATTTTTTTTTAATAAGTAGTAATTTGAGTACCATTTCTTCATTGAATAGTACTTTGTTAAAATACGCGATGACAGGCGAAACATGCGCTGAATGCCGCTCAGATAAGGTGCAAGTTGGTACTTCCGGAAGTAAGGAGAGTGTAGCAACTGTTAGAGGCAAACTGTTTTCATGGTTTTACCTTTTATTAGCATGATTTGCGAGATGAAAAAGCAGTGAAAATGAGCCGGCACTCCGGAGCTAGAACTGCAATGGCCTGGAATCCATTTGGGTATCATGGAAAAATCACTTGTGGATGTGGCTAGCACCCAAAATGAATGGGCAAAATTACAAAGAGATGCTTGAACATGCTCTAGGAGCATTTCGAAAAATTCCATCAGGTGAAAAATAAATTTTTCAACAAGACAATGCCCCTATTCACACGGCAAAAACAGTCCGCGGATGGTTGCAAGTCAGCGGAACAAAGTGTTCGCCATGGCCAACATGTAATCCTAATCTGAACCCAATCGAAAACATGTGGGAGATCATGGCTGGAAAGGTTTTTATAGAAGGGCAGTACAGGAATGTCAAAGAGCTAAAAACACAAATAGCTCAGTCATAGATCGAGATCTTACTTACTTACTTACTTAATTAATTGAGTTTTAGAGTTTAAAAAGTCTAGCTTGATATTGCTGTTTGATTTGCATCGTTTCTTTTTTGTACTCCTCTAAGACACAAAGTACTCCTCTGTGAACGTCTAAAATACTCCCATTCGAATTTTCAAAACGGCAGCCCTGCTCACAATCCCAAAAAGGAGCATTAATTATTAACACGAACAACCCTCTCTCAACAGAATGGCGATCAATGGCAATGGTTTACCCCTCATTCAATGCGCGTATGGGTAGGGTAGAAAGAAAATTAAAGAATAAGCGATAGCGATGGATTTGTGGCGAAGAGAAGAGCATAACATCTACAAAAATAACCCTCTCCCAACAGACTGACGATCAATGACAATGGTGCACCCAAAAATAATGACCAAATAATAAAAGCGGAAATTGGAATAACTCGAATTATGGAATCAAGGAATTGTATGTTTTGTTTAAAAAGTAGCCTAATCTCTAATCCAGGAAGTAGACTATCTATTCACGAAAGTTTCATTCAAGTCTGTTAAACCGTTCAGGTGTTATAGAGCAACAAACATCCAAACATCCAAACATCCAAACATCCAAACATCCAAACATCCACGCATCCAAACATCCAAACATCCAAACATTCAAACTTTCACATTAATGTATTAGTAGGAGTAGGAGTAGGATAGGATAGGATAGGATAGGATAGGATAGGATAATTTCAACCCTTTTTTTTGTTAATGAAACAAGTTTAAACAATTTAAAATATATTAACCAAATGTGCATACATACATAAGTAAGATAATATACGTATAACAGATTTACAGATAACTGAAGTTCATAAGTAAGAATAGTAAGGAATAGTAAGTATAAGTAAGGATAGAAATTAAAATTTTATGTTCTGACTGGTAGGCGCACGATTTTATATTGATGCATTAAAGGATTAACATCAACTGTTAAGGCAAGCTCTAGATCTGCAAATAATTTTGCTGGCTTCCGACTCGTGGGCTCTGTTTAAGGTCGTACTTCTTTCAGGAGAAGAAACAGACAGCTTCTTTAAAATCGAAGCCGGATCTTTTTTCCCCTGGTTTCGTAGTTTTATTTTGGTGGCCAAAGCCAGTTTTCTTGACTTCTGTTTTGGAGAAGGTCTTTCCGTTTCTTAGATCGATAATTATAAATATCAAACTACTTTTTGTGGCCTTCCGGGTTTATATCTTGAACTATTGTGAGAAGAAGTAGGTCTGTATCAGTCACAATATTGGAATACTAAATGTTTCTCTGAAGCCAACAAGAATTGTACTCCAAAAAGAGACCGATTTTACTTCAATTTGTTGACACACACCTCTTATTGTAATTTTAACATATTAGATCCCAGAATTCCCCCTTGGTAAAATCCAAGTTTTTTCTTGATGAAAAGTGATTAAAAATGTAATTGTAAAATGTTTTCACCTAACTTGAAAAAAGGAAAATGGGCGTGGACGTGGGGAGGTGGCAACTTTAGTTGCCAACGGGAGCTTAGCATATACATTGAAAAATCAAAGAAAAATCTCAAAAGCAACGCAAATCTTCATTTTTTTTAAAAAAAAAGAACAGTTAGTTAATGTAGTTAATGTGGTCCTTCCTGTCTGTATGATAACAATCATTATCAGAACTCCAATACATTTTCTTTGAAGTTAGTGTATGATATAGTCTTCTATACGGACGGGTCCTTAATGGATGAGCTCTCCGGAGCAGGTGTCTACTCAGAAGAATGCCACGTTGAGCAATCTATTCCACTGGGTAGATTTACAACTGTCTTTCAGGCAGAGGTGTATGCTATCGCTACTACAGCGCACATTGCACTTAACAAGAGGTGGAAATCCAAGTCCATCTACATCTGCTCTGATAGCCAAGCAGCTATCAAAGCCTACTCAGCAGCGTTGATCAACTCAAAAATTGTTGAGGAAGCTGTCAACAAACTGAATCAGCTTGGGCGATGTAATAAGATCACACTGGTCTGGGTCCCGAGACATTCTGACATCCCGGGAAACGATAAAGCTGATGCTCTGGCTAGAGCTGGATCAGCGACCCCTTTTATCGGTCCTCAGCCTGTTATTGGCTGCAGTTCAGCTTATGCTAAAAACAAGCTTCTTGAACTGCTGCGACTACAGCATTACAACCATTGGCACGAACTTAGGTCATGCCGACAGGCCAAAATGTTAGTAGACGCGCCCAGGGCAAACAGAACTAAGTTTCTGTTACACCTTCGTAGAAATGACCTCAAAATCCTCACAGGACTGGTCACTGGGTTCACTCCCTTAATCGAGCACCTGAACAAAATTGGAATCAGAAGCTCGGGCCTCTGCGAGATGTGCCTGGAAGAAGATGAGACGGCTGAGCACTTCATTAGCGAGACTCCGGCCTTTGCTCGAATCAGAAAGGCCACTCTAGGCAGCTACGTCCTACGATCTACCGGAGCTCAATCTTGCCCTATTGCTTCGCTTTGCGAAAGCGACGGGCAGATTTAGATCGACATATAGCTCAGCAACAAATCGCTAATTCAGCGAATGGGGTGGTACTTCACCAAAGTACAATGGGCCTACAGGTCTACGTGCTTGTTGTCTCTAAGGAGACAACCCCCTTCCAAATACAATAGTGTATGATAGCCGCTGAATAAGGCTATTCCCAGTAAAACTTTGAAGTCCTCGGAAGTTAGGCAAAAGTTAAGAACCGCCTTCTGAGCGGCATATAAATAAGTTCCAGCAACTATTTCGTTTCTCAGTTCTTGATTGTGATCCAGATCACCAATATCTTGAATATCGGAGCAATCTGAATCTTCATCTGTTTGCTGATCAGGCCTTTCTTCCGGAGCAATTATCGATATCACTGGGAGTTCACGGTCAGCATCAGCATCTTCTTATTTTTCAACCTCTTCGATGTCGATTACCATTATTCCTTTTGATCTCCCTGACATCTTAGATGCAATAAATACCATATATTGTGAAAATTCAGGTCGCCTTTACATAAGCATAGAAATTCTTTACTCACATTTCTTTCAACAAAAAAATATGCACTTGATATGGATGTATATTATAATGTCCCAGTGGCAACTTAAGTGGCACACATCTTAGATTGTAGTCTATAAAACAAAGCAGAAGCAACTCTCCATTGTACCAAACCAGAGTCTTTGTAAAGCTGCAATATTGTAGAAGCAAACGAAAAAAAAAAAACCAAATAAATAACCACCACCAAACAATTATTTTGATGGAATGTATTGCAGCCTAACTTTACTGAGAAATAATTATTGTGACCCGTCAAACTTAAATTCACCTTAACGGTAAAAATTTGTCTTCAAACTTGCTTCAAAGTGAATGAAAGAGTTGGACATATATGCATAAATGTTTGGAAAGAGAAAAATAGACGATAGTATTCTGTCGTAAGGAATAACAATGACTTGTCACGTGGCAACAAAAGTTGCCACTGGGACATAATGGGTTAATGCTTTCTCATGCTTCATTAGGTAGTTCTTAATTGCACAAAGCTCGGAAAACATCATAAATGATGGCATTGAATCTATTGGAGCTTGAGTTTGTACACCAAACGTCGAAAATGAACTGACACGAAATCTCAGAAGCCAGTTACAGTTATTTTAACTGCTTATTCTTTCGAAAATTTTCGCAAAATGTTTTGTACTTTTTAGATAGCTAAAAATCCCTGGTTGTAATATTCTGCTATATAATGAAGTAAAACTATAGTTGAAATTTCGAAGTTATTATTTCTTTCGGTATAATTTACACACATATTCAACAGGGTAATGCTGAATATTAAAATATTATTTAGAAGAAGTTAGACCCATTACACAATGTAGATGAACTGAACAAAATAATATTGTAAAAGAAAATTTAAGACGCTAGAAATCACAAATCAAGTGCATTTGTCAAGTGAAATACAGCGACTGATTAGTATTTGCTGCTTATGAATTAATGCATAGCATTTAACGGCAACTTCGAGATAGTATGTATACCGTCGCTCCAACATGATTATTTCAAGCAATTCTTTTTGGGGTTTATAGAAGAAGTATTTTGTTAATAGAATATCAAGTGTTTGTAGACAAATTTAATATTTCGAAAAATCAATTTTGCTCGCCTAGATTGGCAAAATTACACACTGTTGGTCGGATACATAATTGGAATCTTTCTAGATTCAGTGGGCACCGTAGCGCAACTGGTTAGTGCGTTGGAATACTGAGCCAGCGGTCTTGGGTTCGAATCCCGCCGCAAACACCTAAAAAAAGTTTTTCACGGTGCCCACCTCCTCCGAATGCCTGACAAGCATTGTCATGTAAAGCTTCCCAACTCGCCGTTCGGAGACGGCAGAAAACTGTAGGTGCCTTCCATTCGTGCAAAAATGGTTGCGGGAAGTTAGGCTTGGTTCTACCTAGGACTGCTGAAGCCAAGTATTATTATTATTATTATTATCCAATATATCGACGATATTATATTTTCATATCGTTTTTTTGTCAGTGTCCTGTCTCATATGTTATCTAGGACATTCTTTAAAACAACAACTTGCAGTTGCCTCTGTGGTATCCTTTTTGTCATTTTTAGCATTGTAACTGCTTGTGCTGGTCGCCGTGGCCGTGGTGGTTAGGGCGTTGGACTACCACGCAATGCTGCCCAGGTTCAACTCCTGGCCGGGTCTAATACCTAAAAGAGTTTTTTCACGGTACCACCTCTTTCGAATGCCTGACAAGCATCCAAGAGTATCATTTGTCACGATTAAGCTTCTCAACTCGCCGTTCGGAGACGGCAAAAAACTGTAGGTCCCTTCCATTCGTGCAAAAATATAACACGCACACACAAATGGTTGCAAGAAGCAGGCCCCGGTTCACCTCGAGCTGTAGCGCCAACTAAGTAAGTAACTGCTTGTGCTATAATAGTTCGCGATTTGCGAATAAACACAAACATCGCTCAAAATGGCTGAGTATGAATACAACATATCCTTTCCCAACTACATACATATGTATGTACATGCACATTCCCTTTGCAATGTTTAATCATCGATGTTAAATGAAAAATTGCAGTTGCTTTACAGAGTTGATTTTGGTTTTATTTTAAAAACAAATAAGGGAATTATTTATTAATTTATTTTTAAAATACGAGTTCGAATAATATCTACTGTCCATGTCCATGTCCTGGTCCTAGCCTGTTAGCTTCAAAGACAATGACAAGCTGCCTGCTGCATCGATAAATTCCGCATGCTAACATGGGTAAAAAAAATAGTTTGTTTTCGTATTTCGTACAATAAAAGTGTGGGTACGGGTGTACGGTATAAAAAAAAAATGGAAAACGTACCAATAACAACACCGATTCTGCTAAATGACATGACAAATGTGCGCCACAGAAATGTACGAGCGTATTGGCAATCTACGCAATTATCCATGGGCTAACGAGATAACGAGTGCGTTTGCCTTATTCCGAAATGTACGAGTAAATGGCAGCAATTCTGAGTAAACAAAAAATTGGTAGTGACAGTTAGCTGTGTTTGATTAATTTGTTGATTTGGTTTTTATTTGAAAATGTGAAAATGATTACAATTTTTCTTTAAATAAATGTTTTTCCAATAAAATTTGTTTGAACAGGTTCGATTACCCTCGAACTCGTACTTGTTTTGCAACCGCCCTCTGTCATTATCTGACATGCAGACGAATAAATACTCAAAACTGCCGCCTGTAAAATTACCAAAGTTTTGGACGGGGCTGCACATTTAAGCAAACTTTCCCAGCAATAACTTTGCTTTTGTCCAGCTAGATGCTGTAGTCCTTCGGTCCGGTTGGAACTATCGACTGTGGCCGCCTAAAATGATTGCTGACTCGTTTGTAATTTATTATCGAGTCGATATGAAGACAAAGTGTCCCTACCGAAATAGCAGACACGCCCACAAAGTTCGAAAATGTGTGTGCCCAGGTACTAATAATATTGATAAATGGTGTTTGGCTGGCGAAAGCCAGTAAAGTTAACTTCACCCCTACCCAGGATTGTTATTAATGTAGCATCCGGGAAGGACATGCCGGATGGAGGAGTTTTCTTCTGATTTTTTTTGTTTGCATTTTTTTTTTTGCTTTTTGCCCTGAGTCCTGTTTGGATTGAAAATTTATATCTATGGCAATATTTTTGGCAGATAATTTAATGAAGGGAGAAATCTCTTCTTTTTTGTGTGCACAAAGGTGGATTCGTCCTTTTTTTTTTTGATGAAAAAAAGTGCTTGGCAATGTGAATGTGTTTTTTTTTCCTTTCTTTGTTCGGATAAGTGAAATGTAATAATGCGGAATAATGAATTTAATGGATGAAGTTGGATTTCGTTTTGTTCCTTAATGAACACGTCATATGTAACATACATATGTCAGTTTTGTTAGGCACTGGAATCGTGTAAGCAAAATGGGAATGTTTCTTTGCTTTTGGGATCTAGGCTTGAGCACCATAATCGATTCCCAAAAACCGAGCAACATACACAGCTGTTGAAAAACAACTGACAGATGTCAAACAAGTGAAAATGGCACACTTTCAAAGACACAGAAAATGTATTCGAACATAATGCCGTTAAATATACAAAACTAGCGGACCCGGCGAACTTCGTTCCGCCCAAAATTGATTCTTTGATTGAAATAATTTCGAGCATTCACGATTCCACCCGAAATTAATTTTTTTGATCGAACATTCGCGATCGGTAACAGATGATGCCACTCGAATTCCCACTGTTAGAATTCGATGAATTCAATATCCTTTATTTTCAGGGAATATAAAGAGGTTGAGGGAATCACTTGTCAGGTCAATGGAATGCTTTATGGTAAACTACGTTTTTTGTTTTGTTGTCCGGCATGTAAATAAACAAAGATGAAGGCTTTCCAGCACGCGAACATTACACATATATATAATTGGCCATGCGAGAAACATGGGAACTGGATTGCGCTGCTGTCTCACTTGTTCAGCAACTGCGTGTGCTTCTCGTTCCTCCTGAGATTCAATCACTGGCAAAATAAGGAAACATGAGCTGACGACTGAACAATCATCAAAATTACATGCTGAACTTCAGTTGATTGAGATGAAGTAATCACTCACGAATGATTTTGGCACAATTTGAATATTTAAAGTCTGATAATTAGAGACCGGATTATATGCAACATAAAAACCTTGAAATAGGCATGCAAATATGCATGAAAACTAAACAAATATTAGTTTTTAGATTTTAATTTCTAATTCAGCATAGTATTAGTAATAGAAATACTAATTAATAGTATATAAAACGTGGGCAATGTAGCGCAGGTGGTTAGTGCGTCGGACTACTGAGCCAGTCTTGGGTTCGAATCCCGCCGTAAATACCTAAACAAAGTTTTTCACAGTGCCCACCTCTTCCGAATGCCTGACAAGCATTCAAGAGTATCATTTGTCATGTAAGGCTTCCCAACTCGCCGTTCGGAGACGGCAAAAAACTGTAGGTGCCTTCTATTCGTGCAAAAATATAACGCGCACACACAAATGGTTGCGGGAAGCTAGGCTTGGTTCTACCTAGGACTGCTGAAGCCAAATATTTATTTTTTTTATATAAAACGAATGTAATTAGCAGCTCTTAAATTTATTTGTTAATTTTATAAACGTAAATCAATCGGGTATTGCTCCAAATGTTCGGTGGTAATATTGTGTCTTTGATCACTGAAAATGTTTTTAAAAGTGGAAAAGGACCGTTCCACATCCACTGAATTAACTGGACAGTACTTGATGTGCTAGGTTATAGCACTTATCATTTCTGGCAAAAGTCCCATTGATAAAACTATTTATGTACTTGGCACAATGATTCAGAGCCTGGTTTATTGCTCAAATTTCTTCATATTTCTCCCTAATTTTAGCGGGGAATATATCTGGCAATGCAGAGTTCATTCGGCGTATTTTGTCTATTCTCAATAAATTCCATCAACGCCATACCATGAGTTTCGAGCTTTCTAATACTCGCAGGTATTGGGAAAAAGGAGTGCTAGTCACAGCAATGTTTTTTTTAATACTGGTGTTGTTTAATGCTTCCTTGGATTTTCAAACTGCTACAGCCTCCGTACTATCGAAGTCTGTAATTACGCCTTTGGTGTCCTCAAAATGTCAGCACAGCCTCAATCCACGTTCCCCATCGAGTTATCTTTGGTTCAGGAGGTAAATGCATATTTGGCAGCTTTTCCTTAAAGGCTTTAATGCGAGCAGGTGCCCTAAGAAACACTTTCTTTGTCGATGAAATTAGCCTATTTACACTGTCAAACTAGAGACTGGATTATATGTACGTCTGCTGTAACTTTTCCCGCGTGAATCGTGGTGCCGCCAAGTAAGTTTTTAGCGAAAAAATGCAACACCACTAGATTTTCAGTATAATATGCAAAAAAAATGCAACAGCAGGGCAAAATGGTCAAAATATGCAAATGCATATAATCCGGTCTCTACTGATAATTAATGATAATTTTAGTGCAGCAACAAATGTAGCAACAACAGATCAATGTGAATATATATATATATATATATAAATGCATTTGCCCATGCCGCGCATGGAGCCTAAATTGTTCTGTCTGTGAATGCATGCGAATGAGCATGCGGCCATCAACTGTCTAAGTGCAGCGCATTGTTTCTTTCTTTCCCTTTGAACACAACATTTTAGGCAGCCTAACAACAGCAAAATGTACAATAATGATCTAAACAAAATGGCTGCGTCCATTTTTCACCTACATACTTGTAGGAGTGTGTGAGTGAGGCTCCCATTTGAATTTGCTGGATGCTCAGAATATACTCAAGCTTCTAGGTCAAAATGGACCAATTTTAGCTATGGTGAAATGACGAATCAAAAAGGACATCTGTCAAATTGCGCAATGTCAAGTCTACTAACAGCGCAATCTCTTATTGATCTTGCAAATAAAAAATCATTGGATACGATGTGCGGGAAAAGGGTTTTTTCGATTAAAATGTTTCCAAATTTGGAGCACTAGCAATTATTTTCACTGTATGTATTATGTATTACGTCAAAATGAAAAAAAAGGTTTTCCGGGACACTTCCCAATTTTCAACTTTTGCGACCATTTGAACTGTAATATTACAATCAAAATGAAAAAAAAAATTCTGAATTTTTCAGAATTTCCAATTTTTGGCTCCGTAGTATGTTTACCTGGTTCAATACGAATCCACCAAAAAATCCCATGCAAATCGGATGATCTTCAGCCGAGTTATGCCCGTACGAACTGACACCAATTCATTTTTATATATATACCCCTATTACGGTTAGCGAATCGAACGTTCGACTCAAGACGAACTCCCAGGCGAATTTCTGCTGTCGAGGTATTACGATTAGCGAACGTTTTCATTTGCTAAAAGAATTCAGGGCTGTCTGAGGAAAAACCTCAAATATCAGCTGTGAAGTGTCAGAAAACAGAATTGTTTTGATTGTTTGTGAAAGAAACTGCAATTTAATTTGAGATAAAACTTTAAATTGATTTCGGTGGTTAAAGAAAATAAATAAAATTATTATTTGTGATGATTTGTCCCAGAATTTCACGTCTCTAAGAACGTTTAGTTACTTTCGCAGTTTCAGAGTTCATACACTGGCCGCGTCTCTGGTCAACACATCACCGGACTGTGGAAAGCAAAGCAAGAGCAAGTAGAAAAACTATTATCCAAATTCTACAACGATGCCTTATTATCAGAAGCACTTGGAAAAGATCCTAAATTATTCGATCCAGGGAAACCAGTTACACCATCACAAATATTGTACTAATGTTGTGTTTATTTAAAAAAAAGAAATATATTGTTCTATAATTGTTTGGTAAATACATATGTATACGTGTATTCAATGACATCAGAAGGAATGCCTAGTGTAGCAATAAGATCTTTGGTTTCCATTGTTGGTTCTATCTCGGAAGAAAATTCTCCAATGGACGACTCATTTTCAGATGTTGATCACGTCTTTTAGTTCTTGCATCTTTCCTTGGTGATTTTGGTTGCTTTCAAGTATCTATTCTTTATTCACAATTTCCTGGAGAATGTCAACAGGTCCTTCTTTTAATTCTGGCAAGTGGATGTTGAATTTTTGGCAGTTTTACTGGCTAGGATGGTTTTTAAAAGATTAGATACATATTTCAACACATTATTTTATTGTTAACAATAATATTTAATGGTAATTTTATAAATTATTCATTTTTCTTCCACTCATTACACTGTTGCACTACCTAGTCACCAGAAAATTCCATTCGACTGATTTTGACAGAAGAAATTGATTTCTAGTCGAACGTTCGCTAACCGTAATAGAGTGAAGTCACAATTCGCCTAAACTCTGACATTTGAGTCACATGAAATTTCGGCGAGTCGCTAACCGTAATACGAAATAGTCACATTCGCCAACTTTTTCGTTCGACTCGCTAACCGTAATAGGGGTGATATATGTATGTACATGGAATATAGATTCAGATAGTGCTATAGCTGAGCTGTACTTAAACATAACATACATACATCTATAAAGATATCTAAATTCCGTATGGTTTTTTTTCGCCATTTTTTTAAATCGCATTCCGCCTACAAATATGCTTCAATTATTTAAAAGTGATCGGTTCGTCAAGGTGATTTAGCGCTACTCTTATATTTCTTCGTTCGCGAAGTGTTTACGTAAGAACAAATCAAAGCTTCTACTAGACCACATCGTTCTATAAAAAAACAACAATTTATGATTTTTAAGAATCTCATTTACCCATTTTCCGTACCTACCCCAAAATACCGCTAAGACACTTACATATAAAGTGTTAACGCGTGTGTATGTACAATGAGGTCAAGAAGTCACTTAAATAACTCCAACCAACTATAGGCTGACATTAAAACCTTGTTGAGGACATAAAGAAGAAAAAGGACGACACCAGCTCGTAAACACTATTTTTCGAAAACAAAAGTTGAGTAGCTTAGCAGATAATGAACAACACATAGCAACATATCACTTCATGTGCACTGAGCTCATTTATAATGGTTTTATGTTCGAGAAACCAGCAGCATACATGGCAACACAACCACACACATCGGTGCAGATAGTGTGACTTGTAAATCCTTTTCAATGGAACAGAGTCATACTCCCGTACCATCTCGTGATTTGAGTTTTGTTTAAGTTTTATTGTTCACCGAAAACAGTGCCAACATTACTTAGAACGTAGGATGTTGATGTGCTCTTCCTTCCAAGTGGAAGTAGGTTCGTACTCGTTGTAAAGTCTCCGTTGAAAGGTGGCAAACAAATAGCATCAGTATGTCACCTAACGTACACTGTTAGATGATTTATACTCTACAATGGAAACAATCCCAGCATTTCGGCCTGGCCTCCTTTTTGCAATATATTTCTGGAAGCAAGGGAGACGCATGGCAAACATTTCGAATGATGAACTGAAGGGCTGGTTCTCATTTTTTTTTTTTTTTGCTCCTTAAATAAAGCGCCGACTTAATTCCCCATGGGGTGTAAGTAGAAGTTGTGCCCCATTGTTGGCAACGAGAAGAATGAATGATTTAAAATACTTTGCTATTGTTGGAGAAATTAAAAGCTCTGTGCCAGCGAAAAACTTTGTATTATGAACTAAAAAAATTAAAAAAAAAGGAAGGAAGAAGAAACCCCAAACAAGGGAGCAACTACTATTAATGCGAATACTTTTGGGATGAAACCAGGAGATAGACGGGGGATAATAGAGTAGAGGAAACTTTCTATGAGTTATTCACTAAAATTCTATTCACTTGGATGTGCAGTTATCTTTATATTTTAACATCTTCTTGTATGTGTTAGTAATTTCATTTTAAGAACACTATTATAATTTTAAGCTTTGTAAGTTTCAAAAATTGAAGAGTGTTAGCGATAAGTCTTCGTACGGATAGACTCAACAAGGGCTTTATAGTTTGCTTTGGTACTTTAAGGGAAATTGAAAAAAAAAACTCCCAATCAACAAAACATGCAAGAGGAGTACAGTGAACTCTCGATTTTTGCAACTAATGAAAACAGACATTGTTGCAAAAATCGGAAAGCTGCAAAAATCAAAAAAGGCTTGCACACTATTAAAATTGTGTGTTCATTTAAAAATTGTATTTTTACTAAAAAAGAAAAATTATATTTTCAGAAAAAGATAATTAATTTATACGAAACTTAAATGCAGGTAAATTAATAAGTATTTAGCCTAAGTTTTAAAAAAATTTTGAAGTCAATTTTACTTTGGGTTGTCTATCAATAATATCAATTTCCGCACTTTCAACAGAAACTTCTTCTTCTCTGGCTTCTACGTTTTGCAGATTCTCGGAGATCCATTCAGAGATGTCATCGCTGACGAAGTGATCGTCTGAAAATATCTGGTTAAGCATTGCTGTGATGTCAGACCTTTCTGTAAAAATTCTATCCTGAATTAGAAGCAAGGAACAGTCTTCTTCCTTCCAATGATCAGGAACAGGGTTACCTCTGAAAATTTCCGGAAAGGGTCCAAAAAGGGGTCCTTGGCGAAAAAAACGGGTCTCATATAAAATTAAAGAATAAGACGGGTAGGATAAGTATTATTTTATTAATTTTTAGGGTTCCGTACCCATATGGTAATACGGAACCATTATAAGTTCGCTCTTACACAAAAAAGTCCGTCACGATAAAAACATCAAGAACCGTTCTTCTTAGAAACTTGAAATTTGGCACACTTATATATTACGGTGGTCTGCATACATGGACAACATATTACTCAAAAATATTGTGAACCAACTATACTATAAAATTCTGAAAAATATATCATGTGGAACATCATTCAAAAGGCTCGAAACAAAGATTCCAAAAATGTTTTTATTAATTTTTTCTGTTAGAAACTTTGGGAGTTATTGCCAAAACTGTGTGATAAATATCATAAAAAAAGCCCCCTACGATTTTCTCGGAAACTACTGAAGTCAGAATTATGAAAAAATCACAGTTGGTAGATAATTAACTATATTTTTAAAGATAACTTAGCGAATCTCGTAAGTTGTACAGTTTTTGAGAAATTCACGTCGAAAAATTCAATTTTATGTCGAAAAATTAAATTTCTCAACCGATTAACTCGTAAACTACTGGACCAATTTTGAAGAAATTACCACTATTCTATTAACGCTAATTTTGAGAAAATTAAAGGCTATCTAAAACAATGCTGCTATACAAAAAAATAAAAAAAAAAAATAAAAATACGGATTTTGCCAGAAACGAACCTCAAAACTCAGTAGTACAGCGCAAAAAAGGTTAATGGACGCGCTACACACTCAGCCGAATCTCTCATAGTGAATAATATTACTTATTATAGGTTGGTAAAGTGAATATAGAGGTGGGTCGTTTAAGTTTATTGTGTTAACGAAACGAAACAGTTATTTAAACAAAATATAACTATGTAGTTTTAAAACTACGGAACCCTTTGAGCGCGAGTCTGACTCGCACTTGGCCGGTTTTTTTTTTTTTTGTATTTTTGTCCAGTTGTTAAAGATATATAAAACGTATGCATGAAAACTCTTAAACACAACAGAAAAATCAGTTCATTTAAAAAAAACAATTCATTTAAAAATAAAGTATCATAAACAAAAGAAACAAGAAAAGTATTTGGAAAAAAAGTTGTGATTATTAGTTTTTGTACTTGTAATCCAGTTGTGAACGATAACAAAACAAAGAATAACACACAAAGTGATTACACATTATATGAGGATACGAGAAATTTAAATGCGATGAAGTATGACAGAACCGCACCAACTATTTGAATGTGTCTGTTTACAAGGAAAATTTATATTTTGGCGTTGGCAAAAAAATCCATAGATAGAAATCCGGTCTACTAAAAGAAGTGAAGGAATTTCGGTTGAATGTGCCAATTGTTTCTCAATTTACAGAAAGGGTCCAAAAAGGGTCCCTTTTTCAAAAAGGGTGCAGTTTCGACGATTTTCAAACAGGCGGTTCCTGGGGTCCGTGCCATCAAAAAAGGGTCCCAAAGGTAACCTCGATCAGGAACTCTGATTACTTTTTCAAATATTTAGCAATTGCATTCGCTTTTAACTCTGTGTTTGTAAGCGTTTGCCCAGAAACAGATGACATGTTTTACATCTAAACTTTTCAGTGCTTCTTTATAATCACAAGAAGAAACAAGACTGCTCAACAAACTTTTTCTGTAGTAGAGTTTAGTCAATCTTTGCATTTTTGATCGCATCGATCATTCGGCTGCATATTTTATGGCGATGGACCCTTTTTGAGTACCGCTACATGGTCTGCGGATTTATTGCTTACACTGCTCAAATGATTATTTCAAAGGGAACACGGTTCTATGAATGAAAGGCAAATGAATGTTGTTTTCCATTGGTTTCACTCGGGGATTCACCGTATATAAAAAAAAAAAAATTTAGACGCTTTGTCATTACTACACTGCACCAAGACTGACTGGGATTCAGCATGTTTCGCCTGACTTTGCCTGGTCGACCGGACAATCTAACAGAGCAATAATTTTCACAAGAGGAACTCAATGTTCTACACATAACCTATCTTAAATCGATATATGTGCACACCAATTTCAGTCTTATCTTTGATGGTATAAAAATCTGTTAGCTTAGATTAAAAATTGTCAAAAGAAGAGGCCTTAGTTGGTTGACCTAGGGGAAACTTATGGGATTTGAGCTTTTACGAATTTACCGACGAATGAATAAGATAATAATAAATGTCGTCAACAGATTCCCAGAAAAAACGAACTCAAGTTACAGAAGTTGGAGTTACACTGATCAGCATAGCATGTCGGACATATCCTTTGTAAGTGTCAGGACTTTGCTGGTTGTCGGGATACATTTTTATGGACTACCCACAACCAAATTATAAAATTTTGCTGTAAAATTCCTTATGGAAACGTTTTGGTTTAGGTACGTTTATTATATGATGGTCCCAGGGCATGTTGCCCTTTTAACCTAACCCCACAAACGTAAAAGTCGTTTTACTAGGAGCTAAGCCTAATCCCAACATTAATTTAAAATGAATTTTCCAAAAAAAAACATATATAAAGGACATCGCTCACTTGTCTGTTGTTTACTACTTCGCTTATATGTATAACATCGTTTATTTGGTTTTTAGATTTCATCGCGTTGCGTTGTTGTCGCACATCAATCAATCTTCGTAAATCATCAATCGAAACTTACCTGTAAAGATAGAGAAAAGAAAAACACATTATTTGTATAGAAAATTCATCAGGATATTCTTATCATTTATTTCTACACGACGTGTTGAACATATGTATGTACATATGTCTCCACCCATTTTGACTGTGTTTCATCAGATTACCACCATAATCCCAAAACAAAAAGAAAAAAAAAAAGGAAAACACACAAATACACCATAACAACGGATAAATGACAAAAGCAGCACCGAAATCCAAACTGGAGTGTCATCGAATACCTTAATGTGTATGAATCTTTAATGACAGCTCCTCTCTATCGGTGTGTTGGTGTTGGTAGGCAGGCATGACATTGGGTGACGAAATAAGAAAACAAAAGGATATTACTCGATATTCGAGACACAAATAGATGCCACCCTGCGGCAGCCTAGGCGAAGCCCATTTGAGTTTGTACGAGAATAGCCCTCGTCTCGTCTAATCATGAATTCTGGTGGCACCTTGGTGCACGAGAATCCATTAGTCGTGATCCTATTTCTCTTTGTAGCAGAATTGGGTTCGGGACATGTCGCGCACTGTATTCCATGTGTCCTGCAGCATTTATCCTCCCGGCGATTATCCTTGTGTCCGGTTCCGGGAAGAAAATAAATGTGAACTCTAATTTTGTGACAGCTCAACCATGCTGGTCGTAGTAGTAGTGGTGATAGGAAATATGAAGAAAAAAAAAACCGGACCGCACAGTCACAGTGACCAAAAGAGGGTGGGAGTGGGACAAGCTCAATTTAATTTGCATTTTTGCTGCGGCGGCAGGATTATGCGAGTTCTGGGCGCTTAGAGATTTATCCTTGGGTCAGCGTGTGCTGCATGAATGCTAAGGAGTAATTTTTGGCAATTGTTTATTTTATGCTCTCTCTCCACTGTGAACGGTGTAATTTATGCTCGGTCATAAGAGCGACCATTTTCGGGGTCGTTAATTGAATTCAGGAACAAACACATATGCGGCGCGGCGGCCGGTGGTGGTGTGAAATGAGCTTTAGGGTTATAAAAATGAATAATCTAATACTATTATCTGTTATACTACCATATTTCCGTTGATTAAAACTAAATGAAAAAAGCAAAGAGCGGCATCATCAGTTTTGCCGGAAGTCATTAAGTCCAGCGTCTATTTAAGAAGCATATACATCTTCATTATTACAAGGATATACTCATACGATTAAGAACTCACATCCTTGAAGTGTGTTAATTTGTCAAATATACTCTCGACTCGAGACAATATAGTATACTCGACGTCGACAGCATGGGGACAATTTAATGTAATAACATGTTCTTAGGCCTCGGGATCCATTAATTCCGATGACACTCCACTAGTAAATAATGGTGTCCTTCTGTGTGTGTGCTGCGGCTCTTCATTGCCAAACAATTCGAATAATATCTAGAGAGACATACATAAGTACATACATACTTGTATATACGGGTGAAAGGGGCTCTTATGCCTATATATACTCATACCTAAAGCCTGTGCCAAGTTCTTTGCTTCTCGAACAGCTTGAGCCACACGACAAGGTGAGAATTTGTACTCCACAAAATCCGGTTCAAATATTCGAGAACACACTATTTCCCCCAGCAGCAAGCAGGCAGACAGACAGACTTTTCTATGGCACAAGGAATATGCACAAATGTTTTGCCAGAATAATGAAACCCGCAGGATTGTCTGCCAAGTGCGCCATTTGTTTAACCCGGCAGTTGTAGTAATTCACATGCAATTGGTATAAATACCCCAAATGGGTATAACCACTACGGGAATACTGAACTACCATTTGGGCGGTCGAAGGAGTTCGCACAAAATGTGTTTGTATGGTGTGCTAATATTTGCATTTGAAATACGACGGGACTAGGTACTATGTTCGTTTCGAGTTTAATTTAAAATTAAACCAGAACGTGCACGAAGGGATTCAAAATTAAAAGAAGTTGAGGTAGCCGTAGCGTGGTAACTTTTTTGAGGATTACGTCGAGAATTTTGAGGTTAGTTACACGAGGAAATGTGCTTAAATTTGATGTGATAAAGCTTATCGCTTTTGGTTTTAAAAGAATTCTAAAACATGGTTAGGAATATAGAAAATCATTAACATTAAAAAAGCCATTCATAAGCATAGGTTCGGTTACGTTCGGTTAGAAAGGGTTATGAGCCTGGGCCGTCATAAAACACTAGGCACCATAGTGGACCCATCGCGATCTCCTGGGTCCGATGGCAACTAAATCGAAACATTTCCGTCCAGACATTAAATTTCCCTTCAGAATTTTAAGATTTGAATGTCTCTTCCAATGTGTCAAAGATGTAAATCCCTAAAAATTTCCTACGAGACCGAGCAACGCCCTGACATTGTGAGGATGTGTTCAACATCCTATGTCAGTGCAGTATCTGCACTCGTCCGTGTTTGAACGGCCCATTCTTTTGGCGTGTTTCCTTAATACTTTACATGGATAATGCCCACACTTGAAAGAAATTTAAATTTTATTTTGATCCATTTTCACACAAATGAAATTCACAAGTTTACTGATTGAATGTCAAACAAATTTGATAAGGAAATTCGCTCAGTTCACATAACATTTAATTTTCCAATGTAAATCGTACTAATGGGGGATTTCCCTTGTTATTTTCCAGGTGCGCAAAAAATAGAATTTGCAAAATTTATTCAAAAAACAACAAAGAACAATTAAAAGGAAGGCAGGAAGTAAGAATTTTGTTTTTGTAGACCATAGAGCCCATAGAAAGAGGAAGGGAATAAAAATATTAACCTGGGTTAATAAGGTACTGATTAAGGGGCAAAAATTGTCGCCCGTGTGAGGGTTAAAAGACAGTGTCCGAAAAGTATACCTATTAAAGTCCTTAGTTTTGCCCTGTTTAAACCAAGGATTACCTTAGTCCTTTTGTGGTATGCGGCCGGCCAAAGAGCTTTGGACATCCTATGCCCCTCTATTCTGTGCTTTAACTTCATACTTATGCCGCACGATGCTGGTGCTATGTGTTATAGGAAGTGCCCCTCGTTTTCTTTTCTTTCTAATTCATCTGTGCATTATCGTCTACACCAGAGTTTCCTGGGACCCAGCATAATTGCTGTTATGTCTGGTTAGTATTTTGATCATAGAGCGACATCGTTCTACAATTGTCGATTTAACGACACACAATTCTAGGGCTCCTAGCGTGGCCTGACTATCGATGTAAATGGTGATATCCTTATCTGATATCAGCTTTGTCATTCATAAGCCTAGGACCAAGTATTTCATTTCTAGCTGGCCCCCATCGAAAACGATGACATTTTTATAGAGTTTAATGGACAGAAACGTAAGATAAGAAAGTAAATTTTTGAATTATATTCACCAACTAGTTGAGCCCATGCTCGCCTTGCTTCGCATTCTAACGGTTTTCTCATGCATACAAATATGCAATTTCAGTGGGAGCGTAGAAACATCAAAGTATTTGTCTAAGTCCACAAAAGTGTTTAGTAAGTTTTGTTGATTAACTGCGTTTTATCAAAAACGTTTCAATGTGTAACTTTCAGCCCCTAACTGCAGATTTCATAGTTCTCAAAAACCGCACCGCACCGTAGCCCGTCAACACTTCCGCCTCTACCAGATGTCATTGCAAAATTGTAACTCTAGGTCGGGTGCCATTACATTATTAAGGCGGGCTCAAGTTTCTTAGAAGAATAGTAGGTACACCCACTTTCAGTTTTAATTTATATGATGGCAGCGAAAGCCAGAGTTTAAAAATTCGACCAGATATCTGGTTGTTACTTCTTGGTCCACAACCCGGGTGATTGAAATACATTCTGCACTTTGACCATCAGCACGTGAAAATATCTCGCTGTTAATTGCTGGAGCTTAATCATTCCGAGGCAACAAAATAGCTCGCTCACAAAGCTAAGACTTCTTACGGTTTTTTAGTTGTGATATATCACCTTAAACCTTGTGATAAATTTACTTTTCCATTTTCTTCCGGAAGCGTTCCTCCACCAATTTTAAATAACAAATCAGAGAAATGTTGTGCGTTCGGATGTGCCTCGTGGCAGTACTGATAACGTTTGCCTAAAGTCTCGGCAAAATAGCACTGTAAACCAAACATCCCAGATGACTTCCGCATAACAATACATATGTGCATACATATATGAACCAAAACTAACTCTTAAAACAACAGAAGTTCACTTTGGGTAGAATATTTGTTTTTGATCGTTTTTTTTTAAATTTATTAATAATATTTATAAACTGAAAATGCAATTCACTGCTCTAGAAAATTCTCTTTCTTTTGACACCTCATTTGTTAAGATTGGTTGAGTGTGAGAGCCGCAAATGGTGATAATGATTGTAGCACATTGAAGTACAAAGTATATGATCATGTTAGAGCGTGCACATATACTCACACACACACTATTGCAACGATACCCACTGCTGCACGACTGCTGGTGGTTGTCTCCGCTGAAGGAAAATTGTGGGCGATGTTTTGAATAATTGTTTTGAACATTGCTCAGCTTCAGGATAACTCAGGAGGATGTTTTATATCTCAAATTAATCAGCGACAGATTTACTAATTTCACCTATTTTTTTGATTTTCAATCCGATAAGCCATTATTGAGCTAGGGCTGTATAATTATAATTTTCCTCTCCGATATACAGTTATTTTGACTACTATGTAAGACCCAGTAGGCTGAGCAAAAAATTACATAGCTTGTGATCATCCCGGGTACTTAGGAAGCATTTCAAAAAAAAGTTTCATCGAAATCTGTCTAGCGGTTTTCACGCCATTAGGTAACCAACAAAAAACCTCTACAGTTTTATAATATTAGAAGAAGATAAAATCTCAGTGCAAGTTAGAAGACTAAAAGCCTACCTCTGTAAAAAAAAATTATTCGCTATTCATATATCCCTCCAAGTGCTTTTGAGCGCACGCCGTATAGATCGGGTCTGAATTTTCAGAATAAGCTATATCGTAGAGTTCCATTGGGAGAACCGAAAGAAAGAAAGAGACAAAGACAACACCATCAATGGATTGAATCAACTCATTCGAATTTGTGAGTTTAGTTATGTAGATTTCCTGTTAACAATAAGTTCACAAAAAATATAAAAAAAAAATCAGGTGCAGTCAAGTCTGGTGACTTTGGTGACAAAAGGAATGTGGAATTCCTGGAAATCAGCTAGCTACAGCTCGTTGTGAACCTGGGCCTGCTTTTTGCAAGCATTTGTGTGTGCAGGAATGGAAGGTTTTTTACCGACTCCGAACGGCAAATTGAAAAGCTCATTGATAAATGATACTCTTTCATTGCTTGTCAGATATTCCCTGAACATTTTTTTTTAGATGTTGCATCCGGGATGGGATTGAACCCGAGCAGCATGCGTAGTTGTCAAACGCACTAACCACCACAGCGGAAATCAGCTTATTTGGGAATTTTCGCTGCAATTTTGTCATAACAGGCCTGGCTATGTGTGAAGTTGCACCATCTTGCTGAAACCACACAGAATTGAAAGGGCTTTACTTTCTGCGTAGTTTTGGGAAGAAAAACTCCTTCAACATCTTGACATCTCCATTGGCGACCGTTTTCTTTAAAAAGGATGTCTTGACAATGCAACCTCATGAAACTGCACACCAAACTGTGACTTGAGCTGGATGCAGTTCCGTCTCATGAAGTATCTCCACGTTAGAGTTTCTCCATATTCGACAATTTTACTTGTTTACATTGCCATTTTTGTAAATCAAAATGGGCCTCGTCAGACATACATAAATATGAAGTCTAACATGTTGTTGTCCTCTTCCATCATTTGACTGATCTTCTGGCAAACTTCCTAGCGAATCGGCAAGTTTGGTGGGTTCAATTTGCTTGCTATTTGAACTCTCTGGGTGATTGTCTGCTTACTAAGCAGGTAAGCTCCGAAACACTAGGATCGGTTTGTATGGTAGCAGCTACAGCAGCAATCGTATCATGTGGCTTTACTGAAGGATTTTGAAGATAAAGCCTTCTTGTGACTGTCCCACGCTGGGCAAGACAGTTAGCTATCCTCATCATAGTACATCTGGTCGCTGGAATGCCGACTAACGTCCACCTTAACTCTACTTGGATTAAAATCACATAGTCCAAAGCATGATAGCGACGCACTATCTAAATCCTACTGTCATCGTCCCAATTGCCCATGTTTGTCTAATCTAAATGACAATCTATAAAATACAAAAAACAACGGAACAGATTGATTATAAAGAAACAATGTTATTACGTTTTCTTTTGTCAGCAAGTTTCATCAGCCACCGTGTACTTTAGAAAAAAAAAACGAAGCTTTCAGCAATTTTTCCTCCAATTATGTCAGCTGTCAGAACTCATTCAATTGTCTAACATTTTTAGTAGATTTAACCGGCATTACGTTATGTTACGTTTTACGTAATGAAAGTCAAAAACTTAAAAGTCACTTGACCATACCACGTGCAGATAGCTCTCCGTGTGATGTTTCGAAAATATCAATACTCGACATAGAACTGCTTTTCAGACACTTTTTCATTTGACGGGGCGTTAGCTTGTCACTATGTTGACAACTGTTTCCTAAGATTAATGAGTCTCACAAAAACAGTGCAAACTAATTAATCTAATAAGTACACCTACAACCTAAAGTCAACTCCACAAAACCACAGAAACCATCACGAATACCAGCGAAATGCAAACATTGACACAATTTTGACGGAGATTGACTTCTCTAACAACCTGCGAGGTGTGTGGTGAAATCCCAATAAGCTAGCGCAATATATTCGCATCACTGCACTCTTCCATCGGAAACCACGCAGAGCAGCACATGTTGCTGCAACCCACTCGTAACGTAAAGTATTAAAAACGCCGACTTTCCTTCATCGGGTAACGGCACCCCACCGCGCTCCGTTTTCCAACCCCATCGTCATCTCCAAATCACATCATACACGAGTATAACGAGTTACAGCAACCACAAAATATGGTTTCGTCATCTGCTGATGCTGACAAAGTGACTTTTGACGTGGGGAACGTACATCAAGAAGAATATTCCACCGGAAATGTGTTGCCACTATTCACCACCGCAGGCATCGGGTCTACCTCTTGGCCGTGGAATTTATTTAACTCGAACGTTGTCGCATAATCTTAGCGACGAAGCACTCGTTATCATCAGCCGTACTTAACCTTACCCGGGGAATGGTATTGGCGGGTAGGGGTGTGTCTGCCATATTGATGTATGACTGAGTTGTGCTTCGAAAGCGCGAATGTCGGAAAATTCACATCGTTTCCATCCACATCCCCCCTGATCACCATAAATCCGGCAATGTTCCGTGAAAAACTCATTGTTTTCTTCTAAGCTAGGGGCACAAAAGATACCGCGTCTATGTGTGCGGGTATAGAGTAATAATGGAGAATTACTCTGCTTTCAGGAAATTGCTGGCAAAGAAGAAGCTTTGTTCATAGCGTAGAAACGTTAAAATGCTTTAATTTTCCATGCTCCCCCAATGGGTAAATTGTTTTCCAGAGAAAATTGAATTTTGGTTACGCTGAATAACATATCGATTACATACGTACTCCATCTCAGGTGGAGGGATAGTTACCATGGATTTGCCTTGAATGTCTTCCAATTGAATTCATGTTGGGAATTTATTTGGTCTGTGTTAAAACAAATTAAATTTTTGTTTTTTTGTAATTAAAACGTTCAACCGAACGAAATAACATGTTTTTTCAAGTTTTTCAATAACACAGTAACGGCTGCTGTCAGTACATTGAGAAACTTGACCAACTGCAGCGTGCGGGCAACAAAAACAGCTGGGACTCGGTTTAACGGTTCACACGCGACGTAAAGTGCTTGGTTTCGTTTAGTTTTCGTTCACTTTTCCGCGCTAAAGCAAAATGGTGTTTCATTTGACCTTTTTGCAAATCATATTATTTTTGACAGCTGACAATCTGCAATTTATATATTTTATGTCCATTTTATTTAGCCCATTACCGCTCAGAGTAATATTTTGGTTCCAATTTTGCTACTTTTCAGAGTTCCGTAAACATATGGTAATACGGAACCATTATAAGTTCGCTCTAACTCAAAAATGTCTGTCACGATAAAAACATCAAGAACCGTTCTCCCTAGAAACTTGAAATTTGGCACACTTATACATTAGGGTAGTCCACATACATGGACAACATACAACTCAAAATTATTGTGAAACAAGTATACAAGGTGCAGTGTCGTAGCTAGGGTCATGAGCGCCACTGGCAAGATTTGAATTCTGCGCCCCCAAGACTAAGTTCTTAGCAAGAGCAACAACACAATAACTTTGAAAGTGTAATTTAAATTATGTATACATTTAAGCATACAATTATCCTACTTACTTCTATGTAGGAAGGAAACAATGCAATACGAGTTCGTTCATTTATGCATTATAAAATCTCGTAAAGCTTACTTTTCAGGCTTGAGGCTAATTTGTCAATAATATGGTCTTTCAATCGCTAAACACAACTATACATATACATATGTAGTTGGCCTCACAATCAGCTTTCTTTTTTAATACTAGACCAGCAGCGTCTTCAGTGGAGCTTAAGGTTTCGTATAACGAAAGTCCTATTAGGAAACCAAAATCAGAAGCTACGGCAGCTAAACTTTGAAATCTCCGTCCCATTCGCTGATAAGTGTATCTCTGTCTATGTCTAGTGCAGCGTTTCCCAAAAGGTAGCCCGCGGAACCCTGAGGTTCCGTCGACGGGTCAAAGGGGTTCCGAGTTCCATTCGAAAATTAACTAAAACGTTCATCGAAAACAGTCATAAGTCTTCTACACACGGAAGTGAGATAGCATTCCAGAGAAAAAGTTTTATCCAGGTTATTTGAATTGCGCAACGAACTTAAGATATTATTCGCCAAACAGCCCACTTCTGCATCCGTTAATACGCTTGTTGAACTATTACACGATGAGCAATGGTTAATGAAATTGGCTTATTTGGCCGATATTTTCCATAACCACGTTTACAGTAAGAGATAAAATATCCTCACTTAAAACAGATTTGGCTTTTGGATCGAATGCGTTGAACTTAAAAGTTAGAAAAGTTTTACTCTTTTAAATGGCTTTGTGGAAGAAAATCAAGCATTCTGATCTAGTAAAGCTTTTGAAGTCCTTAGCCCTTTCGTCAAACATTTTTTAACATTTCGTTTACGCTTTTCAAAAAATTACGGTTCTATCGACAGCTCGTTTATACGATTTTTTGCTAAATCAATATACAGCTCTATTTGATTTTTTCTGAAATCATTCAAAAAATCCACAAGGCAAGTGATGATGAGGCCTGTTCTCATACCTATCCAAAACTGTTAAAACTACGAAATTCTACTGAAATCAGTCAAACCCTGTTCCCGTACGAAGATTTTTCATAGTTCGTTACAGAAGAGAGATCTAACAGGAGAGTAAGAAACTTCCACATGCTGCAAATTTAATTGTAATTTTTCTTATGTCTTATGTCTACAACATCTCTAGAATATTGTGCTAAATTTTCAAGTCGATCGGAGTAATATTTTCAGCTATAGAACCGTAAGAAGTCGCGCACTGAACGCCAGTTGAGCTCAGTTTTATTGTCACTCAAAATTTAAAACGCGTTTTTCTCGAAACTGTATTTTCAAAGTTGGTTGAATCCAATTTTCACTTTTTTGTTTTTTCCTAGTTCTAGTTTAAGGTATTAACTACAATACGTATCTTTTTTTTTTGACTTCAGTTGATCATGTCATGAGTTCTGCTGTCAATGCGCAAGCACTTTTTTTCCGAGTGGTCACCGGAAATGGCGTCGCAATGGCAGAGCTTTAAATATTTTTCTACAAACATTTCAGAAACTCTTTGTCCATGTTAAAAATAAGCCGATTTTTACCCGAGGAAATCCATGTAACTCCTTAAGTAAGGGGCGCCATTCCTAATCTGTGGGGTGCCTATTGTAATCAAGTTAACGTTTTTTTTTATGTGAGTTAGCCTAGCATTATGTTTTAATTTTGTGTGCTTGTGGCTCTGTAGAGTGCGCCCCCCTGAGGGCTGCGCCCCTGGCAGCCGCCCCCCTGGCCAGCCCCTAGCTACGACGCTAACAAGGTGGGTAAAATGTGATCTAAAAAAAAAAATCTGAAAAAGATATCACGTGGGACATCATTCGAATGGGCTCAAAACAAAGATTCTAAAAATATTTTTCTTGATTTTTTCCGTTAGAATCTATGGGAGTTATTGCCAAAAAAGTGTGAAAAATATCATACCGAAAGAATCACACATTTTTCTCGGAAACCAATGAAGTCAAAAATATGAAAAAAATCATTGTTTGAAGGTGATTTGATTTGAAATATGCAATTTTAATCGCACATCGATAGCCAAGTTTGTGGTCTGGATCACTAATTTTTGAATTGAAAAACTCCTTATAGACCGCAAAAGTCACACACGAGCAACAGCAAACTAAAGTTTTGCCTTGGATCCACCAAAGATCAGACACCTGTCAACAAACGCAGTGGCATCTACGAAATTTCCTGTTCAGATCGCGACAAAAAATACATTGGACAAAAAAGAAGAGCTACTGAGGTGAGATTCAAGGAGCACCTTCGTTCAGTCAATTTTTTTGTTTTTTATTGTGATTTTTGCGGTCTATAAGGGGTTTTTCAATTCAAAAATTTGTAGTTGATTAACTATATTTTTAAAGAAAAATATAACGGAACTCCTAAGTCGTACAGTTTTTGAGAAATTCATCGAAAAATCCAATTTTATGTCTCAACCGATTAACTCGTAATTAACTCGCCGTTCGGAGACGGCAGAAAACTGTAGGTCCCTTCCATTCGTGCAAAAATATAAGGCGCACACATCAAATGATTGCGGGAAGTTAGGCTTGGTTCTACCTAGGACCGCTGAAGCCAAATATTATATTATTATTACAAAGGACAAAACTTTTTGACTTGGCGAGATAAGGATTAACCGCATCTTAATTGCGGAACATGCAGGATCTTTCATTGGAAATTAACCAGCCAAACGTTTATATTTCGTGATAGAAAAATTGCTTGATAAGTATAACTTAGTTGCAGTATCTAACAAGTTTATTTCGAAGGGTGGTGATTTTGGTCAGTAAGAATCGGACACTACTATGAGCACGCGCTTGCTATTCGCATAATGTCCATGGAAGATTTTCACCTACCCTCGGGGAAAAAAATGTCATCGGTTCTTTCGTTCAGAAATTGGCATTGCCTCGATATAACAGTATTCTTTCTATTTCGTTTCGATAGAGTCATGATTATTTTCTACGATAAACACAAAACCAATTTGACAACTAAAGAAGTGAAAATGGCACACAGCATAATATTTTGAAAGTGAATTTAATTCAATAGTGGATTTTATCTTCTCGACTCAAGAAATGACATTCCATTCTATTCGAAATCAGAAAAAATAAAGTTAAATTTCTTTTAAATGGCGGACGTGTCTCTGTTTCACTTCCATTTTTCCGGAATGTAGCGATGTTTTGCTGGCTTTTGTTTCTGTTCATACATGAACACTTTTTTATTTTTAGACCTCCTATTCGAGGAGCAGATGTGCGCAGTCCACTTATCAATAAATGAATAAAAATAGCCTTTATATTAAGTTCTCCTTTAAAGGAGAAGGTGTGCGCGTTCGGCGTACTAAACCAAAATAGATTAGATATTAGATTAGTTGAAACTTATGAGTAAGAAAATTGCATAAAAGGAGAGATAAATTGGAAATAAAATCAGAGTTTTACAAACCCTCATCCTAGTTATATTAATTTACAGTTTCACTTGAACTTTGTGGCTCATTTCATATTTTTAAACATCGACCTATGCTAGTTAAAATGACAATTCAGACTTAATGCAAACCTACACTTGTTGCTCCTTTAAAAGCATTAATAATGAAATCCTCTTAAATACATGAAAAATCATAACAGCTATTACTGAAATTGTTATTCTCCGTTCTGAATATTTTACTCACACAGCACTAAGTGCTCCACATTTTTGTTGAGTGATGACGGCTGTATCCTTACAACCTCGCCACATTCGTAGCAGCAGCAGCAGCAGCAGTCCCATTTAATTCTCATCAGTAAAATGGAATGAAATGATCCAAGTGCTCAGTTGGTCACGCATTGTTTCCAATCTGTGAAACGGCCTAGATTACACGAAATTATCATTCACCCGAAAACAAGGAGGCAACCTGGTTCAATCACTTTCCACAATAGGCCGCCGACAGCGATGAGACCAGAATGAGGATGAGGAGCACTTCCGACCTCTTTGCAGGGCATGAGGTGGTGTGCAACTACGTTCGCATTATGCAAACCATATTCTAAATGCAAATACCACAAGTTTACTACGGGTACTTTTTCGGGTAGTATGTCCTGTTTCCTGATCCATCTATCGTGATTACTTAGTGGATGGAGATGGAGATCCACCCCCCCTATCGTTTTCACATCATGGATCCGTAGCCTGCATAATGAATACCGGTTGGCTCGGCTCCAATCTGAGATTAAAACTCCCAAAACGATTCTCGAATGAGAAAGTAACATTATGCTGTTGTAGAGCACCTCCTTTTCCATCCAAAATAGAGGTAGAGGTCCTTTCTGGAGCATCTACATCTATACTGTCTGCATTATGGTGACTTTGGAAAGGATGATGCAACTCTAATTATTTGGTTGGTATAACAGTTTTCATTGGAAAAGCTAATTTAAAATTAAAGCCGCAAATGTCCTACAAGACTTAAAAGGGATTAGGGAGCAGTGCTTTGAATAAACCTCACCTGCCCACCAAACTACTCATTGGTGGTCTGGCCACGTTTTCTCAGATCCACTTGCTACTTCAAAGAGGATATCCTAGAAATAGCAACCTCGATAGGTCTTGATTTTCGTTTCATGTAATGCGCTCCAATTATCCTTGGATCCATCGCTGTGTATCAATGCCACTACAAATGAGATTACTGTCTAATTGGAGTGATGTGCTAGAGGAGTGTGCTGGCGCATTATTCTCACCAACATTGTAAGTCTCTCCTCCTGACCACTTCGATGTGTGTGCATATCTTATCAGTAAATTACAGTTAAGTGCTAACAATAGTCTTTTCTCCTTGAACATGGTGTAGAAATCAACAAAGAAAACACACGACAAAAAGGATAAAAAAGGAGCCTCAACCACACATAGTGCCAACGAATGTCACTTAATCTGCAAAGAGTGGAGTTGGGCTTGTGTCAGTGGTTTGGGTAGGGGCACCAAATCTGTTGTTTACTCAAAAACGCTCTTTTAATGAAAAGAAACTCGTTTTTTTCCTTTTTTTCATAGTTTCCCTGTCGCTTTTATTGCTCTTTCTTTGGTAACCACACACACACACACATCCACATATCCAATGCTATCCATTCATATGCCCATAGTGTTCTTTTGCGCACAGGATGCTATGTCAGCATCTGTTGTTATCTTGTCCTGGCAGTGATTGTCCTTCTACATATTCACCAAAATTCTAAGTTTTTTTTTTCGTCCTTTGGATTCTTTTGTACTACCATGCTCCACTCTGTTGCTGTTTCTACTGCTACTGCTGAGTATACAGGGAAAGGACGACCAAAAAAAGGTGTCGTTTTCATTTAATATTTGATGAGGATGCCGCCTTGCGAGAGGGAAGGACATAACACCTTCGAATAACACCCATATTGACTTTGGAAGCGATTTTACACAGACATAGTGGCTTAAAGCAGGCACAGCGAGTATGGAATAATTTTGAATAATTTTCAGGATCACATTCGGGAGATGGGAAGGTGCTCGTTGTGTTTTTTTTTTTTGCTTTGTTTTTGCTTACCTCATGTTTATTAAGTCCAAATTTTGGTTTTAGAGCTTAGTGTGGTTTTTTGGAGGATAATCGGGATGTTTGTGTTTTAGGGGCGAAAACAGTGTGTTTAGGGATATCATTTGGTTAAGAAATATCTGCTGGGGATTTTACATTTTTCTCTTTATAGCCACTCGTGGGGAGATAATGTTACGTATACGCCTTAGTAATAGACTTTTAAATTATTTTATGGAAATCGATTTGAAAACTGAAGATAAGTTAAGTGGGCTCAGCGATTCAATTGTTCACTTGGGGAAGAAGTGTGTGTAGGATACTTGTTTCTTTTAGTTTTCAATTTGAAACTTTATACATCCAAGTACTGAGTTCCGCACTTAATTTAAGACCAATATGTCAAAAATTGATAACAGCCAAGTGCATTCTCCGGTGTTGCCAGTATGAAAAAAATAGCGTTAAGGGGGGAAATAGGTGTAAACGACGTACATGGAAAAAATAAGAATCTTTGAAAGAAAATGCCTGAGAGCTTGCATGCAGATGTACAGGAGCGAACATTCCGACTTTCGGCATTACGTTTCAAACAAAAAGCTATTGGATGCTTCCGGTGTGTCCAGAATTGACAATGTGATTCTGGGCCTTGTGAGGAATCATTTTGCCCGGTCGGCGAATGTTATGGAAAACGAACTCATTTCGGGCTTGTTCTATCCCAACCCTGAATATTTCGGAAATACATTAGAAAGTGGATACATACCACCTGAAGCATTCTTGTTTCTGGATGCTCATGGCTATCTATCAGACTTAACGAACGTACCGATAATATACCATGTTGCCAGACGAGCAACTGATAAAAGAATTAAATATGTACCTACAAGCTTGGGGGATGGCAATGCTATCTTAAGATACTGCGTAAGCATACCTGAAAAAGATAAAAATAATTATGATAGACTCAATCGGGAGAAATACTGGTGGCTTGATTGGGCTTAGGCTAGCATATAATAAGGCCAAGCCAGGCCCTACCATGTGATTTTTGATCTGTCGATTATGCGTTAAATTAACGTTTGAGCGACAGAATAGGGATCGCATGGTAGGGCCTGGTCCTTAGACTTTTAGATGTAAGTTAGTTTTAATTAGTTTTATTAAGTATTAGTTAGATTTAAGTTCTTAGTTATAAATTTTATAAAAAAATATAAATAATACATTGAAAGGTTTTACACAAATTTTCCTTAAATCAAATAAAAAATTAATATTTAAAAAAAACACAAAACATACATATAATAAATTATAAAAAACATTATCACACACAAAAAAAATAATATAAGTATTGAGTGCCACTAAGGCCATTAACTTTAATAAAAAAAAAAACATATATATATAGTTTTTAAGTTTATTTAGACTAAAAAAAAATGTAATATTGTTTAAATATAAAATAAATAAACGCTTAGAAAAAGAAAAAAAAAGGTGTAAACGATTTCAAAAATTCAATTTTTTTTAATAATTCGATTGTAGATCTATTCAAAAACATACTCTGAATATTTCAAAGCAAAATTTCAAGCCGTTTAATAGTTATAAGCGTTTAAGGGAGTAAATCTTATATCTTTTTTTTACTATTTTTCTTTGCAAAAAAAAGTACAGAAAAATTGTCAAAAATCGAACTTAATTTTCAGAATTCTCAAAAACATTAAATTTTTCGATTTTTTTTTGTAAATATTGAAGTTTAAATAGAAGAGACACTTATAAGTTTTTATTTTTTTTTTTTAAATGTGATTTCAAATAAAAATTGTGACCTCCAGAAAATACGCAAATTGTCCAGCGACTTAAAAAAGCGCGGCAGCTTATATCTCCGTGATTTTACAAGTAAAATGTTCGCAAATTTCAAGAAATATTTTTATTTTTATTTTATTTTTTTTTTATTTATTATTCATTCATTTCTATTTAACAAAATACTTCTAGATTTTAAAATCTAATAATAAGTATCAAGATAGCATTTACAAAGTTCAAGTTAAAATTAAAATTTTAAAAATTAATGTTAAAGATATAAAGAAAAAGCGAGAGAAAAAAAAAACAAGAATAAAGAAGAAAAGATAAACAAATGGCAAAATAATAAAAAAAAAAAAAGCTATGATAATTAGGCTTAGGATAAGGGAATAGATATTATGTGGCTTCAATAATTCCGAAATTCGGTCAATGAGCCTTTTCTCTGCAACTCAACCGGAAGTCTATTCCACAGTCGAATTGCTGTTACAAAGAAAGATCGCTCAGCAATAGTGTGTGCGAATCGGGGTAAGATTAAACGTAGACCCCTACCGGATTGGGCAAATCGTAGCATTTCGTTCAGATACACAGGACAATGGTTATGAATAATTGCATGGAGTTTGAGCAAGTTACGAAAGTCATAGTGATCATTTAGACAGATGCCTAAAAGAGAAGTTTTGAAATATGAGACACTGGTATATCTCGGAACGCTATAAATAAATCTGAGACAGTCATTGAATGCTACATTTATTTTGCGTTTGCATTCGTAGTCTAATGTGGCATATACATATATATATATATAGGGCATAATAAGGGTTTTAAATAGACGCAGTTTCATGTTCGGTGGAAGGAGACAGGCAGAGCATCTTAAGCTGCGCAAACCAGAGTATATTTTCCCAATTGTTGTCGAAATGGCATCGCAGCAGCTTAACTTGTTGTTTAACGTAAAACCCAGATATTCAACTTTATCAACGTATGGAATAATTTCACCGTTAAGAACAATGCAGGGAAATTCTGAAGCCTTCAATTCTCTTCTTGAGCATAACATTGCTTGAGTCTTAGAGGGGTTAAGTTTAAGTTTGTTGAGATCAGACCAGAGTTGAATTCTTGCTAGATCTTCATTCATCCTTGCCACTAGATCTTCCATCAGCCCTACAGAACGATAAAGGTAAATCAGGACGTCGTCTGCATACATTTGTATATTGCAGGAACTTACAGAATCCGGGAGATCATTAATATACAATATACAATATGTATTTTTAAATATATGTATAAAATAACGTCAAGATTACAATATAATATATATATTCCTCATATGTTAAAAAAAATGCATGAAAATTACCCAAAATACACCGTCCTACACCCACTTAAAGAAAGTTTTTATTTTAGTTTAGTGTAAAGTCTTGCAAGCTATGATATTTTTTTGCTATTCGTGAATTTCTTCTTTCGATTTGTGCACCCACTATATTTTCAACAAACAACTAAGAAATAAATATTTTCTTTAAGCTAAAGTTTAACATTACATATCTCATAATTTTTATTTGAGAGTTCTAGGATACTTTCTTTAGTGTGTACTAACATCAATGCCTTTTTTAACTTGCCTTATACTGCAAACAATCAAATAAACCTAGTATGCATTTACATGTAGGTTTGGATACAGGAATGTTTAATAAACCGGAATTATTTAGCTTCTTGCGACGATTTACATCTGAGCCGGTAATATTATTTGTACGAATGGAATGGGACAATTTTTTGCCGTCTTTGAACTATGAGCTGAGTTATATTGCTCGACTGACAACAATATATTTTCTTAGTACCTTTTTGTAATTTTAGTACTTTTTAACCTAAAAAAATTAAAAAAAAAATACTAACATAGTGTTTAGTCATAAATGTTGTAGCTTATTTTAAAGCCTTAAATTAGTCTTTCATTTGAAAAACAAAATCAAGTTCATATTTATAACTTTGGCTGTATTACAAGGAGCCTTGTCGAGTTGAAAAATGAGCCTGGAGGTGTCACCTAAAAGCTCTAGCGCGGACGACCCTAATTCATATTCTAGGATCCGCAGACCGCAGATAAGCTGCTGTATTGACTTTCGATTCTAAAGAGGCTAATCTAACTTCTCCATCTCTATCTCCAGAGAAGCATCCGCACCTTCAGTTTTGGGGATGCATTCAGAGATCAGTGCTCAGTCTTCCCTTTGGTTCTCTTCGCGCAGGAATCCTCTCATCTATCCAACATGTAGTTTACACTTGGATTCGTCGGGAAAGATAACATTGCTTCACGTGTCTTGAGTTCAATTAAGATGCTCCTGAGCGGTAAGTAATCCTTTTTCTCTTTTTCAGTACTGGCTTGAGTACTCTAAATCCAGCTTTAAAGTGCCTTTTTCTGACTGTGCTTGCCAATATTATTTTTTCTGTAGTTCAAAGTAGATCGGTTTTAATATCCACTGAAGTCTTGAACCGGTGCCAATGATTTTGGAGCACCAAAAGACCAAAAGTAGTCCCGGTCTCACGATATTCCAGGTCACAGTTCGTTGAGCAACATTTAATCGTTCAGAAATTTGACGGGCTGATAAATTTAGTCATGACAGACACATAATATTTGATTTGCACTCCGAACTGATTTTTCCCATTTTTTAGTGTTCCGTCCGTACCAAAACGGAACACTAATGGAATCAGTTCGGTGTCTGTCTGTCTGTCTGTCTGTCTGTCTGTCACAGGCCTTTTTCTCAGAGACTTTTTAACCTAGATTATTGAAATTTGGAACAGTTGTAGCAATTAGTGGCCTAAACACAGACCAGAACTTAAAAAGCTGAATTTCGACTTTGGGGGGGTAGTTTCTTAACAAATTTTCACAAAACGTTACAACTTGCTGTCCCGAGCATTTTCTCCGAAAATATCGCTCAGAAAAATCTGAATAAAATCACAAACATTGAGAATAAAGTGTAGATGGAAACATAATTCTCACGACTGCCCTACTTAAACCGTTTTTTTTTAATTAATTTTTTAATTTCAACTACCCTACTGTTTACATACCCAGAAAAATATCACAACGCCTAAAAGTAGATACGAGAGTAAAAATTGAATAATTGATGGCAAAAGTGTTATACCCGCAGCGAATTTTCGTGGTATATTCCTACCGGATAACTATTGACCTAAGACTTAAACCAATGATACATAATATAACACATAAAGGAAGCTTGATGGTTTCCTATTATAATGTAGGTGTCTCTACTTTTACTATATTGGAAAAAATTGAATTTGTGTATATACAGCCACAGAGAGGGAGACAAATCGCAAAATACGCAGTTAATGCAATTGAACGAATAACGAGACGAAAAATTAAATCTGATGCACAAGTGTACATTTCTTGTAAATACATATCCATATGAACATATTATGTAGGTATATATGTATGTATGTATATACATGCTTTATTTGTTGTTTTTTTTTTTCTTTTACTTTGTGTGTGTGTATAACTATTCTTCTGAGCAGATGAGAAAGGACATCAAAGACATATGTACATACATATAGGGTGATTTTTTAGCTGGTTTGGTTTTGGCAACACTGGTTTTGACAGCTGACGTGTGTTTAGTACCTTGTGTCACTGTCAAACAGCTTCAGTTTGGTTTGCAATTTAACCATGGATCGTCTTACAAATGAACAACGCTTGCAAATTATTGAATTTTACTATCAAAATTCGTGCTCGGTTCGAAATGTTCATCGCGCGCTGCTTCCATTTTATGATCGGCATTCTCGACCTTCTGAGCAGTCTATTCGGAAGATTGTGACCAAATTTCGCACCAAATTTACTTTGTTGGACATTAAACCACCAACACGTTTACGTACTGTGCGTAGTGAAGAAAATATTGCGGCCGTATCAGCTAGTGTGACAGAAGACCGCGAAAAGTCGATTCTGTCAATGGTGAACGCTACCGAGCGATGATAACAAACTTTTTTTTGCCCGAAATGGAAGTTCTTGACTTGCATGATATGTGGTTTCAACAAGACGGTGCCACATGCCACACAGCACGCGAAACAATGGCGCAATTGCGAGGCGAGTTTGGTGAACAGTTAATTTCATGTTTCGGGCCGGTCAATTGGCCGCCTAGATCGTGCGATTTGACACCATTAGATTATTTTTTGTGGGGTTATGTCAAGGCTAATGTCTATAGGGACAAGCCCGCTTCGATTGACGCACTGGAAGCCAACATCCATGCATTCATTCGTGAGATACCGGCCGATATGTGTGAAAGAGTATGCCAAAATTGGACTCAGCGGATGGGCTACCTGAGACGCAGCCGCGGTCAACATTTGTATGAAATTATCTTTAAACATTAAATTGCAAGGTTCAAACTATCGATTCAAATAAATATTTCATTCATTTTTTCGAATTTTTTGTGTTTTTTTTTTAAAAAAAGTTCTCAACCTCTTAAAAAATCACCCTTTACATGCATATGTAGGTAACTTGTTCAACTTACTTGTTGGTATACATTTATGTAGGTACAAATTTGAATTTATTTTTCGCAAATTGTGCTCAATTTATTTGTATTGAAATGTGCTGTGCACCATAAAACTATGTATGTAGGTAAACATGTACTTTCTTGTGTCTGCAGATATACAAGTGCATATGTACATATATGTACCTATATATGTTTTTATGTTTGTACATATATGTGAGTATCGAACAAAGTATTATTGTATCTTTAGTAGAAATCGTATCGTAAAGAAAGGGTTCATATAGATCTATCAACATAAATCTATGACATACATATGTACATATGTAGTTAAAATAACTGATACAGTACGGAACACTTATTGCGCAAGTATAACTTGCACTTGACCGGATTTTTTGTTTTTAATTATTTTCGTTCGTATTGGATGGCTTTCACGAGCTAAATACGTCGTTCACTCATAATTAGATCACCACGGAGCCACGGTGCCAACTAAATTTGTAAATTCCAAGTAGAATGCTTAATTATACGTTTAAGTCTCTTTAAAATGAACTATCACTAGGAACCAGATCTTAAAAACTTTGGGTTTAAGACCGTAAGCTAGTGTAATTGGACAACAAGCGAAAATCGATAATTTTATAATAAAGCGTATAATGTATAATTCATGTCAAATCTATTGCAGCAAGTTTTATTCGTAGAAAGTCATAGAAATTTGAAGTTTAGCATTTCAAATCCTGTAATAACATTAAAGAGGGGGTTTGCCCTCCACATTTTCTAAAGCAGGTATCGGTTACTCCAATCTTAACCCTGGTGTGGTAAAACGAAATATTTCCATCAACACAAAGCTAACTCCATCCACCCGTAAACTAAAATCCTTAAAATCCTAAGCCATTCGGATCGAAATATCCCACTCAACCCGAACCAGACCTACATATAATCTTCACGACCACAAAAACTCAACCACAGACGAGACTAAATCGCACACATACCCTTAGCTGGGTGACACTTTCCTTATTTACTCGAAGAAAAAAAACTTCTAGAAATATAATCCAGCAACTCTCGGCATTGCACAAACTTTAAAGCTTTGAGTCACAAAGTGCGTCTACTTAGTCCTTTAATACCTCTGGTGACTTTTACGTGTCAACTCCTATCATCGGATATGGCTTCACCGCTCACCGGCGACAGTGAAACTTCTTTCTCGGCAAAAGCGAAATTCTTCCATAAACAGACATACAACCTATACACATAAAAAGAAAAAAAGACGAAATTCTGTCAACACATTATCCTTGGGGGCAAAGAGAATTATTTTCTTTTCACCAAACCTACCGCCTCCACTACCACCTTCTTTTTTTCAAATTCCCATATCTAAGTAGTCATAATAAACGCAGGTATAGAATGTCCTAGCTCCTTGAGGTTACTGACTTCAAGGATTGCACTTATCGATGCGATGTGTCTTATATTTCAGACTGCGCAGTTTATTCTTGTTCCTGCTGTTTTTTTTGCATATAAATAAAGTTGAGTGTCCTTCTGGAAATGTCATAAAGAGTCCTCGAATTTGTTTACTCATTAAGTCTGTCAGGGGGAGTCAGACACACACACACACAATACGATGACATGTCCGGATGGAAACCGCATTCCACAAACAACGCCACAGCATATGTACTTGTACTTGTATTTAAAGGACTCGAAATGGAAGACGACGACCAAAGGAGTTGCAACTGGAAAAAAGCATGTATTGGGCATAAATTAGCTGTCAACACCCTAAGGACTCCGTAGTGGTTGGGGTACTTCTGTTGCTTAGGAGTGAGAGTTTATCCCAAATGAATATGGATGGATGGTTGTTGGTTACGAGGCATGAATGGCAGCTGCATGCACATTGCACAGTTTTGCATCCTGTTTGGGTAGTTGTGTTTTAATTAAAAATCCCCAGCATACAGTGGGGGTGGCTATAGCTAATGACACGATAAGCATATGGCATCCTTTTCGTTTGTTGTCCCCATCTACGCTTTGCATTGAAATACACACAGATACATTCACATACATACATAGCCATAGAATCGGTTGTGTGAAAAGTGAAAAGTGCATGCAGCTTCTAATGGGAACGGATTGACAGAAAATGGTTTTAACCTATTTACGTCTTTAGTCTGATGTTGCAATTTTGTATTTGTGTCATTTCCGTTATGAGAGTCTGTAGCCAAAGTCTGGCTGTAGTGTGTGGTTTCATGGCATTTTGAGGACTTTTGGCTGAGACACTCTTAAAGTGGAATGTTGGTTTGGGTGTGTGGAAGGAGGAATTACATTTTTGTAGAGGAGCTTGAAAAGTGTTTTTTTTTTTAATTTAAGGCTATGATGGAGACGATTTTGTTAGATCACAGATCACTTACTACAGTTTGTTGGTGATAAGCAGCAATAAGGTACAAAGAATAGCCTGTCTTGGTATAACAGGTACGCTCGAGTCCACACCGCAACTTGGCCTAGAAACGCTTCTACACCTTCCACCCATTGATCTCTACATAAGAAATACGGCAGACAAAAGAGCTCTCAGACTAAGAGACAATGGAACCTGGAGGCCTCATTCGTTTGGTCACACGCTCATACTGGGCATTTTCAATATAAAGGAAATCATGCTCTGCACAGATTATGAAAAACCCCAGCTTGATTTAACCAGATACTTCCAGGCCTCCATACCAAGTAGACAGATCTGGGAAAACTCCGACAATGCCATCATCGGAACATCCATCTTCACAGATGGTTCAAAAACAGAGGAAGGTACCCGGAAGAACTTTGCATAAATTAGTCTTACCGACTAGCATACTATTACAGCGTCTTCCAATCAGAGGTACATATATGGTATTAGCAAGCAAGGAAATTACCCGCAACCGAAATTACCATTTGCGTGGACAGCCAAACCGCACATAAAGCACTAGACTCCACCTCGGTAAATTTAAAATGCGTATAGGAGTGCCTCGTGGCACTAAGAGCGATAAAACGCCACACAGTCTTACTCTGCTGGGTACCCGGACATGTGGGAAAAGAAAGGAACACAACAGCAGACAGACTAGGAAAGAGGCTCTAGTATAGATATAACACTAGCTGACAGATAGGTCTTACCAGCTTTCCACACAGCTAAATATCTAATAGACCGCATCACCACCAATTTAGCCGAGGACCGATGGCGCAATACTAGCGATTATGCCATAACCCGCAACCTAAGAAGAAGGCAAATCCATGTACTCGTCGGTGTTATAACCAGATACTGTATAATAGGAAACATGGCCAGAAGATATGGCATCCTTACAAATGACTTCTGTAGAAGTTGCATGGATGAAGATGAAGTAGAATCTATAGCACACATTCTATGCTACTGCCCGGCTCTTTAAGAATGGCGCCTATCTTATAAGGGAGCACGGTTCTTTGACTGCCTGGATGACCTGGCTAAGATACTGCTTACAGAACTAAAGAGATTTATTAGTAGATCGAAATGGTTTTGTTGAATGCATGTTTCTGCATTCACAACTAGGGTATTCACAATGGAGCTTTACGGCCTCTGGGTGAAATTTCATTTACTCCAAACGACCCTCCTGACCTAAGCGGTAGGACATTTTGCGGTCCACAATACTAGAAAAACTGAAACATGCTATCAGTTGGTAAGCCAACCATTCAACTGGGATCTCACAGCTCTGTCTAAAGAAGTATAGTGGATCTAAGAAGAAGAAATCTTTCGCATCTAAATAACAAGGCTAAGCGAATGTCTCCTTCCACAAATCTAAAACAAACTTTCAATCTTTTTCAACATCGCTTTCAGTTTGCTGCACCAAGCTCCATATCTGCAATTATTTGAACGTTAAAATTGACATCAAATCTTCCATTACTCGAACCTAAGAGCTGGGATCTAGCGTTTGTCTAGAAAATTCAGGTTCCTATTTCCTCATCCTCCTCAAAATAAAGGACTTAAATTATTTAACGAACAAATTAAGAGACCCGTTCAACTTGTAACTAAATTGATTGTTGGATACCATCACAAGAACTGTTTCTTTGATTAGACTGTGCAGATCCTCACTGTACATGAACCCCTTATTCCGCTTTCAAACTTCTTCAAATCCCAATTCACGTTAGTCTAAACTCATTTATATGACTTGTCAAAATGAACTGCAGAGCAACAAAAACAGAATGAGAAGGTGACAGAAGGAAGAACGTCAAGAAGTCACACGAATACTTTCTGTTAAAGCCAAAACACTCAAAAAAATCCCTTTACCTCAAAATCAATGCAAACAAAAGTTTTTGAATTTTTCACTAACGTAATGTTAGCTGACGGTATATTTACAACGGTGAAACTTTTGTGCTCACATCAAGTTGCAAAAAACAATGCAAGCACAGCGCCGCCAGTTGTAAATGCAACTCCCGCGAGATCAGGTGGAAATCAATATCACTCACACACCCAATCCTTTGAGGATTTGTCGCGAAGATGTCGGATAGGAAATACAAGTAAACTGTCAATATGTCAACATGCCATTTGGAGTCAATTCAGTTGTTGTTTGCCTTTCAGTAGCAATAACGGCACAACTTAGTCATTTTTTACATATACATGAAAATTTAGCTGGAGGCTTTAAAACTTTAGTTCTCGCTTCAGAACTTATAGAAGAAAAATACTAAGGGAACAAAAAATTACACAAAAGTTCTGTTCGCGTACTTTTTGAATCCAAATTTGTGGTTTGTCAACTTTCGAAGAGTGGGGTGGAGTTCAATCAGAGAGAGGATAAAGTACAAAAATGAACGCGTTAAACTAGAGAAAAGTGTACGCGGTTTGACAGATGTGAAACTTCAAAGAAAGTTCTTTGGGTGAAATTCGTGAAATTTCGTACACTTTCGAGAACACTGTCTTTTTCGAAAAACTACGAAATTTCTGTGAACGGCTACAGGATTTCATAAAAATCGATTAAAAGTCGTTGTTTTGGGAGAATAGACGAACAGATCTAATTAGTGCAAAATTATAATGGATGTCAATGATAACTGTCAAAGTGTTTTGTTTCACATAATCTGAGTTTGAACAGAACTTGCTCTGAAGTTTGAGACCTTATCTGTCAAATTTTCGTTGATTAAATAGAAAAAAAGATTTCCCAGCTCTTTTGTGTGATGGTTGGATGCTGTGGAAATACGCATGCTGACTGAAGTTATAGCCATCGGATACTGGTCCGCTGCCCATCTGGGCTCGGTTTGCTGAACTTATAAGCGCGAGTGCTGATCAAAAGAAAATAGCAGCACTATAATATACGTTAGCGGACGAATTCCCCCGTTGGAATCAACAACGGTGGCGATAAATTTCCAGAACGGAAACAAAACCTTATCTGAGCTTCTCCGACATATTCAGAGCTCAGGTCGATAAGGACCTTGGAAAAGAGTTGGTGGCGGATGAGTCCATATTGGGCCAACAGCAGCGCTCACGGCACCGTAGTGGGCTACTGATACCGGTGAGCCCGTTCCCTTGTCCTAGGGATTTCCAAGGATCTGGCCCTCCAGGTTGGGGGTATTGCGTGAGGTTAAAAAAAACCAGTTCCGAAACAACCAAATTCCTCGACAACCACGCTAAACGAAATAAGGAAAATGACGTTCCGATCTGTTCGTGAAGTCGAACAACAAGCAGAGGCCCTAAACTGCTACAAAGCAGATATAACCACCATCCAGGAAGTATGATAGGATGCGCCGGCAAAATAAGTATGAAGAACTGTGATATCGATTACGGTTTGTTTATTTGACTTAGGCAAGAAGTCTTGAGCTTTCGACACGTCAGTGAGCGTCTTATGACAATCCGTGTCAACGCGAAATTCGCCAACATCAGCCTAATATGCACTCACGCCTCCGCCCCCACAAAAGAAAAAGACGACGATACCATAGATAGTTTCTACGAGCTCCTCGACAAAACATACGAGCAATGCCCTAATCATGACGTTAAAATCATATTGGACGATTTAAGGGCCAAGATAGGAAGAGAGGACATCTTTGGTAGGACGGTTGGAAAGCACAGCCTACACGACACCATGTCCGAAAACGGACTAAGGCTGAGTGACTTTGGTGCGGGCGAAGTGCCAGTATAGCAAGCACGGGGTTCATACCTTCTTTTTACCTTTCCCCGATATTTCAAACCCTTTCACTTACAAACCCCCAACCAGTTCCTGAGGGGAACACAACGGACCCGACTCGAGGCCTACGTGAAGAGGAAGAATCTTCCTCACCTACACAAACCAACCAGATAACCAAGCACGGGGTTTCCTCATCTCAATATATATAAGGGGATATAGTGATCTCGGGATCAAGAAACTGTCAACCAAATTGACCACATTGCGATCGACATCAGGCACGCCTCCAGTATTCTGTATGCCCGAACGTCTTGTTCTAGTCAAGGCACGAATGCGGATATCCACACCTCACAATAACTTTAAATACTTTAAGAAAGTATAATGTCGTACAGCTACAATCGCAAGACACCGCCAGAACCTACAGTAAGCGGAATCTCTTTCGCAAAAGCAGTTGAGAGATTCCACTTGAATTGCAGTCTTACATTAGTAAGAATGTGATTGGCAAGTGCCGATAATTTAAAACATAAAAACATTCAACTGAAGCCACCCCTAACAGCAGTACACAAAACTCTCTCATTTGCAGAAAAGTTCATCCAAAAGCCAGAACTATGGATTCACGTGATTTTTAGTGATGAGAAAAAATTCAATTTAGACGGCCTGATGGGTTCAATTAATATTGGCATGATCTACGGCGCGATAATAAAAATCTTTCAATGAGAGCGGGGGGTGGCGGATCTGTAATGATATGGGCAGCATTCAAAGCCAACCTAAAGTCGGAAATCGCATATAAAAATATGCTGGAAAACTACCTTTTGCCATTTATGACACTTGCTGAAGATCAACACATCATCTTCCAGCAGGATAATGCCCCGATTCATACTGCAGGATCTATTAGGTCGTTACATATGAAGTTGCCGATTTTTATGTGGAAAGTTAAAAATCGATATTTCAAAAGTTAAAATAGTTTATTCCAAAAAATAATCTCCATTTACATCTGTGACATTTTCCCAACGTTCCACCAGAGCAAAAATGCCTCTTTTGAAAAAGTCCTTACCTTTTCAGGCTAAGAAGTCCTTGAAGTCCTGTTTTATGGCAGGTGATTGCCCAAACTTCGGAAAAGTTGGTAATCGGTTGGGGATATATCCGGTGAGTAAGGCGGATAAGGCAAAACTTCATAACCCAACGCTGCCAGCTTCAGCAACGTCGACTGTGCGGTATGTGGTCTCGCGTTGTCATGCAGCAGTATTGGACCATGCCTATTTACCAGTGACGGCTGTTTTTGGAGCAATTTGCTGTGCATTATGTCGATTTCTTTACAGTACGACTCGGCCGTGATTGTTTCTCCGCGTTCGAGGAAGGAAAAATGGACAACTCCCTCACTCGTCCAACATACTGTCACATTATCTTTTTGGGGTGTAAGTCTGGCTTGCCAAGTCCACTGGGAAGCTCATCCACGTCTATCCATTCTCCCGACCTCTTCCGATTATCATATAGAATTCACTTTTCGTCGCAGGTGACGATGCGATGCAAAAAAGGATCCATACGGTGCCTGTTGGTCAAAGATATCGCAACCTCCAAACGTCGTAGCATATTCGCTGGTGTTAGGACGTGGGGCACCCATTTCCGATGGCGGAAAGCGAAAAATCTCCCTCGCTGAACTTGGTAAACCAGTTTCGAACAGTTCTCTCACTACACGTACCCAAACCAAAAGCACCGTTCATTTTTCTAGTTGCTGCCGCTGCGTTCATGCTTTTTTTAATTAAAAAAATAAAAATTGCCCTTAAATTTGTTGGTGAAAGGATTTTCCATGTAAGAAAAAAAGTCAACTTAATGAGCTAATAGGGTAAAATAATTTGTACTGTCAGAAAGATTAAAAGAGTAATTTCTCTGCACAACTTTACGCCACAACGATCACTTTAGGAATGATCGGTAAATCGGCAATTTCATATGTAACGACCTAATACTATGGATTGGTTTCGTGACTTTGGCATTCAATTACTAGACTGGCCTGCGCTGAGTCCGGACTTAAACCCCATAGAGAATCAGAAATTAGATGTTGCTGAATTGAAGCAGAGAACCATAGCATGTTAGAATGATAAAACCATGCCTCGTCAACTTCTCGATGTAATTAAATGAACTGGAGGAAAAATTAACTATTAAAATCAAATACATATTATTTTGCGTAACCAATTGCAGCTTTTTCATTTCATTCGAAATTACTTTCATACCGCCAGGTTATATAAAATGCAAACTTTTTATAATTTTGTCCAAAACAATTTTTAGTTTTTTGTAGTATCTTAAGAACGAAAGCTTATTGTTCAATATTTTCTTTCTACAAAATAAGAACCTTAAAAATATTTTAAGCCACAAATAAATTTAATTTGTTTCACCTTTGGTTTCGGAATTATTTATAATATGCCGCGATATATTAATTTTCCTAAAGTCACATCGGAGTCACTTTGTACTGACATTTCGTGTAGATGCTATCGCCTTTGCCGTTGACACAAATGCCATATTCACCCACCTGCATCATGTTCTAAAACCTTCTCAAAGCACAAGGTAGCACATTCAAAAATATTTCCATTCAAAATTCCCACGAAATATGCCGTGACAAGCTCTCAAAAAACAACGAAAACAATTTCAATTACCATCCCGAAAAAAAAAACCCCACCTAAAGGATAAAGAAATCTCATTTAACTAAGATGCTGCTACTGAGTGGGTATACTATTACCGTCAAGATGATAGATCTCAGCTAATGGATATTCTGCATAATTATGCATTCATCCAAGTGAAAGATACTCGTATGCCTCTGTTCCGCTGAACCTTAATGACACAACATTAAGTCCTTTGTCCTACTCTGATGTAAAGAATCTCAGCGTTCGTTGAGAATGCAAAGATCTTAGCGTGGGCTAGCGTCCTTCCCACGCTCAGAGAACTTAATGAATGGAAGATACAATTTCATTCACTTTTCCAAGAACATTCATCTCCTTCTCAAACCACTTCAAATAGATCACAATGAAGGGAACATTACATTTTTTTATCTTGATTTTCGGAGAAGCCGTCCTCATCATCAGCTAAACAACCACGCGGTTTCGCTAAACAACCACGGAGCAAGTCTTTGGGCACACGAAATTAAATTATCCTTAAAAGCATATGCTTTTATCAGTCGTGTATCCTCTGTCATCTCTTACTTAAAAGGATATTTGAAAAATTCGAGGACTTTGCCACTTTTTGAAATGGAATTTCTAGCCTTTACAGTCGCCTAGAGATAGAAGTTTCTTGCTATGAATTATTGCAAGAACAAAAATCAATAAACATTTTTAAAAAAAAAAGTCCTTTGGCGCACATCCTTCTCTGTCACAATACTGATACTCATCATAACAGAATTTAAACAGTAACACACTTGAGAAAAGGAAATGTTTCTTTTTTTGGCAAATTTATACGACCACAGGGATATACTGGGAATGGGAACTAGAACGAGGCTAGAGAGGGTGTCCTGTTTAAGGAAATTGAAAAGCCAGCACTACCAACCGAAAAGAAAAGAAGAAAAACGAATGAAGACAGGAATCAAATTGAAATCTAAATTTGAATGGTATACCCATCCACACTCGTGTGCCAAAAAGGACGAAAGTTGGTTTGGTTTCTTATCGACGGCGATAGACGTTTTCCCCTACTGTCTGTGTTTCCACACTTCTGTAAAAGAAAATTGCCGACTTTTTGGCGAAAGGACAAACGGCAACTTGAAGGGTGGGGACACGAACGTCAATTTTATTGGGAAATACATTTCGTTTCAATTTCAATTTTGTGATTTGAAAATAATTTTCAGGTTCATTTTGTATAAACGGGGGGATTGCGTGTCCCCTATTTTATCTTCATTTGCTTTTAATAAATTGAAAAGAGGATGATAAGATGGAAACGAAGGCAAGAAGGATTCCCCTAATCACAAGATGTGATTACTGAACACTGAACACTAAACACCCAAAGGCAGCGCGCAACGAAAGACGAGATATTCGTAATGAGGAAATAAAATCCAATCAGGAACTCAAGAGTTTTATTTGTAAAGCGGAGCGAATGGCGGATCTGGATAGGAAGGAGATAAGCAACGCAATGAATCGATTGCGCGCGCAAAGTAATTTTGTTTCTTTTGTCCAATAGATTAGGTTGGAAACATGAATTCCATGTCTAAGGTTGCACAATTAGGAATCAATAGAAAAATGAATTGTTTTCTTGGAATTCTTTATCTTTATAGATGTATCGGAATTGTTTCAAGATATGCTTCGTCAAAGAGAAGGCATTGATCTATTGATCTGTCAGCTTTATACCAATATCGAAGGCAACTAGATAGCGGACGAACTAGCTAGAGTTGGATCGGCTATGAGCAACAGTGATGCTGGGACCTCTATACTGCGACCGATTAAAAAACCCTTTTTAACATAATCGACCACATAACCGAAAAATAAACCAACACCTTGACCGCATCACATCTCGTTCTTAACCCTAGATTACTAATCTTATTTCATAGTACATTATTACTAACCTTCGTCGATTAGACGACAGTAGTATAAATTTGCCGGTTCTGGCTCACAGGGATGCGGGATTGTTTTTTCTTATCGCAAATGTCAATCAAAAAGTGTGTTGACCGCAGCATGTGTGCTTATCTTGAGTGTTTGTGGTTGGTGTACCTGTCAGAAGGGGGGGGTTGAGTGTTGATGTACGGGGGTCGGGGGTACATGTGCATAGTTTAAAGTTGATAGTAGATTGAAGGTTAAGTGTACTATGTCTATGTGAGGGTTGATGTACGGGGGTCGGGGGTACATGTGCATGGTTCAAAATTGATAGTAGATTGAAGGTCAAGTGTACTAAATTATTATTCGAAAAAGTGTGCTTATTCCAAAAATAGTTCTTATCAACTTCAAAAACATTTTTGGCGAGCAGACATGTGAATGAACTCAAGTTGCATAATCTATAACGAACAAAACAAAATGACCTGAATGTTTGTGGTTAGCGCGCGTTTGATTACGAGTTAAGCGAATGTTTGCGGTTAGCACGCATGTCAATCAAAAAATTATGCTCGAGACGTGTAAATGTTGCGGTTAGCACGCATGTCAATCAAAAATTATGTTATCATCTTCAAAAAATTATGGTTAACATTCACTTGTGGAAAATGGTGGTTAACACTGGCTCAAGTTATCTATGTACGTGGAAATACAAAATGTTGATAACATTAAATTAAGTGGTAATTCATAAATAGAATGAAATAGAATGATGAGAACCAAAAAAAGGGTACATAAAAGGAGTGTTTTCATCAAAGATTGTATTAGTTGTGCGAAATGTTTTGGATTCAGTTTATTACAAAGATTGAAAAGAAGTGCCATTGTTCCTCAACACGTTGTACAAGGAATAAATATTGCACGAGAACATATAAAAGAATTTTTCTTTAAAAATGTTTTGGATTCAGCTAATAAAGTCAAAGGATAAATATTGCATTTGTCATTCATCATGGAAAAATTTCCAGATTATAAACGTTGATGTAATTGACGATAAATTATCAGTTTATTTTACAGCTGAGGATGGCTTTAAATGTTTGTTGTTCAGCATGCGCAGAGGAGAGTCAGCACCAAGTTTTTTATCAACAACGGTATATCAGTTTAATGTTAATGAACATCTAAAAATTGAAGTAATGGGTGGCACAATAACATTAGTAGGCGTTACAAATGATGGTGTTAAACGTGTAAAGTGGACAAATAGTTTTCAAGAACTTTGTGTATTCCATGATTTTGATGATAGATTAGCCATATCGTTGAGCAGCATTGATGAAGAGGATATGAAATTGATAGATGAACTAAGTATTATGAACAATGAAAATTAGTACGCATTCATTAATTAGTGATGAAGGATGGACAACATAACTAGCGGATTATTTTTGAAACAAATTCACAACTTTTTAATAGATAACAGAGAAAATTTGCTGGAGGAACATTTCAATGAGTTTCTAGAGTTTCACTCAAGACTATATCAATACATCCATGTTCCAGTCATTGAATCTAAATACGGTCATCATTTTTCGAGCTGTAGCTGGTCTTCAGATGCATGTAAAGTTGGACCAGACACTTGTGCATGTTTTATGTTAGAAAATAAAATAATACGAATAAAAAAACTAATGTTACTCTATAATAAATTTAATAAAAAGTAATGATTTAAAGAAATTTGTCTTAGTTTCAATTCAACCTTTCTAGAGTGCATACAGCTATTACAGAAAAACAAAAATGACTAAATTTGTTTTATTGATGTTAATCTATCTTTCATGGGGATATCTTGTACAAGGTAGTCCAATACCAATTAATCTGTCTGCTGTTGGTGATAATAAAGGAAATTTGGAGTTTACTTTGTTGTTACCTAGTAACGATACTTTAAAAATTGATTTATCCTTTCAATTAATGAAGATTAGCGAGACATTAGACAATCAGCATAAGAATAATAAAACAACAACAACATCAACAACAACAGAGGCACCTAAAACGCAATATTTTACTGTTGAAGAAGCCATAGAAGCATTTAGGCAAGATTTGATACGTAAAGAGAAGGAAATAGCTGGAATAATCGAAAGTGAAAATATCTTTTACAGACACTTTAAATTAGAATATGATCAAGTGAGCTTAACCATTCGTTGTACTTATGATAGTAATTATAAGGATCGCAAATTAAACATAAACTGTTATGAATATCGTGAATATGAAACTGAAAGAATTTTGAGCAATGGTGAAATTGAAGTATTTACAGCAAAAGACACATCAATTCATTCCGATGTCGAATTCATTGATGTTAAAAAATACAAACAAACCCTTGAAATGACTATTTCGTAAATTGTACTGAAATGTTAATAAAAAGAAATAAAAACAATAAATGATACTTTTTTACAAAAAAACATGTTTTATTTTTCATTCCATATTTAAATTATAGAGAAATTTCAGACATAAATGACCACAATTAAAAGAATTATAGTTTTGATGTTGAGTATAGTTGTATTGTAGATTTTTACCCAAGTATTTAACAATTTCTTGAGGAGGTTGCAGATTTCCAAAACTGTCAAAATATTCTTTATGATGTTTGTTCTTAGCATATGCTACCCAATGTGAGCCAGACCCAAACGAAGAATCCAGATTAACGATACCACATTCTCGCTGATATGATTGTTTCGGTAGAGTATCCCGCATGAAGACTCCTCTGAAATGTGTGATAAGTCCAAATGGACTAAAGTTCAAGAATATTTACATATATTCAAAATCATTGCATCAACCCAAATATCAATATCTACGACAATTAATACAACCCATAAAGGGTATGGGGTTTCATACATTCTCTGAAAATGATGATGTTCTACCACCAGATGAAGCGAAAACTGACTCTATTATTATTTTCGATGATGTTGCATGTGAGAAGCAAAACAATATAAGATCATATTTTTGTATGGGACGTCACAAAAACATATGAATGCAATCAATGAGAAGGGGTACACATTGACTTATATTGGACCCTTAGGTAGATCATCACAAGTAAAAATTGAAAAAAAAAAAAAAACCATTATGAATAAAATAAAGTGAGAGAATATTTAAAAAAATAGTTTGTTTTATTTTCTTTTTATAAACTTCAAAAATTTATACGAGTCTTTTAACCTCGCCAGTAAGAGGTGTATATTCTATGATACGATCATGTATGAGTACGCAATAAGCTGATGTGTTTGCTGGAATATTCTTTACAGTTTTAATCTCCAATCTTATATCAATGGGTCCGGATTTGATTGCCTCGTTCTGGTGTGTTACATCGACTACAACGATTGGTGCCTTGTTTTTAAATTCTTCACATGATAAAAGCGGTTGTGGATCTCGCATATAATAGCTCTGTTGAAATTTTGAATACATTTCATATAAAATAGCATATCGATCACGTTCAAATTTAAGATTTAGGTCATCGTACGGATATGTGTCAGAGTTGAGATATACTTTTATATCTAATAAATCGCAATGCTGCAATCCGGATTTTGTTTGAAAAACAATCAATATAAACCGAGGTCTTTCACTATGTTGAGAAAGTTTCACATTCCACAAGTGATGTGCACCTTGCGATAGTATAGGATTAAAATGACAGTCCCAACATCGAAATGCCATTGTTAAACGTTGACCACTATTTATTGTTTTGAGAATTTCCAATTTTGCAAAATCAGCTAGGTGTACGTGAGGAACCTTCCATGTAATATTTAGAATGTTTAACTGTATTTTTTCTTTTTCATCAGTAGAGTAGACAGCATCCTGATCAGATTTCGAACGTAATAATATAAGTTCGTGCTTGGAATTTAAAATAATTTTATTAAAATCCTCAGCAAATCCCAAAAGCATTTTAAGTGGTACACAAAAATTAAAATATCCATTTTCCATCTCCTGATTCTCTTTTGTTGTCCATCCTGCATTTTTGAGCATTTCACTTTCGTTTATATTTAAGGATACGAAATTTTTAATCATTGTTGTCATCCCTACATATCGTGTACGATCTACCTCATTTCCATTGATTTCATAACGAATTTCATCAAACAAGAATGCTATACAATTCCTTCTCAATTTAATATTTTTCGATTTTGTTCCATTGTCCAGAGTTACAAAGCCCTCGATGTAAATGTAACTATCACTGGGTAGCACATAGAGATCTTGATTCTGAATAGCTATTCTTATTTCATCACTATTCTTAAATGATTGTAAATATGGTATATAGCTGTGATATTCTTTTTTTATAATGCTCTCATCATAGACGGGTTTCTGTAGAATATTTAGTATTTCACTCATGATTGTTTAATACTAGTCCTTTGGTTGAAGACCCAAAGATTGTAAATATGCTTTGTTGACAGCTGACAGTGGGGCTACCTTTCTTATCAATGTTCGCTGGTTGAATGATGTTGAAGAAGTGATTGAAGGTCTGCTTTTATTGTAAATAATCATTGTATCTTCGGTTTCAAATGAAGTCTGAGAGTAATTGTTTCTCCACGAAAATTTACTAGATTTTCGTTTTGATCAACAACTTTAACAGTTATTTAACTTATCAGTCGAGTGTTCACTGGCAAATAAATAACATTTTTGGGGATTTCATCCATTTTATAGCCGGGACTACCATTTAATGAAAACTCATGAAGTGTGTGTGCAGGAGAATTATTAATATATGACCCTCCCACAATGTTGCATTCTATACGTACTGCATTAATTTTTATGATGTTGATGGGCAAGTCTGATTCGTATTCCTCTCCCCCCTTTATCTTTCTGTTACTGAACCCCAATAATGATCCGATAGATCGATTTTTACTAAAATCTATATCATCAGTACAGTATATTTCAGTTCTCAACGTGTTGTAATTAGCATCAATATAAAGTACTCCAGTTTTGTTTATATCCTCATACTTTTTCTGCAAGTATTCAGAGATATCTGCGAATTCATACGAACCAACTGGAATCTCGATAACTGTATCTTTTATGTGTAACAAATTATTTTCCAAGTCAACGTTGGGTACAGTATTATATGTATGAAAATCAACTAAACCGCACTCGTAATTCTGATCCAAATCTATTGGGGGGAAATAATTTGCTACTAGATTTGATGTATTCCCCGTTAAAGTGAGTGTTATTGACATTTTAACGAACAATGATAGAATGAAATAGAAAATACAAGAAACAAAGCTTTTAAACCAATTTATTTATTGAATATATATATATGTGTGTGTGTGTGTGTGCATATGCTTATGAATTACAATATATCATTTTTATTTATCCAAGAATTGTGGTCACTTGAGAACCCCAACCATTTTACTAAAACTCTATTTCCTCTGGTGCTGAGAATTTTCTCAACAAGATAATTGTTTGGATATCGTGTCTTCATTAGCTCAAATTCATAGAATCCTCCCTTGATTGTGTTACCCTCATAATCCTCTAATATGTATGTAGTTGGATTTGTGTTTTGAATTGATTTAGTTTTAAAAATTTCCGTTGTCCAATTCGGTGTGTATCCTTTAGCGAAAATATGTTTGTATTTACTGATTCGTACATTGTCTCCAATATGAAACTTTGGTTTATTGAGAATTTTCAAGTTGTTGTAAGCCGTCTTCAGTAGTAGCTTTTCATTGGTAGAATTTACAGCACTTGGTGACATTTTAATAGTTCTATGTTTTGTGTTATTATATCTCTCCAACAGCTGTTTATAACCATTAATCCATTGATACGATCCATGGTAACTAAATTCTTTCCACATAAGATTCTTCAAGGTTCTGTTAAAGCGTTCAATTATGGATGCCTTCACAACACTATATGTTGAATAATGATTAATATGAAACTTAACCATTAGATTCTGAAACTCTTTGTTGAAAAATTCCTTCCCATCATCAGTTTGCAGATTTTTTGGTGATCGTCCATCCTTAACAAATATACTTTCCATAGCTTTTGTGGTGTCAGATGCGTTTTTAGTTTTAAGAGGTACAACCCAGGCATATTTTGAAAAGGTGTCTATGATTGTCAGAAGAAAACGATATCCTTTGTTATAGGATGAATAGTTACCCATTTCAACTAAATCTGCTTGCCAAAGATCATCAATTCCTTTTGTTATCACACGTCGTCGTTTAAAAGATCTACGAGCTTGTCTATGAACCTCATCCACTATTCCTCTCTTTGTATTAGTAGTACTCATTTCGGAATGGTATAAGTCTTTTCTAATTTAGCTATATATTTTGGTTCCAATATTTGTTTGAAAATAATATTTTCGAATCCTTGGAGTCTGTCTTCAATATATAACTTCTGTGTTGTTGTATCATTGTATATATTTTCGATTGAGGTTGTTTGTGATTCTATTCTCTTGTTTATATATTCTTCAACACTTTGAATTTTCTTGGTGGTTTTTGCTATGTCTTTGCTAATGTCATTCTTCAACAGTATGTTTTCCTTTTCTGCTTTTGTAACAATCTGATTTATGCTTGTAGAAACAAAACTCTTAGTAACAGCATCAACCCAAATTTTTTATTCTTTTCAAATGTAAATTTATATTTCTATCACGATCTAAATTCAATCCAAGGGTTTTTCTCAGTCTGTTTTCATTCTGGGTGTGATGAGAAAAGTGACCAAACTTGTCAACACTCATTTTGTCAATGTAAGAATGCAATCAAAATCATGCAATTATATTGCTTTCTTTTTGTACAACTCGCACTTTTTTATTGTACCAGTTGCTAGCAATGTTCATAATCTGAAATTGGTGGTTGCTTTGACAATTCAAATGAGAACCATAAATATAAGGAATGCCAGGAGTGCTAAATAAAGTTAGTTAGATTGTGAAAAACAAATACTTTATTCAAAATACAAATTAAACTTAAATTTATACATTTCCACAACATTAATAATTACAAAATGGATAGTCCATATCTTAAATTCACACTTTTAAATTTGTTTTATCTCCTTAAGGGTTGCATCACCTTCTTGTTGATTTGGGCCTTCTTCTTCTTCCACTCCTTAAATTTAGCAAGCTTACTTTCCAGCTTCTGTTTGTAGATGACACCATGCATCAATGAAGAAAGATCCTGTCGATTGTAGTACTTTGCGTTTGGTTTATTGTTAGACACTAAGCTCTCAGTTAAAGTCAATTTTGCTTTTACTTTTTGTAAGGTTCGCCGATTTTGATGTAAAAACTCCTTGCGATATACGAATAGATTGAAGGCCACTGATGATTTGGTTTGTTTCTTAGAATTTTTGTTAATATCATTCTTCAACAGTACGTTCTCCTTTTCTGATTTTGTAACAATCTGATTTATACTTGCAGAATTCTGGGTGTGATGAGGAAAGTGACCAAACTTGTCAACACTCATTTTGTTAATGTAAGAACGCAATCAGAATTATACAATTATATTGCTTTCTTTTAATTCTTCAATAATGGAAACAATTTCATTATTATGATTTGTATGACCTGCCGATTGTGATGAAATCAAAAGTCGTAATCTGTCAACTAATTCATTTGGATCATTCCAATAAATATAATTAGGTTTTTGTAGATTCACTCTCATTAAACCTGAACCTTTATGTTTATGAATTGATGATGAACTTTTATCCTTCAACAAGTTTTTGATAATATTCTTGTACTTGAATGCTTTAGTACCTTTGGTTTGTTTGTGTTCATCATATCTACGTTTATGTGCATTTGTTTTGAGTAAAATTTCCTTGTACACTTGCAAATCATTAGCACTATAGTGTTGTGGTGTTTTGTGAAAGATCAACTCAAAAAGACCTGGTGTTCTAGACCAGCTTTCACCATTAATCGTAATCTCATTTGCACTTATTTCCATTGCAGCATTACCCATTCTCCATTTGTAATTCGAATCTCTATATGGACCATATAAGGTATCAATTTTATTGTTTTGTTTCAACTTTGTTAAATCCAATAATATTTGATTGTCACTGTTATCTATTTCATCCAGTTGTGTAAAGAAAGTGTCATCCTTACTTTCATTGCTTGAAACATTATCATTCGAATTGGATGTATCTCTTTTTTTAATAGATTTGATTGGAGTACTTGCATTAATTTCTGATGTTTTATTAAATGATTTAAAGTTGATATCATTGTCGGTTTCATCATAATTATGCTTTGCACTTTTAACTAGTTCCTTAAGAGGTTTAGTGATGGGTTTAAAGGTATCTTCCAACATGCTCTCTACAGCTGATTCTCGTGTCTTAATACTATTAAACTTCCTCCTCAAGGCCCTCCTAGCATTTATAACATCTCTTAATACTTTCACATTCATTTTTACTGATTATCTTATCAGACCAGATCAGATCAGTTTATCTGATCTGATTGAATGCAGATGCTATACTAAGTACAAATATCGGTTGGTGAATGTTTATAACTGAATAAAAACATCAAATCCTTTCCTGTAACGCCCGCCATCCATGTGATCATCTTTGTTGATAACAAGGAAGCCATATCTATCTTTCCAACATTCACTACATATATTTAAAAAATTTTTGAAATTCATATCCATCCCCACATGATCATTGTATATATGTCTTGTATTCATTTCATCTTGTTTAAACATTACAATCATATTTGCATTGTCTCGTATTAAATGTTTTGGAACTCGCGTATATGTTTGACATAAATAAAAACTATCTATGTTTTTGTGACGTCCCATACAAAAATATGATCTTATATTGTTTTGCTTCTCACATGCAACATCATCGAAAATAATAATAGAGTCAGTTTTCGCTTCATCTGGTGGTAGAACATCATCATTTTCAGAGAATGTATGAAACCCCATACCCTTTATGGGTTGTATTAATTGTCGTAGATATTGATATTTGGGTTGATGCAACGATTTTGAATATATATAAATATTTTTGAACTTTAAACCATTTGGACTTTCTATTAAACTTATCATAACATTTGTTTTTCCACAGTTTGAGGGGCCAACAATTAAAGCTCTTATTGAATTTGGTAAAAGTAAACCATGTCTAGCTGGTTTCGATAAACTATTGATTGAGAGATCAATGTTTCGAACCTCAAGATCTTTGTGTTGTTTAATGAAGCGCATTGTAGTAACTAACATGTTTTTATTACATTAATCCAGTCTGAAGCGAAACGTTAATAAGTCATGAACGTATAAGAAAAATGGCGGTGTTGTATAAAAAAGAAATCAGACATAAACGAAACCCTGTTGGAGGAGGAGTGCTGAATAACCTAATTAATTCTCTACCAGTGGAATTACATCTACCAGGCTATCAATTTTGCGGACCAGGTACCAAACTTAAAGAACGTTTAGCTAGAGGTGATAAGGGAATTAATTTGTTGGATGCCGCATGTAGGGAGCATGATATTGCATATTCCCAGTCAAAAGACATAAATAAACGACACGAAGCAGATCGAATATTAGCTGACAAGGCCTGGTCAAGAGTAAAGTCCAAAGATAGTAGTTTTGGTGAACGTACAAACGTATGGTTCGTGACGAATGCAATGAAGGCTAAAGTCAAATTTGGTATGGGGGTCAACGATAAAAAAATTAGAAAAACTAAGAGTGCTAAAAACAAAAATAAAAAACCCAAGTGTAACAAGGATCTCTTTAAGTCTGCTGTAAAAAATGCTAAAAATATTTTAAATGAAAAGAAACCTGAAGACATTGAAAGCGCAATAAAAATTGCACGGAAAGTAATAGGTACTTCTTTTAGAGGAAAAAAGTCTGCAGTGAAAATTCCACGTATAATACCATTTCCTAAAATTGGAGGTTTTCTACCACTTGTACCAATACTTACAGCTCTCGGAGCAATTGGTGGTTTAGCATCTGGTGGGAGTGCTATTGCAAAGACAATAAATCAAGCTAAATCGGCCAGAAAAGAGCTTGAAGAAGCAAATCGTCATAATAAAACTATGGAAGCCATTGCCTTAGGAAAGGGGTTATTCCTTAAACCATACAGGAAGGGTTATGGTTTATTTTACAAGTCAGAGTCAAAAAACTTTTAAGAAACCTACCCAAACGAGCGCTCACCGATATCGATTTGATGAAGTATGGTAAATTCATACCACATTTCAGAGGAGTCTTCATGCGGGATACTCTACCGAAACAATCATATCAGCGAGAATGTGGTATCGTTAATCTGGATTCTTCGTTTGGGTCTGGCTCACATTGGGTAGCATATGCTAAGAACAAACATCATAAAGAATATTTTGACAGTTTTGGAAATCTGCAACCTCCTCAAGAAATTGTTAAATACTTGGGTAAAAATCTACAATACAACTATACTCAACATCAAAACTATAATTCTTTTAATTGTGGTCATTTATGTCTGAAATTTCTCTATAATTTAAATATGGAATGAAAAATAAAACATGTTTTTTTGTAAAAAAGTTTTTTTTTTATTATTCGATAAATCCGTTAAATTTTCTTACCTCTCTTAAAAAGAGAGGTACCACAAGATTGACATCACAATCCTGCGTCTTCAGCATCTCGTCTATTAAGCAGATAAGATCTGCTATTTTTGTAAGATTTTTATAGGACTTACACCTATGGAAGTCCTGGGCCGCTTCTCTGGTCAGGCTTAAAATGTTGGGGATTTCCCAACACCCTTGGTATACGTTGTCTAAGTATAACCCAATTTCTGAATCCATGTTCTCTGATTGTTGATACTTGCGAATGTTTTTAATTTCAAATCGGTTTGGTATTTATACAAAAATTTGGTGGGAAACTTCATAGATATTATCAAAAAATTTTTTTTTGGTTCTCATCATTCTATTTCATTCTATTTATGAATTACCACTTAATTTAATGTTGTCAACATTTTGTATTTCCACGTACATAGATAACTTGAGCCAGTGTTAACCACCATTTTCCACAAGTGAATGTTAACCATAATTTTTTGAAGATGATAACATAATTTTTGATTGACATGCGTGCTAACCGCAACATTTACACGTCTCGAGCATAATTTTTTGATTGACACGCGCGCTAACCGCAAACATTTGCATGCCTCGTAATCAAACGCGCACTAACCACAAACATTCAGTTCGTATTTTATTCGACATAAATTATACAACTTGAACTCATTCACATGTCTGGTCACCGAAAATAGTTTTTGAAGTTGATAAGAACTATTTTTGGAATAAGCACACTTTTTCGAATAATAATTTAGTACACTTGACCTTCAATCTACTATCAATTTTGAACCATGCACATGTACCCCCGACCCCCGTACATCAACCCTCACATAGACATAGTACACTTAACCTTCAATCTACTATCAACTTTAAACCATGCACATGTACCCCCGACCCCCGTACATCAACACTCAACCCCCCCCCCCCCCCTTCTGACAGGTACACCAACCACAAACACTCAAGATAAGCACACATGCTGCGGTCAACACACTTTTTGATTGACATTTGCGATAAGAAAAAACAATCCCTCTAATCCCTCTGTCCCAGAATCGGCGAATTTATACTACTGACGACGGAATATTAATTTTTATTTCTTTTGAAAATATTTAGAGATACAAGTATTTTTTTTAGTGTTATAAGAACTTATTTATTTACCGTTATGAAAAATATAAAAAAACAAAATTAAAATCGGGTATAATTCGGACTTTTTTGAGAAATCCAATGGGCACCTCAAAATAAATTAATGTTAAAAAAAAGTTAAATAAAAAATAAAAGAACAGTGAACTTCATGAACATTTGTTATTAATATGAATAGTTAATATAACATATTAACTGTTAACAAGAAAATCGATATTTTATTTTAATTTTAAATGCAAGAGTGACACCCATCAATATCCTAATCTTTTACCTATTTCTGATGGTACTGGTCAGAAATTTTGAAGTTCAAGTGTTAATGTTAATTTTTATGGCTCTTTTAGTAATGCGCTTGCTAGCAGCACTGAGGTAAACCAGTTGTCGGTGGTAATGTTCAAGTTTGATCCATATATGTACATATAAATAGATTTGGCTCGCTTTGTCACATAGAGTTCTCGTAATGGTAAGCCGCCTGAATTTGATCCGGAACCCAAATCGATCATATATTTCGTAACACTGTCACATATCATTACAAGCTTAATGCTATATTAAGCGGGTTGGTTGCGGATGTACATGCATTCTAAGCTTGCAGCGTAATTGTTATCAATTGTGATATAACTGTTTGGCATGTTAAATTATTATCTTTAAGGGTTGCTTTAATTTCAGCTTTTTTGCAGATGACTGCGTGAACCACATTCTGGTATACCGTCCGAATTGAGTTTGAGTGACTGTATTAGTTTCGTTTAGGACTTGAGCGATGATGTAATTTGTAATAAAGAGATCTAAACATGGCAAAGGATATATTAACTTTTGGCAATAGCGTGAAGGTCCCGGCAATATATGGACAATATTTCATTCCGGCATTCTAAAACGCTTTCCAAATCGTTAAATTGTAAAAGAAATTCAGTGAAATCTTCGCAGTTTATATGAAAACCAACGAAAAACTGACTATCTCCAGTTTTCAAAAAGTTACACTATTACTAATCTTCGTCGATTCGACGACGGAAAGTGGTTATATCTTTATAACGGCGCACAGTGGGGCAGCTTTATGTAAAGCCATGATACAAAGCTCATTCTCAGTTTAAGTGCGACTGTAAATTTGAATGACTTTTCATGAGCTGTATGGTATTTCTCTTATGATACCACTGTTAATTTTTCTTTCAGGCATGTTGCAATAGTTTATTCAAGCTCTCAAAGTTGACTGAACGAGTTCAGTTTTTGCCGTGTGAGAATTTAAGGAAATTTATAGTGAAAGGAATTAATTTGTGGATTTATGAAAAACATTATTAGCTGTTTTCTTGTAATATGTCTTGTGTGGACAAAGGTTAGTACTTGTTATTTTGAGTTTAGGAACAATCATTTACGCTATTATAACGGTAAAATTAATGTATCAACTTGTCAGTGTTTTCTTTCTTTTTTGTGCCATATATTATTAAATATATCTTGTTTAGGCAAGAGTTTAGCAAGGCTGTAATAGAATTATATATTTAGAATATCAACTTAATATAACTGTAAAACTGAATCTGCTAAACTCTTGCCTAAAATATTTTTTTCTTAGTTTTCTAACTTAGAAGTCATGATAACGATATTTTAATTTTTGAGTCAAATGGCAAAATCTGCTAGCAGATTATTAATTATGTTTGCATCATATTTTAATGATATGCTTACAATACATATACATATGTTTTTAGGAACCGTTGACCAACAAATCGTATGTACGCGGAGAAAATTGGTGGATTTATACCTAACCAGTAAATCCAAAACTATGGACACAAAATTTTCTGAAGTCGAGTCATTCCTAATTAAAAAACGTTTTGTAGTAAAAGTCATCTAAACGAGTTGAAATTTGCTTTAAAAAATTTTAAACATTAGTTTAAAATTAAATAGAATCGTTCAAATCGCACAAAAAATATTTTTCTGACGCATGAATCAAAATGGCTCAATGGATCCATTTAATTTAAAAAAATATATATTATCAGTCTGTTATTTTGATGCGGGCAGTGAGCAGATCAAGTACAGTCCTTGAAAATAAGCTAAGGATACAAAAAGATTTTAAAGATTCGGCCGGATTAATTATGGATAACCCTAAACCTGGCTATGGTAACACCAAACAGGTAATGTTGCGAGGCGAGTCTCTGAAAATAGTTGTTTGTCTGCATCCATAACTAGGATTGATAATGACTTCATCGAAAGATTTTACGTTATCGGCAATGTATTTCGAGTGGTTTTAACATAAATTAAGATAAATTCAAAAGTTATTGTGTGGATACTGTACTGCGTGCTGTTTTTTTTTTTGCATTATATCCATGGTATTACGTGAGCACTACTTTCCACAAAATACTGCTACATGGCCATGAAATTGCTTCCAGTCGCCCTTTATCTATTGGACAATTAAACGCCGAAGCTTTAGAATGTCGAAGTAAGGATTTAAAATATATAGAGAATAATACAGTCGGAAAACTTGCAGAAAATACACTTTAACGGACATTTGTAATAGAATATTAAATTCATCTGACCGCTAATTTCTTGTTTGAGAATTCAAAATGCAAATAAGAATAATTTTCATCCGAATGCCACTGAAATGTTTGAAGAAGTGATATCTTAAGATTCTGATTAAAATAAGTAAATTGAACAAAATAATATAAAAATCAAACATTCAATTTTCTGTCATAAGTGTTCTCTTCTTTGCATAGTAAGTTAAAGCATAACATAAATGTACAAACGTTGTTTTATTTTATCAACTATAGCATTAAACAACATTTAACAACATATTTGTGTTCTAAAATCGCATTTTAGATACTAAATAACAATTAATATCACAAAAGCATCTTTTCTGCCCCACTGTGATGCGTTGCTACGCTTTATTTCACAGTAATTTTTTCACTGTTCTTATGCCGATACAATGCTGCATCCGTTGATTATAATGAAAGTGGTTATTACTCGAAACTTCTTACACGAATAAGAATGAACTCTGCTTATCTAGTTTTGTATAGAAATAAGAACCGCCAAAAATAACAAACTTTGTATAGAAACACACTAAAAAACAAATGTATGTATACAGCAACTAAAAGAATATTTTCCAAAAAAATACGCTCACAAAAAATGTGTAGGTTTCTAAATACACTGCGGTTCACTAGATTAGAAGCAGGCAATTTCGGGAAATGAAAATGATCTATTTTCCGATGTATGGCAGTTTCAGAACAAAAAATGATGGTGAAAGAAAGAGTGGTTTGTGCTGAATGCAACGGTAAATTCCAAAATGTTAGGAAAACAGGCTGGCTGTGCTTTTGAAACATGTTAGCTGAATCAGTCAGATTCGCATGCATTTAAATCGGTTCATAAGATTAGAAGCACCTTACAAATTAATGAAAATCATAATGAATTCACATACCGATACGGACCAGACGGTTACGGTTTTTGTTCCTTCGAATAGGGTAAAGGCACTAGTGGCCACTTTAACCCTTTTCCTTATGTAATATAAATACCGTAACGAATTTTCTTAATGTGAAGGTGCAGATAAAAGCAGATACATGTCCTACACATCTATCCTCAAATTTGAATTTATAACGCAAATACTGCAGCTGGTAGATGCACATAAGTCCGTGCACATTTGCGAAAGTGGAAAAATGTGGTGATTGCTTGTTTTTTTTTTTTAGTTGTGCGTATTTACAAAAGTCTTAATTTATATTATAATTTGTTTGGAAGATAACATTTTAATGAATTTGTATTGTTCTTAAAAGCATAAGGAATGTATTTAGTGGTGCAAAGATTACAAAATATTAATATCAGTGTAATATCAGGGTGGCCGACTACTAGCATCCCATATTAATGCGAATTTCAGTCTTCGGCCTGTTATGGCCGACCACTAGCACTCTCATTTTTATGCGAATTTCAGTCCTCGGCCTAGTATGGCCGAGCACTAAAGAAATGCACTATATAGCTTAAGTTTATATTTTGACATACAGTATTGAAAGTTTATTAATGAATTGCTCTGATTTCACCGCTAAGCATACAAATGTTTGAGAAATGTTAGTGCTCGGCCAGGTACTAAAGTTGTCGATGCACTGCCGGCCGACTAATGTCTAATTGTCTAATTTTCTAATACACTGTTCAGAAGATAGTTAAACACAGTAAAAGGAAAACACCCTTGAAAGGGCAGGCCTGGTTTTCTTTATTTTTAAACCGAAATCCTGTATTTGCTTCAAGGGAAGCTTAAGGAATAAGCGAAGCTATAAGTACGGAATAAGCAAACATTTTTGACGTTCCTTAACTATGTATTTTTTTTTTATTTTGTTGTTAAACCTTGTTAATCTCTTAAGCTATTCAATAACTTTTTTTTTTAGATTAATAGCAATTATTTAACTTATTTCTAAATAAGCAAAAAGAAAAATAAGTAAAGGTAGTATGATTTGATACAACAAAACTGATTTCAACAAACTGTTGCCAACTTAGTGCTTTTTATTTATTCTATGCTATTAAATATAATAAAATATTATTTATTAAATGTTTTGCATTCAAATAAACCCTTAAATGATCATTGAATATGGTCTTTTCATTGATTTATTGGACCTGGCCGACCACTAGAACTTTTATGGCCGACCACTAAAATTTGGCGGCCGACCACTAGCGCAATATGACTTTTTTCATCAATTTGGTCATTTCTAGAGTACGGTGAGGGTTTAATTAAAAATGTTCTTTTTTATCGATTAATATTTGTTTCGACATTCAATGAAATTGTGTTTAAACGTTTTTCATCAAATACTTTAGTAACTGGAGAAGCGCAAAGTGAAAAAAGAAGTTAGGTGGCCGACCACTAGTGCCTTTACCCTACCATCCAAATTGAATTTATTTTCATCCAAAAAGACAACAATTGCCCCAGTCATTTTAAACACCTATAGCACAGACAATAAATAATCGATAGTAATAAATATCGATTACTCTTTGTCTATTAACTAAATTTGCCCGTGCGTCTAATCAAGTGAACCAAAAAAATGCTGTTTTTTTTGACATGATTGAGGAAAAGGAGTGCAGAAGTACCGTTAGGTGTCTCTCACCAAAATTTTTTTTATGTCATTTTACAGAGAAACTGCTAACCTTTCTGCTGAATGCAATTGTTTGTTTATTGATCCAAATTAGGGGGAAACAAATTGTGTGCATCTAATCAAGTGAATCGGACTGTATAGTTGTTTCACAATATTTTTGAGCGATAAGTTGTCCTAAATATGTGGACCGCCGTAGTGTAGAAGTGTGCCAAATTTTTATTGTGTCAGACATTTTAGAGTTAGAGTGAACTCATATGTAATGGCTCCGTATTACCAGATGGGTACGGGACCTAAAAACGATTAAGTACTGTTTTATAAAACTTCCGATCATTTTGATAGGTTGGTTGATTTTAGATTAGATGTCAGAGTTAGGCTAATTTTGTTAAAAAATGACAACGAAATTCGATTTTAGAAGTTTAGTAGCCAAAGTTGGTCTTCTTTTCCAAACCAAAAAAAAAAAATACCTCTAAGTCTGTCTTCTGTGGGTTAAGAGTTGCCATTATTTTTCATTGTTATCATTCATTGGCATCTGATATCTCGTGGTTCTTAAAAAATGTTGGCATTCGATTTTATAATCTTAGTGGAATCAGTGATATACTTAACAACATGTATACTTTCCAAAGTCCAAATTACCATTTGCAAACCTTTGTCTATCCTTTTACGTAATAAAGAAAAAAAAAACATTTTCTATAGAGGAAAACTTTCCCCAAAAACAACAAATCTCATAAAATAAAACTAATTTTCATGTTCAAAAGTGTCCTTCTCTTGAATAAGGATCCTCCCTCCATCTCTACATGAAAGAATTCAATTCTGTTCTGATTCCTGACCACTCTTCATTTAGTTTTAATTTTTTTGTTGGCAACTTTTATTTCGCTTTTTAATTTCATTCAAAAGGACATCCTTCCAAATCCATCTGCACTGTGTAAGTACGAGTATTTCGTTCGCTTGATCTATCCTTTTGTCCAACCGAACTTAATTTCAGTATCATTGCAACAAAAATTGTAACAGGATGTAACTCTTCACTTTGAATTGCAATCTTTTGTACGAATTTAATGTGGAAAAACAAACTACTAGTATGTACGAATGCTGTTCTGTGCATAAAAGGGACGATTCTGTCATAAGTCCTTTCAATTTCTATCTGTGTTTATATACGGCCCCTAAAGATATTCCTCTCGTTCACATTGCAGACGTTTAGTAGACATCTGAGAACAAAACCGTTGGCTTATTTTTGTTTGCATCTTGGAACTTGGAACTTGGATTGAAACTCCCATTTTGCCCATCATAGTGGCGACGACAGAGAGATGACGACTCCTGCCATACAATTGGCATGTCTTTTGCCAAATTGGCATCCGGCTATCTGCCGATTCCTCCTCCCCATACACTGTCACTATGGTGGATTTAAGATAGGACAAAGGATTCTCATGCAAGGATATGCCATTGAAATGAAGACAACGAACGATGTGTACACTTGTCCTATAAGTAAATGGTATGTATCCGCTCCCAGTCTCATCTATTCACTGCGACAATTGAAACTCTTCTTGACATAAATTCCTGGAAACCAGGAGGAGAGTCGGCAACTAAGACACGAACCAACCGACCAAAAGGCTGCTTCCTTATGTTGTTCTTGAATGATTCACATGCCGCCGCCGCCGCATAGATGTCTTTTTCTTGTTAGTGTGTACTTCATCCTTCGTCCTTGCATTTCACGAATGAAAAAGTTTTGATGATGAAAATGACGGTGGTATTCCCCCCGAGGAATGTTTATTCAATTGAAAACCGAAGAAATGAAAATTTGAATAAGGATACGTATCTATATCCGTTCAGGACCAAGGACACAATGGATGAGAAGAAATTCTATACCTCCGGGTGAGGAAATGTCTCCATTTCGATGGAAAATCATCGAGGACCAGTTGCTGCACTTTTTGCCTGGCTACCTTTTAAGTAAAATTGTGTTTCGTCCTTTCGATGGACGAGTTAAAAGTGTTGTTGTTGACCTCGTAATTTCACCAGTTCAACCTGTTAAAAGTTTACTTTCGTCTTTGATTTGTGATTCTATCGTAAGGACACGAAGTGAGGAGAAGTGAACGCGCCGATGTCAACTTTAATCTTATGACCGGTGAAGTCGTCCTTTTTTGTATTGTTTTCGAGGAAAATATTGTTTCGCCTTTTTTCCAAAGTTGTTTCGGTTCCAATTTTTTCTGAGAATTTATGTGTTTTTGCGAGATAGCAGTTTATTAGATGGAACCAAGAATTGCAACGTTGCTGCACTTTACCTTGGGGAATGTCGTCCTCGTCGTTGGCGTCGCGTCGTGGTGGAGTCATTCATTGAATTCAACAGAGGAGCTTTGTTGTTCGGTTGTTCCGCTTTTCTAGTTATTTGCGCTGTCATATGGAAAAAGTTGTGTAATTTTTCAAGTTTTTTTTGTTTTGTTTTGCTTTTCCTGGCATTGGAAGGGTCCTTCTGGTGCCTCGTCCTGTGATGTATGGTTTCTTTTATATTTTAAAATAATGCATAATAATATGGTGGGCATTAATTTAACTCTGATTTTTATTTCATTTGCATGAAAAGGAGCTTGGAGACGCAAAGTTACTTATTTTCTGTCGGATTTTGGGTTTAAGGAAAAGTGAAAGGAAGAATGAAAGGTAGTGTTAACTTTTAGTAGAAAGGAATCGGCGTGAAAGGAATGCTTCTACAATTCAAGATTATAGCAGCGTTAGATAATATCCGTAAAAGATTTCAGATTCATTGTTTCAGTCTCTAAACAATTGAAACATGGAGAACCGTAGTTTAGTTTAAATACGAACCGTTAGGACAGAAAAATATAAGGCCTTCATGTTCAATGAGAAAAATTTCTGTCCGAGACTGTTCTGATTTGTGTTCAAGGACTGCGAGTGTACGTCGTGATTTTATTTATTTTGTAATTTATGTGTCCTGCACATTTAAATAACAAAAAAACTAAGTGCAATAAATTGTATTGTGTTCTTCCGTTTTTTTCATTGATCAAAGCTATAAACTTGCATTTAAAGTCCTCATTTAGATACTAGATGGCGTTGATGGTGGTTTATTTTTCAGAGAAATGCATTTCAAAACAACCCAGGCCAAAGAAATCTATAAAAAAGGGTTTTAATATTCTATTATGAATATTTCCCACTTTACAGTTTTTTTTTCAACTTAACAGTTTGTGCAGCCATTTGTGGATGCAAAGGTATGCAATGAAAATGAATATTTTTTGTGAACAAGAAGCGCGGTCAATCAATTTCAAAAAGACCAACTTATTTATTTAAAGTAAACAACAGAGTTCGGTTGTTACCGTATATCGTCGATGTATAAATGATTTCGCAACAGCAATAGAAAAAGTTTTCCTCTCAAGTTTTGTGTATTTTCAAAATTAATAAACTTCTAAAGGCCGCGACCCGTTCCGTTGAAGAATGACGTTGGCGTTCACGAATTTCCGTAGGGCCTTCCCGTTCCCATAAAATTCGTCGCAAACCTTTATTGACCTCAACGGCGATGACAGATTCTCTCAATGCTTCACGCGTTTTTCTTTTTCAGTTTAGAGCAAGGGGCCCTGGGCCACATTGGAAGAATACATCGTGTTTTGGGCCACAAGTACAGGGTGAGGCAAAAATATTGTCATAATGTCCGTTCGCGTACTTTTTGCACCAAATATGTGTTTTCTGTCAAACTTTGAAGAGTGGGGAAGAAATCATCTCAAAGATGGGAAAACTACGAAAAAGTAGCGTTGCGTTGAAGAACAAAAAATGAAAAATGAATGTGATATGACAGATTTAAAAGATTTCATATATGTATTAGCCCAAAGAAATTTCTTCTGCTAAAATTCGTAGCATGTGGAAATTTCTTACTCTCTCGTGAGCACTCTCTTCTACGAAAAACTACGAAATTTTTACGTACGCGAACGGGTTTTCCTGACTCTTCGTAAATTTTCGTAGATTTTCATTGTTTTGGGAACGTACGCGAACGGATCTATATTTTTTGCAAATGGTGTCAAATGTCATTATGCTTTGAGATTTATGTTTAAGGCTAATAGAGAATTAGTTGACAATAAGCAATGGAACGATACACGCCTGAAGAACACGAAATTATTGTTACTGCATATTTGGCGAATTTCCGGTCTGTTGTTTTAACGCAGCGTGAATTTCGTCGTAATTTTCCTCGTCGTCCTGCACCTTGTGTGCGAACAACTAAGCATTTGGCTAAGCGTCTCGTGCAAACTGGGTCTACTAGAGATGTCGCAAGAAGTGACCGGCCCAGTATTGGTCGTTCGACCGAGAATATCACTGCACTGCCGAGGACATCCGAGAGAGTCCACAAACATCGACGAGACATTGATGCACACAGTTTGGCGTCAGTTCATTGCGTTGATTTTTATGAAAAACCTGAAAAATGTTTCTTATCAAGTGCAAACCATTTACCAATTGCTGCCTGCTGACTGACACCCATGCTCTGTTAAACCTGGTGCAAGAAGAGAATGATTTCGTATCCAAATCATAATGAGCGCCGAAACCCAAGCTAAAATTGGGTTTCTGTGGCAGCGGAAATGCACGAAGATTCATTCCATCCAATCGAAGTGACTGCTTGGTGTGGCATTTGCGGTAAAAATGTGATTGGATCTTATTTTTTTAAGGTCGCCGAGGGTACCACCAAATAGTGAGCGCTACAGACAGACGTTAAACGATTTTTTTGCCGCAAGTTGCTGAATCGGGTCTCAAGCATGGTTGGTTACAGTAGGATGGAGCAACAGCTCACACAGCTCGGGTAACGATGAAGATTTTGAATCACCGATTTCCGGCCCGTGTGATCTCCCATTTTAGCGATTTGAAAAGCCGGAAAACGAGCACATATGTGCATCAACTCAGGAGGTGGTCATTTGACCGAACAGAACCACGTTTTTTTAATTTCTTACAAAATGGCAGCCAATTCTTATTAAGACATTAGTTTTGCCCCACCCTGTCGTTTAGCTGTCGAGCGAAAAATTATGTTTTCATGTTTAAGTAATTAAAAATTTATTAGAAACAGAACAGGAAATTAATTTAACATTGTTTTTTACAATTGATCTAACATATATAATTTTAAGAAAAATATCACTTAAACCGCCAAGTGACAAGGAACAGTGTGCCTGAGTAAGTAATGTACACAGAAAGAGAATTTACTACAGAACGAAAGACATTTCTGTTCTATTCCTATTTCTGTTGCTTGCCAAATGGGCATGCTTTAGTTACTTTGAAATATTTTTGGGCCGCATTGATACTTGTCTTGGGCTGCATGCGGCCCGCGGGCAGCGGTTTGGACAGCGTTGGTTTAGAGCCTCTGTATTAACTTACTTCTATGCCATAACAAAAATCCTCGTCCGCCATTTCAATTGTTTTCCATTTTTTTTTATCTGTCAAATGTGTCGTTGGCTACGCTCAGTATTTTACTCAAAATTCCCAGTCAATTTATTCTGAGCGCATAGAGTCCGATTTGAGCACGCTCTGAGCGAATAAAGAAACACAGGTTTCCGACTTCAGAAACCGCTTTTCGCAGTAGATGGAAACAAAAAATCGCAGTAAGACCAAAGTTTCCACAACGTTCCACACTCGGAACACTAACTCAGACAGACATTTTTTTTTTAAAAAACTCACGCTCTGCACTGAACTTAAAAAGAAAAATGAATGTGCTTCCTTACTCTCAATTTGTGATTGTGTGAATTCCAATGCGTGAATGTGTGAACTGCCAACGGTTTAACCAGAAAGGACTGAAAAAGTGGAATAGAATGGAAACCTACTTCATCCGTCGAAGTTTATAAGTCCGTTGGCTATATGCCACCTTCATAAGAATGCGTGTATTCTATCTGTCTGTCTATTAAAAATGACGCAGCAACGCATCATCGGATTCTATGGGTCGGGGCCTTAAGATTTTACAATATACGTATGTATGGACTGGACATATGATGAAACTACTGTGAGTTTAAGAACTTATTTGGCGTGCACTACCACTGCAAAATAGATTAAGCAACCTTAAATAAAATAAATGCGCCATGAGAGCAAACCATGTGTTCTGGTCGCCATTTTAGTTTGGTGGCCATTTTTAAATTTAAGTACGTGATTTCCCTTTTTTGTTTTGTTACAAAAAACAATTTAAAGGACAGTGCATTCGTTACATTTACCATTAGCTCACAAAATAAAACTTCACAAAATTTATTTGACATTACCATGACATAACAAATGAATGGGATTTCCTTTCCAAAGTGAAGCTGTCAGGTTACATTGTAACAGCACAGTGATTTTGTGACATGTGTGCAATATTATAGTTATCATTTAGTCATCGAAAAGTATGCGCTTCATGTTAAAAGACACTTTTTTATCAAAAACGAAACTTGCGATCTCTCCAAATCAAATGTTAAAAGAATCCGGGAAATAGTCCACATAGCCTTTAGAGTAGAATCGAAATCAAAGTGCCACACCTTACATTGCCGCATTTGTGTAGATCAAGGCCGTAGTCAGGGGAGGCTTTTAAAAGGATTTGATCCCCCAAATTATATGTATGTTGGGCTGAGAGTGACCACATTATTGGAATAATAATAATTTCGTAAGCAAAAGCGGGTTAATTTTCTTTTTTAAAATTTCATTCAATTGGAAAAAAAAAACATTTTTTCAATACCCGCCACGCTCCCCTTACAATGGAATGCCCCTGTTGGACTGTTTTCTACATAACCTCCGCCATTGCAATTTATTCTTCCTTTAAATGTTTAACATTCTCGAACCGACCCGGATCATAAAGTAAGGACTCTGGAATCTCATTTTAGCCATGTAACCTACATGTATCACCATCTTATTGTGAAGAGCATTTCATTTCCTGTTTATCTAAGAAAATGGCAAATTCCCTCCACATCCTTGTGCACTGTAGCTGTACACGTTGCCTTCTACTTTACACACAAGAACTGTTCAATTTTCAAAATTACTGTTGTTTTTGCTTTTTCCCTCATGCTCCCGTTGTGTGTTTGTTTTTTTTTTCTTACTTTCTTAGACTAACATAAAAATGCAATTTAATTATCCTAACAAGTTCCTTAATCTCTACTCGTTTTTTTCTTTACTTTAACTGTACACAGAGCACGAATATAGAAGCAAAAAAAAAAAGTGCAAGGCAAAGTAGAAATGTCCTTCCATCGTGTCGCACCCCCCACCCACCCCACAAAATGAAGTAAGACAAAATGAGGTAGATTACGCTAAGAATATAAATTATGAGATAGCGCAGCACAGAGCATTCTCGCCCCTGGAACTAAAACTGAAACAAACAAAAGGATACTGCGCTAGAATAGAAATCAGGACATGTTTTATTCTAGCGAGATCTTGAAAAGGAACGAGAGAAAGCATAAAACAAAAGCGAACGCAAAAAGTCTTCGTATTTGTTATGTTTTTTCTCGATTCTTTGCCGTGTCCTTTTTCTTGGTGCCTTACGGGAGCGGTGGGTGGAAGAGTAATATGCATCTTAAGTATATTTAAATGTATGTACGTGTTGTTTTCCTTTTCGATTTTGCCTTTCATTCGCAAAGAAAAATTCAATGGAACATGGACGAAAGGATTTCCCTATCTGCGAGAGGTTTTTTCATTCCAATTGGACAACTTGCCAAGGTGTAGTTGACTACTAATGGCGAAACGATATCTCCAAATCGTCCTGGAACTGGAATAGTGGAAGTTCAGAAAAAAACAAAATCTCCCAAAACATCTGGAACAGGCAAACAAATAAAACCAAGTGAAACAGATCAAATTCTTTTAAACACATCACAGGCAAATTGCAAGTCTTTGGCAAACAATGCCTTCGACGTTCAAGGAGCAAGGACGTAGGAGCAAACTTTCGGGTGGAGGCAACCAAAATTGATTTAAATTTCACCGTGTGCCACAGGAGGACCCACACAATGAAATCGATTCGTCCGTGGGGTTTCCTTTTTTTTTTTCATTTTTCTGAATTTTTCATAAGGATCGTGAGCGTGATGGGAGGAGTCGTGTGATTCCTACATCTTTACCGGATACAGGCAAGAGACTGAGTTAACACGTTTTGAATTGGATGGAATTTGTTTAGTCGTCCTGTGAAGCAGAAATATGGAAATATGCTTGCTGTCGGTTCGAGCTATGAACGATAGTAGTAGTGGTAGTGGTGGCGGCAAAGAGGATATTTTAAACATTTGCTTTTAGAAACAGAGAGAAAAAAAAAACAGAAGAAAAATGAAAATGGTTTCTTTGAAATGGAAAGGAGGCGGATAAAGCAGTGAATTATTTGAGGGTAGGAGATAATTTTGTTATGTCCCCTACGTGAGTTTGATAGAGGAATTCAATTCAGGACGAAGCGATGGAGGAACATTTGTTTTTATTGTTATTCGACTTGGAATGATTTTAAAATTAAATGAGCGAGGCCAAGGCAAAATGACGAAACAAATGGAGTTTTCAACTTTAGTTTTATTTCGAAAATAAATCCTGTTTTTGGCGGCGGAAGAAATTCAGAAAATGATTATCATCAAGTTTCTTTTGACAAACGAAGAATGTTTGTTGTTTTCGTAGAGAGAATATGAGCGGGTGTTGTTTATCAACTTCGAGGTGGGCAGTGCCGGGGGAAGGACTCACCATCTGTTGGTGAATTATGTGCTTATGGGCTATACTGGAGGTACTAAAAAATAAATGTATTAAGGGACGCAAAAGGAGGGAAATGTGATAATAATCTATGATAAATTGAAAAGGGGCTTAAGATGGCGACATCTAAATTCTTGTCATCCTGACGAACGTTAATGGTTCCGAGCAATATTATGAGATAAATATGAAGAAAAGTGTTGTCAGAAATAAGTCAGAAGCAACTGAAGAGCTGAAAGACAACAATCCTGCAGGCATCACTGAAATAGAGTCGTGAGTGAGAAGTGATCGGAAACTTTAAATTTGAAAATAATTCCCAAGTGTTGGCTTTATTTGTAAATTATGGACGAAATAAATATTACTACTATAGTGAAACCTGCCTAGTTCGATACCCTTGTAAGTTGGACACCTGGCTAAGTTGGCCAATATTTGACTGCACCCAGAAAATTCCATACAAATATTCCTCAAAATACCTGCATGTGTTGTCCATCTGCCTACCTTGCAAGTTGGACACAAATTTTCATACTTTTTCTCATCTCTCATATCAAATACCCTGCAAAAGTTGGAAACCTTTATATTTTGTCCACCTGCCTATCTTGGAACTTGTCCACAAGTTTGAACACTTTATGTCATCTCTCATATGAAATATGGTATGGTATGGCCAAGGGTATGTGATGTGTATGCATGTATGTATGTGATGGATTTTGTTCCATTTTTTCGGCTAACCACTGAACTAAACGTCTAGACATAGCGGTAAAATAACGAAAAAAGAACGAACTTGTTTCATCGTGTGCAATATATCGCTCTTTAATTTTTATTTCAAATAATAAAAAATAAAACTACACACCCTTATAAGTTGGACACCTGCATAAGTTGAAAAAAAATTCTTGCACCGCAGGTGTCCAACTTACCAAGGTTTCACTGTACTACTACTACGTGAGCTGAAAAGTCATTTTAAAATTTTTTAATAGGTAGCACCACTAGAAAATGATCCTGACTCATTGCGAGAGGTTCATCTCTCACTAGCTCATATATGAAGCTTCATGACATTTCGTCCATACGTTTGTAATGTAAGCTACAATCGCTTGAGTGACCCTACTTTGGCAGTAGTAAAAATAATGGTTAAACAGGAGTATCGCATCTTGATCAAATATTGTTTTTTATGGGAAAAACTTCCGCACAATCATAATACTAGCTGAATAAATGTTATCCCACATCTGCTTCTTCGAGAACAACAGTTTATCGGTGGTTTAGTGAATTAAGAATGGGTCGTACAAGCACCGAAGACGCACCTCGCTCTGGAACGCTAAAAGAGGCTATGAATGCGGAAATCATCAAGCAAGTGCATCGAATCGTTTTGAGTGATCAAAAGTGAAGTTTCGCGAGCAAGTTGAGGCCACAATATATTTTGCACAATGTACTGTAGATGGAAAAGTTATCGGCGCTATGGGTGCCGTCGTACAAAAACAGCAGCGCGTTGATGATTCAACGGCCGGTTTAGCGTTTTTGCAGCGTAATCAAGCGGACTCTTTTTGACGTTTTGTGAAGATGGATTAAACGTGGATATACGCCTGAGGCCAATAGGCAGTCTGCAGACCAAAGTGTCCAAAAGACCAAAGCTCGGCCGGGAAGGTTTTGACCTCCGTTCTTTTGGGATGCACTTAGCTTAATCTTCATCGATTATCTGCAGAAGGGAAGAACAGTCACAGGAGAGTGCTATGCAGCGTTATTGGACAAACTAAACGACGAAATAAGGTAGATGAAAACATAGCAAAGAAAAAAGTTCTGTACCATCATGATAACGCACCGGCACACACATCTTTGAAAGCGATGGCCAAATCGGACCAATTACGATTCGAATTGGTTGCTCACCCACCGTATTCTCTAGAATTGGCTCCCAGTGACTATTATCTGTTCCCAAACCTCAGGCGGTGGCTCCAGGGAAAGAGATTCAGATCAAATGAGGAAGTCATCGCGGAGACCGAGGCGTATATCGAAGGCTTGGGCGTTTCGTACTACAGAAAGGGCTTCGAAATGTTGGAAACTCAGTCTACCAAGTGTATTGTTTTTATTAAAAATCCCTGGACTTTTCAGACCATGTGGTAATATGCCAAATTCAAGGTTTGTACCTATTTTGCATTTTATTTGGAAAAACAAGTCATACACCTTTAATTGAATCTTTTAAATAATGAAAAGCTTTTTTTTCTAATCAACACACGCTAATGGGGAATGGGGATATGAATCTATATATATAAAAATGAATTGGTGTCTGTTTGTATCAACATAACTCGGCTGAACATCATCCGATTTGCATGGGAATTTTTTTGTTGGATTCGTATTGAACCAGGTAACACCACAACGGAGTCGAAATTTTGAAAATCTGGACCCGATAGGTGGCGCTGGAGTCGATTTATTAACAAAATCTATATAAATGGACCAAAAGTACTCATATTCACAAAATATGTTGGTGTAGTGCCAAAAGAGAAAACTACTATATCTGGACGCGATAGGTGGCACTGGAGTCGAGTTATTAACAAAATCTATATTAATTGACCAAAATTACTCATATTCACAATATATGATAGACAGACAGGTATATAGATAGACATATACACAGACAGTCAGATAGATAGACAGATAGACAGAGAGACAGACAGATAGATAGACAGATAGATAGACAGACAGACAGACGCACAGACAGACAGACAGACAGATGGACAGACAGACAAACAGGTACACAGACAGACATACAGACAGACAGATATACAGATAGATAGACAGATAGATAGATAGACAGATAGACAGACAGGTAGACAGACAGACAGACAGACAGACAGATTTGTATTTGACAGACAGACAGACAGGTACAGACACAGACAGATAGACAGACAGGTACACAGACAGATAGACAGACAGATAGATAGACAGATAGACATACAGATAGACAGACAGATAGACAGATAGATAGACAGACAGACAGACAGACAGACAGATAGATAGACAGACAGGCAGATAGATAGACAGACAGATAGACAGACAGACAGACAGATGGACAGACAGACAGATAGACAGATAGATAGACAGACGTATAGGTACACAAAAAGACAGATAGACAGACAGGTACACAGACAGACAGACAGACAGATAGATAGAGATGGCGACATTAGTCCATTTGACACTTGAATTAAAGAATAGTGTACAAAACCAACTGATTTTGCATTGAAGTAGTGATTTCCAATGTATAATTTTGCTTAATTTTACCTTAGCACTAATTTATAAGAAGTATATTCTTAATGTGTATCCATTCATTGAATAAATAAACATTGCGTAAGTTGACAGGTGTCCTTTTTGCTTCAACATTTCACAAAAAAACTAAATATACTAGACGGAAGCGGCAACTCATAAACGCACACTTTGGAACTTATATGCATACCTACTAGATGTATGTACATTACATACTACATAGGTACATGGGTACATAGAGTTTTGTCAAATTTTCTGTATAAATAGGTTGGCGGTGGGACGAGAGATCATTCACTTAATCAGTTGAAATTAAAACGGTAAACCGAGAAGAGACTGTTTGTGTACACGGGCGAAGCCGGGCGGATCAGCTAGTATCCTTATAATGTTTACACACAACGCGAGCACATAAATAACAAGAACGAGAGACAGACAGATTGGCGTAGTGATAGAATATTCAGATGTTAGGTTCCAACCAACTCTATGGGTGGGTGTCCAGAATAACTGGAGAGTTGTGAATTATTGAAAGTTTTGCCCTTGCTTATGATTCACAGAAGTTTTTTCCAGATGTTTTCAGTTATTGTTTATGCGATCAATTTCTTCAGCCATACCACCATCCCCTACGGCCAGCGTTATGCCTTCGCAGTAGGTTTTAATCTTAACTTCTGACACTGATCAATTTAGTTTTATTTTGTGAGAAATAAATGTTTCGGCGACAACTGGATCTGAACTGTGAACATTTAGCGTGACAAGCGACGACGACTACCACAAGCTGAAGTGCATTCAGTAACTACGTTTAGAACTGTTCGTTTTGGACTAATGACAGACCATATGCAACACAGACAGCCTATTGACACTTAACCTACTAAAGAATGCTGAAGCCCACATCACTCCCCAAATGCACTATTAAAGGAATGAATATTTGTTCCAAATGTAAATTCAGAATTCTTGAGATCCGTCATTAAAATTTTAAAACACTCGAACGACGTTCATACTATGTAAAATGTAATCGGAAGATCGTACGATCCTTATCGTTACGTCAAAACAAGTTCTATGAAGCTCGATCCTTATCGTAACGTCAAAACAAGTTCTATGACGCTTCAAAATGCCAGAAATTACAATCGGACGCTTAAAATAGTTACTATTCTACCCGCTTAGTTTGGAACGCTACCCATTGAATTAACCGTATAGCTAGGTCTCAAACCAAAATATCAAAAGTGAGTTGGGTGGCTGTGGTGAAGAGTCATCGTCACTTATCACGCTGAATGTTTGTTCATGGTTCAAAACCAGATGTTTCAGAAAAATTTATTTTTTAACGAAATAAATAAGTCGATCAATTTCGGAAGTTAATTACAAAACCTACCTACTTGCAGTACATCTGAAAAAAAATACTGTGAATCATAAGCAACTACAAAAATAATCCAAGTACATAATTCTTTAGTGTTCCTGGACACCACCCATAGAGTTAGTTTGAATTGAAACCTAACATCTAAGTTTCATATCACTATGCCGATGTGTCTGTCTCTTTGTCATCTCCTTAATATGCTCGTGCAGTGTGTAGCATTGTAAGGGTACTTATAACCCCTTTAATGTGAGCAAATTATGTAAGAAAGTTGTCTTTCATAATTTTCATCCATATTTTCTTTTTAAGGCATATGCCTATAGTCCCAAAGTCTCTCTAGGCACTTAAAGCTGGTGACTTTTCTTATCCCGTTTAGTTTTTATTTTCAATCTAGTCACATGTCACGCCTTATTACCTCCGCCATCTTTGTTTATTTGAAATAAACACTGTATTGACACATCTCTTTAGCATTTAACCACAATTTTCTGACATCCACAACGTTTGGTAGAACTGTCAAAGGACATTAACTCCCTCAACCCGACCAACCTCATCAAATACGATTCTAATTATGTCCAAATGGTTCTCCGCCTCATTCTCAGGATTTAATGACATTATTCAAGTGCAGTCGGGGCAAAACCAATTCGGGGTTATAAACAAAACCCCGAAAATACCAAAAGCAAAAGCCCATCCTTTTACTGAACTAAAATAATTGAATGACAAACTTGTCCATTGTCCTTTCATTATTTCTGGAGACAACAACTTCTGACATGTCTGTGAAATGAACACAAAGAGTGTAAAAGAGCGAGATAGAAAAAAATCACAGTTGTACTGGAAAATATTAGAAAACTTACCAAAAATCCCGTTTATCCTTGTTGCAGACATGATACTCGTGTACCCCTGCTGCTGTCGGGGTACAAGCACCTAATGGACACGCTTTAGTCACGCAAACGCTCGTTATGTCTGCACCGTTGTGGAAAATGGAAAAACTTTTATAGCCCATTTGGCAAATCACTGGCAGCCATTAAGCCATTTGGGAAGGGATCACTTATGTACTGGTGTTTTTTTTTTTGTCTGTGTTTTTGTGTCAAAACTTTGCTCTCCACTGGCAAATCAGAGTCAAAATGTCGCCTCAATGCATGGACACAAAATTCAACTGTTGCAGTAGCAAAAGGAGGGATTTTTCTCATTTGCTTATGTATGTGTGTGTGTTCACCACTGCAGCATTCATCTAACTGCGTGTACACTTGGGCATATTCAAACCAATTTGAACAATTCGATTTGTACCGTTGTCTTGGAATTTAATTAATGCAGCAATGACATTGATGGCATCACACAATGCAGCACAATTTCTGTTAGTCGAGTTAATTGATTGTACTTTGTCATTGCATCGAATTGGAATATCAATTTCGATTGATACAAGTAGGAGTAGGTATGTATGGAGCGACTTATAGTTGTGGTGTGATCCATTCGGGATTACCACCGACAAAGGGGTTTGAAATCCTCCAATGAGACCCGGAATCAGATGTGATTCTAATTGCCATCCTGTGTTATGCATAACAAAACAGATTGAGCCAAATTCACCATTTAAATTAAAAAAATTGAAGTTTTTGTTTTTTAAACATAATTCACTCACGCTAAAGGGGTTACGCACTGCACGAGGACATTAATGACAGGCATATGCCGTAGTGCCGTAGTGATAGGACGTTAGGTTGATGCCAAATCTCAAAATTTGATCTTATGGTATATCGCTTGGCCTTATGTCACGACAGCCTTAGGTTTCAATTTCACCTAACACTATGGGTGGTATCCAGGATAACTGCAGAGTTATGTACATATTGGATTTTTTTTGTTGCTTATAATTCACAGTATTTTTTTCTAGATGAATATTTTTGTTATTGCTCACTATTTGTGGAATCAAATCCTTCAGCCATTGTTATGCCTTTGCAGTAGATTTCGACATTAACTTTCGAAATCGACTTATTATTTATTTCGTGAGAAATACAATTTTCTGAAACATCTGGACTTGAACCATGAACCTTTAGCATGACAAGCCACGACGAATACCAATACGCCACATCCACGTATTGGTTTTAAGACTTCAGTTAGCTCCTCGTGATCGAATGGGCTTTCATTTTGTAGAATGAAATTCTTAAAAAGTCAGTCATGCCACTGAAACAATTTTGCCTAAGCCAGAGAATTTACAGCTTGGATAAAATAATCAAGGAAATATAACAAATTGAAGAAACCATCCCGTTCAGTTTAGGACACCAACCATATGAGGTAAGCTAAAGCAATCATCATCTCATTTAAAAACCAATAAAACCTTAAAACAAATTGAAAGAAGTTGGTACTTCGTGGTTGTTTGGTCATTTGGCTATGGTGTTATGGTGTTATGGACACCACGTTCTTGGGAGATATGGACTTATGGAGAAAGACCACCACCAGCTCACATCGACTGTAATAAATCTTGTGCTTCGTAGCAAGTGATGGTATCCCGTTGAAACCATAGATTTTTAGATTGTCCAATTCCATTTCATTCCATTCATTCCATTCAAAAGAAGATGCATTTGCAAATCAAAAACAACACCAAGCAGAACATATTTCTGGGCGCATTTGTTGCTCATAAGCTAACTTTCAGCTGCCAAATTAGTTATTCATTTAACTGTTACAGAGAACAAGTACCTTACCTTGTCAGTTCGATCAAAGAAAATTTTGACTGAACAATATTGTAGTCATACCATTTCCATGCTTTAAAACTTAATAGCTCCGTTCGCGTACTTTTTGCACTAAATATGTGTTATCTATCAATTTTCGAAGAGTGCGGGTGAAATTCTCTCAAAGACAGAGAAATTACGAAAAAGTAAACGAACGCATTAAGCACCAAAAAATGAAACATGTATGTATGACAGATTTGACAGATTTGACAGTTTTCATATATTACCCCAAAGAAATTTCTTGTGGTGAAATTCGTAGCATGGGAAAATTCCTAAGGTTAGGTTTCCACTTGTCGATTTGAAATTGACGAACGACGTATTTTTAGGTCAATTAGAAAATTGGCGATTTGAAATCATGATCTCTTGAAAACCGTCGTAATGTTTCCTGCCTTTCCCTGTTTTATCGCCTTTTCCACAAACAGTGCTCCAGCGAAATAGCTAGCTACATTCTTCCCCTTCAACGCAACACACGTCTCGCAAGGAATGCCCATCCGTTTACCCTTAAGCCCAACTTCGGACGTACAGTAAAATATAGAGATACTTTCTTTAACCGCTCAACACGAATGTGGAATGCTTTACCAAACACGATTTTTCCCTCCCGTTACGATCTACAAGCATTTAAGACCAATGCGCATCGGTATCTCCTCTTTCATCCTCCTTAAATTTCCCTTGGCCCGCGCTGTGCAAGACAATTTAAGGGTATTCATAACCCATTTAGCGCGCGTGTTTTATAGAAAAAATAAGAAGCAATTTTTCAGTATTTCCACTTGCCAATTTTCTAATTGACGTAAAAATACGTCCTTTGTCAGTTTCAAATCGACTAGTGGAAACATAGCATTACTCTTTCGTGAGCACTCCCTTTTACGAAGAACTACGAAATTTTTACGTACGCGAGCGGGTTTTCGTTACTTTTCGTTATTTTTCGTAGATTTTCGTAGTTTTGGGAGCAAACGCGAACGGACCTATTCTCAAACTATGAAATGTCAAAGTGACAGCTGTGAAATATGACAGCAAACTGTTGGACTTAAAGCAATATGCCCAGTATCCACAACTTGAAGAACTCCATCAGAAGTAAATTACCTGTTTAATGTAATGTATATTCGTTTTCTTGCCCTGCGAATTTGAGAAACAACACAACAACAGTAAAATTGGTAATTTCTGTGGATTGCCATTGCAAATCAACCTCCCCCCTTACGTTCCACAAAGGTTCATGTCTTAACTTTTTGTCGTTTTACACAGCAATGTACCGTAGGATGCTCAACCTTTTTTTTTTGACTATAAGACGTCTGTAAAAATAAAAACTTTCTCTCATTCTTTCTATTATTTTACTGTTATTTCACATTTAAACCTGTAAATTTACCTGAGTGTCACCTCATTTCCATTGAAATCAAATACAATACCATTTCGTTCGCCCACAAATGAGAAGGCTGTACCTAATGTCCTAAATCTGTCAACTTATTGTGAAAAATCTACTTCCACATACCCACATCCTTTCGCCAGGATACAAAATAAAACTGAAAAAGAGAGAGAAAGATGAAGAAACTTACACTTACGCTTTCAGGCCAGCAAAAGCTTACCACCATCGACACTCTTCAACCTCTACATACATATGTATGTATACTTTTAGCCAGTTTATGCTTTTGTGGATGATGAATGAGTTGTTCTACGTTTTCCATTCTCGAAGCAATTCACAGAAAGAAAGATGAAACAGGACTATCAGGATATCAATGAGAGCGCACACACATGTAATAAAAAGAAAAGAAAAGAACGCACGAAGACGAAGTAGGCGAAGAAAACTTCAGCAAAAGCAACAAAACCAAGAAGGGATCCTAATGTCAAAAACAATCTTTCAAGTGTGTGTGTTTATGAAGGATCTATCTTCTTGGGCAAATGTCGGCTCCACTTATACTCCACCCACTCGTTTAGAACTATCGCCTCTCATGATGGTCATTGTTGTTGATAGCTCCAGCATACACATACACACATGGAGCAGCAACTACCACCCAACCCACTTCCGACCCAAAGTCCTAGTAATGGGCCTCCTAAAAGGGTTTTCAGTTTCCATTACACCTTTTTTTTGCTCTGTTTATTTCCCCTTCCGTTCTATTTCTCTCCCTCTTTCATTAAGGTTGTCATTCACTTTTTATCGGATCCAGTTCAATAAATGCCTGTGGATTTCAATAACAATAATTGGATGGGACACACGCAGATACACATTGTATATGGAATTGAATTCATCCCCCACCCATTTAAATATTCACACACATCATGTTCGCTTTTCTTCAATCATCCTTTGCACACACGCAAACACACAATATCCTGACAGTGTATAACAAACAACAGAATTAATATCCTCTGATCTATAACTCTCGATAGTGGTCCGGTTTTCTTTTCTATTTCTATAATTGAAAACTCATTCGAGTCAGTGAATGGTTTCTTTGTATTTGTGTAATCCTGGTGAAGTCCTTCTAAGGTATCTATCTTGCCTTGCGTTGAGTAGTAAAATAATATTCGACGTCAGATGATGCAATTAATTGAATTACTACGCCTAGCTATGTCATCGTCTTATTGCAGCAGCTCTTCACAAACGTAATTTAGAGTTAATTAATATCCAAGTGGAATGCGAGAATGAAGCGAAGGATGAAAGAATGAATCGTGGTAAATGCTGGAAAAAAATTCCCTTAGCTAGTTAGATTGAAATTGACTAAAAGAGAGTATTGAAAATGCAATTATGTCCTTTTTTATTTTTTTATCATAAAAAAATGGTCGATAGACGATGCTATTTAAAAATTCATAAAAGGATTTGACACATAGAAAGATGAACAAATGAATGACTTTTTGTATTCGCAGCAACCATTTTTTTTAGAAAGGATAAAGCGTAAGGCTAAAAATAGGAACTGAGAAGATACTTAGACTTAACCTTTATTTGGAACTTTTATTATTCCTGGCTTAGGAAGGAACCGGAGATCTGACTTAAAAAAAAAAACAAATTTGGGCTCTTACAAAAGATCTGAACATGTTATTAGTTCGGTTGGATCATGCTCACCAAACCAACAGAAAAGGGGGATCTAATGCTACGGTTAACCAGAAAATTTCTCCAAAAATTAGATCATCTTTAAAATAAGGTCTTTTCTGGCTACCGCAAATTACGCTAGAATTCTTTTTGGAAAAAACGCCAGAAAATTGACTATACAAAAGTCTAGCCTTATTGCCTAGGAAGAAAGGTCAGATTCTTCTGGCAATCTTTCCAAAATGTCCGGCAATCTTTCCAAAGTTTTCTGGCATTTTTTTTTTCCATTTTCAGAAATGGAAATGGAAATGGTTGTTTTCATTCTTCGGCGTTGTGTGGGTGTCTGCTGATAGATTTATAATTTAGTTGCTAAGTTTTCAGAGCGACCGACGGTGACGTTTTGATAAACAAAAATATAACCATAAAGATGGAACGTTTTCTATATAAAGTGATTTCTGGCAAGCAGAAGTGTTGCAAACTGTTATGGTGTGGTAGAGCAACACCAGAAGCGAATACAATATTGTGTGTCATCAGCGCCCGCTCTAGCATGAGCGGGCCCTGGTGTCATATGTCAGTCCGTGGCACCAAACATTGTAATGCTGCCATGCAGACATATCAAGGTATGCTCTGAGTAAAACACTAAATTGCAAGCGCAAGCAGTGGCCTAGTTTCCATTTTACTTTCTGCTGATTCTTCCACATTCATCTGGAATAATTTCCGAAATTTCTGGCGTATTTTTCAAACAAAATTCTGCTCTTTTTTTCCAAATTTGAAAACACAAAAATTTTCGGGCGATTTTCCAAAAAAAATGCTGGCGTAATTTCCCGAAGGCTCTTTTTTGTATCTTTGTTTTGGGTTTATAACCTTCCCGAGTTGCAATAGGATGTCCCAGCGGAGGCAGTGCAGATATGAAATATTTTTTCGTTACTTTTTTCCTAACAATTTTTCAAGAAAACATTAAAAAATTGCTGTCCCATTGCCTTATCTCTACACATATCACTCAGAAAAATCTGAATAAAATCACAAACACTGAGAATAAAGTGTGGATTGAACCAAAATTATCAGGACCTTTTTAGTTTCAACTACCCAACTGTTTACATATCGAGAAGTGACGTAACCGTATCACAATCAAATGGAAGTGGATACGTATAGGCAAAAATTAAATGGTTTGATCCTAGAAATATGCTTCAAAAATCAGCATTGAGCTTATAAATACTTAAACCATTATTTTTAATCCATATAAAGGAAAGGAAACCATCCCATACTTATAAGTTATTTATTAGAATATAGCTGTCTCTTTTTTTACTATATTGGGAAATATTGAATTTGAATACACACAGAGAGACAGAGAGAGAGCGAGAGAGAGAGAGAGAGATAAATTCCAAAATTCTACACATCAACAAATTACGAGACGAAGAATGAAATCTCATGCAATTGCGTACATTTCTTGTATACTTTATTTGTTGTTCTGTGTGGATTTCTAGTTATTCTTCAGAGCACGGGCAACAGATAGGTAATTTTATCAAGTTGCTTACATTTGTGTTCATAAATCTATCAATATACATACAGTAAAACTTTTTTATAACGAACTTGCTTATAACGAAATTCTCTATATTGCGAAATTTGTTGCCAGACTTAAAAGTTCCTGTAAAGCGAAATATTTGTTAACCTTTAACTGGGTAGGTAGAGTGCTGACAACACCCCAAGCCCTTATTTTTCAAAAATATTATACTTTGCGACTGACAACACCCGTTGGTTGGTTTTAAAGAAGTTTAGTTGAGCAAGTAAGCCGTGACAGACTCTTCAAGCTGCAAGGGTGCTGTCAGCTCCCCACCTACCCAGTTGTGGAATTTTTTTTACTGGGTGAATTTGTATAGGTAATTTGAAAATGTCATTTGAAAAAGATAAAGAATGCATTCAACTATTATTGACACTATATAAGAGAAGATTCAAGTGAAGAGCCGGACTTAATTGATACGGATGATGGTGAATTTGTTAAAACAAAAAATTGTTTCAAAAATTAATACAAAAAGCACTATTTTGGAAAGGACGACTAAAAACTCTATAAAGGGGTCTTAAAGTTAATTCTTTTAACATTGTTCTACCCCAGAACGATATCATAATGACAATTCCACCATAGAACCACTTATCAGAGGAAAGATAAGCGTAATGAAGTGAAATCATGATGGGGTGTTGTCCACACCCCACCTACCTACTTACGTAACTGTTACTCACCTTCCTACTTAAAGGTACCCTTGGAGGTTCGTTATAAAGAAGTTTGACTGTATGTACTAGTAAATCTGTAAATCTTATTGCGCAAGTACGACTTGCAATTGACCGGACTTTTTAATCATGTAAAGGAGGCTTTCATATTGGAGTAAAAAACTTAAAACGTTAAAAACTTTGGATTCGAGAGTACATGCCCCAAAAGTTGGCTGAATGCTTAGTTATTTTAAAGAACTTAATCGCTCTTACTACAATAAATTACGCCTTCTATCCTTTTTTCGTCCTGATTGGGGTAATAAAAATTGGTTTGGGTATTCTGTTCCCTAATTTCCCTCCATCAAATGTAAAAATCTCTCCACCCTCTGACAGATGTCAACCGAACCGATAGTAAAAATTAAACCGTTGGAATACGTTTTTCAGGGATGACAGGTGACAACCTCCTTTATTTTGCTCACTCTAGATTTTGTCTACAGGAGTTTCAAAATCACTTCCATCTCCCCAATCGGATTTTGCACGTTTTCCGTACGCAATGAAATGCGCATAATTTAACGGTAATTATATTCTCTCGATATTTTTCTTTTCTGTTTATATTTACACTTTCCAATAACAAATTTTAATTTAAAAATTTGATTTACGTATAAATGAACGACCAAAGAGTATCGTCGCGCATGATGAATCACCAGCCAAACGTTTACTTATGCAAGAAGAACCAATTTACGGTATTCTCGTTCCCTTTTTCCGAACCTGTCCGTACCCGCAACCGATGATGATGATATAAAATCAATTTCCGGAATGAGTACACAAAGTATGTACAGTAGATCTAGAGCACTGCGAATTTGTTGGTTAGAGTTAACACCCTTAAGCCGATAGCGGCTACAATAAAGTTGGTCGTTACCCAGTTATTCTCTCGCTATTCCTCAGGAATGTTTGCTACCCTCACGAAAAGTCGGTCGATTCGTATTCGGAGCAACACCGAATGGTTCTTGGTCCTCTTTAAAAAAAAAAAAAAACAACCAGGTCAGGGATGCACAATACACTTTAAGTGACATTAGTGCATGCCGTTGACAGTTGGTTCTTTTTTTCAACCCACGCGCCACCCGTGGACAGTTATTTCGAAATTCCCTTATTGTTCTTTGAAAATAGAGGAAAAAAAGAAAAACTTAAAATGATTACCAATTTTTAATGAAAAGCCTTTTAGCGTCCACATTAGACCTTCGTCCATCTGCTACCGCGTCCACCCTCCCTTCCAGCTGGCCGAAAAGTGGCCCTCTCCTGGTAAGAGTTTTCATTCATCAACATTCCACCCTGTTGCTGGTGCTACGACCAAGTGGGAGGCCAGTGCTGCCCGGATAAGAATGTTATGACAGAGAAATTGAATGCCAAAAAGGCAAAATCGGAGTAAATTACACAGAAAGTTTTGAGTGGTCTATGTGGGTGTGGGTGGTGTGGCGTGCTGAGACCGAGCGCCATCTTGGGGATATAGTCGTTGAACAAAGGGCTTTCTTCGCCGCCTGGGATTTGACTGGTGTAGTTTTTTTTGCTGGCCATCCATAATATCATGCCGTAAAATGAATAAAGAATATTTTTTCAAGAAATTTCGAAATATGTTTTTAGTCCAGAAAAACTTTTCATTCCCGATAGATAGGTGCGGGAATATTTTTAACGTGTTCTCTTCCAGATTTTTTTTAATGTTTAAGTGATTTAGCTTTTTTACTCCTCCCCATCCCTGTTGAGTGATACAAAGGGCGAACTATTCAAAAACAAAAACAAAGCAAAAAAACTCAACTTTTAAGCAACAAAATTATGGAGAAATTAGGCTAATAGGCATTTTTCTTTTCAGGCAAATAGTGTGGAGCTGCTCCACTCATAGTGGATGGTTATAATAGCATTGTAACGGTGCCACTATGGAGTTCATATCTAAGCTGTAAGGAGTACGAAAGTCGTTTAGTGGATCTTTAAAACTTGTTAGAGTTTTTTTTTTTTTTTCTTTATGGAAGTCGACGGTGTTGAGTGTTCGTGCTGCGTGGCTAGCACGACAAAGTTTTTATATTTTTTAACAACGCTCATAGTAATGACAATCTTCTGTGAATGGTTATATGTCACGTGCATGCAGTGTTGAGCTAAAAATATGACTCACTTAACATATTTTATAGTTTAACAGCGCGGCTGTGAGTTGAGTTTCATTTCGTTCTATTGCCCTTTTTTTAGAGGGTGTTGATGATGTACATTTGCTGGGGTGTCAGCTGTTTCAATAGAAGTTTATTAGGATTAGAATTTTATCGCTGTCACTGCTGCTGTAGTGTTTAACTGTTGTTGGGAGTGAGGTGTTAGATGGGAATAGGATACTTTACTGCGACAGTTTCAAGACGGAGATGGGTTAACATTTTTTGTAGTTTTTTTTTTTTAAAGAGTTGTAACTTTGACGTATGCCGTGCTGTTCTAAATATAAGTATTGAGTGATTCAACATCAACAGTATATAAGCTATTTCTACAGTACTCATATCATGGCGGTAATCTAAAGAAGAGGCTTTGCTGTGAAAAAACTAACGAGATCAAAGGCAAAGTCGAGCAAGTATTGCAGACAAACCACGGAAATAATGGTGTCAAAGGCAACAAGCTTCTCTACGGATAATTTTCAAGTTTCGACTTTATTTTAATTAAAATTAATTAACATTGAATTTTCTTAAAATCATCTGTGTGATAGAAACAAAACTGCATACACCTTTCATTAAATCACCATTTACTTTGAAACTCTTCAGCTTTAGCTTAGCGGTTTTTTGCATTTTTACATTTCGAACATGACTTAAATGGATTGTTAAGAGATAGAACGTACCGGATGGATTCTCATAGAATTGGTTTAAAACTGTGCTTCCCTTAGATGAGTGCGATCCAAATTATACTCTGTTTCATAAAAATTCTCAGTACTGGGAAGATAGGACGTTAGGCTCGCAGTCTGGTTGCAATAGCTTATATAAACCTGTCCCTCTTTTAAGCTATCACTGGGTTACCGTAGAATGCATAACAAATCGCCGCAAATCGGTTGGGAATACCCATAGGGTTACCATCTGCTAATTTAGAAACAACACAATTTGTTAAGGGAAATACCTAGAGATAAATCTTAACAAAGTGGACACCACCTCGATATTGATGAAATTTAAGTATGCATTTTTTGAGTATTTTGATATATCAATGTTGTATATCGGAAAAATATCGGATTAGCTTACGCGATATAAGCTAAAAATCAAAAAGAAAAGGACTCACTATTTGGTTCCACACCCAACGTTCATCTGGCGCAAACCTTCAATATAAAACGCAATAAGGTCTTAAACTGCATTTTAACGGTTTCCACAGAAAAACAAAAAACTGCCAAAAAGAAAAATCAAGCGGCAACACCCTCATATACTTAAATTAATTTATTGGTTCTCAAAGTACAAAATCCCAAAGCTCTTTGACAAAAACCACAGAAAATCCAGTTTTTCTTGGACGTAATAATGGTAACAGTATTTCGATGTTTTTTTTGACATTTTCCATACATAAAGCGAGAGTTGATGACGGCCACATGATCATTCTGCTATCGACTGCGAATTTTAGGAAAATTTCCGTAGCTTGGTTTTAATTTCAGTTGCAATTTTGCTAATTGAGTGCCATAAAAACATTTACATGAATCGGTGTTTAAAAAAAAACTTCCCCACAAGGCCTGTGGCCTTTTTCACCAATTACAAATTACAACCACAATTTTGTACTTGTAAATAAGAACTACAAATTTGAAATTTTCGTTCTGTTTAGCATGGTACACATTTTTGGTGAAACGACATTAATCAAATATTTTACAAATTTCGTTAAAAAGCAATTGTAAACACAAATTTGCATGTTGGTGAAATAGGCCACTGTGCTGATAATTTTTGTGAGCTTATTTTTTTGAACATTTTTTAAGAACTGACTTGAAAGACAGCAAACTATTCTGGTGTTCCCCAAGGTAGCCATCTAGGGCCCCTTCTCTACATCCGAACTACAAACGATCTTGAAAGAGTCATCAAATACTCCTCTCCCTCCCTCTATGCTGACGATACGAAATTTTTCAAAGTAATTTCTTCTCCTCGTGACTCTTATCTCCCTTAACAAGACCTCGATAGTTTTTCTATTTGGTGTCTCAAAATTTGCTTAGAACTCAACATCTCTAAATGCCAATCTATGACCTTGTCACGTAAGAAAAACCAGTCTTCTCCTCAACTTTACCACGGTCAACCTGTATCCGTCGTTCAATCAATTCGCGACCTTGGTATACCGTATGACAAGGAGTTAAATTTTCGATCACATATTGATGCGATAATCTTTTCGGTTTCGTCAAACGGTGGTCCAAAGAACCCTTACGTGACCAGCTCACTTTACATTACCTTCGTTCGCCCGCTTACATCGAGTTCATGTGCAAGTAATAGAGAGCATTCAACGTCGTATTCTTCGTTTTGCTCTTCCTGGCCTATACTGGAATAACCCTTTTAAAATAACTCCCTATATAGACCATAGGTTTGATCTCTTTACAACTCCATTTACTTTAATGCTAACTGTCGCGTCGGTATGTATGATGCCCTCGTTTTTTCTATCTACCCACCCACTGCACCTCATAGGGCTCCAATGAACCAATCTCCCGTATGTTGCGGAATGTCAACTCAAACTTTGCTCTTTTCGACTTTAACCGTAGCTCTTCCCACCTTAAACCTGATCTCCTCCATCTCCCTAAACCTTAGTTTTTAAATCTTAGTTCTAAAGTTTTTGTTTTTAAGATATATTTAGCTTGTAGTTAGCCAAATAAGTGGAGGCCTACGTCCCACTAAAGTTAAATAGAAATGAAGAACCTGTCTTGTAATCAGCCCTTTAAGACCCTTTATGTCCTCACCTTCAATAAAGACTGTTTTCCTACTCTCAGTTCCATTTTTACTTAGTCCCTATTTCATGGTTCACCGGTTATTGAGTAACCTAAAAAAAAAAGTCCATCTTTCATATGGACCCCGCTTATTGACCTCGTTACGATGGTAATATTGAAATACACTGAAGACTAAAGCATTTAATTCCATCTCTCCTGTCAAACCATCCACAATGTTACTCAATAAATGAGAAAGCTTTACCTGTTCCATGCACTGTCAATGGTTTTGTTTTACTTTTTTTTTTTGTATTCTTCCCAGTTTCCATTCACTCATAGTTGAAATGCAAAAAAAAAAAAAAAAAACAATCCGTCGAGAGATACCTCCCTAGGAAAGGTAGAGAGCAAACAAAATAGAAAAAATGCACTTCTACACCTTGTTCAATGCCCAGCTATGTGGCACCCTACTTTCCCATCAATATTCAGGTCTCCGGTAACCACACCAGCGATCCATCTATCCATCGAAGCTTAACTAATACAACCCTTAAAGCCACTGCCCTACAATCCTACATCCCCTACCTTATGATTTTTATTTCACAATGAAGTTCTCCTCTACTCGTACCTACTCCGAGATTGGATTCCTGAATCATGCCAAATATGTAACTGTTTCATAATTTTTGAATATTTGATGTGGTTGTGTTTTATGTTTCTGGAATTTTGTTGTTAATTTCTCGTTTTTTTGAGGTTAAAAACGGGTAGTTTTTGAATGGGTGGACTTTTACCACATAGGTAGTTTCGTTTTAGAAGTCCCATGATATGGTGTATCTGTTGACAGAGAAGAGGAGGGAGGTAAAAGCAGAGGAAAGCACACATATTGGTAAACTCGGTCGCATTTTTATTTGTTTCTATTTGCTTCGGTGGAATTAGCAAAATGAAAAAAAAATAGACATTCGGATAGAATGTAAAGAATGAAGTTATTCGCTGAATGTCGTGGAATAGTTGTTGGTTCTACATTGTTTCTGTGTTTATTGTAATTCAAAAGAATGAGTAAGAGAAGACGAAGTTAAATAACCTCAAACATTTGTTTTCTATTGCAAATGAAATTTGCCTCCATTTAAAGTCAACCGATTATGCCCAGCGTTACCAAATCAGTACTTTCAGCGTTCATTTCAGTGCTCAAATTTTCATTTTAGTGTCGAAAAAGTCGATTTAGCGCTTGAGCGTTATTTTAGTGCTTAAAAAAATTATTTCAGCGCTTTTGTAACGCTGCACACCATAGTTTTTCCCTTCAATGCAACCACCCTATTACACCAGTTTAGTTTGAAATGCAAGAGAAGCAGTTTGAATCCGGCTCGGCTCTAAATAAAACAACTATCGACTATCGACAAAAACTGCGGTCTGTTTGGTGCCCAGATCCCAGATTGAAGAATTGGATTGTAAAAATTGAAAATGTCGTAGAGAGGGGGGAATGCCGGTACTGCAAAATGCAAGACTTTGTGATTTATGTACTTCATCATTTAGGGGTTTTAGCCAAATGACTGTAATTAAACGTGGAAATAAAATGAGTTCTCATATGCTCTATCTATGCAATTGTTGCAATTCGGTTTGGATTGCAGAGGAACAAAAAATGTTGTAATACTTATACTTGAAAATGTAATTTCCAAAATTGGTACTATACTATATAACATGTTGGATACCATTCGAAAGGGCTCAAAGCACAGATTTCAAAAATATTTTCCTTATTTTTTTCTGTACGAAACTTTGGGAGTTATTGCCGAAAATGTGTGAAAAACTCCATTCCCCGCGCTTATCTCTGAAACTACATATTTAAATGAAAAAATCACGGTCACAGCCTAAAAGTATTTCTACTATGAATTAATTAGCACACATACTAGTTGAAACAATAGCTATCAAATGAGGAAAAAATTAAATTGCTTTGAAGGGAGGTATAGTGAGATTCCCATCTCCATATAACGACAGACTGAAAAAGAGATGACTTTTCAACGGTATTTTTGAACTTATAAGCGGGGACGTAGCTCGTCGCAGCTGAAAATGGTACCGTTGCTTAGGTAAGACTCCAAGGAATATTTTAAGTGAAGAATTCAAATGGAGGGGAGTGGAGCACGTTTGTTCTGCTCTACTGAACTTTCCACATATTGATTTTTAGACCATTTATTTTAAAAATGTATAGCTGCTTGAAGAATAAGAAAATCAATTACGATAACGTTTACGTAATCTTTAGACATATTGTAAAAGGTATTTAAAATTTTAAAATTAATATCAACTTGTCGCGGAACATATATTGACTAGAGTACAAGGCACTTCGCTATATGCACAAAAAATGGTTTCATAATGGAGCGACTTTAAAGCTATCGCAACTGTTACCATAAGTGTAAATTTTTCTTCATTCCGTCGAAATGTGTTATCGAACTTATATAAAGGGTGATTTTTTAGCTGGTTTGGTTTTGGCAACACTGGTTTTGACAGCTGACGTGTGTTTAGTACCTTGTGTCACTGTCAAACAGCTTCAGTTTGGTTTGCAATTTAACCATGGATCGTCTTACAAATGAACAACGCTTGCAAATTATTGAATTTTACTATCAAAATTCGTGCTCGGTTCGAAATGTTCATCGCGCGCTGCTTCCATTTTATGATCGGCATTCTCGACCTTCTGAGCAGTCTATTCGGAAGATTGTGACCAAATTTCGCACCAAATTTACTTTGTTGGACATTAAACCACCAACACGTTTACGTACTGTGCGTAGTGAAGAAAATATTGCGGCCGTATCAGCTAGTGTGACAGAAGACCGCGAAATGTCGATTCGGCGCCGTTCCCAGCAGTTAGGCCTTTGTTACAGCACTTTTTTTTTGCCCGAAATGGAAGTTCTTGACTTGCATGATATGTGGTTTCAATAAGACGGTGCCACATGCCACACAGCACGCGAAACAATGGCGCAATTGCGAGGCGAGTTTGGTGAACAGTTAATTTCACGTTTCGGGCCGGTCAATTGGCCGCCTAGATCGTGCGATTTGACACCATTAGATTATTTTTTGTGGGGGTATGTCAAGGCTAATGTCTATAAGCCCGCTTCGATTGACGCACTGGAAGCCAACATCCATGCATTCATTCGTGAGATACCGGCCGATATGTGTGAAAGAGTATGCCAAAATTGGACTCAGCGGATGGGCTACCTGAGACGCAGCCGCGGTCAACATTTGCATGAAATTATCTTTAAACATTAAATTGCAAGGTTCAAACTATCGATTCAAATAAATATTTCATTCATTTTTTCGAATTTTTTGTATTTTTTTTTTAAAAAAAGTTCTCAACCTCTTAAAAAATCACCCTTTACTTTAAGAATGCATAGCCACTAAGTGTTTCAAACAATTTAAACATTTTGATTTTTTTCGCCTCTCAAACCACTGTGCGTCGTGAAAAAGTGCCGCTGCCAATTTTCACATTATCCCTGGCATTTTTTCAGCATAATGTCATTTTTAGGTTTAAATATGGCATTTTCTAGGTTTCGCCTTTCGAGTATTTCAAACGAAACGACATAATCCAAAAAATGTCAACGAACATCCTTAGTAACAAAACGGCACTTTTCCATACATTCTGAAAAAAATATTGAAAAAACTATATCTAATTCTTCTCAAAACGTCTTAAGTCCAAATTTAGTTTCTTAAATACCATATTTTCTGTACAATAACGCATACCAGCTGATAGCACAAAAAAATCCATTTTTTTCATATATGGTATACAACTTATGAGTTTTGTTTTTTGTTAAAAACGAAAATAATTTTTTAATGTTTCAAAAAACTTAAAATGGCTCTCCTGAAAATCATCGAATTTTGACTTCTGCCCTTTTGCCAATGGGTATGTAATTTTTTGTAAATTTTCTGTCACTTCGACGTTATAAGCGACGAAAATGATTCTTTCTTCTCGATAATTGGTCGTTATATTCGAACCGTCACTATATATGACGACTTTATATCCAGCGGTAGAATAGCTTAAAATATAAATAAACCAACCAACTGAAGTGAAAATGGTCGTTATAAGCGACAGGTCGTAATAAGCGAGAGCGTTGTAAGCGACTTCTACTGTATTTTTATTTAACGGTGCAGTCGAAATAATATAAATGGACGATTGAATTTAATAAACATGTTATGTTCTTTTTTTATGAAATTACTTTTTAATTTATTATGAAACTGTTTTTGTGAAAATTGCGATGTCAGTGGCAGTACCCAAGAGGTCAAAATTAACGCTGAAAATTTACAGAACAGTGCTCAATGGTCGAAACGACTTGGTAACACTGATTATGCCATGTGGAATTCTTATATTGCTGCACCACCTTAGCCCAGGATAAGGAAATAAAAGTCAGCGACATCTTTAGCTTTTCGGAGGAAATAAAAAAAAGAGCAGCGACATCTAATGGGTTAGCTTCATAAACTCTAACTCCATAAAATGTTTGTGATTTGAGGTCATTTTTATTGAGCACATTTCAGCTGTCGAGAAATTAAAAAAAAAAATGCATTTCATAACAATTGAAAAAACGATGAAAAGGGTAATCAAACTTACAGAACGAACTGAGGGTCGATGTGGTGTGTCATAAAATCAAGTTCAAAGTAGATTAAATTTAACAGTCATGTAGGACTCAAACACTAAAAAAAAACCATCAAAATTCTTAAAATCCATGTAAAGAAAAGCACTAGTTACACCTGCAGTTTTGCGCACACAATTCTATAAGCTGTCGAAAATTATGTAATTACTTATTCCATCAACGCAAGTCGGATTATAAACTTGTGCACTACTATACCTACATTATAGTACATTAAGATTACTACGGGTTACCGGACTGGGTACATTGTGGCTGCAGACATATCAAATTCAATTAATTTTATGGAATAAGGATACGTACAAAATTGTTGAAATACAATCGGGTAACTACTCGAAAATTCAAGCAGTAAACACTTAATACCTGTAGGACCGGTTCTGTGTGTTGCAACACTCTTGAAGGTGATGTCGACAAAGGATAGAATAGAGATTTACAATGAAACAGAAACCAAGATACTTACCTACATACGAGAAGTGTTTTCGAAACTGAGACAAAATAAGGGAAACGTGGACTCACAACACGCATTTCGGTAAAGTTTAACAAATTTAATTTGCTTGCTTGTAGGTTGAGAAAAAAAAGGATTTTTTGACGAATTTGTCAAGAATTTTATAAAGAAGTGACTCTTCGTAGAACCGCGCAACATGGTGCAATTTAATTTTGAATGCATTTTGACATTTCTCAATTTAGTGCTTAGTCCTGAATTCTGAAGATTAAGAGCGATAGCCATCGACCGCTCATAAATCGCTTTTAACCCCTTGTTGGCCAAGCTATTAAAAAAAGTTATAATCTGCATTTTTTTTAAGTATTTTTTGGTTGAGGATATTTTAAGAGGAAAAACTAATTTTGAATTTTTCAATAACTCATAGGGACGAAATATGATGATCAGTCTCCAAAGTACCGTTAGGCTATAGCTAAATCTATAAACAGTAAACAAATTTTTAAGTTTTTTTTATTTAACTATGATATTTTTTTGCTTTCGAATACATAAGTATTTAATAAAAGTAAAGATCGAAAATGTGTAAAAATACGAATTTAGTTTGTTAGTACCGAAATCGACTAAAATTACTTTCTTCAGAGTCTAATATGCTGTCAGAAAAACCGTTATTTCTTTGGCTAAAATAAGGCAAACATACATAAAAAATAAACTTCATTGAGGTTATATGATACTTAAAAGTCTTGTTTGGTCTTAGCGTCTAAATATGTTCCTATAGGGATTTCATTTGAAATAAAACATGCTGGTATTTATAAGTACCGTCGGTCAACAAAGGGTTAAAGTTAAGAGGCTATTGAGTTTAAATGTTTGCTTGGTATTCATCGACCACTAATAGGTTTCTATCTATGCAGTCTATGCTACTTCGACTTTGAGAGATCTCAATCTTCGGATTTCCGAGTGCGCTCTTTTTGGAACATTCGGACGCAATGGCGCTCTTTTTTGAACATGTCAGTGACATTACGGCAATGTAAATATGGGGATGATGCAACACAGCCTGTAGATGGCAAAAATAATGTTGGTGGATACATTTTTTTTTTTTGGCAAATTTAAGAACATGTTCACTAAATTCATTATAATTTTCAAAACCTAAGAGTGGTTGGGACCACTCATAAGTATTACGAGCGCTCATTAATACGCACTAATAGCGGTTGGTGAATAGGTTTATGAGGCTCTTAACTTATGAGCGGTCGATAGGTACCGGACTAAGTCATTAATGTAGAAGGTTAAGAAGTCATATCGTTGATTAAAAATACTGAAACTGTTGCTCAGAATTATTGTGAACGCGCAACGAGTACTTTTAAAGATGAAAACCAATTTTTTTCGGGAAAAGATCGAAAGCGAAATACCGCACAACGAATGACGCCTGTCAAATTATGTTTTCTTTTTTTTTTGAGAAGTGAGGAGAGCAGCACTTACCCATACCCACTGTTTTTTTTTTTTTTAATTAATCGCATAAGCCTGCCTACCTGTTTACTTACCCAGTATTATATTATACAACTAGCTGACCCGTGCTGGCCTTGCTTCGCCCACCGCCATTGTTAAGGCAAACCAAATTGTTTTGGAGATGAATGCCGAATTATTTTTCTGAAATTACCCACTTAGAGATGGAATTACAAAAAATCTTCTCTTAGTGGATATCTATGTTACTATAGGAATGTACTGTCCAAATTTCAGCCCTTTAGGTCCAGTGGTTTGGCCTGTACGTTGTCCGTCAGTCAGTCAGTGAATTGTTTTGTATATTTGTTTGTATACAGCTGTTTCTGTCACGGCTTACTTGTGCAACCAATTTTTTTTAAAACCATCTGAATCTGTATAATAGAAAACAACAGGAAGGTACCGTACCGACAACGGGTATTGTCAGTCGCAAAGTATAATATTTTTAAAAAATAAGAGCTGAGGTGTTGTGCGCACCCCACCTATCCAGTTAAAGGTTAAATCAAATAAGCCATTGTCGAGTTAGGGCTGTGTAATGACAGAACATTTGATTTTCTGCCATTTCAATCTCAAATTCTCAACTCCTATAAGTAATGGAGTAGTCTACACCTGGGTTGCAAAAGTCGATACAATTGTACTGTTTTCGATACAATTGACCTTGCTTCAGTACACAAATACACTTTTACAAAATTCGATACAATTTGCATTGCTGCTAATTTAGTAGGTATTTTTTTCAATATCGCATATTTTGCTTTTGCTACTAAAAATCGAATTTATACCAATTTCACTGAACTTACCCATTTATTGTCAGTTCACAATCACTGCTTTTTACCCGACTACGCAGAGGAAGGGCCATGATTTTAACAGGCTGGGTTTGTTTGTATGTAAGGATATCACCTCGTACAGCCTAAAGCAGCCCATACACAATTCAATTCAATTGGAAATTTAGTTGACAATTCAATTGATACTCGGCCACACACTACATCAACTGAGTTGAAAGACTTGGTATAAACAACCACAAATATCTGGACGCCGCCAAGACGGCCGATTTCCGTTATCTTTACTACATCCTTAATATCAAATGAACGGGTTTGACAAGTAGAACACGACATTGGTTTCTTATATTATAGACGAGCTACTACAAACATACGTTGATTTCAAATTGTTTGTGGGTTGAGTCCAAAAGATTCCACTATCAAAATTTCGATAAAAAAATTTCAAAATAGCTTACTTTATTCTTCTTTCTTTACACATAAACTGGATAAATATAGTACATTCATTTAGAATTAATTTTTTGTGTTGAATAATATTTTGTTTTGTTGGTTCATAATGCAGTACAACTTATCACAATTTATTAAAAAAATACTTTAATCACAAAGCAACGGCTTATTCAAACGCAAATTCAAACACAATGTAAGTTGAAAAAAATCAATTAGTACAATTTCAAAACAATTTTTTTTCAACTTTCAATACATTGCTGAAAGACCATTTTTCATCCCTGGTCTACACTCAATAATTCCGCCAGGAAATGCAGATCATAACAATGAAAACCGCATCCAAATCCGTTTAGCGGTTCTCGAGATAATCCTGACAGACACATTTTGGGGACTTCCATTTATACTATGTATAGATACATATGTTTCCCCTTGAATCTGCGGGCTTTCGTATTCGCGGGCTTTTGTTTTGCAGGCAACGCAAAAGTACCCAACCCATTATCGCCCAAAAATTTAATAAACTATTTTTTCAGTGATTCTGACTTTTTTCACGCCATCTCAGTTCTCGTGCCCAATTTTTGGTTGACATTCATATAGAGCTCCTGCAAAAATCACCAAAAAAACAGTCTATTGGTGTTTTTTGAAAAAAATTGGAAATTAGTTTTTTTTTTTACTTTCAGCTGTTTTGGGAGTAATGAACTCCATTTGTGAGCCGTTTTTGTCTGTTAAAACAAGATGAACACGAAATAGTGACTTCAAAAACATCAGCATTCGTACTTGTCGAAAGCAGAATTGAATTCGACAGCTTATACTAAATTGATCCTGTTTGACATACGTACTAACACCTTACATGTCGTGTTTACATGAACAACCTCAGTCATTTGGAAAGTCGCACTGTACCATGTCCAACCGTCCTGAAAGTACGTACGAGTGCGATAAAGTACCAACTGGAGTTGACGATAGATTTACACAATTTTCTATATGTTTCACATTGCAGGACATTGCACTTATGTAGGTGCCAGCCCCCCTCTCTATTCTATAATCCCAGTCTCAATGTCTATGCAAAGTGATTTTGATTTTACTATTTTTGGGTACTTGTGTTTTTGGGTGACTGGACTTAAGCCAATAGAATATCCATGCTATCGGAAGATATACAATTGTGACATCTAACCCAAATAACGTGTACACCGACAAATGGATTAAGCGAAAGTCTAACAAACACACACAGGACTTTGCGGAGGACAAAGCATTTTGTTGTGCCAATCATTGGCAATCCAACCTAAGAAGAGCTCAGCAGGAACTCTCTTGTTGTTCGGAGGACCGGATTTGAATGGGAAATGTTTTGCAACAGACGCGTATACCAATAGTGGAGTCTTGTCTCTTGTCGAGCAAATTATTTAAACATTTTATCCACGTGTGTGTTTGTGCATTGGAGGGTAAGGAGCCGTGAGATTGGGTTACTGAATTTGACGTGTATAGACAGGAGGATGGGAAGTGTACAGAGGATTTCAATATCTTGTGTATGTTCGAGTGGCTGCTTGCGAATGATCCGATTCAATGTTTATCACAATTGGGAAGAAATGTCACAAATATACAAGGATATTGGGGCATAAGGATATTTGTCGTAACAAGTGACAAGTTATTAGAATCTCACAAGTGGAAAATAAAATAAAAAAACAAAAATTATGTTAACAGCGTTTTCATCTGAACATTGATTTGAATTAACTGAATTGCGAGTGTTTTTGAAACACGAAGGGTATGGTGTAAAAAGAGTTGTTACAAGGTATGGCGCCATATACTTACGTGTACGTAGCACGTTTAGAAACAAAAACATGTGAGCTGCCACAAGCAAGACCCGGGATTTGTTATTTTTCGAAACCCAAAGTCAGATGCCAGATCTAGTAAATTGGTCTTAAAACTATGTGAAGCGTATTTCAAGTCACATCGTCATCAACTGTGCCCTTTGAGACGTGATTTTCATTTCTAGTCTTTTGACCTGCAACTTCTACAGAAGTCATTTGAAAGGACTCCAAGCCAAGTTGCATGCTTGCCTATAAGCCAATGTCCTGTGATAACGTCAATAATGGTGGTTATATGTAGTCTTTATAGGGACATAAGGTAGTTAGAGAGGTTAAGATCCAGTCCAGGCCAGATCTGTCTGGTGGCAAGGCAAGTAGATCCACCTTTCCGTCCAACATTGATATTATTGACTGTGTCAAGTTGTTAGGTTGTAAGTAGCCAGGGGCATAACTACATTCTTCGTTTCCGGTAGAATAGGTATTGTTGTTTTGCTCCTAGTTAAGCTTAACAATTCCTACTCAACCGTCTCTATAAGAGATGAACAACAGTTGGACGTTGTTTTAGAAGTAGATGAGACTGATTTCAGCGCACACAGGCGCATTTTCCCAAAAACATGGCCAAAATTGTAAAATAAAAATGTGTATTTTTTCGATTTTTTCCCCGCCCAAATTTTTTGTATATTAAAAGAGTATCATAATGGATGCAACACGTTTTTTTTATTTGTAACAGATTTGTATAGTCGTGCCTCGTGCGTTTAAAGTGAAAGTTTCTTTGAGGTGGTTGCAGTGATAAATTTATTTTGTAAACAGTCTTAACTTGTTTTGATGTTATTTAAATTTTGTGAGGCACTTATCAAAAGAAGTTAGTATGAAATCGTCTGCTGGTAGTAAGTAGATTATTATATTTGTAAACTAGAGCGCAATTTTTTGTAAAAATAGGTTTTTATATCCGTTCAAAATATGTCTTTTTGTGAGTAAATAGAAAAACCTACTTTTCTGCTTCATAAAGCAAAAAGTTGTGTTCTGGGCAAGATCCAGCAATCAAATTAAGCTTGAAATGTACTTTAATATGCCCTTATCAAAAGTTAGCTACAAAAAGCTGCAATATTTTGCGATGTTGCAAGATATCGTGAAGTAAAACTTGTATTTATTTATCCATTATAAGCAATGAAACATTCTTTTTATGTTATTTATAATTTATTTAATCAAATTTAATTTTTTTTCTTTATTTTTGCTTATCTTTTTCTTATTTTTTATACAATTTCTTTATTTTTTGTAATTTTTTTTTATATAATAAAATTTTTCAAAATTAAATGTAAGTTTAGTAAAAATATACTTTTTACTCATTTTCCGATAAACTTATGCAATAATTAACTATCAAAAACAAAAAAAATTATTTGGCCATGTTTTTTGGAAAATGCGCCTGTATGCAGCGGCTTGAAGGCCGACTGAATAGCTAATATTAGCCGTGTTTTATTATCCCAATGATCTGATCCGGATCAGATCAGAATAATAAAACAAACTAGATCAAAGTTCTGTGTTGTGGTGATTGTACAAGCTAAGTTAATTTTGACATTTAGTGCGAAGTTGCCATGCAAATGAATTTTTTCTTTTAAATGAAAATTGAATGCGCGTGTTCTATTTTTTAGGAAGAATATGTTCATTTTGATTAACAGATACCGAGTGAGAATAATATTTTGTAGCTATATTTTCAGTTTCACATCGCTTAGATATCATTATGAGCAGAAAAATTAATTTATTCGAACAAAATAACATTTAATGATAAATGATTGCTAATAATATTTTTATATTCTAATCTGGCAACATTTACCATTGACAATTGTCGATAATACAGGGACATTTACAAACGAATGTGCATCATAGTGAGAAATAGTCGAACTAATTTTTGGATCACGAAAATTGATCTTGATAAAAAGCAAGATCTAGGATTGTTGTTGTAATGCACACAAACTTATGAGTTGATCTGATCCGGATCAGATCACGGGGATAATAAAACACGGCTATTATAAGTAGATAGTATAATGTTCCTCTTAATCCAGGACAGTGCTTCTGAAATCGACATACATATGTTATTTACGCTTGAAAACCAGTACAGCGATCAGGTAGGTGAAAAGGAAAACCGAAATTTAATCTGCTTGGCGATACGAAACACCTTCCTTCGGTGTAGAAGTGTACTTCTGTTTAAGATTTGAGAGATATTGTGCTAACAAACTGTTCAATGTTAGGGTAAACAGTCCCACAGTGGCTCACGTCCCACAGTGAATCTTTTAAATTTACAGAATCTCTACTTTTAAAAGAAAAACGAAGTAAAGAGAAAATAACCCGCGTTTCGATTCTTCAGGAATTTACCTGGCCGTTAAAGTAGTGCGCTCGTCAGTGTCGGTTGTGCTTAAGAAAACGTGAATTTTACTGATTAGTAAATTAGAAATCGTGCTTTTTATTTTTGTTCCATTGAAAAAAGTAATGTGCTTGCCTAGTGAGATTCGTTCGTGGGATGCAGTTTAAAATGTTGATTATTATTATTAATTAAAATTAGTATGTCAATAAAATTTGTGAATCAGTTTTTTTTATAAAAATATTTTTCTCCAAAAAGTCACTATGCCCAACAGTGAACCAGATCATAGTTGTGCACAGTGAACCATGATTCACAGGCTTCAGAATTCCGTATTTTTATTTAGCAACGACTAATCAGCATTTAACATTCGTTAATGGTTTTGTGTGTGTGTTTTTTTTTTTATTATTTTTTACTATTATTTTTCGTTAGTTATAAGTTTTGTTATATTACTGAAGTCATTGAAAGTCCTTTTGTTATTTTTTTTATGAAATAATAAACAAACACTATAGGATCACTGTGAATTACCCGCTGGTTCACTGTGTCCACCCCCTAGTACACAGTGAACCAATTGAGGCAGGTTTTAAAAAACTCAAAATTTACTATTTTTTATGATCTTTCTAAAGCTGCATGTGGTGAAATACAAAGCGAATAAAGCAAATAATAAGTACCTTCAAACCGTTTAAAGCTTAAACCAATAGTTTAAAAACTACATCAAGTCAAACGCAAATTGGTCCACTGTGGGACTGTTTACCTTATTCAAAAAACATTCTGATGGCTCATTTAATCTAAATTTGTCAACATGATGTTTTAAAGATAAAACGTTATAGTAGAACATTTTAATTAATTTTAATCGATTTAAAATATCCATTTTTAGTGTTCCGTTTTTCGGTATGTCTGTTGCAGGCCTTTTTCTCGCGACCATTTGACGTATACACACAGACCTGAACTAAAAAAGTTGAATTTCGACTATGGGATGTGATGTCAAATGAAAGCTAGTTAAAGCACGAATTCAATAATGTTGGAAATTTTTTTTTGTGTTACTTTTAACTTAAGACTTCTCTAGAAAAACTTTGAAAAATTGCTGTCCCTCTATCTGATCTCCAAAATATCGCTCAGAAAAATCTGAATAAAATCACAAGCATTGAGAATAAAGTGTAGATTGAATCAAAATTATCAGGACCGCCCTATGTTCGACAGTTACCCAACTGTTTACATATCTAGAAGTGACGTAACCTTATCGCAATCACATAAAAGCGGATAGGGAATTTTGTATGTGTGAGAGTAAAACTTGAATAGTTGTTCCTAGAAATATGGTGCGAAAATTAGCATTGAGCTTATACTTAAACGTAAACCATTGTGTTTATGCTCTTAAAGGAGTCTTAACGGTTACCTATACATTATAATATATGTGGGTGTCTCTACTTTTACTACATTGGGAAAATTTGAATTTGTGTACTGACACAGAGACACAAATTCCAAAATTCCTCGCATTTAATACAATTCAACGAATAACGACATGGATAATGAAATCTGATGCACATGCGTAAATATCTTGTATACTTTGTTTGTTGTTTTCTTGTATCATAAGTCTATCTACATAAATCTATAACATATATGTAAAAAAATAACTGGTAGGACGGAACAAGTAGTTCATTCTGAAAACTAAAAGAAACTCCGAAATTTTTTACACAACGATTCTTAGCTTTAAATTTTTTTATCCAAATTTTTAATTACTTATCTATTCTTTTACAGAAGTTCTTAAAACCAAAAAAAAAACTCACCCGTCCATAATTAAAATCTTTCAAGTTGAAACAGCCCAATAATTAACACAAAATACCTTGACATGCGTCAAGGGGGTGTAACACAACTTCCAACAGGTATAAAATATTAATTTTACACAAAAATTTAATTACACCCTAATTAGATACATTTCATGGAATAAACAATTAAATTCTTTCAATCCGCTCTTTCTACTTATTAGAATTTCAAAATGTCTTGCAAAAAAAAAAACAAACAAGAAAATGGGGGAAAATGGGGGAAAACAACCAGAACTTTTGAAAATTATAAACTTTAGTGATAAAAATACAACGCGTTAACTTTTGCAGTGAGTTGGCGTGCTCGAGCTCGCCCACGTCCACCGTCAACCTTTTGACGAGAATTTCATTTCGTTTTTGTTTACATGCACAAAGTTAATTTTTTGCCCATGGAAGAGGGTTTCCCCTCTGATGGCCGGGTATTCCCTTTAAAATTATGTACAAGTACTTCTCTCCTTTCGTTTGTCGTTTTTGTTTCCCCCAGTGACTCTGGTGACGCTGTTATACGCTCGGTGAATCCTCAAGTGTACAATAATTTATTTCGTGTTTAATTCTTTTTGGAAAAAGTTGTTTCGCTTCACTTTTCTCTTAAATTTTGGTAAATATTTGCTAGAAAAGTGCGAGTCCGTGGGTGGGAAGAGGGTGGTTTTAATTAAAACGGTTATTACCGTGGATAGGTTAAAGTTCGAATTTTATTACGAAGTCATTTAATAATCTACGAAAATGATGGTGTTTCTAGAATTTAAAATTCATTGGGCGCTTATGAGAATTACTAGCATTTTGGCGTTTCCAAAGAAATGCGTAATGATTCGAATCCTTAGTACGGCCTATTTCATTTGCTTTTTTTTGTGTTCGTTAAAAAGAGATTATCTGATGATATTCGTACACAATTTTAACCCTTTTACTGTTGATTTTTGGGAAGTTTGAAAGGGCTGGTGATTTTTGAAAACAAAAAAAGAGATTACGAAACCTTTTGATTTGGAGTATTTATAGCTTTTACGTAACTAGTTGGCCCTCGCGATGGGTATTATTTTGGTTTCCATTCGTTTCCCTTTTAAGTTTAGAGTTTTATAAAAATATTAAATGTAGATATAGTACATATATATTTCTATGTAGATAGACGAGATCGATACAATGTAGGCACAAATGGCGTCCTTTTCTGGTATCTTTTTCGTTACATACATGGAATTCCGTTGGTTTCCGTCAGTTTGTAGACATAAGTACTTTTTTGTTTTTTTCATTTGTACATATGTATTTTAAAAAGATTTTAAATGCCACTTAATGAGCTCTACTGGCAGTTGAGGAAAGTCTCGAACACATACATTATACATATATGTACAGTGCAAGCTATACTTGCGGACAGCTCCGAGAAGCGGGCAATTGCCTTTAACGGACACATTTTCGGAAGCCCACTTTTTTCTCTTATGTCCCGTACGTACAAAATACGTTCTTATAAACGGACACTCGCTTACGCGGACGCGGACACTTTTTCATACTCATTTCAAATATAGTCTCTCATAGACGGACGCATTAATTAAATAAAGGTTTAATTTTGTATAAACAGTTGAAACAGAAAGATGCTGAGGATCCGTTTTCAGTGTGTAAACTCAATCAAATGTATGAAAAATATCCGGTAACTCTTATAACCGGACAGAGCGATGTTACTTTGTGAGTTTATTGAGGGATTCCCCCTGTGTTTCCTCTGCTCTTAAAATATCGCAGTCATTTCATTGTGTTATATCAATAAAAAATAAGTCAGACTCGCACTAAAAGGGATCCGTAGTTTTTTTTTATGATATTAACAAAAAGGTAAATAATATTGTAGTTTTTCCATTTGGGAATTGCATCACAAGATCATAATAGAAAATGAAAAAACATCTATCGAAAATTCTAAATCGTAAACAAATTTGGTTGTGATAGCTAAAAATTATGTGAACTACAGCTTATTTTATTGGGATTTTTCTAAATACATACATATGTATATATGTTAAATATATACAATACATGTTTACATATATGTATGTAATATACATATACATGCATTACAGTTCCGGAAAAGATTTGTAAGCTGTGTCTTAGTTTTCGTAATACTCCTTACAGTGGCGAATTAAATGAATGGAGCGCCCTAGGCAAAGCATCTCATCGGCGCCCTTCTGGCAGCCAGCCTAACAAAAATATTACTACGTATTTGATAAAAAAAGAAATATATAGTTTTGAATGTTAGCACAAATGTGTTAGTTCAGCTGTTATGTATGTTTATTTATTATCAATAATATCATCATAGTTTAAAGAAAGCATTAAGTCGGAATCGATGTTTAGCATTTATTGCCAAAGAATCTAATCTTTTTTCAGCCATGATCGCTCGAAGATAATTTTTTACTCTTTCTGCAGTCGATAGATTGCCTCAAGTTATTCTTTTCTTATAATCTTTAAAATTGCGTTTGTTGTTCGAGGCAGTACTCCGTCTCGAGCTAAAGTTTTTAAATAAGAGCGAAGATGGATGCATTCATCAACCAAGCACTTTTCTAAATCATCAGAATACATTGGTTCAAATCAACCAAATTGCTTAAAAACGAAAATTTGCTATTTAAATTGCTGTACGCTTCTCTTCTCTTTTGAAGTTCGGCACAAGTCTATCTATAATAACTAGATAACATGTCACTTTAAATGTTTCCCGACCATATAATAAAAGAGTAATAATTCTCTTTCGAATCGTCTTTGTGTCATTCACATATTCCTTGACTAATGAAGCCTGCTTAGTTCTTAGGCTTGCTGTTCGTATTTATTAAGGTTTTCCCTTTCTGCTGAAATAAGTTGAATCAGAGTATCATACATTTGTATAACTGTACAAACATCAATATCAACGGACTGTAATTTTTTGTTGGTTTTGTTGACACGAACTAAAATAAAACCCCAAAACACGATCATGAAAGCAGAACTTTTCTGCTCAGGATTGCTCTAAAAAGCTTTCAAAGCATTATACATTTCTGGTAATGATTCCTTCATACTTTTACAAGCATCTGCTCGAGCTGATGAGCGTATGTCCCACGGATTTTTGACAGTAATTTGATTTTTTTGAAAATAAACTAGGATGATTTGTGCTTGCAGAATTTCCCATCTTTGAGTTCAAGCTGTAAAATATGTGTAAATTTCTTGTAGGTGACCAAAGAACCAACAAGCTTCTTAAGCGCATTCAGCGGCACATGCACCCACTAAATTAAGCGCATGTGCGGATCAGGGTATATACTCTGCAAGTGGACATAGTTATTTTATTTTGGCCTGTAATCCAATGTAAATGCCTGACATATTTGCTGCATTGTCAGACGCTTGGCCTCTACAGTCTAATATATTAATTTAAAAGATGAAAGCGTACATATGAACAAGAAACGGGAATCGATTTTGTTGCATACTATGGTATAATTACAAACGTAACATATATATGTATGTACAGGCGTCAAGAAGGTAAGGAACGATTCGGAATCTCTAGAATTGAAGAATTTTTTTAATTTGTTTTGGTTATTTTTCAGAAGTTTCAGGCATGTGTTTCTTTGTAAAAAAAACTTCGGGCAGGCGCCCCTTGTAACCTCGCGCCCCTAGGCAATTGCCTAGTTTGCCTTAGGGTAAATCCGCCACTGACTCCTTAAGGAATTATTGATCGAAAGTCATTAAAATCGGTCCAGTAGTTTACGAGTTATTCGGTTGAGAAATTTAATTTTTCGACGTGAACTTCTCAAAAACTATACATCTTATGAGATTCGCTATAGTTTTAGTAAAATAAATAGCTAAACATCTACAAACTATGATTTTTTGATATTTTTGATTTCGGTAGTTTTGGAGAAGAGGTGGGGGTATTGTATTTTTTCACACATTTTCGGCAATAACTCCTAAAGTTTCCAATGGAAAAAATGGAATCCTTGTCTCGAGCCCTTTCGAATGATATCCCCCATTATATATTTTTAAGAATATTTTTTTTCGAGTTCACATTTTACGTTGTTTCACAATATTTTTCAGTGATAAGTTGTCTCAATATGTATACCACCGTAATTTTTAAATATGTCAAATTTCAAGTTTCTAGGAAGAACTGTTCTTGATGTTTTTATCGTGACAGGAATTTTAGAGTTAGATCGAACTAATAATGGTTCCGTATTACCATATGGGTACGGAACCCTAAAAATAGAAGTGGTTAATATTTTGGATAAAGAAAACGTATCCGTTCGCGCTTCAGCAAAAATGTTTGTTTAGTAAAAACACTTTTATCTCCGAGTGTCCGCTTATGGGAGATTTTACTGTACTCAATACCACTTTATCCGTAAATGTTTACAGATGAATTACTGAATTACTGACTGGTAGTAAAGTTGGTGCTGGTGTCTTTGAATCCAACCATTTTGAGCTTTACTGGCCGAACACAATGGTGAAGCTGCAGTTGAAGTATGCAGCGCTGTCAAATTTAGAATAAACGTAAACTCTATAGTGCGAACACAATGCGAAGTTACAACTGTAGTTTGAATATATATGCTGAAGCGCAGAGTTGAGCCAACTCCAACTTTCGAACGTGCTTCTGCTACTTTCCTTGTGTTCGGGCATTTACAGCGACATCGATCTGGAATAAATACATGGATATATAGACCGAAAGGACAACAGAGAGTATTAAAACTCACTTTAGAGGTATAACACGATAGAAAGAAACTTCCCATTAGGTGGCGCCAGCAATAAGAGCGGATTCCAGTCAACTTGCTATGCACAACTGCAGTTACTCATACTCTTATAGGTACATATACTAGTATCGAAATGCAACCAATTGTGCGAGAGAAACGTACGTATTAATATTTATTAATTGACCTGGTTCTTACCTGGCTTAGACAAAGCATATTAGAAAAAGAAATTACACACTGCACTGCCCCTCTTCACAGCCTTCCTAGAAAACAAAAATCAACCGAATATGTTGTGTTCAAGGCAGTTAAAAAGGGGTTGAACTGTTTTCCCTTCGCCTATTTATACAATGATGATAGACCAAGACAGGAATATAGCTCACAGTCACTGCCAGCATGATCTGAATCCCTGACAGGTACTAAGCCCATGGCATTTTTAAAACTTACGAATTCGTACGGGGGACTGAATTCATTTTCCATATAAAAGGACAAGCCAAGCACAGGATATGGCATATGCGATTGTGATTGTGTGAAATTACGTGACTAGTTGCGCTTTAAAAATGCTCTTACTTCTTTAGAGCTCAAAGACTTGCAGGACAAAAGAATTGAATAAATTTAATTTAACTAATTTTCTTCCCACATTTAAAGTTTTAAGCAAAAACACAAGAACACCACCTTCTGTTGTTCCAGCAAAAAGAAAACACCCAGTGAATTGCTATGCAAACACGCCCCCATGTTTACTTTGATCTTCATCGGTACTTGTGCCTGTAAGGTACCTACGACTACGAGTGCAATCCCTTAAAGTACAATCGCTCACATGAAGCGTTAACATTCTCTAGCATGAGTAAATTCCACAAAAAAAAAAAAAACTAAAAAAACTTAACTCAACCATATACCGCAAACACACATCCTTGAGAGTTTCCTTAAGGGTTTTTCTATACCTATACGGATGCATAATTATGCACGGTGAAATCACCAACAGGAAAATCTCATTATTCTCGTATAATCCCGGTGCAGTGGTTCTAGGGTACACCATTACTGGGATAAAATGATATTCAAGTTTATATCCTGCAAGTATCCCCCTTCCACCCTGACACAAGTGGAAGATAACTTTCAATATTTTAGAAGGATAAAAAAAAATAAAACGCAAAATCGATTTCACCTGATACTCACTCATTTTAGTTGTCGTCCTCCTTGGCTGCGTTCCGATCCGAATTAATCACGTCAGTCGATTCAGCACAGTAATCCAATGACAAGGTTCTCTGTTTCAGTTGCACTTTTCGCCGACGCGCTCGAGGTATGCCGGTGGGAAACGCGTCACAAAAACAAAAGAAAAACGAAAAAAAACACAAAACCGGTTTTCAATTAAACTTTTCACCTGATTCCTTCTCTATCGGAGTCGATTTAAATCCCATTCGATGGCTATCGATGTGATTACGTGAGTCCCATAATCCCCAGGTGTACTTGTACCGGTTTTCATTATACTAATGCACTAGATTGGGATATTTTTTTTTTTTTATCGAATATCGAATGATTGTTTATGCAATTTTTTTTTATTTATTTAAATTCACTATTTGATTAAATAAACTAAACAGTAACACACACGAAAATGCACAGATATGAGGATTTAATTTGTTTAATTGTTTTTTTATTTAAATTGCTTTTATTAGAGGCAGTGTGGGTTTATATTTTAATTTATTAATTTTTTATTTTATTTTTTTTTATTTTCAAATATACGTTTAGTTTTATTTTTGTTTTTATTTTAAACAAATTTGTTTACAGATGAACAATAAATTCGCTGGGTTTGAAAAAAAAAATTGGAGATATAATTAAAATTGTTTGAGTACACTAATTATGGTGCTACTATGCGTGGTTCTGGGTAAATATTATTACACAAAGAAATTATGGTTAATTATAAATAAATACATAACTATTTTTTGTAGGAAAATATTTTTATCGGTTCTGTATTTTTATCATTACAACCTATTCGCTATATAAAACAACTTTTATTCCTAAGAGTGGAAGTATAAATGGGGCTATTTGGTAGCACTTTTCGCATCTGCTTTGAATGTCAAATTTCGACAACTCTCCGGATCGCTTATCATAATACGCTGTACGGTGACTATCCGTAACGTATTTCCCGGGACAGTCCCGTATTTCAATAGCCTGTCCCGGTTTTATTTTTGAGAAGTACGGGACGTAGAAATGTCCCGTATTTGTCTCGTATTTTTATATTATTTTTGTTAAAACATTATTTAAGTATTAGCTATTTAGAATTTAGTAGATTATATAAAGGGTTTTCCAATTAGAGGTGTTATTTTAGTATTCAAAGAAAAATGCAATTTTTTGAGATAAATGATCGGATGTTTATTTCGTAATAAAGAGGAAGGTATGCCGTTAATAATGAAAAACAACATCAGCCGCATACAGGACCATATCCTTTTCATGAAATTATGCATAACCAAATCGCAAAGTGGCTGCCCTATGTCCTCGATAGCCTCACGAATTTTATCTTTGAGGTCTTGAATCGACGCTGGGCTGTTGGCGTGGACCTTATCTTTCACGTGGGCACAAATGAAGAAGTCGCAAGGTGTTAAATCACAACATCTCGGTGGCCAATTGTGATCACCTCTTCGAGAGATAACACGATCCGGAAACTTTTCCCGTAAAAGATCAATGGTTTCGTTGCTTGTGTGGCACGTATCGCCGTCCTGTTGAAAGTAAACGTTGTCCAGATCAATACCATCCAACGCCTACCATAAAAAATCATTAATCATCTCTCGATAGCGCAATCCATTCACCGTAACTGTTGATCCAACCTCAGTTTCGAAAAAGTAAGGTCCAATGACACCGCCGGACCATAAACCGCACCAAACAGTCACACGTTGAGCATGGAGAGGCTTCTCAACAATAACTCTTGGGTTTTCCGAGCCCCAGATGCGACAATTTTGCTTGTTGACGTAGCCACCGAGGTGGAAATGGGCCTCATCAGTCAAGATGATTTTTCGATGGAATTCCGGATCATTTTCATGCATTTCAAGGACCCAATTAGCAAAGACACGACGTTGTTGATGATCGGCCGGCTTGAGTTCTTGTGTAAACTGAACTTTACAAGCCTTAAGACCCAAGTCTTTATGCAAAATACGGTGTAATGACGTTTGTGGAATGCCCAATACCAAAGAACGACGAGGAATGGACAAACCTGGGTTTTCTTCAACACTTTGGGCTACAGCAGCAATATTCTCAGTTGTTCTTGAGCGACGTGCACGGGCTTTATTCTTCACATCACTAACTTGTCCCAACAGCTCGAATTTTTCCACCAATTTCTGTATTGCGGTTCGACAAGGTGCTTCACGACGACCAAAAAATGCTTTAGTTTTGCGAACTGTGACTGCAAGATTTTCATCATTTTTGTAGTGAATTTTAATAATTTCAATGCGTTGTTGAAGCGTGTATCGTTCCATTTTTAGCAATAGCGTAGTTTCTACTTGTCAAATGTCAAAGAATAAAAGCTTCAAAAGTGACAGCTACCGAAATAGCGGGCCATTCACAATAACACCTCTCATTGGAAAACCCTATAGTTACGACAACTCGTGTAGCTGCTTAGAGGTAGGTACTTATCCATGAACAAGACAAGTCCGCGAAATAGCGAAAGATCGTAACAACCAAGAGAGTACTAGAACTCACCACATTATGTACTAGATTGAGTTTATTACCATTTGTTTTATTTCGTTTCTAGTGTTTTATTAAAAAGCGTAATTAAAAGGGGAATATTTCATGTAAATTATGATGAAAGAATGTATAATGTACTTAAACGGGGAATATAGATGAGCGATACGTACTTAAAAGGGGATTTTAACAAGAATATTACTTCTTAAGCTTAGGGTTTCAAAAAACCAAGGATACTATGCGGCTTTTGCACTTCAGAGGGTTTCACTCTATGTACGATCACAGAAATAAAAACACCAGAAAATGCTACGTATCTACAGGTTTTCTATGGGTTTGAAGCTCCGTACGGAATCCTTACTAACAGACAGATAAGAAAGCGAGTTAATATTTATTTTTATATTTTATTTTTAATTTATTTCAAGAAGCAATTTATGAAATACATAATCCAAAACGAGATTTTTGTGTGTTTAGTTCACTTTTCACTTTTTGTCCCGTATTTCGCTCCAATAAATATGGTCACCGTAGATATATCGGACTTTATTAGGTACATATTTCCTTTAACAGGACATCGTTCAAATCCAATTAAATCATTCATCATCAACGCCCAACGGGACATCAACATTGGTGACTATCTAAAAATTTCAATCGATACACATTTCGATTTCATATGCGTATAACCGTTAATAATTACTTAATAGCCGATTAATTTATATTCATAGCTGACGACGTGAAAAGTTAATGCTGACAAAGGACTCGTGAATATTTAGAGTGATTCACTTGTGGCTACTTGATGAGCTGGATTATTATGAGTGTCCTCTCTAATTTGAAGAGAAAGGTGGCTCTTTGTTTTGTCGGATAGCATTAGGTTGCTACTAGTATAAGTGTCTTAGAAATGGTTAAGTTTTTGAGTTTGGTGAGGGATTGGACAGGATTTGTATAGAAAAATTCTTCTTTCTAGAGGTGGCGCTACAGTTCAAGGTTAACTAAAGCCTACTTCTCGCAACCATTTGTGTGTGCGTGTTATATTTATACACGAATAGAAGGGAGCTATAGCAAAAAGCGCCTCAGGTTAAGACAGTCAAAACACTGAAGGTCGAATGTATATGGACACACCACAATACTTGGCAATTACCTTAATGGTGACTCAGACTATACTGTCCCGTACTTGGATTTTGATAAACCCTTCTCGTGGGCTTTTCACCGATGGGTCAAAGACGGGCAAAGAGTATAGGAGCGGGCTGCGTCTCGAAAGAACTAGAAATAAGCAGCTCTATACGACAGCAGCATTTTCCAAGCTGAGATTCTAGCAGTGACAAAGGCAGCCCAATCGGTGTCAATGATGACAATATCACGAGAGGATATCAATTTTTACATTGACAGCTAGCCGGCCATAAAAGCAATAGCTGCTACCTAAATAGCATCGAACTTTGTAAAGTGTTGCCGCGAAGAGCTGAAGGTTCTCGGCACGCAGCACAATGTAAATCTCTGCTGGGTCCCTGGTCACAGCGGGATACCAGGCAATGAAGCCGCAGATGAACTGGCCAGAAAGGGCTCAGGCCTAGATAGAGAACAAGAAGACAGGACGGTTGAGCCTCCACTCTGTAACCTAGGGGCCAAAATTGAAGAAATATCAGTAACTGAGGCAAATAGCAGGTGGAGATCACTAGCCACCTGTTGGGTATCAAGAAGATTGTCGCCAGATTACGACATAAAAATAACAAGGAAACTTCTACAAGAAGACGGGAAGTCATTGTAAATGCTAATAGGAGCACTTACTGGGCACAACACTCTAAGATATCACATGAAAAAATTACGACTCAATGATGATGACACATGCAGAGGATGCGGTGCCAAAGAGGCACATAACGATACAGCCCATTTCCTCTGTGCCCTAACCTCTGTCAACTGAGAAACAGAACCCTTTTTCCCGTTTATCAGCCATCCATTGCCACTACAAGCCACGGCGTCCACACGGCAAGCAATAAATCAGTGGTGTACGTGACCAAATGCAGGCTTTCACATTAGACAGTTTTATACTGTAAGGTTTAGGATTCATTATGACCAAACACCACACCACTCAACCACAAACTGAGCTTGTGACGAAAAAAAAGGTGGATAAATCGTATAGTGTAAAATTGTTTCCAATTCAGAATTTCGCCTTCCAGTCAAAACCGTGCATAAGCCGAATAGTGTGAAAAGAGCGTAACTAAGTTCTGAAAGCACAACCTTTATGGTAAAGTTCAACAAAATACGCAATGAAAGGTAAAGCGCTTACAATCTAACCCGCTTAGATGAAATGAGGAAATATTTTGGGTTTTATTTCAAATCGGGTTTTTCATTTGAACGAACTTCGGGTATCTGAAAAAAAAAATTTAATTTAAACGGGCTTTGAATAACTGAAAAATGTTTCATCTAAGCAAACTTAGAATATTTCGTCAATAAATAATCAATAAATTAACGAAACAAAATGAATCCACTTAATTGAATTACCCTTTTCGCCGACATACATATTTTAAAATAAGTAAAATTGCAAACAAATGTTTAGACGAGGAGTGGCAGATAAAATCGTTTGAAATTAAGAAAACAGTAAAATGTGCTGTCAGTACTGATATCTGTCACTATGAGAGGTGAACTTCAGTGACGAGGGTACACAAAAAAATACAAAAAACACAAAATAAATGGATGCATTGAAAGCCTGCCTCAACACTTTTCATTTCTTCATTTAAGCGGAGCCCTTTCTATGAAATACAGTGAAATCCGCATATAACGACCTCGGGTATAGCGACCATTCGGATATAACGACGCAAATTCTGAGTCCCATGATTTCACACCTTAGTTTCCATACAAATTCATCCTGATATAGCAACTTCGGATGTAACGACGATTCCGGATATAGCGCCCGATTTTTGCAAGAATTTGAATTTTTGCATACGGATAAAGCGATGAAATTAAAAAAATATCATATAATATGTAGGTAGTTGCCTGTGCAAAATTACCGCTTGTTTCGTGTCGAGCTAATGTAACAAGTTTTTCAGTCGAATTCTTTAAAAATGGACAAAAGGAATCTTAAATCCGAAAATGAAGATATTGAACACTCGCTTCTCAAGGTTTAAATTGCAACGAAGTAAAAATATCCCTTTGAGCAGTCGCATTTTACAAGAAAATGCTAATCAATTTGGCATCCTAGAAATATTTTAAGTGTTCTGAAATAGAAATGATAACAGCAAGGGAAGGAGCACACCCAGAGACTATAAAAAAAAGTTTTGAACATGCAGCCTTCTGCGACTCTTCACCTTTACCTGCATATATTGAGGATACCGATGATGGATTGGATAGCGCCTTTGGCACAAATCGCTAACATTTGGTCGAACGAACATTGATGTAGATATCCATGTTGGCAGTTGACCCTACAGATGAAGAGATTATTGAAAGAGAAGCTTCACCTTCAGCTTCTGCAATAAGTTTGCCAGAAGTCTTATCTGATGAGAGGGAGTTTGACAATCCGGAAATGGTGAAACTAATTCCAACAGTCATAGATGATCTAGGTGCTATTTCAGTCTAAAAACGGTTTGCTCTATTTGGTGAAGGTGAAAACGAGATGGAAGTTTCGTGGCTTATTAGAACTGAAAAGCGGCTAGAAAAAGTTTTTGCTAAGACAAGAAAGTTAACGCAGCGAAATGTAACAGTTTTTTCCAAGAAATGACTTATATGCATACTAGTACACACATGGTTCCATAAGTTGTGCTTTTTTACATTTATATTACAGGTTTTTTTCTTATAATTTTGAATAAATAATAAAAATATAAATGCATATTACTATTTACGTATCTACATTGTAGCAAAGTGTGTTTTTATTTTAATTCTTCTGACCTTCGGTTATAGCGACATTCGGCTATAACGACCATTTTGACCAGTCCCTTCACCGTCGTTATATCCGGATTTCACTGTATTATAAATGTTGAAGGTTTTTTTTTTCAGCTAACCGAATTTTTCATTCAAGCGCATTTCCGAAGCGGGGTAATTTGTATGAAATTTGTGACAAATTTCAATTTCAATAATAATACAGTAATCGGGGACAGAATGAATTTTTCATATGCATAAGCGGGTTTTTCAATTAACCGAGTTTCAAATAAGCAGGTTCGACTGTATATCATGATCGTCGATGGCAAAGTATAGTCAAGGAGATCGCAGCTTCTACCACGAACGTTCCTCAAAGTCAATCGTCCTAGTTTCGAGAGAAACCTGTTTAAGACGGTCTCATGTTGAATATCAATTGAAAAGCAGCTAAATTGAATAAGGTGTCTGCGAAAAGTGTGAAGAATGAAAATATTTAAGTACGAACTTATGACCAAAATATTATAACAGCTTTCGGGACATTGCTCAATATCTCTTGTTCCTAAAACTACAAAAATTTGTACACGAGTTTCAATAAGTCCAAGAGTCTTGTCTATCTGTCTGATTATTCAGGTTAATTTTAAGATGAAGTTTGTTATCGTAGTTGTGCCTTTTTACTATTGTAAAAGAATATAATACAACTTCTACTTCAAAACGGCTGCCTAACAAATTAGTGAAAATAACGATACAAAAGTCAAACCCTCAAGTTGTATGGTTAAGTCTAGTATTTAATGCCAAATTCACTTAATCCACCTCACAATAAGGTCACTCTCCAAGTGCCTGCATACAATTTTTTAGGGGCCACCTACTTTGCGCCGGTTTGCTAATTTGCTTTGGCTAGCATAGACCGGAAAAACAAGTTTAAACTGACAATTTTAAAACGATGAAAAATTATAGGAAATTCGATTATATACACAATTTTTTTTTTATAATCTACACACGCTTAAGGGAATATGAATACCCGTATAATGTTTACACACAGCGCGAGCTCATGAAGGACGAGAACGAGAGACAGGCAGATCGACGTAGTGGTAGGAAACTCAGATGATAGGTTTCAATTTCAGCTAACTCTATGGGTGGTGTTCAGGATAACTGGAGAGTTGTGTATTATTTTTGTACTTGCTTATGATTCACAGGAGTTTTTTCCAGATGTTTCTTATTATAGTTTGTGCGATCAATTTCTTCAGCCATTTCCATCATCCTACTGCCAGTGTTATGCCTTCGCAGTAGGTTTTGATATTATCTTCTAAAACTGATCAACATATTTTTATTTCGTGAGAAATAAATGCTTCGAAGACATCTGGATTCGAACCGTGAACCTTCCGCATGACAAGCGACGACGACTACCACTACGCCACGGCCACCCACATGAATATTTTCACGTTTCCTTAAATATGGTTGACATTTTTGAAAAAAAAAAAAAAAAACAAAAAATTCTTAATAAGTGGGGGCCTTCTCGTTTTTCCAGCACATCTGTTTGGCGGTTTGGCATTGATATGGTAAGACTTTTAAGCTCTACAGAATTGATTGACGATCAAGCCTCCCGGATAGCTTCTTTAAGCTGATTGGCGTAGTGGAACTGTTTACCTTACTTGAAAAAATCCACTACAAAAAATTCGATATGGTTATGGATCTCGAGCAGACCACTTCATTACCTCGATATTGTTTTGCGAAAGCCATTCTTTTACTGACCTTGCGTTGTGGACTGGTGCGTTATCCTGTTGGAATATGAAATTTTCTGGAAGAAACTCTTCGGACATACTCACTACATTGAGATCCAGCACACCGATGTACAAAAAAGCGTTACAATTTCTTGGTAACCACGTGATTTGTGAAGTTCCCGCAGAGCAAAAAAAAAAAACAACGCAACTATTTAAAATCAAACTTCCATCAGAAATGCACTATTTCTTTTAACTTTCTCAACAAATTTTTCAGTGAGCTCACTAACGAAGAATGAGAAAGCTTTTGTAAGGTAACGGTTTATTGCATGGAATATTGACAGATGTTTTGAACGTGCTTTGGAGTACGAGTTGCCACCCAGGTGGCTTTTCGATGGGCACTGTTCATAATCGAACTTCCACTCCTGTACCTTTCTTGATCGTTTAACGCTTTCGGTACTGACGGGACACACATGTATGGTATGTCCCATTAGGAGTTCGCGTTTCACGATTTTGTTATATTGTTATATATTTTTGTCCCATCAGTGTTTTACACGCAATGCGATCATTTACGTATGCTTTCATCCCGTTATGTATTCATGCGCAATCTAGTTTGAGTTTTGCAATTATTAATGGTCGCATTTGCGTTCCAGGACATTTTCTTTGTCATTCGATATCCTTTTTTGAAGTGTACAATAAGAGACATAATTTTGACCACAAGCAACCAATACACATCAAAAAAAAAAAAATGTACATACATATTTGTAAAAAAAAATCCGGTCTAAAAGGGTTAAGTTAAAATATTTGCATACTCTCTAGCTGTACGGCCCTGAAGGCTGAAATAGCGACAAAAAGAGAGAAATCTATGGAAATATTTCTAAAGTTCCTCAAAGAGCGGTTAGTGGTGCCCCTTTAGTTAATCTGTCTGCTTCAGCAATGGTTACACCGCTACACAGCTACATATGTCTGTCATTAAACTAATTAATATAAGTGGCTCTTAAAAAAAATAGTGAAAAACCTCGTCAAAAATTCCACGCTCTAAAACTCCGCCCATTTATGACTGTCAACTTCTATTACGTGATAATTGTTAGTCTCTATTATGCCAATGACATATAAATTGAGAATTCCTGTTAATAGTCAAATAAATAACTGTCAAGCGGTAATTGAAATAAATCTCATTTCCAATTCACCCACACACCCAGAACAGAGGAGCGCCTGCCACCTTTCTAAAATGGAGAATTAATTGCAATTGCAATCGCAAACCAAAAGTGAAAAGTCAATTTCATTAAGGACACTCAGACAACACCACACTAGTCCCAGTCTCCCTCTAATTACATCACATCAACTATATTTATTCACACTGTTGACACCTTCTTCGTGTGTATGTATATGTTTGTATTAACTGAACTCGCACATACATTAAATAAAGGACTTATCCTGATGAGGAAAAAAATACAAATCTCCTATGCACTATTAAATTCAAAAGCAAGGACCGCAACATACTTAGTCGAACTTTTAACCTAATTTTGCGGCGAATATCAAGAAAGCAAAAAAAAAATGAAAGAATTCACACGCGGAATCAAATGAATTCAAAAAACATTCAGAAAAACACTTTGCAAATCTATGCCGAGTTTTTCTTCTTTAGAAACTATACATCTAGGCATCTGTGTCCCAACGGTAGTAGGTTTGTAGCACGGCAAGGCTTTTTTGTTTGGGGCGCTGCGCTGCTGCTGTGAAAAGCCTGCACTTGGCACAGAATCCCACCGAGGAATAGTGTCCTGCCGAGCACTTTTCTCTAACAGCACAGCAGTTTTGAACACTGATATCTCGGCATTGTTATCGGGATACTAAAGGCGGATTGTCCTTTAAAGCACAACACACACACACACAGATACGGTTACATAACACACAGCGACCGAGAGTAAATATATATCCTGTCAGAGGACACACACAACTCACTGTGAGATGCTGTTTGTTACTTCTATCTACGCTTTCTCGTTTCGTAAACTTTCACTGGTGGCACACATAAAAAAATAAAACGAAAAAAAGTATCCTTTATTGTTGTTTGTATGGCGTCTCCTTCTTCCAGCCACCCACTCGAGCGCGGTATAAAATGTGTGTATATTTTAATTAAAATACCTTATGACCTTTGACGTGGGAGGGGGCTGGGGCTGGGGCTGGGGCGGAGGCGCGTGTAAACATACACGGTGAACGGCATACGTATCCTTGAACAATATTTTAACTTTTCAGCTTCGTTTACATTTTTTTTTTGCTGTTGTTGTTGTTTCACTCACTTTGGATTCACGTAAATCCTGCTGAGGGTAGAAAGGATTAAAAATTACGTACGTGTTCAACTTTTTTTTGTTTGCCTTCTTCTTTGTGTTTTTTCTCTCGTTTTCTCTTTAGAGGCTTCGCCTTCTCACTCACTCCTTCGTTGAGATGATTACTAGTTCAAGGACACAAATGCCATGCTAATTTCCTTCCACCAAAGGACCTACATTCAAGCGCGCACATTGAGAACATGGGACAAGTGAACACACACACATACACACAAACACAAACTGTTTTCCTTTTATTTTTGCGATTTTCCACAGGATAATAATACACATAAATAAACCCGCATATCACACAGGCACACGTCAAACACGAAGCTGCTACTGCCGCTCTGACTTGGGGCGATTTGTTAGCCTAACTCGTTTCGATTCAAGGACAATTAGCTGGATGGGTATTTGCAGAGTGCAAGGCGATTATGCAATGCAACTTAAATGAATAAATAAAATAAAACCCACTCAACTATTACGTTACGTTTCAAGATCAAAACTACCGTCACCGCGTCACTGACGTCAGAGGCGAACTCCCTGCTCTGCTGCTCTGTACGATTTCACGGTCACTTCGAATGCATTTTCTTTTTTAGCCCCCGTTTGTTTGGTAATCCTTACCGAGGAATAAGAAATAAATAAAAAACAAACAAATGCCCGTTTGTCGTTCGTAGACACACACACTCACAAGGCAAACAAAAAAAACAAGGATATCAGAAGGCAGCAGAGCAAAAAACGTTTTTCACTTTGACCAACACCAGATGCGGGACGCGCTGCTCCTTTATTGGCAGGAGCGTTCAAAACCATATCTCGACTGTGGACAGCAGAGGAATCTATCTACGGTCTGGCACAATGGGGATTGTGTTTGGTAAACTTGCAACTTTTCGGCTCCGAACGTCGACGCGGAGAGGGTGAAATTATATTGGGAAATTCTCTCTCTCTCTCTCTCTCTCATTTTGTTTCGCGGGGAGCGGTATTGTGGGAGCATGCGCCATTTTGACCTACTGCCATTGCGGCGGACAGCTGTGATGTAAAGCGATTCCCTTCTATTCTCTTTGGAGTTCTCTTTGACCTGCATTCCTCGCTACGATGCTGGGTACGAGTACGATGTGAGGCATATTACGTATACGTCCACGATTTTGTTTTACTTTGGAGTTTTGACGTCATATGCAACACGATGGTTGTGGTGTACGCGAATTCTCAGTTCTCACGTCAAATGTGATGAGTTGAGTGTTGCCGTTGTACATATGAAGATGAGCAATTTTTAAGGGTGTTCTTTTGTAGAGAGGTAAACTTCTTTTCTCAAGAATTTATAAAATGTTCTTTTTAGTGTTTCGTCCCAAAAAAAACGGAACACTAATGGAATCAGCTCGGTGTCTGTCTCTCACAGGGTCACAGGCCTTATTCTCAGAGACTATTTGACGTAGGCTATTGAAATTAAGAACAATTGTAGCAATTGGTGGCCCAAACACAGACCAGATTTTAAAAAAACTGAAATTCGACTTTGGGGGGTCAAATGGGAAATTAAAAAAAATGCGTTTTCAGGTAATCGTGTGGGGTGTCAAATGAAAGCTCGTTAATGCACGAACTCAAAAATGTATGAAATATTTGTTTGTGCTACTTTTTTCTTAACACTTTTTCACAAAACGTTAACGAATTGCTGTCCCAGGCTTTATCTCGGATAATATCGCTCAGAAAAATCTAAATGAAATCATAAACATTGAGAATACATTGTAGACGGAAGCAAAATTATTGCCCCACGTTCAAAAATTTTTGTTTGACTAACCCTATCACAATCGCCTAAAACCAGATATGTACGTATAGGGAAATTTGTATGTGCGAGAGTAATAAGTTAATTATTGATCAAATATGCCACAAAATTCGCTTCGGGTATAACCATTGAGCTCAGACTTATGATTTTATAGGGATTTTATAGGGAAATTTGTATGTGTAAGTGTAAACATTAGGCGTGTTTTTTTTTTGTAACCTATTTAGACTTCAAAAAAGCTTTCAGAGTAAAAATAAGACTCGATAATTATCCAGGCTAAGGTTTTGTTGTATTTTAAATGGTTAAACATGCTGCTGAAACATGTTTAGCCTACATAGGTTACAAAAAAACACGCCTATTAAATGGTTGATCGCAGCAATATGCCCCAAAAATCAGCATTGAGCTTATACTTAAACAGTTGATTTTAATCAACAGAAAAAATTTTTGGAATCTTTACTTCGACGCCTTTCAAATAATATCCCACATGATATATTTTTCAGATTTTTTTTTTGAGATTATATTTATTGTATAGTTGTTTCATAATATTTTTGAGTAATATTTTGTGCATGTATGTAGACCAACGTCACACCTTAACGTCAAGGTTTTTGCCCAACTTAATTTGCCCAACATGTTTGACAAATTCAACCATGGAGAGGTACACCATTGGCCAGCGCGTGTTGTTGAAGCCTTTTACGAAAATGGGTGTTCAAATCAAAATGTATTTCGTGCACTTCGTGATTTTTTTGGTCACCATAATCGACCAAATGTGTCCACAATCGGCAAACCGGGTCTGTAGGAAAAGTGAAAACACCTGTGCATGTTCGTTCTGCGCGAGAAATTCAATGGCCGTGTTATCTCACGTCGTGGCGATGTTAATTGGCCGCCACGATCATGTGATTTGACACCCTTGGACTTCCTTCTTTGGGGATATTTAAAAGAAAAAGTGTACGTCAATAAGCCAAGAACATGTCAAAAGCTAAAGAATGAGATAATTCGGCACATTAACGACATTGAACCTCAATTATGTCTCAGAGTCAATGAAAATATGGACCATCGGATAGAGGTATGCCACCGAAGCCGTGGCGAGTATTTGGCCGATATTTTGTTTCACACATAATTGTCATAGATCCTTCTATCATAATAAAAAATATTAAGATAATTCTCTGAAAACAATTTGTTTTATTTACAATTGACATCGTGCGTATTCGTTGGACCACCCTTTAGGTTGGCTCAACAATTGGGGCCCAACGGTTGGCGATTGTTTTTTTTTTTTTTTTTTATTTATTTATCATATGAGATTGGTAAAAATAATTAGATCTTAAAATACGATGACTCTCTGTACCTCAGGTTGTTCAAATCTGAGTGTTAGTGTTTTTTTGCGTGGTGTTGTGGTTGTTGTTATCGGGGTACTACCCGCGATGGTAAGTGGTGTCAACGATGTTTTAGAAAGGAAGGGGATCCCCGTGTTGGTTGGGAACATTTCTTCGTCAAGTAGTGTCATTATTGTCAGGAATCGGTGCTCTAGAGTTTTTTGCTGATCTGCTATGCATCTGATTAAGTTGTTTGGGTGACTGGCGATGTTTTGAATCATCTTCTTGGACAATAGGATGACATAGCTCCCGATTGGAATGAAGCGCGCCTCTTCGTACAGAACTGATTTCTTGACATTCCGTTGCCTTTGCCGGTCGTAGCCTAGATCTGTGCAGATTCTGAGTATCTTTCTTTCAAATATGGCTAGTTTATTATTTATTAATGTAGGTCTTTGAGATGGTGTACCAAATAGGGAAGCCGTACGTCAGTATGGGCCTTATTAACTGCTTTTTTATGTGATGAGTCCATTCCGTGTGCGCATCAATGGATATATCCGATGGAAGGCAAAGTTAGCTCTTCTGAGTGTTGAGTGTGGATTGAACCGCAGCCTCTCATTGTATTGGATTCCCAAGTATTTCACGTTGTTGGTGGTTGTCAGTGATGATCCATCAGGTTATGGTGACACCGCGGCATTTGGCTGCTGATCTGCCGCTTGAGTTTGCTGTTTTTCTAAAACAGGCCAGTTCCGTTTTGTTGGTGTTGATCCGTATGCCCCATTTTTGTGCCTGTGCAGATCTGTGATCGGGCGGTGGCTTTTATAGTCCTGATCATGGAAGCTTTCGTTAGCTTTTGGGAGCTTTTATTTGTACTTACAAGTGTTGCCACACTACTTACATTAGTTAGTGAAAACTTAGTTATAAGGAGTCAAAAATGCAAATTGTTAACAATATCAAAATAGCCGTAACATGTTGGTAAAGATGATGAACGCGTTCAAAGATTGGGGTGACTATTAGAATCTCATCTAAAACCTCGAAGTCGTTTCCTATTTTCGCTCAGTTTCTCATACACATGGAAAGTGTGTCTTTGAAAAAGGGGTCACATAGCAAACTAAAGGGATCCATTTTTCCAACAGTTGCCAGCCTTGATACTTGTTTTTCTTCCCAAATAAAATGTGTTACCCAAAACAATGGGATTTCCAACTTCAAGACGAACCCGTTTCAACAATTTAAGCCCAGCACCCACCTTCATTTAATATTTATATTTCCACACTGGAAATAGCGTTTGAATTCTCCCAAAAATTCAATAGAACCTTTCACTTCTAATTTATAATGCCTTACCCTTTGGGGGGCACCTTGACTAGTTTATCACCATACCTTTCGTTGAAGATATCAAATATAGTATTCCATATTTAATATCATATACGATTTTATGTGCATGCAAAAGGAGATACACATCCACAAACATGTCAGCAAAGACCTTAAATACACCACCATAAGCTTGGCTGCTACAAACGAAAATGTCTTATTCCTTATTTTTGGACATTTCGTGTTCATATCCTGTGGGATATAACCGTTCAGCTTTCTCAAAGGGGTACGTTTTCAATTTCATCCGGATTCCCTTTCTCATCTCTTTCAGCATCGTGCGGAAACAAATGTCCTTGCATATGCAAACACAGAAGAAGCGGATTCGCCTTCCGCTACCAACGTACATACGTCATGTGAATTTATAGTCAGCACTTTATGCCAAATACACAATTTTTTTTCGTCCTGCTGAAAGAAATATCGTTATACAAAAAATGTGTGTGTGTTTTTTTTTTGTTCTTTTCTTTTTTATTCTTATCTCTTTATTCCGATGCCGGTCTCGCGCATCCCCCGCAAGTAATGAACGATGCGAAAGATCCTCGTAGATAAAAAAGGACATTCCATGTTGGTAGTAAACTACGTATGTACTATATATAAAGATATGTATGTACCTTAGAGACTGTAGATGGTTTCTTTTTATCTTTTTCGGGAAAAGGATTTCTTCCCAAAACAGGTGCGCTTCCATACCTGGATACATTAGATACATTCGCCTAGATTTAAAATAGAAATATAAACAATTCGCGGTATACGAATACAAATACGGATACGGATACATTCGTTAAACTGTTCATATGGCAAAGGCAGGTATTAGGTTCTCAGCTAAGTGTTATCCTTTCGTGTGCATAATGAGATTCGTTTGGTATGTCTGTGTGGATGGATTCCCCCTTATTTATGTTTATTTGCATAAGATGGCATTACAATTTGTTCAAGGAACACTTCAGATGCCGCACCAACAAAATTAATGCGATTATTATGCATACGATGATTATTTACCCACGATAGATGCGTGAGCTTGTGTGCGAGTGCGTGAAGTAGGCAGAAAGGAGATAATTAATGTCGGATATAATAAGCACAGGGATTTGTTATATTGCGGCGAATTTATTTTCCTTTGCTGTTTATGCTCTTATACTCGTATACTTGTCAAGGTTGATAGTTTTATTTATGGCATAATTATTTAGCATTACATTTGCGGTGGAGAAAAATGCGAGAAAAGTTTGGTTACATACGAGCGGCATTATGATGCGTGATTTAGATTAGGCAACATTGACATTGAAGATTTTCAATTCCCCACTGATTTTTAAACCTGAAAATGAATTTCAATTTTCTGCGACAAGACTGAGTTTGTGGGTAGAGGTACAATTTATCCTGTCACTCAGGTGTCAATCTTTCATCTTTTTGGGGTGTAAGAGCCAACCGAGTTGCGTTAATATATTTTTAAATTTAAATTCGGTTTGTTTTCTTTTGCTGATTATTTAGGATTCACTTAAATGGTAGACACCCTGTAACAATTAGAACTGGAAAGGATCAGTCTACACTCTAGAAGCTTAACTCTGCTGATTTTTAGCAAAGCGTATTAACCAGAGATTAGATGCACGGTGAGATATCAGGTTAATTTCCATCTCTTATTATATTCTGGAATTTTCTGACTGTATTAATAACCTTATATTACAAAACAAATGTATTTCCCCATGAAAAAAAATGGGAGTCGGACAGAATCCCGAAAACCAAAATCTTACTTACTTAGTTGTCGCTACAGCTCGAGGTGAACCTGGGCCTGCTTTTCGCAACCATTTGTATGTGCGTGTTATATTTTTGCACGAATGGAAGGGACCTACAGTTTTTTGCCGACTCCGAACGGCGATTTGAGAAGCTCAATCGTGACAAATGATACTCTTTGATGCTTGTCAGACATTCGAAAGAGGTGGGCACTGTGAAAAACTTTTAGGTGTTTGCGGCGGGATACGAACCCAAGACCGCTGACTCAGTAGTCCGACGCACTAACCACTTGCGCTACGGTGCCCACCAAAATCCAAAATCAAGATCCCGAAAGGCAAAAATCCTGAAAGTGAATATAAAAATTTGTTAGCATGAAAAAAATTAGAAAAACATTTATTTAACATATTGAACAAAATAGCAAACTTCAAATAAATAAAACATAACAGAACACTTTAAGTCTTATTGACAAAAGACATTTAAGAAGGGATCTATGATAAAGCAATATCTACTACAACTCCATATTTCCTAACTATTTTCGATATAAGCATGTTCATGTTTTCACAGGTATTTGCTCTTCATCAATAAGAGCGATCAGTATACGCCAATGTGTGAAACTAAAATCTAATCTATCAACTGTCAAATTTGAAAATATTACGAATTGTAAAATATTACAACACAAACGCCAACGGGAAAGGACAAACATTTGTTTACTTTCCTTTTAAAAAAAAGTCCCGAAAACGGAATCGCGAAAAATTATATAAAATTACAAAATTTGCGCAAATTTTCGGGATTCCGTTTTCTGGATTTTGGATTTTCGGGATTGTAGATTTTTGGGATATTGGATTTTCGGGATTTTGGATTTTGTTTTTTTCGGGATTTTGGTTTTCGGGATTGTAATCCCAACCCGAAAAAAAGTATATGACGTGGTTGTTATCGCTAAAATGAAGTTGTCTACATTATCGTGTAGATTTCTACACACATGGAAACTTAGTGCATCTTTATATATAAAAATGAGCTGTTCGTTTGATACCTCAGAACTCATAAACTAACCATCCGATTGAGCTGAAACTCACACTATATAATTTTTTTTAATGTTTGAAGTGTTCGTACATCAAAAAATTTCGAATTTCCCGGCAGATGGCGCTGGAACTCAAAAAAAAATTTTAATTCACCGTACGATTAAGCTGAAACTTACGCAATATATTTGTAATGAAGTGAGAAATGTTCTTGCATCAAAAATTTTCAAGTTTTCCGATAGATGGCGCTGCAACACCAAAATTTCAAAACCGTCCGATTGAGCTAAAATTTACACAATAAATTTGTAATGAAGTGACAAATGTTCTTGCATCAAAAGTTTTCAAGTTTTCCGATAGATGGCGCTGCAACACCAAAATTTCAAAACCGTCCGATTGAGTTAAAATTTACACAATATATTTGTAATGAAGTGACAAATGTTCTTGCATCAAAAGTTTTCAAGTTTTCTGATAGATGGCGCTGCAACACCAAAATTTCAAAACCGTCCGATTGAGCTAAAATTTACACAATATATTTGTAATGAAGTGACAAATGTTCTTGCATCAAAAGTTTTCAAGTTTTCTGATAGATGGCGCTGCAACACCAAAATTTCAAAACCGTACGATTAAGCTGAAACTTACGCAATATATTTGTAATGAAGTGAGAAATGTTCTTGCATCAAAAATTTTCAAGTTTTCCGATAGATGGCGCTGCAACACCAAAATTTCAAAACCGTCCGATTGAGCTAAAATTTACACAATAAATTTGTAATGAAGTGACAAATGTTCTTGCATCAAAAGTTTTCAAGTTTTCCGATAGATGGCGCTGCAACACCAAAATTTCAAAACCGTCCGATTGAGTTAAAATTTACACAATATATTTGTAATGAAGTGACAAATGTTCTTGCATCAAAAGTTTTCAAGTTTTCCGATAGATGGCGCTGCAACACCAAAATTTCAAAACCGTCCGATTGAGCTAAAATTTACAGAATATATTTGTAATGAAGTGACAAATGTTCTTGCATCAAAAGTTTTCAAGTTTTCTGATAGATGGCGCTGCAACACCAAAATTTCAAAACCGTCCGATTGAGCTAAAATTTACACAATACATTAGTAATGAAGTGAGAAATGTTCTTGAATCAAAAGTTTTCAAGTTTTCTGATAGATGGCGCCGCAACACCAAAATTTCAAAACCGTCCGATTGAGTTAAAATTTACACAATATATTTGTAATGAAGTGACAAATGTTCTTGCATCAAAAGTTTTCAAGTTTTCTGATAGATGGCGCTGCAACACCAAAATTTCAAAACCGTCCGATTGAGCTAAAATTTACACAATATATTTGTAATGAAGTGACAAATGTTCTTGCATCAAAAGTTTTCAAGTTTTCTGATAGATGGCGCCGCGACACCAAAATTTCAAAACCGTACGATTAAGCTGAAACTTACGCAATATATTTGTAATGAAGTGAGAAATGTTCTTGCATCAACAATTTTCAAGTTTTCCGATAGATGGCGCTGCAACACCAAAATTTCAAAACCGTCCGATTGAGCTGAAATTTACACAATAAATTTGTAATGAAGTGACAAATGTTCTTGCATCAAAAGTTTTCAAGTTTTCCGATAGATGGCCATGAAAACCAAAATCTCAAAATTATTACTACAACAATGCACGGTGAAAGCTCACAGCTTACTTTTGATTTACGTGCACTTCTCACTTCATAACAAATATTGTCTAAGTTTCAGCTCAATCGGATGGTAAGTTTTTGAGTTTTTAGGATATTATTGTTTGGACAGTTTTCTTAAATCCAAATAGATTTGTCGGCAATTGATTCCCCACCAGAGTCATTACTATTCATAAAAAGCCACTCGAAAAAATTTCATCACATTTATGACATAAACACTGTTCTCAATGGGTGTAGCAAAGCGCACCGGGTGACCACTAGTTTCTTATAAAATCGCATTTGCATTCAATCATTTCGCAAGTGAACATCATGCGTATACTTACATACATATATTGTGAATAATAGTGCAAAAAAAAAAAGGTCGATACCAAGATATCTTACTGTTGGAAATGGAAGCATTTTTGAATGAAAGTGATGGTGATGATAGTTATGGAGACAGCGATGACGAATTTGTGCCAGAAGAAAATGTTTATGATGATGATGACTTACTACATATATACGGACGATAGAGATCCTGATGTTGAAAAGGTAGCTAGTGAATCAAATGAAACAAACATGCTACTTTCGAAAAATGGTATTGTGTGGCAACCACAACAGTTTCAGGAGAATGATCAGCAGCACAATTTTTAGAGGATATTTCCGCAACATCTTGATCAAATCCATCAAAACGATCACGACGCGTTCTGCTACAAATAAAAGGCAGTACAAGATGTTACGTAAGCTATGAAGAAAAGTCCGATACCAAAAATAATATATTCACCTCTTATTGCCAGTGTCAAAAAATAAACGATACACGATACTTTTCAATAAATTTGAGTAGTTGGTAGATAGTAGATATTGCCATTGTCAATTACAAATAAATGATTGACTATCGTCAATTTGTAACAAATTTCCATTGTGAATGGAGCTGAATTGCACCAAATATCCAAACCAATTCTACATTCTAAGAAACAGAATTCATGATCAATTTTCAGTGAGAAATGTCAAAAAGTGGTTTCCATTCACAGCTGTCAATTAGATTCACAATGATCAAAACCGTTATCAATCGATTTACATAATACCAAAAATTTGATTGATTGATAAATCTATCAATTCTTAATTGATTGATCATTTTTGCATACAATCCTTGCCACGTTTAACATGGCATACGATGGATCAACTCTACGAGTATACTGTGTAAATACAGCGATGAGTGATTTTTTGATTTTTTGATTTTTTATTTTCATTTGATTTAGTTTCTTACAAAATGTCTAAATAGTTTTTTTTTATTGTAAGAGTTTTTGTCCTATAAGGTACGAGTCCAGTTTTCTGTTTGCATTTTTGGTGATTGGCAGCTTGTTTACCTCTTTAAAACAAATGATCAGCTGCTATAAAGAACTCGCGTAGATATCACAAGAGTAGTGACAGTTAACACAAGACACTGGCCAATATGGGACCATGCGGCCAAACTAACGATCCCTCACAACGATTTCAAGATATCCGAGAAAAGGATTGGAGAACTCATCCTCTTCTTAAACTCCACAGGGTGGATATAAATCTCTCAAACTACATCCGAATAAACGGGTCACCTAAGGTCGTGGCATCAAAACGGCGCCATCTTTGCGCTATTTGGGTTTCTTTCCACCGATACCTACCACTTCTACCTACCTACCTACCTTTTACTGGTTATATTTTGTATGATCCATATTTTACTCTGAGGTTTTCTCTTGAGTCTCTAGTTGAATCTCTTTCATTCCATTTTGTGTTGGACTTTGGACATAATGTAGTATTACAATACATAGTAAAAAAAAAGCATTGTGCAAAAATTGTGCCTACTAACCAGGGATGGAAAAGTCGATACAATTGTATCGAATTCAATACAAATGAGTTTGTTTGAGTACAAAAGTACAATTTGCCTTATTTCGATACAATTATTATCAATCTGCATATTTCAAATTATTTTGCAATCTGTATTTTTCAAACATGAGCAAATAATATCAATTAACGAATGACACATCCATTTGTTTTAAGTTTTACACACAGCGTTGACTGGATTCTAACTTTTTACTACCCACCTCTCTGAACGTAAGACGCAATATTTTGAACACAAATATGCAAAGTGAGACAATTCCTGAAGATGAAGATCTCAGAGACTGAACTATGAACTAAACATGTGTTTAAAATAAAATATTTTTGTTTGTAAGGCTTTGTTATGAAGTTATTTGTGTTTGCTTATGTTAATTATGTAGACGACAGGCAATATGAGCATTCTTTAAGATGGGCTCAGTCATCCACATCCAGACATATTTATAGCTCTCTTAACCATTCTCAGGGCACTAGTAAGCCTTTGTAACCTTAATGCAGTGGAAGACGTCTACTACTTTATAGCAGTTTGTCCTATTGTCAGAACTACGCTTGCTTTACTTTTCCAAGAGAACTTTTACACTTGAAGAAGCTTTACAAATTCTTAACGGTACACGAGGTTAGAAGCTGCTTTTTCGGTACAACTGTTTCGATAGCTTAAGCGAGGTACACACCACCATACAAGAATGTCAGTTTTGAATGATCACATGCAAAACTGATAATGTGTACGCTCGAAATTCGGGGTGACACTCAAAAATGATGCTCACGAAATGTTTGGCTACCAAGTGACACTCAGCGGCCATCTTTGTTTTTCTTCGATTGTGTGTATACAAATTTCGTCATCCAAAAAGCAAATACAAGTAGACAGGGTCGAAAAACAACAACAACGACGATGATTTGAGTATCATACAACACGTATAGTGTGTACGCTCGTTTCATAATGCAAAAATGATATCAGTTTTGAGTGATACTCTTGATGGTGTGTACCTCGCTTTAAGGCTTTTTTTCATGCACAAGATAGTTTTCAATACAACTGGCTCCATTTCAGTACAATCCTAAAACTGTTTTAAGTACAACTCAAAAATGTCATTTTCCATCCCTGCTACTAACGTCCAGGATTCTGAGATGGTCCCCCCACTTCGAATAGGCTGCGCAGGTTAGCTCTATGATAAATGTTATGTAAATGGCATCTGGTGTGTGTAATTTTATTTTAGATGCCTTACAGCATTTAAAGGCGATGCTGGTATCCCGCGACCCCTTTCATTGGCCCCAAGTTTGCAATTAGCTGAACTTCTTGTGTGTGATTCTGTTTTTAATATTCCTGCTAAGGAAAGTCTTGGTATTCCAGGTTTATCCAAAATAGCTTATCGTTAGCAGTCGGGTCACTATCCTTTAAACTTATTTGAAATATCGAACTCTAAACCTCCTCCGTACTTTTCTATTAAACAATGCAGCGCTGATAAGCTTTCATTCGCCAAAAAATGCCATAAATCTCGTCACTAAAGACGTGTTCACTTTAACAGAGTAAATTTATTTAAATCGCTCGTGCAACGGTTCTGCTAGTCAAAGGATACTGCGTTTACTTCGAAAGATGCTGTTTTCACAAACACTCGCGGATGTGTATCTCAGAACTCTGCTTCAAGTTTATCATACTTTCCACAACATTAAATTCATCGAGTCACCAAAAAAAAGCGTTGGAAAAAAACATCCTTAAAAGTGCCTGCAAAAAAATCCTTCAGTGCAGTTAATGTGTGCTGCACCAGTAAATGCAAACACACCATACACCATCGATTACCGATGAATAACGTTGGCGCCTGATACGAAAATTTGCCTTGCATTGCATCTGCACACAACACAGTGCAGAGGTCCTTTCGTTGTATATACCAAAATCTCTTTGTTCCTTTTAGGTAAATGCGCTTCAACACCGATGAGACATACAAATGTGTCTGTGAGGGTTTCTTTTTTCCTATTCTTCGTCCTGCACTTTAACTAACTTTCAGTTTGAATACCGAAACTGACATAGGCAACGAAGAGATCCTTGCAAATCGCTGCTATTGCCAAAAAAAGAGAAAGAAAAATTATACGTACTTGCCTCTAAACCGTTGCGATTGAATTTGAATATGAACTAGGATCTAGGATTCGATTTGCTTTGCTACTTCGCCGCCTTTATTTCGTACAAAGATATCCTGCCTGCCTCCCCCTTTGCCCAATCGATGGCAATTCACTAGAGAAAACCAAATTTCCGTTCGTTTCACCGTACGAGTATTTGTTATGATGTTTGGGAAAATTGTGTGCCTTGCATGTGTCGTCCTTTTGCAAAGCTACGAGTACACATGCGACGACTATGCTATTTGCACACGAAGTTACAATTGTATAGTGCAATTTCGAATCGTTGTTGGCAGGATGTAGCATGCAGCTACATCGGAGACCGAACGGAGTCCTTTGAGGTTTAACTTAATCATTCACTGAAAAGGGCGAATGGGGAAAAGGTTCATTGGCTCAATGTCTCCTATCCTGTCACCCGTGAAAGGATACAAAAGCAACTTTGAAATGGGTAATCAAAAATCCGATTGAAGTTTCATTGACAGTTTGGCACCCACGCACATGTAAGACCGACCGACTGTGATGTCCTTTAAGACTATAATATCGAAGGTGGTGACAGTCTGAGGGGACAGCGCTGCTTTGAACTTTTTGTATACACCGTTGAATGGCAAGATATGATGTACTCGTATCCTGGTGACAATGAAACTTTTTCACTTTACGTTTCAATATCGCAAACACTTGAGGGCTGAATGGATTTGGTTGAAGTTTTACATCTTCGATCAATGGGACTGTGTGAGAGAATAAATGTAACCATTGTTCCGTTTTCCATTCAATGCAGATTGTCGGCCTCGGGGTATAGAATGTCCTTCAAATGCCTTTAAGGAGCATTTCGTGTATTGTTTTCGAGTTGCAAGAGTGTAGGTATAGATCGTTCAGTGACCGATGAAGTAGTTTTCGTTCATACAACTGGGGGAATTTATAAGGTCGACAGTCCTGGATGACTTTGAGATTGGATTTAACATTTGACTCAGAGGTTAAGTGGTCTAAGACTGAATAAAGATAAAATTCAACGCAATAACTATCTTCACATGGGGAATTGATTGAAGGTATAGGGTTTTCCAATGAGAGGTGTTATTGTGAATGGCCCGCTATTTCGGTAGCTGTCACTTTTGAAGCTTTTATTCTTTGACATTTGACAAGTAGAAACTACGCTATTACTTAAAATGGAACGATACACGCTTCAACAACGCATTGAAATTATTAAAATTCACTACAAAAATGATGAAAATCTTGCAGTCACAGTTCGCAAAACTAAAGCCTTTTTTGGTCGTCGTGAAGCACCTTGTCGGACCGCAATACAGAAATTGGTGGAAAAATTCGAGCTGTTGGGACAAGTTAGTGATGTGAAGAATAAAACCCATGCACGTCGCTCAAGAACAACTGACAATATTGCTGCTGTAGCCCAAAGTGTTGAAGAAAACCCAGGTTTGTCCATTCCTCGTCGTTCTTTGGTATTGGGCATTCCACAAACGTCATTACACCGTATTTTGCATAAAGACTTGGGTCTTAGGGCTTATAAAGTTCAGTTTACACAAGAACTCAAGCCGGCCGATCATCAACAACGTCGAGTCTTTGCTGATTGGGTCCTTGAAATGCATGAAAATGATCCGGAATTCCATCGAAAAATCATCTTGACTGATGAGGCCCATTTCCACCTCGGTGGCTACGTCAACAAGCAAAATTGTCGCATCTGGGGCTCGGAAAACCCAAGAGTTATTGTTGAGAAGCCTCTCCATGCTCAACGTGTGACTGTTTGGTGCGGTTAATGGTCCGGCGGTGCCATTGGACCTTACTTTTTCGAAAATGAGGTTGGATCAACAGTTACGGTGAATGGATTGCGCTATCGAGAGATGATTAATGATTTTTTATGGTCGGCGTTGGATGGTATTGATCTGGACAACGTTTGCTTTCAACAAGACGGCGCTACGTGCCACACAACCAACGAAATCATTGATCTTTTACGGGAAAAGTTTCCGGACCGTGTTATCTCTCGAAGAGGTGATCACAATTGGCCACCGAAATCTGTGATTTAACACCTTGCGACTTCTTCCTTTGGGGCAACGTGAAAGATAACGTCCACGCCAACAGCCCAGCGTCGATTCAAGACCTCAAAGATAAAATTCGTGAGGCTATCGAGGACATAGGGCAACGACTTTGCGATTTGGTTATGCATAATTTCATGAAAAGGATATGGTCCTGTATGCGGCTGATGTTGTTTTTCATTATTAACGGCATACCTTCCTCTTTATTATGAAAAAAACATCCGATCATTTATCTCAAAAAATGGCATTTTTCTTTGAATACTAAAATAACACTCTTATTAGAAAACCCTTTATTTCACCCAAAATTTACGCAAGATTTGATTTTTTTCGCCATTTATGAGGTAAATTTTTGTCAACACAAAAAATGACCGCGTTACAGCTGACAGTTCAGGGTTATTAAAAATGGAGTGCTACACGCAAGAACAACGCGTTGTCATTGTCGAGCAGTATAGGCAGCTACTTTACGATCTTATTGGCTTTGTTTATCGTCAAAATTGTCAAATTTGGGGCTTAGAAAATGCACGGGCGATTGCTGGGAAGAAAATACATCCACAATGTGTGACTGTTTGGGCGGATTTTGGGCTGTAGGCATTACTGGACCATTCCTCTTTGAAAATGCGGCTGGTCAGGCAATAAGAGTTAGTGGTGCTCACTATCCAGTTTTTTGTGCCTAAATTCTATGATATGGATGTGGATGACATGTGGTTTCCACAAAACGGTGCAATATGCCATGCAGCCCGAGAAGCTGTATGAGTCATTTCCTGGTCGTGTAATTTCGCGTTTTGGTGATCAGAATCGGCCGCCCAGGTCATGCGATTTAGCGCCGTTGGGCTTTTTCTAAGGTTTATGGCAACAAGCCCACGACCACCCACGAACTAAATATAGAGTGAGAACTATATGTTAATTAAAATGAAGTACCGCCATAAAAGTATATTTTTGTAATAAATAGTATATGCGTTTTGGTCCTAGTTTTGTACTCTTTCTTGGATCCAATTTTCTGGCAACCCTACTTACGGGGCACTCAATGGCCATCTCAGCAAGCTATGTCTCTCAGATGAAGACTCATGCTGGTTTTGCAATGAATCCAGTAAAACTCCAGAGCACATACTAGCGGAATATGGGGCATCAACCAATAAAAGGTTTAAGTCACACCAGAGAACCTACTGCATTTTTCAGGGAAAACAGTCTGGAAGAGAAGCTATGACCTATGCAAATCTCAGCTGGGCCAGGTGTGAGCTAAGCTCTATCCAACCAGTTCCAGCACGAATGATGACGAGCGGGATGTTCCTTCGCCCAGGACTTGTGTAGACCTTAAGGTCGCGGTGCATCTCACCTATGAATTATAATAATAAAAATTTAATTGAATCGTCCCTAATTCCACATAATAAATCTACACCACAAAATTATTTATAACGAAATATTGAACTTCATTTTAAAAAAAAATTGAGATTTTTTCAGTAACAGTGAACAGTAACAAAAAAATACTTTAAAATGCATTTATTTCCAGGTGAAAAGCATATTGTCACATATTGAAATGTAACTTATCATTCTCCTAAGTACGTGACCTTCACCCATTAAACTTAATGTTTCTTTTCACCACACTTGTCGTTTGCAGAGCATAAAACACTCAAGTAAATTTCTCTTTCCAACATTATCTCCTTGCGAAGATAACGTTGGAGAGATTGAGTTCATCGTAAGCTTACAATATCGTAAGCTCAGATTGTAAGTAAGTCTGTAAGTCCTTTTTAGTCAGTCGATTTAAAGCTATTCTTGTTCGCCCACGTATCGACTAAATAATAAATAATAAATCTATAAATCTTTAAACAAAATGTGGTTTTATTTGTGGCGAAAATAAACCATATAACTATATGCAGTTCAGCCCTCTTTTTTTGTTTCCACAAAGGAGCACTTCATTCACGGTATACTTCATGGAACTCTATGATTCTGGATCATCAATCATTTGAAAGGATGTTCTTTTTTTTTAATAACACCACCACCACTTCAGTTAAGCATTTCTTTTGAATTTCCAATTCAATTGGGGAAGAAAATTTAACATAAATCGATTTAAATGCATCATTTAAGATTAAATTGTACGAAATCATCTTTAACTGCCTTCAGAGAGTGGATATTTAAAGTGGTGGCGTAAAATAAGCCCCAACGAAATTAGACCAAATTGCCACAAAAATTGGTGCTATTTCGCTGTTGTACTTGTAATAAATTTTATTATATATTATTTATAATATATATTATTTTAACCTTATGATAAGCTTACTTTAAGTCTTATTTAAGGCTTATTTCAGTATTTCTTAATCCTTATATAAAGGTAAAAAAAATTGTTTTTACATTACTTAAACAAGCTTTTCTATCAGCTTTTGATAAGCAATAAAATATTTACTTGTATAAAGCTGTGAGACTCATTATTAACTATTAGGAACATTTTTTTTTATTATTAGGTATCAAAAGTAGTATATTTTCAAAATAGAAACTAATTGATCCCTCGTTTTAATGCTTTTCTTGGTCCTCTTCTTCATTGTTGAAAGGCTCATAAAATCTGTCAACAAAGAAATAATAATTAATAATTATTGCACTTAAAGAACTTACGAAAAATATTTTTATACACTTTAATACACTGCACTCTGTTCAACACTCGAATTTAAACTGTCAGTTGTAAACGAAAGCAAAACGAAAAATCCCAATGAGAAATTCCATTGAAAAACCATTTACGACTTCGTACATGCCCTCTCATTGGAATTCGAAATCTTACATATACCTTATAGAGACACTTAGATAAGCCTTAATATAAGGCATAAGTAAGAATAAGTTTATTAAAACTTTGAAAGAGAGAGAAAATACCTAGGATTTTTTTTATAACTTATAAAAGCTTATTATAAGTCTTATTTAAGACTTTTAATAGTCTCAGAATAAGATTTTTAGTTTTTCTCTTCCTTATTTTTCCCTTAGCCTTATATGCCTTATACAATTTTTTGCTGGGGAGCTATCAAAGTTAAAATGCATTCCATCAACGCCATCTTGTAGTGCAATGTGGATTAAAAATTATGGTAGAATTACTGATCTGTAAAATTTGATGCAATCACGTACAGGGTGATGACCAATTAAGGCGAAGAAAATTTAAATAAATATGAGTTTTGAGTATCATCATCATATACATATATTATTTCTGTAGTACAGGTACCATTTGCGACTCTCACACTTAACGAAACTTAACAAGTGAGGTGTTAAAAGAAAGAGAATTTCCTGGAGCACTGTCGAATTGCAGTTTCACTTTATAAATTTTAACAAATTAAAAAATCTATCAAAATAAATATTCTACCCAAAATGAACTCCCAAAGGAATAAACCACTTCCCGTATGATTTCCATGGGATTTCGATGAGTTGACAGAGGGAATTTATATGCGAAATTTTGTTGTTGGATTTTGGAGGTTGGATTTTCTCTTGCGAGAGTTCTCGCACGGTCACACTAGTATATATTATTTCTGTAGTATAGGTACCATTTGCGACTCTCACACTTGACCAATCTTAACAAATGAGGTGTCAACAGAAAGAGAATTTCCTGGAGCACTGACGAATCGCACTTTCACATTATAAATTTTAACAAATTAAAAAAGAAGGAAGTTTGGATTTTGGGGGTTGGATTTTCTCTTTCGAGAGGTCTCGCACGGTCACACTAGTTGTTTTGATTTTTATTTTTTTATTCAAGTACTATCTAGTCCGTTGGAGTACTCATATATGTACTGCCGAACCAGATCCCTTAAGTAAGTAAGCATTGGAAGGGAATTGAAACCACGACCTCTGCATGGTATGCTAGTGACGCCACCTAGATGGCTATTTTTCAAGGTATCTTTGTATTCAGATGCACTGGTGAACTTTTCACTGCAGTTACTTAGTTTTGAGTAATTATTTCAAGTTCTGACGTATTTGTTTTCTGGAAAATAGGATCTAGGGTTATTTGAAAGCCTCTAAGTTCACAGAACAAAGAATGCATCTACAGACTTCAGCAGAAATCATTGCAGTCTGTTCCTTAGTCATTGCCAATTTAATTTGTTACTCTTAAAACATAAGATAAGTATTGCGCCAACACTCGAGGTAAAACTCTCCTTCTGTAAATGCAAATATCAAACTTACCTTCTTAAGGAGGTTTTGTAAAGGGTTTTCCATTAAGTGTGTCTTAACTTTTAAATTCAATAAAAAGAGTTATGAGATATGTCAAAAACCTTTATTGCGGAAATTATGTCATTCAAGTGGCCTCCGCGACTTCATTTACAGGTCTCAATGCGAGTGTTTGTATAACTCTGTTGTATAAGTCGGGCTCGATCTTACCAATAGTTTGAATGATGTTCTACTTCGGTTCTTTCTTCTGAAAATAACGCGTTCTGCAAACTTTTCTTGTAACATACGCCTGAATTTGGATCCTCTTCCAACTGCTCCAGAGTCCAATCAGCGAACGTACGACGAGATTGGTGATCTTGAGGCTTCAGTTCTTGTGTCAATAGTCAATTGGTTATGGATGCATGCCCACGTCTTTTCGCGAAATTCGCCAAGTTGATGTCGTGAAAAGTCCAACTCCATGTGCACGAGGAGAAACCGAGATGATTGGGTCTTCAACTATACTTTCAGCAACAGCAGCAATATTCTCACTTGACTGCTCATTTTGGCATCTCACAGGGACTCTTGATCAACAACCGAGCCGCTTTTCCTGAATTCAGTGATAATATGCTGAATTGTTCGCTCGGTTGGATGATATTTTCGGTCGTAAAAGTATTTCATAGCTCGCAAAAGACTTGGCGAACAGAGCACGAATTTTTGTAATAAATTTTAACAATTCCGACGCGATGTTGAATGATGTAGCGCTCCATTGTAAATTGGTGCTATGACACAACACAAACGTCAAAGAATAACAGCGTTGCCACTTGAAACTTCAGAGCAATAAGCTCTCAAAATTCGGAAATATAGCTATTGAAAAACCCTTTATAGGGCTCCAATCATCCCAGTCTTGCTTGCCAATGCAGCATCTTTATGAAAAATTTATTTGTTTATATACATGCGCTAACAATATCTAATTGAGTTACAATTCAAAAATACTTAATTAAAAATAATGCTTTAACATCCACTTTTGTTCACTCTGTTGTGCCGCACCGTCCATAGCCAAATCAACCAAACCAAACACCGCAGTCAAAATCGCAATACCAAAATGTATATAAACCATTCAACACAAATTGACGTTGAACAAAATGTTCTCCTCTTTTCGTAAGTAAATTGAACGGTGCGCGCCGTCATACATACATACTTTCAAACCTCTATCCAGCAACCTATCCAAACCAACTTTTTATTAAATTCAGTTCGACGTCGACTCGCCCGGTTGTTCTCCACTTACTAGCGCACCAACCCAAAGGAAATATCCATATAAAAAAAAACGTTCTACCACATTCAAAGTCCCAACAATCATCTGTACAATAACATAAATTTGGGTTCTCCAGCAAACTGCGCACCCGGGCTCGATACAACACATTTTCTTTAGCGATGAAGATGTTAGTTGTGGGTATTATGTTGCTTCTCATATTCTGTTTTATTTCGCATCAACTTGAGTTCTCCAGCAAACTGCGCACGCAGGCAGGCTCGATACAATACATTTTCTACCCTTTCTTTAGCGAGGAAGATGTTAGCTGTGGCCTGTGGGTATTTTGTTTTATTTCGCATGTTAACGTTTGTTTGGTTGAATTTTGTTCGATTCTCTTCTCCTGATATTAGTTATTTGTTCGATTTCGATGTGCTCTATATTTGTAGAACATAATCGACTGAAGCGAAAGCAAAAAGCAACACAACAATAGGCGTGTTTTTTTTTCAAATATTTCCATTGAAAACATGTTGCGGAAACATGTTTATTCTTACATCATCATAGATATGCATGTCGTTCTTTTAAGCCAAATCGTATAAGAGAAAAATGGCCTGTCGATGCGCTATTGAAAATTTACTGAAGAAACCATTTTCTCAATTAAATTCGGAAGAAAGACTGGAAATAATTAGTTTTGGAAGGCCAACATCGTCTCTTCCGGATTTGATTTGTAAGGTTTACCTAGTAAAGCTTTTACTAGACATTTTTAGATTCCTAACTATGAAAGAAAATGTTGGTTGTGTGGTTGCCCCGTTCTTAATAAATTATTTCGTTGGCCTTGTTTACTTAACATCCTCGTCGGGGTCCTGGAGAAAACTGAGTATATACATATGTATGTACGTTATTATTTAACAAAAAAAAAAAGTAGAACACCCTGCTTAAAACATCACGACACGTCCCTGCAAGCATTGCTCCTTGAGCGGTGGCTTGCATCCATTCGTGTAATATGGTCAGCCCATCGGAGTCATTGCATTTTCGTGAACTTTTCAATATCTTCACGTCTACACAAATCGAGAAGTTCATGGTTAAACATTTATACCTCTAATTCCCATTTTCATTCCGGGATAGGCCAAATATTTTTTCCAAAATGTTTCTTTCAAAAAATCTCAAATATGACTCGATGGAGCCTATCATAGTTCATATCTCGCAGCCATAAGTAAGTACTGGCCTTACTAAGACATCTGGTAGATATTTTGCTTGCATTTCGTCGATAACACGTCAAGATGTGTTAAGTAGCATTCTAGAAAACGCAAGATTCTGAATCTCCCCGAATGATCCTTATACGATTAGCACATAGCATTCCATTGTCCGACAACAGTCAATAGCTTACCCTGGGCTATGCAGCTACTTAACCTTATGATACTGAGAATCTATTTATATCTCGGAAAAATCTGAGTACCTCCTTTTATCTGTGAAAAGGAAAACCAAGTAAAAAAAATCCTCTTCAAGGATCAAACAAATTCATGAACTTGTGCGACTCTCGATTTAAATTCAAGGTTTTTTTCTCTCCCAAAGGGACGATGACTTCACGAAAGAAACCTTATCTCTTCGAGCGCCCCACACTACAATCGATAATTAAATTTCCACATAATCCTTGAACTCAATGACGTCGAGAATTCGCATTAACTCCGTTCTGGGCTCACCTTATTATTTTTTTATCGAGTCAGACAGCAGGGTTAACGTCATGTCAGTCACCAGAGATCCTTGGGATCTAACATAAATAAACGAAAACAAATTAAAAAGGTCGCCCGATAAGCTTCACACGCACAAAACAAGATGAACCCAACAGCAGCAACAGAAAGAAGTCCTGCTCCTGCCCGGCCAATGGCATAAGCGCATGAAATTCATTTTTATTTCGTCTAGACGACAGAATTGAAATTTTATTTCGTTTTCCTTTGACATGTTGGTTGGGTGTTGTTTACTTTTTTCTGTTGTATTATTTGTCTACCAACGAGAATTCGTAGAAAAGGACTTTCTCGGCTAAATTATCGTAAGCGTGAGTAAGCGTGAGTATACGCGTGCAACGTCCAACAGCAGTAGCAAACCAACAACCAAGCAGAAGGAGGAGCACATGGGTGTGTGCCACTTAAATTTGATGAATATACATATTTATTTTTGGTTCACCCCGGTGAGGGGTGGGTGGGTGGTGGTCGGGTTGAAAGCTTATCAGCACACTCGCATGTCCTTGAACTCGAAAAGATATTGCATGTCTGGTTGTGTTTCTCTGTGGTGTTTATCCACAGAGTTGGGTGTTTGTTTTGCTGAATGGAATTAATACGTATACACGTACATATGTACGTAACGTATAGCCGTGCGGTTTTCGTATTTTCGTAGAACGTAGACAAAACGGCTGAAACGGCGGCGGGGTGCACGAATGAATTGTGAGTGCGAAGTCCTGATTGAGGGTAATTTGTTTCTGATTTGAGTTGTGTGCGAGATTTGCATGGCGGGGAGGGGAGGGGGAGTGGGGTGGCATCCGGCAACTGGCAATGGCAAATATTGCTCAGTTTATTGCTTATGGAACAAATGGCTTTCGGGTTGTATGTACGCGATGCGTGCTGGGAATAGGGGCTAGGATGATGGGAAAACTTTTCGCCATGGATAGAAATTATTCTGGAACTGTTATGGTTGCCGTTGTTGTGTCAGTTTGCGCTGCTCTGGCGTAATTGTGATAAATTTGGCAATTGAGTGCGAACGATAAGAATGTACGCCTTGAGTGGTAATAAATTCAATGTTGAGTGTAACGAAACGATATTTATATAGACTACTCGGTGTTTGCAAAGTGGAAGATTGTGTATGGAACGAAATTATTAAGGGTCCTAGATTCGGAGTTAATAATAATTCCATTGTCAATTGTTCGTGTTTACGTCAAATAATTATTCTGATATGGGTACGGCGAGGATGTTTCAAATTAAACGGTTTTTGTCTTATTCACTGCTATTAGGGAACCTATCAAATTGACACTAAATAGTTATCACTTCGTTGGAACAGCTGCTGTGAATGCGAGGAACATAGTTTCGTGTTTGAAAGTGTTAATTGTAACCAAGGATATGTGACAGGTAACTAGCTGTTAGTTCTGGAGTTCCACGCAATCAAACAACAAAACTAAGCCGATAGTAATGAGAACTGCATTTGAGCCAAGACTTGGGACTTAGATTGAACTACCGAACGAAAAAGAAATGATCTACTAAACCAACTTCGACTACAGAACAACTCCTTAAAGGTCTCAAAAACATTTATAATATGCAAAGGCTCCGACCCATAGAATGCATCGACGTCGTTCCGTTGAACGTTGACGTTATCGTTTGTCGCAGAGAGCCGTACCATAGAATCCATCACATTCCTACGCTGAGAGATGACAGATGACAGACGATTACATTTTGCTATTGCTAAAAGCGATTGTCAACAGCGATGACAGTTTCTCTGCATTCTCTTTATGCTTCCACCAATTAAAATGCATATACTCTCAATTTGTGAATTCCTTAACTATAACATGTGAATGTGTGAACTTCAGTGCGTGAATGTGTAAACACCCAACGCACAACGCACAACGCACAACGCACTTAAAGAATTATGCTGGAAATACATGTGCAGATTTTACCGTGCAGCGAAATTAGAATACACACGTTTCTGCATGCGGCACAGCGCTGCATGAAGTCTCTATTTCTAATTTTGCTGCGCAGCAAAAATCGCAAAAATAGTACAATTTTGATCATTTGGCATTTTTTTTTTTTTTTTCATCTGACATTTTTTGTTTTGTTTGCGACAGCCAACTCAACTCAATTGTCAAAAAACTCTGCACATGTTATTTCAGATGCAGATTAGAACGCGGCGCTGCGTGCAGCATGTCTGCACATGTATTACAGGCATTATAAAGTAAACCGACTTTCTGCGTCGGCGTTCATATATGCGTTGGTTATGGGCCACCTTCCATAAGAATGCGTCTATTCTATCGAGCTGTCAATTAAAACGGACGCAGTAACGCACTAACGCAGGTTATGGGTCGGGGCTTTAAGCCTTGGCGAAGTTCATGATCGAATGCGGAATCCAACAAACCTCCTGGGTGTACACCCAAGCAGCGGAACTGAGTTCCTAGATTTACTTTATTTGCCAAGTGCCAAGGACGACGTTTAAAATAAGCTCAAACAGTGGGTAATGCAGAGACCTTATCTTACTCGTCTAACTTCTCAGAAATATCGGTGATGTGTCCCGTAAAATAAACAAAATCCATGATGATAGAAAAATATCTTGCGGCTTCTCTGTGTCTTTAAAGATGTGATAGACTGACCCTTTTATCTGCGTCCAAGCGAAGCTGACTGGGAAAACTCGGGCGCCGCATTATTTTCTAAAATCAAAATGTGCCTCACAAAACCCTTAGTTAAACAACTTTAGGTCTGAGCGTAGATTCTTTTCTTTCAAATGTCAAATTGTCGAATGTTGGTGATCCGTTTTTTGTTAGCCTGTGTTGGCTGTGTACTTGAATCTGCAATGCTGGTATCGGTTGACTCAGTTCAATGATCAAACCCCTTGTCAGAAGATCAGTCAGGCATTGGACTTGCTTCTTCAATTGGCTACTAGCATGAGCCTGCTGCTGAAAGATGACGAAGGCGCACTTTGACTGTGGTTTTCAAAACCTTAGAAAGTCTTTTGGTACCAATAACCGGGATAGCTGAATAATAACGTGTCAACCAAGCCAATCATCATTTGAAAAAAACTTAAGGGGTTATACATGGGTTTTCTCGGGTAAACAACTGCTTATTTTGAACAATTTTTTTTTATATAAAAAATGAACTGCCTTAAATATATGTACACATTTGACAAAGAATTTCTGAAATGTTTGTAAAAAAACATTTAAAACTCAAAAAAAAAATATGTATTTTAGTTAATACCTTAAACTAGAACTTGGACGAAGGAAAAAACAAAAAAGTGAAAATTGGATTTTTGACACACATTTTTACAAAAAATTTAAAAACTTCGGTAAAATTTGCTCTACTTTTCTTTTTTAAAAATAGTTGTACTTAGAAAAAAAAATCCTTCGTCCATGTCCTTTTCAATAATATCTCGAAGGCGTGTGTAAAATTTCATCAAGATCGGTTCAGTAGTTTTCGAGAAATCTTGTCAACCGACTTTGAAAATTCAGTTTCGAAGAAAACGCGTTTTAAGTTTTAAGTGACAATAAAACTGCTTTCTAACGATGTTGTAGAATTGAATAAGGTAATGAAAAATTCAATTCAATTTTTTAAATCCGTGAAACCCATGTAACCCCTTAAGTGAGAACCATAATGAACATTTGCGTACGCATAAGATAATATACGAAAACACCAACATTTTATACAGCTCCCCCTAATGTCCGCCAGTTCGTTAAATGTTCGTCGACTTCCGCAAACATAAAAAAATGTCGTTCTTTGGGAAACAAATGGGAACATTTCGTTCAATTTTGACATACATAAGCTTATGTTTCCCTATGCGTATTATGGTCTGGCCTTTATCCTAGGGACAGCGTTGCCGTTTGCGACGCTTTTGCGTCATTTTGAGGCTTTTTCGGCGTTAGGAATCCGATTTCAATAAAACTCCTATTTTGACGCATTTTGAAAATAGTATAGGACACTTACTTCAATTTATTTTTATTTCATGTCTCTTTCACTTTAAAAACTTGGTACCTACTTCACTTATAAAACACACCCATTTTCTTCAACCAGTGATAAAATCAACAAAGTATTTTTGTTAGTCAGAATTTCCTTCCCAAAAACTCGTTCTGCACTCATGCTTTTTTTGTCTTTGTTATTTTTTCCCCAATATTTATTATAATTTAAGTTCAGCAATAAAATACAGTTTTTCGAAAAACTGCATTTTTCCGTACAAATATAAGTGGGACCCCTTTTTTGGATACTTTTTGAATTTTGCTCGCGGCAACGCTGCCTAGGGGACACGCAATTTAGCCCATTCATAGAAATTGCATACGATAAGAAAAGAGCTACTCAGTTTCGTTAAATTTCTTTCGTTCATTTACAGATGGCAGTCTGTAACAATTTCTGACAGGTAATTAGACACTGTGAACTTGTGATTTTGACAGCGCTTAGTTTCCATTTCGTCTAATTTATTCCCCCGATGGAACTCAGGTTACTATGAGAACTAAGTAACCGTCAAAGGGTCTAAACTTAGCTACAATCTTTCTGGTTTTGCTTTGGTTTACGAATTTAATGAGCTGCAACCTCTTCGTAAAAAGTCACAATTTAATTAGTCACACGAACTGAACACGGGAATGCTGAAGCTTTCAAAGCAGTATGCAGTCAGGTCTGACGTTATGCTTTGACATACAAGTTCCTTCGAGTACCTAATGTCGACAAGTTATTTTCGTGATTCCAAAAATAATTCCACAAAATGACTATCTACCCAAGCAACCAAGTGTGCCTTGCATAAAACCCAAATTAACCCTTCACTCAAAGGGATGCCAAGACAATAATTTTCCTCTTTTCCGTGTGTGTGTATGTGCGCGATATTCCAAAAGTTAACCAATTAAACAACCCATCAGCGGAGATATGAAGAGTCATTTACAATAGCTTGCCGAAGGCAGCAAGCCAGTTTACCTACTTCCTTTGAGTTCACTGGGTCGGTGGAGGTGAAGAGAAGCAACCACCCCCAGACATTGCCACGGTGTAACGAAATCAACTATGAAATGGAAACTATTAACAAATTACCCCCACGGCTCCTCGGTATGCACACCTTAACCGAGCAGCAGGACCAACAAATATACACCAACCAGCCCGCAGGATACGTGAACAAGCACTTGTGCAAAGGATAAAGCGTTTTAAACTGACGTGTTTCCACACAGAAAACGGTTCATTTAAATCATTCACTACACTTGCATAAATGTAAATGATAATTCAATTAAACACATCCGTCCCGTTCCATTCTGTCTTCTTAGTAGTTTTGGGCAGGCTAGGCGTGGCCGTTAGTTTTCACAGGTTTATCGTTTCGAGTGGAAAGTATCCTGCATCCATTCGGTTTCAGTACATCATTTCAAATTCGACTCGTAATTGCACCACATGGAATTATGCCCTGTAAATCCTTCACCTCCGCTCCCCACACGATACAAATCATCATGAAGGACGAAGAAAAAAATAATAAAAAAAAAACTGTCGGGGTTCAAGGAGACGATGGCTTAGCCACCCGTCTCCGCACATCCAAAACTGACAATCAAAACAGATCCATGTGCTGTCAATTGGATGTGCGGGTGGATGGGTGGAGATGAAGAGCTCGCATGCAAACTCACACGTACACACAAACTGCACAGACAATGATCAAGGATGTGTGCGCTAATGAATAGGATTTGTGTGCCTGTTGGCGGGTAATTACCCGAGAAATTTTCCAAGAGAAAAGGAAATTTAAAACGACATGTGTCCTTGTTTGCGAGAAATTTTAAATGCAATCGCAACACAACCCAACCCAGCCCACAGCGGTAAAATAGGTTGAGGCAAATTCGTGTGTACTCAGATGAGCCTAAAATTCATCCTGATTTTTTTAAGGGGGTGTTACAATCCGCTTTTAATGGCGGGTAATCCCCTTCACGAATATATGTCAATTAGTGCGTTAGGGTGAATCCTTTGAACTCACACTCGTATATTTTATGGGGTTCTACTGTACATATGTAGAAATGCCATTGGCGCTGATTCTGGGGGGAGATTAAGGACTCTATGGGGGTCATTGTAATGTGCTCAAGGATGGAGGTCAATTTTTTTGGGTGGTTTTGTTCATATGGTGGGTTGTAGTCAGATCTCATTATTTAGATGGATGGCTTTAAGTGGTTTACAAGGCTATAGGTCTTCGATTTTGGGAACGTTAACTCACTGAGTTTATAAACGTTCCTAATGTCGGTCTTTTCATTGCCAATCGTGCCTCGTGTTGGACTTTTTCTACACAGTTTTTATTTCATGCGAAATTTTTGTTATAGTGCATATACCCAGTTGTGTCCCTTGAGCCATCATTCATCGCAGGCAAACCTCTTATTCAAAGAAGATACACTGGTCCCCCGCTTTGCGCGGGGGTTAAAGGAATGAGAAGTCTCGCGCAAAGCAAAACCGCGTACAGTGAAGTATGAATTTCATGTAATTAAGGGTGTTGCGATCCTGAAAAATGAAATGTAAGCATTAATTTAATCCGCGCAAATCGAGTTTTGGTAGGCAAATTCATTTCGCGCAAACGTGAAACCACGCAAAGCGAGGGATCAGTGTACATGCATTCGTTAAGTAAATATTAAGCTCGATTTATATTATTGTAGTTTTAAAATGAACGCACAGAAGGCATTGGTGTTTTGACGAAACCGATGCTATCTGAAGCCAAACTATCCAAATTTCTCTTTATCAAGTGTCTCTTCTTTTACAAACCCTCCACGAGGTAGAACCACCCATTGTACTAACTATAGATAATAAGTATATAAAAAATTAAACTTATTTATATATTTTTTTTTTCTAATTCCTTTTATAACGCCTTCGGCAATCCGACATATGGTCCTTCGAGCCGGATTTACGAACAAAATCGGTGAAAATATTCTATTTTCGATCGGTTGACTTCACAACAAGAAGAATTCATTCGGCTTCAATCAATCATCAATTTTACATAATTCACCTCCATCATTATCATCACTTTATCATCTTCAGTAACATCATCATCTTCATCGCCTTTATCATCATTCTCAGTAGCAGTAGAAGCACCTATCATAACACCATAATCATCATCATCAACCCTCTCCTCTTTTAAAAACCCTCCACGAGGTAAGATCAATTATTGTACTAACTCTTAATCTTAATAAACTTAAACATATCGTTTATTATTTTTCTAATTTCCTTTTTTTTTGGAGCAACGCCTTCGCCAATCCAACAGTATATTAGGTATATGTGATGTCAAAACTGGAATCCTGGATGGCAATTTGATGTCTAAATAGTCTATTGACGATCACACTGCATTCTGTTATCAATAAACCAACAAAAATCCTCCAGATAATAAACGTCATTTGTAACTCAAAGTGACAGCGCATGCATACATATGGGACGAGATGAGTTATGGATTGTCATATGCACTTTGCCGTGCCCATAAGCCAGTGGGGTAAGAACGGACATGGAATAAAAGATAAACTTATATCTGCATTTTTCCACAGCTCTCAACTGCATAAGTGTTTTTGACCTTTTTCAACCTTTTTGATTAGCTACGTACATACATATCTTGTTTCCATCTTTATATATAAAAATGAGCTGTTCGTTTGATACTTTAAAACTCATAAGCTAACCGTCCGATTGAGCTGAAACTTGTACTATATACTGATACTCTTTATGATGTTTGAGGTGTTCGTATATCAAAAAATTTCAAGTTTTCCGGTAGATGGCGCTGGAACTCAACATTTTTTATACTCACCGTACGATTACGCAAAAAATTACACAATATATTTGTAATGAATTGAGAAAGGTTCGTACATCAAAAGCTTTTAAGTTTTCCGACAGATGGCGCTGGAACACCAAAATTTCAAAACCATCCGATTAAGTTGAAATTTACAAAATATATATATTTGTAATGAAGTGAGAAATGTTCGTACATCAAAAGTTATCAAGTTTTCCGATAGATGGCGCTGGAACACCAACATTTTCAAAACCATCCGATTGAGCTGAAACTTACAGAATATATTTGTTATGAAGTGAGAAATGTTTGTAAATCAAAACTTCTCAAGTTTTCCGATAGATGGCGCTGAAAACAGAAATCTCAAAACTATTACTACAGCAATGCACGGGGTCAGCTAATAGCTATTTATTTACGTGCACTTCAAGCTTCATAACAAATATAATGTGTAAGTTTTAGCAATTAATTATGAATTTAAAAATGTTTGAGTTAAACTGGCTCGAAAAAGTTGGATATTATTGTTTGGACAGCAATGACAGAACATTCAATAGTACACTACTCTCGAGTTATCCTGGACATCACCCATATATTTAGTTAAAACCTAACATCTGAGTTTCCTCTCACTACGCCGATCTATCCGTCTCCCGTTCTTGTCCTTGATGTGCTCGTCGTGCTGCATGTAGACATTATAAGGGTATTCATAAAAGGGTAATATGTAAGAGAAGAAGAAAGTTGTCTACTACAATCGATAGAAAATGTGTAATAAAATTTAGTAAATATGTTTATATATATAATAATATACAGCTGATATTTATTTTGGTCAAATAATATAGAAGTTTTTAATAACTTGACTCTAGCGCCACCTAGCAGGCGGCTTTTCCACCTATGTCCTCCCTCAGGTCCCAGACTATCTCTTTGCCAAATTACATTACAATTGGTTCAGCGGTTTAGACGTTGAAAGGTTAACTGACAGGCAGACGGACAGACAGACAGACAGACGGACGGAGGGACACACAGACAAACAGACCAACTTACAAACGGACAGACAGACGGATGGACAGACGGACAGACAGACGGACAGACAGATGGACGGACAGGCAGACAGACAGGAAACAGACGGACAGACAGACAGACAGCCAGACAGACAGCCAGACAGACAGCCAGACAGACATAAAGACAGGCAGACAGACAGCTGACGTTTTCTGTATACATATTTCCTCAGCTTGGAATCGTTTCCCCGTTATCGGAACATATTTATCGAAATTTATCGGAATTTATCGTAACACATTTATCGTAACTCGTTTTCAAAACAAATACGTCGCTAAAGAAGTATTCACTTCAAAAACGAGAAGTTGCGAAAGCCTGAGCAGTCGTTCAGAGAGGGTTAAAAAATGGGATTCACAAGCTTAACCAAGTGTGATAAATATTTCGACATATAGTCGCGAAATTTTGCAGAATAGCCATTTTTTTGTAAAATGTCACATGAGCCAACACTTTTAGTCGCCAGTAAACAGCTTGACAGATCACTTTGTTTCCGATCAGATTTCTTCTCACAACATTTCCTTAAAGTTCAGACCTCTGGTACAGCCAATATGCACACTCTCTGACACATTTTGCTATCGGAAATGTTAAACGTTTTGACAGTTTGTCGAACAGTCTTATTTTACTGGATTGCCGGTTTCTAATTATTTAAAAGGCGAAATCCACAACCATTTTGGAGTATGCACTGAATAGTCCACATCTCTATAACTTTAAGCAATTACTGGGTTTGTAATATCGAATTAGCGGATCAAGGAATATGCTGCTATAAATTTACGGATTACTGTCCTCAAACTCCTTGTTTAACCACCACGGCTACCCACACAAAAAAAGCAACACCCACTCTCTCCAATGAAGCTCTTTTCAAGGATATTTTTCCGGCCGAGTTTGTTTTTGGCTAAAGTGAGACATAAAAGTGAAAGGAGGCCCATTAAGAGGTCCATTAATAATATCCCACCATTACCGATTGCTAGCAAAAGGATAACCTAAATTCGATGACGAAAGGTAGCTGTGTGCTAAATGAAAAAAAAAAAAAAAACAATCCATTTAATATTGATACAACAGTCAAAGAAAACATCTCCAAATAGGATACACAATTATTGTAAATGTCATCTTTAAGGTGTACACACATAGGTACGAGTGCTAGTATGTACATTTCCATCTTTGAAACTAGGTTAAATGTATTCTTGCAGAGAGGTAAGAGATGGTCCTGCGCAGTGGCATTTGATGGGAAATTTCCCAGTATTTTCAGTCCCTACCCGAAATAAATGTGCCCGCTCTCTCTCTAAGGTAAGATTCCTTCATTAATGCGAACTCCTTTCATGTAAGCGGATTGCCTGAAGCTTATGCCATAAATTCAACGCTCACAGGATGCCTGCCTACTACACAACACAAATACAGGGGCGCTTTCTTACACTCTATAGCCCTCGATAGAGAAACACCGTTGGCAGGAGCAACGACATGGGAATAAAGTAGCAGAGCACTTTAAGCACGTGCAGAATTCCTTCTTCTTCATCGGGAGAGGGATACTTGTTCTTACGTTTGTGGGCGTACGAATGTGTGTGTCTTCATTTTCTCCCCAAAAAAAAGTTTGGAATTTTTGGATATACCTACCTTGTGACAGTGTGCGTTGGTGGGATTGTGTGTAGGACGTAGGAGGCCGTTTTTTTGCTGCCTAAAATATAGGACTCGTAGGTATACCACTGACAGATGTGACCTTGAACATGTCTTGGAAGCTGCCTACAGATGGGATAAGGACATGTATTTTACAGTACTGGGGGCATATAAACACTCACACATACACTCAAACACACAGTGTGGTGCAGCTTGAGGGGTGGTTGGGAAAAAATGCTGGTCGAGCGCCGGGGGATGGTTTTTGTTGAGAGTTTTTGGGACTAACTATGAATGGTATCTGGGTTAGGAATACACGCGGTCGGGTGGGGTAGACAAATTTAGCCGTTGTAAATACAAATTCGGTTTTTTTTTTATTGGTCCTCTTATTTCCATTTACCAGAAGAAGGCAGAGGTATGTTAATGAGCTTTTGTCAAAAGAGCGCATATTACTTTTTTATTGCTAAATGAGGATTGAAATTGAAATGGTCCTTTTTTGGTTGTTGTTGTTATATTTGGTAGTGAGAAATTGAGGCTAATGCACCTGGATAACTGCCAAATTAGGGACATGTCTTGGCGCTTGCAATGGAATACTATGTCGTTAATGGTCGAACTTTTTTCTGCTTTCGATTTTAATGCTTGAAGTTGGGGAGTGTAATTTGAGTGCTGAAGTTGGAGGCTGCTGTATATTTTGTACGGTTTTATGATGTATCCCGTATGTCATCATTTAGGTAAAGCGTCTAAATTTTACTAGCATCATCGGTGAATCATTCTCTGGAAGATAATCTTACAGGGAGGTAAGTGAGTTCTTGTTTTGTTGACAGAAAGATATTCAATTTCAATATTATGTACTTGTTGAATAATAAACTCGTATGGGAGGCCGCAAAAATAAGCTCCATTGATAAATCCTGTAACCCAACAAAGAACTACATATTGGGAAGTATTAAACTTATCCTCTTAGTGTACAGATGTGATTACATGAACGTAATGCAGGGTTTTCCCGATTTATACGTTAAGATGCGTTCCATAAAGAGACGATGTAATCCGGAAAATGTATAGAATAGGAATAGAAGAATTGTTTACTTTTCCAATACGTAATCGTTTTTGATGTGTAAACATCTTAGCTCTCGGTATGGGCAAAATTTTCGCCGTTATCCGTCACGCGTAACCAAACTTGGTATTAATGCGTTGTCTGTATATGATTCTCCTAGTACTGTAGATTTGAAACTGTTTAAACGCGCATCACGCGGGACCCACTTGACGGATTTTGATGAAACATTGCAATAGTGATTGCTTAAGTTCATCCTCAACACCGTTTATAATTTTTATCCCGGAAAATGGCATGGTTTTTAGAAAATAGTGAAAAAACTGAATATTTGAAAGGAAAATAATAATTATTCAGCCCTAACTCAATAATGGCTTATGGGATGGAAAAACAAAAACATAGGTGAAATTAGTAGATTTGCCCCTGATTCATTTGAGACATAAAACATCCTCCTGTGTTCTCCTGAAGCTGGGAAATATTCAAAACAATTATTCTATGCATCGCCCACAATTTTCTTTCAGCGGAGACCATTGCCAGCAGTCGAGCAGCAGTGGGTATCGTTGCAATAGTGTGTGTGTGTGTGAGTATATGAGCGCGCTCTAATATGATAATATGTTTTATACTTCAATGTGCTACAACCATTATCACCATTTGCGGCTCTTACACTCAACCGATCTTAACAAATGATGTTTCAAAAGAAAGAAGATTTTCAAGAGCAGTGAATCGCATTTTCAGTTTAAAAGTATTATTAACAAATTAAAAAAAAAAACCGTCACAAAGAAATATTGTAATGAACTCCTGTTGTTTTAAGAGTTAATTTTGGTTCATATATGTATGTAGGTATATGTATTTGCTATATGGAAATCATCTGGGAAGTATTTGTTGTAAATTGGTACGAAGCCAATGTAATATTGCCCTTGGCTATGTCGTCGTCAGGGATAGTAGCCATGTTTAATTTAATGTGGTAAAACTTCTAATGCAATGTTTAAAATGCCCATACAATTAGACCACTGAAAGTTTAGCTTACAACATTCCCTTAAACAGTGATAAAACCCGAGTTTTACGTGACTGTTACCTAATTATGTCGGACGAATGCACTATGGCACACCGTAAGGCAGTGGAAGCCGTTGCAAGCGTTATCAGTAGTGCCACGAGGCACAGGAGCTGACGAAGTAAACGCCTGTCTGAAAAAGGAAAGTCTCTGGTCCAGTGTTACTCAAATGTACTTGACCGTCAATCCAATCGCACAACATTTCTCTGATTTGGTGGAGGAACGGTTCCGGAAGAAAATGGAAAAGTAAATTTATCTCATTATATTTCCCAAAAGGTGTCTTCTACCGAAGAACTTATCTCTTTACGATGATACATCGCAACTAAAAAACCGTGAGAACTCTTGGCTTTGTGAGCGAGCTATTTCGTCGCCTCGGAATGATTAAGCTGCAGCAATTAATAGATATTGGCACGTGTTGATGATCAAAATCTAGAATACATTTCAATCAACTGTTATGGACCAAGAAGTAACAACCTATTTTTTTAGTTCTCTATCTTCTCCATCACAAAAATTCAAACTTAAAGTCGGTTTACCTATTATTTTTCTAAGAAACTTGAGTTCAGTATTAGTGCATTCTTTCCCAGCAAACAATTTTATAAGGCATATAAGGCTAAGGTAAAAATAAGGAAGAGAGAAATTAGAAACCTTATTCCGAGACTATTAAAAGTCTTAAATTATTTAATTATTTAAGACTTTTAATAGTCTCGGAATAAGGTTTCTAATTTCTCTCTTCCTTATTTTTACCTTAGCCTTATATGCCTTATAAGGTTTATTATAAGTTACAAATAAGATTCTAGGTATTTTCTCTCTCTTTCAAGGTTTAATTATTATAATTATTATTATTTCTTTGTTGACAGATTTTATGAGCCGTTCGCCAATGAAGAAGAGGACCAAAAGAAGCTATAAAACGAGGAATAAATTTGTTTCTATTTTGTATACTTGAATCGGGGAATCCCATGAATGATATCGACATTAATTTAATTTGGGAAATATGGGGAATATTTTCAATACTTTAAGTTGCTTGCAAATTTAAATTCAATTGAAACTTTATAGTAAAATCACAGTCGTTGCTGAGAAGAAAACTAATAACAGACTGTATAACGACTGAGAGAACCGCTGTCAGGCACAGTGAACCATTCAGTTTAAATGATAACATTCAAAACTCACTTCCATCTCATAAACACGAAGGTGGGATAGCAATATCTAAGCTTAGGTCTAGGTTAAGTTAGGTTAGGTTGAGAGGGGTGTATTATTGAGCGAGTAATCATTTCCACTCGGAGAAGATCCATTGCGAATCCCCTCATAGTTTGGGAGTAAATCCTCTTTTTTCCAACTCGTAAACCAGTTTGTACTCTTGATGAATCATAGAAGGTCCGATATCTTAGAATTTCCGAGTTCTGTTATGTCCTCCAGGAATCAATGACCTAAAGTACGGAGGCGTCGTTTTTGGAGGGCGGCACAGTGGCAGAGCAGATGTTGGATCGATTCGCTTTCTTTCTCATCTCCGCAACTTCTACAGATATCGTTGGACTCAGGTAGCCATTTGCTTGTCATGTGACCTATGGCACAGTATCCTGTGATTATTCCGGTGATAATGCGTATGGAGGATTTATCCAGATGCAACATCGTCTTTGTCCTATTAAGATCAAAGATCAAATATCAAAGATCAAAAAGCGAGATGTAACGCAGTCGGTTCGTTTGAGATACAGAGCGTTGGTCTCTTTTTCAATTATATGGTCGATTGTGCTGAACAGTGTTTCTATTGCTTTCTGAGCTGGCTGACTATCCACCAGAATGGTTATCTCCGACGGAGAGAGGTCGCGCTAATTCCGCTTGGAAAACACTGCATGCATCCGGTAGTCTGATCTGAGGGATTTCCGTTTATTTAGTATGTCTGCTCCAGTACCTAAATCCATATTTGAGCCGTCGCGTCGCCAGTCTTCCCTACTGGGGAATAGGATTGGTACGTTCAAGTTAAACTCATAGTGAGGGGTATTGTAGTCTGAGGTCTTGGTTAGAATTTCAGGATTGCATGGAATTGAGGAGATTCCTGTATTTTTCCGAGTATCGCCGCATGTCCATACGTGGTATGTTTTAGGAAATCAGATTCGCTCCTTTTGCTGCTGCGCCTTTGATGAACATGTCAATGGGAAGGTAATTAAGAATCATATCAAGCTTAGGTCTAACAAGGCTGCTGGACCTGACTTGGCAGAGAGCATTTCTAAAATTTGGTCAATAGAATATCCACACCCCCGATATCAGTGGATCGGAAATACTTACAAAAACGTACTTTTGGGATAGTAAAACAGCTTTCTTAGAGCAGGCTCTTAAATCATTAAAATGTTCACAATATTGTCCAAGACCTTGGAAAGCGAAACTCTTGTATAGATATAAGACTGCGACACCAAAGTACCTATGGACTGGACAAGTGTGAAAGAAAAAAAAATGCCTTTATTTTGAACGAATGAATATTGGGGCGTTAAATCATCAACGGGAGAGGAAGATTTCCAGATTTATTTGACTCATTTGTTTTACTTATTCTCCAAGTCTGAAAGAATAGCAAATTCATAAATTATAACCACTAACATATGAAGCCCCAATTTCAATCCCCTGTAATTTGCAATAAATATTTTCCTCCTCCTATTTCCTAGGACAATTTTATCCATAAACTACACCCAGGACAGGGCATCCTATAAAATAATTCCCGACCCTAGCTCTAGTTGCACGAACCTAAAACACCATAAACAAAAAGAGTGGAACATAAAAACCACTTTCCGGGATTCTGGGCAGCATTTCAAGTGGACTTTATGGCCGAGTGACCAACTCTGGTCAAAGTCGATAATTCCGTTTAACACTCTTCCAATCATCTTCGCTGCTTCATACGGCACAAAACTATAAACTGGGTCAGTACTAAACAGAAGCCAAAAATGCCAACTGGCAAGTTTCCCACTATTAAATTTCAAGGTCATCATCGTCATCATCATCATCACCATCACGGAACTAGAAATGTCTCCTACTCCCTAAAACTTGTTTTGGGACATTAATCAACATTATGGCCAAACAGAGGAAGAAAAATCTACGCAACATGAAATAACAGAAAAAATACATGCCGGAGAAAAATACGCTTACGAAAGATGTCCTGTCCATGTCAGCCCTAAATGTCGTCTACCCAGAGACCCAGTTGCGGAAGTACAAAAACGTGCATTGTGCAGCAGCAAACAAACATTTTCGAGTTGCAATCGAAATCTAAAAAGCACACGGCGCCTTAATGTGGAACAAACATGGGCTGAAGGAAAAGTCCTTGAATCCTTGACGTGGATAGATTGGGTTACGTTGGGTTTTTTTTTTTTCTTTATTTATTTCGTGTTCAGATGGAAGAACGAGATTTTAGGTTTTTGGGCGAGATTTCCAGCAGAAAATGAGGTTATGCCAAAAAAGGACTTCAGATCGAAGGGTGGAACATCGTATCGTCAGAAGCTACACGTTCACTTTCATGGCAAGAGCTGACCTATAAGTAAACGTAACAATTGCAGCAACTGGAAAATGGAATAAAATGAGGTAACAGCAGGAGTTCCAACAACATCAGGCGAGAAGTAGGAAAAAAGGAAAAAAAAGTGAAAGGATACTCGTACGTGTGGTGATGGTGCATGATAGGATGATAGCCTACGGCGTCTTGTGAAATTATTATCGTACGTTTTTTGGGTCACTGGGAAGTGTCGGAAGATGGCTGTCCTCTGTGCATGCCAACCAGCAACTCCCCACCCTGATAGAGTAGTGTCTAATTATTTGTGGCTAAATCGTGTTGCATTCATTTCGTATGAATAGGTTTAAGGACTAAGCATGCACAATCAATGCTGCAGGATAATCAGATGATGCCGAAAGAAATAAAGTTTGACATTTGAAACTCTCCTCTGGGGAAGCTTAATGTCTGTAAACTCAGAAACTTTGAAGGTTGGTTAGGAGGATGGGCTTTGGTTCAATTTGTGGCAGAGCAGTGGTATATTGCTGCAGAGGATGCTCCTAAGCAGTTACTTACTTAGTTGGCGCTACAGCTCGATGTGAACCTGGGCCTGCTTCTCGCAACCATTTGTGTGTGGGTGTTATATTTTTGCACGAATGGAAGGGACCTACAGTTTTTTGCCGACTCCGAACGGCGAGTTGAGAAGCTTAATCGTGACAAATGATACTCTTTGATGCTTGTCAGACATTCGAAAGAGGTGGGCACTGTGAAAAACTTTTACGTGTTTGCGGCGGGCTCCTATGCAGTTGATTGCCGTCATTTACGAGACAGGAGCTTGGATAAATTATGGGACCCAGGAAGTTTATCTCTAAAAATGGCTACGCGAGAAATTAAAAAGGTAAAGGAACTGTCATGGTATAAGGAAGCTCCACTGAAATAAGGATTTGTAAGGCAGTCAGTTCCCTGTTGCACGGTTCCCAATTTTCCAGGTAAAGGCTCATATCAACGAGTCTTTTGATGATGAGGTAATTTTTTGAAACTCTACACCTTTGAACTATAAACTGTTCAACCATGCGAGACTCATTTGCCAGTCTCCTTCGCTACTCCATTACGGTTGCATTCTGTCCCCTACCAACCGTACTTGGTGACGTTCCATGGTTGTCAGATGTTCCGAACCTTTTACATCCACATACGGATGCTTTCGTTCGAGAACGCACTGTTTTTGTTAATTTAACCCTCACCTGTTATGCAACGAGTATTGCCAACGCTAAAGTGGTTTGAAACTTCGATCGTTTTTGTCTTAATTTATTCGTTGAGTGGCGTTTGAAGCTAAGTGGAAAAAGTAGTTTCCATATTTAATGTCAAACATGTCACTTGGTTGACAGCAAATCTTACGCGGGTACATGGGCAAATGGGCACCGTAGCGCAAGTGGTTAGTGCTTCGGACTACTGAGCCAGCGGTCTTGGGTTCGAATCCTGTCGCAAACACCTAAAAAAAAGTTTTTTACAGTTCCCGCCTCTTCCGAATGCCTGACAAGCATTCAAGAGTTTCATTTGTCATGTAAAGCTTCCCAACTCGCCGTTCGGAGACGGCAGAAAACTGTATGTCCCTTCCATTCGTGCAAAAATATAACGCGCAGACACAAATGGTTGCGGGAAGCTAGGCTTGGTTCTACCTAGGACTGCTGAAGCCAAATATTTATTTATTTTTCTTTTTAATGTCAAACATGTCACTTGGGTGACAGCAAATCTAACACAGCCATAGTAGGAACTAACAAAAGTTCGCATAGTTGGTGTCAATTTAGTAGTTTCTAATCTAACAATATTTACTTCCAAATCTCAGAATAATAGGTAAAATGGTGACGAGAAAGAGAAAAATTAGTGATGTAAGCTCGGTTGAAGCTCCACCGCCAACACAAGAAGAAATTCGTTTGGCCCATTCTCTTCGGATTTTGACGTTAACTCACGCCAGTCCACATATTGCACAAATGCCAAAATGCATACGGAATAAACGCACCTTAAAGTTGTTTCGAAGATTCCAGACTGTCCGTTTTTCTGCGGAGGACGAATTTCGTAAAGGTCGACCCAAATCCTCGACCAACAATAATGGTGCTGGTGAAGGATTAAATGGACGAAGATGACAGGAACTGGGCTTGAATGCCATGGCTGTGTCACGAATTTTAAATCATCACCTGAAATATTCGAAGAAGTCAGCTCGATGGGTTCTAAAAATTCTGAATGGAGATCAAAAACGTTTGAAAAGGGAGAGTCAATCTGCTTCAATAAAATTGTTACAGATGAGGAATCATAGTTTTACCCGGAAACCAAACAGCAGTCCCTGATATGGAGCCCAGAAGGTACAAATCTTCCAGTAAAGGCCAAACAACAAGTCAGTGACAAAAGTTATGATGTCGATGTACTTCACTAGGCCGTCATCCCGCTTAAAACTGCTCAGACAGTCAGTGCTTATTGGTATACTGAAACTTTCTTACCACAAATTTTCCAAAATCTACCAGGATACCGATTTGTTGTGGTGCTACTTTTTTCACCAGACGATGCGCCTGCGCACATTGCTGAAAAAAAACCAACAACTTTCTTGCGCTCTCGGGCATCAATGAAATTCGCCGAGCACCATATTCTCCAGATCTAGCGCCGTGTGACTTTTGGCTATTTCCGAAAATAAAAAAAATATTTGAGGGGACATATCTTCACATCTAATAAAGAGATTATTAATCGAAAAGCCCCAAAAAAAGGATTTTGAAAGCTGTTTTGAAATATGGATCTATCGGCTGAAGAAATATACGTAGGTATTGAAATAGATGGGAATTATGTGGAGAAAATAAAAAAAGATGAAGATTAAATATCCAACGCTAAAATTATTTGTGTTTTATTATTCAACAAAAATTGTCAGTACTTTTTTTCAAACACTGGTGCCTGTACATGTCTTCACGACACTCAATTAGAGAGATCGCCACTGAAATAAAAACCAAAGCACTGACTTACACAGGTTTTGTTTTTGTAATTTACCACAAATTCGCATAGATCCCAGCCAGTTCCACAGTCAGTGGGCCAGTGGCTAAATGATTATGTGTGGCTGCCAATCTCTGTGTATATAGAAAACATCAACATCAAAACAGTGTTACCATTATTAAGCTAAAGCTAATCGTTAATGCTTTTTCTGTGGTTTTTGTCAAAGAGCTTTGGGATTTTGTGCGATTTTGTGAGAACCAATAAAACTAGTTTGAGTATGTGAGGGTATTGCCACATGGCTTTTGTTTTTTCAACTTTCTTGTTTTTCTGGTGAAACCGTTAAAATGAAGTTGATCGCTTTTTCGATTTTTGTGATTTATAATGAAGGTTATTTGCACAAGATGAGTTTTGTGTGTTGAAACGAATAGTGACTTTTTTTTGTTTTTAGCCTATATCTCGTAAGCTAATCGTTTCCGATACATAACAGTGATACACCAAAATACTCGAAAACATGCTCTTTACAACATACCAAAATTTCATCAAAATCGAGGCGGTGTCCACTTTGTACACAATTATCTTTTTTCGTTCAACAAATTGTATTGTTTTCAAATCAGCAGATGGTAGCCCTATGGGTATTGCATACTATGGTAACCCAGTGAGAGCTTGAAAGAGGGACAGATTTATGAAAGCTGTTGCAACCAGAATGAGAGGCAAACGTCCTAACTTCCCTGTACTGACAATTTTTGTGGAACAGAGTATAGCTGATTTTTACTCGCTTCGCAGCGCATAAAAAATATTCTCTTTGTATGTATGATATTATTTGTAATAAATTGAGAGAGAGAGAGACTTCCGAATAAATTCTACACTTGTCCTTGTTCCTCTTACTCCACAATTTGCTTAACACCAAATGAAGTAATTTAAAAAGAATTATTATAGGATCGTTTAGACTGAATGAATTGCTTGGATAAAGGAGTTTCCATAGATATTAAAGAAAAAAGTGACTCAGGTGGGTTAGCGATCTCTTCCAATCTAAATAATCCGCTTTCTTAAATATACAGCACGTTCTTACACCCAAAACGTCAAAAATTAATACAAACATATCTGTATCTGTTGGCTGCATCTACTTATCATAAAAAACATTGCAACCAAATTTATCCAGCTATTGATTTAGAGATTATCAAACAATTAGAATTAGCACGAAGCAATCCCAATCATGTACATATATTACACGCCCAGCAGGAAAAGGTAATCTATTGGAATCGAACAGGGAATCAATCGCTAGTATAGAATATTGATTCCAGAATTCATTATTCTTAACACAGACTATGTCCTAGGAAAATAATCGATTACCTGAAAGTGTTTTAAGAATGCATTATAGAATTCATTCTTTGTAATGTATTATATAATTCATGCATTTATAATTAGTTACATAATGCATTTCTCCGACATAAATTAATGAAATGTATTCAGCTTTAAATGAAAAGTACACTGTTTCGTTTTAAAATATTTTATTACAAAAAATTCTAGGAGAAAATTAAAAAGGAATTTAAATACAAAAAAAAAATATTATTAATAAAATAAAGCACACACAAACCACAAAGATTTTTTTTTTTGGTAATTTTCTTCGCCAATCCGTTTAGAATACATTTCTAACTTTTTTTACTCCTCGCTGTCACGCGTTGCAACACAAAATAACTTTTTCATGCGTTTTTAAATATAAAACGCGAAATTTGTGAGCGACATGAAGGCGCCGACAGACAACACTGTAACCGAAAAATTGTTAAATTCAAAAACACTAGATTACATTTTCTGCAGATGTGGGAATCTATGTGGTAAACAATTTGCTTTGTTATTATATGACATTACCACGTCGATTCTTTTGGATACATTATATTTCTCATCTATAATAACTAATTATGTATTCGATTCTCCAAGGAATACATACCGTACTTTCCTGCTGGGCGCATTTACAGCATACACGCATACCCGCTGGAGCATTGACGGTGGCAATGGTCTCCACTGATCGTTGTCGCGAAAGCATACAAGCAATATTTCTTTATGTTAATACTTTTCTCACAGAAAGTGTACAAAGAACGCAGTAGGAAAAGGTAATCTATAGGAATCGAACAGGGAATCAATCGCTTGTACACAATATTGATTCCAGAATGCATTATTCTTAACACAGACTATGTCCTAGGAAAATAATCGATTACCTGAAAGTGTCCTAAGAATGCATTATAGAATTCATTCATTTTAATGTATTATATTATTTATGCATTTATAATTAGTTATAAAATGCATTCCTCCGACATAAATTAACGAATGTATTCAGTTTCAAATGAAAAGAACACTTTTCCGTTTTAAAATATTTTATTATAAAAGTTTTTCTTTTGCTAGAAGTCTTCTCCAATGCCGTTTAGAATACATTTTTTTTTTATTTTTAACTTTTTTCACTCCTCGCTGTCACGCACTGCAACACAAAATGAATTTTTCATGCGTTTTTAAATAAAAACGCAAAATTTGTTGGCGACATGAAGGCGCCGACAGACAACTGTAACTGAAAAATCGATAAATTCAAAAAACACTACATTACATTTTCTGCAGATGTGGGAATCTACGCGGAAAACAATGTGCTTTGTATACTATGATATTACCACGTCGATTCTTTTGGAATGCATTATATTTCTCATCTGTAGGTAATAACTAATTATGTATTCGATTCTCCAAGTAATACATTCCGTACTTTCTTGTGAAATAATCTAAACAAATCTGTGAATTTTATTTTAGTAGGTATGTTATTTAAGAACTAAGATAGAGCGAAATAAATTCCCAAAATTAAAATATAAACTGTTATTTTTCTCATTTAGAAGTTTTTTATTGAAATATATTAATTTTTTTTTTGATCTATTTGATAGATGTCATCCAACCAGAATCGAATGCAAAAAACCGCATTCAAATCCGTTCAGTAGTTTTTTTTTTTGTTTTTTGCGGACCATATGTACATACATACTTCCTTTTATAAAAGTAGTGATGAGCAACTAGTCGCTTATTTCTTCCTTGTAAACTCGGTTAGAGAAAAAATCGAACAGACCGAATTATTTGTGCTGCATTTTAATTTCCTTTTACTTACATTAAACCAATTAATTGTGAAAACCCCGGGAACTCTTCGAGTGACATTTCTCTTTATTAAATTCTAAGTGTAACATCGTCCTTAATACTTTATTAAAATCAGGTTAAATAATGACCTTCAAAAAATTCTAATAAACATTCTCTTGTTCCTTTTCTCGCTGTTTTCCGATTTAAGGTAATAAAACGGTGCGGCGTCCGTGAAAAAGGACTTCCACCGAAAATCACTCTTATAACCCCAGCACGTTAATAAAAATAAAACTAAAGCACGCAAGCATTCGGAGAACGTAAAATTAGCGTAATTTTGTCTGGGTGCACGCTGTACGCACTTTTATTTCAAATCTCCATTCAAAAACAGGCCTAAAAGTATTCGAAAACTCCCTCCTGCTGGTATGCTAGTTATTTCTGTTTTCTCCTTTCAAAAGGACAAACTTCCAATTACTTTTGTTTCTTCGTCCTTTTTACCCTTAAGGCGGCCGATAGTTGTCAAGTTGACTTAGTTTCCAGTCAAGCGAGTTAATTTAATTGGCTGTGCAAGTGTGAGCGGAGCTTATGGCTAAAACACGGAGCTTTTTCTTCATTTGTTCACCTTTTATTGTCCTTACTTCGCAAATATTATTTTTATTAGACATATTTTATTTTCTTTCCTTTTTTTTGGCCCCTGTTGCTATACTCTTACTCTTGTCCTTGTATTTTAATTTGACAATAGCATTAAAGTTGAGCACAGGCGGGTGGAGGTGAGGTGCTTTGATGGTGGAAACAACTTTTACGAAACGTTCAAAACTTTGTCCTTTCATTTGGACCTAATCTTGATATCTTTTGTTTGTTTACTTAAAAGATAGTTAAGTTTATTTGGAAACTTCGCTAGCTGTTTTATGTAAGGTGGTGGTGGGTGTTGAGTCGCGTATGGCGGCGGATTTCAAATCGGAGAAGTTTTCTTGACGAACAGAATTAGTCCCTTTTTGTGGGATTGTTTTGTATATATATCTCGTGACATTTGATGTGGTTTCATAGTGGTGAGGATTTGAAATTTTCAGTAAATTGTCAGAATTAGGAAGGATGGTCAATAAGTTTTAATCTAAACAGATTGTGACTGACAGCAGTGAATTTCTCGATAACAAAGTTTAAAGGACGAAATAAAAGGAAACTGCGTAGTTAGCAATTGTGATTATGGTGAAAGATATGACAATTTGCGCCAGAATAAGACTGTTTTTTATGTCGAAATGATTGGGGTGTCTGCTCAGAGTTTCTTGCCATTGATATATAGCATTTACTCGTCCATTACGTTACGTTTGGAAAACCAAATAAAAACCACTCAAAGCAATTTATCAATGTTGTCGATTAAATGAAAAATATATAACAGCTGTGATGTGTACTGTCAAAATGCGGGGATGTGTGACAGACGTAAATACGCTAACATAACATAACGTAATGCCATGATTTGTCCTTAAGTCAACGTTTGAAGAACTTAACGATCAGGGAAGCCGATCACAGCCCTGATTTCAAATTTAAATTTGATATATGAAAAACGTAGCTACGTAACGTAATGTATTGAGTTCATCAACAAAAAATTAAACAGAAAACAGCGCCAGCAATCAACATCAGCAAAACAATGCCTAAGGCCGGCAACAATAAGTTCAGGTGACAAATCAATTTGCGTATAATAAGCAATCACGACCTACACCAAACATATGACCCACATCGACGGAAGCGCATTCACGACCTTCCCCAATCAAATGACCCACATCGACGGAACCCGGAACAGCAGAACCAATTAATCAGTCACAAAGCTGAATCGGCGTAATCCGAAACAAATCATATGGAATTACTGACCGTAGGTTAAGTAGAAGTAATTAAAATTAATTTCATTAAGGCAAAGAAAAAAATATAGATCGATTTTAAGCATTTAAGTGTCCGGTCTTCAATTACTGACCCGCCACCAGTGGTAATGTTGCTGTTCAGTTTAATAAAATCTAACAAGCAGTCGATTTGACATGGTTCTTCGAGCCGGATACATTGTCCTAGTTATTGACAGCTATCCCCTCATCATAAAGCTGCTGTTCAGTTTAGTAAAATCTAATAAGCAGTCGATTTTACATGGTCCTTCGAGCCGGATACTTGGTCCATTGAGCCCGATGAGCTGGCTGATTGCTGACAGCTATCTGCACACCTGTGGTAAGGTTTGTCTGTTCAGTTTGAAAGTCAGTTCTACAAGGTCCTTCGAGCCGGATTAGCCGGAGTAGTATAGTGAGTATTGGTACAGGACCATTAGTGATTACAAGTGCAAAGTGATTACAAGTTCACATCAACAACAATGAGTGAATTGAACGATATAGCATTGAATCAAACGCGCATTGAGGAGGAAGTCCATCGATTATGGACCAACTGCAAAAAGGATGGAGAGTCCCGATACTCTGTAGAGTATCTCATTAAAACACTGAAGCAGTTGGAACAGCACGTGTTTAATTTCCAACTAAATAAGGAATATTTAGAAGACCTGAGGGAGGCAAACCCGCTCCATGAGTACTTCATACGGAAGTACTTTAGTTAATTTGAATCAAGGTACAGTAACATCAAAAAGACTTGGATTGGAAGGCGAAACTCGATGGTTTAAAAACGGCGAAGCAACTTTCGTTACAGACTGGTGCCAACACTCCAGAATCACGTCTGGCTCCCTCCAGTTTAAATCAAACTTCGGCACTTCAATAATCAAGAAGCGTATCTTCAGACAAACGGAGGAGCTAGCTGAAAAAATCAACTGCCCCGCAAAATCAAATCAAGCTATGGCAATTCAACCATCAAGGAGCACATCATCAAACCTGGAGGAGACGGCTGAAAAAATGAAGTGCCCCACAAAATTTATGAAGTTGAATTTTATCAAGAACAACTTCAACCGCGTTATTTGACAATTGGATCTGAGGCAAAACACATTTTACCCCGGATTGAAGTTGGGTCAATTAAAAGAATGCTGGACAAGGTCCGCGGCAATAAACGAGGATCTAATTTCATCTCTGGAAGAAGCTGATTACGAACAGGAGTACGTGTCCAACAATGAGTGCATCGAGTTGGAGCAGATGTATCGAGATACTTACTTAGTTGGCGCTACAGCTCGAGGTGAACCTGGGCCTGCTATTCGCAACCATTTGTGTGTGCGTGTTATATTTTTGCACGAATGGAAGGGACCTACAGTTTTTTGCCGACTCCGAACGGCGAGTTGAGAAGCTCAATCGTGACAAATGATACTCTTTGATGCTTGTCAGACATTCGAAAGAGGTGGGCACTGTGAAAAACTTTTATGTGTTTGCGGCGGGATTCGAACCCAAGACCGCTGGCTCAGTAGTCCGACGCACTAACCACTTGCGCTACGGTATCGAGATACATACATCCAAATCAAGGAGACAGAAAAACGACATCAGCAACCGAAGGCGGCAGTTCCATAAGCTTTCATAATCATCTAAGAAAGTTATACTGTATGGGCTTTGAGAAATGCATTCTCTAAATGACAGTAGATTTTTATAAGTAACTTAATGTGGTTAATGCTAACCTTCTCGCTATATTGTGATTCTTTTTCTCTTCGTCTATTTTAACGGAGGAAATTGGCAGCTAAGCAAAACTTTGACAGCTGGACGGAAACAAAAGATGGTCATCTACCGATAAGGACTTCATGTTAATTGTAGAGCAAAAGTAATAACGCTGCTTATGGAATAATTCTGTCATTTACACAGTACGTCATGATATTTCGAGTAAACCAAAGCCAGGAAGCATCTTCTGCTGCTATAAATTGGTCTTCCTCGAATGTTGCTTCCTGTTTGTCCAATACACACACAAATTTAAATATTTTCAGTTGATCTTAGAAGAAGCAATTTCCACGGGCCGGGCAGTTGTCGGGTAAACATCAAGAACCTTTGCCATCTGGACACTTTATGAATGTTGTTTTCCGAGCATATGTCGTAACGAAAATTGTCTATTCGTTAATCTACTGTCGAAACTGATTACCCATGATATCCTATTCACACAGAAATCTACTACTACCACCCGTGCTATCAAATCGAAGGTAACCTACGGAGTATCTCCACCACACATTCATCAATTCCAATTGAATCTATCTAGAAACACATACGCACATGTTCTATGTGAACTGTTTACATGTTTACAACAGTATAATGGCAAGGATATTAAAATTTATGCGAGAATATATTAGAAGCTTTGCCATAGTAGAGGGTCTTCGGCGTGGCGCCCCCCGTCAGGAACTCTACACGCCAAGGAAGATTGATGAGTTAACCCTTCATTTGTCAATTTCGATACACAAACAAACGCAACCGTTACAGTTCTACAAACACGTAAACGTAACCATCCATAAATTTTCATTCAACTTTGAAACTCCTGGATGAAGAGAAGCAGGACAGCAGGAATCCCCATTAAAAGCACTATATCTTTAGATAATGGTCCATAATGTGTGTCGTAACGTAACGTAACTCGTCGATTTTTTTTTTTTACGACTTGCTTGTGTATGTGAGTGAGTATGACTGGAATACATGAACCAGAAAGGATTTCTCTCGTTATCAAATTAATTTGCTCTGCGTGTACCGGATGCGTGAAGAAAATTCAAATGTTGTCGCCACAGGGATATCTAATACTCGCATGTCCTTCTCAGAGCAGTGTTTACAAACATCATACCACCGGTAACGTTTGGTAATAAATTCCATTACATTGACTATAAATCAAAATCCCATCAACACCATCGCGTCGTCATCATACATCATCATCATCAAGAGAATCGCCATCATCGTGAATGGAACCCTTTTTTTTGCTCCTGCAAAGGACTATAAAATCAACCGAAAAAGGGTTTCGCTACTTGCTTTACCTTATAATAATAATTTTTTTTCGTCCTTTCGTGGGGGTTTGGAATGAAATTCGATAATAAATTGGTGGCACTTCACCAAAAAAGAAAAAAAAAAGGACGAAGAGTATTCCGGCGCTAAATTGTGCCACATATATTTTTTGTTGCTACCGAAAGCTGAAGCTCCTAAGAATTTTGAAATTCAATATTTGCTTGAGTTGTTAAGGATTTCCATGGAAAATCCTTTGGTATTTATTATTATTATTTTTTTCTTAAACGCGCACTGGGTGTGAATTACTGAATTGGAAGCGAAATAACAAAGGATCATGCTCTTTTGAAGATGCAAAAACCCCAAAAATTCCAAATGGGATGAGATTGGTAGAGCCGGGACTCCTTCCTATGGTTGGTTAGATGGAAGGATGGCTGTATACTTTTGAGTGAATCACTGATTCGTATCAAACAGCTCCTATGATTGATGTCGAAGAGAATAAGAAGAAAAAAAATTAAACGAGTTTCCTTTATCGAGAATGAAAGAGAATTTTTCTTTCAAATTGTTAACAGCTCTTTTAGAACGGGTTCCATTAGAATGAGTTTGTAAGTCTTCAAGGGAAGACCCAAGAAAAAAATTATTTCTGCTTTAAAGTAGATGAAGACATTGTGTTTGTGGAAGAAGCTCTACATCTGTTTGCCTAGCTTTTCTGAGAAAATGGCCAGCGCTCGCGTTGTCAAAGGTGATTCAATAAAAGTCCTTGGATTTGTTTTTTTAATAAGTATAACACAAAACAAATAGAATATTAAATGTTTGTTGACTCTGAAATAATACAGAAGGATGGGAATTTTATGTGAAAGATAATACTTGTCAGCTACCTACATTGCATCGAGGCCTTTTACGACCCAATACCCACACACAACGTCGCTATTATTACAGATAGCCAAGCCACAATTAAAGTCATAAGTTCGGCGGTCTACTCATCGAATCTGGTGGATCAAAGCTAAGAAAAGCTCAATCGCTTGTGCAACCAGGCTCTCTGGGTTCCAGGACATAGTGCCATAAAAGGAAATGAGAGAGTCGATGAACTAGCCGAGTGAGGGCAAGTGACGGAAAAATGTTCATACCGCTACAGACAGGGGATGTTAAGGGCAATATTCTCTCAAACTTTTTATAACTAGCTCATCTCAGGTGGACAAACGGTGTCATATCCAGGAAGATATGCCCAAGTTACAATAGGTCAAAAACAAAAAACTCGTGTAGACATCACAAGAGTAGTGGCAGTTAGAACAGGGCAGTGGCCAATGGGGGATTGCAGAACTAATCCTCTTCTTAAGTTCCACAGGATGGATATACATATCTCAAACTACATCCACATAAACGGGTCACCTTGGGTTTGGGTATGAAAACTTTTTGCGCTATTTGGGTTATCTTTCCACCGAAACCACCACTTCTAGCTACCTACCTACATTGGGTCCTTTTAGGGTTCCGTACCCATATTGTAATATGGAATCATTATAAGTTCGCTCTAATTCGAAAATGTCTGTCACGATAGAAACATCAAGAACCGTTCTTTCTAGAAACTTGGGCTCAGTGTCAAATCGCCCAAAGCCAAATCGCCCAGAATGCAAAAAATCAGAAAAATGTCAAATCACCCAAAAAAAAAGTTGGGCGATTAGATTTTTATATTTTGGGTGATTTGGCATTATGTCAAAATACCCAAAAAAAAAAGAGATTTTGGGCGATTTTGTTTTTCGGCTTTATAAGGCGGATCTGTGTCATATCACCCAAAACCAAATCACCCAAATCTGAAAAATGTCACATTGCCCAACATTTTTGGGCGATTTAACACTAAAGTGCGGTTCACATAAAATCTGCTTATATGATGTTATATCTCTTTAGCCAACAGTTCGAGAAAAACAAGTTATACCTTAAATTAAAAGTTATTTATTAGGCTTAAAAGTAATATTAAAATTTATCTTAACTTCTTTGCTGTGTAAAAAATTTCGCGTGTTTTTTCTGATGGACCCCATAAGCTTCTGAACATCTTTTCTGTTGACTTTTGCTGCAATATGGTTCCATTTAATTAACATTGAACTCAAATTCTTGACAATTCCTGCATTCCTCCTTAATTTAAATTTAACAATTGCCCAATACTTTTCTATTGGTCGAAGCTGCGGGCAGTTTGGTGGATTCATGCTTTTGGGTACAACATTAACACTGTTGCTATTGTACCACTCCATGGCAGCTCTGGAGTAATGACAACTAGCTAAGTCAGGCCGAAATGTGACTGCTCTATGGTGTTGACGTATGAAAGGCAGAAGTCGTTTTGTTAGGCACTCCTTGATGTAAACATCCGATGTCATTGTGGAAGTTGTCACAAAAGCCTTGCTCTTGAGGCCACAACTGCAGATCGCCTGCCAAACCATCGCCTTCTTAGCAAATTTATCCACTTTTATATATTTAAATTTTGAAAGGACATTACCACGATTCGTTGAAACATAAAATGTTTGACCTGGTAGCTGTTTCAACTCAAAACTAACGTAAGTTTCATCGTCCAATACAAAGCATCCTTTGAATTTTGTTAAAAGTTTGTCATAAAGGATCCTAGCCCGTTTTTTTCGCCACTAAATTTTGTTTATCACACTGGTTGGGGTATTTTATTGCACGATATGATTTAAACCCTGCTTTCAAATGTATACGCCTTGCTGTGCTCTTGCTCGTATTGAACTTTTTTCCTCGATCACTGTCCGATAGCCCGGGATCACGTTTCATAGAACTCATAACCTTTGACACCAGTTTTGAATTTTTACATCCCGTTTTCTTAGATTTTTTTTTAGCTCTCTCAATACTGAGTGTTTCTTTATAACGTTTTAGAACACTACACACAGTTGTTTTCAGTAATTTTAACACCTTTGCGATCTTTGACCCCGAACAAGAAGGATTTTCAAAAAATTTGTTCACAATCACTTTCCGACTTTCAATTTCCATTGCGCACAGAACCACTGATACATGTCCAACTAAAACAAAAAAAAAATGCACCAATTAACAGTTAAGCTTTACCGAAGACATCTATGTCACAAAAGTGCGTTACTTATAACTAGATTGTCTGCAATAATCATCAAAGGGATTGAACAGATTGACCAACAAATACAAATGTCAAATCGCCCAAAGAAGAAATTGGTGTTTTATCGGAATCCGAAATAAGCAACATAAGAGGGCCTTTTGTCAATTAATCCAATTATTTTTTTAAAAAACTAAAAGTGACACATTTTCTTCAGTTTTTTGGTACCAACAATTCCACCACTTTCTACAAACATAGAGAAATTACGGCTTTTCATAAATTCCTCATCCTGTTGGACTTTGACGAATTTGAGAAAGTTATCTTTTTATTCAGAATCCGTCTAAGTACACCATTGTATTTTAAAAACTGAAAAAATGTAATGGCCCGATCTGAAGTGAGTAATAAAAAGAAATACAATTTGATTTGAGCACACTTTTAAACCCGATTTAACGAAGATGTCAAAGAAGATGCTCAAAATGTGATATTTTGGGGCGATTTGACATTATGCTAAATAGCCCAAAAATTAAAAATGTTAAATCGCCCACAAAGATTTCTTGGCGATTTAACTTTTTTCAGATTTTATTTCATTTTGGGCAATTTGGTTTTGGGGGAGAAGCATGAGTTCTGTCAAAACGCCCGCACTTTCGATTTGCGATTTGACATTTTTTTAATTTTTGGCGGTTTGTCGTAGTGTTGAATCACCCAAAAACTTTGGGCAGTGTGACATTTTTGCATTTTGGACGATTTCGTTTTGGGCGATGATTTGACATGGAGATGAAACTTGAAATTTGGCACTATTATATGTACATTACGGTGGTCCACATACATGGACAACATATTACTCAAAAATATTGTGAAACAACTATACAGGGTGGGTTAAATGTAAGCTCAAAAAAAAATTCTGAAAAATTCATCATTCGGAAGGGCTCGAAATAAAGATTCCAAAAATATTTTTCTTAATTTTTTCAGTTAGAAACTTTGGGAGTTATTGCCAAAAATGTGAGAAAAATATCATACCAAAAGTACCCCAGTATTTTCTCGGGAACTACTGAAGTTAACAATTTGACAAAATCATAGTTTGTAGATGAATAATTATATATTTAAAGAAAACTTTAGCGCATCTCGTAAGTTATATGGTTTTTGAGAAATTCACTTCGTAAATTACTGGACCAATTTTAAAGAGATTACCACTATTCGATTAACCATAATTTTGGGAAAATGAAACACTATCCGAGATTGTTCTGCCATACGGATTTTGCCAGGAAATGAACCTGAGACCCCAGAACTCAGTAGTACAGAGCGAAGAAGGTTAATGGATGACACACTCAGCGGCGTTCTTAATGTTTATCCATTTTCTCATAGTGAATAATATTACTTATTATAAGTTTGTGAAGTGAATATAGAGGTGGGTCGTTTTCGTTTTTTGTGTTAACGAAACGAAACAGTTATTTAAACAAAATATAACTACCTACATAGTTTTACAACTACAAAACCCTTTGAGCGCGAGTCTGACTCGAACGTGTCCGGTTTTTTTTATCGATTTTTTTTTGGAGGCTTTAATGGCTCTTCTAGCCTGACGAAGACCCCGATGAAGGATTCAGCCGAATCTTTCCTAGCTAGTTCGTCGGCTTTTTCGTTTCCATTAATACCCTCGTGTCCGGGCACCCACCAAAGTTTGACTTTGTTTCTATGGGAGAGGTCGTGGAGAGTATTAAAGCAGTTCAAGACAAGTTAATCACGTTTGAGCCTAGTGCTTTTATGGCTGCTTGACTATCCGTGAGTATATGAATGAGGACACCTTTTATTCCCGATTCAATCGATTTCTTCTTATATACTGCAGTTGTCATATACCTCACCAGATATTGGGCAATTTTTCAAGCTGGTCTTCCTCTTTCTTTTTCCGCCAGAAGTCTGTTAAAGGCTACGTCTTATTCTGTTTCTATTTAGATGTAGATACTTCGAGGTCAGTTCTATCCACAGCCAAAGATCTGATCTACACTTCACCAGCTAGATCTTGTGATTGTACCACACAGGACATCCCGAAGTTGAGTTGGGCTTAAACTGATTATGGACTTTAACCAAAATGGAGATATAAGCCAGTCCTTAGTCTTTGACCTTTAGTGATGCTGCTTAGCTGGGTACTTGTAGACGTATAGTTGTAGTCCTTAATATATTCCTGACGTAATAGTTTCAAATTTAAGTGTCTAGAGATCAGTTCCAACGCCGGTTTTTTGTAATATTTCTTGACATTTAAACCCAAGCAATATTTCAGAAGGTTGCCTGTTAGACGCATCTTCTATTCGTCATAGCGATGAGGCTGACACTGTGACTATTTCTTTCACCTTTTTGCACACTTCGCGCCTAAGATAAGATGATATCTCGGAGAAACGAATTGAGGTGGTGACGCTTCCTCCTAATCACCGAGGATGCATCCGCCTGTCTCTACCTTACCTCTTTTACTCCAATTATGTCTTGCTACTCTATCTGGACTTAGGTCTGTAGTCCTGTATAAGCTCCATTTGCGGTCATGTTTATTATTCCCAGGACTGCTCATAGAAATGGAAACTCCATTAACAGTTCTTAATTGTTTTTCTCCAAACTATCATCACAGTACTTTTTAAACTGTCTCCAGATTCCAGTCACCATAAATCCCAGCTCATCGGAGTCGGGAAAAGGATTTCCTCCCATCATGCTGCCAAATTAGCGTTGCACTCTCCTGTTTGGAGGAAATTCACTTGGAAAACATTGTGGCCTTTTTCCAATTCCACTTCCAAAAGAGAAAAAAAAAAACCAGAACCAGCCCACCTGAACACAGAGCATCCGTTTTGCATCCATCCAACTTTTTCCATAAATTTAATTATGAAAAACTTTGTCCATGGGACATAAATACAGAAACCATGCTCATGGAATCCGCGCCTCTGAATCACTGAAACACAGCGCAGTGGCTAGAAACCGGTACCCTGAGGGTGCTTTCAAGTGAATGCTCCAGCTCATCCTGTACGCTGACCATAGCAATGTCATTCAACTGACCTGGATTGCGAATGAATGGAGCTCCCATGCACTGATTCCATGACCCACATCTCCATCAGCGCGCGGTGCGGCTGAGGATGTGGACCAACGTCACACAGAGTGGTGGACATTCAAAAGAGCAAAAACATCAGCCACAGCTGTAGGCATAAAGCATTGTTCTTGGGTTTTTTTCATTCTGTATTTGAAGTTAACCCTTTTCTTGTCCTTTTTCTGGGTTCGTTTAACGCATTCTCTTCTGCAACAGATCTCTCTGGGTGTGGGTGTGGGTGATGTTTGATGGTTTTCTGCCAGCCGTCATTTGTTTTATTTATGCCCACATAGTTCATAGAATTGTTTTATTTTTTATTTTTTTAATAAATCCCTTAGCGGATAGCGGAAAACTGTTGCCAGCCTTTTGAACCTGGACACAATCCTGAGGAGGAATAAATTTTCCGCCTCTTTTGTCGTTATCCTTTCGTGTTTGAAAAGGAAACCGTTCTGTTCGAGATCCTATAATGGGTAGTTTTTCCCTCATGATGATGAAGATGATGATGATGGTGCAGAGGAAGGACTTCCAGGCTTAGATGTGACGGCGCGGCGTTCATATGATGTGCTTTTACCTGTGCATCAGGATGAAACTTTTCCCAAGTCGTATTGTTTTTGCCTTCTCGTTGAATGGTGAGACAAATATGTAGTTCGAATGGAATTTGTTTTCTACCGTAGAAAAAAGGACACGAAAGGAGAGGTTAAATGTCCAGAGTACCATTTATCATCAACCATCCCAACGAGTGATCCACTTGATGATGATTACCACACTTCGACTGTGGATGTTGTTGCATACCCTCAAGTGGTTTGGTATGATAGGAACATCTGTTCGGAGATACCTTACAATACAGGATTAAAAAGGACGAGGAAAGGGACTCAGTATTTGTGTTGAGCAAATTTTAAAGTAATAGGGACTGAAGTATTAGCAAATAGTCCATCTAGGGATTCCATGAAGCGGGATAGATATAAGAGCCTCAGGGGACTGGTAGCTTTTGAAGTGATCCGACAGAGGGTGTGGACTGCAAGCTCCATGAAAACATTTTGTGGAAGTGTGTCATGTATCCGATTCTCCAATGAATACCGCCACTTTTTTAAGATGTCAAAACTAAAGCTGTCAAATTTTGTCAGTTTGACAATTGTTCACTTAAAAACAAAAATTTGTGATGATATGCTGAATGGTTATCCATAAACCAAGAACCCAACAACATCTTCTTCCACAAGGGTACAATTTCTTAGAAAATAGATCCGGTCCCGGTGCCACTTCCATAATGAATAAATTTCATTCCTAGAATCCTCTCTGACTGACTTTTGTGGACCTGAAATGGAAGAACTGGACCTTGCCGTTGAATATTTTCAGCAGATCGAGTACATTCACCGATAGAGATACGAAAGGATCGAATTCAATTTTTCTTAACCCTTGTGTCTACAGCCAAAAAATTATACATACACATACACCCAACATACCCGGGTATCCCATACATTTTTGTATTATATGTACACCGGTGTCTGAAGGAGTTGGTTGTGTTTCTGCCAATTGTATCTTAGAATTGTTTGAAGTGTTTTCTCTTGTTACAACATTTGTTACGGCATTTGGATTTCAGAAAAAATATTTCAGGCTCGAAACATATTATGTTTTCAAAACAACGTATGTGACAACTTTTTTACAAGCTATAATTTGGCTTCTTCTTTAATGTTAGACTACAATTTGTCAATATTGGGCACTGTAAACAAAAGACGTAGGGCGAATTCGTAAACGCAAGACTTGCAAAGCCAAGCATTGCAAAGCAAATGTTCCAAAGCAGTTGCAACGTCAAAAGCATATACAAAAAGCTTATACAAAAGCAAATGCAGAGTGAAGTGAGCATAATTTATTTAAGAGTTGCGCAGATGCTCTTGTTTTTGTGCAAACTACTGCGTTCTAGAACTGTTTGCGAGCCTCTTGCTTTACATATGTTGCGCGCCGAATTTTCTAATCCAAAAGCAAGAGCAGTAGAATCATCAATCTTTGGATTCAACAGACACATACATACCTAAGTATGTGTTCATATATTCCAAAAAAGAACAAGTCGGTTGTGCTTCTTCCCACTTCCCATTATAATATCGAAATTGAAGGTTCTAAAAGAAAGCCAAAAATGATACTCGATTACAACAGAAGCAAAGGAGATGTTGACAAACGTCTTGGTGAATATACAATGAAGAGATGGCCTCTGGCTTTTTTTTATAAAACTGTGGATGTGGCTGCACTTGCAGCATTCGTGATCTACATGGAAAATAATTTACTCTTGAAGACATAAACAAACCGAAGAATGTTGTTTCTACATACAACAGTTGAGTAAAGAATTGGCCATGGCAGAAATCCAGAATCGTTCACAAAATGCACAAATCATGCGAAATTTTCCATCACGTAGTGGAATTGAAAGTATGTTGGGCCACCCAGTAGCACCGACTGTTGAAAATCTTCGAGTAAGGGCTCAAGAAGAACGTGACAATTCTGGCAGAATCAAGCAGAAGGGAAATTGTTATCTTTGTCCCAGAAGAGGACCAACACGAAAAGCCTGATAGAAGGGGTAAATCGCAAAAAACTACTTGTAAATTTTGACCCAAAAAGAAAAATTTTTCGAATATGATAAAAAACAATATTTTAGGAGGCTTTTCAAAATTTCAAGTCGATACGGCGCACCTAGAACTCAAAATAAATCAATCTGAAAATGAAAAACATACCCGGGTATGTGGATGTAGAGGTAGACACAAAGGTTAACGTGAAATTTAATATCAATAAATTTCTTTGGGGTTCATTCTTACTCCGTAAACCTCTCAGCACCGAAATTGCTGGAATTTTGCACTCCGAATACGAAAATCCATCAATCTTCCATTCGCGAATAAATTCAAACACCTAAGCTTATGCAACGTTTTTGAATTTCCAATGAAAACTACGATCACCCGATACTACAACCATTCCTAACTGCTATCTAAACATAGATGGAGCTGATTAGAAATTCACGAAAATAGTGAATTTTATCATAATTTTATGCAGAAGCGTGCTATATCTTATTCTATGTATGCAAATCCGTAGATACGAGTATCTCTTCCTTTTAATACTTTGCATGTCTCATTACTAAATGCGAAAATAAATAAAATAGCCTCAACCGATAGAAATCAGGCGAAAAATACCCTCATTAACAGTTTCAACCTCAACCATGTGCAGATTTAGATAAGACATCATGTTGAATGACATGTCTGCGCATGGTGGTTCGCCAGGAACACACATAGAGGCCACCACACTCTGCCACCGTACATAATCTGATTGCAAGAGCACAACCAAAAGGAAGAGCCAATAACCACCTACCTAATCGATAAGGACGAAACCACAATCACAGTCATCGGGGCCAAACAACTGACCACTGCGACAGGCTATAGTTGTGTTCCTTTGGCACCCATTTCATCGCCACGCCATACCGCCGGTCGTCTTTCTTGTTAATTTTAATTGATGAACAGCAAAAAGAAGACGACAATTCGACCGATCGAGGAGCGACGACGACGTCAGGAATTTCCTCAGTGCGCATCTCTTAGGGCGAATTAATTATCATAAATAAAGCCTTAGGCCAATGGGTAGCCATGACCAACATTGCGTCATGTTGTTGTTACTGCGACGACAGGAATCAGCCTCCAAGATATGTCCTATGTGCTCGGTCCTTTGTCCACAAGACAGGAGCCGAATGTCCAACGGTCGAGAAGCCAACCACCAGCCATCATCAGGCTTCCAAATGAGATGTTCATGTGTACTGAAGCCTGGCTATCTGGCCAGTTGGTCGGTGGCGCGATAGAATCCATGTTCGGTGGGCACATTCATTAGATCAGTTTTAATTGATACAGCAAGACAGCCACACTGCACTGCGCTTGCATGTGCTGAGCTGGGCAGCCCTTGGATGCTTACTGTCGCGACGATCGAGACGACAGAACTGCCAGATTCATGATCGTGATTTCATGTTGGCACCTTGAGGGAGTTGCACTCCAACACACACACACACACATACACGCAGGATCAGAATCTTGATGAGGCGAAAAAGAACCTCAAACCAGTTTCAATTTTGCGGAGACATTCGCAGAGTTACTGGTGGACAAATCTAGTTTTCACACCTTTTACAGGAAGCCATGTACTGGAACGAGTACGAGCCACTGTAGAGGAGCGGGATTGTTAATTAAACCAGAAAACCCGTCCAGAGGGTAATTGCGAGCAACAGATTAACTGATTTTGAATAATTGCCTAATTAAAACGTTGCAATGGGATTGGCCTCGGGAGGGCATTTTAAATTGCCATGCAAAATGCAGATGCCAGCGGATGTGGAATTTCACGTCACCGGACGTTAGAGAAGCTAAACGGCTTATCAATCGGGGGCATCCGGAAAATATTACGAACTCCGTGGCCTAAGAAAGACAAGTTCGATGTCAAGAGATCGACAAAGAGGTTGAACACATTGTTGTCATTCTTAAAACGGATCCAAGAGTGGATACAACTTCAAGTGTTCACACATTCACCAGGATAATAACGGCTTAAAACACATCACACAGATGAAGGATTCTATCATTGGACTCAGCCATCCATATTGTGGCTTTGGCAGAGGTATTTTTGAGGTCGTTGCAAAACTGTATGTAGGGTACGCCACCCCATAACCCAGTTTGCATTCCGACACTCACAGGAAATGTGCTGACCAGTACGAGTATCGCTTGTTTTATTAGGAAGTTCATAGCTCACGCAGCTCGTCTTTATAGTACTTTAGGTACCCAACCGTTTGAGCTGGTATGGATAATGGCGCCTGAAGTACCTTTGGACAAATTGACCAAACAATAGGACACGTACCTAGCGAGACTGGCACTTAGCCAATTTTAGAAATTCCAGATTTCTTAGATCTTCGATCTTTTTAAAGAAGACTTGTAGCATGTTCCGCAGGAGGTCAGTACGGCTCCATCCCGACGAACCCACTAAAGCAATTTTGATGAGAGCACTTTCTATTCTGCTATCCGAAAACTCCGAAAGTTATTATTCTTACCACCCCTTGCTTATGCTCTCTTGCCTAGCATCCCGGTCTAGCTCAGCCTGCGTGGATACTGTGCAAGAAGTGATAATTTCTCTTTCCTAAATGCTGATAAGAGATGATGTACCGTGCATTGTCTGCACGTTGAGTTGGTTTTGATCCGCGGTATGCAATAAAAAACTGGTTTGACCTCTTATTCACTCTTAACACATGATTTGCTTTATTTGCCTCCAATTTAAAGAGAGAGGCTTTAAATTCAATTGCATCGTATTTAGAAACAAATGTATATAACAAAAAGATATGATCGTATGAGAGTACTAAATTTAAAAAAAACAAGTGGTACTATGTAAAAATTATATAGGTAGGAAGGAAGATCATTTCATTCCTGATTAATTAAAATTTTACCTGGTATCTCCGTCGTGACATGTCAGGACTGGGCGGTGGTCAGCTTCTAACGTTGACTTCCAAATGCTGCTCTAATTACGTTAGCTATAATAATTTTCACACACTGGGTACCACGGATTTGATATAAGAATTAGATTTAGGTTTAGATATAAGGTAGTTAATATAAAGCAAAAATATAATAGGTAGATTGAATAGTTTAATTAAGAGTTAGGTAGGTAATTTAAGACAATTGAAGAGAAATTTTAGCTTAGAAATTTGAGCACATTTATCACTATGATGACACTGTTGATTCGGTTTTGGAGCACTATATCAGCACAGGGTAACAATGGCCGAGACTGTCGTTCTGTCTGCGATGCTTGAACTCGGTGTGAGTCGTCGTATCGAAATTGGCGTTTTTGCTGTCGAGACACAGGTGAGGCAGGGCAGGGTTACCGATTTTCTATTTGCTGTGGCGGGCGCTGATTAACTGAGGTGGTCTCCTACGGCTGATCTCTTGATGATCTCGACAGATCAGGTTGCCGTGGCGATTATTGGTTAGGCACTGGTGGGGGCAGCCACCAAACGGCACTGGGTGCTGCTTTAGGAGCGGTGATGGTGGGACTCTTGCGGTCCCCCCCCTTTTTTTTTGTTACACCACAGCTACCTCTTGTTTGAGCACCCGGCTGAATATTTAGCCGAACCAAAAGCACACTTAGCCGTATCTTAGGATAACGTTTTTAATTAGCTTCTCACTATACCTGGTCTTTTCTTACTTGCTAAAATTCTTTATATATATAAGTTGAATATATCCTTCAAGAGGCAACCTTCCTTGTGGCGATCTTAGAAGAAAAAGAAAATACCAAGCAAAGGAAGTCGGATCGCCATTTTGTCCACCATATGATCAGTCATGCCAACTGTCTATTCTGAACGCCATCTCTTGTTGGACACCTGCTACTAGGGTCGCCATATTGAATTTGATGGTCGTTAATTTTGAACCAGTATAATGGATTCGATGGTATATTTATACTACAAAACAATAACATCGCCCCAAAATATGACAACCATGTTTTAAGGCCGATGGTATTGGAAAACAAAAATGTGCCAACGAAAAACGTGGGGCAGATGCACGCCCTGAACTCATGCTCTATAAAGCCGGGCATTAGACAACCTTCTGATCACCACTACGCGTGTATATCCTTCCCATGAACCCTACCAATCACTTTACCCTTCATATCCTCGAGAACATATAAACTGTTACCTATCCTTTCTATAACTCGGCATCTTGAGAACTTGCGTGCGAGCTTAGCACTAAACTGCTTAGATGCATCACTTTGGTGGAAGTTGCGTCGGTAGACGATTTGCCCCACCGAAAATTCCCTTGGACGAGTATGCAAGTTATACGCTTTAGAATGTTTCTTTTGAGCTTCTAGCAACAGCTTGTGTGCCTTGTCTCGAACTTTCTGGAGATAGTCTCCTCTATTCAACTGTTCAGGTGCTTCACCAGATAACCCATCGAGTTTCCTCAGCAATTCATATGAACTCCCATGAGTCACCATATGGTAGCCCATGAGTACATAAAACGGACTATAGCCTGTAGAATCATGTACAACATTCCTGAGAGCACAGGCTATCGAACCCAAGTGTTTGTCCCACTCTCTCTGGTCTTCCTCGATATACATCCTTACAGCTGTGAAAATTGTCTTATTCGCCCGTTCAGCGGCGTTGGCCTGTGGCGAATAATAACCCGTAAGACAGTGCTTTATTCCCGCTTGAGCTAAGAAGTGTTTGAATTCTTTAGAAGTGAACTGAGCACCATTATCGCTCAATACCTGTTCGGGCACCCCGAAGAGATTAAACACCTCTTCTTGCAGAGTTCGAATTGCTAACTGGGCTGTAGCACTTTTCAATGGCTTTATAATAACATATTTCGAAAATTGGTCCAATATAACAAAAGCTTGAGTGTTGCCTCTCTTTGACCTTGGAAATGGACCAACAAAGTCTACATGGAGTTCTTGCCAAGGTCGCAAAGGTTGAGGTCTCGGATGAGAAGTCGGTCTGAGAGTAAGATTTGGAATCTTCGCAGTCTTACACACCTCGCAATTGTTTACGAATCTTATGACATCGACTACCATCTTTGGCCAGTAGTATATACGTCTAAGCTTCTCTAGAAGTTTATTAATACCAGGATGAGAACATGACGGAGGAGAATGTAGTTTATCCATCATAACATTTCGAAGATCTTTAGGAACATATAGACGCCAGCAATCTTTTTCACTCTCTATGTCTTCCGAACGAAATCGAGTTCTTTTATAGAGCAGATTTTTTGAAACCTTTAAATCAGGATATCGGTCGGGCTCAGACGCAATCATATCGATCAGAGATCTGTATTCCTCTTCTTCAAAGGCTTTAGATGATAAATCTATCTCACAAATTTCAAAATCCATTCCCTCGATCTCTGCTCTAGAGAGAGCATCCGCCACCACGTTCTGCTTGCCTCGGCGATGCACGATCTCAAAATCGAATGGCTGAAGTTTTAAGGACCACCTGGCTAGACGACCGTGCAGGTCTTTCTGCACCATTAACCATTTCAGGCTCATGTGGTCTGTGATGATGGTGAAGCGAGTGCCCTCTATGTAAGGTCGAAACTTCTTTACGCTAAGCACAGCAGCTAAGCACTCTAATTCAGTGACGCTATAGTTTCGCTGTGCGGCATTAAGCTTCTTCGACATGAAGGCCACTGGTTTCTCATCACCCTTATCATCGACTTGGATCAGCGCACCACCGACACCAGTATTGGAAGCATCGCATTGAATACTAAATGGCTTATCGAAATCAGGCGGAGAAAGTATAGGAGCGGACGTTAACATTGCCTTCAACTTCTCAAACGATTGTAGACATTCCTCAGGCCAGTCATTGGTATATTTTTTTCCCGTAATATTGGTTAAAGGTGCCGCTACAGCAGCAAAGTTTGGGACCATCCTCATATACCACTGACACATGCCTAAGAATCTCCTCAATTGCTTTAAAGTGCTAGGCCGCGGAAAGTCTTGGATTGCTTTAATTTTCTCTGGATTTGCTTTAATACCTTCTTCTCCGATAACATACCCCAAATAATTGATCTCGCGTTGACAAAACTTAGATTTTTGAACGTTAATCGTCAGATTGGCCTTTCTTAAACACTTGGCTACCTTTGATAACAGTTCAATGTGATCTTCAAACGTATCTGATACGATTAACAGATCGTCAACATATTTGAACACATCCTCGTGAAGCTCATATGGAATAGCCTTATCAATTAATCGGCACATTGTCTGCGTGGCATTTTTCAGTCCAAAAGGCATCATCTTAAAGTGGAAAAGTCCCTGCCCTGGAACTGGGAAGGCAGTTTTTTCTCTGGCGGATTTCGAAAGAGGTATCTGCCAAAAACTCTCCTTGAGGTCTAAGGCTGAAATAAATGTTGCTCGCTTTAATCTGGCTAGTATTCCATCAATAATGGGCAAGGGGTAGGCATCCTTGATAGTATGCTCGTTCACTTTACGTGCATCTAAACAAAATCTGAAGGTACCATTTGCTTTCCTAACCATTACCATTGGAGATGCCAAGGAACTGTCACTTTTCTCAATCACGCCTAAGTTAAGCATACGCTTAACCTCTTCATCCATTATTTTTTGCATTGCAGGAGAAATTGGCCAATGTCTTTGCTTAATTGGTTTGATGTTGCCAGTGTCTATATCGTGTTCAATTAGTGTTGTTCTACCCAGACCATTTTTATCGAAAGAGGGAATCTGTTCAATAGTTTCCCACAAAATTCGATTCTGTTCTGCAGTGAGCTTGTGAGACTTTTCATCCGAAGGTGGTAGACTAATCTCACATGCAGCCGCAGCAACCAAACCAAAGGCATGCCAAAAGTCAATCCCCAATGTAAAAAGTCTCTTAAGTGTTGGAGAAATAAAAAACTTAATAGTCTTCATACTAGCATTGAATCGAACCTTGAGAAAAACATAACCTATAATAGGCTGAGAAACTCCATCAGCTGTTTGCAGATTGCTTTGAACCTTTAAAAAGTTGATGCCTTTGCTTTTTAAAAATTCCAAGCCTCCCGCTCCCAAAACTGATATTGTGGCTCCACTATCTAAGAGGCCTATTTGTTGTGTCTGCTCAACTTCAATTTTAGCGAAGAGACGTGGGTCATTGGAAGATTCAATAGTTGCATGTTTGATTGACTTGTACATTTCCTTTTTGTTTCTTATATACTTTTGGAATCGGGTACTTAATTTTCTGTCTGGGTTTGCTGCGAGTTTGCAGTCTTCGACCTCGGTAGGATCTGTACCACCGCATGTTGTGGAGGGTTTGTTTTGACCGGATGTCGATAGCCTCCCCTCCTGACATCCGTTTTGGAGTTTAACCGATTGCAACGCATGCAATTCGGCTTAGTGATGTTCTTCGCACCACACGAATAACAAAAAGTTTGTATTTTTGGACTGGGACAATTTATGAAATTATGTCCGATATCGCTGCAATTCCAGCAGATACTCAAGTCACTTTCCTCGACCGCATAAGCTTCTCCCAGGTTCTGTTCAACCGGTTCTTCTCTATAGTATCCCGCCTCTGAATATTCTACCTCATGTACTACTCTCCTACGGCTCACCAGCTGCTCATCTAAACTCTCCCCAATGTCAAATAGCCCCTTTTCCACCTCTATACACATGACCCGTAAGTGGTCAACCGTCACTGGATGTGCGAGCATTAACTGTTTTCGCAGTGCTGGGTGCATATTACTTTTAAGAAGTGAAAGCTTATCTGCTTCAGAATATGGAACACGTAGTAACGAGTCCATGGATTCTATTGCCAGTTTGAATTCACTAAATGATTCCCTCGGTTTCTGCTTCCTGGACTCCATCTGCCGACGAATCTCATGGTCGGTAGTAACAGTCTGAAATTCAGAAATGAATGCCTTCCGAAATTGTGACCATGTTGGATTCCGGTTCCTGGTGACAAAAATCCAGAACCAAGTAACGGCAGAGCCGGTCAACAGCTGGTGCATAGATAAGCAAAGTTTGTCCAAGGGAATACCCTGGCTCCTAGCTAAAACTTCTACTCGGAACACAAAGTGTTCTACGCTCAAACGACTAGAATATCCCTCAAACTCCAATCTCCAATTTGATATTCCGGCCAGTTTCCGATGATCAAAAGAGACTTCTTCCCCTCTCTCTGCAGCAATGGAATTATCTAGTTCCCCTACACGACTCTGATCTCTATTATATCCCCATGCGCTACTACTTCTTCGATTCTCCATGGCTATTTGATTGCTTTGTACCTGTCGCATCGAATCATATCTTGGTGGCGGAAATTGTTGAAAGTAGCCTGGAAGGTAAGGCTGTTGCGCCTGATATTCATTCGCATAAACTCCTTGAGGTTGCTGTTGATGGCTTTTACCTAAGCTCAAATTATTGAGACCTGGCGCTAGCATATTCTGATGTTTATCTGCTGCAGATGAAATGTGCACTGATGGGGGTTGTGGAGGTTTCCTTTTGGGAATAGCACCCGTTACTCGTGAAAGGCAACTTTGCGATAGTGCACTTCCTACACTACAATTAAGCAAATCATTATTGTTTGTATTCAGCTCTATTTCAATGCTGCTCTGAGCCAACCTATCATCTGGATCTACCGGTGTGGAAGGACCCGCTCCAAACTGTTCAGAAGTCAGCCGCCTAATAATGTGATTTACTTTATCTCTAAGATCTTCAATCGCAACTTTTTGTTCCGGAGCACGATTTTGTAAAGCGTCTAGACGCCCCACAACATGAAGACCCCTGGACACGGCTCTAATTTGCGACTGCTGATCTGCCGTCTTAAGCACCTCTTCATACAATGCACGTAATCCCTTCACCTTCTCACAGCAAATACTAAATTCATTCGCGGTATTATTTGTATACCTAAACTCTGATACCCGCTTTCCTTGCGCCTCTTCCTCATAAAGTTTAGTTAAATCTTTAGCAAGATTTCTAATGCTGCCTGTGGTTGGCAAACTTCGAATTTGGCATTCATGCCGAATCTCATCATTTTCTAACAACCCGAAGTCCATCGTGAAATATACAAGATGTTTCGTCAAGCAATCAAAAATGTTTTAACTGCCTTTACTCTAAAAATCGAATCAAAATGCCCCAAACTCAAAATGTGTCGTAAATCAATTTACTTGTATTAATTCTGAAATAACTCTAGTAACTGTATATCTTTTTGTTTCGCCAAATTCCTATATATTTATGTTTGTATATTGATATTTATCATGCCGAAGTCAAACCAATTTCCATCACAACACGCCGGATCAAAACGAAAAAAACTGTGACACAGAGTATGCTAAAATAACTCTGCGATCATTGTATGTGCATATAAGACGTAATCGAAATAATTTCGTACTAGGATTTCCAAGAACTTACTGACACGTTTTCTTTCAGGAATCTAACTGTACAAATTATACATGCTAAAGGAGTAGTGGAAGGTTATAAACCAAATTATTCCGCTACATCTTACTTCAAGCACTGAATCTGAAAACGGGAATATGATAAGAACAAAACTCTAATCTATGTCTAACCGCACATATTGGATTGATTACGATTACCGCACATCGCAAAACCACACTCTCGATCACTTTTGTTTCATCTTTTAACAGATTTTTATTTTATTGCAACTCAACAATTATTTTTTTTTTTGTACCGATTTTAATTAGTTTAGCTAAAAACCGCACAAATTGGGCGCCAAATTACTGTAGCATGTTCCGCAGGAGGTCAGTACGGCTCCATCCCGACGAACCCACTAAAGCAATTTTGATGAGAGCACTTTCTATTCTGCTATCCGAAAACTCCGAAAGTTATTATTCTTACCACCCCTTGCTTATGCTCTCTTGCCTAGCATCCCGGTCTAGCTCAGCCTGCGTGGATACTGTGCAAGAAGTGATAATTTCTCTTTCCTAAATGCTGATAAGAGATGATGTACCGTGCATTGTCTGCACGTTGAGTTGGTTTTGATCCGCGGTATGCAATAAAAAACTGGTTTGACCTCTTATTCACTCTTAACACATGATTTGCTTTATTTGCCTCCAATTTAAAGAGAGAGGCTTTAAATTCAATTGCATCGTATTTAGAAACAAATGTATATAACAAAAAGATATGATCGTATGAGAGTACTAAATTTAAAAAAAACAAGTGGTACTATGTAAAAATTATATAGGTAGGAAGGAAGATCATTTCATTCCTGATTAATTAAAATTTTACCTGGTATCTCCGTCGTGACATGTCAGGACTGGGCGGTGGTCAGCTTCTAACGTTGACTTCCAAATGCTGCTCTAATTACGTTAGCTATAATAATTTTCACACACTGGGTACCACGGATTTGATATAAGAATTAGATTTAGGTTTAGATATAAGGTAGTTAATATAAAGCAAAAATATAATAGGTAGATTGAATAGTTTAATTAAGAGTTAGGTAGGTAATTTAAGACAATTGAAGAGAAATTTTAGCTTAGAAATTTGAGCACATTTATCACTATGATGACACTGTTGATTCGGTTTTGGAGCACTATATCAGCACAGGGTAACAATGGCCGAGACTGTCGTTCTGTCTGCGATGCTTGAACTCGGTGTGAGTCGTCGTATCGAAATTGGCGTTTTTGCTGTCGAGACACAGGTGAGGCAGGGCAGGGTTACCGATTTTCTATTTGCTGTGGCGGGCGCTGATTAACTGAGGTGGTCTCCTACGGCTGATCTCTTGATGATCTCGACAGATCAGGTTGCCGTGGCGATTATTGGTTAGGCACTGGTGGGGGCAGCCACCAAACGGCACTGGGTGCTGCTTTAGGAGCGGTGATGGTGGGACTCTTGCGGTCCCCCCCCTTTTTTTTTGTTACACCACAGCTACCTCTTGTTTGAGCACCCGGCTGAATATTTAGCCGAACCAAAAGCACACTTAGCCGTATCTTAGGATAACGTTTTTAATTAGCTTCTCACTATACCTGGTCTTTTCTTACTTGCTAAAATTCTTTATATATAAAGGGTGATTTTTTAGCTGGTTTGGTTTTGGCAACACTGGTTTTGACAGCTGACGTGTGTTTAGTACCTTGTGTCACTGTCAAACAGCTTCAGTTTGGTTTGCAATTTAACCATGGATCGTCTTACAAATGAACAACGCTTGCAAATTATTGAATTTTACTATCAAAATTCGTGCTCGGTTCGAAATGTTCATCGCGCGCTGCTTCCATTTTATGATCGGCATTCTCGACCTTCTGAGCAGTCTATTCGGAAGATTGTGACCAAATTTCGTACCAAATTTACTTTGTTGGACATTAAACCACCAACACGTTTACGTACTGTGCGTAGTGAAGAAAATATTGCGGCCGTATCAGCTAGTGTGACAGAAGACCGCGAAATGTCGATTCGGCGCCGTTCCCAGCAGTTAGGCCTTTGTTACAGCACTTTTTTTTGCCCGAAATGGAAGTTCTTGACTTGCATGATATGTGGTTTCAACAAGACGGTGCCACATGCCACACAGCACGCGAAACAATGGCGCAATTGCGAGGCGAGTTTGGTGAACAGTTAATTTCACGTTTCGGGCCGGTCAATTGGCCGCCTAGATCGTGCGATTTGACACCATTAGATTATTTTTTGTGGGGGTATGTCAAGGCTAATGTCTATAGGGACAAGCCCGCTTCGATTGACGCACTGGAAGCCAACATCCATGCATTCATTCGTGAGATACCGGCCGATATGTGTGAAAGAGTATGCCAAAATTGGACTCAGCGGATGGGCTACCTGAGACGCAGCCGCGGTCAACATTTGCATGAAATTATCTTTAAACATTAAATTGCAAGGTTCAAACTATCGATTCAAATAAATATTTCATTCATTTTTTCGAATTTTTTGTGTTTTTTTTTAAAAAAAGTTCTCAACCTCTTAAAAAATCACCCTTTATAAGTTGAATATATCCTTCAAGAGGCAACCTTCCTTGTGGCGATCTTAGAAGAAAAAGAAAATGCCAAGCAAAGGAAGTCGGATCGCCATTTTGTCCACCATATGATCAGTCATGCCAACTGTCTATTCTGAACGCCATCTCTTGTTGGACACCTGCTACTAGGGTCGCCATATTGAATTTGATGGTCGTTAATTTTGAACCAGTATAATGGATTCGATGGTATATTTATACTACAGACTCCACAAATGAGCTCAGAGAAAATGCAGAACATGGAGCCCCGATGGTGTTTCTTTGATTCTTCGAATTAAGAGTCTTTACACGCCTGATTCTGAGCTAACAAAGTAGGTAAATAAAATAAATAAAAACTTGACGAAAATTATCGAAAATGCTGCTGATTAGCTTAGTAGTTCATCCTGTGAAATCCGCTGGATTGGACATGACTTTAAAAATTCATTAAGTACTGCCACTTTATCTATATGCACAAGATGACGCCCTAACGGTTACCAAAGAATGGTACAACATAGCGGAATTTAACATCAATCCGGCCAAGGCACCGCTAGTACCCTTCACAAGAAAAAGGAAGCTTCCACACATGAAGACTATTACCCTCTCTGGATCAATCATCACTTCTGTGCTAGAAGTCAAAGACCTAGAAGTGTACCTTGACAGTAAACTCAACTGGAAGAGGCACACAGAAGAGGTTACCTAGAAAGCGACTCGTACACTCATGATGTGTAAAAGCGTAGCAAATCATAGGACTGTCGACCTAATATTCTCAGATGGATGTACGTATATTAGCATGGTGAGACCTCTGATCACCTATGGGGTAATAGCATGGGCAAAAAGAACCAGTCTGACAAACTACGAGAAATACACTAAATAAAGTGCAGAGACTAGCATGTGTATACATGACGGGTGCAATGAGAACCTGTCCAACTGCAGCACTGGAGGTGTTATTGGAGCTTACTCCAGTGCACCTGGTAGTGAATGAAACCGCAAATCGGACGTTTCTAAGAATGGACAAAGAAGGAATACGAAGAGGAAAATGCATTAGCCATTAGGATTATGCTTAAATGACTAATAAGCTTCCTCTTCTAGCATTCCCTAGGGACGATGGCATCAGGACATTTAACTGGTCAAAGAATTTCGACATTAAACTCAGTAAGAAGAAGGACTGGAGCAATGAATCTAGAATCTACAGACTGAGTCCTCATACCATTAAATGTTACACGGGTGGTTCAAGAACTGAGGAAGGAACGGGGGCAGGAGTGTTTGAGCCCGGATCTAGACTATTCGAACCCATGGGCAGCTACACCAGCTTTCTTCAGACTGAAATTTGTGCTATCGATAGATGTGCCCAACTCAATCTTGATAAGCGCTACAGCAGACGTGACATGGCAACATTGTCAGACAGCCAAGCAGCTATCAAGGCAAAAGGGGCTCAGATCATTAAAACTAGAACTGTCTGGAAATGCCTAGATAAACTAAATAGACTAGGCGAACAAAACAACGTCACCATACACTGGGTACCAGGACACCTTGGGATAGAGGGTAATGAAGAGGCGGACATGCTTGCCAGGAAAGGGGCTGCCACGCACTTTGTGGGCCCTGAACCCTTCGGCGGCATAGGGGAACACACAATAAAAGGGAAGTTTCGATCATTGAAGAAGGTAAACAGGACCAAGTCCTGGACAGAAACTCAGGGCCTAAGACAGCCTAAGAAACTGACAACATTCAAAGCTTGCATGAGCCTAGATAAGAACAAACTCCGCATCTGGACTGCGTTCCTCACGGGGCACTGTAAACTCAAGGGACATCTCAGATGAAGACTTATGCAGATATTGCAATGAGTCCAGTGAAACTCCAGAACACATACTGATGGATTGTGGGGCACTAACCCAGAAAAGATTCAAGTGCTTGGTGAAATACCAAACTACAGCAGAGGATCTAAAACTGCAACAGTATCACCCACCTAATCACCTACTGCGATTTCTTAGGGTAATTGGTCTGGATGAGGTGCTGTGACCTATGGAATTCTCACCTGGGCAAGGTGTGAGCGAAGCTCTCTGTAACCGATTCCAATAGGAATAATGACGAGAGGGATGTTCCTTCGTCTGGGACTTGTAGGGGGCACAATAGATATCTCATATCTTGCATCTCACCCTTGAATAATAGTAGTAATAGGCTTCCCCAAATCAGAGCTAAATTGGCTTGCAATCAATGTAGAAGCTGAACTTGATAATTAATTTCCCTACAAGCGCTATAAACTTAATGCAATGGCCGATTTTAACACGGATCTAGTCCAAATTCAAGCCCTGGTATAATAGCCCAAATGTTATCGGTATAAATGGCCTAAAATTTCCAATTCAGTGATTTTTCAAATAATTTTATTCGACAGAAAGTAAACACCCACTAGGTGGCGCATTAAATAAAATTCTTCGAAATGTCACTGTCAAATGTCAAAATTGTTGGAGCAGATTAATGAAGGTATATTTCAGAATATAAGACCTGCCTTAAGCTACGCCTGGATGTCAAGGGTGTAAACTAAACAAACAACAGCCGAACAGTTCGAATTTCAAAATCATTGTATCCTTGGCCTGTCTTACGCCTTTCACCTGATGATGCGCTGGACCATCAACCAGCGCTATGTGCTCCTACTCGTTTCTCGTAACACAAACTTCTTGAATAAAATCCTTTCAAGTAGGAATTCCTCTAAAATTCATTTGCATTTACTGTCACCATACTGACCACTCCTCCTTCCATCTGCCGATATCCCAGCAGCGGCATTAGCATCACCAGAACTAACTAATTAAAAATTCCACTTAATTATGATGGAAATTCTGGCAGCTCGTGTCGGAAGCTTATCGTGCCGACACGACATGCAAATGATGCATTAAAGGATTCATCGCTGCGGCATTAGCACTCCATTCCACTGTCTTTTTGTGTGTGTGTGTGTGTGTGTGTGTGTGTGTGTCTTTGGCTGCTTCCATTCACACTGTCACAATTGAATTTTACAAACCGCTCTGTAGCGTAACACTCTTTGCTGTTTTGATTGATGTCTCCGCGCAACACTTACAATTCCTTAATCCGCTGTCACATGTACAACACCGCTAGTGAGAATGGTTGGTGCGTTTTCGCCTTAATAAGAACACGACACATTTCATCCGTATGGTGCTAGGATTAAGGTGTTGCAAGTTCTCCTCGCTCCACGAGGATTGGGAATTCGCGAACATCACTTTGACACTTGATAAGATGACGTGCCGTGGCAATTCAATTTTCTTCGACATTCAGTGCACGCAACAGCTTTCGGGGTCGACACCACGAACGGCTCTAAACTGAAAGTATCAACATTAGTGTGCCCGAAACTTGACACTCGCCACTCGGTATGGAGTGATGTTCTGCTTTGATCTTTGACCGATGTCATCTTTTTGGGATTTTCATCAAATGTCAGTTTCGGTGTTTGGGCGGACATTTAATTGCGGCTGTGTCGTTATGGATCAACAGTTGCCAGGGGAGGAAGCATTAATTTATAATCGAGTTGAACCTTTCGATGGGTCGTCTTAAGCGGGTCGGTTATATTTGTACTTAAAGTTACGGCAACAAAGGAAATGACGCACGCAGAGGTGCGAGTATTTGGGGGAATCACGATGTAAGGATTTCGAAAGCGAGAATTAATTAAATGTCGGATTTCGGATTCTCGTGATATCAGGGGTTTATGTGGTTTAATGCCTTCTGCGAAGGTTGTGTTTAACACTGAATAGATTGTCATTAATTCGGATAGGAAAGATGATTGTGGGACGTTCACACGTCCTAAGACAAATATTGTTGCCGAAAAAATGGTCCAAATGGTAACAAGGCTATAAAACCTTATTGGAAAACTGACATACCTTAACGTCAGGAGAAATTATGGTTTTATGCGACTGGACGCAATCATGCCCACAGTCATCTGATTTTTGAATTCTCGACTAAAGTCTTTAAGCAAATTTCCAACAAGCTTTTTTTCGAATTCACATTTTCTAAAAATGAAAAATGTTTATACTACAGTAAAGTGTCTCATTAGCGGACACCCTCCTAAGCGGACAACTCGAATTAGCGGACACCTTTTTGAGGAACCCAATTCTAATTCCCCATACAAAATGCGTTCTTATTAATGGACAGCTCACATAAGCAGACAATAAACTCCGGTCCCGTGGCTGTCCACTTAAGAGAGATTTCACTGTATTAGCATCGCTGTTATGTGAGATAACTATACAATTTATTTCTGGGTTATTATTGCTGGAAATGGAAAGGTTCTTGAACCCGCGCTCTTTTGCTAAACGTTTTTAGGACTCGAGACTGCTTTCAACTTATTTCATTTAGGTCTTTCCGAGTAAGGAGCTTATTTTCATTGAGATCAACGGTAATTTGCCTAGCTTCTATCACTGCACTAGGTGATCGATTGTCTGGACTAGAGATTGCTAGTAGCAATTTCAACAAGCTCCAGCTCGATTTTTTAATATGTGGCGCGACTAGAAAATGATTATAACTCATTGCGAGAGGCTCATCTGTCACGAGTTTGTGTACGAAGTTTCGTGACGTTTCGTCCATTCGTTTGCAAGCTACAGTCGTTTGAGTGACGCTACTCTCGCCGCAGTAAAAATATCGTATCTTGATCAAACATTGGCGCAAAAAATTCATAGTCAGCCCATGAATAGTGGCTACAGCCGACTATAGTTACAGCCGGCACTAAATAAAAAAGCCGGCTATAACTTTTCGTTATTTATAAACACATTTTTGCCTGTGTATTAGTTAGTATCGACTTTGGTATGTTTTTCTAAAGTGATTTGAACGAACAAACCCAAACGTCAAAATACTATATGAGAAATTTAGAGCCGACTCTTATTATTTCAAGTGACGTTTGGCTCATTTTAAAATTTCGAGCCGGCTATAAGTTTAGAGTCGACTATAAGGTGACTATGAATAGCAAAAAGCACATTTTAGGTTATGTAGGTGAATAAATTCTTTTATTGTTGGCTTATTCTGACTATGAATTTGCGCCATTGTTTTTTGATGGGAAGAACTTCAGAACAATTTCCTTTGAAAACAACAGTTTATCGGTGATTTATAGTGTAGCACCGCAGACGCACCTCGCTCTGGAAGGCCAAAAGAGGCTACGAATGCGAAAATGGTCAAGCAAGTGCATCGACTCGGCTTAGCGTTATTGCAGCGTAATCGATCGGACTTTGTACGATGTTTTGTGACGATGGATGAAGCATGGGTCCATTACTATACGCCTGAGTCCAATAGGCAGTCTTCAGAGTGGCTGGACAGAATTTTTATTTTAAGAAATCGCAAAATCTTTCGATTTCGTTTAAAAATGTGGACATTTCCACTTTGTTCTAGCATGGAGTGTTACCTGACGAATTCAAGACATATTGGCAACTTTTTGTTAACAACACAAGTTCGCGAATTCAGAATTAGAGGTAAAATGAAATTACATGGGGGATGGGGTATCCCTGTTGATATCTGAAGGTTAAGAGATATCGATAACATTGTATGATTGTTTCCTTGAATGAGGATGAGGTGTGAGTACCGATACTGACGGTTAAGATGTTACTCCCTACCTACAGCCTCAAAAAATCTTGCGACCCCGGTATACATCTTTACATTCACAAGCCTGGAGCATGAATTACCGTTAGGTAGCACTGTAGCAGTGGTAATTGGAAGGTTTATCTCACACACGTATTGAGGCTGTGGCGTATAACACAAACAGAATACAGGTGAATAAAAAATGCACCGCGTAGTTATTCACCGTATTACGAAAATCGTAACCTATTCAATCTAGCCCAGAAAATCCTCGGGATCCCAGTATACATGTATCTTGTGCAAATGCCAACAGGTTAGGAATCCTCTCCAATGACTTCTGCCACAGCTACATGGATGAGGAGGAGGAGGAATCCCCCTATCACCTACTATGCAGTTGCCCAGCTCTCTCCTCCTGGAGAAAAAAGATTCTGGGAGAATACTTCTTTATAGACCTTCAAGATATTTCCTCAACGGATATCAATAAGATACGGAAATTCATCCAACTCTTAAAATGGTTCCAGGAGTTTCGATAAGAGTCGGCTCATGTGGCAACACAATGGACCTACTTTGGTCTAAGTGAATCCTACCGATTACTGTGGATAGCCACACAACCTAACCTAACCTAACCTATACATCTACATATGTTCACTCATCTGAACAAAACCACTAAGTTCTTCTCTCTGGAAAAAATATACGCGTAAGCTTCTAATGAGCTATTGTCATCTTATAAACATAATACATACAGTAAACCAAAAAAAAAGTTGGACAGGAAGAGGATGCAATTAAAAAATTGAATAAAATCGCAACCCGTAAAGGTATTTAATTCAATGAAAGTGCAAATGAAACATAATTTTTTAAGATTTCCAAATAGTTTTAATTCATTTTTCTTATATACGTTTTTTTTTTATTTAAAACACACAAAAAGAAAAAAACAGTAGTTTTCAAAGCCAAAAAAAAACTTGGACACTTAGGGAATTCGCTATAAGAACCGAATACATTAACAAAACTATGCATTTTAAAATTAAGTATAGTGGCCCTTGGTTTCCAAAACAGCTTGTAGCCTTCTATTCATAGACATAACTAAATTTTTGTTACATTGGGCGGTGAATTGGCCCATATATCCTGAAGGGCGCTTTTTAAGACATTTTTTCTGCATATATGTGCACTCTCAGGTGCTTTATATATGCCTAGCTAAGTAGCCGTTGCTAGCAAATTGTTTTTGGGGATGTTAAGGTAGTCTATTTTCTTCATATTACCTTCAACGCACACCATGTTACTTACTCCACTCGAGCCCATACCATCGCACTGACTCCACCGTGTTTAACAGTGGCATTTACTTGCGCCGGATTTAAGGCTGTACCTTGTCTCGTCGAAACAAATCGGCATCCATCAGACCCAAATATGTTGAATTTGGACTCGTCGCTGACAACATTAGGGCATATTCCAGGTGTTTCTTAATGTTTCTTGCAGACATAAAGGGGCTTGTTTCGGGGGGTTTAGGCTCTCGAATCCATTGAATGTAATAAATTTCTAATAGTCTTGTGGGTGCACTTCTACAATTGCATTTTCCTGTAGGTCTCTAGCAATGTCTACCGCAGAAATTTTTGGACCGTAAACGACTAATCGAACAATTTTTCGTTCTGTTTGAGAAGTGGAAATTTGTTTTGGTCGTCCAACCAACAACCACTAGGTGTTTGCAAAAAACTATTTTTTCAAGCACTCGGATGGCATAATGCACTGTAGATCTAGGTTTTTCCCCAATTTTGGAAATTTCTCTCATACTTTTGGTTTTTTTCACAACTTTTTATTGGCAGTTCCTTCGTGCCAATGGATGTTTGCTTTTTATCAATATTTTTTTAACAATCGGTACTGTCAAAGTTTTTTTTTTGGTTCTACAAAATTATATTTTCGGTTAGTTATTTGTTTTGAAATAACAGGAAATAATTTAGAAAAAGGATATAAAATTATTTGGAAAATATAAAGAATTGAGCTTCATTTGCAGTTTATTTGACTTCAATATTCCTACAAACTGCAAAAATATTTAATTTACAACTGCAGTGTAGCTGCTGTCCAACTTTTTTTTTGGTTCACTGTAAGCTTTCAAAATAGTTTGACAGAGCCAGATTAAGGCAATTTTCTTTATACAGTGAAATCTCTCTTTTTAGCGGACAGCAACGGGACCAGAGTTTTGTGTCCGGTTATGAGAGCTGTCCGTTTATAAGAACGCATTTTGTATGGGAAATCTGAAATTGGTTCCCCAAAAAGGTGTCCATTAATGCGAGTTGTCCCCTAATTAGAGATTTCACTGTATGTACATAGATTTATAGGACAAAAGAGCCTGCGACATCAGTCCCGTTTTGCTTTATTTATTAACCAAGCGTCCTGAATTTAAAACTTCTGGTTATCGGGGTAGGAAATGTGCCCACAACTTAGCCAAGCCATTATTTATTCTGCAATGAGAACCTTTAACATATACGTCTCTGATAAAAAGGACTCAATTCATTCGTCCACTACAAAACATCTAGGTACTATGTTAGAGTCCGTATTTCGAACATTTGTCATTTCTGCTACGCGCTGTTCTAATCTTTATTTTTCCATTTTCTCCCAATAATTGGATCAGATTCGTGCGTGGCAAGTTTCAAAGTTCACAGTGTGCACCCTAACGACATTTCATATAAAGTTTCAGAACTTCTGTCTCTGCTTTCTTAAATTTAACTACCGAATTGCTCTTTGAATTGAATCTTTAACTTTCGTAACTTCCCCCAAAGACGCACATAATCGTCTGCATCTTTGAATTTGCAAGTAACTTTCCTAGAACTTGGAAACGCTGCTGCCATCAACACTGTCACATAATTAAATTTATGATTTCATTTGTCAACGCGAGCAGAGTGAACTGTATCCTTTCATCTGTGCACATTTGGGGAGTCCATTCCTCCACCACCCTCACTTGAGGTTGCATAAGTTCCTCTGTCTTGGATGGAATTCATCACAAGAATGCACCGAAATCTTCATCCATCATTGTCAACCAAGCAAAGTGACATAAAATCCGCGCGACAAACACCCAGTCCAGACAAGACAAGAGACACTCCTTCTCCCCAGCAGATTGCTGAAAATGTCCTGCGGTACAAGTAACTCAAAAGTACATTGCTCCGCCGCGTCCTCATCGCGTGCGAGTATCTTCAAAATTCATTCACTCATTTAAATTTCATGCATTTTGAGGGCAAATAAAAATCCAAAAGTGGAAGCGGGTGGGAGAGGAATGCCATTTTGCGGTCACCCCGGAGTTCCAGCGCTGTGCAAATCCGTAACCAAAATTTGATTAAGCTCACCGCCTACCAAAATTCGCTGAGGCGACAAATCAAAAGGGACATCCGCGTCCGCTGGTACATATGCCCCAGCTCTACTCTATGAACTGTAAAACATGGCCATGTCCATTGAAGCCTTCAATATTGTTGAAATAGAATCCAAAGCCGATGCCGCCACCGCCGCGCCGCTGGGCAATCGTATTCCAATTGGAGTTGAATTCCCCTTGGAGCGGTCTTTCTCTGTCGTTCGTTTGTATTGTTGCAACGCAAACAATTTATTGAGATGGCAAGCAAATGAATTGGAACTGATTTGATTTGACGCCAACGGCTGAGCTGGTTTGGTTCGGAATGGCGTACGGGGAGAGGTTATACTCTTAAGGGAATTAAGTTACCCTTTCTGTTTATACTTCAGTCAAGGCAAACATAATTTGGCGTAAGTACAGTGTCAACATACGACTACCGATACCCCCTTATGTACATTCGCTTTGAATGTTATGTCCAGGAGTCAATGAAAAGCCCTTGGAGACTGAATGTGATTAGGATTCACGGTAATTGAGAGGAACAAATTTAATTTGGGAAAACAAGGCATCTGGTAAAAAAAGATGAAATACCTTCTCTAATGGTAGGAGGCGTAGCTTTTTTCTTGTTTCGAACCTCAAGTTCCTCTTTCACTCCTCACCACACAGTGCTTCTCGCCATCTTCCTTATGCGTATCGACAAAGATGAGGCTATTAATACAGGGTGAGCTGCGATCTGCATTTTAAACTGAAATTTCTTTGTTGTAAAAGAAGTCTCAAGAAGTAGCTAAGGAGCTAACCTACCGAATGACTCCTCAGTGGGCACCGTAGCGCAAGTGGTTAGTGCGTCGGACTACTGAGCCAGCGGTCTTGGGTTCGAGTCCCGCCGCAAGCACCTAAAAGTTTTTCACAGTGTCCACCTCTTCCGAATGCCTGACAAGCAGTCAAGAGTATCATTTGCCATGAAAAGCTTCCCAACTCGCCGTTCGGAGACGGCAGAAAACTGTAGGTCCCTTCCATTCGTGCAAAAATATAACGCGCACACACAAATGGTTGCGGGAAGCTAGGCTTGGTTCTACCTAGGACTGCTGAAGCCAAATATTTATTTATTTATTTTTATGACACCTCAGTGGAGATTCGACGAAGACTTACCCTAGGAAACCGCTGCTTCTTCGTTTTGGCAAAACAAATGGGTTCAAAACTCATAACTCGGAAGACGAAATGCATGTTCTACAAAACATTGATCCTGTCAGTTCTGCCGTATGGAGCCGAATGTTGGACGATAAGCAGTAAAGCAGAGCAGATTTTGAATACTTTCGAGAGAAAAATTCTTCGTCGGATATTCGGTCCCGTATGCGATGAGGGCGAATGGAGGAGAAGATACAACCGCGAACTCTATGAGCTGTACCAAGATGTGGATGTAGTCCGAAAAGTCAAAACACGTCAACTACACTGGCTCGGCCACATCGAGCGAATCGACAACAATGCCCCAGCAAAGAAGATCTTCGAATCACAGCCCCCAGGTTCGAGATGGCAAGGAACACCGAATCTCCGTTTTAAGGACCAAGCTACTGCGGATGCCAGTACGCTTTGTCTAGACAACTGGAAGCAGTGTGCCCGGGATCGAAGAGAGTGGAAGGCTGCCGACGCAGAGACTCTTCACGGGTCGGGAGTCCATTAAGAAGAAGAAGAAAGACACAAAAGTCCAATCCATTGGCCTTTCCTTTCAAATCACCCAAAAAGAGAACTGTTTGATCCAGAGAACGAACCGTCTGATCTTGGCAATATCTCATTTCATCAAAAGAGATCAATCCGTGTGGCAGAAGCGCCGGAAATTTGGTCGAAACAGTTGACTTAGTTATGGAACCAAAAAGGTTTTCATCTAGGGCAGTGGTTCCCAACTCGCGGCTCACTCAGCTAATTTCTAAAATGCACACGGCCTCCCTCCCCCAAATGTTCCCTAGTAAAAAAAAAAAAAATGTTTTATTAATTTTTTTTTTTTCAAATTATATATTTTACTAGCTGTTGCCCGTGCACTAAAACAGTCGCGGTACATTGTACTAAAAACCAGATTTTCCCGAATTTCCAAATTTCCTGGAAATTTTCCGAGATTGTCGTGTCCTTCCTTGGGCCAGTACGAATCCATCAAGCACATCGTGAAAATCAAATGATCCGTTCTCGAGTTATCAGTACACACACGGACGGCAGTCTCTTTTATATATGTATTGTATATAGATATAGATTTTGACGACGATTTTTGAGCACGCATTGATTTCACAAGATCTTGAATTCGTGGTTCAATTGAGCTCAATGTTAGTCGCATGTCATTTTCGCTTGTTTTAAATCAGCAACATGCATGAAAAGCCTTGTTCACAAAGATATATTGTGAAATACATAACGAGATACTGCAATGCCTTTTTTGATGATTGGGATATGTTTCGATTTTTTACACCAAAACTCTTCGAAGCTGATTCCAGATCCAGTCCAGACTCTAAACATTCTTTGCAGCTGCCATCATTTTGAAGTTCGATTAGCTCTTCTTGAAATACATCATTTGGCGAATAAGTTCAGACTCTGCTTGGCTAAATTCCCGAAAGTAATGTTCGAATTCAGTTTTGAGCGCTTCAAGATGTAATGTAATGTGCTCCAAACAGCTTGTTGTAATGTATTCCTCTGTATTTCAAACATTTGAAAACATGTGTAGTTTTTTATTTCAACCTTTTTGATCCATAGTTGAATTTTGCAGATGAACGCACGCAATTTGTCTTCAAAATTGTAAATATTTGCCGAATCCTTTAATTTTTTACTGTCGTGTATCCTTGTAGTTGCAAGTTGAGTTGATTCAAGTTTCATGACCCGTATCCATTTCATTGCATAATCTTTTAAAAATGGCGTATGTTGAGTGCACTTCATTTTACTACATTGACCAATTTAATTGCTAGTTTCAAAGTAGAATTCAAAACTACCGGCAGAGTCTTTGATGCTAGAGCTTGTCGGTGTATTACGCAATGAGTTGTCACAATTTTTGGGTTTTTTTTGCTTCACCAGTTTTTTTTGATGCACCAGTTCGACAGCCAATCATAGAGGGTGCCCCATCACTACAGCAGCCAGATATACATATTTGCCCATGAAATTTGACTGGTATTAATATATTGACTGATTACGTTAATGACGTCCTTGGCTTCAGAAGTTGTCTCTAGATTTTGTAAAAATAACAGCTCTTCTTTCATTGTATCACAACTTTTTTCAAAATATCTCACGAAGGCCATCACATTGCAAACCGAAGTATGGAATTGGTTTCAGCTTATCCAGAAGCTGTTCTTCAACATCATCCGACATTTTGTCAATTTGCGTCTTGACAGTGTTATTCGAATGAGAAATTTCCAAAATTTTTCGCTTAGCATCGTCATTTAAAATATTCTTAGCAACTTTGAGCCAACATGGCTTTATCAACGTTTCACCAATTGAATGTGGCTTTGGTTGCGATTTTGCAACCAATTTTGAGATTCCGCATAATGCAGACAATGTTTTTTCCGCATATTCAAATCTTACACCACTTGGTCTTAGCTTTATTTGCTTCAAACCTTCAAACCACAGTGTGGGCTTATCAAGTCGTGTCTTGAGGAAGACTGATCTGTCTCAACTGCAACTTCAGTGATTCACCGTAATTCACTTTACCTGAATAGTTAACCGTTTCTAATACTGCGTCTCCACGTGCTATTGTAAATAGCAGAATTTCATGGCAAGCTATAAAAAAGAGAACTGTTAAATTTGTGTGTGGGCAAATTATAGCTTGATATTTCATTCACAATGTCGACGTCGTACAGTACGGAGCTTCGGTGTATTCGGACAATCGAAGCATTAAGTGAATTGAAAAAAACTAATTATTTGTAGTGCGAGAGCTTTCGGAAGAGAAAATCCAACCCCCAAAATCCAAACTTCCCATCCAATATCCAAACCTCCCATATGATGTCCATCTGTCAGCTGATGGAAATCCCGTGGAAATCATACGGGAAATGTGTATTCTTTTGGGAGTGCTTTTTGGGTAGAATATTGGTTTTGATCGGTTTTCTAATCTGTTAAAATTTATAAAGTGAAGTGCAATTCGTCAGTGCTCCAGGAACATCTTTCTCTTTTGACGCCTCATTTGTTAAAATTGGTTAAGAGTGAGAGCCGCAAATGGTACCTATACATATACTCCGGAAATCTATAAATATTATAAAACTGTAGAGGTTTATTTGTTGGTTACCTAATGGCGTGAAAACCGCTGGACAGATTTCAATGAAACTTTTTTTGAAATGCTTCTTAAGTACCCGGGATGATCACAAGCTATGTAGTTTTTTGCTCAGCCTACTTGGTCTTACATAGTAGTCAAAATAACTGTATATCGGAGAGGAATATTATCATTATACAGCCCTAACTCAATAATGGCTTATCGGATTGAAAATCAAAAAAAACAGGTGAAATTAGTAAATCTGTCGCTGATTCATTTGAGATATAAAACATCCTCCTGCGTTATCCTGAAGCTGAGCAATGTTCAAAACAATTATTCAAAACATCGCCCACAATTTTCCTTCAGCGGAGATCACCGGCAGCAGTCGTGCAGCAGTGGGTATCGTTGCAATAGTGTGTGTGTGAGTATATGTGCGCGCTCTAACATGATCATATGCTTTGTACTTCAATGTACTACAATCATTATCACCATTTGCGGCTCTCACACTCAACCAATCTTAACAAGTGAGGTGTCAAAAGAAAGAGAATTTTCTAGAGCAGTGAATTGCATTTTCAGTTTATAAATATTATTAATAAATTAAAATTAAATTAACGATCATGAACAAATATTCTACCCAAAGTGAACTTCTGTTGATTTAAGAGTTAATTTTGGTTCATATATGAATGCACATATGTATTTGCTATGTGGAAGTCATCTGGGATGTTTGGTTTACAGTGCTACTTTGCCGAGACTTTAGGCAAATGTTATCAGTAGTGCCACGAGGCACATCCGAACGCACAACATTGCTATGATTTGTTATTTAAAATTGGTGGAGGAACGCTTCCGGAAGAAAATGGAAAAGTAAATTTATCACAAGGTTTAAGGTGATATATCACAACTAAAAAACCGTAAGAAGTCTTAGCTTTGTGAGCGAGCTATTTTGTTGCCTCGGAATGATTAAGCTCCAGCAATTAACAGCGAGATATTTTCACCTGCTGATGGTCAAAGTGCAGAATGTATTTCAATCACCCGGGTTGTGGACCAAGAAGTAACAACCAGATATCTGGTCGAATTTTTAAACTTTCGCTTCTGCTGCCATCACATAAATTTAAACTAAAAGTGGGTGTACCTACTATTCTTCTAAGAAACTTGAGCCCGCCTAAATAATGTTATGGCACCCGACCTAGAGTAACAATTTTGCAATGACATCTGGTAGAGGCGGAAGTGTTGACGGGCTACGGGGCGGTGCGGTTTTTGAGAACTATGAAATCTGCAGTTAGGGGCTGAAAGTTACACATTGAAACGTTTTTGATAAAACGCTGTTAATCAACAAAATTTACTAAACAATTTTGTGGACTTAGACAAATACTTTGATGTTTCTACGCTCCCACTGAAATTGCATATTTGTATGCATAAGAAAACCCTTAGAATGCGAAGCAAGGCGAGCATGGGTTCAACTAGTAATATATATGATGAATATCTCTTCTTGTGACATCTTTAAGTCGGCCATATTTAATTTTTTCTTATTCAAACGCAATGAACGCAACCAATTTCAATGAAAAATTTCACTCAAATGTCAAAAATTAGCAAGATATCTATAGCTTGCTAAATATCATGCTACGGATAGCTTGCTATCTCAATTATCTTGCTATATTCCGTCTCCATTAGCTATTTTTATAGCATGCTAATTATCTTGCTAACAATTTTAGCTCGTTCCACATTTAAAAAAAAAGTGAGTTAGCGGTAAATTCGAATTCATTTTGCTTAAGCATTTCTATGGTTGCATTTGAAAGATTCAAAAACTACTATTTCCTGATATACATATGTACTTCGAGCTGAATCTTAAGGATTCAATTCGGGTGTTAACTGGCGCGACATGCGCGGAACTTCGATGAATTCTAATCTTTAGCGACTTGTATGATCCTTGGGAAGCTGTTGCTGAGCGAATTCAGTCTTATGGGAAAACAACGCAAATAGCTTTTCGAAATTCGTAGAAAAGTCGTCGGTTGAGTATTTTGTTGAGATGAACGCCGCTTGGTTGTTGCGAACTGGACATCTGCGACAGATACATGTGTATACGAGTTTTCCATTCTCTTGTGTAAGCCTGAAACTGGTTGACTTGATTGATCGCAGTTTTTTCTTCTCGAAAACGAGATTGCTATATTCATCCAATTCTAACAAAATATTTGTCCTGAAATTCCTCAAGGAGAGATTTTATCTAATCCTGGGGATACTACCTGTGTAGGACAGCCAATGCCAAAGAATCATACATATATTCTAGCTATCGCTATGGTTGCCCCAAGTCACCATAGCCGAACTTCAACAAAATAATTTTTAAGTGCATTTTCAAAGATACTCCAATAGAATGTCGTCAAGCACAACTTTAAGATTAAAATCAAGACTCACCCAGAAAACTCAATATTTGGACAAAGGGTGGTCTTCCAATCAACGCACCCCATCTCAATTCCTCACATCAAACCACCCCAAGGCCATTACACTCCGAAGAGTCCCCTCCCCCACTGACAGTCCACAAGAATATTCATCACTTTTCTATTACGAAACGAATTGACAACAAAAAAGATGATTTTGGTGATTCCATGCCTCCTGGGTACCACCATCGTGATAAGACATTTCACTGTCTCTGTACGAAATGAATTTCTAAAGGAATCAATATGTGTGACCCCATACCACGTGAGCCATCATAATGACGAATGGAAATCCACTTTCATTCTGGTCACGTTTCCAGACTACATACATCCTTATTTCCGTTTCCTGGCATACGAATACGACTACAATGTCATCATTTAGACGCCTCCAACCTCATCCTTTTCATTAGCGCTTCACTTTATCATTCCCCCCCTTCGGCCCACATCGGCGACCAAGAAGTATCTCATCACAAGATAAACACATCACGCCTGTAACAATTAGAACCAAAATTTGTATTATGCACGAACACAAAGCACAGCAATTGTGCGATTACTATTATATTTTCATCTACTCCCTCATTCATTCATTCTTCGGTCTGTTTCATTACCTCTGCAAGAAAAAAAAAGTATCTAGATACTGAAAGATAGTTCTTCACCTTCATCGTGCTTATCCGCCAAAAATGTGCTACATAACGATTTCTAATGGGGTTTTGGAATTATTTTTTTGTTGCCTGATTGTTCATTACTTTTGGGAGATTTTCATGAACCGGCATGTTGATGGTATTACGCTTCTTTCTGCTGGTAATTAACATTACAAGCTGTCTTCGCCCCCACACTGATTCGATATCTTTTTTCGGTTTTTCTTTCTTCATTCTGTTGATTGAAAACAGATAGAAGATTGTATTTATTTTTTTGTGTAAAAAATGCTGTGGGTTACCTTTGTTAGACGAAAGACGAGACCTTTCATCAGAGTGTTATCGGAAAAAAATTCAATAAAATTTTGAAAAACAATTGCCCAAGAGATGGGAGATGATTGACGGGAGAAAACGCCTTCTGAATTAATTCCTTTTTCATCCAAATTAAGTTGTAGAGGGAGAGAAAGAGCCCTTATCACGATCGAGAATTTATGTGCGTTCAATGAACTTTTTCTCAAAAATATATTGATAGTCAATCGCAGAGCAAAGGAAATTTGGGCCAAAAGTATCGTAGTTACAGTCAAATTCCATTTTTTTTAAGTTAAAAAGGTCCTGCCAGAGCCTTTATGGAGACAACTCGGTGCCCTACTATGTTACGTTGCAAGACGCTATAAATGTGTTTGTATCTAAGGGGAATTGTCGCCACAAAGACTAGATCCTCATAACCTTTTATCTTAACAACAGAAATTTGTTCACTTCAAATAGAGACTCTGTAGAATAGTAGTAGCTGCAGCATGTTATCTTACGCAATACTGACTAAGTTGCCTTCAGCCAGTTATAAATTCAAGCAGTCTTACTTACTTAGTTGGCGCTACAGCTCGAGGTGAACCGGGGCCTGCTTCTCGCAACCATTTGTGTGTGCGTGTTATATTTTTGCACGAATGGAAGGGACCTACAGTTTTTTGCCGTCTCCGAACGGCGAGTTGAGAAGCTTAATCGTGACAAATGATACTCTTGGATGCTTGTCAGGCATTCGAAAGAGGTGGTACCGGGAAAAAACTCTTTTAGGTGTTAGACCTGGCCAGGAGTTGAACCTGGGCAGCATTGCGTGGTAGTCCAACGCACTAACCACCACGGCCACGGCGACCACTCAAATTCAAGCAGTCGCTTTTTTCAAATGGAAGTACGGTTTTCCTTTTCATTCTAGAACCTCGAGACTCAGACTTGCAAAATTACTTTCTTGTTGAATATCAGCAAAGCAGCACAGAGAAGTTTGAGAAGTTCCATTTTGACGATTTTAATCTTCAAAACAACCCATTTGGGTGCACTAAGGTGATCTAAGATAAGTTGAATGTTGAAACACACCCATTTGAAACAAGAAACTCTACGAAGACTGGCAATTCTATGGCAGCTGGAGATTAAAACACTAAACCAATTTTATATGCCCATACTTCCTTCTTGGTTGACCAACTCGAAGTTGGTCGAAATGTGCCTCTTTTTTGTCAGCTCCTTTGCCTATCAGATTTCTTTGTCGGGGTCAGTAGATTCCAAAATAATTATCTGGTAACACTTTTTTCTAAATATGGAGATCTGTGGCCTATTCCACAAAAGCACTCTGCAATTATGCACTCTGCGAATCATTTTCTGTTCTACGAAACAATTATTCAATTGCAGAGGCAGAGTCCAATGCAGAGTGCAGAGTTGTGGATTTACAGAGTGAATTTCATATCTCTGTTCCACTAAAGTTCTATTTCGCAAAGTCTGTGACTTCAAATTTAGACATTTTTTGTAGATTACGTAAATCACTCTTCAACTGCCATTATACAAAAAAGTAAGTTCATGACATTTTTAAACAGAGTTTAAAATTAAAAAAAAAAGCTTTCTAAAATGTGTGGAAACAAGGAGAGACAGCATAAGTCGATTTTTTATAAATTTTCAGGAGAGCAGTGAAAAGGTTTGACCTATCATAAGAAATTTTTTTACTCAGAAATAAATGAGAGAAACAGTTTTTTTACAACGAGTGTTAGTGTTAGTTCCATTAACCGTTGGAGCACAACAACTTATATCAATAGATTTGTGGGAAATCTTTACTTATGCTTTTTTTGTCCATTTGTATATTTGCGGGAAATTAACCTATGTTGCTTTTCCTGGTCTAAATCTTAGCAACCTTTAGAGCAGCGGTAAGCAACAGGCGGACCGTGGTTCGCTTTCGGACCGCGGAAGGTCGAATATTGGACCGCCGAATATTTTTAAATATGCCTATCTACCTATTGAATTTAAAATGGATACATACATTTTTCAGAACTAGCCCTACAATTATACCTTCAACACCCATACCTACACGACAAAACAGTTAATTTTTATTACCGAATTTCAAGTAAATAAATGTGTGAACTCGTCTAACACCGTCCGCGTCCATACGCAACTGCGGCTGGGGTTGCTTGTTACACATCGATATATCGAAAACATCAAAGTCTGCTATTCGATGTACGAGTATTGAATCAATCCGATGCACCGATGTTTAACGAAGTATCGATGATACATGGAAAGAAATACACAACGATGTATTTTTTAAATGAAAATCCCTAACTACGGCGCACTTGTAACTGTTGTGCTCTGTTTGTGTAACAAATTTTACCGTAATTGTACTCAGTCCAACAAAAATTTCCAGACGTTTGCGTCTCAATCCGACTTCATTGGCTTGCATAAATCTGTCTCTCATAAAAGCTAAAAAACTGGCTCAAGACCGTCGTTGTAATTTCTCGCATTTATTTTACCTATTGTGTTTTCTTTGATTTATTAATAAAGGCAAAATAAAAACTGCAATACTAAAAACTATAAGTTTTTTTTTTGGACCTCGATAAAAATTTTCAACAGTATCTGGAGGACCCCACTTTCAATTACTTGCCGACCCCTGCTTTAGAGATAATGCATCGAAAAAAATTATCATCAAGTATGGCGCATACAATGGTATCGATATCTGAATTTTCGACTTAAACCATTTCTTGCCACCACTCCAAATCAATTAAAATGTTTCATGCTACTTCATAAACTCTCTGTTCAGTCCCCAGGGAAGGTTTATTGGACATTTTTATATTTTTTTCCATCATCCGATATTAAAAAAAATAATGGTGAAAAAATGCACCATTGGCGGTTAATGGATATTTTAGGATACAATGTTCTACCTCAGAAGACGATAAAAATCATTGGTGCAAAAACTTGTTCTGTTTCTCCTTGTTGGCTCAGAGATGTTAAACGTCTTAATTTTCTCGAGTGATGAATCCAGTGATGAAGAAGATAGGCGATCAGCAAGAAAATACAGAGCAAGAATTAACTACTGAGATCGTAGTCATTTGATTTTTAAGGAGACATTTCGACTATGAAGAGAGCAAATTGAATACTTATTGACTTATTGAGGTGTCAAACTAATAGAAGCAAGCCTTTAGCGCCCTTCATTGGCTTGGAAATGGCTCGCAATATTATGCCATGGGATTATTAAATGGAATCACGAAGTCCACAACCTGCCGCGCTGTCCATGATATTGTAAATCCCATTGTATGTCACTTGTTTCAAGATTTAGCCAGATGGCCAGATAGCACAAATAGTATTGTAGAGCAATTCCTCAGGAAAGAGGGGTTTCCATTTGTATGTGTGTGGGTTTATTGACTCACTTCCAGACATAAGAGATTGAGCCAGCCCTGTGCTCAGAAGACGCTATGAACATGTCCTTTTAAATAGACGTGCAAATCCACATTACGCGGACCTAACGTAGAATTTTTTTTGCAGTAAATTCGAAATTTGGAGGTACTATCCACGACTCAAGGGTATCCCCAAAATCTGCAATCGCTAGAAAGTTTAAAGACGGTTGGAGACCTTTCTCAGAGACGGTGGTCTTGGGCGATAGTGCTTACCCACATACAGAGTGGATCATGCCTGCAATTTACAGATTTTGAGTTGCGAGTCCGACAGCTTGCACTTTAATTAAAACTTCTTTCCCAGCATTTTCTTTATCAACATTATTTAGCGTTGAGGAGAATTAACCAAATAAAATACTCTTTTTTTCTCTAATTACTTGCAAAACCGCCATCTTTTTTTTAGTCGAATTTTTGCGTAACCTTTTTGCAAGAACGGAAGGCTAATTTGTTAACCGTTGTTCAAAACGAAAGTTTTCCATCGTTTCCCACAACATTACTCACGCAAAATAAAAAAAAATCATCACTCTGCAAACATTCATAAATGCCGAGCGGAATTGCAGACACTCCTAAAATAAATATTTGTGGAACGGTCGGACTCTGCAATTTGCAAATTTTGCAGAGTGCAGAGTTGCAGAGTGCTTTTGTGGAATAACCCCCTGGTCACTGAAAAAATATTTAGGAAGAGTGTAAACCCTTCTTCCAAAGTCTATTGCAAAATCCTGTGAAAGAGACTTACCAAATTTCCTACCATTTTATGACATCTTTTTTCTAGTCGCTTGCGGTGTATTCGGTTAAGTTTGAATATTTAAAATCGCAAGAATCAAACCTCCTAAATTCGGTCACACAGCGAAAGCATGGTAATGAGATCGACAGGGTGATACGCGTTAATGGAAGATGGACATAAACAATTTTGATGATCCTGGTAGAATGCTGCTCAATTTGTACAAACGTGGAAAAGTATTTACTTAGTGTGTTTACATCATTGAATGCCTCCCCTGAGGCGGGTTCAATGGGGAACTCTCATGCCAATATCCCAATATACTCCTATGCCTAACAGAGACTTAAAGACCACCAAGACTGGCGTAAAGTCCACCAACTCCTCTCCTACATCAAAGTTTGTGATATTTCTTGACACTTTTGAAATGCAAAAAAAAAGGGAAAAACAAAACCCCCACCAACTACAGCAGTGTGGCCAGTGTGTTGCAGTTCATAAATCTTTTCCTCATTTCGAGAGTATTCCCTTTAAAATCGAATTAAATTGAAATCACAAAATCGACCTTATTTTCCCCGTCCTGCCAGTCTGACAGCACTTCCTTTGCACACTGACCGTGCCCCAGTAATGCTTGGAAAAAGTTTCAAATTTCATCAACCAAACCCAACCGAACTATCACTTTTCTGGTTCATCGAGCAGCAATTTAATTTCCAATCAAGGACACAGGCTTTCACATTTCATTCTCTCTCTCTGTCTCTCGTCCGCTGCTTGTCCTGCACTCAACTCCGTGTCCGCCTGTAGTCAGTACACTTGAGTTAGTTTCACCAAAGAAGAAACCCAACCGAAAAGGAGGACACAACAAAACAAAACCCATCATCATCATCATCGCTGGAACTTTTGGTGTCACCAGATGGACACTAGATGACCAATAGACCGTGTTCAGTATCAGTATGGGATGCCAAAGGAAAATGTGTCCAAAAAAATCCAAAAAAAAAAACCTCGAGGGAGAGCTTGCTCGACTGAGCAAAAAACAAAAGTTTGCCACTCGACTGCCTGCGTTCGAGCGGTTCTCCTGCACACAGATTCACTTCTCCGATAGTGGATGACATAATCTCGTCCGTTTCGCTTCAATCGAAAATCTTCCCCATCCCGGTCCGAGTCCAGCATCATCGGGGTTAGATGAAGTTAAGATGTCGTCGGTTGGTGAATTCATTCCCGGCAGAAACTTGATAGCGGCCTTTAAATTGGAGCCATTATGTGGTTCCAAGTGGTTCCGGTTGCTGAGCAAAGCGAGCGAATCATGTTTTGTGTCTTAAGTGAAATGTGGTTAATTCGATTCAGCTTAAGACATTAATTCCAGGCGATTTGACCAACACAAAATAATTAAAAGTCTGTGGATAGAGGGGAACCTGTTGACCGAAATTGTGTTTCGTTATCCGTACTCCGAAAGGTATGTTCTGTGTCGTCGTATATAATGTCAAATGACCTTTATATGCAGATTTATCGCGGGAACCTTGGATTTTAGAATATAAGATGGCAGCTCCCACGTGTGGGGATACTTGGAACCGTTTCGAGATATCGTGGGAAATCCAAAAAAGAGGGAACAAGATAAATAGAACCCAACCCTGATTGTGGAGAAACAGTCAATTCTTCTACGAGCTTTACCAATTCGACAACAAAATTATCTAAGAGACACATTTAGCAAATAACGAAACCATCCACAAAATGTAACGTCAACCAGCCATGCCTAAACTTGGTAAAGCTGATTTGATTAAACCTGGAGAGTGGAAGACTTATGGAAGACAGCACCGTCAACACGAACGCCCGAAAATCTATCGATATTGTAACCATCGAGTGATACAAGCAGACCTTTACTCATTGAACACGCTTAGTACAAAGTCAAATGATGGCAATATCTGTTTATAAAACTGTTGTGTCTACAGGATGGAGCTGTTAACTTCAAGCTCGTATTCGAATACCCACTCGAGAAGAATATCTCGATAGCGTTCAGTGAAGTTTGATGGCTGGATGTTGTGGAAATAGGGTAGGCATAGGCACTAACTGGCTTTAACTTGGCAAAGCCCAGTGTTGTAACTGTTGCTACACATCAATTGTGCTTATTTTACCTCCAAGTGGTAGCCATCGGATACTGGTCGTTGCCCACCCGGGCTTGACTTGCTAAACTTATAAGCGCGAGTGCTGATCCAGAGAAAATAGCAGCACTATAATCACGTCAGCGGATGAATTCCCTCGATGGAACAAACGGTTGCGTTAGATTTCCAGAATGGAAACAAAACCTTATCTGAGCTACTCTGGCATATTCGAAGCTCAGGTCGATAAGGATTTCCATATACTAGTCAGGGTCTTGGAAAAGAGTTGGTGGCGGACGAGCCCCTATTGGGCCAACGGCAGCGCTCACACCTCCTTACCGGGTTACTGACACCGGTGCCCCCGGACCATTGTCCTAGGGGTATACAAGGATATGGCCTTCCAGGATGATTGTGGTGCATGAGGTTAACTACCTAACCACGTAAACGAAAACTATGGTTCCGAAGCAACCAATAGCCTCGGAAAAGGACTAATCTACTGTTGACAACCACGCTAAATGAAATAAGGACAGCGACGTTTAGAACTGCACCTGGAATGTTCGTTCACTGAACGGTGACGGGGCACCCGAACAACTGGCAGAGGCCCTTGGCTGCTATAAAGTAGATATAACCGCCATCCAGAAAGTACGATGGGATGGGCCAGGCAAAAGAAGGATGAAAAACTGTGATATCTAATTACGGTGATTGCTATAAAGTAAATAAACAGCGCTTGTTTGGATGCGGATTTGTCATACGCGGCAGACTTAGGCTAGGCAAGAAGTCTTGAGCTTCTGCACGTGAGTGAGCGTTTCTTCTCTACTTTTACATTTGACGTTTTGAGCCAGTTTCCGCCAGGGATTTTTGCTTTCTTTCTCCCATGGACCGTCGTCGTAGAAACCTGAGCAATCGCCACTTAGCTTGATCCAATTAAGGACTCTTATTTAATATCTCTAATTTGTGAAGAAGCTTAGTAAAGTTGAATTATATTACAACAATCGTTTTAAAAACAATCTCGCACAGTTACCAGTGATTTTCAGAAAGAAAACTCATCAAAGTCGTTTGTCACCAATATCTAATAATCTCAGTGGTTTGCAAGAAAATGAAGTGATTCGTGATATTAATTTTAATGTTTTTCCAAAAATGAGTGATAAATCTTTTCATCATGTTTAAAAAAAGGCGACTGTCATTTTTTGACAGGCATGTCAAATGTGCTATCTGCCAAACACAAAGTTGATATTTCAGCCCAAGTCTATCTCCGTATTTCGTCATATTTTTGCAGTTCTTTAAGCTCTCAAATAAAGGGTCATGCAAAATATTGCCACCGTTTTTTAATGTCTGTGCGAGTGTCCATAACTCCAACAATCCTTCAAGCTCGTAAGAAGTGGACAAGCCTGTTCTTCAAAGGTTTGCAAGAGCCATTAGTACCTACACCTAGCCACATTAAAACAAATTGTTCTGCTAATAACTAAGTAAAAACTGGCAATGGCCAGTTGTCAGTCAAACTTGAAACCGTTTAAAGGTAAAAACGGATGTTCCCCGTTGTTGCTATTTTAGGCAAGAACATTCCAAACCCGCAGTTTTTGAATAGTCTTGTTAACCTTTTGAGATGAATGAAAAAAATTAGAACTTCAATGGTAGCCACAGAGCAAAGTAACCTGAAACTTACAAAAGTAACCATCAAAGTTGCCAGTTTAGCGTTAAAATTTCAGACTTTCAGACTTTCAGACGTCGTATAGAATTCAGTTTACATTTTGGTTTTTCAAAGATATCGGCTAGCAAAATTCACTGGGTGTATCTATAGAACATCGCATTCTAACTGCTGCTCGCCTAAGCCGGATGACTACCTTTACACTTCGAAAGATACAGTCTTCTGCCACACGATCCAGGATACTCGTACAATGATTGAACAGCATTTTCTTGAGACCAGTGGCCCAATTCCGCAAGCGGGAGTTTTGCTGTGTATACGAAAAAATGTGTATACTGCTTTGTGTGGATTCCGCAAGCGCGACAGTGATTTTTTTTTTTGACAAATTTCGTGTACACAGGTGAAGAATTGTATTCTGTTTCTGTTTTCTCTGTTTTCGACTCTGACAACGGTACATACGAACTGTATTTTTTTTTTATTTTTTTCGCAAAATTCACAATGAAAATGTCAAACTAATTTCACCTCAATCTCTCACAAACGAAATTACTCACTCACCAGTCACCACACTCAAACTCAAAGCGTGTTGCGGAATCACGTGAATTCGAATTGGTGTACACAGGCCGTGAATGTGAGTTTTGAAAATGTGTACACAGGCGAGAAACTCACGCTTGCGGGATTGAGCCCCAGGAGACTTGTTCTACTTTTCGAATTTCTTGAACGCTTAATACCTTGGCTGGATAAAACTCCAGGTTGGTACGTTGACATTCCTTTGTTTATGAGATCCCAGTTCAGCGCTAGTTCCTCTTAACGAGTTTCATCTTCCCATAATCATAAAAAATAAGTCAGGAATAAATGTCAAAGGAGTCCGTGCATTTTACTTGCCCATCGACACTACGAACGAGCAAGAACTCCATCGAAAAACAAACCTAAACGATTTCAATATGCAAATTAATCTGCTACGCTGGTCGTCGTTAGTGTACCTCTTCCCACCAACGATTGGCGTGTGCCTTACGGGTGTACTGGACTTGGCCTACACTTTTATTGGTCCCCACTCGGATGATAATCACCCGAAGCAAGGAGCTCATTTAAGTTTGTTTTCCTCTCAGGATAGCAATCTGTGCGGAACTGCACTTCAATGCGGAGGTGGAATGCAGCCACGAGGCAAGTTATCCTATCTTGTCATGGAACAGTGATTCCGAAACCTATAGGATTCTTATGAACCGATAGTGAAACGCGATAGATCCATAGATAGATGAAGCCTGTGGTGGATTGCTCCAAATACACGGTTGAACGTCACGTCATCTTCGGCAAACGGTTCCAATTGTTCGATCTCGTAAACCAAAAATCTGAGCGAAGCAAGGACTGTCCCCTCCTCCTTTCCCCACTAGGCGGCTGATAGTGGTAGCTTGTTGTTCTGTATTCTATGTTCCATGTTCGGGGAGCAGAAAACTAGCAATTTCAGCAGATTGAATGAATTCGGATTAGTGTGCCGGCGGTTCTGCTTGAGCGAATTATCTCGGCGTTGTAAGTACCTACGAGTATGTGGAACAAAAGGCAGCGTACGGGAAAACAATCTTTCATCCGTTACCAACGTAGGAGTTGGTTGGTGCCGGTGATGTTTTTTGTTTCCTTTTCGGATTAATTTATGCCTTTTGGGCTGGGGATTTATTAGATAAGGACTTGTTGGCAATGTAGTTCTGTTGGTTATGTGTGCACCAGCACTCATTGTGGACGCTATGCAAATTATTTCTGCTCGTCGTTGGCGACTCTTTGTGGGCGGATGTGGGTTTTTCGAATGCAAACACAAATGGGAAAAAATGCTTTACAGGTGGGATTTCCCCATTACTCCAATCGGGTGAATGTCCTTTATCGCAAAAAAGAATACAAAATTCTAAGAGATTAAAATTGCATTCAGTGTGCAACGTTTGTTTGGTTTACCATGATGCTGTTGCATGTTTTTGTGGGGGGAATCCGGGGTGGAAAGTGTTCTGACGTGTGAATTGAATTGAAAGGAGATTTGGATATAACAATGAAAGCGTATAATCCTTGGGGAGATTTCAAAGTCCAGGTAAAAGGCAGTAAATTATCAGAGCTGACAAAAGCAAGTATTAACTTTGAAAGGACCCAAAAGTCCGCGAAAGGTTCATACAAAAAAAGACACAAAAAATCGACTTTTAATATTTTTTCTTTATTTTCTTAAAACAAATATTTAATTTTATCTTTATAACAATAATATAATAGTTCCATCACTTTTTTTTTATATAAATTCACATAAAGGGGCTATTTATATACAACACTTAATAAACTTAAATTATACAACACATTATTTATTTATTTATTTTTTAATTGATAAGTATTTTACATTTTATTTTATTTTTTTTATAAACAAACTTCTCTTATAGAGACTAGATAAACAAATATACTATACATACAAAATACTTTATTTTAAACACTTATAAGGAAGCACAAGAGGAAAAAATAAAAACATTGCTCGGTTCTATTTGTTTTGTGGAAGAACTTTTATTTTTATTTTATTTTTTTTATTTTACAAATTATTGCAATTTATTGCAATACTGTTTACTAACATAGAATTATTGGAAGGCAAGATTTTGTTGTTTTTATTTGTTTTATTTCACAATATTTTCTTTTCAAAAATAACAAACAAAAGGAAATACTAACTAATAAATACTTTTTTTGATAATTTATGCATATTTACAATTTTTCTTTTTTTATTAAACAAAATCTTAAATTTTTAAATCACAGATATTATATTTTTGTTAGTTTTTAACTAACTTTATTTAATTCTTTATTTAGTAAATTCTATTTATAGTGTTTGTATTTGTTGGATTATTTTTTATACAATTTTTTAACAAAGAAGCACTTTTAATTTTAAACTATAATGTGACATTTTATAATACATTTTCGATAGCAATTTTCTTTTGAATAATTGAGTTTTTACACAGTTATGTATGTTTTAGAAGCCTGAATAAATTAAATAGATTTTCTTTTTTATAGTATCCTACTTCAATTCAACTGCCAATCACCTTGGGCGACAGAAACTAAAGTATGGAAACAACTGACAGTGCAACGAGTAAAAACGTTTCGGATCGGTTTTGGTGTCAAACCCGTCGACCTTGACCACATTCCATTCGTTCTTCATGCGTGCATAACTAAACGACACCTGATCATGGAACAGATCCGAACGGATAAACTCCATTGGCTCCAAGTGCGAATGGAAATTGTCCACAACAGTTAGGGGGACTTTAAGCAGGTGTTCTGTTTTTGAAACAAAAAATAGAAATAAATAAGAAATCGATACAAGAAAAAAAACCTGACAAACTACTCACCAATAATGAATCCCATTGTAACATCGTCAGGGAATCGGATCTTATCCCCGATATTAATGAACTTTCCGCCGCCGGCGATCGGTAGCATTTTCAGTGTGAGCGCCCTACTCAAACAGAAGCCTGCACCGCCAGTTGCAAACCAAAATGTGATCTTTTTGTTCGTCGGTATGGATGAGTTTTTCTGTAAAACAAAAAAAAAAGGGAAGAATCGTATAAAATGGGTGTAGAGGTCCGAAATTAGTTTTTTGATTAAAAATTTAAGTTTTATTTTTATTTATTTTTAAGGAAAAAAGGATAAAGGAAAAGTTAATGGAAGCCAATCGAAAGGAAGAAAACAAAAGTAAATTGACGGATTAATTGGCCAGAAGATCATGCGATTACCATTTGCACTTTATGGACGTAACCGCAAACGGACGGCTGGTTTTGGCTGATTGTTATTAATGAGAGTTGGCAACGAGAACAGGGGCGGAGTTGGAAGAATGGAAAGGCAAGGCGACTGAACTTGGAGCTTTACTTTAAAACACATAACATGAGGATATCAGTAAACGAACGTAAATTGATCGCAAATAATTTCGCTACCTAGAGAAACACATCTAAGCAAACAGAACGCCCCCCCTGTTCCTAAGGAAGTACATCATTTTCGTAGATTCCTGTTTTCCATCTGTTTGTAGGTCGGTTAATGCATATAAACAAAAATTGGGATAATCGAGTATCGCCATTCTTAGCATCATTAGCTGAGAAAGCATGACTTTCGAAACATAGCCCAAAAAAAAGGAGTCCCACAAGGATCAGTACTGGGCCCCCTACTTTGGAATATCATGTACACGACGGAGTTTTGTAATTAACACTGCCATCAGGAGTAAAAATAATCGAATTCGCCGATTTTATCGCCGTTGTTACTGTTGCAAAGAACATTTGCGAGATACAGTCTGTTCGGGTTATGTACATATATTATTAGACAAAATGATTCAAATAAAATCCGATGTGTAAGACAAAAAAATTCTTCTTTTAATCCGGCTCGAAGGACCAAAATGTTCGGGTAAAGAACAACTATAGACAGTATAGTGTATAGAGAAAATTTCTGTAAATCTAAGTAACAGATTAAAACAACCACTTCTTTAAACGTTATAATATATAATAATTTTATTCTAGAAAAAGAACATTAATTTATATGACTTTATATATATTGAATTGTGACAGCTGGCATCTTTATGGGATAATTTCCCTGATGGGATATTTGGTGTGGGTTGATGCGTTCCATGTTGTCAACAATGTGTTGTCAACACAGTCAACCTTATCAAAGACTGGCTAATATTCGCCGGCCTAGAGTTAGCAGATCACAAAACGGAAGCAGTCCGGAAAAATGTGGAATAAGTGGACAAAAGGCTAGGCTTGGTTCTACCTAGGACTGCTGAAGCCAAATATTTATTTTATTTATTTTTACGTGGATAAAAGGGTAGGAAGCCAAACTATCAGATCAAAAGACTCTGCAAAATACCTAGAAGTAATACTCGATAATAGTAATATTTGCAAGCATCACACTTCAGGCAGCACTTTCTGAAATACTGCAAAACATCGGAGGACCCGGCTATGTTAGAAGAAACTCAATATCCAAGGTAGTAAGTTCAGTCCGGTCCCCATCGATATCGTTGCGCACAAGACGCAAAGTATGTAGAAGAAGAGAACTTCTAGGAATCAAAATTCGACGGTCATCAAAAGGATCAAGAAAGAAGAAAGAATGACTTTAGTGACCAGGTGGCAAGCTCAGAGGGACACCACTACGGAACCCGAATTGACCTACAGATTGATCCCAACCATAAACATTTGGACAAACCGAAGGCACGGAAACTGTAACTGGGTTTAGGAAATACCTACACCGTTTTCGGCACGATAGCTCCTTTTTTTGGCCAAATTGCCCAAATCAGGACGAAGACACAGACAGGAGTGCAGTGCAGTGTTTTTACATTTTCTAAGAATGAATGTGTTAATATAGGTAGGTATAGCATATGCGTCGGGGTCGACTTTAAATGCCTTCGCGTTCGACCAGTCGTCCGCGGTCTACGATTTGGCCACCCATGGTAGAGGTATAGAGGAACATCTACAGTGGACTCTCCCTAAGTCGAACTCTCTCTAAGTCGAATTTCTCACTAAGTCGAATTTGTTCGCCATATTTTATCATTCCCTTCAATTTTCCATACAAAAACCATTATCTAAGTCGAACTCCCTCTAAGTCGAAACTCTCTCTCTCTAACTCGAATACATTCTCTCGATTATTGGCATCTTTTTTCACCCCTTAAGTCGAATTTTGTTTAGCACTTATAACTACTACCCATCAAGTACCTACACACTTCAATACCCTAAATATGTGCGGCATCGCATGTACCATCATCGTCAGCTCGTCATGTTTCTTCCTAGCCATATTCTTGGTACCTCCATAAAAAGATACAGTTTTTAAAAAGTTGCTACGCAAGAACAAAAAAAAAACATTGTTATCCTTTTCTTTGTGTTGTTGGTTGCATTCAGAACAGGTTTTTCAATGGATCTCTCTGCGACCAGTGTTACCGCTGAGAATTTTCAAAAAGTCACAAAAAAAGTCTCACAGGCTCACAAAAAGTCGGAATATGAAAATTTGCATATATCTGATTGGGGATCTTATTCGGGATCATATAAATTACGAATAAATTAATAAATATTTGTCTCAGAATTGATTGCTAATTTACTAACTAAGAAACTGGTCAAAGATAAAAGTTGATTTTGAGTAAAAGTTTTGAGAAAAATGCGTTTTAAGTAAAAAATTGGAACAATAACAGTTTTGTGCCTGCATAAAATTCACAGTCTTTAACATTTTGATATGCTACTGAATTGCCTCTCCAATATGTACAAAACTACTTTCGTAGCTATAATAGTTCCTAAGTTATAAAATTTAAGGTAGTTATAGCTTTAAATCGGAGGTGTCCCACTTCGACGGGTTATAACTTGGAGGGGGTGAACATAGACCCTCACGTACGATTTTTTGTTCGCCGGAACTTCAGAAATCCTACCTGTAGGATTATACCTACCTGTAGTTAAAAACATTTCGCAATGGAATGCAAAGGATTCATTGATTTGGTTTATAATTTGTTTGCATGTGTTTGGTAACGTGATAAAAATTCAGAAGTATGTTGCGCCTAATAGCGTATGATCAAAAAAAAAAAAAATTGTAAAATAGATGTCTTCAAGATATTTATGTAAAAATAAATGCATTTCGACAAAAAGTCTCAAAAAACTATAAAAAGTTTCCATATTTTTATGAAAAGTCGCAAATTAGGTGTATTTTAAAAAAGTCGTATCAAAGTCTCAGGAGAGTCAAAAAAGTGCCATAATGCGACTTTAGTCGCACAAAGGTAACGCTGTCTGCGACTGTATATAAAAAGAACTTGTTTTAGTATGATTCCAGCTGGAATTTCAAATCAGTTGATTCTAGGCAGTTCAACAGAGCTGATGCAGTCTATATGTGCATGCTTGTAGCTGGATCAATTAAAAAAAAATTTAAGTTACATAAGCGTTATTTTTTTGTTATCTTTTTTGTAAGTACATTAACCTTTTTTTTAGTAAACAAACGTGTTTCTCTCTATTACTCGAATTTTTCCAAAACTCTCTCTTACTCGAACAAATCTTGATATCCCGTGAAAATTCGACTTAGGGAGAGTCGACTGTATTTCTGTCAATAGGTATACAAACCTACATAGGTGTATTATGCCACCTCTAAATGAATGCAACTCGAAAACTAAAACCAGCGTCCTTTGTGCGCCCACCACTTCCACTCACAGTTACACGCCATCCGCCACTCCTGTCGAACAGCTTGACTTTTATTTTGTATATTCTCAATTAATTTTTAACTTCATTTAACAATAATATTTTCCATGTTATGCTGGTCCAACATTTCGAAATCGATTAATCATACTGCCAAGTGCTTTAGGTTGAGTTCAACATAAACACACGGACACACACACACTTGTGCAGTGCTGCCCACGAAACAATGACCCAATACTCGTCATCGTCATAATAAGTGCGGCCAGCACTGTGGTACATTTAAATTAATTGAAGCGTAAAACAAACCATCAAATTATGGCAGACAATCGGAACCATTTTTCATGTTCAACAGGAACAAACAAAAACCCAATGCCAACCACAAGGCCTACGGTTCAGGCTGTGGTTTCATATGGCATGCGTTGCTACTCGTACGAGTACTCACTCCCAAACAATGGACCGTGTCGTCCCACATGAGTATTTTCAATTTTAAAAAGCGGTTTTTTTTTATTCACAACAACAACAAAACTGGCACCCTGTATCAAAGCAAGAGAGCCTTGTTCCGCTGTGGCTTTGATTACCGCACTTCGTCTGACTGACCGACCAACACTAATTGAAAAAAAATCAAATAAAGTGACACTTGATGTATGACATGTCATTTGTCAGTACGTGCTTGCTGCGTATATCCTTTCTTCTCTGAACCTAGCATCGATAATGAGCGATGAAAAATTGAACTGAGCCATGCAGCTGGGGTATGGCAGGCACAATGACCATGTGGATTGCAGTTCCTCCGATCATATCAATTATTAATGACTCGATTATGGATTACCACTGCTGGGGAGATTAATCGCCTGTCGGGGAAAATGCGCAATTTAAGGAGATTTCTACACAGCAATACCGGATTTGTTGTGAGATCCTACTGCCAAAGAATCCGAGAGGAGGCTAATAACTGGTAAGCGGTTTATGGCCAGTAGTCAAAGGCCCGGTAAGTGATTGCACCTTTCTGCGGCGGATAAAGAGGAAATATATTGATTCGGTAATAAGTTACGATCAGTGGCCGGTTAAGAGGGCCTAAGTGATGGTGTGCACAGTGCGGTTACATGGCACCGAGTGCGCCGCCACATCTATACAAAGTGAGGTAATCCAAAACTAATGGTTGCGAGTTCGAGATGATATCAGCTGAGCACCGAGATCATTTCTAGAGAACCATTAGTTCTGTTCGGATAAGGATATCATGAAATAAGAAGCCATAAGTCTCTGATTTACAGTAAATCAACTGGATAGCGAATTCAGGAAGACGCAGCTGTTGAATATTACTTTTTGACTGCCAATATGGTCAAAGATGGCGTGAAGGTAGTTCGGATGTCAAAAATGGTGCCAATGGTAAATGGAACTCAACGGCATCTTTTAGTTGGTATTGTACATAAAAAAAAAACTAGAAGCAGTGAAGATGCCAGAGTCCGGAGAAACTATTTCAGAACTGTTCTAAGTGTGCTTACACAGTGGGGCGAAGAGCAAAGCTGTGAAAATCGCCCGAGCGAGGAGCAAAGAGCAACGATGTAGGCTAGAATGGGAGCAAAGAACAAAGAGCAAGGATTTGATTTGAGCAAAGTGCCGCACTCTGTGCGCTACGCTTTAATTGAACGTGTTTGATTTCATCGCTTTGCTCTTGCTCACTCCTTGCTTCACTCTGTAAGTACACTAAGTGTGCATAGAGTGAGCAACGAGCAGAGTGCAAAAATCGCTCGAGCAAAGAGCAACGATGTAGGCTAGCATTAGAGCATAGAGCAAAGAGCAAAGTAAGAAACAAACAAGCAAAATTTAATTTTTTCCATTTGGATACTTGAATAGATGAAAAATCAAAACGATGATAGCTGAGAAATCAAACATATTTGAAATAGCTGCTTTGCTCTCTTATCTTCGAAAAACGCCGCACTCTGTGCGCTATTAAATGTGTTTGATTTCATCGCTTTGCTCCTTGCTCGTTGCTCCACTCTGTAAGCATTCAAATATTCAAATGGAAAAAATGAACTTTTGCTTGCTTGTTTCTAATTTTGCTCTTTGCTAGCCTACATCCTTGCGCTTTGCTCTTTGCTCGAGCGATATTCGCAAATATTTGCAATATCAATAAGAGATGGCGCTGTTAGTCCACTTGATATTGCGCAATTTGACAGATGTCCTTTTTGCTTCGTCATTTCACCATAGCTAAATTGATCCATTTCCACCTAGAAGCTTGAATGTATTCTGACGTTCCAGCAAAATCAAATGGAAGCACCACTAACACACTCTTACAAGTAGGTGGAAGATGGGCGCAGCCATTTTGTTTAGATCATTATTGTACATTTTGTTGTTATTAAGGGAATAACAGGCTGCCCAAAATGTAGTATTCAAAAGGAAAGAAGCACACAATACAATACACTTTTCGACAGTTGATGGCCAGTGGCCTATTTCACCAAATTACAAGTACAATTACAAATTTGTATTTGTTGATTACATTTACAAATTTGTTTACCGATTTTCTGTTTCACAAACTACAAACTTTATTCCAACAAATCTGTAAAAAAGAGAAAAAAATTAAGGGAAATCGTATTTGTTATTTACAAATTCAAAAAAAAACCGTTTCACCATTTACTCTGCAAAGTTGTATACAACAACTGTTTTTCACAAATTTGTAAGCTCTCTAAGTGTGAACACACACTGAATAGAACAAAGCTGTGTTAGATAAATAAAACAATTTTTTATTTTTTTTAAAGCATAAAATACACACATTTCAATGCAAGTACCCCCAATGAATAAAGCAAAACAAAGCCGACTAGCAAACGATTTTCCTTGACTGCCTAAGTCATAAATCCCACGTGTGTTTATGGGGCTACGGACATTAAAATAAGCAAAACAGTCAAGTTAATCAAGTTAGTCAAGTAAGGCACAGACACGAGAAGACAGTTTAGGCATAAAAAGGCGGAAAATACATGAAATCAAATGAGAGCGCCCACATCAACTCAGTCAAACAGTCAAAATAAACAATATTGATTGAAACATGCGAGCGATGAATTTTTGGAATTAATGCTTCGTTCAATACTTTTCGAATTTTTGTGTAGTTTTAAGTTTTTATTATTATTAGTTAGTTGTTATTATAATTATTACTTTAAGTGTACATAAATGTCAAAATAATGTTTCGTTCATTCGTTTAGTGGGCACCGTAGCGCAAGTGGTTAGTGCGTCGGACTACTGAGCCAGCGGTCTTGGGTTCGAATCCCGCTGCAAACACCTAAAAGTTTTTCACAGTGCCCACCTCTTTCGAATGTCTGACAAGCATCAATGAGTATCATTTGTGACGATTGAGCTTCTTAACTCGCCGCTCGGAGTCGGCAAAAAACTATAGGTCCCTTCCATTCTTGCAAAAATATAACACGCACACACAAATGGTTGCGAGAAGCAGGCCCAGGTTCACCTCGAGCTGTAGCGCCAACTAAGTAAGTAAGTCATTCGTTTTCTAATTTTTGTGTAGTTAAGCTAGTTAGAGTTTGGCTGGCTAGGAGAAAACTAATAAATCACGCCTATCAATAGCCCACACCAAATGAAGCAAAACAAAAATGTATTTTTTGACTTGTTTTATTTGGTGTGGGTTACTAACAGGCTTTTTTGCTTTGTTTGTCCATGCTTTCTTTGGTGTTTGTTTACCCTTAGGCTGCTTTGTTTTGCTTTATTCAATGGGGGTACCTACTCGCATTGAAATATGTGTATCTAACAAAGTTTTGCTCTATTCAGCGTGGGTTCACACTAACTGATAACATCAAAGACAAAAATGAATAAACAGAACAAAATTTTTATCACCGGTTTAATGATAAGGAGAAGTTGCTGTTTCGGTGTCAGTCAAAAGATTTTTTCAGACTCATTTGCAATCCTAGGTCCAATTTGTCTTATTATTTCCTTTGACCGAAACTTTTCGTTGAAAACAAAAGAATCTGCAATTTCATAGTTAATTTGCGGACGATATATTTTCCTTGGTCTATTAAGCACAAAATCTACACTTACCTACCTATATATCACTATCGGTGCCTTTGACGTTAGGACATTTTTAGGTTTGAAATGCGATTTTTTTAAAAAAATACAAATTGTTATTAAATCGACACACGATCTTTCTACTGTAAGAAATTTTCAGCAACTGAACAAATATGTAAAATTTCTTGATTTCGTGAAACCCAAACTTACAAAAAAATATGAATTTTAAAAATTTTGTACTTGTTAGCAATAAAGAAAATTAACTTTTGGTGAAACGGAAATAATGAAATTTCTACAAATTTCCCTTTGTAAAATACAACTACAATTTTGTAGCACAAATATTTTGTGAAACAGAATAAATCGATTTTTCTACAAATTTGTTGAAAAAGTGCTTGTAAATTACAATTTGTAAGTTGGTGAAATAGGCCACAGGTGCTCATTCACATGCATTCACAGGCAGAAAAATTTAGGCCCCGCATATTTTTTACCATGCACGGGCAGGGGAAATGCAATTTTGCAACATTGGACTGTTGTTGCTACAGTTATTTCTGCATTAAAATTACTTTTTGAGCAATAATTCTCAATATTCAAACTATGCGAAAATCATTCGTAAATGATTACTTCATCTCAATCCAGTGACTCACGCAGTCACAATCCACGGATATTGGCGATTCGCCGTGCAAATCAAACCCCTGAGCAACGCGCCAAAGCAAATGAACAGCTTTGAGCACATGCGTCGCGAATTCGTACAAGACGAACTTAGGACGAAAGAAAAGTACACTCAGCTACAGAACGACTGAGACAGCAGCGCAATCGAGAACTGCATTGTCAAGTTGAATCAAACCCCAATCATCGACTGAGAAAAAGTGTCGTGAATGTTCAATCACATCGCGCCGCTTTCCAATATGACTATTAGGCCCATGAATGCGATTTGCTAATATTGCAACGCGCTAAAGTTTCATTCGTAGGAAGCGTCATTTGTTATCGATCGCGAATTTCTAGGAAAATTTAATATCGGGAAGATCCGGTTTTTAGTAGCCCGGGCAATAGCTAGTTTTGTATATAATTACAATAAACATCTCTTTTCCATATAAATTTACAACAAAATACACTGACTTTTCAATATTTATTCCATTAAAATTATTATAGAAATATATTTAGGTATTGAACTTTAGATTTTTAAAAACTTTATGTGGAAATGGAACAGAACTGTAAGGAAGACAAAGCCTGCCTACGTCTTTCGGGCTGAAAGATAAGCGGGAGCTAAAAAATACGCGCGAGAATTACTCCGATACTGGAGCTGGTAGCACTTTTTTTCTGATCGTTAAGTAAACAGCCCAAAAGTCAAATTATACAAACTCAACTGTGGTGCGAGAAATTAGAAACCCTGACTCTAGTCGTGTATAAAATAATTAAAAATAAATATCTGATTCAGCTATTGCACCTGGCAATGCTGTCCATATGAAATCGAAGTTCCTGAACATGTAAACCAGCAGTAAATTCAGTTTACCGGCACAGATCAATAATGGAAGCCAAAGTCCCTGATAATTTCAAGATCGGAACAACAATAGGCCCTGACTGCTAACCTCAATCTCCCTGGGGGTGACGTGCGAAGTAGCTCGGTGGTAGAAAGGGAATTAGACATAGCTTGAAGAGCTCTACCAAAGACTTATTTTCAAACCGGAAAATGGCTGATAATCGTAAAACTAGCTATTTTGAGGACTTAAGTTTGACCGAAATGTAAAGGGAATTTAGACACCCGTTTTATACCAAAATGGCATACATTTTTTTACTGTTCTCAATCGTTTGCTTTTTAGTAAGTCAATCAACCAAAGCTTTTTAAGAAACATGTTCTATCGTAATTTTTTTCTGCACTTTCCGAATCCGGGGATAGAATTGTTCTGTCTGCCGCCATTTTTGAAATATGGCAAAGATATATCGGATCCGCCATCTTGGATTTTGCAAATCTGACTTCAGATTCGTGATCAGCGACCCCAAAAACCCCTTTATACCAAATTTGGTCCAAATCGGTTGACTTTGTAAAAATCGTCATTCATGGCCGCCATCTTAAATCTTAAATCGGCCATATTGAATTTCCTTACTTTATCGGTCCTATCTTTTAGAAAAATCGATCATAAAGAAATTGAAAAGCATTTCCACTTACACTATCCAAATGAATCTCCAGCGGCGATGAGATGCTTGGCTTTCCCAAATACCAATCCACCGAAGGACTGTACTCATCCAAAAGTCGAACCAACCGTGGCACATTCACATAATTGTCATCGTCAAAGTGGCAAAACCATCTGAAAATAGAAACAAAAAAGAAACTCCATTAAAACTCAAAAATCAAAGAACACACTCAAAACGTTGTCAAATGTAAATTTGTTTAATTAAAAAAAAAAAAAAAAAACAGTCACTCATGTAAGCCGTCCAAAATGGCGTGCCTTCTAATGACAATGGGCGAAATGCTCAAGCTGGCCCTTGGAACAACCACGCCGGATCACATCAACATAGCGATTCTGCACAGTTTCCTTAAGATTGTCATTGAAAAGCTCGACATGCAGACAGACTTTGTCGAAATCGTAGGTCCTGAGGTAAGCGAGTTGCGTCAAATGCTCTGTCAAGCCCAGAATCCACTGATCGAGTTCAAGAGTTGCAACGATGACATCTGTTACGGAGAGGCGTGCTACAAAAGCGAAAAGGCCACCAACTTGGAGGAGGAGATCAAACGACTTACAGGCGAGGTCCATAAAATGGAAGCCGAGCTCAAGGCGCACTTGGAAGTCATAGAAAAGTGTAAACAGCCACCAGCTGCTGGTCGCATCAAGTTGAAGAATACCAAGAAACGCTTCATTCCCGACGAGGAATCTTTCAGTTCGGACTGTGAAGATCTGTGCGTGCCGTGTGAAGAACGAAACCTCATCGCCTGTGAGCTTCTTCAGAATGCGGCCTTTCTCAAGAAGCTCATGCGACGCATCACATCCCCCATTATCGATCGCATTTTCGAGTTCGAAAAGATGATTGGAATGCTTAACGAGAAGTTTCAGAATTTTCTTAACACCGCCGAGGATGAGTACCGTAAGATACCACTCATCGAGGACTGTCTACTCCAACTGGAGCTGATGAAGAAGGAACTCGAGAGGCATAATGTCCAGTTCATCGCGACCATGGAGGAGATTCAGGAAATGCTGGACTCGAAAATGGACAAGGTGCACATACCCGCCTTGAAGAAGTACGTCAAGGACCGCCTGGACGAAATCGAACAAAAGCTAGACGGACTGATAAAGAGGGAGGAGTGTCCCAAGGCGGCTGGGGTCATTATGACCAGCATGCAGTGCTTGTGCTGTACGTCCAGGGTTTGTCAGAAGGATCGTGTTTACGCAGTTCCCTTGCTATCGACTGTCATACCAACTGAAGTGCCAAGAATAACCACAACTCGGCAGTCTCGTCTCTGTATCCCGCACGACAAAGGCAGAGCCTGTGGCGGGACTCACACCGTGATTCGTCCGGGCGAAAGAAGCCTCAAGAAATCGAATCTCATCGATGATTTCGGTGACAAAATGAAGTTGCACGTTGGCTCCGATAACGCCGAGTTCTTCAAAGGACTCGATGGTGGAATGTACCGCTTAGCACCGGATATAAATGCTGCCTGTAACAAGCGTTCCTAGTGATAATAAATTGTTTTCGTAACACAGCTTAAATGGATTTTGTTTTTGTAATCTTTTCATTAAGTTCGTGTTGCCAGTCCGATGCAATTAATCGGTCTGCACCATCCTCCTCGGAGTTCGCTTCATCGTGTCGTGTCGTCTTATCGACTACGGCTCATTTGAGCGACAAATCCGATTAAAATCTTTCGCGTTCCGCCAGTCAGTTCTCTTCTGCATGAAACATGAACATTATTACCAAAATGACCATTTTGTGTCAACTTTAAGATTAAAATTAAGAGCGAGGAGTTGAAGTGGCGACTTGTCCTTTTTTGTTCGAGTATAATGCGCAGTATATGTTTATGTTTTTGTTGGCAGGACATGTGTTTGCATTTGAACTTGATAAAAGGGAGCAACATGAACAAAAAAAAATGTAAAGCCCTTTATGTGCATTCCTTTTGAGTTTTAATTGAAATTTATTATGCACGAGACAGTACAAGCAAAATGCACGGCGCGCCGCGCTGCGCCCGTGACATGATTGAATTCGGCTTGTGCGGCCATACACATCATCAAACAAATGATTGGTGACACCGCGATATTTGCATTCCATCAGCGCTGATCAATTTTTCAATACAAAAAAATACCACAATTTAATTCATAGGTAATTGAAGCGCGACAGAGGGAGATGGCTGTAAAATATGTGCGTCAGTGTAAAAGGGAATAATTAATAAATTGTTGGAATTTTGGACAGTTACTGTTATTTTAACTTACCTATATGAGTATATGCAATATGTAGGTAATGTTATATTAAATCGAAACTGAATAATGGACCAAATTTCTTTCGAAATACGGGCTCTAAATGTGTTTGATATTCGAAATCGAATTATCGATTGAACACAGCTTAAGACAGTGGCCACACGGTCATGGGCATAATCGGCGTTCAAAATTTACCTCTGGCTACACACAAACGAAACGCTTTGAAAACAGAACACACAACCTCCGTGCTCCGTCCTTCTCATAGAATTATAAGTTTGAGTCTTTCGTGATGTGAACCTTCCCACGGTCGGAAAAAAAATGAAAAAATGTATCAGAATTGAAACGCTTTGAGAAAAGAACATGCATATCTTCCATCGAGCATTATTATTCAAAGTGGACTATCGGTGTATTTTTGGTGAATTCAACCCTTCTAAAAATTTACCTGTCTCATTGGACACAACCGGTATGGAAATGATCGTGTAACCAGCTACTAAGATAATAGCCGTGTTTTATCAGGCTGAAAATAAACTGGATAATATTGCACAGCTTTTAGCGCAGACACAGGCAAGCAAAATTCACAAGTGAAAGTGCATCCTAGTGAGAAATAGCCGAACTAATTTTTGGATCACGAAAATAGATTCAAATGAAAAGCAAGATCTCGTATTGTTACTGTAATGTATACAACACCAATGATCCAATTTGGATCATGGGTAATAATAAAATGCGGCTAATGTTTAAAAAAATGTAGTATAAAAGTTCTAATACGAAAAACTAGATCGACGACTGTTTGGTAACTTTTTTGTAGACAAGTGGGTAAAACCTGTCAAATTTTACAAGAGGGAGAAAATTCTCTAAGGGAGTGGAAAACTTGTAAGAAAGTTGAAACACATTTTTGAAATTTCGTGGATATAAACCGTCAAATTGTTTTTATTTTTCTACTTTATAATGAATTATGACAATGACAACTAATTTAACTGACAGCTGGCTGTTTTGACAGCTTTTACCCACTTCACCCGAACAAAAAGGTGGTGTAAAAATTCGTTACAAATCGCAAGTTTCTCAATTGAGAGGACTTTTTTGACACTCTCATTTGACTTTTACGAATTAGTGGTTATTTTTAGGTTACCAAACAGGAATTTGTGAAAATTTGTACAAATTCGCAAGTTACCAAGGAGACCTACGATTTTTATTTTCATCAGTTGCAAAACTTGTGAAATAAATCCTCGCCATAGATTTGACTTTTATAATTCTGTGAATCTGGTTTGTCAAATGTTAAAGCTAGAATTGATTTTCGTAACAAACAAAATAGCTTAACTGGAAAACATATTTCAATGGCTCTACTTGTCCAACGAAATAGAACAATAATTTCATTCGATTTTAAAACGCTTTAATAACCCCCATTCACGGTGCGACAAATCTGTGTAACATTGAAGTCTGTCAGACAAATCTGACAGTAGATGGCATTTTCTGTCTGACGGTCTGTCAGACGGTCGTATGAAAGTCATGCAATGTTTGATATTTTGAGGTCGGAGTCAAGCATGTCGGCCGACCGATCTGACCGTGTATGCCCTGCTTAAGAAATTCTCTCAGAGAGAGGCAAAATTAGGAAAAGTAAAGGAACGCGTTTAACCACAAAAGTTGCAACAACCGAAATGTTATAACATATGTGAAGCAAAAGTAAACAAAGCTGTGTTGTACGGTTTTCGATTTTACAGCAGAGTCCACTCTTGATGAGGCTCTTACCTTGAGAGTTTAACAGCGAAAAAAGATTCCAATTATTCCCTTTGGAAAGCCGTAAAAGGCACCAAAAGGCCCAAAATCCCTGCGCCGCCACTTAAAATAAATCAAAATGAATGGGCAAGGGAAGATAAAGAAAAAGCGGATATTTTTGCCGCCCATTTGGAAGAAACCTTTAAACCGAACGTTGGTCAAGTGGTTCATGACAACATCAACATCACAAGGATGGTAGTTCCACCATCTGACGATTTAACGCGCAGATCTGCGACGCTTAGAGAACTCGAACGTGAGATCGCGAAACTAAAACCTAAGAAAGCTCCTGGTTATGATTTGATTACCGGAGAAATTCTCAAAGCCTTACCTAGAAAAGCATTAATTAAGCTTCTCCATATTAAAAATGCTGCACTCAGATTAAAACACGTACCGAGCCAATGGAAAGTTGCGGAAGTCATAATGGTTTTAAAACCAGGAAAACCGTCATATGAAGTAAAATCATACAGACCAATATCGCTTCTTCCAGTCATATCCAAAATTTTCGAGAGGATATTACTAAGGCGTCTCCAACCGGTTATAAAAGCAAATAATCTAATACCTGACCACCAGTTTGGGTTCAGAAGTAAGCATTCGACGATTGACCAGGTGCATAGAATTACTAACGTAATCGAAAAAGCACTAGAAGAAAAAAAGATATGCTCAACCGTATTTCTTGACGTCTCGCAAGCCTTTGATAAGGTGTGGCACGATGGCTTGAAATGCAAACTACGACAAGTACTTCCCGCAAACCTATACGAGATTTTGAATTCATATCTCGGGAATAGACTCTTCCGTGTTAGAAATGGAAATGAATACTCCGAGTTCAAAGAAATTTTGGCCGGCGTACCGCAAGGAAGCGTTCTGGGGCCGCTTCTCTATCTGTTATATACTCGTGATATACCGAAAGAAGATGGCACTATCCTTGCTACGTTTGCCGACGACACCGCTATCCTAGCGGTAGGTAAAACAATCGAGGAAACGACTGCCAAACTGCAAAACGCATTAAATAAAGTAAATGAATGGACGAAGGACTGGCGGATCGCCCTTAACGGAACTAAATCTGTTCACGTGAATTTCACTTATAGGAAAATTAATGACTTGCCCATTTTTATAAATTTGGCCCGAATACCCTTTGCAAATGAAGCCAAATACCTGGGAATGACACTCGACGCAAGGTTGAAGTGGAATTCGCACGTGAAAATGAAACGTAAAGAACTAGATATCAAATATAGAGAAATGTACTGGTTGATCGGAAAACATTCCCACCTCAGTACCGAGAACAAACTGCTTTTATACAAGCAAGTGCTAAAGCCGGTGTGGTCCTACGGTATACAACTTTGGGGTTGTACCAAGAAAACAAATGCCAATATTTTACAAACCTTTCAAAATAAAGTGCTAAGAGAAATTGTCCAAGCACCGTGGTATGCTAGAAACGACGATATCCACAGGGATCTCGGAATTCCGACAATCGAAGCTGAAAGTAGAAGCTTCGCGCGAAAACATAGAAACCGACTAATCGGACATGTTAATAATACAGTCCTACTTATTTTGGATGAGAGCAATTTATTGCGCCGACTACAAAGAACAAAACCTTTCGACTTGGCGAGATAAGGATTAACCGCGTCTAAATTGTGGAACATGCAGGATCTTTCATTGGAAAATAACCTGCCAAACGTTTGTATTTCGTGATAGAAAAATTGCTTGATAAGTAGTATAACTTAGTTGCAGTATCTAACAAAATTATATCGAAGGGTGGTGTTTTTGGTCAGTAAGAATCTGACACTACTATGAGCACGCGCTTGCTATTCTCATAGTGTCTATGGAAGATTTTCACCTACCCTCGGGGAAAAAAAAAAAAAAAAAAAAAAAAAAAAAAAAAAACTCTTGATGATATTCCAGAACCAATGCAGTATGGTATATGGAGACAGATCTAAGGGAAATGCTGTAAGAAATGCAATATACTGCGAAATGCAAATTTCTACATTCAGACCATTCAAATTTCAACTCTGTTCCTTTTCTTTTACTTTTTGCATTAAAATAAAAAAAATCCAAAATAATTCAAAGGAAAAGAAACAACTAACTTTTACTCTCTCGTTGCCTCTATCTGTTACTATTTTTTTTTTTTTTTTTTGTTAAGCGTGTTCCTTGGTCTAGAATTCGTACAAATTCGGACGAATTCGAAACCATTTTCAGGTAAAGGAACAGACCTATAGTTTTTGTTTCTTCGCAGGCAAATAACCATAAACGTCATTTGATTGTCATGTCACCAGCCAATACCGAAAAGTTACTTACCCTCAAACTGTAAATAGGTCTGTTTAGCAACTAGTAGTATTTGGTAAAATTACGTAAAATTACCAAAAATCAAGAGAAGAGAGAGCCAAATGCGTGTGCCAAAAAATTTCCCCTCTTATGATATCCTCTGGTTTCGGGCTACCTACATCTTTTTCTTGGAGTGAGCGACGGACTGGACATTAGGGTGTGTCATATATTTTAAACTTTAGAATTTTCATGTCTAATGAAAGTTGCATTGACGATTAAAATTTATTACTACATCTATAGTTTTCATTTTGGAAAGTACTTTTGGCTCCCTCAATGGCCTTGAAGAATTTTTTTTTACATCTCTACACAAAAACTAGTTAAACTAGGTTCAAATAAAGTAAATATATTCAATTTTAAAATATTTATCAACTATCAAAAAGATTTGAGAGTAAAATATATTTTTACAACCTCCCGTTCTGTACACCGTTAAACGTATTGCGCCCAACAGTGGATATTTAATATAAAAATGTGTAATATAGATGTTTCTACACTTTATTTCCAAATAAGCTTTATGTTTATTAATTTTAAGTAATTTGCTTAGCAAAAATTAACACTGAACCATATCCGAGCAATGGGCGAACATAGCATTGAAAACCGAAACTTCAACCAATTTGAGGAGCCAAAAATACATTAAACTTGGAACTTCTTTCACATATTCTGACACCTTGGATCCCAATGCAACTTTTGAGAAGTATGAGATTAAAAACAAAAAACTTTTTTTTGCCATACTAAATGACACACCCTACTGGACATCTGCCAAACAGCCATCTGACAGTTTGTGAAATGTCAATCACTATTTGTTAGCGAAATAAAAGAAAATTAGTTTTTCATGAAAATATATTTAATAGTTCAAAAAAAACTATTGCACTCTCTGAGAGCATTTTCCCCCACTTTTCAAATTATTTACTATTTGACAGATGTCCCTGTTTGATCACAGAAAAGTTACCAAGTAGACCTAATGTCTGAATTTACTTTCCAAAAAATTCAAAAATTATATTTTATTTTGACATGCACTACGACCTACGAGTAGGTACTTTGAATCGATTTGGTGAATAATTGGCACCGTATGACCGTTGGTTATGGTTCGTTGGTAGAATAAATTATCGAGATCGAATGGTGACAACTATCGCTTATTGACAGCTGATTAAAAACAGCACAATCATTTGACAAGAAACTGTTCTTAACAAAAAAAAAAAATTTTAATTTTTAAAGCCTTTGGAAGGTTTTAGAAGAAAAAGCTACGAACTAGTATAGAAAAACCTTAGGTAACAGAAACTCAAAGAATCAAACTGCACAAATCTCTTAAATTCGACATGATAAATGAGGCCATTAGGAAGGAGCTACGAGTATTTATGTGGCAAATTCAGAAATGAAACCTCTCCCATTTAGATAACGATGAAGTTTAGCAATCAGATGAATTTTACATCCATCCACCGTATTATTGCCGCGCGATCAATCAAATGCCAATTTAAATACCAAACATGTTCAGCGCCATCATCCTTAATCGCGATCATTAAGGCTCCCACAAACTCCCATCAATTCCCGAGACCCGAGCGAGTGTTGCAAAATAAATTTACAAAATTACTGCCATCAATTGCATTTATTTCTTAATTGCAACGAGTATGTAACCACTTAAACAGGCTTTATAGACAGACACCAACCGCTTAACTCCTGCAATGCATCCAGATAGTCCGTCCAATCGGCTTCATCTCCCTTGGAGCATCGATAGAAATCCTACTCAACTCCGCGTGCATATTAATCCGTAAGTTTATTGCTAGCCATGCAGTGTAATTATTTTTCTCCACCAAATGGTCCAACTATTTTACAATCGATTTAGTCCCAGCAGTCAGCACTCTCTGCCGGCAAAATGGTGTAATTATTTTCATGAATTTATTACCCGCCGAGCAATAATTAAAACATTTCACTCCATATTCGAATCAGCAGCAGTCAGTCTCTCTCCAGAACTAAAAGCCGCACCGGATCGTAATCTACGATCGGTGATCGGTTTCGTTGGAAATGGAGGGGAGTGCATCCTTTAATTTATTCAAATTAATTACATGAGCGACAGGGAGCGCATGTAACTTTTCAAAATTTACGGCAAATTGGAAAGGTAACCGGATTCTTTGAAAAGAAATTTGCATGTTCACTGGGGGGGCAGGCAGCACCAGATCCGACAAATTCTGACATTCCGCTGCGTACTTAATTGAGTAGTTCCATTTTGCTGATCGACAGTTTATTCAACAGATAAGTTAATGGACAGACTGTTGGCAGGCATCATGTCCGCCTCTGTTGATTGCAATGGCCGATTGACATAACCACGAAAATGGAGAGGATTTAATCAAACAAAGCTAAAAGGTAAGATTTTGATCGCGAAAAATCTGACAAGTCGATGGAATTTTGACACATTTCGATGGAACGGATTTATCGTTTTATTGAATCAATAGCAGTCAAAGGTAGACAGTAGGTAGGTAGTAGTGACGAGCACGATGATGAGGTCGATCGGTGGTGAATCAGTCAGGGCTTCTTGGATATCTTACTTAAAGAAAAGGAGATCACAATTTGAGATTGAGGTTCGGACGTACGATTAAAGTGCAGGTGAATGAGCTTTAAGTAAACGTCAATCGATTGAGATGTAGTAAATGAAGTCAATGGGTTTTGTGCTCATTGCAGGGTGACTGCAGACGTTTAACGTAGTTTTTTTTAATGGAAAATGGACGATACAAATTGGATGCTTCAATCAAATGATTTGCTCTTATGAACATTTGAATGACTTCTTATTAGCTTATTAAATGCTGCACTGTCAAAATCACAAAATGTCCGGGATTGTTGTGATTCCCATCAGGCCGTTAGCGATTTTTTTTAGACAACTACGGACTAGATTTTTACAGGAAGGGCTATTTTGAATGCCTGAATGAAGCATTTATAGGCGCACGGCATTTCACTAAGCTCAAGTAACTAAAAAGTTTAATGGACCCGTTCAACTATGATAGAAACCGAGGCTTCTTTCCGAGAATTTGGCTTCTTTTCAGGCAACTATTGCCGCCAAAAATTACTTCAGAAACGTATTCAAAAGAAGGGCTTACTATTTTTTGGTCACAACATCACCCGGGAGAATCTTCGATTGAACAAACAAACAAAGGGCTAAAAGCGGGTACACACCATCGAACAAGAGTGTCAGTTTTGAAGGATAACACGAAAAAACTGAGAATGTGTTCCCTTGAAATTTGGGGTAACACTCAAAAATGCTCACAACCCATCTTTATTTTTGCTCGATTGGGTGTATACAAATTTCGTCATCCAAAAAGCAAACACAGGTAGAGAGGGTCGAAAAACAACAACAACAACAATTATTTAAGTGTCATACTTTATACAAAACCTATAATAGTGTGTACATGTACATGGGTGTCCCACAACAAAAGGGAGAATTTTTTTTTTCGAAATCAGGGACGCATACCCCTTTGGTCCTAAATACTTGATTATGAAATTTTATTGCCATAGGATTACGATAACCCGTGCTGACTTGATGTCAAACTTAGAACTTGAGAATTTGTACTGAAGTACTAAGGACAGACTTGATAATTTATGTGGTATTGGGAAATAAAACACCAATTGGCCCAAATGGATAGTCTGTTTATATTTTAAATTTCTAAAAACACAGTTATAGCATACTTCCTTTAAAGTTTCTTTTTTACAGTCCGTATATAATTATAATATTTCTCTGTGCTCTCATCAGCAGTAATCAAACCATGAAATTCTTGGATCGACTTTACAGTCATTTCGGCTGTATCGTGTATTGCTCTCAAGGGTGATACAGTACATGCTACAGGCTTGTGGAAGCGAGGCATTGGCCTCACAGAAAGGCCTGTATTCGAAGCCGTAGTATCGCAACAGAGAATCTGCACTTTATCTTCGAGACTCCAATCTGCGCCCGCATTCCAAACAGCCTGCGTCTGCTCTTTGTCGGTAGAATTGTTAAATTTTGCCATCGCAGTAATTTGTGCCTTACTTCCAAATGAAATGACTATGGGAAGATGTTGCTTTTTGGATTTTCAGGTATCCAGTACAGGCAACAGTTTCCCGTCCCAGTGAACAGTTTCTACGTCAGGTACCTACCTCATTTCTAAAAACCACTTTAATGACCACGGTGCGTTCCTTTACTTTTTCCGTACGGATTCGTTGAATGAAAGACTTGAAAAAGTTTCCATGTTAAGTCCAACTGGATCATCATCGAACCTGCTTGAATTTTCTAGAGCTTCCGGTTAGTTGGAACCTAGGCACTAATACCACAGGTGGGAACACACTATGGGTATCACAATGCGTCCACGTGGACCTATGCAAGTGTGATGAGGATGTTACCATTCTCATCAGCCTGAAAACCTAACCTAACCGAAGCCCAAGTGCCTCGATAGTGGCTTGAAGAATAAACGCAGAGTCTCTTATACCCAACTGACACCTGTATAATGCAGCTACTAATTTTGGAGCAATTTACTCTTTCTTCGTTATTTCAAGCTCAATTTCAAGCTTTCTGCTCTCGCACAGTTGGCAGATGATCCTGTGAATCCGTATTTTCCACAGAACTGGATATCGTCCCGCAAATGATGTAGAAGAAGTTGAAAGATATTTCATTCGCCGTTTTTTTTTTTTGTTTTTTCGTTAATAGCCATAGCGGCGCCCTTTCCTCTTTGTCAGCTAGTTTTGTATCCACTCCAGCCAAGTAACCGGGTCGATCTGCCTCTCTGGTGCCATAAAAAGACTTTATCTTCCTGTATTTTAGTTAACTGAAGAACATCGGCATATGCAATAATATCTTGTCCAAATTGTTTGTAAATGCTTGTTGACACTGCTTGAATACTAAGTCACATTTGATATAGTTTCACAAGTTTTTTTTTAAACAATTTGGTTACAACTTAGTAAGTATTTGTGCCTTCTACCAGAAAATAATGTGTATAGCAAGATTTGTTATTTCATTAACCTACACGTACCGACATGTGCACTCGCTTCATCGCGCAAAAATGATATCAGTTTTGGATGACACTCTTGTTCGATGGTGTGAACCCGCTTTAAGGAAGACATTCTGCAGCTGATCCGTTAATGGAAAAAATTGATCTATCGGGGCGTCCTCTTACGAGTAGACAAGAAGCATACAATCCTAAAGTATTAAACACCTTTCGCCATCTTAGAAAATATGACCAAGTGTCATGAGTTACACCTACAAACGCAAAAGTGTCAACAGTACACGTCTTGTTATTTTATAACAAATTCGAAGGATTTACTTACTTACTTACTTACTTAGTTGGCGCTACAGCTCGAGGTGAACCTGGGCCTGCTTCTCGCAACCATTTGTGTGTGCGTGCTATATTTTTGCACGAATCGAAGGGACCTACAGTTTTTTGCCGACTCCCAACGGCCGGTTGAGAAGCTCAATCGTGACAAATGATACTCTTTGATGCTTGTCAGACATTCGAAAGAGGTGGGCACTGTGAAAAACTTTTAGGTGTTTGCGGCGGGATTCGAACCCAAGACCGCTGGCTCAGTAGTCCGACGCACTAACCACTTGCGCTACGGTGCCCAAGGATTTTCTACTTCAAAAAGGGAGGGTTTTTGCACTTTAAGTTTTCAGCCCTACCCTTTACCATCTGACAAGGCCTACAGAAAAAAGAGAACCAAGTGAAATTAGACTGACAAACATAATTGCTGCAACTGATTTGTAGTGCGAATCATTACGAAACACGTAAATTGAACATAAACAGTATTTCATAAGAGAAACCATTCCAACCGCCTTTGATCTGTCATAAATCCTTGAACAAGAAAAAACTGCCCACATTCCAAGTTAAACTGCAACTTTCAAACGCCTCTAAGCGCTCGTTGTGCTCTAAATTCAACCGCACACCGCACCGACCGTAGCGTCAGCTTAAATACCAATTATCCTGATTGGCGTAGAAAAATAAAAACAAGACCAAACCATAAAATATATGACACTCACGAGGTAATCATCTTGGACATCAATTAAAAACATAAATAATAATCTCCAAAGGAAGTCGGTACGGGGCAACAGTGGCAAGCAATTGAGTGCAAAATGAGCGCACTTCCACTGCGCATGCGCGCCGCGCACTGTACCACAGTTCGGTGGCTCAACAGCAGCAGCAACAGTACCAGTGTGGTATAATTATTAGTTTCATGACAGATAATTAACCCCTCGGTGCAGCACCGTGCACACCTGATTTTTTATTTTATGATTGGAGTTCTGGTTTAGACCACAAACCTGGACTGGTTGGTGGTGATGCAAAGGAAATGCATCTGTAATAATATTATGTTGCTCTGTATAGGGAGCAGGAGACCACTGTCGGGGAACGCACTGCACTACACACTCCGGTACAAGCGATGTCGTAAATTACCAACTGCGCGCAGTGTAATTACAATTTTTATGCATTTCACTTTACAAGAGTAGCAAGCAATACCAGCCACCCGAAGGCTGAAGGTTTCCGATGGCAAAAATTCCAGAACCGTCGCATCGCATCGTCTTTGTCAGTGAAGCGAATACACGAATGCGGTAGCTCCGCTGTACACAACGGATATCAACTCTGGACCACAGGATGGCATTGGACTAATTGGAAATTACGAGTTGAACTATCGTATTGTAGACGCGACGACGCATTTGTGTCGACGACTGTAGCGATGCTTGATTGTACCCCCTCAGGGTGCCAACATAGAATGTTGCTCCTCTGCAATGTTCCTGGTGCGGCGTCTCTATGTGATTAATCCACCTGGAACTTGTAGAGGAATTCAAATGGCTTGTAAGTCGTAAATCTAGAGCGCCTTCGATTTGATGAGATCAGATGGTTTCCAGTTTGTTGTGACTGTGGTGCAGCTCAGCGTTTCTGGGGTTAATGAATCTTTAACAGCAGTTTAGAGTGAAAAACTGAGGTTGGGTCACAGCTGGGTATGAATGAGGAATTTGTTTTCAGCTGATGATGATTAATCATCCCAGGTGCGATGTGGGTGTCTTTCATTGTATTTCGTTAGTGTGGACTTTGATGCACACAACACACCTGACGAAACCTCAAAAATATGAAAACAAATTGGAGAGGGCACAAATGTTTTGTAAATAAAGTTCTCTTGTTGTTCAGTATTCAGTGCAGATTGTCACTAGTCCTTGGGTAAGCCATTCGAACTGGAATGGCCAATCATTAATCTCTTCTTCTTTTTTAATGAATCCGGTCCGAATGGGATACACCATGTGGAGTAATGGAGAACTATTTTTCATGGAATGAGTGGTCATTCTTTTCTTTTGTGAAGGCTCCTAATGGGGGCGGACTATAATGGGCACCACAATCCACAAGTAACTTTATTTGACTAATATGTAGATTGATACTTTTTTATGGGAAAAACAGAAACAGCGTGAAGCGAAACAAATGAGAGAGGAAAAAAGCTGTAAGTTTACTGGTGGGTCGCTACTCATGATCCACTACATTAGCAGTAGAACGGCGCAAACGTAGCAAACGTCTTCAAATGTACCGTCAAGCATCTTTGCAATCTTTAAAGAAGAACAAGAACCGTTTAAGAAAAAAACAGAATTATAGCCTATAGACCTAAGCGGTATTTTGAACGTCAACTAGATCATCAGATATATGACAAACAAGAGGCGTCCATCCTTGATGAGCTCTGATAACATTAAGCTTGTAGCTGACGGACGACTTAAGCACTAAGCCAATACACTAAGACCAGTAGAGATCCATTGCGATACGAAAGATCTTTGGGGACATTCCAACTATTTACAGCTTCAGATGCAGCGAAAGAGGCCCCTTTTTGTGTCAGATCGTTGAAATGATCGAAGTGGAATTTTGGGTGGCTGTGGCATAGTGATAGTCGTCGTCGATTGTCACGCTGAAGGTTCACGGTTCAGATCCAGATGTCGCCGAAACTTTTATTTCTCATGAAATAAAAATAAGTTGATCAGTTTCAGAAGTTAATATCAGAACCTATTGCGAAGGCATAACACTGGCAGTAAGGGATGATGGAATGGCTGAAGAAATTGATCGCACAAACAATAATTGGAAACATCTGGAAAAAACTTCTGTGAATCATAAGCAAGGGCAAAACTTTCAATAATACACAACTCTTCAGTTATCCTGGACACCACCCATAGAGTTAGTTGAAATTGAAACCTATCATCTGAGTTTCCTACCACTACATCGATCTGTCTGTCTCTCATTCTCGTCCGGAAAAACTTTTCTACTGCTTCAAAGGAACAATATCCCCATACTTGGGCTCCATATAAAAGAATTGAGGCTGCTGTTGAGCGAAACGATTTTAGCTTAGCACTATGGGATATATATCTATTTGTTATGCATCTATTCCAAATCGAAGATATAGCTCGCTTGCCTTCGGAAAGTTTTGACTCGAGGTGTTTATTCATATTTAAGTTGGCAGACACCAGTACTCCCAAATATTTGTATTCCCGTACAATTTCCACAGCTTTTTCATCATATGTCCACTTTTCGTCTCGGCAGTACCGCCCACTACCTCCTCTAAACACCATCATCTTTGATTTATCCAGGTTAACAAACAGATTCCAGCATTTACAATACTCCTTTAACCTGTTCATCATTAGCTGCATTCCAACAATTGAGTCCGCAAGAAAGACAATGTCATCTGCATACATCAATGCGCGAATCACTGTTTGGCCAAGCTCAATACCACCTCGAACAGTATCAATTATATCATTAATGAACTGTATAAATAGCAAGGCACTCAGGATACAGCCTTGCTTCACACCCATAGAAGTTGGAAATTCGTCAGATATTGAATTACCATCCCAAACATAGGCTATGTTGCTATCATACATCGCTCTTAAAATTCGGATGATTTTACTTGATACTCCAATAACATACAATTTGTAAAAAAGTGCTTCACGTGATATAGAATCGAAAGCCGCACGAAAATCGATGAAAAAAGCGTGCAATTTCTTATGCTTGTTTTTATACGATTCCGCAATGTTCATAAGCGAAAAGATTTGGTCAACTGTGGAATACCCTTTTCTGAATCCTGCTTGGAACTCCGACAAAACCTTCTTACTATGGACCCACTGGGTAAGTCTATTAAATATCAGAGCTGCAAATAGCTTAGCAAATGTGTTTAAAAAAGAATTTCCTCTATAATTGGATGGGTTACTGCGATCTCCTTTTTTGTGTATCGGAAATATAATTGATTTCTTAAAGCACTCAGGAACAGCTGCGGTATCGAAAATTTTATTGAATTCTATGGTGAGCGCAGACATAAAATTATTTGTACAGTTTTTGTAGAACTCAAAAGAAAGTCGATCTTCACCTGGAGCTTTCTTCGTCTTGGCATTCCGAATGACTTCTTGTACTTCAAACAATGAAAACGGTGCATTCAAGAACTCATCTACAAATAGAGGCGTAGCATAGTGAAAAGGTGGCGACGAGATAGCCGGGTTAAGAAGCTTGTTGAAGTGGACTTTTAACTTTAATGCGTTTAAAGATAAGGCAATAACATTCACTTGTCCATTCAAATATTTAACAGCCCTCCAAATCTCTGCAGAGGAGCGCGAGTTATTAATGACAGCAATTTTATTCTGCTCATAGGCTGTCTTTTTTGCAAGGCAAATGCGCTTAAAGTCCCTATTTGCCTCTCCATAGAGTGATTTTAAGATGTCTGTGCTATTACGTACTAAGTCGTCTAAGCAAACAGACCTGCGAATATACAAAAATCGTTACTCACATTCAAGTATTTAATTGATTAGTCATTTCGTACCTAATTTTAAGTCATTACAAGAATATTACATCACTTTCTTTAGAAGTTTCCTTTTTCCGGCACAAATGTAAGGAAACATATAAATTTGACAGCCCTTTGTAATTTTGACAGCTTTCGTTAAATAATGACACCAACATTCGTTAAGATAAGTAAATTATGGTTCGCCCACGAGGTGTGTTCGTTTAACATCCTTAAATTGCCACAAAAGTCTTCGCCCAAGTCGTTCCCATTTATTATCCCTAATTATGCACCACTGACTAGGACCAGAGCAACACCTTATTGAGAACAAAACCACCGCGCATCCGTCAAAAACAAACTCCCTCCCATGTAATTAAAATCTGTTGAAATACAAAACAACGGATAGTAGACCGACCGACCGCCTACCAAGAACCGCGGGACACTTTAAGTTCCGTCATCGTTACCACAAATTGTTTATCTTACACTGCAGATGCGAAAATTGTTGTGTCCGTTGGTTTTTTTTTTTTTGTCGTGTGTTGGTTCTGTGGTCTTTGTAGGCAGTTTTTGCTCGACTTGTGCGACACGGAACCAAAAGTGCAAACCAAAGAGACCACCAACCTGATTGTCTATCTACCGAGTGCCGTCGCCCTGATTGGGGAGCGCGGCCCCGACGACGCGACGCCACCGACACCGGCACTAGAGACCAACACCGAAAGGAATTGTTCCGTCGAACTGAGATTCTAGTACTGCCAGGCTGCCACAAATGGAACTTAATTAATGGCGGTGCTGGCGGTGGTGGCGGTGGGTGTGAATGTTTGACTCTACTCGGCGAATAGATTGTTTTGTTTTATTCTTGCACCAACCAGAGCAGTGCAATAGTGCACAGTTGTTAGCTGTCATTTGGATGTCGGAGATCTTTCACTAAACGAGTAGATACATTTGCCATTCACCCGTCGTCGCCGCCGCCACCAACGCAGTTCAATACAACGAAATGGAATTTCTGAGAACAACTATCGATTGGCGGAGAAAAAAAATCCTTTTTGCAAGGAAGAAACTATACATGTATAGCTGAAAGAATTTTATTATGATGAATGACTGCCTAATGCATGTGCACATGGTACATGCACAACCGCTTGCCACATAAGAACCAGTCCATTAGCATTTTGACCGTATAAGCTGAGTGGTGGTGGTGGTGGTGGTTGAGCGTTGATGCATCAAGAATCAAGATCCAGAGCAGCGCAGCGCACTAAACTTTACGAGTACTACACTTTGACTGGAAGGTTTTCGCTTAATCCTTTTTTAAACAATAAAATAAAAAAATTCGCGCATAAATTATATTTTTATGGATGACGCATTTAAGAGCAAAAGATTGATTGAGTAGTGAGTTGGAATAAAAACAAAAACAACGCTCCTACATATCTACCCTTTGAAGGCGCAGCGCGACCAGAGTTCATAAATTTACATTCGTTCGAGTTAGCGAACCCAATAACTCAAAAATCACTTCGAACTCGAACTGGGATCGTAAAACGGGTTATCGTTGTTGGATTTGGTCGGCCGGCTGTCGTTCGTATCTTCTTTTATTTTTAAAGTCATTCATTACCTTCATTTTAATGGAGTTCTAATTTTTAATGGTAATGGTGCAGCATACTTTGAAGATTCGTCTGGGGATTGCAGAAGCCACAGCTGATAGATGTTGAATCCATAAAAATATTGGATTTATGGGCACTCGTTTATGGCTTTGAGATGGATGAAATCTTTTAACGAAATGTGGATGGATTGATAGTTTTTAAATACTGCGCTCGGCGATTTAAGGATTTTCAAGTTTTCAGAAGTTTTGTGTTTGAGAGAGGTAGATGATTCATTGTGGTTGATATTTTTAGTGGAATACAGATGGAATTCAATTTGTTAGATTTATATTGGTAACAGTCACGATGTCGAATGTCATGATCAAGGGCAATATATCTTTAGCAGCCATCAAAAATATTTGGAATAAAAACCACTGTCGCACGATTTTATCATTGACAGCTTTGCATTTTCATATAAGTGACTTTCGCGACAGACGTTTAATAAGAGCAATCTCGTCTCCGGATCTGTGTAGTCATTTCATTTGCTTACGCGATTCCAGTCCGTTACGAAAAATATAAGTTTTTTACAAATTTGGTACCATTAAGGACTATTACCATATTTGGAATGGCTTTCAATAGGAGCAGTCAGTTCATCTTTATATTATTTGCTTTGTGCACTTGAGACTTGATTATTATGACTTAAAGCGAAGTTTCACAAGATTTTAATAGTGATCAATTTGGTCTCAGTTTTTCGCTGACAGTAACTGTCTTCCTACGTCCATTGTTTTTAATTTACCGTTACCATTTGACGAAGTTTACTATAAAAATATTCCAGGAACTTTTACTTAATTAAAGAACAAAAAAGGAAACTTTCCAAATTATTTTCTGACAGCTCTGTTTTCGGTGCGTTAAAATTTGGAGTGATTTGTTCGATTTGGCAAATTGCACCATACTTAGCATTTCTTTAAAAGTACGAGTTGAAAAAATAAAAAAAGCAAAAAAATGGCATTTAGTTTGGGTACACCTAAACCACCGCGATTTAATCGCTGCCACCGCGACGGCGATGAATCTCAGTGATTGCTGTCACTCAAATTACATTTGCATCACATATTGCTTGGGTATTAATGGAGGCATATCCTTTTCGATTTATATATTCTTCTGAATGGGACCGCGGCTGCATTATTTCTACATGAGTACAGTTCAAGGATGTGAAGCTGTATTTGCCAATCATGTTTTGCTTTCAAGCGTTCTTCATAATTGGAAGGAAACGTTATCCAATGAGAATAATTGTCTGTTATGAGTTTTGCAACAGAATTTATTGTTCTAGAGACAGTATTCTGATGTACGCCAATATCTTCACCAATGCCAACTTGAAATCCAGGATCTCCAACGTATCTTAAAAAGATCCTCATCTTTTCTTGAGGTAAAACTGCCCCTCCTTTTGTTTCAGTTTGAATGCCTTAAAATATATGGCGCAAATTTATAGTCAGTTAAAGTATACTTTAAAATTATCTTAGCACGGAACTAAGTGTTTTCATAATTATAGTCGTCATAAAGCCCACTCTATCGTTAGCGCCTCGTATTAAAGTTAAAATAACCCGAACCTCATATTAAATATTTTATATGGAGCTAGGCTACTAAGTTTTTTTTTATTAAAACTGTCACTTTTATGTGTGTTCGAATAAAATTTCTCATAGGAACGTTGCGAAGTAGAATTTATTTAGCAGCATACTAAAAAGTGTCTATTATTGAACAAAAATTAAAGTATGCTTTTAAGTTTAAAGTTGCGTATAACTAGTACGGAGTTAAACTGATAAAGTGGGGTTGACTATAAATTTGCGCCTATGATTTTATAAAACAATTCATTCGTTCGATTGAAATCACATAGGAATTGCTTACCAATAAAGTATTCACTTAACCACTCTACGTTTTCCTTCTCAAAACGGTAGAGCATTTTAAAATTAGACTCGGCAACCCTTCGCTTCTTATGAACTTTATCAGAATCAATATGCAAGCAGCCATTTCGGTAAATATAGCCTTTCTTTAAAGCTGCATCATTTCGCATTTACCACAGAAAAGTACTACAAAAAATAAGTCCCTACTAGTTTTTATGCATATGATATAAAGTATTTACTACTGAAATTAACCCGCGTCCAGTAAATACTATGCCAGCTAGTCTCCAGCATTCACCCCAATATTTTGCATCTGAAAATCAAGTATTAAAAATCGCCTAGTAAAATCATTTACTTGTTTTTATGCAAACGGCCCATTATTTAGTGTTTTAAGGGCAAACAATTTGAAATAGGTGTTAGGTCACAACCCAGAATCCTCTTAAAATAACCAGAAACATGATCAAATGGTTTAAGATTGTATACATATCGTAAGGTTCCTTCGTGTTTCTGAGCTATGACAAACAAAAATTTGACACCCGTAGGTAGCGATTGGCAAAATCAAACTTTTCGCCAAACTAAGCCTTATATGCTGAGGTTTAAAGTGCTTGGTGAATGAGAGGGGGCACGTAAGCATCCGTATAACTTCGACAAACTCCTCCTAAAACTTTTTATTGCCGCTATTTGCCAGGTTTACTCGTCAAATTCTTCACGCAACTGAGCAATTTCGCAAACAAAAAAAATATCAAATTTTTTTGATATCACTCAATCAGAATTCGCAATCACACAATCAACACCATACACCTTCAGTTTGCATGCGCAATCACTGGATTGTGCATACATACTTATGCGGTGTATGGGACCTATTATATTTTGTGATTTATTTTTATGTAATAATAAACAAAACAATCAAAGAAACGAGTTGCTTAGAAGAGAAAAATTGGAGATTCATTTTGGGAGTTAAGGTAGGCTCAACACACAAGTCCTGATTTTTATATTTTGCCGCATAGAGTTTACCACTTTTGACAGCCAGATTTTGAATATGCCTCCTACTTTTCTATCAACTAAGCTGTCAAATTCCAACCCAGTTCGAGGCTGTTTAACAGTTAATTAGCCACCAGTGTCGGTCGCTTAGCTAATTTCATTTCCACTCGAAGTTCACGGACATATTCACATTGTTTGACAGCTGTCAGTTCGTTGTTCACATTTGACGTTTATTTTTGACATATTGAAAGTGAATTGACAAACCCATGATATAGAAATCAACTGACTGAATATGTCATCTTTCTATGCCTCATAGCGAAATCATTCCCACTTGTTACCAATTATCCAAAGAAAAAGAAACCAAAATCCCCATCAGTCAGCATTAAATACAATTATCACCTAAACGAATCCAAATAGGGATTTATTACCCAGTGAACATTGAAAATAACTTTCGACTGCATCATCGTCCGTCAGAAGTACAGTTGTTTATAGGAATTCCACAAAAATTACCATCAATTAAAACGGGACAAAGACACTTAACCCCAATTTGTGTGTGTGGCGTAAATACGAGTAATTTTCAATTAAAAAGCGTTAACATGCAACAGATAGACAGACATATGTTTAAACACACAATCCGCAATCAAACACCATCAACAATGACATCATGGTTGCTTTTAATTACTCCGAATCTGAATCTAGTACTGCATCTGAATATCGAGTAACAAGTACACAGGAGAATGTTTAATAATGAACATATGGTCTGCAAAGTACGAGTACTCGTACATAGTCATGTGTTATTTGATCTCAGAACGAAGATGACAGCTATGACAAGCGACCATTTAGCCGCTTCACTTGTCAGTTATTGTCACTGGTTGTACTATATAGAGACCCTTAAGATAAATTAAATTCTTGGTATTGTGAGCGACGTTGCTACTGCACACGTTCCTCTTTGCAAAATAAAACACTTGTGGAGCGCCCTCAAACTCCAACGCAGACGACTGACGACCGACGCGACGCTTTGTGTACCAATCCAGCTCCTTTCAAAACTCAAATGTCATTTATTTTTGCGTGCACACTTTTTTTTTGTTTTGTTTGCCTGTCCTGTCTGCTTGACTGCCATCGTTGTTCGAACAAAGAGTGCGGATCTATAGTGCGGGTGGAGAGATACTTTTTCACCATGGCAGCCGGCGCGGCTGGCGGCTGTGTAGAGAATGGGGAAAGTGCAAATTCCTTAGAGCTGAAACTTTGATATTGAATTTCACATTCGAATCAATGAAAAGAATCTGTAAGATGCTTCGCTGCTTGTCGCCCAGCGACATAGAATAAAGGATAAGAAGATTATATAACCGTTTTTTTTGTTTTATCAAAAACCATCAATATACAGTCTTGTCTGCAGTTTTCCTTTCATCTCATCACCTTCAGTTTCAATTCGCTGGTTCATTGGCTCTACACTCTTACTTCTTGGTGAGTGAGTAATTAGGAAAATTTTAATTGAAATTTTCTTTTCATTCTGTCCGTGGAGATTTTCCGTCAAAGATTTTCTCTCCAATTCACTTTGTCACGATGGTTTTTTGTTTTGTCTCCCCTCTTTAACTGTGGGGTAAGAGAAACTCTAACTGTCAGCGACAGCAGCGTGTCGATCTGTCAGAGTTAAGGATTTGCGCGTTTCCAATCCTGATGCATGTCATGCTGTCAGTTCATTGCTTTCATCGAACGACAAGGACATTTCATTGGATTTGCTTTTTTTCTGTTTTCATTCAAATAGGTCGCACGTTTTATTTGTTTTTTTTTTTTTTTCATTTTATGCTAATTTTAGATAAAAACAAAGAAAAGAAATAAAATATAATAAAATACGTTGCTCGGCGCAATGTAAACCGAATGTTTAATGTCCCATTATAGTCAATCGAAGATTCCATTTAGTCAATGGCTTCTGAACTTTTTACAACAACAAAACACCACGTGTATCGGATATTCATTCATTCTTGGCCAGGTAGAAATTTGTGTTGACTTAGAAAAAACAAAACAAACAAAAAATAAGAAAACCAATCTAAAGTGCCTGAGAATGAAATCCGCTTTTTTTCGATTATGGATGGATTCAAATTAACAGGGAATTTGTGTTAGTGAATTTTAGGCTATCAAATGTGAGAACATCGTTTAGCAATTTGGGTTTTTTTTTTTTTTAATTTAAAATGGAATATCGGACAAAGCTTGTGCTTGTATACAGCACTTTGGGTGACTGCCGAACAGCTCGGTCAATTTATTCGGAGCTTCTATGGTACGCAGTCTAAGTTGAAGGAATTAAGGCTTTTAGATTTTGATGTTGACAATAAAAGTTGTTCGCTGTAATTAAAATGGAAGAAAAAACGCTGAATTTGGCCATCCCAAGCGTAAGTTAAAATGCAACTCGAAATCGAATTCGATTCTATTTCAATTCACTCTCTTATGCAGGAATAACTTACTTGTCTAAACAAAGATTGAAAACAAATAACATGTGGCAATGTCAAAACGTGCAAACATTTCATGTACATACGTATTTAGAGGTCATGCAAATGACAAAGCGTTGGCACTGAAAATGGCAAACAATACTTACAGCTAATGTCAGGAGTACCACAGGGATCAATTCTTGGGCCATTGCTGTTTGTCATGTTCATAAATGATCTTTCGCAAATAGTCCGGCACTCATCAATACATTTGTATGCTGACGATGTGCAGATCGGTTTGAGCTGCAAGCTGGGTTGGAGTTGACAGGCTTAAGCTAATTTTGGACTGGTCGAGAAAAAATCACCTACAATTAAATCCAACGAAGACGAAATGCTTCGTGGTCTACAAATACAAGTTTGACAATAGCTATTTCCCAGCTTGATATCTAGGGATCTGGGGAACACTGTTCTTGAATATGTCGAAACTGCGAAAAACCTTGGTATTTGGTTCCGTGTAGGGGCGAGGTGTGATAGCGCAAGCTTCTGATTGTGCATGCATGCTTGTAAGGTATATGGGGCCCTAAAAACAATCCATCTGTCACTTTGACACAATAACTATATCACTGTAGGTCTGTTTGGTAACTTGTGATTTTTCGTACAATTACATAAAATTTCATAAAATCACATAAGTTAGTGATTTTTAACCCAACAAAATCACAATAAATCGTTAAAAAGAGAGCCAAATGAGAGCGTCAAAAATTGCCCCTAAATCGAGAAAGTTGTAATTTTATGTATACTAGCTTTTTCTTTGGGTGAATCTGCCAACGCTGTCAAACGAGCCATCTGACAGTTTGTGAAATGTCATAAACTTCATTGTTAAGTGGAAAATAAAAACAAATTGACAGTTAACCCACAATATGCTTCAATTGCGTTTGGTTACTTTTGTGCAAGTTTTCCAATCTCTGAGAGGATTTTCTCCCACTTTTCAGACTATTTACTATTTGACAGGTTTGTCCAATTTGACCACAAAAAAGTTACCAAATAGACCTAGTATCTGACTAAATATCAAATTTGCGATTAAATTTGACAGCTTACATCTGAAAAACTTCAAACTTCAGCCAAATGTCACATCTCTCTATCTTTCTATTTCCATCACCGTTATGGAAAACAAATACGTTTGTAATGTAGCTCCTGTCACATCTCTGTATGTGATGTCAAAAAACTTTCTCGCAAAATTGCCCAACCTCATTCCATTCCATTCCATTAGTCTTCCCGCCCCCCGCACTCCGCTGTTCAACCAAAATCCGATAATATATTAGCATAATTCAAAAACTCAGTTGACCTGTTGCTGGCTAAGTGCCGTACCCAAATGTCTTTCCTAATGCTTTGATCAATATTAATTAAACCTTCCTGTGATAATATAGTTCCCCACAAACACACACAGAGAAACCGAAACCGAAACCAGACTTAATCCGCAGAAAACATCGTGGGCGGTCCCCAACATCTTCCAAAATGAAAATTAGATCCAAAATTTGTTGTCTGTACCGTACGTATGGACTGGGATGGCGGCAATGCGACGTAAATCGTAATTTATTATTCGAAAAGAATGGCATTAATCAGTCTCTCTTTCTAAGTCGGGCTCAGCGAAACAGCATGTGCCTCTAATCGTACTAATAACCCGGTCCCCTCGCACGCACACCTCACTCTGGCCGTCTGTAATTTTCAATTTTCACCATGAAATGGATAACTTTCCATGCAATCGCGATCCGCTGGATGCACTATAATTTCTTTAAGTTCCCGTAAAATTGTTTCTCTGGCTAAAGTCAGTTCCAATTCCAATTATCATGCGATTCCTTTTGTGGTACGCGTACAAAAATACATTTTCTGCATCTGCCAAGAATTTCCATATATTTCCCCATAGAAGGTGAATATTGAGCGATAAATCGCAAGACGTGTGGTGTAATAAGGCAACAAAAAAAGAATCGTTTTCGTTCCTGTTACGTCAGAAGTTCTTTAGTTCTGTTCGTCTTGAGATACTTGTACCTTGTCGCGTATAATTTACTTCTGTCTAATGGAGTTAGGTGGCATACATTTGTTTCGAGTGCTGTAGCCACCTCCTGTGCACAGGTTTGTTTGCTAGTACACGATTTTCCCGTCAGCATCATTTTTGTTGATGGGTTTTTCCACAGCAGAGCACTGTCAGTGATTATAGGTGATGGTGACATGATACCATGACACTGAAAGGTTCTCCCATCTCAATACGTTCGCATTAATGAATGCGACACGAGTTGGATGGAAATCGAAATCAGTTGGATGTTATGTTATATTAGATCCAATTACTGACACCAGCCACCAGCCACCTGCAACATGATCATTTGTAGTTGACTTCTGACCCGAATCGCTGGGAATCCACATATATTCCTCCCACAGCTGTCAAAAAAAAAGGAACGAAACTGGTGTTTTTCTCCCGATGTTTTTCCCATCATTAGAGCCAGAAGAGTATCCATTCTTTTGCAGAAATTGCGTGCAGAAGATACTTTTCTTTCAATTGGACAGAATCCCATATCGTGCCGATGAAGATGCGATATTTCGAAAATATGTATGTATGTTCTTGAGCTTGATGATGATTGTTTTGGGCCACTTGGGTGGAACGAGAGGTGTGTGTATTGACAGGGATTGGTTCTACATCAGAGTTTTTTTTCTTCTTATTTTTTTGGAACTGTAATTGAATCACGTAGAGAAGCAATTTTTGGGGAAAATCATGTGTGTGTTGAGTGAATTGAGTTATTCCTTTTTTTTTTTAATGTGTGGATAAGGACATTGATAATAGCATAATTTTGTTTTGGTATCAAGCCTTTTTCCATATTTTTGAACGCATCTAATCGTTCTGACGGGAGTCATAGTTTTCTTAAGCAGTGAATATAGGCGTGTTTTTTTTCAAATCTATATAGGCTTAACTTGAAAGTGAAAAAGTCAGTGACTTGGCAGCACTATGCTAACTGACGTGTGACAGTTTCACATCGGCAATTTTTTCATTGAAATTAAATAAATAAAATCTTTGAGCACACATTTTAGGTATAGGTAGATTAAAATAGTATACTAAAGAATTGTATTGTGTATTATATTTGTTTTAGTTATTGGAAACCCCTGCAGCAAGTATGAACAACGATGTGCAGGATGTTTTGGATATGCTCGCCAATCTTTCTTGTGCTTCTAGCAGCGACTCAGAGGAATCTAAATTGGACTGGGAAGAACATCCTAAATGTAAAAGGGTTGTCGAAACCATTGATGACTATCCAGATTTCGTAATTCTATACAAGCTTAGTTGTTATTGTCTTTAACATGAAAACATTTTTCTAAGCCCATATAGATTATGAAAAAAAAACGCCTCAGTAAGTTTAAATTTCAGTGAACTAATACGTCCGTTCGCGTACCCTCCCAAAACAACGAAAATCCACGAAAAATAATGAAAAACGACGAAAACCCGTTCGCGTACGCAAAAATTTCGTAGTTTTTCGTAGAAGAGAGTGCTCTCGAGAGAGTAAGAAATTTCTCCATGCTACGAATTTTAGTCCAAGAAATTTCTTTGGGGTATATTAAGAAAACTGTCAAATCTGTCAAATCACATAATTCTTCATTTTTTGGTACTTGATGCGTTCGATTACTTGTTCGTGATTTTTCTGTCTGTGAGAGAATTTTACCCCCACTCTTCGAGATTTGACAGAAAGCCCATATTTAGTGCAAAAAGTACGCGAACGGACCTAATCACTTTATGACTATTCTTTGAGATGTTTTGTCATATTAAGTTCTACCAATTTTATTCACCTTTTACTACAAATAAATTGCGGCTGTGTAGCACCATCAGCGAGTGACTGAACGCATCACAAACAAGAGTAGTGAAAAAAGTGATGCCAACTCAACTCTAAATTTAAAAAAGTTTGCTGACAGTTGATATCGTTTCAAGTTTTTGTTTTAAGTTGTGATTTATTTTTGTCCAAAGCTACCGAATAAAAGACTACAGTAGTAAAAAGCAAATCAAAATTGATATTAAAAGTGGATATTCAAAGCCCAAAATGACTGTAACTGTAAATTACATTGGTTGCCACTTTTTGTGACAAGTAGAAACCGCGTGACTGAGATTTTTTAATTGTCTTTAATTTTTTTTATACAGAATAGGAGACAGTGGGTGAGTTCATAATTGTATAAAAATGTGAAATTACCGTGACAAAATTTGTATAAATTTATGAACGTAACTTTTGCAGTAGGTATGTCGCAGCCGTGCAGCAAAATAAAATAAACTGCAAATTTGCACAACAAAAGCGGTTTTCTTTACAATTATGAACTCACCCAGTATTCTTATAAATATTAACTCTTGGCAGCACTGGCTGTGGGTATCATATGTATCATATATAATAATATCATAATATACATAATATCGCCTCCAATTTAACGAAGGCTCATTATGACACTGAAGACTTCTATGAAGTCAGAAAGAACTTTTAAAGGCAGATTTAAAGTTCGTAGGAACTGCGAAGAATATGGCCCATTTTTTAGCTCGGCATATTTTCTAAATTAGGTGTTGAATTTTCGTTCTATAAAAAGCCATTTTCTGCTGAGCTTAAGCTAAGTTAACTTCCAGAAAGTGTATTCGGCTCTTTTAAAGCCGGCTTAAATTTCTTTTGTTCGATTTTTAGAACTGAATAGGTTCAACGTTATTCCTTTTAATTGTCACTATTGCCCAATTCCCAGTGACTACATAAGAATTTCCAAAAGGTTTCAAAGAGTCCAGACTGGGCATTTTATGAAGATTTATAATATTTAAGCAAATTTGATACAAATTTGGAATTTTTTTTTAAATATTCACGGAACAAACTCGTGTTAGAGCTAAGCTAAGAACTGAGACAACGATTCAAGGTATAGTGCAATTCCCTAGTTGCTTCGGTATCGATTGAAGACATTCATTTATCGTTTAGAGGGCAGTGGAGAGTGTTTGCCCAAAATTTCAATCCGATACCGTCCAAGTTAGTATCACCATTTAGGCGCCATCATTAAAAAAAAGCCGTTAGTTCCAATATCCTTCTGACTAAGTGAAGTCTCTATCGATTTACTTAACAATTATCCCGCATGAACAAAAGCTCTATAAACCTCCTTACGAATTTGCCACGAATTGAGTGGCGTCCGGTTATTCTCAAATCCTCGCTCCAAATCTCCAAAAGCACACTCGAAACATATGTAATTGGTAAATGATGGGGACACCCAGACCGAAGTACAATTCAATTGAAGTGCCACCACAGATAATGATCGTTTAACTACCGAAATACAAAACGACATCAATGAAGGCAACGCTTACCGGCACGACCATCGACGACGGCAAGAAGATCAAGAGCTCAAAGGCTCCCTCCGCAGTCCCCGAGTGAGATCGAACTAGTTTGAAAGAACATACACACACACATATGTATATTTCCAATTCAATGATACACTAACTCCGCACCGTTACATAAGCGAGTTTGACAGAACTGACAATGGAAGCGCACAAACACCATAAATCCAAAGCTTGGGTAAACGAGTGAACATGTGTTTGCGGCTTAAATTGGACATTTTGAATTATTAGCCTCCCTGCTGGAAGCAGTGCGCTGAGTAATTTAAAGCCGTTCCCCCGTACGGATGAGTCATGATGTCTCGCCGGGGCATGTTAATTAAGTGAATTGAAGTTCAACCTGTTGACGGTGTAAGAGTGCGGAAAACTCTAAGCTAAGCACTTCTATTCGAAGTACTCGCTGGTTTTTTTTTCTTCTTCTTTTTTCAGCTCTAACGGTATTTGTGGCTGTGTCAAGTGTCACCCCTCGGCAATCGGAATAAATTAGTCCGCCCCTAGGTTGATGGTGCTATGGTGAAAAATGCACTGCAACACTTGAACGTCCCCCACTCCCAGGAGCTGGATTTGCAGGAAACTAGTAACGGGAAATTGGCGGAACTTCCTCCTTTGCTTTGGTTTGGTTTGGTTTGGTGTTCGTTTGCGTTTTCTTCTGCGCATTGTTTTCGCAATGCAAATGGGAATAATTGGAGCATCCGGTGGTTGTGTGTGATTAGATTATGAGGAAGTGTGGTCGCCACACAGAGGCTCTCTTGGCACTTGTTGCAGCAGGGTCGATCGAGTTGGTTGGCCATTGTTTTCCTTAAACTCTGGCGAGTCAGAGCTGGATTAAGTAAATATAAATCAGAATTATTATGAGGCTCTTCCGGTCGAGATGAAGATGGAATTATAATTGGCCTTTGTGGAACGTGTGGAGCGTGGCAGAAATTAATGCACTTAAGCGGTGGGAAGGAATAGAGTGCCATTTTCAACCTATACAGCATCCCAACAGAGTGTTTTCTTTATCTGAAGGTTGCGGGTCGAATACCATGATTTCTTTAGAGAATCTGTCCACCAGTTGTGACCGAAGACCGAAGATTAGTGGCTTGCTTATCCGAAAGTTACTGTGTTCGAATATCAGCAAGGTGACCGCCTATCTCTATTCCCACCAGCAAACGTAGGACCTAGGAACCTAGATGGCCTTCTTTAGATCTAATTAGCGCCCTCAGACGAGAGTTTCATCTCATTTTTGAGGGTAACACTCATCACATTGCAGCATCAACTTAATAGTGAATAGTATCCTCCTCCCGATGCACTTTCATCTGTCTCAGCTCATTTCAATTGAATAATTCCTATGTTGGTTGGCTGATGGTGTAAGGGAAATCGTTGATTGCCAGTTGTTATGATCCAAGTATGCTGGGACAACGACACATGGGAGTATCCCAGTCACACATTATTTTGTAATTGCCTGGGACTTTTATTTGTCTTTTCCTGGTGGCAAAACAGAACGGAAGGCATGTTCGATGGGAAACTCCAATTCGAACAAATTTACTTTGCTCTATGAGTATGTCATGATGGAACATCTACATCTACATCTGCAAACGCATTGATTACAAATACCCACACATCAGGCTCTGGTTCTAGATTCCATAATTGCTGGATCAGATTAGGTTAAGCTCATCGCGAATCCAGGAATAACACCACCAGGTGGTGCACCGGTATATAATGACCCATCCCATTGTAAATTTATAACCCGTGCGAGTATGTGTGTTCCATACGCACAATGTGTGATGTGGAAATAATTACGGTAGGTGGCGATGTTGGTGGTGGAACTGCGAGTAAGCCATCCAGTTTGTCCAGATTAGTGCCTGGCAATGGTGCACAATGTTCATATGGGTGAATGGATTCGCTCCCAATCGATGCGATGCGATGGATGAAAGTGCTGTGTGCATCGGTAGCAGTCAGTGGCTCTTGTTCCAATAGCGAAACCCCACCCCGACCGCAAAAGGCAAAAAAAAATAATAATGTAATCGCATAACGCTGGCAACCACATTCGAGCCGGAGCTCGGAGTGTTATCATTTTTTTGAAATCCGTTAATGCACGAAAGATTCTGCTGCTTCGGTTTGCGTTTTACGTTTGTATTTGCACGGCTCCCGATTTAGTTAGTCATCATTGTTGTTGTTGTTGCTATTTTCGCCTGGTGATGGTAGCGGTGATTGCGGTGCCGTAATGATGGGTTGGTTTGAGTTGGAGCTAGAACCGGAGTAACTACCTACGAGTATGCCTATGTCAAAGCTAAACGCTATGCGAGACCGCACATAGAAATGTTACAAAAGCAGATTTTATGTTGCTGCGGCCCGGTCATAGAACGTTAACCATTGATTTTGCCAAAGGTATATTCACTCAAAGTCGAATGCACTTGGTGCGATGATGGACGAAGGAGTTCTATACGAGTATATGCAGTGGCTGAACTTGTTTGTGGGATCTGGTGTCCTGAAATAGAGTTGACGTCCTCTAGTTAACTGAATTTAACATTGCTGGATTCAGAAACCACTGACATTGAATGAGCCTGCTGAGTAACATTAAATATGGAGGGTTGCGTCAATGAACATTCGACCATGTCTACCCTGGACACCTGTGTCAGTCTTTTTTTTAAAAAAAAAAAAAGTCCAAAAACAGCTTGTAGAACGCCTCAGACAAAATTTGTGAAGACATCAATGCCACGACTCTTAAATTGACGACAATTATAAAAGGGTCCAACGGCCTTTTCTAACGATCCAGAAAAATACTGAATGGAATACTAAAATCTCAAAGGTAGTGCCTTTTCCCAACTCAACGGTACACAGAGTACACCCCGCGCAACAAAAAAAGCCGCACACGGATTTTCCATTTTTTTGCGCTAATTATATTTTATTGCTTCCGGGTTAGGTAATGCACATTCTGGAATCTATCGGAATTCATTCTGGCAGTATTTAACAGTACGTGCAGTTGTATTTTTTAAATAAAAGTAAAAAACGCGATGTCTAAAAGGGTAAAATTGAGTAAAGAAAATAAGGCAGTTATCGTTGATTTATCCAATCAGAATTAGTCCTTTCGTGAAATTGCTCGACAAATTGGATGCAATGAGAGTTCTGTCGGAAGATTCTGTAACAAATATCGTCGGGATTAAAATCTGAACAGAAAAATTGGCACAGGATTGAAGAGATGTACCAATATTCGGGAGGACCGACAGCTCAAGAAGCTTAGCTTGAGAAACTGGGTTAAAACCGCTTTGTAGTTAAGAGCCGACCTGTGAGAAGCTGCTGGGGCTGAAGTTAGCGTCAGAACCATCCAGAATCGTCTCAACGAGATGGGTTTGCTAGCAAGGAGACCAACAAAAAATCCACTACTGACCAGCAAAATGAAGAAAACGTGCCTTAGCTGGGCTAAGGAAAGGCAGAACTGGAGTGTTCAAGATTGGTCAAATGTGGGGTTCTCTGATGAGTCCAAGTTTGATCTAATCGGACCGGATGGGAAGCAGATAGTGCGTCGTAGAAAGAGAAACGCTGTAAAACATTCTCCTTATGTTATGGTGTGGGGATGCATCACCGCAATTGGAGTTGGATCTCTAATTATGCTCGAGGACACTGTTAACGCGGTACAGACAAATTGTCTTAGATGGTGTTGTACCGAGTATGGAAATGATAACAGCAGAAAAATCAAAATAAATTTTTCAAGATAATTCAGCACCTTGCCACCGAGCGAAATCTGTGAGTAATTTCAAGTTTTTTTCTCATATTTTTGGGTGTTTTGAAAATCTGATGATTTTAGTTTTTAAATTTCCTCCACAGATTAAAACTTTGGAAGACGAATTAGGAATAGAATCCCCAATTTGGCCGGGAAACAGTTCAGATCTCAGCCCCATCGAAAACGTCTGGGCTTTTATGGGAAGGGAGATCCAAGATAAAAAACCAAAACCATGCAGAATCTAAAGAGCATCATTGAAGAAGTGTGGTTCAATGAAATTGATAACAATTACCTAGGTAATCTCTATGCCTCCATGCCATGTTCATGACGTTGTTAGGGCGAAGAGTGGTGCTACGAATGCTTTTGCTTTTCAAATTTTTGGTCTTTTTTTAATTTATGTATATTGACAGTACTTGGGCAAAAACTGATATTTTGTAGTGTGATCTTCACGATCATTACTTTTTTTCAATTAGGCTACGAAATGTATTGTCAAATTGGGGAATGTGTCAACTTAAATATTAAACATGAAAAATACAAAGTTACAACGCAGTGATTAGCCATTATTTATTAGATTTCTTCCATTTTGTTAAAAACTACCATGTGTGGCTTTTTTTGTTGCGCGAGGTGTAATTGGCTGCCACATATCATTTAGAACCAAAACCATGTCGATTAAGCCAGCCGTTGTCTCAAAAAGCAACTGGAAAAGGTGGATTGTTGGAGAGCATTCTGCCTGACTATTAAATCCATTAATCCACCCATTATTGAGGCACTTATTTGTAAGACATATGTACCTTTTAACCGACCAAAGGAGGCATTTGATGTATCTGGCTGTTTGAGAAGGTAGTCTGCTGACAAATGCAAATTTTCAGAGGTTTTCCACGAGTCTCTATCATTAAGACTTAAATAAAGACTACCACAGGGTTCTAACATTACACCAGTGCTTATTTTTTAATTTGAATATTAGCGATGCCTCAGTATCATCTCAGAATCATCTTATGTATTCACTAGTACCAGAGCTTGAAACAACTATGCAAGTGTTAAAAGCAAGCATCCGACCATAAGAGCCTTAAGGGGGTATTCTAGTCTAGCGGTACGAATTTAGGGTGTTTTCTAAAATTCGATAAAAAAAAACTAAGCATGCTTTTACTAGTCAGTCTTTTATTAGATGTTTATTAATATTTTACAAAAAAAATTAAAAAAACTTAATTTTTAAAAACTTAAAAAATTACAGGCTGGTAAAGTGGGGCGGTGAAAAATAAGGGTGCGTCCTGGTTGACATGATTCAAACCCTTCTGATGATACGAAAAAAAAAAGATTCTTAATCAGTAAGAATGTCGCTATCGCCTGAACTACGGAAATAGAATACAAATTTTTTTTCACAAGATGGCGGCGGTTTGAAAAAAAAAGTGATTTTTTTGCCCTTTTTTCAAAGTTTTTAATTTTTTAAAAATAGTAAAAAACTAAATTTTTACATAATTCTAGTTCCTGCGATAGACGGATATTTAAAGAATATCCGCGCTAAATTTCAAGTTAATCGGTTCATTAGAACTTGAGAAATCATGTCAGACGTGTTGGAAAAAGTAGTTTCGAGAAAAACGCGTTTAAAGAAATAGTATACAACGACCTTCACATAGAGACTTTCTGAGAACTCATGGTGTATAAGAGACTTTCTGAAGGATAATACAGGAAAAGTTTGGAGGATATATTTTTGAAGGTCTAATCTTTAAAAATATGAAATAAAAAAAAAAAACTAGAATACCCCCTTAAGTCTTCCGACCTGCAATTATACCAGCGCCAACTATTTCCACGATGTTACAGCTGTCGTCACTGATTGAAAAGACCTTTAACATGCCACTTAATAGCATCGCTTCCGCAAAGCACATAAAGCCTAGAGCAGATTCCTAACGTCAATCAGCACACCTGATCCCGGCATCTTTTGCAATGTAAAACTGACAAGTGAATCTTCCAACTTCATAAAAAGATGTTATTATTAGATGAACACCCGTTCTATATCCATCAATCGCCACAGAGCAAAGACATAGTGGAACGACGACTAACAAGAGTGGATGGAAAGAGGACTTGGTGGATTGCGGTGTAAAGGTAAACTAAAAAGAATCGAACGTGTCCACACGTAAGTGATGTGGTTTCACCATCATTGCATTTATTGATGTACGAGAGTACGACCATACGTTGGAGTATCTATCGTTAGTATAATGCATTGACTTGAACTCCCTGTGGGCTATATAGAACCCTCCTGATGGTGAATTTCCATTCTATCGTCTCCTTCTCGATCCGGGCCTCAATCGATCAAAAGCATATGCACACATAGATGCAATGGACTTCATCGCCCGGCAACAAAGAAATGAGAATTATAATAAAGTGTGCAATCTAGCGGGAGGTTAAAGTGGAAGAAGTACCGGTACCGGTACCGGTAGTCCTACAGACGTTACACCACCACATTTGTATCTGGAACGCTAGCAGTTGTATCTATGATTTGACAAAATGGTCAAACATATAAAATTGAAATTTAAATTCATTGGCAAAGAAAGATACTTTTTGCTAAGATTAGATACGAGTGCTCTCTTTCCCCCCCTTTCTATGCACAAATCAATTGCTTCGGTTTAATGCGATTTCAATGCCATGGCATGGGCATGGATACTAGCACATCACTTGTGAAGCAAGGAAGACGGGGTCGTCAAGTTGCATTACCATAATTTGAAGCATCCAACGGAATGGGGAACGATTTCTAGTGCTGCGGATGGGATAAGACATAATGCGGGCGCGCGAGACTCAACGTCTATGACATGAAGACTATTTGGGTTCGTCGACGATTATGACGATGACGACGACGACGACAAAAGAATAACGATGGCAATTGATTTTGATTTAATTTCGTTCGTATGTGAGTCGAGATTGGATGTTGCACAATATTCTATTGTTGATAAGAGGTGAAAGGGGAGTGGCAGTGGGCGTGACGTGACGTTGGTTCAAAATAATTGAGCAGAAGCGGAAAATATGCAAGTGACTTGCGCTTTTTGGGATTGATTTTTAGAATTCAATTTGATCGACATAAATGGGAGGAGATGCTAACACGTTAGGTGTTTGATGTGCAATTAGGTTCGGATTAACAAGGTGTTGATTGATTGATTCGATTTGATTTGATTGATTGATGGATGTGCACTGCAATTTGGTTTGTGGTTGTCAATTAGGGCAGTACAACAAGTAATGATTAGTTGGTTGCTTATTGCTTCTTGCTTCCAATCAATTAGGGATAACATAGGGAGTACAATACCGAAAGGGGAGTATGCTTCATTGGTGAAAGGATCAAAGAGGAGATGGTTTCTGGTCGATATTTTCTTTTGTGCGGGGAAAATTGTATAGATTTGCAGGCATGCCCTTATCTTTAAATAGTTAACAGCTTGGCGAGGTTTCTCTTAAATGTGTGGAAAAGCTATTGCTTAAGAAATCGAATAGCCTGACACACTGGAACATCATCCGTACAAATTTGATAAAAGTATCGCACCGTTCCGTGGCAGGATATATTTTTTAACAATATTTCAAGATGACACAAGAAAGTTTCAAAATATTTCAAAACTATGTATGTATTACAGTTTAGGACTGGCTCAATCTTTTCAAGTTTCTGGTGAAAGCCAATATATATTACCGTTACTCTGGGGCAAGACTACCATTGTTTTAGAGGTCACAATGCCTTGTGACATATAATTAACCATACGTGCTCTACCAAATACAAATCTTGCCACTCGACATCGTTCGAAATATAAATTCTTCGTCGAATATTTAATGCTATCTGTGAGAAGGCAGATCGAGGAGAAAGCCCACTAGTACAGCCTATTGGTCAAGCCCGACCGAGTTATTAAATGTGCTCCCACACGTCCTTCCTCTGGATTCACACATCAATCAAGTATTTGGTATCGTGCAGTGCTGTGAGACTCCTAGAATCAGCGTTTTGGTCCTCGAAGCCTTATAGTCATTATAATGCCAAATCTTCATCGACGGGTTCAAGATGGATCGGGTATCTTTTCAGCTGAACTTAGCATTGCTAAATCCCTTCGCCTCCCAGACGGCTCTTGTGTGTACAGGCGAAGGTACTAGCTATTCAAGAAGCATGCAAGGAACTTAGACTCAGCCCTACAACCCTGAAGGAGGTAGCAATTTTGATGGATAGTCAGTCCACCATTAAAGCCCTTCACTAAACCACCACTAAATTAGTGGAACAGTGCAGGAAACAACTGACCTGTTCAAGTAATCGGTTTAAAATCACTCTCCTCTGGATGCCCGGCCATAGCAAAATAGAGGGAAACGAAAGAGCCGATGAGCTGGCCAGACGTGGTGCAGCTTTTGTTGACTCGATTGCAGTGGTAGTGCATGCTCCCTTAGAAGCTCAAGGGTCAAATCTTTAAACGCTCTCTAGTTGTAGCCAACTTAAGGTAGAAGAATCTTTATAACTGTCCCATATCCAGGAAGACATGGCCCACATGACCTAATCTACAGATCGATAGCTGACACCGCCAGAATTGTAGCAATCCGTACAGGTCACTGGGCAATCGGCACTCATGCCTTAAGGCTAGGAACCCCTTGCAAATGTGGAGGAAAGCCTTTCCATTTTCTGTGCGAAAGCCTGGCACTAGCTATAGCCAGACAGGGCACACTAGGCAACTACTTCCTTAAGGATGTTCCGAAATTTCTGCCAAAATTTCTCTAACATTATTAAGTTTCTCAACCCCACAGGATGGAGATGAGTATGGCGAGACCTGTCATACAGCCGCCCTACATACCTACCTACAGCCTCATCAAGCGACTAAATGACAAATGACTCAAATTAAGTGGATTTTTGAATCGCAGTCACCTTGTTCGAGAACAAGCGGGAGGCCTAATCTCCAATTTAAGGATCAAGCGAGTCCGTGAGTGTTGGAAGGCAGCTCTTGTTAAGGCGCGAGCATTGTTCAACGAACCGAGTTGCAATTGTAAATGCTCCCGATCTTCCTCTTGTAAGTGACTATCGATGACCTCTATGGATGATGTGGTTGGTACTGAAACCCACCAATTTCGATCTTTATAAGGTCGTCTTTTAGATAACCTATTTCCTTAACTAAGACTTGTCGATTATAAGCTACCTACAGAAGCAGCAACAAAAACTGATCATCAGTCACATAGCATTCGGAAGCATTTCTTATGTTCACAGAAACCTCTTCATACTTAACAAATGGATCCTGTTGACAGATTTTCATCGTACTAAGAGGTACGCTGCATAAAGGAGAGGTTTAATCTTCGAAAAAGTGAGTTGCAAAGTTAAGCTTTTCAATAATTTCCTACTGTCAAGGCTACATCGAATGTGCTCAGGGGTGAACAACATTTCGTGACTGTCAAATTACTTTTTTACAGCTATTTTGCAGTTATTTTTAGTTTTATTTAAGCTCAAACTTAATTTTACATTTTTAAGGTTCTTTTAGAGTTTGTTAACGCTTATGAGTAGAAAAATGCGTAGCTGTCAAAAAAAGCCAATGCTGAAACTGACAGCTATACACATTCGAAATTCTGTTAAATTTGGTCGGCAATCTTTAAAAGTTTTGGTGTATTTAGCTGAATACAATAAACTGTCAGAATTGAGGTCTTGCTCTCCACCTCAGCCAGAACTATTTGACAGCCCACTTCACATTGTCCGAAGCAAAAAAAAATAAAATCCCCACTTTTTTTTTTACACCAATTAAAGTCCCACTTTCAGCCTTTGTCGTGCCAATCCAACTTGGTGGCCAATCATACGACGAGTAATCTCATTCCTAATTTCCTTCCTTCAATCAAAGTGCCAAAACATACACTCGGCCTCAATTGCTTGACATCCGTTTGTCTCATAACAAAAAAACAAAAACAACGAAAACATATCATGCCCCAGTAAAAGAGTCAACGACAATGATTCCACTCGATGTAATTGTCCACCACTTGTCAGACCAGCGCATGCCCCCTTTGTCACGAAAAACTGACAACTGCAACTTCTGCGTCTATATTCCAAGAATAAAAATGTCATCTTGATCATCATCTTTATTTTCTCTCAACAAAAAATAAAAAATTAAAATTGGCGACTGTCGTGAAGCTACACGACGCGACGTCCGTCCGATCTTAAAGGGGACTTCCCCGTCCAGCCTGTCGTCCCGCACTCAACAACAAACGGCAAATTGAATTGAAGAAACAGTATCCGCATGTAGTCGTATTCGTACCTAAGTATATTTCATTATTTGGACACGAGACATGTTGATCCCCCGCCATTAGCCGGGGCCGTCGCGAATAATAATGGTCAGCCAATTAAGGTATTATACACCCATTACGGCGACAGCTCATGATCTCCCGGTAGTGGTTCCGTTCGCTGGTAGCAGAGCACTCTAGGTACCGCGCTCCAACTGATTGGGGTGTAATTATATTTAGTGGTTTAGCACTGGTAATTGTGGCAACAAAATAAACTCCAACCCCCCTTCCCAGGGAACAATTGTGGTGGCACTTGTCAGAGGATTCGTTTGTTATAAATCAATCGAATGCAATTGCTCGTTGATATGAACTACAGCGGCGCTGTGCATGTGCACTGCACTCCTTGTGCAGCCATGCTCCGAACGATGAATGGGAGAATATTTCAATTAAATTTAATTACCTGTAGCCCTCTCTCAGTGTCTTTGAAGATCGAATTGTAGTGCCGGAGAACTGTCGTCCAATTTCGCAAATGGACTTGTTGTAACACACGGAAACTATGTTGTAGTTGCCAATGTCCCCACTGTCCGTCGCCGTGTAACTGTCATCGAGAGTGACATACATTGACTCAACTAATAAAATAGTATTTGAGTAATAAAAGCAATTAAATTGGACTAAATCACACAAACACAACTGCGCGGAGGCAGGGGGTCGGCTTGTGTGGCATCTGGTATCACTATCTATGGAGCTGTCATACCTTAAGCGACACTCGATTTTAGTTAATTTGAGGAATGCCTTTGAGGCAACCAGAGCTAATTGTGCAAACGGTGCTGGTTGTCTTGACCGTATTTATCTTTGATGTCATATGAGTAGGATTCGTATGTCGAGAACGTATGTACGAACATAGAGACAAAAACAAGTGGAATGGAATTCTTACATATGAAGCGAAATTCCAGTGCCTTTGGGGGCATTTTGTACAGCTGTCAGTACAGACTTTGGCAAACAACGGAATGTGGACTGCAATAGATAAATGGAAGTTTAAAACAGCGACAGTTCCAAATCTTACTTGTACAACTCAGACTCAAGTACGAAACCTAAGGTTAGACGTCCTTCCACGTAGTCACCAAATGACATCTTTCTCGGAAACACCAAACGCCAAATAGTAAAAAAAAAAAACAGAAAGTTTGGTAACTTTTTTATACACAAGGAATTGAGACCTGTAGTAAAATCCTCTCAAAGACAGAAAACTTGAACAAAAGTTACCAAACGCTTTTGAAACAACACTCGGTCAAACATTTCAATTTGTTTTTGTTTTCCACTAACAATGAAGATTATGACATTTCAAAAACTGTCAGATGGCCTCGTTTGACAGAGTTGTCCAGCTCCAGCTCACCACAAGAAAAAGATGTTGCGTAGAATTTCATCGCTCTATATTTTTTACGCTCTCATTTCGCTCTTTGCTTGCAATGTATTGTGATTTTTTCGAGTTATCAAACAGAGATTCATGTGATTCTATGTAATTTTACATAGTATTACGAAAGGTAGCGCGTTGCCAACCAGACCTATTAGGTCTGTTTGGTGTGTCTTTTTCGCGTAAGTGATTGATATCTGTCAAATAGTAAAATCCTTTTAATGAGAGAGATATCCTCTCAAAGAGAAAAAAAACTTGAACAAAAGACACCAAACGCTTTTGAAACAAAACCTGTCGATTTGTTTTTGTTTTCCACTACAATGAAGATTATGACATTTCTCAAACTGTCAGATGGCTTGGTTTGACAGAGTTCAACACAATGAAAAGGTCTTGCAGATAATTCATTGCAAAGAGCGAGCCAAATGAGAGTAAAAAAAATTGAGAGCCATGCAACTGTCATAAATCTATGAAAGTTAACATAGTATTGCGAAAACTGTCGACACACCAAACAGACCTATTATTTGCTTATGAGAGATGATTTTTGGCTTTCAAAATCTGACACCACACGAACGTCAAATAAACCACAATGTGGCGGTCGTGCATTAGACAGACTTTTAAGCGATAAATACTTGTCGAACGCGCGTCCTTAAAATTTTGCAACACTAAATTTTGCTTTAGAGACGATCGGGCGCTTGTTTCCCGAATGTTTCCCCAAATAGACAAGAAAGACAAGAAATCGTTCACTTTTAATTTTTCCTCGAAGGAATTCAAATTTTGCGAAAACAAAACATAACAACTGTGTGTGAGCTGTCAATCACGCAACAAAGTAGAGAGTAGCTCTACATTGACGTTGAGGTCGCATTTACGATATTATACGAAATCTACGATCAAACGCGAACCAAACGGCTGAGGTCACATTTTGTGTCACCCATTGTTTCTACTCTATCTGTCAACGAGCGACAGCCACATAGTGATTCCCCCCCATAAGGCTTAAATGTTCTGTGTTCTCTCTCTCCCCTCTCTCTTTTAATTAATTCTCTTCCGTTTCGTCAAAATTCAGATGTCAAAGTGACACTTGTGCAAAAAAAATCACACATTGAGCAGAGCTTTAATACCCCCGAATACCACCCAACGTTGATTACACGCAATAAACATGCGCGAACAAATTAAACCGCTTCAACTTGTGTTCGGTCGACATAATTTAGATTTCCGCATACCTGGCCATTAAAATACAGTTATAGACTATCTTAGGGTTTAGTTACATTTAAAAAAAAAAAAAACACAAACCTGTGCATTTGTTGTGTCTCCCATCAAACCACGGAAATGCGTAACAAAAATTGTTGAACTCGCTCCTTGTCCTGTTCGCCGCCAGAGTAACTAAAAAAAACTAGTTTACCACATCACACAAAACACAACACAAGCCATAGTCAAGCAATATCCGTCAAACGCCTATCAAAGCGTTTTTGCAGCCCATCCACTCGACTGTAGCTGAACGCCGGCCGCAGAGCCGTACGAATACATGTTGAACCTCATAAATATGGATGCATATTCTCCTCTCCAGATACCGCACACATAAACTGCAAAATAGTTCATAAACCGCACGTAATAATATCTCGACTATGATTACAGAGTTTGTAACTTAGTCGTCATCGTCGTCGTCGTCGTCGTTGGCGTCGTCCACGTCCCCATCATCATCATCATCATCATCATCATCATCACAGAGAGTCCATCAACGGAGCATAGCCAACAAATAACAACCACCAGCCACCAGCCACCAGTCAACCTGGAGTTAATTACTCTTTACTGTTCGTGTGCTGCTTTCTTTGGTTGTGTTTCTGTTTTTTTCTGCCCGGTTTTATGCACTTTAAAGCCGGGCTCTTCATAACATGTTCCCACAGTCGCAATTATTCATGCTTCAAATGCAGTTACAAATTGTTGTACTTGCAGATACATTCGACCAAACGGCAGCCCCTTTCCCCCTCCAAGTGATATTGACTCGTTTCTTGCGAATTGCGAATACTCGTATGTAAACACAAAAACGAATCTAGATAGAATCTGTATCTCATTTTAAATGCCGCGTAAAATTTGTATCTCAACAAAATGTAATGCGAAAGCGATTACACGAATGGATTGCAGTTTGCATGGAAAGCAAAAAGCATGTCATTCATCAGCCAGATCCAGATACGAATAAATGGCGCACGAAAGAAGAGGTGTACTCAGCCAGGAAAGAGAACGACTTTGTCAAAATTAGAACATCTGCTGCTTCCTAAAAGGAGTGCGCGGTCGTGTGAACCCTGTGGAGCATTTTATATTCCTCGCTGTGACCTTTGGTTGTTGTGTCGCCACAAAGTTGGATTAGCCAACTCCCCACTTGGATTGACCACGACGCGACATACAGTAGAAGTCGAGGAAGCGGTTTTATCATGTCATCGTCGTGGCTTCGGTCTCATTTGGGATGGATAACATAATGAAGCTACATTTTTGGACATTTCTTGGAATCAGAGAAACGTTTCAGCGTTTCAGCGTTCAACTGTCATCATGTCGTGCTTCTCTCAACGCGGATGACATACTAGAGTTCACTTCTTTTTTTTTAGGTTGATGTGCTTGGTGGTTTCATTAAAACCAGCTACTGTGTCGTATCTCGTATTTAAAGATACATAATTACATTCGTAATTAAAGGCGGTTGTTGTTGTTTTTACATTTTTATTAGTTTGTTCGAGTTTATAGTACCTTTGCTGGCAGATGGAGAGACAACGGATTTGCACAGCGATTGTGATTAAGTGGATGAGGAAGTAAGTAGGACGCTTGATTGTTGTTAATGACCATTGATAGGATAAGGTTTTCGTTTTATTGGACAATGTGCAATTGGCAGCGGGTAATGGGATTTGTTTTTCTAAGAATGGTTTGCTAAGAGGAACAATAAAATACTACACTTTATTGCAAATTAACGTTTTTTCTTATTTCTTCCGTAAGCTTTTGTTTCACACCGCATATCTTAATCGACTAAAAGATAAAATTGCATTGACACTCTGTGTTCTAGAACATGAATCCAAATAGTTTAACCTGACACTGATAGCAAGTTCAGAAAACATTAATGTTTTTAATAAAACGAAAGAAAGAAAAAAAAATATCAAAAAGTAGAGGACAAAGGTGTCATCCCTGTGGCACTCGCAGTAACATTCTGTAAAGAAGTTTTACTTTAGCAAATTGTGCTTAACATTTTAACCAGTACTGCAATTGGTGCATTGTGTATATGACACCATGTTCGAGGGCCCTTAACAACGTAAGAAGACTGCCTCTAAAGACTGAAATTTAACCTACACTCTAGTATGTAATAAGAATAACCATTCGTGGGTATTATAACCTAAAATTTTATTTCTATGTTGAACGGTGAGTTGACTTATGAGACCAGGGATCGGATTTTGTTGACGAAAAAAAGCTAAACAAGGCAAAGTTGTACTGCAAAAAGGCAAGAAAAGGCATTTAATGATAAACTTTAATGCATAATTATTAACATTGTAATAGCACTGTACAACCAAAAACATTTTTTAAGTTCTTTGGTAACAATGGTCTACGATTATCTCTCAAGAAAGTCTTGAATGAACTGAAGGATCTCTCAACATGGGTAGAGACGAGCTAAGATAAAAAATGTCGCGCCGTTGACTTTAATATTTGAGTCATTTTGGAGCTCGCAGCGCCATTATCTTCATTTGCTGAAAAAACAGCGAACAGTTTTTTCATCACATCTTCAGCTACTCCACCTTTAGCTTATTGTAATTTCTCCTCGATCCCGTTCATAGCCTCAAACACCTCTTCAATATGCCTTCCTAAATATTACGCAATTATGAGTAAAAAAAAAAATGCAAAAAAAAAGGCAAAGTCAATAAAATCCGTTTCCTGCTAATATTCATTCGTGGATAATAAAAAAAAAAAATTATTTCTATGTCAAATGGAGTATTGACTTATGAGTCTTGTCAGAAATTTGGAAAGGTAACTATACTCTGTGTAAATTAGCAACGGTCCTTTAAATAAATAAATTTGTTATTTTTAGAGCCGCGGTAGAAGCATTGGTATCTACAGCAACTATCAGGCTTTGCTTCAAGGCTTTTGAAACTCCAGCAAACTATTTCGAAAGTGAGTCCAAAACTTAATAAACTGTAGCCATCTTTTCTTATTCTATATTCTCATACACTTTGAAAAAGAAATGTTGTAGCCTTTTGGGAGAATCTAAAAACCAAATCTTGGACTTAAAAACATACTACACACAATGGGGATTAGCTGAATCTTCTACTCTAGATCAACTCCCATCTAGGCATTGTGGTCATCTTGTGACTTTTTCAAAACCAATAGTTGTACAAAACTATTGACTTCAGCAATCAACATAAACAGACTTTTCGATGACTAAAGTCGATCTTTCTTAGAAGTCATATTCAAGCTACGCAATACTTTCTCGTTTGCTGTTCTTTAGAAATAATTTTGACTAGAAGCTTCCCAATACCGTAAATATACAATAACAGACTTGTGGCTTACTTAGAGTTGACCTCTTCTTACAAACTCATAATCTTTAATCTTAAAAGATCCGATATCTTTGAATTTTCTATCTCTGCTATGCCTGCCTGAATCTATGGCCTAAGGTAGGGACGCGTCGTTCTTGGAAGGCGGGGCAGTAGCAGAGTAGATGTTGGATCGATTCACTTCCTTCTTCATCTCCGCAGCTTCTACAGATATCGTTAGACTTAGGTAGCCATTTGCTTGTCATATGACCTATGACACAGTGTCCTTTGATTATTCTGGTGATTTAGCGAATGGAGGATTTATCCAGATGTAGCATTGTCTTTGGCCTATTAAGATCAAGTTTCGGCCATACAGAACAATATGTAATGCAGTCGGTTCTTGCGAGCCACAAGGCGTTGGTCTTTTTTTCGGTTATGTGTAGCTCACTTAAATAAACACATTTGTACTAGCGTTCCCGGACATGCACTCTCTTTCGCCTATGCGGGGAATATTCGGGATACTTACTAACTTACTTAGTTGGCGCAACAGCTCGAGGTGAACCTGGGCCTGCTTCTCGCAACTATTTGTGTGTGCGTGTTATTTATATTTTTGCTCGAATTGAAGGGACCTACAGTTTTTTGCCGACTCCCAACGGCGAGTTGAGAAGCTCAATCGTGACAAATGATACTCTTTGATGCTTGTAAGACATTCGAATAAGGTGGCACCGTGAAAAAACTCTTTTAGGTGTTAGACCCGGCCAGGAGTTGAACCCGGGCAGCATTGCGTAGTAGTCCAACGCACTAACCACCACGGCCACGGCGACCACCGGAATGTCCGGGATAGTTTTTCTAAATTGTCCGGGTTTTCCATTGGATATTCATCAATTAAAATATTTGGCTCATATTTATCATTTAGCAATATAAAAAATTCTATCATGTAATGTGTGTCTCAAAATTCACGAAAGAATTGAATTTTTTACCATTTGTGCGGTAAAGTGTTGCCAACAAAACAGAAGACAGCGTGACAGCTGACAGTTTAAGGTTATTAAAACGTTTTCACTGTTGAACAATATATTAAAAATATTGAATGTTTGGCGGCTACTTTAAAAAAAATCATCTTCAGCGATGAGGCTTATTTTCATCTTGATAAATCGTCAAAATTGTCGAATTTGGGTTTCAGAAAATCCACGAGTGATTATTGAGAATCAAATGCATCCACAACCTGTCACTGTTTTGTGCTGCGTATGGGATACCTAAAAGCATTACGTTCAGTTTTTGTGGCTTGTTGATGAGGAAGGGGTCGATAACGCGATCTCCCAGGTCGGTGCGTTACTTTCGTAATATCCTAGTTTTTAAGTAAGGTTAGTTATGTAAGTTAAGGTAAGATAGGAGGGCCGAAATTACAATATATGGATGTGAACGACATGTGGTTTCAACAAGGCGGTGCCACATGCTATACAGACCGAGAAACAACTCAATTACTGCTATAGCCATTTCCTGGTGGTGTAATTTCCCGTTTTGGTGATCAGAATTGGCCGCCCAGATCATGCTGTTTAACGCCGCAAAAATCCCATGACCACCCACAAACCAAATATAAAGTGAGGACCATAAGCTATTTAATATTTAAGACATGAAGTACCGTCATAAAAGCGTTTTTTTTTTTTAATTATAAGTACCCACATGCGTTTTGGTCCTAGATTTGTACTCTTTTTCGGATCCAATTTTGTCCGAGAATGTCCGAGAATTTCATGCTCGCTTCCTAGTTTCTTCATAATATTTCTGGCAACCCTAATTTGTACGAATGAAAAAATGTACACGTGCTGCCAGACCCCAGTAGTTTCGTCAATATTTTGACAGTTCCGCCAGCAATTTGATATTTTTTAAAAGTACTGATTTCGAATTTAAGGTCAAATAAACACCTAAAGGAAAAATATAAAACTTAGTATTACAGATGTAATTGTTGCATTTTGTGATTTTGACAACACTCGAGCATGCTTTTCGTCCAAGAGTGACACTAGCATGGCAAACGGGTTTATGTTTCCAAACATTTTTTTTTTGTTACTTGTAATTGCAATCCACTTATTAAAAAGATTTCAAAGTTCAGCAATCACATCACTCGCTCAAAGAAAATGCTTCAGTTCCAACGTCTACCGAGCAGGAACGGTTACGGACGACAAATTCCATTTAATTAAATCCTTTTCCCAATTCGGGAGTTAAGTAAAATAAAAAACAACAATATTCCCCTTCCTTTCGACAAACTAAGAAATTGAATTAAATTTTGTGTTTTCTTTTCTTTTTTCCACTCACTTTTTGCCACTTTCCAGGAACACATCCAACTCCGCTGACATCTTACAGCAAAGCGCTTTGCGAAAATGTCCAATCGAGCAATTTGTGTTGATGAGATGTCCTTCTGTAAAGTAAAATAAAAAAAAATAAATCAAAATCAAATAAAAGAAACAGTTCAGCAACAAATATGTGTACGGAGAATGTTTATTAAGAAGTATTCTGCAGCTCGTTAAGGAGCGAGCGCGCACATACGAATACGAAGCATCTTCCTTGAAAGGAGCATTGGGAATGGGGACAAAAAACAATCCATAAAGAGTGTTTCGAGAAGCGCTCGGACGCGCGCTACTACCACACGTCCCGACCACAGTCGCCTTAATTGGATGAACATTTTTCAAATTGTCGAACGAAAAAGTCCCCGCGGAGCATAGAATGACCGAGCGAAGGCGAAATTCGGTAACCAACGCCGCCAACCGAACTTCCAGCGAGCGCTGAATATTTCACAAAAGGTCGACATTTATATTGGCATCGCAACACCCAGAGCCATCGCTGCCATCCATCGCGGAGCACCAGACATTCTGGTGTCCTAATCAAAATTCCGCTGGCCATTCCGGGTGCAGTACCATTCAAGGGCGCTCTTTCGCCTAACGATGGAATATTGAAAACTTTGTTCATTAGTTTCTCTAATTATGTTGGACATTAATCAAAATGCCGACTTTAGAATGATTAACTCGCGTATTTGGACATGATTCCGGTGGACTCTTACCAGCTATACTCATTAAAGTTGTGCTGCCGGAATTCGTGTGTGTGTGTGGTTTCCATTTCATGATATTGATTCGCTTTATCTGTCTACCTTTGCAGGAGAGATGGAAATCTCTGATTCTCTGGAACGACAAACAAAAACCATGTCAACCCAAATGTGAACGGGCAGCTAATTAATTCGTTCGGTGACGTAATTTACGAGACCCGGGAGGAGTTTCACTGGAGTATTTCTGAGGTTTTCTCTTCGTTTTTGTTTTTTTTCTGAGCCCATGTTTAGATATATAATTTAAAGGGACGGCTAATGTATTTGACAGCGAATAACCTTTATCGTTGATTGGATTGGGAGATTGGAAAGCGATTTTGTGTCTAAAAGTGAAACGCTCGATTTCATGAACGAATATAATCGATTTGGTATCTCCGTGGAATGGTATTGGTAGCGCCATCTGGAAACAAATACTGCATAGCATCTGACTCACTTAATACCGATGACATTACTCTTGGACAGTTTTGAAGTTCAATGGAAGCGAGGTAAGATTTTCTGTCGCGCCTGTTTTTCTTTTTATAAGGAAACTTTACAGATGTCAGTCATACACCATGGTAAGGAAAAAAGTACGAACGGTAAATGTATTGAAACGAGAGAAACCTTAGAAAAATGGTTTGAAATACTGTCGGCAAGTAAAATTCTTTTGACCGAAATACATTTTACAATTTCTTTGCTGGAGCCAAGGAAGTTCTAGATACAACCGGCGGACAAGTCGCCTGATCTTGAATACGAAAGTCGCTATTGGAAAAAAAGAAAGTCCCTAAAAGTCCCCAAAATCTATCGAAAAATGCATTTTTTTTTGTATATCCGTTCTTGCTGAATAACTTCTGATTTTTTTTCGATGTGTGTGTTTCGAAGTCACTGAAATTACAATGTTGTCCATTTCCTCTTTTACTTTTACTTTGGGTGGCGCTACAGTTCGGGTTGAATCAGGGCCTGCTTCTCGCAGACGAATGGAAGGGACCTACAGTTGTTTGCCGACTTCGAACGACGAGTTGAGAAGCTCATCATGACAAATCTAAACAAACGCATCATACGTGCTCGATGGTGATTGGTCAGGCACCAAGGAAACGTTGCAACGTCATGTCAGCGCAGTTGGTTTTTAAATGTTAAACGGAGTAGTCATCAAATAAATTTGAATTTGAGAATTATTGTGTTTGTCTTTATTTAACACAAATGATACTCTTTGATTGCTTGTCAGACATTCAAAAGAGGTGGCACCGTGAAAAAACTTTGTAAGTGTTTTGCTGGGATTGAACCCGAGTAGCATTGCGTAGTAGTAACCACTACACCACGGTGCTCCATTTCCTCTACATCTAGAAAATCAATCAGAGGGTGATAGTGAGAATGGAAGTGACATTCCTCCTAAACCAGCGTTCGCCAACTGGTAGCCCGCGGACAATTTATCCATTACCTTTTGTGATATTAGAAAGGTTTGTTTCATATAACTCGGAAGTTCTCTAATCATTATTCTACAGATGTATTTATATTTTTGATAAAGCCACATTACTCGTGTTAGTAGTTGGCGTGGCTTAAAATTATAAATGTTTTGGTATTTATATATTATAATAGTATATATTTTTTGTGGAAAGGTTGCCGATTGCTCACGTTTGCGGTTTGTGGACTAACTTATTATATGTATTTGTCTTCAATATGTTTTTTGTAGGAAGAAATATCGGTTTGAAAGACTTATGCCCAGTTTTAAAGTGAGAGTTAAAATTCTTGTTTTGGTTTAATCTCCCGTTTAATTTTTTTTCGGTGTCACAGTACTCGTTTAAACTTAAAGTAGAGTTTAACTCGTCGTTTAAGTTAAACGCCTTCACTCTGTCGTTTAAACTTTCCTGAAAATGTATATTTTGGCAGCTGCCAAAATAGAAAAAATATTTATATTATTTTTTAGAAATAGTTTAATATCCACCGAAGACAAATTTGTATTGCCTTTACGCTTCTATGCCAGTGGTCCCTACTTATTACTGCAGGGGACTTTTGTGGTGTTTCAAAATCATCTGCCAGCTGAATTTGAAGCATTTTCTCCCATCACCTTGCCCTTTTAAAAGAGAAATACATAAAGTTTGACATTTCAAAACAATAGCGCTTCCAAATTTTATCTCAACATAGCTTCTAAAACTGCGTTTAATTGATTGGAAGATAAGTTTAGACTGTGGAACCGAGCGAGTTAAACTAAAAGTTTAAACGCTCGTTTAGGTTTAATTGATTTTCAGTTTAAAGTCTCACTGTGAAACTGGGCATAAGCGTTTAATATTTGCCGGAAACGTCAGTAGGATCAGAGACGAAATTTAACGGGCTGTATAATAGATATCCTACTCTACTGATGAAAAGAAAGAAAAAGTCTACAATAAAAACTAGAACCTAAGTTCAAAACAGCTGTCATAAATTGATTGGTTAGATAAAATCTGAAAGCGTCAGTCTGACAGCAGAGGCTTTTATTGTACTATTCAAGCACTCATCGTCGGCTTACAAGCAAAACTGACCAACTGCCAAGAATTTGTATTTGTGATGGTAAGTATAATAATAAAGATAACATCAGTTAACATCATAAGTTACAGAGATTTGAAGACAACAAGTTAGTCAGTTTTGCTTATATACCAATATCATGTACGTATCTTATTTGTCAAAGGATAACGCTACATTACGATTCTGCTTGTGTCCCTTTGAGTGATGGGACATTTAAAAAAGGATGATTCCATATTGTACTGTATTTGACGACATTGACGTTTGCTATGATTGCAGCTAGAAGGCTCTGATTCGAAACAAGTTTGCCAGTTTTACCATTGACGTCATGATTTTTACATCATACTCCGCACTGTCCCTGAAGCTACCAATAAGTCAGGCGTCGCGAGAATTAATTTTGATGGAATCTTACAGATGTTTCACCGGGACTCCAAGGTGGCTTATTTTAAAGAAATTTTAAACTGCTTGTTGTTGTAATACTGTGAAGATAGCCAACACAGCTGTTGTTGTTTTTAGTATCAGTAAAGTTTCCCGATTGTTTTGGTCAAATCATATCTCAAGCAAATGAACAACCCGCGATTATACAGTGGTACCGAAAGTTGGTATGGCGTATGCGAGGGAATTCACTAAATAAGAGTAGCTCACCTACAAATAGCTTGAATCAGTAAGTAAAGAGGAGTCACGATAGAAGGGAGAAGAACTTGGGCACATTCCCGGAAGCTTAACACGATGATGCTAAGATTTCGTGGCACATTAAGATACACCAGGGGTTGCAGTTACTAACACACAGCTAAACTAGTTTCATGGACCTCTATAAATCCAATGCTTTCTCCTCATATTCTCGTCTAAGGAAAAAAAAGAGCCATTCACAGTAGTGATTTCTGCGTGCTCAAAAAGGCAAGTCTGATTACATTCGTGGACAAATCCGGTATAAATAAGCAATAAATTTGGGATCTTAATATATTTCACCAGAAAGTAGAAAACTGAAGCCATCTTCAAGAGGAGAAAAAACCTCTTTCGCCTGAACGGCATAAGCTTCGAATCTATCATTTGCCAATAACCTCAAAAAAAAAAAAAAAAATTACGTCGCCCTATTTAGTTCATTGCCCCGATACTACACTTTCTCGACTATACAGACACAGCTCCATCAGTTTCATTTGTATCTCCCGTAAAAAAGCTTTCAAAGTCTCCGCGCATTTCCCACAAATAAAAATAAAATAAAAACAACAAACAATCAGCCTCAATCGCGGACCGACACACCGCGCACCATGGCACGGTGAATGATCGATGGGGATTCATTAAAGCTACACCACCAATTAGAAAGGTTTATCTGCTCAAATCCAAGAGTGGTAGTGGTTCCAATCTGCCACTATAACATTGACAGACAGACGGGGTTTTTCGTTTCATTGCTTGCGACCGGGATGCGAGTCGGAGATAGAATATTCATTAGAAAATGGAGGCCAGAACGCACAGAAGACTACACACACCTTTATACCATTCGTCATTTGGATGTCGATTGATAAACTGCCCTGATAATGCGGCTTTATCACCTGCAATTTGTGTTTTTCACTGTTTTCATTTCGGTAGGTAGGTATAGGTAGGTAGGTTAGATACTCTGATCTCTGACACATTGACAGTCAGTCAGTTCATTCGAAAGCAATAAAATCCACAAAGTGCTGAGTTAACTTTCAGGCATTTGATAATTTTACGACTGAATTACCAGTAAATTGAGACGCTACCTAGCCTACCCCCGTGGTAGCCGATGGTTTCTACTTAAATCGTAAAAACTTCTACTTCAAACGGCTTGGTTATCTTTCAGAAAGTATCTCACACCAACAGCATCCGTTTGCTTGTTTATCATGTTGATGTTAACCATTGTTAATGGACTGGAGGAAGAGTATGAACTCTTTACGTGACGTTACCTCTGTGGGATCGCATGTCATGACGTCAGCTGTGACAGATGCAGCGAATGCAAAATCGAACGTCCTGTCCTGGCCTATTAAATCTCCAATCACATCCTACACCGTATCGAATACTCTCATAAATCCATTAGTGGTGATTAAATTAACGAACTGACTTCATTTCGGTCGGCGGGACCAATCTAGGGGCGTAGTGTATACCATTAATATTCATTAAATTACCTGTTGAAGTGTTGTGCGGTGTACAAGAGTATCTGTGTGTATCTAACATAAAAGGTACGGAGAGGCGCTCAGGGGACAAAATTTCAATATTTAATGAATTAGATTTTACGCCTAATTTAGGTATTGTCACGGATGAATCGAGTTTGAGTGAGCGCGCTGCCGTTTTCAATAGAAAATGGGAAAAAGGTGGGAACGGTTTCGATACGAGTACACAGATACACGATTTTCCGTGCTGAAGGTGGTCTCAGCAATCCAAGTGTTGGGAAATTTAAAAGATTTCTTTGGGGGGGTTATAATAGTGTATGAAGTGGAAAATTGAAGTGCCTTACAGAAGCTATTATGTTTCAGAACTTTATAGTCGATATAAGTGCAAATTAGCAGTTGATACTCGATGGCACCCTACTTTTTTGAACTTTATTGTCATTGTCATTTGGAAACAATGGGAGAAGAAAGTGAACCCTTTGGAGATTCGTTCATCAGACATTTTTGTCATAACATTTCTTCGATACAATAGACTTGGGAGTTTCAGTTAAAGTGGAAGGGAAAGAAGATCATGCACCGAAAGCAGGAAAGGGAACGTCCATAATGGGTCCCCCCAAGGGGAAGGGGCGATTTTATCTCCTCTCCTATGGGTACTGGTCGTAGACGAACTCCTAAAAGTCCTTGCAATGGATGGATTCAAATGTACAGCATACGCTGGTGACCTCGCTTTGCTCACGAGAGGTAGGCACTTAAATACACTAGGGGAACTCATGCAAACTGCTAACTGCAGCTAACCAAAACCTGGGCAAACAGCAATGGACTAGGAGTAAACCCAGAATAGCCAAATATGGTAATGTTCTCGAAAAGACTTAAGATTTCAAAATTCAAGGTCATGTCCCTAGGGGGTTTTCAACTAGACCCGAGGGACCATGAAAACTATTTGGGGGTTATACTTGACAAAAAGCTACTTTGGGGAAAGAATCTAGAAAACAGAGCTAACGAACCAATAGAGCCTTCTGGATCTGCCGGAGGGCTTTCGGCAAGACGTGGGGCTTGAAATCAAAACTAGTTCAATGGATCTGCTCGGGCGTAGTCGAACCCATTCTACTCTACGGAGTGTTAGTATGGTGGTAGTATTACTAACCAAACCCCAACATATGGCCTGTCTAGGGATAACTGGGGCACAATCCAGCACACCCACTGCAGCCATTGAAACTATCTTTAATACCCTTCCTATGGACCTTGAAGTCAAAAGGACAGCGGGGTTTCTTTCGGACACTGGGTCACTTTAAATACGAACTGCTCACGGGACACAGAGCCATCTGGAAAGATGTTTCAGATTCCCCTGGACTTGGCAGCAACCAAAGTGATCTCATAGAGAAAGCATACTTATCTAAGACCGACTATACAGTCAAATTCCCCAGCTGTGAAAATTAGCAACAAGGCACAGCCATCGCCGAAGTAGGGGGTACAATAATATACACGGACGGATCACATATTAGCGGAGAATCGGGAGCTGGTGTACACTGTCTAGAATCTAGACTCTAGATCCTCCGATAAATCTATCCATTTACGAAGAACCCTCAGTGACTCTTTTTCAAGCGGAAGTGTTTGCATTACTCAGCGACGTTGAGGAACTCATAAACGCCAACACCAGAGACACTTGCGTACCTACATATCTGCTCGGATAGCCAAGCCACGCTGAAATCACTTGCAAATCCCAAAACTAACTCCAAGCTAGTGAAGGAATGTAAAGGAAAACCCAATACCCTTGCGAGATCCTGCACGGTGAACCCACTCTGGGTACCTGGCCACAACGACATACCGGGGAACGAGAGAGCAGATGAACTAGCAAGGGGAGTGGCAGAAGACGTTGAAAGCTTCACGGTTACCATGATAGGCACGGCGAACAAGCAGTGAAAACCGCATACAGCCTGTCCTTTGCAAAACGTCATTCACTTATGTGGAGTCAAATCTAAACTAGCAAGACTGCCAAAGCCACGACAGAAAATCCGAACCCACGACGAGCAAGGAAAATACTAAATATGGGTAAAACTGATGATTGGCCTGTATAGGAATACGGGACACATCAACCTGAATAGACATGCAAACAGACTGGGACTAGTGCAAAATAGTATCTGCCCATGTTTCGAAGAAGAGGAAGAAAATATTAAACACTTTCTTTGCGATTGCCCTGCTCTATGCTCAATAAGGCAAAAATACCTGGGAAGACCTAACCTACCTGGGCTAACATCGCTTAGATCTATCGATTCTTTGAAAACACTGGAGTTCACATGACATAAAGAGCGTTTATCTTGAATCCACATACCATATTCCTCTTTAACTTTTCCATCTCCCACTTAAAAAACCCTTCACTTACACAATTCCCTCAAAAGCTACTCTTAGTTGACATTTTAGTCAAAACTTTAAATATACGGCATCAACAGTCCTATATAGAGCCAAGCCTAGCTTCTCGCAACCATTTGTGTGTGCGTGTTATTTTTTCCACGAAATGGAAGTTTTTTGCCGACTCCGAACGGCGAGTTGAGAAGTTTCTCATGACAAATGATACTCTTTAATTGCTTGTCAGTCATTCGAAAGAGGTGGCACCGTGAAAAAACTTTTAGGTGTTTTGCTGGGATTGAACCCACGCCACGACCACAATTATGCTTAAATGAACATTAAAAAATTGAAAGAAATTATACTAGCTGTACTTTCTTTAAGATTCGTCAAGTTTTCGTTCAGTTCTGTGCACCGAAGTGAGTGTCGCTTGATTCGCTTTATTGATGCCATCTTATTAGTCGGATAAGAATCCGAAATACAATTCTCAGTGAAAAGTTTATTTAAAAGGAAAGAGAAAATATTTAAGAGGTGATTAAAATGACAGAAGCGATTGACAGCCGGCTATGAAATAGTTTATCGAAACATTCCGGCGTGCAGCAGGAGCTTCTTCCATCTCATAATCCACAGAGAAACATGATAGCCACTTGATCAATGGATAAACAAATTGATGATCTTACGATTGACTGACAAATGATCCACGCAGATTCCCAACGAACTGAAAGTCAATCTTACGTCAAAACGGCAAATAACACTGAATCACCGCCCACACTATGTTGATTTGACATTTAAAATCAAACAACCGTCGAATGAAATATGACAGCTGATAGCACAAAGTGTCTCATAAGCCAATCACCTTGATCTGAGTACATTCAAATGAAAAGAAAACCCTTTTATTGGACAATCTAACAGCGACAGCTACAGGTGGTATTTATGGTATGCCCATGCCTTATCTAACCCAGAATCAAAATTCGAAACCTCCGTATTTACACAAACACACGATTTAATAAACCACTTCCAATTTTATCAAGTCATTCCGAATGCAATGAGTTTCCGCCCAGTCCCAGATACATATCTTTCCGCTATCACCAAACTCGATCGCACTTCAGGAGAACATTCAAACGAACAAATCCTTCACGAGCAGCAATAAAATTAAAAACTCATTCCATGTCCAAAGTAAAGTGACCATTTTTCAGAATAGACACTCACACGAAAAATGCAAATAAAGATATAAACCCCAAGCCCAGTATTTCAGAAGCCACCACCGCAGCACGACAGCGTTCTGCTTTACCATCAAAAAAAAAAAAAGTCTGATCGCTCTTCTATCACCATAAACTGGAAAAAGTGATCATTTTATACGCAGAAAACGATCAAAATGTCAATTTGATGCCACCAGCTTGCACCGGAGCCATCAAGATACGCCCACATCACAGGCCATAGACATATTTTCCCATTCGAATAGAAAAACATGCTCGGGATCCGAAAAAAACGTTTCGAGACTAAAACAAAAATCCATTTCGAGCCTCCTACGTGATCGTTTTACATACACGATCATGTCGGTCATAAGTCCGTCAAACGAAGGGAAACAACATTTTTAAATGGTTTCTTGAGATCCGAGTGAGTCTGAGAGTATCTACGAGATACTTTGAGTGAAATCAAAAGTGTTTGCTGCTCCTGCATTAAACAATCAACCATTCCAACGATCAAGGACGGGGGCATAGAACAGCCAAAGCCACTTGAAACTGTCAAAAAGTCTGATTGATAGTTGCCTGCCAAGGAAAAAAAAACTCATAATTGCGAGAGACAAATTTCGTGTGGGCAGACACAGTAACACGAGACGGATGAAATGAATCCTTGTCTTCCACTGTGCGCGCAAAGCGATTCAATTAAAAATGCGGGCGCGCATGCGCAGTCTTACGCGGGCGCAAAACTCGTTTCGCATATAAGCACTTTAATGGGTTTTTTTTTGTTATTCGTTGTTCGTTCTGTTTGCCGATGGATGGATGCAGAAAATTGGATTCACTCTGTCAGACAGACAGACAGTGGCCAAAATAAGGCGGTCAAAGAGGCTGTCCTGATGGATGATCAGCGAAATTGGAAATTTATCCAAATCTTTGGGAATTCTTCTTCTTTTTTTTTTTGAAAAGCAATTTCAAAAAAGGGAGGAAACACTTTTCGCAAAATTTCACAATATAAATAGATGCGTTAAAGGGTTTAAATTTTTGAAAGAAAGAATCGAAGATTTATGTATCCGTGTGTCCGTGTCCGACGAATTGAAGTGGAATAGAATTTAAATTTTTATATGAGTCCTTTGAGATTTATGGGAGCGCGATTTTTTTTTTTTGCTTTTTGTCGAAACCAATTTCGTCGATTATTATTATCCTCTATGAAGGGCGTACAATGAACCGGCGGAGATTCTATGAATAATACTCACTTGTCTTCTCCTGGTAGTATGCATCATTGGTGTCAGTGAAGAACCATGTCTGGAAAAAAGGAGAAAGAAAAATGAATTATAGATTATTGCAGTGGACAGTGTGTGTGAAGGAGTAAAACTTAAATTGGAAACTTTGCCCCGTCCGTCGTCGACAAGACAAAATGGAAGTGGGAAACTTTTTCTATTATAAAGAAATTCTAAATAAGTTTATATATGCATACAGTGGGGTGTTTTGTTATAAAGTTCTCTTAACAATAATAATGTGTTGAAAGGTGTCACACGACGTGAAAATGTTCAGAAATCAGGATTATGTCGAAGGGAGTGTCATGTCATAGTCATTGCCAGAGGTAAATGGGTGGAAAGAATTTTCTTATACCAACTTGGGGGTTAAGGGTATTTTAAGCATCCGGAAGTGTCATCATATCCTGTTTAGTATCTTATGGTAATTTGGAAAATCCCCAGTTTCAACGTAACCAAAAAAATTTGTTTTCGAAAAAATCCTTGCTAACTTTGAAAGTGTTGCTTTTTTTTAAATTGAAATCTTTAATTAACTTAGAACTGAGCTGCACACTCAGAGCTTTGATAATGTTGCGTGACAAATATCAAATGTCCTGACAAAGTAACATATACAGTACCGTTCGAAAAATGTTGCTCAAACATTTTCTTACTCTTTCGGATGGCAGTTCTTGGAATTTATGAGAGCTACGATGTTTTTAGTGCTGGGTAGCAAAATATCATTCAATTAGTGAACAAAAGTCGATGTAATTATGAATGAGAACAGCATTTAGCTTGTGATAGCCGTCCAAAACGAACCAAAGTGGATTAAAAGAACAACAAATGGGAAAAATCAGTTTCGAGTGCAAATCTAATATTTTGTGTCTGCCACGTCAAAATTCGAGAGCCCGTCAAATTTCTGAAGATATTATGTTGTGCAACGAACTGTAGCATGGATTTTATAAAATACCGTGAGACCGTGACTACCAGCACAAGGAAAGGCTCAGAGAGGCCAAAAAAGACAACCTCAGTGGAAGATCATTTTTTTGTGCTCCAAAGCAGTCGGTATCAGTTTAAGACTTCGGTGAATATTCAAAATGATTTATTTCGAGCTAAAGGATAAATAATTTCAGCAAGCTCAGTGAGAAAAAGGCTCGTAAAAGCCTGAAGCCGGATTTCCAATAAGAGTCAGAGAAAAACGATCAATTTGGGCTGAGAACCATCTGAATTAGATTGAAGATATGTGGAACAATGTTATCTTTTCCAACAAATTCAAGTTTAAGCTACATATTGGAGATGGGAGGATTATTGCGCAAAGAGAACCAAAGGAAAGTCTGAGCTCTGACTGCCTCTTGCGGATGCCCCCCAGAACTGAAGGTGTGATGGTCTGGGGATGCTTCTCTGGAGATGAAAAGGGTAGATTGGCCTCTTCAGAGTCACTGCAGCAGTTTATCTATGGGTCCTAAGATCTGAATTAGAGCCCTCCGCGCTAGAGCTTTTTAGTGACAGCATATTTCAACAGGATAATGCTTCTTGCCATACAGCCAAATTGTAACCATGAACTCATTTTTATTTTTGAAATGAAGGATTAATTTATAGCTTTAAAATAAGCTGCAACTTCTATGACTAAAAACTAAATTAGTATTTTTTTTTAATTTTTTAGGTTAAAAAGTACTTCGAAGAAAACAATAGTGGTATGCTAAGCTTGCCTCACTACAGCCCAAACCTCAGTCCTATTGAGAATACCATATCTGGTCAATCATGAACCCTTATATTACAAGAGAGCGTCCAGAGTCAATTGACATCCTAAAAAAATTACTAATCCGGTCCTGGAACACCATACCTGCTTCCACATGAAAAAACCTATCTGAGTCACAGCAGTAATAAAAGAAAGAAGAGACTAAACAAAGTACTGATTGAATGGACAATGTTTCTGGGAAGCAATAAAAAAAATAAAAAAAAAACTGCAATAGTTCAAAATTTTTGATTAATTTTTAAAAATGACGTAAGTACCCAAAAAACCCATTTTTCGGTCTAAGACCGTTTTGCTCCATTGACTGCAGGTAAAAAATTCTAGCACTTTAAAAGTTTCATGAAACGTTTGAAAATACCTAATGAAACAAAACCGCATTAAAAAATATGTAGTTATTGCAACCAATTCGCCAAACTTCGAAAAAAATAGTTTGAGCAAAATTGTTCGTACGGCACTGTATGTACATAATGCCGTCTGCTGCAACCAATTCAAAATCGACTTACCCTGTATATGCTGCTTCCTCTTCAAATGTATTTTCTGAGAGGGATCCGAAACTGGGTCGGTTTTCCAGACGAGTCTCATCCTAATGGCTATTGGCTACGAGTAAACCGAACAAAACCAGTGGAAGGGTTGAAGTACCTGCGCCTGCAGTGACAGGCAAGCTGCACTTAGTTAATATACTCGCATTGGGCATTTATGGTAGGAACATAGACAGCAAAAACGGCGTTGCGAGTTAATGAAACCTCAGAGTGGGTATCTTCCAACTTAGGGCATGCCAGAATACTCTCAATGTATAATCTGAATACAGGAAGTATGGACTCCGCTCGGTAGGAACTATCTGTCGAAATGACAGATCCACGTTGAAGATCTATAATACAGGGATGGATCTAAGACGATGGCTTAGGAGAGGGTATCATTTAGGGCCAGCTCAGCCTGAACTTGTCATTGAGACTTCCAGATCACTGTATTTTCCCAGCAGAGTTGATGGCTATTCGTGAAGCCGTTGAGTGGCTTTCGATCGTGACATTTTCATTTACACTGATAGCCAATTAGCTATAAAAGCACTGGAATCACCAATTATAAGTTCAAAATTGGTAAGGCACTGCCGCACATCTCCAAACGAGATATCGAGCAGATGCATGCTCACGCTGTGCTGGGTTCCTGGTCATTGTGATATATGTATTAGGTAACTGTGAAACAGACGAACTAGCCAGAAAAGGTACAAAACTGGGGAGTTTTATCACAGAAAGTGAACCCCATGTACCAATAGAAACAATAAAACACAAAATGTCTACGCTAGCACTGCAACAGCCAACAGGCTAATGAAAGATGGCGTAATCTTGACACGTGCAGCCACGTCAGACAAACTTGGCCTCAGCTTATTCGAAGTTAAACTTGAAGCCAGCTTAAAAATAGCAGAGCGTTGGCGTATTGACAGATTGCGCAATAGGCAGACATGCCATCAGGCTGGGAATACCCGCCAATGACTTCTGTCACAGCTGCATGGATAAGGAGAAGGAGGAATCCACCCTTTGCGGTTGCCCGGCACTTTCCTCCTTAAGAAAAATGTCTGTATCTGTATAGACCTTCAAGATATTTCCTCAACGGATATTAATAAAATACGGAAATTCATCCAACTCTCAAAATGGTTCCAAGAGTATCGACCTAACCTGGTCTGCGCTTAAGGGCATTTAAATACTTCTGAAAATCATCCTGCAATTCTGAACTTGGAGGCTAAATTTATTGAATCTTGTAGGTATGGGTCCTAGGATATAACAGAATAACTGGAAACGAGATGTCTGTAGAGCTTGCTAGACAAATACCCTTCGCCAATTTATAGCTAAGACTCCTCGTCATCTGGATTGTGGTCTCCTACAAAGAGCCTCATCCCTGTACATTTAAATATAAGCCTAGCGTAGAATATGCATAGTCCAGCCACAGTTATAACTTCTAGATAATCTAGAATTTTGAGTCTTGCCATGTAGCTACGCAGTCGAAAATGAGGTCCAAAGTCAAATACCAACATTTTTTGAAAATTACCGGAAAAGTTGAAGAAAGCACGCACTAAATTTGAATGTGACTGAAGCCTTGTAAACAAGACTTTCTAAGACACGACGTTTTTGATTGTTAACTTAAATATCAAACAGCTGATTTTACTCATAAAAAGCTTTCCTGTTAGAGACAGGCCTCGGATTACCTTAGAATACAACGTCCAGACAGATGGCACTAAATCGTTTCACAAGTACAGTACAAAAGAAGATCTACATATACATAGGTATGTAGATAGAAACAAAGCGATTGAAATTGTGAAAATATGTAGAACAAAAGTTAAAATTTAGCTCCTAATCCACCTTCCACTTCACCGTAATTGTCCAAAAGAAAGAAACAAAATTTCAAAATATCTCGGCCGCAGGTCCTTTTTCCCAAACAAAATTTTGCATTCCATCTGTCACCATCGCACTACCTCTCCTGTCAGATAGAATGAAATGGAATTTTCTGGAGCAATACAAAACACCTAGCTGGCAATATACAGGTGGTGAAGAAGATGAAAAGCAATATCAGCATTGCACCATCCGAACCTGATAAATAAAGTCTAAACCCATTCACTGCAGCCACTGTATGTAAAAGCACGTACACAGAGCCTGCATTCATGAAACGAAAAAAAATTTCGTCAGTAAACACCTTGGAATGGTTGCAATAGCCACGTCTCGGGTCACTGCCGCAAACACTACGTACTCCATCCAACACGTCCAACTCCCACTTGGAGTCCAAATTGCTTGCTCATATGACTGAAACAGTAAAATAACACTTTGCCATGTTTAGTAAATACCTCGCATGTGTGTTGCCTGTCCAGTGGGTTCGAGAACTCATAATCCCAAAAACGGTCCGTGACAATTTCTCAATAACAAGCCAATGCCAGTCATCCAACCTACGAGCAACCGAGACCGACCAAATACGTAACAACAACAACCTATGCCCACCTCTGGACTGAAGAACATGTTAGATTCTTTTGTCGTATCTCATAATGGGCCGGTGGCAATGATATGTATCTTGTTGCACATTTAAAATGAATACAAGGTACCGCAGCATTAACATGACCCCCCGGTTTGGAAAGGTACACAAGTACGAGCAGTGCATTCTGTTGGCATGACATTCTGGGGGATAAACATCTCGGGAGAGATGAATCTAAATGGGTTTTATGAGGTGCATGTGACTGGTGAAGAATATCAATGTTGCGGGATGAATGGGTTACGAAAATAAGATTAAAAGGGGGCTAGATTTTTTTAAGGAGCCATCTGTCTGTCTGTCTGTCAGATATAAATATAAAACATGTTTCGGGTAACACTGGCAGTGCCATTTGATGTAAGAGATAAGTAGAAGCTGGTGAAAAGTAATTTGCTTTTGTGTCACTATGAGATACGTCCAGGACGACTAAGCGATTACATCTTGGTAGGTTCACTTTGAACTTAGTGACATGGGAACTTAAACAAAACACGCAGAGCAAAGTAACAACCCTATACTTCTCAATTGTATCTGTAGTATAAAAAAAAAAAAAAACAAAAATAGACGATCTTGTATCGATCTTGTCTTTTAAAGAAATCGGCTAGAAACCCTTAGCGGCCCACTGTATCAAATTTGATACATACCAGTAAAAATGTTGGTATGTTGGTCGTGTCATATAAGCAGATTCGACATAGACCAGAAATTACTTTAAAATGTTATTTGATTAAATTTTATGAATCCGGTTTCAAAAATATACTAAATACTATGTTTTCATTTTCACAATATTTTTTCTATCGTAATATACCTTACATCTCGTAATTAAGTTCAAAATGTAGCCCTAGCGCCCGTTTGGTCGAATTTGATATATACCAAAATATCCGCCCCCACAGGTTAACAACGCAACGAAATACATTATTTAGTACGCAGAATCACTTTAGATGATATATTATCTTCAAGTAATTAATTTCATTAAAAAATCAAAGAAAGGGTTAAATTGAAAATTCACTGAGATTTACTACTTCAGCTTCTTAAGACTTTTCTTTCTTATTTGGGTGGCATTACAGCTCGGGGTGAACCAGGGCTTGCTTCTGGCAACCATTTGTGTGTTCCTGTCATATTTTTGTACGCATGGAAGGGACCTACAGTTATGTGCTGGCATCGAATGGCGGGGTGAAAAACTCATCACGACAAATGATACTCTTTGAATTCTTGTCAGACATTCAAAAGAGTCGGCACCGTAAAAGAATAAAAGAACATTTGCGTGTTCGCCGGGATTAAACGCGGGGCAGCATGCGTTATAGTCCAAAGCACTTACCACGCCACGGTGCTCACCCTTCTTGCGATAGACTACATTCGAAGTTTTTAACAACATTACAAAGAAATAATAAGAGTCTCGTTAACACCAACCAGTGTCAGTAGAACTGTCAACTAAAATTTAACGATCTGAACGAAGATAAGCCACATTATTTGACGAACTTTCAATATTATGAAATTCCCACACTAGCTTCTTTCAACTTTATTACATACAGCTGCGTGCAAAAAAAATAGCAGTGGCACAAAAAAATTGGCATTAACCTAATATACATTTATTAAAAAAATTTATTTTTTTTCCACGAATTGGAAGTGACCTACAGTTTTTTGCCGACTCCGGACGGCGAGTTGAAAAGCTTTTCATGACAAATGCTACTCTTTGATTGCTTGTCAGACATTTTGTCGAAAAGAATTTTAAAAAAACCCGTTGTCCTCCCGGAAAACCCATTTTAGTATCATTTAGTCATTTAGCAACATGATGTTAATTTTTTTTCAGATCTGTGTCGTGGTGTGATTAATACAAGCGCATCAACAGGCTCATCATTAAGTGCTGGTGTTAGTGGTTAGGCTACGCTACATACAACACTACCACAAGCAATAAATAAACAAATATATGAACAAATATACATTATTAGAATTTATGTTCGAGGAACTATACTACGCAATACATTTTTTAGTGTAACCTTGTTAAGATTAAAGTCAAGAAAGTTTACATGTAAATTATAGATTTTACTCATGCGGTTAATAGGCATCCCGTAATTTGTTGTTTCTGCAATGTGTCCCAATGTATGGGACCATTATAGCCTTATTGCAATATATTAGACCAACACCATAGTATGGAAAGCATCCCCAAATCCCCAATACTATTTCAACCGAGGTTTTTAGTTTTTGTTGTGAATCTAGATTCATATTTTGTATTGGGTGGATGCCTGACAAACTGCCGAGATACTTTTCCGCTATACAGAACAGTTTTGTTCTCATTAGTACACATTATATCCTCAGCTGTCTTCTAAGAGTGTGAGCACCACATATCAAGTTAAGCACATCCACCATCTGGGTAGCTGCTGCAGAAAGATGTGTCCTAGTGTACCTTACAACGCGAGTTCTGACATTCATTTAATCACCCAGAGATTCCTTAATTTGTTTGTATGTTTTCCCGTCTTTTATTAGCCGAAATACCGAAATCTAACAAGCACTACTATTATCCTATCAAAAAGTGTGAGATGCACTACCGGTTGACATTCAAAAGCAGAAGTTAGGGTTTACCATTATAATATGACGTCACATGAAAGACTTAGTATTAATGGGTACAGTATTATCTATAGTAAAAATCACAAAAAATATTATCATAAAAAAAATATTAGGTAAGAAAAGTGTTGCTTTCAAAGTACCGCTGCTATTATTTTGCTCGCCACTGTACATAATATTTAACATGTCAAATCGTTGTTTTTCTTTAAATCATTTGAGTCACGAAAAGCTCACGAAAACTTAACGAAACTGCAACCCTACCAAAATTGCACTTATAGGATCTCTATTTTGAAGACACAACCAACTCCTTTTTTATTTTGTTTAGATTTGAATTCGCTGAAATGAAAATTAAAAAGGATCTCCACCAAACATTCTTTATGCAGTTCAGTCCTAGTACTGCATTTTTGCCCACGATCATATAGGTAAAGCTGTGATCAATGGGGCTAAGTAGTTCAACTCTCTTCTTGTGCAGGTCATATAATTTCCATACACGCTCCATATTTAAAAAGTCAGAAAAAGTATGGGACCAAATACGCTTTCTTGTGGAACAACACTTTCAAAGAAAATCTACTCTGATTTTGTAATGAGAATCGGTTATATTCCGACAAATACAAAATAGGTCGCCTTCTACTTCAAGTTAAAAAATCAAAAACTTGTACAAAATTTACAAATTTTATTTGCTTTTAGGAACTAAGAAAAAAACTAACAGCGCATTGTTTTGTAAGAAAAACAAAACTCGATCTCTTACAAAATTCTTCCAGCCATAAGGCAACCAGCAACAATGTCACCTCAACCGTATCACATGACAAACGACATTGCATACCTTCCTTCCACCTTCCATCCCACAACATTGTTGATTAGCCTCGGCTAATGGATACCGCATTGCAATTCCAACGAATGGCAACAAAAGAATTCAAAACAAAAGAAAAGAAAAGAAACACCAAAACAAAGTCCTCAATTTATTCCACATTCCTCGTAGAATGCAACAATTAAGCCCGGTAAATGAAGTGCAATGGCAATTGTTTGGCCGGTTTAATGGTGGTAGAAGAGGAATACACACAAACGAGTATATGTACGTACGTGGGGCGACGTTATCCCATACTGTAACACTGTTGAAACAATTCAATTGATGTAATCCGATACAAAGTAGCTACATAGTTACATTCTCTACACCCCCGATGGGATGAAAATAGGGAGAAAAAAATTCACTCCAAAAAGAACGGTAACGAAAAATCTTTTTCGAAAGTAGTTCAAGCCCCGCTGGATGCGAAATTGTTTTTGCTCGTGTGTTGCAGATGTAATTAAGGATTAAAGCCCTATCGACGAGAGATGGAAATGGAAGTAGGAACCAAAACCAAAAAGGTAAACGAGAAGCGACAAAGATTGCACCGTACCATCGCGCCGAGTCGCGTCATCGTCGTGGTTTGCAGTAAAAAGAAATACCTTTCGGTTGACTACGGGAACGTGTGTACCGGTTGAGGTGCATTTTTGTAAGGAAATTGGAAATATTTCCAGCGTATGCGCGCGATTTTGGTGCAGCAGAAGGGTCATAAAGAAAGGTGCGATGCTAATTAGGTTTTTTATCGCCGCTTTCAGATCGTAGAACTGAATGGAAGTGCAGTGACAGTAGCAGTGGCTGTACAGAGGTAAAAGTGAATTGCAGAGCAAGTGTTAAAATTAAAATTACTTTCATTCTTTCTTTTCAACACGTTCGATTTTGGATTTTAATTTTATTATAATATTTTTATTATGAGAATTTTAATCGCTTTATTAGCAGCTTCAGTGCTCAAATGTTGCATGAATAATAAATGTGCTACAATACAACAACAATTAAGAGTCTAGTAATGAGAAGAGAATAGGACTTAAACTCTCTTCCAATGATGTGGCTCTCAATAACGATTAGATTAAGTTAGTTTAAGAGGGCTTGTGAGACTGAACCATCACTAGGCACCAGACTGGGCCCATCGAGATCCTCTAAGGTCCATCACAGGAGGGCACCTAAACCGCCATAATTTCCTCAAAGCATTTACCCTAAAAAAAATTTGAGCGAGTCTATGATTGATTTGGCCTGCCTCCTCCAGGTCCCTGAAGAAATAGCAGCCCAAAATGCTCCTGCGACTGCCTTCTACCCCAGAATGGCTAGGCACGCAACATAGTTTTACTTGGTTCTGCGTGCATAATACCCTGAACATTGTGCGTTAGCTCCTGACTATTGCCGATTTGATATTGCACGATTCTAGCACCATAAGCGGAGCCTGGCTTTCGATATAAATAACAATATCCTTGCCGGATATTCGTTTCATTTTCAGGAGCTCTGCAACTCTAAGTACGGCTAGAACATCGAAATGGATTGCTATTAAATCAAACAAAAACTAAGTGCATCGTGTTCTCGCGTAAGCCCCTAGATCTGACAATCACTCTTGACGATGCCCCTATTGAATATGTAGAAACTGTCAGAAATCTTGGTATGACTTTCAATCGCCATTTAACTTGGGACAATCATATAAATATAGTAGTGGGGAAGACTTATGGTGTCATCCGAACACTTTGGGCTACCCACTCCTTCACGCCCTTCAAAACGCGAGTCTTACTAGCTAAAACTCTAGCAGTTCCAGTCCTTATGTATGGTTGTGAAATTTATTCAAATTGTAGCTCTGTATCCAGGAGGAAACTTAATGTCGCCTTTAATTGCATTGTTCGATATGTTTTTGGATTACGCAAATTTGATCGAGTTTCGCGATATTCTAGGCAACTATATAATATGACCTTTGATCACCTTCTACAGTTTCGAACTCTTAGCCTTTTCTCGGACATTCTTTTATCACATCAGCCTGCTTATATCTTTGAAAAAATAAGATTCGCCTCATCAAACAGATCTGCACAATTGACTCCCCCCCGGCACTCTTGTTTAATATCTGAGCGACAGTTTTTCATTCACGCCACACGGTTGTGGAACTCCTTGCCCCGCCCTCTCAGAAGGATAACTAACACAACTAAACTTAAAAATGAACTCAGAACGTATCTATTTTCAAACTCCTTAAATTCTTGAAATTAGGATTTATTTATTCTTTTTTCTTTTTTTTTTCTTTTCTTTCTGCTTAGCTTCTGTAAATTTTTTATTATGTTTACATTCTTTTTATAATTAACTTGAATTCTTCATTTAATAGCTCATGTAGCTTTCTCTTCCAATCATACTTTTTTTTTTCTATTGTTCTTATATTGTGTACTTATCATTCAATTATAAGATATTATATCTTACTGTGTATAAGCTAGTCGTTATGAAATAAATAAATAAAAATAAATAAAAATAAATAAAAATAAACATCTGTCGTGTGTCTTAAGGACACTTTTAGATCTGCTTCTACACAGAAGATACCAGACACCGTTTCCCGAAGTGTCGGTTTGGCGAGTTACTGTGTTGTTTGTCCACTCTTCACGCACAGGGTGCGAAGTGTTGTACGTCATAGAAGCGTCATATAGAAGCGTCTACTAACAGCTGCGAAGTTGACATGAGAATTACGCATGGCAGCGCACGTCCTGAAATTACTCCAGGTATTTCCAAAGCACTTTTCGTTATCCGCGAATTATTTGGCTAATTTGCCCTCAAAGTGCGCAACTTTAACCCGCGGTAAAAAAAATACCAAGCGCCATTTTAAATTTGCAAACAATAGATGTACACGCAGTCCTTAATTAAAATTCGCAGCAGCAAAACTAAAGAAGTGCTTCCTTTCGATTTTTATTTTTATTTCTATTTTAACAAAACAAATTAATTCAATAAGAGTTTGAAAAGAATAAAAAAAAAAAATTAGAAAAACCACTGACGGGCATTTAAAGTAGACACGTGCCAATAATGAATTGTGCATGCCAAAACTGCTTCATGACTTTATGAATAATTCAATAAATCAGTCGGGTCTTGTTGCAACCAAACACATGTTTGATTGTTCGAAGAACTCAAGTTTGATGACCAGCGATGGTAAACAAGGAAAAGGTTAAGTTTTTCACAAGAAACTAGTAAAAATAAATTAAACGTGCGAGCATAGGTGGACTTCTGTACTGCTTACATTAAATTATAAATAAATTAGTGGAGATAAGCAGAGAACTTAATAACTCAAATAAAATGCGTGAATTTGTGAAAAAAGTGGTAAACTCCTGGTTTATATCGTTCGATTTGTTTGCACCTCCTCAATATTTAACCTAAAAGAGATTTCGAGTGAACTTCTTAATATTTGTACTGCAGCTGTCGAGAAAATGGCATTAATCGAGTTCATTTTAAATTGTACACCTGGCAATGCTATTTTTCTGAGTTGACGTATGCTCTTCTGCCATATTTTTGTCACTTATAGGTATAGGTTGCCACCCGTCCTCCTTTGAGGAGGACAGTCCTCCTTTCTGAGGTGATGTCCTCCGTCCTCCACGACATATTATACATGGACTGCTAGTAAAATGTCATACATCGTCTGCGGACAATTTGGTTCCAACATAATTAGCGCCACGTGTTTCGTAGGGACAGCTAAGTGAAATAATTATCCGCCATCAAATAAATTTTACATAGAAACTTTGGCCATCTATTGCGAGTTACTGTGAAAATACGTTAAATGTGAACAGATGCCACTACCATAAATTCAAATAGAAATTTTTAAATAGCCGTTAGTGACCCATAAACTGGATAAATATGATAAATTTATATCGAATTAATTTTTTCTGTTGATTAATATTTTGTTTTGTTGCTTAGATCGCAAACCAACGGCTTACGTGAATGCAAATACAATGTAAGTTTCCACATTTCTCCGCTACGAAACAAGAGGGCTAGTGCTTATGTTGGAACCAACGCGAAGTTGGGTACTAGCAGTCCATATATAATATGTCAATGCTCCATAAAAAGAAAAATGTCCTCCACACACATAATTACTAAAACAAAATCTAATTTCTTTCACTTCTTTCTCAGAGTCAAAGAGTACAATTTTTATGATGACGTCAAGAGCAATAATGAGCTTCTCAAATTATGGAGAGCCAATAAAAAATATGTTTTTAAACATTAATTTTGCTATTATTCTGACATGTTTATTTACTCAAGCAATATTTTTATTTAGTTCTCTAGTGAAGAAGCATTTTTGATTTTTTTTTTTTGTATCTTTCTAATCTATTTATTTATGCGTTTTTCATTATATTATTATTTATTTTGTAGTAATTGGGCAATATACGCATTTTAAGTTTTAAAAAAAAAGAATTTTTTTTAAGTCCTCCACGAGATTTCCTAAAAGGTGGCAAGCCTACTTATAGGGTTCCGTGCCCATATTATGGTAATACAGAACTATTATAACATAAAAATGTGTCACGATAAAAACATCAAGAACCGTTCTTCCTAGAAACTTGAAATTTGGCACATTTATACATTACGGTGGCCAACATACATGGACAACATATTTTTCAAAAATATTGTGAAACAACTATATAGGGTGGGTAAAATGTCATCTAAAAAAAAGGAATATCTGAAAAATATATCATGTTGGGCATCATTCGAAAATATCATATCAAAAATACGCTAGTGTTTTCTAGATTAACTAGATATTTAAAGAAAACTATAGCGAATCTCATAAGTTGTATAGTGTTGAGAAATTTACGTCGAAAAATTCAATTTCTCAACCGAATAACTCGCAAACTACTGGAGCAATTTTAAAGAAATTACCACTATTCGATTAACAATAATTTTGGGAAAATTAAATGCTATCCGAAATTGTGCTGCCATATAAAAAAAAAATACGGATTTTGCCAGGAAATTAGCCTGGGACCTCAAAACTCAGTAGTATAGCACAAAAAAGGTTAATGGACGCGCTACGCACTCACCCGCGTTCTTAATGTGTATCCAATTTCTCATAGTGAATAATATTACTTATTATAAGTTTGTCAAGTAAATATAGAGGTGGGTCGTTTTCATTCTTTGTGTTAACAAAACAAACCAGTTATTTAAAAATATATAACTAATTTCAAAACTACGGAACCCTTGGAGCGCGAGTCTGACTCGTACTTGACCGGTTTTTTTCTTTCTTTGCCAGAATTTCTTTAAATATTTTGACCGATAATTTCCTTTTTAGGTTTAAATAGCTCCAGAATAAGGAGTCATGCGGTTGGAATAACAAATCACAATAAATACAGAAACGGTATTGAAAAAAAATTAAACTAAAGACATTTTGGGGAAAATGTTGAGAACCATTTTGATGCGACATCGTTATTGATAACATACGAATTTCGGTGAGGGCTTCATATTAATTTAGAAGAAGATTCATCCATGTGAACCTCGCTCTCTTGTTACAATAATTTGTTCCCCTGCTTTGTCCCCTTTCAAGGTACAGTTCAGTGATTCCCTCCCGTCTTGAACGTCACTGAACTATGCTGCTTTATTTTTTCACACAAAAAGACTATCGTCCCGAGATCACCCCTGACATTGAAAGAAATTAAAAAATTCTCACACCCAGTACGATGCGTACCACAACAGATAGTTCCATCCGAGTGCGGTCATCAAAAGAAATTCTCACGAACACGGTGCCCGGCCAACTGCGGAATCTCGACAAAATCAAAATAAATGCAAATTAACTGGCCACTGAGTGCTGTTGCTGTGACGCATCGCTGACTTTTATCATCTTGGGAATGAGTAGCCAAAGAAATTCCCTTCTCTATTCATCTGGTCAAGTCAAGCTATATAGATAGAGATATACAGATACAAGTCAACAGACAACGTCCTCCCGCTGGCCATCTCATCGAATCAATTGACTTCGATTTGAACATCCATCTGTAATCCTATTGCCAACCTGCTGCCGGAAGAAACACAGCTAACATGTAAAATAAAAAGTATCTAGTGGATGCAAATATGCAATCCAATCCAAGCCATTAAACCGAGATTTTGCCTGTGCCCCATGGATACACATAGACCAAAGAGTAGCTACATATTCACGTAATTTGTGTGTAATGCCGGCCTCCATGATGCTTGTACTTTAGTTTTTGTTTATAGCCATGGTGAAGGGGAACAAAAAATTCCCCAAACACCGAAGTACATTGGCAATAATTAAATTTAAGTTAACTCAGCCCCCTGCTGGGTTCGGTCCACCAGCCTCGCGAACAGCTGCTGACACAGCTGCATCCAAGCCGAACAAAAGCGTGATTGAAAATGTATCCATCTAAGTCGGAGACCGAGTCTAAATCTAAGAGCACTATGGCCAAGATCAACAGTCATAAATCATACGAACCACTTTCCAACCCGGATAGGTTTTTGGTTTTTTCTCTGGTTTTAGCCACGCATCCAAGGGAAGGTGGAGTTACTTGATCCAGGAAAAGCCACAGATACTGCACAGAGATCACCTAGGGAAATAGTCAAAGCATGCAACCAGCAGATACGAGTCGAGTACTCGTAGCCGCTTCGAGTTCGATGGTTAGCCATGCCAAATGTGCTCATCGAATTGGAACGAAGCGATTCGTCTCGAGACGTGTTTACCATCGCATCGCATCGATGGCTACGACGACGACTCTCCATGTTGAAGGGATTCCAATGATTTAGAACTCGTGCCGACCACTCCTCTAAGACATGAAGAGCGATCGATAGAGTTTCACCAACAAAAAAAAAAAAAAAAAACAGAAACACCAAGCAACCAGCAGATACTTCCTGCCACCGTTTGTGTGTTCAAAGCGAGCTGTGTAATAATTGCGCCAGATTAAGGAATGCGGCTTGATTCCAGGAGTTGTTGTAATTGGTGGGTAGTAGCCGAGCCGAGAGGAGACAATTGAAAAAAAGTATCGGTACATGATTTCGATTTGGGTTGTACGCGAGTGGGTGCGACTGACAAGATACTCGTACTAAGGTGACCGACCACGTGAGGGCATCGCAACGAGCAAAGCGATGAATCTACCAAGCAGATCGTTTACGTGAGCTACTGCCGATGCCGATATTGCACCACTTTCATCAGTTTCAACTTCAGAAGAAGAAAAAAAAATGGAAAAACAACAAATTCAGGGTGAACGTGATGTAGTTTTATGTCTTTTGGGAGTTGCATGGTTTTACTTTTTCAATGTTCTTTTTAGCGAAGGGGTTTAGTTTTTATGGTTGGCACGAGCTGTCCTCGTCTCGTCCTAGATATACACAGAATGAAAACCACTCAATGGAGAGGTTGTAGGTGTAGCTGTAGTTTCTCCTTAATCGAGGCACTAATTGCGCGAAGTTTCTCCCTTTTGATTGGGAAAATATCTTGGGAAGGTACACGTGTTTTGTGGCTATGTCCCTAGGTTAGCATTGTTTTCTACCACAGTCGACTTTGGGGAAAGCTGATCAGTGAAATGGACTCAAATAGGTAGATTGGTAAAGGGGTTTCTGTGTGTCAGATAGTTGATAGTCCAAGATTCCACTCTGCTTATTTTATAAGTAAATTGCGATCGAACTTAGTTTAGCTCAACAAAAATACTAGAAACTACATATAGGTATAATCAACCGCATGGAATCCTAAGAAGTGTCTTCGCTTAGTTTTGGTCGCAACCCACGAACAAAAAAATAAGACAAATCAATACGCTACTCTATCTCTCTCTCTCTCCCTCCCTCTCTGTCTCTCTCTCTATCTCTCTCTCCCTCTCTCTCTCTCCCTCTCTCTCTGAGAAGGTTAGGCTAGGTAAGCGGGCTGATGAGGATTGTTAGATCCTCATCACATTTACATAGGTTCATGTGAACCCATTGTGATACCCATTGCGTTTTCCCACCCGTGATATCAGTGGCTTGATTCCAACCATCCGGACCTCCTGGCAAACTTAAGTAGACTTAACGGTGAACGGTCAGATAGCTCGTCGATGTGTTCGAAGAAAAATTTTCCTATGGTTCTATTTCTTAGTTGGCAGAGGTTAGGGCAGTGAAAGAGGAAATGGGTTGTGTCCTCACGAACCTCTTTGTCACCGCATCCTCTGCATAAGTTATCATCGTTGAGTCGTAATTTTTTCGTATGATATCTTAACATATTGTGGCCAGTTAACACTCCTATCAGTATTGACAGGGATGTCCTATCTTTTTGTAGAAGTTTTATTGGTTTTACTTTTACCGTACTGTGGCCACATCCTTCTTGATATTTCACAGGTAGTTAGTGATTTCCACCTGCTATCAGCTTCAGATAGTGTTTTTTGTTCGATTTTGGCCTTGAGGTTGCAGAGTGGAGGCTTAACCGTGTAATCTGCCTGCTCTATATCCAGGGCTGAGCCCTTTCTGGCCAATTCCCGACTGGCTACGGCAAGTCACAGACCTGGGTGGTCCCATCAGCCCCTTTGTGTCCGAACCTGTTGCAGACACTGTGTCTCTCGAGCTAACGGCTCACTATCTCGCGAGGACAGCTCTTGCAAGTAGGCCCGGGCACTGTGAAGCCTTCTCCTATCTCCCTCTGTCAGCTCCTCCCATTTCTTCCTCCCTAGTCTTTTTATTGTCAATTTACTATTGGCAATCCTGCTGCGGTTTGATGCAGTGAATTGCAAGGAGGTGTTGGATGAGCTAGCAACCGAGCGACTGTCAGCCTTGCATCCTTGGGTTCGGTTTGCTATATGCTCACGCACCACCACTGGAATCAGGGTGACTACTCTTTAGCTTCGGGCCCTCATCCAGAGACCTCACAGCTTGGGTAGCCCTGCTGCAATCGCCTTCTGGGGTCACTGGGACCTACTGAGCCTCCCCACCAGCGTCAAGGTAAGTAGTCGAAGAGAGTTTCTCTCTGAGAAACTGGTTTGAATTTTAGTTTTTTCTAAAAAATTTAAATGTCGGGATGCGATAAAATTTATTTCCAATTCGTTCACAATCAAATTCAATTTCATTTTTTTTGACAGCGATTAGTTTTTAGTTTTTTTTTTTTAGTTTTAAAATTTATTTATTTCTCTTAAAACGTTTTAATTATTTAATTTACCCGCGAAGCTTATTGCTTATCTGCAGGTGGTTGCATATTCCATATTTACAGTTTCAACAGTTTAGTGGTTGCGGATATTTTTAAAAAGTATTTACAATTCATTAACATTTTTTAATTTATTTATAGTAGTAGTATTTAATTCAAAGACAAATAAAAAGAAGGAAACTTTTAAGTGTAAGTAATAGATACATTTTTAAATCGTTTCTTCGTTTTTTAAAATTTACAATATTTTTTAGGTTTGCTGGTAATTCATTCATTATTGAGGGGATTGCGTAGCTTGGATGTCTTCTTCGGTATGTGTTGTAGGTTTCAGGTATTTCCAAACAACAACCAACAACAAACAACAACAATCCCTCATTACGGCCAGGCCATGCTCGAAAACATTTGGCTGTCACTTTTTTGAGGGATGCATGAATTCAATTCAAACTACCCAAGCTCTTAAGCTTTGCTCTGATAATGATGTCACCTCAGATACAAAAAAACACCTCTTTAAATCGGTATTTCGACTTTCAGAGGCAAAGCTGTTAGAGCCACTCACCACTCTGATAAACAACCTCCCGCATAGTAGTATTTACTCAAACGTATTCCAAGAAAAACCTCGGCAATAGCCGCATCAAAGGGATGAACAAAAAAAATAAACAATCACCTCTCAACCTATTAGCTGACTAAGCCTCGTCCCCTAACCTGGTATTTTTAATTGCATAATTTCATAATTGTTGCGGAACAATAACCCTAGTGTCGGTGTGCCGCTGTACTGCGGGTCACTAGCCACTAGCCACAGCGATGACATGCGGTAGCCGCCACGACAATTATTACTCTCACGCAATTTTTCCCCCATTACGTGTGTTTTAGCTGGCAAAACAATTTCAAACCCATAAAAGGTACAAAGGGGAGCAATCCAAAAGGAAACGAACCCACATTTTTTTTTAATAAAAAGACAATCATTCCTGCCATGTTTCACAAGATACGAGTACGAGTATCTATCGTATACCTCCACTAGGCATGCGGACAAGAGCAAAACCTCGTTTTCTGCTTCCAGGAAAAAATTGTATCACTTGTACCATGACGATTTTCCGATTTGTTATTATGGCTGGTTTTCCTCCCGTATCCATTCCCATCCCACCCATCACGTGAGCCCATCCAGGCGAAGAGCATTTACATTTTCCTTCCCCCCCACCTCGCCTCCTCCGCAGACAAGTTATAGAGTAGAATTTTAAGTAGCTGCAAGATGGTCAAACGTATCCACAAGATGCACAGGTACACAGGCACCACACAGAGCAGCAGGTTTTGACTTAAATCGATTTGCTATTGAACGGACTATTAATAACTGTTTGCGAAACCTACCATCGCACACCGATGACGCTACGCTACGCGACGACCGACGGTGCCTATACAATGATGCGATGATGATGATGATGGTTTTTCCTGTCTTTTTTCACTCGACCTGGTCAAAGATTAGAAGCCGGGCCATTGTGTAGCTGTGGTTGCCGCTGCCATGGAAGCCATCATAAATTTTCCTACGCCCCGATTTGTGCTTGTTGATTTGACGTTTTTCGGTTAAAGAATTACATTTTCAATTTATTGAGGCATATCATTAAATCAGCCAACTAAATTGATTGCTTCGGTTGCAGCAGCGCGCCTGATTTAGTATAGGTGGAAGCTGTTTAGCTTCTTTTGCCCTGGAATATCATTTTACTTCGAGTTAGCGGTTTATTTGTATGATAATACAGTTGCCATTGTAATAAATCGCAAATGCAGTGCAATAAGTTAAGTCTCCACAAAGGCAAGGCAAAAAGAGAGAGTAAATAAATGCGACCCCCACTGGCTCTCCTGTGGTAGTCCATGAAATTAATGCGATTTCCGAATTTTATTGCCAGATAAATCGGTGGCATTTATTCGGAATTATGTTCACCACACATACACACATGTAATCACTCATTAGCTAAAGACTAATCCGCATCAATTATTTATAACCGCAGCCACTAGGGGGCGTAAATCAAAAGCAGCTACATAAATGAGTTATTGCGACGTTATTAGGCCCAAACAAAAAAGGAACCTATTTATTGTTATTTGCTTGTGCCTGTGTGGATTGTCTAATTAATGTATCCCCTGTACGCCCACGTGTATGCATACTTCCCCTCCCGACACACGTTCGGATTCGGGAGAATTGGATAAGCCAGACGGAAAACGTAACGGATGGGAAATTTATTATTCCCTTCCGCAGTGCTGCTGCTGCAATATTGAAGCGCTCTACTCTATCCTCTCTATGGCAAGTGGCACCTTCAATTTGAGAGGCCATGCGGTGCTAGAAGGGGATATGCTAATTTTTGGGGGTTAAGTATATAAAGTAATCCTGTAAATTTTCCCGATTTTAAGTGAAGCGGTGCGCATTAGTGACCCGTCGAGGTTAGTTAATATGTAGCTTTTGGCTCCATAATGCGGGTAATTAATCGATGTGAGCTAGATAAATGGTTTGGGAGTAGGTTGAAGTAAATTCGTAGAAGATGGCCGAGTAATTTATGGAGGTTAGATGCCACCGAGAGATTCGTGGAGAGAAACTTATTCAAAAGTTGAGAGTTCATTATTTTAGTTACTTTGAAGTAGTTAGTTCATCTAATTGAGGGCCGCAAACGGTTTTCGAAGAGAATCGCATTGAGCCAAGTGCAGGCTGCAAAATATCACATATTTACATTAGCTTAGCAGGGAAATCGCCGGTGTATTTTTATTGGCAATAATGTTTTTTTTTTTTATCTTTTCATTGATCGTGTATCCATCACAACTCTAGCGCCCCCCCGTTGTTAATTATTCATGAGATACTCTTCCACTTGTAAGACTCGATTGATTTACTTTCATTCATTTGACCAGCAACAAAGAAACTTGTTACTGGGTCATTCAACTAACGCGGTGCTGCAATCTTTTGTTCACCTCAACACGCAATGTTTACCATTATCGCACGTTTGTCGTATCACGAAGGAACACCCTCCAATAATTAATATTCCCACTCCTTCTAAGCGTCACTTAACACAATAGATGCAATCCACTTGATAGTTTGTAACACATGAGTGCCTTGGGCTCCCCCACTTTGCCACCATTGTCCTCCACGGAGTGCTAACAAGTCCAAAGGAAAAAAAACACAGTCACTAAAGGGGGCAAGCAAGCTCCGATTTACATAACGCAATCCCCAAAGGACTGTGTGTGTTCTAAATATGGACAACACGCATATATCCCGGTGGACACCATTTCCAAGGACTCCTACCACTGCTTT